>OX578146.1:116203050-117524300 GCA_951213105.1 Amaurobius ferox
CCATATGTAATATCGGTACGAACATTTTAAATGTTTTCACGACTTTTTCCCTTTCCCGTGGAAAAAAACACGAGTAACCATCGATATTATTTAAAGTCGGATCGCGTGACCTCAGCGACAACTTTGCTGACCTTGGCCACTTTTGGGGTATTTTGGAAACCTCGAGTTTTGTAATTGCATTAAGAATTTTCCAAATTAAGTCGATTTTGATGTGAATAACATCTATGGTTGAAGTTTCTGTGGCAGAAAAACGAATCGTTACGAAAAATGTAAACACTTTAGATGCTTATATTACCGAAACAATTAGATAAAAATGTAAATATTTTACTTATTTTGTAAGAAAGAATTCAGATCATGAATGTATAAAAATAATTTCAATATTTTAATATTTTAACCTTTTTTTTTCGATATTACAAAAGTTGAGTTGCAATATGTCATTCACGCAAAACCATATCGACTCCATCGGACTGGAGCCACCGCCGATTTCTTTCAAGAAATTTCCGCAAAGTGTATGTAAACTGGTATATACACTTTAGTATAGTTAGGCCGTACTTATATCTATCTATATCAGCACGGCCAAGTAAGTTATGTGTTACCCTGGTGCTGATTAAAATTTGATACAAATTTGAAAATAAAATTAATCATTTCTGAAATGGTCCAAAAAACTAGAGACAAAAATAAAATAATAAATGTGGTTAAATGTATTTATTAAATTATGGATAACTATATAATATTTGATATCGGTTCTATTGCAGTCTTTGTCTATCCTGAAAAAGGTTGTTTTCTGCCTTTCAATCCGGTGAATACTTTTAATCCACTTTCAATAATATTATTTAATGTAGATGTGTTATTACGAGTAATAACGACAACATCGCTTTGTGTTGTCGTTATTACTTTTAATGCCGCTTTTATAATGATGCTGCTTTAACTTCTTTTAAAATAAAAAGTATTGCTATTTTCCCAACAATACGTGGTAATATATAGAGAAAGTATTGGAATCCGTGCCAAAAACTGCAACTTGAGTTTTCGACGGATCTACACGTTTGGGAAAAAACTATTTTTAGCGTGATGTCTGTGTGTGTCAGTGTGTTTTTATGTGTGTATCTGCGTGTGTGTATATGTGTGTATATGTATGTGTGTGTGTGTGTATGTATGTGCAATGTATGTATCTCCTCTAACTAAAAATCTAATGGACCAAATTCCACAAAATTTTGTAGATAAGTCACTTGTAGGTTACCGTATTGCTGATTAGATTTTGGTAATAATCGGGAAAATAGAATTTGCTTTTTCTTGAAAAATGACCCTCAAAAATCTTCAAAATCTAAACTGAAAAATTATATATGCTCAAATGTATCCATTAAATGCTTGTTTCATACATAGTTTTTGACGATAAAAATAATAAGATCAACCCCATTACTCTAGTATTAGTCGTTCTCGAGATATTTTAGTTTTTTCACATTTTTGTTACACCGTCTTTTAAAAATACGTCCAATCTAAACTTATAATAAAACAGAGTGTGTGTTTGACGGGGAACACATCCGGGTCGATCCACTTGGGAACGCTTCCGGGACAATCCACTCCTCAGAGGGATAGACAAACCTAAGGTTAAATTAACCCAGTGAGTTTATATTTGAAAAATTAAACCCAGTGAGTTTATATTTGTAAAGATATATGTACAATACATCATGTTGCTAAGAAACGGAATTAAACTCAATGAGTTATTACACCAGTAAATATTTTTCGATTTAAATAATAAAGAAAAATATATTTATAAATACATTTTTTTTTTTTGGAATTGCATTTTTCATTGGATCATATATATATCATTACGGCCTTTGGGTTTAACGAGTTTAGATTATTGATATTTTCAAATTCTAACACAATTTGTTTTATTTTGGGAAAACATTTTAAAATCCATATATTGTAGTACGGGTACATCTTCTAATTCATCGGTATAATCTTCTAATCTACGAAAATATAAATGATTACGTCCATCCGTCAATGTGACGCTTGGCGAGAAAGAGATTTGGTGAGCTTTTTTTCAATGTTGCGAAATTGAGGAAAATGTTGTCGAATCACTAAAATATTGCCAAATTGATAAAAATGGTGTCAAATTAATGAAATTAGTATTGTTTTGAATGGAGATAGTATTATGACGTTTCGGTAGTTTTCGACTGTCAGTTCATCCTACTTGACAACAAATTTGGTGACCTTTTAAAATGTGGCCAAATTACTCAAATATCATCAAATGAACAAAAATATCGCCAAATCGATAAAACTGTTGTCAACTTGATAAAAATGACACCAAATCAATGAAATTAATTGCGTTTTGAAAGATGATAGTATTGTGATGATGTTTCGGTAGAGTTTGTCTCTTAGTCCAATTGTCCCACTTTCTGACAAATTAGGCGACTTTTTAAAATTCCGCCAAATTAATGAAAATGTGGCCGAATTGATAAAATGATACTAAATTAATGAAAATGACTCCTAATTTATGAAAATTCGATATTTTGTAAAATTAAGTTTAATTTCCTTGATAATCCCCGTCGCTATGTGAGAATTAAATGATAGTTTTTGTAAATGTGTTTACAAACGGATCAGGATGTTTTTTTTTCTTCAGATCTGTCTGTGAAGATAATTTTGTATATCGAGAACAGAGATTCTCATACATCTTTTAAGGAGAATTAAATTAAATGTTTCAATAAAATGTTTAGAATAACAAAGAAATTTAAAGTATTATAGGAATATGCACATAATTCAAGTTTTAATTTCTTTATATTATATATTCCGCGCGAAGAACGGGTATACTACTAGTTACTAAATAAAAACGAAAATTAAGTGAAAATTCACTGTCATTTCAAATAATTATGTTGTTATTTTTAGCAATTAAACTTCATTTAATGAATTATTAAAAGAAGAATAATAAAATGAATTTGAGTCTGTAGGGAAAGTTATGCGCTGGCCACATCTGATTTTTATTATAAAAAAAATAACGTTCATTCTATATTGCGATTGAAAGGAAGCATACTATAGTGTTATTTTCTGGTTGTTGTTTTTTTTTAATCAATAATATTCTAAAACTACGCTTTCTGAAAGTAAAAACAGCAATATACAAGAAAACTTTCGTGTTCGTATTATACACTCCTAAGCCATATTTTATCGGAAATTTACCCACATCATGTCTGAAACGCATTCCAAAATATCACACGCATAATATTCAAAAGTTCCGATCTCAATCCAGTGCCTCTATTTATCCACAGACACGATTGACAGTTCGCATATTATCTCCGACTTCGTGAAATATGTATATCTGCTTTTCTGGAACATAACAAGGGTTTGATGCTTCCCAGTCCAAAGTGGAGAATCAGTACGCGTTGCATATGATCCGTCTATATCTTGAAATACAAAATGGCGTTCTGTGGATTTATCGGAGTATTATCTGGGATGCCTTGTATTGTTCGAATCAAACAACGAGTTCGCAATTTAATATTTTAGCATTGTAATATTGTAAAAGAAATGTGAAAACGATATCTAAATTTCTATCTATAAAGAGCTTGTAGCATTTTCATTTTCTTACAATATTGTACAGAGAATGTATTGCTTTTCTCAAAATTGTGTATGTGTGTGTGTGTGTGCGTGTGAGTTGTGCGTGTACGTTGTTGTGTGTGGTCGCGTGTGTGCGTTGTTGCGTGTATGCGCGTGTGCATGTTATGTGTGTGCGCGTGTGTGAGGTGAGTTGTTGTGTGCGTGTTGTGCGTGTACGTTGTTGTGTAAAGACGTGTAGGGTGCGTTGTTGTGCGTTGTGCGTGCACGTTGTTGTGTGAAGACGTGTGTGTGTGTGCATTGTTGCGTGTGTATGTGAGTGCCTTGTTGCGTGTGTGTGTGCGCGTGTTGTTATGTGTGTGTATGTATGTGTGTGTGCGGATGTGTGTGGTACGTTGCTGTATGTGTGTGTGTGTATGTCTGCATTCCATAAGCTGTGACAACAATAAATCAAGAACGAATGAATGAAATTTTATGTGTACACTCGTAACAAGACAAACTTATTATGAGTACATTGTGTACGCTAAAGCCGGATAGTGACACAGTTTTGTCTTCATACATCCATTTTGCATACATTGACTAGATGTTTTCCATAACAACAGAATGTCTCTTGAAAATCAATTCAGAATACTGTTTTTATTAAAATATGGAAAAATATTAATATAATTTCTAATGTTTATTTAAGAAATAGATTGCTTTGAACTCAAACCATTGGTTTTATAAAAATAAATTTGAATTTTTAATTTTAAATAGAATTCCTCAAATGCGCTATAACTTAGAGAAGACTTCACAATTTTTTATATACCTTTTTCGTATACCAAATTAGGGATGACGATACAAAGGAATTTTCGAAAAACTTACACCCCATTGCCTCTCAAAAATTTTTATAAAGTATGTAGGCGTCACATTTAGTTACCAATAGCCATTGAAAACGCAAAAAGCCTGGTGAAATACTGGTACTAATATAAGTCTCATAGAGTATGAAACTGATATTGCTTAGGAATTCCAATATGCAAATAGTAGTTTATCAGAAATCAATATACCATAAACACATTAAAATATAAGATCGTGCTCCTGTTGGTAAATAACAGCACCTATGGACCTGTTTCGCGCTCAGTATGCGCTCTTCAACATAGAATAGCAGATAAAGACAGCAAAACCAACCTTGACGTTAGCACACAATTTTAAGAACCTTTATAGGTCCTTTACGAATTTAGTTCTACCACATAGCCAGTTTTAATTTCCTCCAAAATTCACTTTGATTACCCGAAGCTGCAACAGGCATGTTTAACTGATTCTGCTTTTAACTGATTCTGTTTTAAACTGATTCTGCTTTTTAATTTATTCTGCTTTTAACTGATTCTGCTTTTATTGGGCTCTCATTAGCTATGGAATACTGCTGCCATCAGCATCGAAACGATCATAATTAAATTCTATGTTTGATGATTATTTTTCATATTTTACCTCATTTCTATAACCAAACGTTTGTTTTGTATTTCTTTCAGATATTCTTCATGTTATATATTATTACACGTTATATATTATTCGAAAAATAACTCCCATTCCACAAATCAAGAAAAGAAAAGCACTTAAATTTCGGAATTTTAAAAACAAGAAGATCCCTGAACAACTACACGAATTTGACATTGACTTTGCTAAGCATCTAAATGACTTTAAACTGTTTATACTGAAACATGATTGACATAGCAGGAGAAAAAGGGAAATTTACAGTTACAGTTTCATGCAATAAAAATCGAATAAAATACATTCATAGTAAAAGTTGAAAAAAAAAATCATATGCTAATATAGGTATATTAAAATTACAGTTAAAAGCATTACAGCAAAAGCGTCGTTTAAGTATAAGTAAAATTATAGGACTGGTTAAAAAATAGAATAAAACTGAAATGTAGAATTTGGAAGTTAAAATTAAATGTTAATGCTTAAGTCTAAAAATAAAAATTATCATTGTCATAACTCGTTGTTCAAAGTACATAGTAAAGGTGTTTTGAAAAGCACAGTAAAAGTAGATTTACTGCATGGATAATGATTGAGATTGTGTTTCTTTCAGAATTTTGGGCCCGAGGGGAAGAGCAATTTTTTTATTTGCCTTATTTTTAATTTTATATATATACTCGTATAAATATATAATTATAGTATATATGCAATTTAGAGGTAATTGCTACACACACACACACACACAAATATATATATATATATATAAGATCAAAAAAGATCGAGATGTGAAATAAGTGCCAACAGGGAAATAACAAATGGCCAAGGGGAATTGTGACCCCTTGTTCCCGTTTATAGCCAGCTATTACTCCTGAGGAAACACTCACGGAACCGTTACGTGCCTGTGACCATATTTCCCTGGAACGTCAAAGCAAAAGACGTATGCCAGAAGTGAATGCATGGACTGAGTGGAGAAAAAATTTTTTGGATTGAGACTGGTTGAAATAAGAAGTTAAACCGAATGACAGGTCATTCAACAATTCAAATATAAAGTGCCGAGCGATTCGATGCGTTGCCATTATATTATATAAAATAGGTGTTGCCAATATCACTATCAAATGCATTAATTTCCTTGCAGTGCAATGCATTATAGTGGTGTTTGAGGTATCCTATTGGATAGTGCTGTTTCAACGCTTCCTTTATGAATTTTTTTATCACTTTTGATACGATCATCCTTATAAGTATGCAATCTTGAGTTTCGTAGAAAATGGCGTGGTAAAGAGACGTAACTTAAAGTTACATTTAAGAAACATATATTTAATTAATCTTAACACATGGCCGTAATTATCGTACATCGTAAAACCTTAGAACACATTGCGTTGTGTGCCGCTATTACCCACCTTATTTATCTTCAGTGCGAGTTCTGTAAAAGACTATTAATTAACATAATACTACTCAATTATTTGCACCATTGTTAACTTTAAAATAAAATAATTTATTAACAACATAGATTACTTATTAAATTAATTACAACAATTATTCATCGTACATCGTAAAACCTTAAAACACATTGCGTTGTGTGCCGCTATTATCCACCTTATTTATCTTCAGTGCGAGTTCTGTAAAATAATATTAATTAACATAATTCTACTCAGTTATTTGCACCATTGTTAACTTTAAAATAAAATGGTTTATTAACAACATAGATTACTTATTAAATTAATTACAACAATTATTCATATTAATTGCGGCGGAGAGAGCAAATGTGAGACCAGCTACTATTATCAACATAATCTAAAACCTGCTATAATATTTAATAAGCACATACATGACCACAACGCTTGCATCATTGTACATTGTACTGGTACCAACTCGAAGTATGGTACTGCTACTCGTACTGGTTGTGCCCATTTTTTTAAGTCTCCTTGGACTCTGACTGTCGTAGAATTGCATATTAGGACACTTTTGTGAACTATCTCCGGACTACTCTGTAGTACACACTCTTATGGAATCAAAATAAGCATAGCATCAAAAAAAGAAAAACTTTCCTTTCTCATTTTAGCCTGAATTTAAACATTTAGCTGGTTAACATAAAATGTCTCCGGGAAGGGGAGGGGGTTGAATAAACGCCTTCAAGTGGGCGAAGCCCTTTTGGATGTATGTCCGATAGAAACGCTGGACTGAGACCACAAAATAAAACTGGAGAGCAACTGCTATGAAAAGAGTAAACTGAGAAAAGCGTCTAAGGGAAACCAAGACCCACAGCAGGCTGTCGAACCACCGGTTATAAAAATATGTGACAAAAAGCATTAAATGTAGAAGGCATAAAATGCAACAATAAGCTAAACATTAAAGCAAAATTATACACAAAACTTTGAAGTAAAACAAAGTAAAAAATAATGCACAAGAAAAAAACACTGAGAGAAAAAAAAATTGACACCCAGGACAATTAAAATTAAAAAACTATTCCATTGCATTAACCTATGCTTGATATGACCTAATGAAACGAACGAATAATATACAAATCTAACAAATCTGCATTGTAATCGTTACACGTTCTAAGATTTCATTTTCTCAAACTCCGAAGAGTAATTCCAAACAATTCACTTTAAACTCCATTTAATTCGATTCGGTAAATCTTGGAGACAATGTCGCGCGTTACTCAATCATCACAATAATGTGGCTGATGTTTTTCTGCTTTCAATGACAATGGAGTTGAGTTTGAATCAATTGGAGTTGATTCACCGCAAACTGTGATTAATTGCAGTCACAGCGAAAACAGATATGCGTGAATTAAATTAACTGTTCATGGTGTATTTTTCGAAGCAAACAGAAGCAAATTTTATGTATGCTTAATAGAAGCATAATGTAAATAGCTGTACAGAAATATATTATAACAGAAATGTAATTTTAAAAGTAATTAACATTTCAAAATCAAAGTAAAAGAGTAATAATACATATATAAAGAATAAAAGTACAAGTAGCAATAAATTTATGAAATAACCTGCACATAATGGCAAGTGATGCATACATAGTGGCAACTGATGCATATTTCATTTTCAAATGGACTATCAAGCATTTTATACTCTTTTGTAGACTTATTTTGTATTTTGTCATGCGCATTTTCGGAGAAACTGGAAGGGACATCTCTAGAAACGGAAGAGAAAATATTTATAAATACCTCACACACACACACACACTCACACACACACACACAGACACACACACATACATACTTCTACATCCTCTGAAAATCAATGCTGAATCCATATCAGTCATGATCTAAGCTCTATCTATAGCCATTCCTGAGAAATAAATGTTTCAAGAAAATGTTTTAAACCATAAGTAAAAAAAAGAGCAAAAATAGAAATCCTTCTTGAATCCCTCTACTAACTCAGGAATTTAATGCTGAATCCATGTCAGTTATCATCTAAACACTATTTATAGTTCATCCTGAGTAATATATGTTGTAGGGAAAATGTAAATTTTTGAATTGAAAGTGACGGCTCCAGAACCTGAGGCGGAAATTCTTATTGAACCCTCAACTACTGGAAGAATTTTATACTGAATTCATATTAGTCACCATCTAGGATATCTCAAAGAAAATGTTTGAACCGGAAATCGAAATCATTAGTAAACCACACCCCCTCCTCCATTATGTAAAACCAAATCCATATCAGTTGTCATCTAAGCTCTTTCTACATCACAAATCTTGAGACATAGGTGTTTCAAAGAAAATGAAAAGTTTTGAACAGGAAATGAGAAAGAGACGGAAGTGGAGATCTTTAGCGAGCCTCCCAATCCCCTCTGACAGTTGATGGTGAATCTATATCAGTCATTATTTAGGCTATAATTTATAACAGATATTGATAAATATATATTTAAAAGAAAACTTTTTAGTTAAAACAGTGGTATGGCGAAATTTTTGCCACCCAAAACAATATACCAATACATTACCATTATGTGTAGTGTTTCTGTGTAACGCATATGTTATATAAATTTATATATTCTAAAATGAATGTTTTACTTAAATTAAGAACATTTTTAAAACATAAATTTCTATTTTTGCTCCAAAACTAAATTTCTGAATAGTTTTTTTATGCTTTTTCCTTTCAATTTAACAGCAGGTAACTTTTTCATTATCCCAGCTTTAGCTATTACCAGAAGTTTAGTTTTGTCTGTGATGGAGTTAAGTTTATCTACTTAAGGATTGAAGTTAAAATAATCTACTTATAGGCTGAAGTTAAGTTTATCTATTTCTATTATTTATTAAACATTATTTATTTGTTCCTGTAATTTTGATTTCATTGCTGCACTTGTAATCATTGTGAAGTCTTCAGTATACACTTGTATCTGAATTTCTTCATCAAATACTTCTGATAAGAAATCATTCACTAGATTTTATATAAAAGGGCCTAAGATTACACTCTGAAAAATGGATTACATTACATACTTACGTGCTAATCGCTCTTCCATTGTGTAAAACAGTACCCCATGAATCAGTTTCACATACTTTGTACGCCAGTAAGCATGAAAAAGCCGATATGGAAAATGGCAGCAACGAAATTTATTATGATGCCACATTTGGTCCTTACCGCCAGGTTCTGTATTTATGAACTTAGTCGAAATTTAGCTGCAGTCGGAGCTAAATTTCGAGAAAATTTAAAGACAACTATGCAAAGAGACTGCATTTGTCAGTTCCCACAGAGGTTCGCAAAATTGTAGCACATAGAAAGTTTTCTTACTGCTATTGCAGATACATTCTATTTCATACTAATGAGAACATAATAATCAGAAATCGATCCATCGATGCTGTTATCTTTCTGCCCAAACAGTCCGACCTACCCGAAAGTGTAAGGTATCTGTTTGGATGACCGGGAAATTTTCACTCAATTTAAACTGGATTTCAATGAGGGTGGAAACCACAGGGATAGTACCAACCTTCATCTTAAACCATCATCTCTCGAATAGACTTTTGGACCAACATATTGATCGAGTCCATACTTCGTATAGACAGGGGGATAGTTTTGGGTGCCGTTGAGAATCAAACGCGAGACTACGGCGTGAGATTCTCCCGCTTTAACCACTAGGCTATCCCGGCCCATAGATGCTGTTATCTGCAATAAAAACGTAGTTTACCAACAGCGTAAATTTCACTATCTATGCTGTTCTATTCTATCTTTATGCTTTTAATTTTTATTAACATGGGTTTTCTTTGTGCTTTTATTCACCCTTTTCTTTCTTCCTCATCTTGATCCAGACCTTTTCTACAAAAAAAAATATATATTTTCCTCATTTCTTGTATAAATCTGTATTATTATTTACTGAATTATTATTGTTTCTTCTACAACATGCTATTATTTGGAATTGAACGTGTTAACGTATTTTATTTCTATGTATATTTTCAATGTATGTATGTCTATGTATGGCTTGTTAATATGTATTGTTTTGTTTATATGTTTTTTCCGTTTCGGGTGAGCTAGAAGGCCTTAGTAATAAATAAATAAATAAATAAATAAATATGAACGTCATTATCTTGTCTTGAGACAACCTATCTATTTCCAATATTGAAAGTGATGGAACTCCATTTTATTATAATTCTGTTAGAGGTTTTCCTGATTTAACCCTGATTTGTTTTTACCACTGATTATATCAAAAGATGGAGTATCCTCGATATTGTATCTTGTAACAATCATTATTATGTTCCTCTGGAGCTGGAACCTCAGGACTCTAATAGCAAAATGTTTATCCTTATACTAAGTACGGGTTGAGCAAATTTCGTTCAAATACTAAAATTCACTTTAACTGACCGGATTCCTTACTAGAGAATATCAAGTGTATTGAGGATTTAGATATATTTTTTATTGTTTCTTTCAAAATTTTTGCTTTCAACTCATTAAAAGAGACAATTAATAGGGGCTTCATGGAGCAATAAGTAGTTTTCGTAGTTTTGTAACAGCTTTTTCCAGCCATGTTAAATCCTTGATTCAAAATAAAGCTATCAGCATAGAAATTGAAAATACTAAAAATATTCATAAAAAATAAAGCCAAACAGGAACGTCTTACCAATGGGGCTAAAACCAATTCCTGGAAATTTTCCCGTGCAAATTTCCAAGGCAAATTCGGCTTAAACTTCAAACTTGCTTTTAAAAACATAGTGAAGAATAAGAATAATTAATCTAAGCTTATGGGACAAATAAAATTTAAGTTATAAAATAAAAATTCAATCAACTCATTAATCACTATTTCGGATCTGATACCGACCTTACGTTATCTCCATTTGATTTACGATCTTATTAGTAATGAACTTTTGATTTTCATACTAAAAAAATAAATTTGTTCTTCAATTATCTAAAAGTAAGTAAAGCCCCAGGACTAGACCTCATTGACTATAGAATTTGTAAGAATTATTCAAAATCAACCCCACTATTTTCCATAAGTCCATTAATTTATACTTTAAATATTGTAGCCCCTTCTGCTTAAGGAATATTAAAGTTATTTTTCTTCAGAAGATAGGCAAAATATCCTACGTTAACTGTTTACTACCCACCTTTGCGAACATTGTGGAGAGAGTTTACATCAAAAGTTAAATTAAATGTTATCTAAAAATACCATACTATATAATAATCAATATGGCTTCAGTTAATTACGCAACTGCTAAGATGACATCTACAATCTTGTTAACAGTATTTAAATTTATAAT
This sequence comes from Amaurobius ferox, assembly GCA_951213105.1. Classification (NCBI taxonomy): domain Eukaryota; kingdom Metazoa; phylum Arthropoda; class Arachnida; order Araneae; family Amaurobiidae; genus Amaurobius; species Amaurobius ferox. The sequence goes on from OX578146.1 coordinate 116,214,749, forward strand.
ACTAATAACCATTGTTCCCTTACAACAATAAAAAATCTGATGTGGGCAACACATGACTTTCCTTATATAATGCAATGAATTTACTATTTTACAGTTAAAAAAATGTTATTCTTATAATAGATACTTATATTCTTTCCACGATATTGAATTTCCTTCAATTAGTCGTCATTTTCATCCATTTGGCGAGATTTTTGTTAATTTGGCAACAATTAAAAATGTCGCCAAGTTGGTGACATTCCGCCAAATTCGTCGCCAAAATATCGCCAAGCGTTATGGACGGAGAAATAAGTTATTCTTACAGCAGATAAATGACTATTGGCATTCAAATACAAAAGTATTATTCAAAGTATCTTTTTTCATGAATGGAACGAGCTAGTTCCACGAAAATGATGTCACCCAATTTATCGCATGATATTACATATGAAAAGTGAACATGTTTCTCAATAGGAAATTTTTTTTTTATTTTATATGACTTTTTGACAATCTTTTTTTAAAATGTGCAATATCTCGAGAACGGTTCATGTTAGCGTTTTAAAATTTATGTCAATCGTTTTCTAATAAAAAATTGCATAAGAAATATCTATTTGCGCAACTTTATTAGTGGTTTTGATTTTTTGACGATTTTTTCAAAATTTCCCTCGAAAATTTAGGGGAGTTCTGAACATTCGATTGCGTACAAAAACAATAAGCTTTCAGTGTTTACGGATTGTGATTTTTGTACTAAATTTCGTTCGAATCGGTCCATTCGCTCGTCAGTTATCGTCTCCACAGACTCTCTCACACACACACACACACACACACACAGACATCACTTTAAAAATGCTTGATTCGTGATCAGGAATACTTGAAACGTGCTCTCCCGTCGAAAACTCGAATTCGAATTTTCGACCCCGTCACAATACTTTCCTTATACATTATGTATATAAGGAAAGTAATATCAAGTCCACTTCCGTCATTGGAATTACTTGCTTTCTGTTTTCAATAATTTTATTATTGCCTTCTTTCTTTCAAAATTTCTCTTTTTCATACTCAGATAAACGGTCCGTTAGTTATATTGATTACGATTGTGATATTTCCAAATTTATGTCCACAGGAGACAGACAAGGATTTATTATTCCTCCTGTAATCTAGAACTTATATTTCAATTCCTTCCTCACTCTGAACAATAACAATTATTTTCTTCAAATGTTTATAGATGATATTGCAATTGTTACTTACGGACATAATCGTAGTATGTATATTAATAACAAATACTAATAAGTTAATTTAATTAACGATGTCTTTTAATCCCTAGAATTGAATATAGCCATAGAGATATGCAAGGCTAGTGTTTTGGGAAGAAATAAAAAATTTAAAATAAACCCGATTTTTAAATTCAATAGGATTTCTGTTAATATCACGAACAATTTAAAATACTGAAGTTTTATCATAGACAACGCTTTTGCTTAGGCCACACTTAAAATGTTTATGCGAAAATTGCCATAGTATTAGTAGTAGGTTCTACAAAATTACAAGGAACGATTGGGGTTCTACCAAAAATCACTAATAATTTTAATATCACTCCATTGAAAAAATTATTACTTATTGTGCAGCGTGTTAGGCAGCAAGTAGATTAATTTGCCCCGTCAGGGACGACATGGGAGTTTACGCCATTTATCTGCAGAGTTAGACAGCAGCAGGCATGTCAACACTCAGTCACAATCACAGTTAAAAATTTTATTTTTATTAAAAATTATTTTCATGCCACAGGATTCCGCCAAACAATGTCCTTTTTACTATTCTCTGGATATCCCCTATAATTTTCGTTCTAGAAGTATTACGCAAGAATTTAGTGTTTTGGAAAAAAACGCTTTAAAATCAATCTAATCCGAAATCCCACTTCTTATCTCTATTGACCACAATAGCTTACATTTAATCCCTCCTTATCAACGTTCTTCAACTTTTAACTATTGTAATGATGACATTAATTGGAATATATATATATATATATATATATATATATATATATATATATATATATTAGAAAAATATAGTATAATAATAATAATAATAATAATAGCAAATTCCAAGTAATCATGAAATATTAAAATCACCAAAGCAGGGTGTAATATAGGGTGTTTCAAAACTAATGTAACAAACTTTAAGGGGTGGTAGAACAAATCGGAACAAACGCTTTTCATAAAAAAAAAATGCATGGCCGGATGTTAAAGGGCACTATCTATGTCCCCAGATACATTGCCTTTCACAACGCAAAGACATATAAGAGTGGTGAATTTTACACGTACTGTCATTAGCGACTTGGAATGGATCAATATACGAATGAGAAGAAGGTAGATATACATTTCGGCTACAGTCTCGCCAACGGTAATGGTAGGGAAGTTCGAAAGCTTTACCGAGAGTGCTTCTCTAACAAGCATTTGCCGAACACAGAATGTTCTATCGCTTGCACCGCCAACTGGCCAAAAGGCCGCCATACATGATACAGGTCGTGGAAGAAGTTCCAGAACGCTGGACATGTCAGAAGAGTTTTTATGTCATGCAGAAGATCATCCTGATATCAGCAGAAAACTGGAGGCTGTAACACAGTTGTACCCCATACTGTGGCTTGCGTGTTTTACGCCACGTAAACGTTTTCAAGTCGCTAATGATGGTGCATGCAAAACCCACCGTTTTATATGTCTGTCGTTACGAAAGGAAAAGTGTCTGGAGAAATAGAAAGCGCACTCTATCGCCTAACCGCTTGATTGCGACCATGCATTCTTTGACGAAAAGTGATTATTTCGATATGTTTGTTCCATTACCCTTTAAAGTTTATTCCATTCGTTTTGAAACACCCTGTGTGTGTGTGTGTGTATATATATATATATATATATATATATACATAATATACGACAAGTGCTATACGTAATCACAAAGATGTAAACCAATATTACCAAGGAATAGGCGCAAATGCTGCTCTTTAATCCGAAGTAAATATACTATTGAAATCAAAAACGAGGATTAAGCTCAATGGAAGGGAAAACCAAATACAATGCATGCAATGGCAGAAGAGGATGGCGACTCCTCATTCCCGTTTAAAGCTGCTTTTCCAGCCCGGGCAAACGCTCACGGAACCAATGCATTGCAAAGGTTGATCCCCCATACGTGCCCAGTCAGAAGCACCCAAACATGGAGAAACAGACCACTGAGAATGGAAGTCAAGAAACGCACATCTAAGGAAACACAAAACCTCCTATTATATAAATAACTATGCGCATGTGCAAGTGATATGCAGAGACTATCCCAATTCCGCAAAATCCCTTTTGAAAGAATTTGCTTCATTTTTATTGTTGAAAAAAGAATTATAATATTTCTTCAGGAATTTAACAGGGTAATTCTTTTTTAATGCCTCTAATATTATCCCCTTGTTACTTGATATGCAATCCTTTGCTAAAGTGTTGCATATTTGGTTTCTCTTGAAATGTCCCAAAAGTATATTTCTAAAAATGAATCTTGAGAGGTTCGTTTTCCAAGTGATGATATTGTTAATTTTTATGCCATAACTTTTTCTTTTGTCGTGTAGACTCGTATAAATTCCATTCCCTGTATTGTACTTAATGGTGATATCCAAGAAATTCACCGATCCATCCTCTGCACGTTTATTTTCAACCAATTCCAAGCCACTGGGGTAAAAATTGAATTCCAATCCTGCTGCATTTTCATAATATCCATACAGCACGTCATCAACATAACGAAAGTACGGTATCTCATATAATAGGTGTGTTCCATGCTCATATTTAGTGAGATATATGTCAGCCAATATTGATGAACAACTTCCCCCCATTGGAATTCCTTTAATCTGTTTATAATAGCACTTTCCGTCAAAAAGTATATTTTCCCTCAAAACCAGATTGATAAGGTCCATATATTTTCGATATGTAATGTACTCTTTCAAATTATGTAACTCATGCAATTCCTTCATTATAAGGTAAAGTTGTGCAATATCAATATTATTGAAAAGATCGCGAAAATCATAACTTCTGAATCGCAATTCCTTGTCACAGAATTTAAGTCTTTTAATGATATCATGGCTGTTCTTGATAATAACAGTTCCCTGCTTTTGAAGGTTAATCATAACTTGCTTTAGGATATTTAAAAGTTTTAAGTTAGCAATGGTCAAATAAGTTCCGCATCCTACGGTGACAGTGCGGAATTTAACGGGTTCCTTATGCATCTTTGGTATAAGCACTAAGTAAGGGAACTTAACATTTTTAAGATCAATATCAATTCTTTTGTATAAGGCTTTGATTCGATTGGTCAAAGTTTTACTATTATGCGATACCGATGTATACATATCCTGATCAAGGTAACATTTCTGTAAATTTTCCATATAATATTTTTTACAGGTAAATGCGTAATTAGCCACGATTTTATCTGTATAAGTGATTACAAAGCTATCTCTGATGTTTTTGATGGATCTAGGTATGGATGATACTTTAGTATTATTGTATCTCTTTTGATAGTGCAATTTGAAACCATTAATAAAATGATATTTCCATTCATCAAATGTCTGAACAGGAACACTGTATTTCACAGCTAAACGATAAATGAATTGATACAGATCGTTATGTAAATCATCATATACACACTCAAATTCTTGTTCTCGAAACTTAGTTCCCAATTTGAAAATACCTTTTAGTTGTTGGTCTTCAATAAAATTTAAATTTCCTGTAATAATATGTTTGTGATACGGGTCACTATATACACTGTTCTTGCAATTACACTCTTCCACGTCATACAACGAGGTATTCTTACATATATGACTATAGTTGTATATTTTTCTGCCGTTAGTACAAACATAACGGTAATTCAATTTAACTGTAATAAAAGGGATTGGTAAAAATTTATTAATTCCATTCAAAATAGAAGTGAAAGGAATTCTGTCAAAAATCTTGTTTTTAAAAGTAGTCATAAAAAATTCCTTTGTAATTATCTTGTGTTTTTGAGGGTTCAATTCAATACGATGCTTACTGGCCTTTAACTTAATCATATCCAATACCATAGCCATAAATTTACAATTCTCCTCCGTATGTTCATGAGGGTCAGTAGAAGTATATTGCAACACATATTGCCATATTCGTGGCAGATATTTAAATCTTATTCCATAAATAACGTTTTTAATCCAACTTATATTAGTTGTTGTGTCATTTTTGAATTTCTCGATAAATCTTTGGATCTCTTCTACCGTACGTTTATAACTGATCTTTCTGTGTTTTTTCCCTCTATGCCAGCGATGGGTTTTGCTTTGAGAAAATGTTCTTGACACTGGCTGTGTTTTATCATTACTGCAATATTCCAAATTGAAGGTCTCATTGTAAATTACCGTGTTGAGCCCATATGGGTAGGCTGTAATGTACTGTTTAATATGAGTACTCTCCCACCATAATCTTTCTTGAAGCCTGGGTACTATATCAAGTATAGTAATTGTGATCTTAGTAAAATCATGATTCTGAAAATGTCTTAATTCCAAGTTGGAAACCGGTACCGCATGTTTCTGGGATTTTCCAATTTGACTTCTGTGTAAGTTAATTCTAATATGCAAAGGATTTTTAGTTTGCCCGATATACTTAGTTTGACAGGATAGACATGTAATACAGTATATGGTGTTATAGGTTTTACAAAATATTCTATACGCATGGTCTTTGTCGATGATTTGCAAGGGGTCAGCAACAGGACATAGTTTGCATCTCTTAGATGCGCACTTTTTAAATCTGTAATTACTCATTCTTCGATAATGGCTATAGTAAGTATTAAAAAAATGAGATCCGTTTTGGATTGTGTCGTTATAAACCACATTACGTACGTTTTTTGTAGGTGTCACTGTCACTTGTGGTGTACACTCAGTAGTTCTGAAGAAATGTTTTATAGTTGTCATCTCGAAAAAGCCAGGGTAACTGTGTGTCGATGTTACAAATACCCTTTTATATTGCAACACCGGGCAAATACTCGCACTGAATATAATTGCCAGTCGTTAAATTGTATTAAATTTGTCATGCATAATTGAGTTTAAACAGTTTTTACTCGTATTAAGGAGTATAAAAGGTTAAAAATATCATCATAATCTTCATCAAATTCCCAAATGGAAGAATAAGGCTATCTTCCTTAGTTCATATCTTCTAGATTTTCCATAAGTCCAGTCTACTTCTATGATTAGAATGCAGCTGAATATAGAAATAATCAAGTGACGCCGTTGGTGACAATGACCGATTTACAAACTTTTAAACTTTTTTTGTATTTTTTTAATTTTTTTAATTTTTTTAAAAAATTTAATTTTTTAAAAAAATACAAAAAAAGTTTAAAAGTTTGTAAATCGGTCATTGTCACCAACGGCGTCACTTGATTATTTCTATATTCAGCTGCATTCTAATCATAGAAGTAGACTGGACTTATGGAAAATCTAGAAGATATGAACTAAGGAAGATAGCCTTATTCTTCCATTTGGGAATTTGATGAAGATTATGATGATATTTTTAACCTTTTATACTCCTTAATACGAGTAAAAACTGTTTAAACTCAATTATGCATGACAAATTTAATACAATTTAACGACTGGCAATTATATTCAGTGCGAGTATTTGCCCGGTGTTGCAATATAAAAGGGTATTTGTAACATCGACACACAGTTACCCTGGCTTTTTCGAGATGACAACTATAAAACATTTCTTCAGAACTACTGAGTGTACACCACAAGTGACAGTGACACCTACAAAAAACGTACGTAATGTGGTTTATAACGACACAATCCAAAACGGATCTCATTTTTTTAATACTTACTATAGCCATTATCGAAGAATGAGTAATTACAGATTTAAAAAGTGCGCATCTAAGAGATGCAAACTATGTCCTGTTGCTGACCCCTTGCAAATCATCGACAAAGACCATGCGTATAGAATATTTTGTAAAACCTATAACACCATATACTGTATTACATGTCTATCCTGTCAAACTAAGTATATCGGGCAAACTAAAAATCCTTTGCATATTAGAATTAACTTACACAGAAGTCAAATTGGAAAATCCCAGAAACATGCGGTACCGGTTTCCAACTTGGAATTAAGACATTTTCAGAATCATGATTTTACTAAGATCACAATTACTATACTTGATATAGTACCCAGGCTTCAAGAAAGATTATGGTGGGAGAGTACTCATATTAAACAGTACATTACAGCCTACCCATATGGGCTCAACACGGTAATTTACAATGAGACCTTCAATTTGGAATATTGCAGTAATGATAAAACACAGCCAGTGTCAAGAACATTTTCTCAAAGCAAAACCCATCGCTGGCATAGAGGGAAAAAACACAGAAAGATCAGTTATAAACGTACGGTAGAAGAGATCCAAAGATTTATCGAGAAATTCAAAAATGACACAACAACTAATATAAGTTGGATTAAAAACGTTATTTATGGAATAAGATTTAAATATCTGCCACGAATATGGCAATATGTGTTGCAATATACTTCTACTGACCCTCATGAACATACGGAGGAGAATTGTAAATTTATGGCTATGGTATTGGATATGATTAAGTTAAAGGCCAGTAAGCATCGTATTGAATTGAACCCTCAAAAACACAAGATAATTACAAAGGAATTTTTTATGACTACTTTTAAAAACAAGATTTTTGACAGAATTCCTTTCACTTCTATTTTGAATGGAATTAATAAATTTTTACCAATCCCTTTTATTACAGTTAAATTGAATTACCGTTATGTTTGTACTAACGGCAGAAAAATATACAACTATAGTCATATATGTAAGAATACCTCGTTGTATGACGTGGAAGAGTGTAATTGCAAGAACAGTGTATATAGTGACCCGTATCACAAACATATTATTACAGGAAATTTAAATTTTATTGAAGACCAACAACTAAAAGGTATTTTCAAATTGGGAACTAAGTTTCGAGAACAAGAATTTGAGTGTGTATATGATGATTTACATAACGATCTGTATCAATTCATTTATCGTTTAGCTGTGAAATACAGTGTTCCTGTTCAGACATTTGATGAATGGAAATATCATTTTATTAATGGTTTCAAATTGCACTATCAAAAGAGATACAATAATACTAAAGTATCATCCATACCTAGATCCATCAAAAACATCAGAGATAGCTTTGTAATCACTTATACAGATAAAATCGTGCTAATTACGCATTTACCTGTAAAAAATATTATATGGAAAATTTACAGAAATGTTACCTTGATCAGGATATGTATACATCGGTATCGCATAATAGTAAAACTTTGACCAATCGAATCAAAGCCTTATACAAAAGAATTGATATTGATCTTAAAAATGTTAAGTTCCCTTACTTAGTGCTTATACCAAAGATGCATAAGGAACCCGTTAAATTCCGCACTGTCACCGTAGGATGCGGAACTTATTTGACCATTGCTAACTTAAAACTTTTAAATATCCTAAAGCAAGTTATGATTAACCTTCAAAAGCAGGGAACTGTTATTATCAAGAACAGCCATGATATCATTAAAAGACTTAAATTCTGTGACAAGGAATTGCGATTCAGAAGTTATGATTTTCGCGATCTTTTCAATAATATTGATATTGCACAACTTTACCTTATATTGAAGGAATTGCATGAGTTACATAATTTGAAAGAGTACATTACATATCGAAAATATATGGACCTTATCAATCTGGTTTTGAGGGAAAATATACTTTTTGACGGAAAGTGCTATTATAAACAGATTAAAGGAATTCCAATGGGGGGAAGTTGTTCATCAATATTGGCTGACATATATCTCACTAAATATGAGCATGGAACACACCTATTATATGAGATACCGTACTTTCGTTATGTTGATGACGTGCTGTATGGATATTATGAAAATGCAGCAGGATTGGAATTCAATTTTTACCCCAGTGGCTTGGAATTGGTTGAAAATAAACGTGCAGAGGATGGATCGGTGAATTTCTTGGATATCACCATTAAGTACAATACAGGGAATGGAATTTATACGAGTCTACACGACAAAAGAAAAAGTTATGGCATAAAAATTAACAATATCATCACTTGGAAAACGAACCTCTCAAGATTCATTTTTAGAAATATACTTTTGGGACATTTCAAGAGAAACCAAATATGCAACACTTTAGCAAAGGATTGCATATCAAGTAACAAGGGGATAATATTAGAGGCATTAAAAAAGAATTACCCTGTTAAATTCCTGAAGAAATATTATAATTCTTTTTTCAACAATAAAAATGAAGCAAATTCTTTCAAAAGGGATTTTGCGGAATTGGGATAGTCTCTGCATATCACTTGCACATGCGCATAGTTATTTATATAATAGGAGGTTTTGTGTTTCCTTAGATGTGCGTTTCTTGACTTCCATTCTCAGTGGTCTGTTTCTCCATGTTTGGGTGCTTCTGACTGGGCACGTATGGGGGATCAACCTTTGCAATGCATTGGTTCCGTGAGCGTTTGCCCGGGCTGGAAAAGCAGCTTTAAACGGGAATGAGGAGTCGCCATCCTCTTCTGCCATTGCATGCATTGTATTTGGTTTTCCCTTCCATTGAGCTTAATCCTCGTTTTTGATTTCAATAGTATATATATATATATATATATATCATCTTTTAGTGCCTGTAGTCTGAGTTTGGACATTTATAGTAATGTACTATTGTCCAATTTGAAACAGGCATTTGTTTGGGTTAATTGAAATTAAATACTCAGACCTGAAGATGAATTTAATTCTTTTTAATCTTCGAATCTGATCTTTTCTATTATCGGCATTATGGCCATGGTTTGGCTTCTATGGTGATGTTAATATTTTACGATTACTTGAATTAATTATTTTTATTACTACTTATATATATATATATATATATTTCTGCAAAAAAAATTATATACCATTAATTGGGACAAAGATAATAAAACTATCCCATATATATTTACTGTTAACCATTTCCCAATAACTGCATTTAATTCGTTCGTAACAAATCCAATTTCATTAATAATATTAAGGTTTTCTCTTTTATCAGAAAACATTTTAACGGTGTTCTGGGTTAAAAGCTCATTCGCTGATCACTTTGCGACGATAGCAGCCATCTCTGGTAAGTTCCTGGAAATTCCAACTCCGTACTCAATAAAGTAGTAAATGTTGTTACCAAGTGAAGCCCACTGATGAGAATAAAGTAATTTGAATGTTGAGCATAATAAAAATTCTATTGATTATATTGAGGATTGTACTTAAGACGGGTAACATCTCTTACAAAATAACATAAATTTTAGCAATTATCTGAACTTGTCTATTTCCAATTATTCAATTTTCCATTTTTACCTAAACTACATAATTTTACCTTTGATTATTTTTAACATTTTTGCCATTATTTTTATACTGTTACATAAATTTTATATATATATATAAAATATATATCTATAATTATATATATATATATATATATAGTTGGAGTCATTGTTGGAGATGTGAGATCCCCATCTCATCTTAAATCTTCACAAGTGATCGAAATAATTCAAATCGTCTTTTTTAGGTACTTCTCTTCAAAGAAAACGTGAGTTTGGGTTGCACTGTTTCGTTAGTCCAACTTAGTTGTTTGATATCAGCTCGCTGAGGTCCAGAAAAAGTAAGTTATGTATTGTGCTTTTTGAAAAGCTTTTAAATTTTATTGAATATCATATAATTGATCCTAGTCTGCGCAGTACCGCCTTGTATCAAATTTCTATGAATTTTAACCGCGATTTTATCATAAACTATAGAATTCTTAAATTTTATTTTTTGAGCAATTCTCATTTTAATGATACTGATATTTTTAGCATGTCGAATACATATATATAACGTATTTGTCAAAATGCACCATTATACTTTACCGCTGTTTCTTTTGCATAGCTCACTGTAATTGGATTGTAGTCCGTTGTGTATAATATACATGTACATTTGTATGTATATATATATATGATACAGAAATTTTAAGCCTTTCCCAATAACTCGCCCTTTTCTTTCATAATTATTATTCCAAACTCCTATTTCATGTCCAGCACGTATTGCAGCTTTATTAACTTCTATCCCACGCCACTAATATTAACAAAGTCTGCCAGTATTTCCTCTATTCCTCGACCATACCATATGTGGTCACTAACCTTAACCTGTACCTAAACTTTCTCATATGAAACTGCTTCCCCATCGCATTTTTAAAGCATAAAGAAAGCGAAGGCAGCATGTGCCCCATGCTTCATATCCTCCCACCTTCGATGTAAATGTGCATTGTATAAAGCAACGCAGACTACAATGAGATTTCTTGAAAGCTGGTTGCTGGAGCTTAGCCGGCCTATTTAACTAAGTATATTTTATGAGTGTTATATAATTACCCAACTTTAATTCGATGTACCTGTTTGGAATAATCGAAATGTCAATATGTTACTTTATGTCCATTGTGTTTCATGGAACAGTATTTTCTAATCTAATTTCATCTGGCTACACAATTTACATTTCTTAATTGTGCTAATGTCTTACTAATACAGGGTCTTTCTAAAGTCACGCAACCCACATTTCGGTTGATATCTCTCATAAATATAAAGACAGATGTTTGAATTTCGCTCTATTTATACATCATATAATGCACAATAGATGGCGTTGTTAGTACAGAGTCAGTTCACATAATTCTAAAATGGCGCTCAGTTTACTGGAGCGTGTATTTATTGTGGAGCGTTATTCGAAGACTAATTCTTACAAAACTGTTCGTTCAGTGTTTCGCAAACATTTTGAAACACGAAATGTGCCGAATAAATCACCGATACTTCGTGTAGTCAAAAAATTCAGGGAAACTGGTTCTGTTAATGACCGACGACGAAGTGGTAGGCCTAATCTGAGTGCGCCTGAAATGTCCGAGATTGAAGCAAGCCTACAGATAAGCCCCAGAAAAAGTCTTCGTAGGTTATCATCGCAGACAGGTGTGTCACTCGCTTCATGTCAAAAGGTTGCCAAGAAATTGAAATTTCATCCGTATAAGGTGCGGGTTGTGCAGGAACATAAGGAACCAGACAAAGAAAAATGAGTACGTTATTGTTTGTGGTTTCAAGAACATATTCAAACTGACATAAACATTCAGGACCTGACTTTTTTCAGCGATGAAGCTTGGCTTCATCTTAGCGGATACGTTAATAGTCAGAACAGTCGTCATTGGTGTGTAGAAAATCCACATATACTGCACGAAGAGCTATTGCATTCCGCAAAGGTCGGTGTTTGGTGTGCGATTTCACGGAACAGAATAATCGATCCGATTTTCTTTGAGAACATTGTGAACTCTGATGTTTACATTACCATTTTTGAGGAATTTTTTGAGCAGTTAACGGACGAAGAATGCCAGTTTGGATATTTTCCACAAGACGGTGCCACCGCACACACGTCAAGAAAATCCCTTGCAGTCGTTGAATCAGTGTTTGGTGATAGGGTCATTTCACGTGGACTATGGTCACCCAGATCCCCTGATTTCACTGCCCCTGATTTCTTTCTATGGTCTTATCTCAAAGAACGTGTATACGCAAATAATCCAAAGACAATCGAAGCCTTAAAGGACAACATCCGCAACATCACTGCATCCATTCCCACCGATATGCTGCATCGTGTGGCTACAAATACCTGTCGTCGAGTAGAGCTGTACTTGGCAGCAAATGGTTGTCATTTTCAGCATTTTTTGTAACGCACGATGTTATGCAGACATTAAACTATTTACTGTGAATATTTCATATTTTTGTCTTTTTTGTATTGGGAAATATCAAACGAAATGTGGGTTGCGCAACTTTAGAAACACCTTGTATTTCTGTTAAATTGTCCGTTTTTGGAATTATATTTCTGCAAGTGCAACATTCTAAATTTCAATAAACGATAACCCGGCAGTTCGGGCTCACTCTTAAACTTCCTCAAGGCTGTAGGCGTCTTCCAGTCGTCCATTTTGTTGCTCCAAACCTTCGAGTGAGCCAAACGGCCTGGATTGTGAATAGAAAAAATGAACACCGTTATTGTCAAAGTTGCGGCGGTTACACTGTATTAAAATTTTAAAAATTGTAAAATTATAAACAAACCCATGGGAAAGTATAAATTTACGCAAACACGTACTAGAAAAAACATAGTCAAATACAATGTACTGCAAAATTAAATACTGTAGTCGAGAGAGAAATTTCCCTAGCAGTCAGTTAAATTAAATTAAATTGAAATCGGTAATTTCATTACCGCAAACTGAGTTTCAAGCTTACATGCACATCAATTGAAACTATATTTTATACATAATATGCATAAATGAGTTCATATTAATAATTACTTCCAAACGTAAACAAGAATCCCATGTAATGCATTTTTAAATCTATCTAATTAAATTTGGAAATTCTTTAGACTGGTAAATTGTTGAACCATTAAATTCATTTAGCTATCGCATTTCCGCGTTTACTGACTTAATGAAGTGGTTGAAACAATTAAAAATTGTTTGCTTCTAATTTGATTAATTGCGGTTAAAGCAAAGATAATGAGATGAAGCATTTACTGTTTCGTTGTATTTCTGTTTCATGCGAAAATAATAAAATATATAGTACAATCATAATGTAATAGCGTAAATAAAATTAACTGAAGTAAGGCTCACATCGATTTTCTCATACATGAATTTTTTTTCAAATTTTACAAGAAAAAATCTGAAAAATCATTATCGTGGATTCAAATTATTACAACTATAGCGTGTTACCTTTAATTTAACTGGCTGGAAAATATTTCCGATTGATACCATACTTACAAAGTACCCCCCGGAGGGGGTAACTTGCCCCCCAAGGGGGGAATAATGACGTCACGAATAAAAATATTTTTATCGCAGCTATTTTTCATAACAATAATTGAAAATATGAAGTCCCGGGACCATTGAGGCATAATTAAACCCTTTTATGCATGATTATGCTAAATTTTGTTCTCTGCTGCTATGTTTAAAAGATATAAAATTTCGAATTAAATTTCGATGTTTTCACTTGAATTTAAACAAAATTATATCTAGTTCTAGAATGTTAATAACAAAACCGGATATAAAATTTCATAAAAATCCATTGATATTTGTGGCTGCTATCGTGAACAAAATAATCGACCACAGACAGACGGGCATCACTCGAAAAACTGTCAAAACGTGTTCAGGAGATCTTAAGACATATATTGGCATCAAAATCTCGAAATCGAAAATTTTCGTGAAAACAATTCTTTCCTAATGCTACGTATGAGAAAGTAATTACAGGCAAAAGTATATATTATAAGCAAAAGCATAGCAAAAGTTGTATAGGTAAAAACAGCAAAAATTATTTGTAAAAACATAGTAAAATTTATATGCAAATGGTAAAAGTAATAAGAGTAAAAATCATAATTTTACAGTAGATTAAAAGCTATAACTAAATACTAGATTAAAGTTTTAAATAAAAAAATGCAAAAAGTAAAATAATAATACAAAAATTTCAAAATTTGAGATAAATAGTAAAACTACATATAAAATTTCAGAAAAAGTATAAATCAAAGCAAAATGGAAATGAAATAACAGCTTAATACAATGTATCACCAAACATTCAAACATATATAGATGAGATAAAATGTGTGCCCGTAATTACAGTCCATAAGTAATTACATTACCTAAACCGAATTTTCAGAAAGATATGTTACAGTAAAGTGGTGCAACAGTGGTAAGTTTGAATAACATTTTATGGTGTAACATAATTAAAATATTTATATATGATTTTAACTCTATTATAAATACTCCATTTGTTATTTTACAAGTACAAAAATGCATAAAATTTTTGTTATTCTTCTGGTTTAATATGCGTGAATAACCTGCTAATGTTACCATGGTCATGGGGCAAGAGTATATAAAATTAATTTTTACTTCCTCATACTGTGTAATATATAGTATAGAGAAAGTATTGCTTTCATAAAAATTTTGGAATTCGAGATTTTAATGCTAATATATATTTTAAGACCTCCTGAACATGTTTTGGCTATTTTTGTATGGATGTTAGTATGTCTGTCTGATATCTGTGGTCGATTTTTTGTGTGCACGATAACAGCCACAAATATTAATGGATTTTCATAAAACTTTATATCCAGCTTTGTTATTAAAAAAACCTAGAACCTGATAGAATTTTCTTACATTCGAAATTTTATATTTTTTAACATGGCAGCAGAGGACAAAATTGGACATAATTATGCATAAAGGGGGTTATTTGTGGCTCAATGGGCACGAAACTTAATAGTTTCAATTATTATTGTGAAAAATAGCGGCGATACAATTTTTTTTGTTGTTCGTGGCGCCATTAACACCCTCTTGGGAGTGCAAGTTACGCTCACCCCCCCCCCCCAGGGAGTTTATTGTCAAGTATGGTATCAATCTAGAGATTTCTTCAAACCCTTTAAAGTGATGGGTAGCACGCTATAATTGTAACCATTTGGACTTACGATATCTATTTTTCAAAAATTTATTTTCTTGTAAGTTTGAGAAAAGAAAAGATTTCTGGTATGACAAAGTAGAGTTAAGCCACACACCTGTTATGAAGCATAACATTTATTTGCAACATTTATTTGCACGTAATGCAAATACTGTTCATTCTCCGGGTTAGCCCAGGGATAAACGGGGGAGTAGCAATTACTCAATGTAGGTTATATGTATGGTAAGTTATTGTTACGATGCTCTTCACAGTCAAGATGGTACGATTCGGCGCCATGGGTTGAGTGGCACATGACAGGAGTTGTAAAATGTTCATAAAAGAGATGTCGTAGCAAATGTCAAATTGTAAAACTACAAATATCTCGAAATTTATATCCCCTGTCAGGTGTTAGATCACACCGGGGACGGTCCGGCACTTCCCGGCTGCGGTAATCCCTCCCGTCATCAATTTCTATTGGGGTGCATAGAAAATGAGAGTCACTACGCAATCCAATAATTTGGTCGGAATTAGAACCGCCTATTCCTCACACATAAGTGAAATAACGAACGAGAGGACGAGGTAACTTCCACCCCAATTTCATACCTCCCTCTTCAAAATCTGAAGGGACTCGACTTTAAATTGTAAAATGAGACTATCTGATCTCGGGAGAGAGATCTCCAAATGTAGGTGTGCACTTGTTTAGAAGCCCGCTTCGAAATGCATTTTGATGCATTTTTAAGCAC
Source organism: Amaurobius ferox (assembly GCA_951213105.1). Lineage (NCBI taxonomy): Eukaryota > Metazoa > Arthropoda > Arachnida > Araneae > Amaurobiidae > Amaurobius > Amaurobius ferox. The sequence continues at coordinate 116,230,955 of OX578146.1, forward strand.
AGGTATCCACTGCCACTCTCGGGCGTCAGCCTTATGCATATAGTACGAACCAACGCCTTATTTTACCCTGCTACGAGTACATATACTCAAGTGTAGCACGTAGCCAGCCAGACTCGACCATTCAGCTAATTAAGTTCATGGCCGCTCTAAGCCAAATCGAATTAAGACGGAACCAGACCGAGTTCAGCTTCATCATCGGACAGTGGTGATCAACGGAGCAGCGAAAACTTCGTCCCGCTTGCCACGCAGTACCACACAGCTCTGAAAATAGACGACGCAGCATGGGATGCCCCTTTGTACCCTTTAAACTACATTTAAGACGTAACAACTGTGTGGACTGCAAGAACGGTACTCGACAGCAGTGTTGATCTCACCTCACGATCGAGTCGACATGAGCGAAGCGTTTGCAAGGTACCAACCTTGGGCCTTTATGTAGCTCGCGACACCCGTCAACTGAGTACTTCAACCGTCATCGGCGCGGCATGCGTGAGGAATGCCACCGTAAAGTTTATTCGGGATGCGACCTCACCGGCAGCGGCCTGCACGTAGTTACAGGATCTCCAGGAATCGCTCGGCCAACCGTCAAGAAGGTTGGGAGAAGGAGAGTGTAACGGACTGTGATCCCCAAATCCGTAATAAACCGCGATGGAATCCAGAATTCAGCGATATCTCCAATAAACCGTGTATCCTTATGAACTGTGTTTTCGTGAATACCCGAGTCCTCTTCATTATGAACAGAAATTATCTATTTAGAATTATCAGCCATTTCATCTGTGAAGAGGAAGTATTATTGTTTTATTTGTTCCTATTGAGATGTAATTTATAATTATATGTTAATCTGAATCTAAGTATCACCGTAAATTTAAGCTTTGGGAAAACTCCCACACGGGACAACTTGAATTTTAATTAATGAGAATTTGAAATAGCATTTATTTTATAATCCCCCCCCGTGGTCAAGCTTGGTATTTTTAAGTATAATGTATTTATATAATAATAGTAATGTTTGATAATTGATGTGCTTAATAAATGTGTTAGTGGCCACAAATTTGACTAGTTCTTTTAGTATAACGCAATGTACTTTTGATCTATTCAGATCCCAAGTATGATTTTCAGGGTCAACTGGGGGACACTATGGGTAAGTATTAGTATTGCATTTATGTAAATGTTACTCCACCACAACACCAAGTAATTGATTCTAAAGAAATTGTCAACTGCCTTCCTAGTAATTGATACTCTTAAACACTTAGTGTTGTAATGGCACCATTTATTTGCAAGAAATAATATGTAAAATCATCACCTGGCATGCGTTGTCATTAAAGTAACCGATTTTGATTCCTTTTTTCGTATCAAGATGTATTTTAATCATTGTTTACATATTAAACGGATTTAAAGGATAGCAGCTCCATATAACTACTGCTATCCTATAAGCCTGTTTAAAGGATTGTAGTAGTTATATAAGGCTGCTATTCTTTCACAAAGACATTCATTACAGCTGAAGTAGATCGATGCTCTACAAATTTGGTACACAAACCTTTCAAGTAATGTTAGAGAGTACTTTTAATTGTTCTATTCTTTTTACTGGCCTGAAATTGAGACATTTCGCCTCTAATGTCTGCTATAGTTTTGTCAAAATCACCATTAGCAAAACACGAATTCTCAAGACACGGACGTATTAATAAGTCACTTTTACTCGCATCGCGTCAACTTATATACCCTCTGTGAAAAGTTCAGAAAAAAAACACGTAACTCGTAAAATTCTTAACCAATCAAAAAAATTCGAGAAATTTTTAAAAGTTATTAAGTTGGATTTAGCCAAATTCATCGCCAAGGGTACCGAATTTGAAACCAAGGTCAAGCAACACGAACCCTTAAATTATAACAATGTTTTGCTGTTAGGTATTCTTGACAGTATAACCGCTCTAAAAGTTCAGAAACACATGGCTCACACAGGGATGCCAATGCAAAGCCGGCGACAGACAAGTTACCCCACAATGCCAATATTCTCCAATACTTCTCAAGAACGACGTTACAAAATCGGTCAAATCAATAGAACCTTCATTTCATACATAATGCGTACAGTGATTTCATCCCAATAATTACCAATTGAAGTGTCCAATAATATCCAGTTTAAAATCCGTCTAATTAAATTTGGTAATTCTTCAGGGACAAGAGAATCACTGAACCATTACATTCATTTAGCTGAAGCTTTTCTACTGCTAATGACTTAATTAAGGGTTTAAAAGCGTTTAAAATCGTTTTGTCCTCAAAAGGAATAATTACGGTTAAAGCGATGAAAACGTGATGAATATTTACGGTTACAGTTTTGTGCTATGTATTTCAATCGCGCAAGTATAATCAAATGCACAGGAGATATATTTCATATATTGACAAAATTGTTTCAATATATGAAATAGGAGAATCATGGTAACACTTTCCTATATACTAGACAAACCTTTAAATAGAAGCGAAAGTGAAGAAATGGGGAAATGGTTACTGAAAACAAGAAATTTATGAAGAAACCTTGATAATGCGTCAAATCGTACGTAAGTTTGATAGAACTATTAAACATTTTCTATTTTCTTTGGCATACTTATTACGTACAGTTGCACGAATTTTCGAAAACACCGAAAGTGAGATCTCCAGAGCCGGAAACAGTGAATCTAACCTCCCAACCTCTCTAGAATTCGATTTTGAATACATATCAGTCATCATCCAAACTCTACAGCCAATTCTAAGAAATAAATGCTTCAAAGAAATTTTTTTTACCGGAAGGGGAAAACAGAAAAGTAGAAATCCTTATTGAACCCCAACCTCCTCTACCACCTCCGGAATTTGATGCTGAATTCATATCAGTCATCATCTTAAGCCCTATCTATAGTCAGTCTTGAGAAGTATATGCTTCAAGTAAAATGAAAAATTTTAAACCAGAAATAGAAAATAAAATCTAAAATGAGAATTCTTAGTGAACCCCCTCTCCCCGCACACACACACACACACACACACTCCGTAATTTAATGCTGAACTTATGCCAGTCATTGTCTAGTTTCTACTCGTATCTATAATAGATCCTGAGAAATGGTTGTTTCAAGAAAAACGTTTTAGTAAAAACTATAGCACGGCAAAATTTTAGCCACTATCAAGGCAAAAATACAAAATATATACTCATTAAAATATACGAGTACAACCACAGTAATATATGTAATTTAATTAAAATATAAATTTAAAAGTAATGAAACATACATAAGTAAAAGACTGTAAAATGTATAGTATGTAATCGATTATGCCTACCAGGCTGTTTTCTTTTATAGTATGTAAAAAACCATGCTACCCAAACAGGAAATCGAACCCCGGGATTATCATACTGGCCAGCTGACCCTCTACCGTTGAACTACTGGGACGTAATTACAAACTCTTATCGTTGAAGTGGAATCTGCATTATCCAACCTCTAATGGCGATTGGTATACAACTACAACAGTCTAACTGACCATCTCCTGCTAATTTTTACCTCAAGTTAGCCTTAACATATACAAACAGACGTCTTCCTTTATTATGTAAAACTAAAATCATTTAAACCACTAAGAAATATAGCTATATTTGTTAGTGACTAATACATAACTAGTAACTAATATAACCATAACTAATAACTAATATAACCTAATATAACTAATACATACTACATAACTAATATAACCATATAACTATATTTGCTAGTTGGTACCGATACCATTAAATTATATAATAGTTGATTTGTATAATATTATGAAAAATATTTACTCAAATACCAATTAGATACTGCGATGATTAATGTTTGTTCCCTGTTAAAAAGTTTGAATTACAAACTTTTTCCTCTATACGCTCTTTTAAACGAAAAATATGTTTCTATCCTTACAATTTCAATCAGTGCAAAGGAGAAATACTTTATGTTCTTTCCAAAGCATAAAAATATGTGCATCATCAAATATTTTGTGTATATTAGATTTATGAAAGAAATCAATCACTTCTAAAGTATTGAGTAGAGATATATGTGTGGAAGAAATCGAAATCATTCCGATGTTTTTTCGAAATGAAATCGTAAAAGAATTTTGCATCTTCATTTCATTCATCTTCGAATTTAATCAAATTATCTCATACCGAATAGAATCTTTTATGTTTTTTTTTCTAAAGAAATAGCACTGAGGATGATTAAAAAAAATATATTGCATATGCGCAATATTGCACATATACGCTATATTCAAACCCTTTTTTAATTAAAATATAAAAATTATCGAATGAAGCAATTTCTTATTTGGTGTAATCGATATAAAATGTCTACAAAGCGACAGAAAAATTAATTTAATTTTCAGATACATTGAATTATTGCCAACTTGACGATTGGTCCTCAAAAATCGCCAAGTTGACGTTATTAAAGCAAATTCGTCACCAAATGCGATAGAAAGACATAGGTATTGACTTTTCTTGTGCATATGAGGAACCAAGACTGCCTTTCTGAATCAAAAGATTTATCCTTCTACGAATAGAATAAATCACGATATCAAATTTAGTTGTTAATTAATTAAGTGAAATATTTCATTTTACATTTCTTTACCATAATGCCTATCAACTCTCAAACAACAATTCCTTTTCAAAAAGAATTCTAACAGTTTTCAGGATAAGGTTGAACAATTAAGATTGCATACCATAAGTTTTAGAACATAACCATTTGCAGATCTGTATAAATAAAATTGAAAATATAAACGTGTGTTTGTGTGTTTGTCTCATTATCACAGGAGAACGAACGGCTGCAACGATTTTCATAAACTTTGTGGATAACCGTCATACAACTCAACTTAAAATTGAGTCTATGTTTAGAATTAGGACCAGGGGTGATTGAGATATTAATAAAAAATCACAATTGAACCTTCCATAGAGATATCATTATGCAGAAGATATTTTTCCCGCCAATTTATTTGAAGAATATCATATCATGTCGCTTAGCAACAGATATAAATCCAATCTGCTTATGCAGCAGACGATTTTTATTAAGTATTTTCCAGAATTAAATAATAAAGAAATGTATATAAAATACATTATGATGATATTTTTATTAACACTTAACAACATAGTTGAAAATTGTTTATGACTTTGTTCATTCTGTCTGTCTACTGCCTGTCCATTCGCTCGATAACTGCCTAAAAATGACTTTATCAAAATGAAATTTTAGTATGTTGTTTAGACGGTCTGTAGGATATATGGGAATGTAAATGAATAATATCACCCAATTAGTTTTGGGTTGAACCCGTGCTGAAAAAATGAAATGCATTGAACCCTATGGAATCTAATCTTTTAAACATTTTTTAACCGAATTTAAAATTTATTAATTGCTTCAAAAGTTTTAGGAAATATTCAAATTATCCCATAAAATATATAAAAAAAATTTCAACAAAATATATTCGGTATTTTTTAAATAAAAATTAAAATAATAATTACACTCATATTATATGAAGAGATCACGTGACCCACTTCAAAATAAAATATGGCATCCATCTTGTGTCAAAATCGTGATTTTAAAGCTCTTTTTAATTTATATTTAGTTTTGCATCTGTCCTAAAGCCGCTTTATTTTTGTTTTGTTTTTCCGTGCATCTATAATCTGCGCCAACGCAATTACAATATATTTGAGCTTAAATATGATCATCAAACTTTGATTATTTCTACAAAGAAGCCTAATTTTAAAGTATTCAGAATGTAAACACATCAAGCTGTAAGATGAGTTGTATAAGAATTGCTGAACTTTTTAGCACACAATTATTTAGCTCTGGAGTCTGGAATAATGCTGATATGAATGAAATATTCATTGATTTTACATAGAGAAGCAGACGATTTTTTAACATTCCTTTTTCGATGAAGTTTTAAGCATGGAGTTGGAAAGTACTTTTACCTCCATGGTTTTATGTTTTAAAGTAAAATAAATTATTGTAGTATTGTGATGAATGAAAGAAATGTAATAAAAATGTATGAATGAAACATTTACTGCTTTTACATAGAGAGCCAGACGATTTATATTTCGATGACGTCATTTGAATAAAAAAAATTTTTTTTCTATGAAGTTTTAAGTTTTCAAATATAATATACTATTGTAGTATTGTAATAATTTTACTGCTGAATCTGTCGCATTTTAGAGGTGTTTAAATACAATTGCATTGGAGTTGGAAAGTGTTTCATAATTAATACTTTATGCATGATTGATCTTTCTTGTTTTTAATCTGATGTGGGCTGCGCATGATTTTCAATACAAAATGCAACGAATTTCCTTCAAGCGAAATAATACTAGCAAGATCCCTGGCACAATATTTTTGACTTGAATTAATATCACGTAAAGGTGAAATTTGGCGAATTTAGCAACTTATTAGCCCAAGAAGAATGACTTATTCATACTTACGTGCAAAATACTCATCCAACTATAATTGGCATTTAATTAATATCCCCAGAAATAAATGACTATTGGAGAATTCTTGGGGCTCAAACTCAAAAACTATTTTAAAAATTGTCTCCTTCCATTAATGAAATTAAATACATCCATGAAAATGATGTTAATAGATTTGCTGCATTATATTGCATTCTAGAAAATGCACCCGTCGTTGTTCAGTATTTAAAGCAAGGATTCAATGACCATTGGTGAATTCTTGCGAGACAAAACACAAAACTATTATAAAAAATATCTTCTTTCGTGAATGGAACTAACTAGATCCATAATAATGGTGTTAATAGATTTGATGCATAATATTGCATACGGAAATTGAACATATTGGATGGATAAATTTATTTGAAAACGTAATGTCTCGAAAGCAGTTCGTGTTAGTTTTCTAAAACTTGTATCATTCGTTTTGTAAGAAAAATTTGCACATAAAATGATTATGTATTTAACACTATTAAAGATCTTGATTTTTTAATGATTCTTGAAAAAAATAATTTATTCGAAAATTGAAGAGATTTTCGAACATTGGATTAAGTTTTAAATTACGAGTTTCAATATTCACTGACAGTAATAATCATACCACAAGTTTCTCGAATTGCTTCATGTGTTCCTGAGATTTAGCGTTTAAGCACACACAGAGACATCACCTCAATAACATCCGATTCGAGTTAAGCTAGGCTAAAAGCTTGCTCTTCTACCTATAACTGGAGTTCGAAATTTTGGTCCCATCTTAATACTTTCCCTATACATTACAATATGCATGTAGAGAAATTGATTAAAGATGTTCAATTAGTGTTGTCTATTCAATACAGCATTCAATAACTTATAACATAAATTATCGAAAATTATAACGATAAGTTTTAACGGTAAAGTCGAGTTACTCCATGTTTCGACCAATAACTATAACAGTACAGCGGTTACTTATTAACATAGTAACTCACTCTTTACACTTTCACATTAAATTTACACACCCATGATATATCTTGAGAAAATAATAATGAAAACTATAACAGTAAAATAATAATACTTAATTACTAAAAATTCTTAAAGTAGCAGGAGTATTTTTAAAAACACCAAATCTTGTTTCGATATCTTAAAATTGTTAAGTTCAAATCGTAAGTGCGTGTTTCCAAATTATAAACAAATTTTATTAAATAATTTTTATTGAACAATTTTTTGAAAACTCTGAACTGTGCAAAAAAATTAGATTCAATTAAATGTAAGGCTATTTTTAATTAAAACACCGAGAAATATTTGTGTAATGAATCTTAAAACGTAAATAAGTCTAACGTTAGTCAAATACAAACAGAAAAGTGTGTTTACTGTATATCGTGAAGCGTGTCGAAATAAATACCTTTTACAGTTTATTTTAATTTTTATTGAAACGTCTCTTTTCAAAGCAGAGTCTTAATGTTAACATACTCGTGATAACTAAAAATGGGATAAAATTATCTTGTCAATATTTAACATATATTTAAACAAAGCTTTTAAAGAATTACTCCGATTGCAGCATTTTATCATTATAATACTACTTATTTTACGAGAAGTATAAACATTTCAACAAAAACAAATTATCTGCGTAAAATGCTAAATATTTTACTGTACTTGTAATTAAAGAAAGTAATTTGGTGTAGCTAATATTATTTTCCTATAAAGACTCAAATTATTTGTCAATAATGTATAGGGAAAGTATTGGCATAAGACCAAAAAATCCGAACATTTTTCGACAGATAGGTACATTTTCGACACTCTAGAACAGGAATTTACCATTTTAATCAGGACATATGTGTGTGTGTGATTGTGTGTGTGCATGTGATTGTGTGTGTGTATGTTTGTGCGTATATGTGTGTATATGTTTGTGTATGTGTGTGCATGTTTGTGTATGTATGTGCGTGTGTATGTGTGTGCATGTTTGCGTGTATATATGTGTATTTTGTGCGTGTTTGTGTGTATGTGTGTATAAGTATGCGTGTGTATATATGTGCATGTGTGTATAACTGTGTGTGTTCACACTATCTCAAAATCTATTTACTACACTTTCACATAATTCGACAGCTAAGTCATTTCTTTCTTTCTTTCGACCCACATCGTCCGACCGACCCGAAGGTGTAAGGTATCAATTTGGACGACCGAGACAGTGCTACCTAATTTAGACCGCAACCCTGTGGGGAGAAACATCCACAGGGGCCATACCCTCCTTCTCCTACTACCAACATCTCGGAAGAACTTCCAGACCCACATGTTTAACGTTCCCGTACCCCGCATGAACACGGGGACCGTTTGGGTAGAGGCGGGAATCAGACTCGGGTTCTCTCCGCGCTCTAACAACTGGGCTATTCCTTCCCAATGCGTGCCATTTGTGGGTTACCGTGGTGGTGATTATATTTTCGTGCAACTCAAAAATTTAGAACCGGTATTTCTTTTTATGTATATGTGTGTGTAAAAATAACGCGCAAAAATTGTCAAAATATCAACTAAAAGACTCAATGTGCTGAAATGTATCAATTAAATTCTTGTGTTTTATACGTAATTTTTGACTCCGAAACGATTAACCTTTTGCTTACGGAGGGACAGCGTCCATCTCAAACGAAGATCCTTCCAAAAAGACAGGTATTTGACATACCCTGTCTCAAATAGCTCGATCCCCCTTTGCAGGCATTGGCGTCCATGGACGCCAATGCCTGCAAACAATAACAATCTCATAACTCTGGAATATACTGTTCTCGAGATATTAAGGTTTATTGGAAGTTTAAGGAGCTGGCAAAGATTTAAAATTTGTAAGGTTTTCAAATAAAAAAGATGCATTAAAATTACAAGTTGCATTTCACATCAAATAAGTTCCCGTGTACAGTTGAACTCAATTTAATGGATTGTGAAAGAGAAAATACATTTGAGTCTGTAGTGGAAAGCCATGTACTACTCACATCAGATTTTTTCATTGAATCACAGGACGCATTTTTAGATGACGTAGCATCGTCAATTTAAAAAAGAAAATACATAAATATTTCAAAAACGATTTCTTCTTACGTAATGATAGAGAGAATTTGTTTTTTCAATACGCATAAGTATAATATTTAATTGATATATTTGAACATATTTTTTTTCGACTTTTAAAAGCCCATTTTAGAGAAATGAAAGTTTTCATTTATGCGTATCAAAATGTAATAAGGACAAGGGTGATTCAAAAGTTACTTAACTACCAAATTGGATGAAATTCGGTTGAATAGTTTTTGGTCCAGAATGGATGCATTCATTGAACACGACTGAGGTACGGATACAGAGCATTTGTGCATTTGGTTTAGGTATTTAAACATCATTTTCTCTTAATGTTAAAACCAAACGTATAGACACTTCACAGTTGTGCCTTTGTTTTGAGGAATAACCACCTTGTTTTGGGGAATAATCGTTTGGGAAATAAGCACATCATTTGTTCAAAAGTTAATAATAGAATTTTCGAAATGTGTGTCATCTAATGCTTTTTGCATTCCCTAGCATAAATTATAATATATACACTGCTCACAACTGAAATCGCAACACCATAAAGTTGTAAGTGTAGCTTTATGTAAATCAGGCAATGGAAACAGCAAGGCGATATATGCAAATGATCCCAGTTTCGTTACGCATAGTGACGTAACACCTTGCCGAGCAGCATAAAAGCATCAGGTCAAGGAGGAGCGATACCACAGCTAAATTGTAGAGTCATTGGTTTCAGGTTGTAAAAATCAGCACAGTATGCCAAGAGTGCGTCGATGAACCGTATACGTTCCATTATCGTCAACGGAATGGCAACAGATCATTGTTTTACGTGAGGATGGATTGAGCCTTCGAAGGATCGCTGAACTATTGGGTCGTGATGTGAGCACAGTTCAACGGTGAGTGTCACGGTTCGTGAGAGACCACGAAACGACACGAAGATCAGATAGTGGAGCTTCCAGGTGTGCCACACCACTTGAAGATCGTATGCTTCTGAGAAGCGTGGCGCGGAAGTCGTTTACCACAGCAACCATGTTACAACGACATTTATATCCCACACTACAGGTAACGTGGTTTCGACGCAAACAATTCAAAACCGTTTACATGACACAGGACTCCGAGGTAGACGACCTTTTCGACACCTACTGTTTCAACGTCTTCACCGGTTACGTCGCCTGCAGTGGTGTCAAATGAGACGCAATTGGTGGACAGAATGGCGAAACATTCTTTTCAATGACGGATCACGATTCTGTTTTGGCATGCAAGATGGCCGTACTCGCGCATGGCTACGCTTTCAACACCACCACCAGCAAGATTTTTCTATCATTTGCCACACAGCCCCACTAAGTGGTACCATGGTTTGGAGTGGTATAACATTTGGTGGATGAACACTTTTGGTCCACGTTTCTGGCAATATCACGGCACAACGATACGTCTCTGACATTGTGAGACCTGTGGTACAGCCATATCTCTCAACTAGGCCTGGAATGCTTTTTCAGCAGGATAATGTCAGGCCACATACTGCACGGGTAACTATGAATAGTCTACAAGGTTTTGATATACTACCTTGGCCAGCATATTCTCCGGAGATGTCACCAATTGAGCATATCTGGGGCATTATGGGTCACCGATTAAGAGAACTCCTAATTCCAGCAAACCATGTTCAGTTACAAGCCTAATTGCATACTATGTAGAATGTCATCCCTCAGCACACCATTGACGGGATGCTTCGTTGTATTTAATCCTGTATAGCCGCTTACGGTGGGCCTATTCCATATTGATCTAATGTCAATAAAGTTCCATGCTTTCATTTCCCAGGTATGATATTTTTATCATTTGCACATCTTCATGTTAGAATTATATTATATATATATATATATATATATAAATCTTCTTAAAATAAAAAGACCTCTGGCATTAATCGAATCGATTAAAATAATCGTACTAAATTTCATTCGATTTGCTCAAAAGCACAGACTCACAGACGAAACGACACACAGATAGACCACATTGAACATTGAAACAAATCGTTTAATTCGGAATCAAGAATACTCAACCAGCATAAATCCATGAAAATCAATAATCAGATTTTGACACCATCAGAATAATTCCTCTATACATGCAATGAATTGTAATAAAAGTGGAAATGACTAATTCGCATCCAAGGATGCTTAAAACGTGCAAATCCGTCAAGAATTCCAAAGTATACATTTTTGACTCCAACACGATGTTTTCGCTTTGAATATATTATTTACCGTATGGAACGTAAACAATATACGTTCCATACGGTACGTTCCATACGTTCCATACGGTGTCTTCTATAACCCTAATATAATTGAATTAACTGTTAATTACTTTCAAACCGAAAATTTACCAGTGACTGTTTCCAACAAAAGCTGAAACTACGGGAATTAAAATTCAAATGAAAACAATGATATTTACCTGATAATTCTACACTTATTATTTTATACTATTTCTCCTACCAAATTTATTTTCTCCCACTAAAATCCACACACTTTCATTTTGTATCAAGATTACGCCATCATGAATATTCAAAACATGAAACATCTTTCAAATGCGCCCGAATAAAACTCAAGAGCAATTTCTAAAAGAAAAAATAACGTTTCTTTTAATAGTAAACGCATATTTCTGCAAAGGTATTTAGTGAAAAATTTTGGCAACATTCATTTTCTTGAAGACCCTCTCTAGAGAAAAATAATTTAACGTCAAAAGACATATTCTTCGCAAATAAAATTAAATGAATGTAGAAATACTCAGTCTAAAATAATTTGAAGCTAAAAGATGCACTTGTAAGAATCATCATTTGATGCAAAATAAAACTTGGAATATGGGAGCTTTGTATTTACTTCATTGCTTTATGCAATACATTTTCACAAATTTCTCCAAGAATAAGCTTCTCTAAACTTCACTCAAGCTTCTCTAAGAACAAATTCTCTAAGAAGGGACAAAAGAAAATTAGACTTACGAACTTTATTAGAAAGCTTAAGATTACAATTCACGGAAATAAATTTTGGTACAATTTTACAACGCCTACATTTCAAAGGAAAACTTAAATGATTTATTTTTGCTTTCTTTTTTAAATGTAAATTGCAAAACCAATTAAACCATGAAAAAATGAAAAATAAGATCCGTTTCGATTTCAAGAACACTATCATTCTACCATTACTTTTCCATAAAATCAGTCAGCAGATTGCTAAAATACTTAAAAAATTCAAATTCAATATTGTGTTAAAATCTTCTAATAAACTCAGATTTAATCTTAAGATCCTTCAGAAAGTTCTAATTAATTGTTAGGGCATTTACAGCATTTCTTACCAGTGTGGTCTATCCCATATTTATCAAACTAAACATGCTTTAAAATTTCGTATTAAGAAATATGAAAACTATATCAAAAACAGGAATATAATAAATCTTCGATTGCTCAACATTGCTATTATTTTCATCACCGTTTTCAGTTTTCTTCCACAAGGATCATACAAAATTGCACCTCAATCTATGATCTTCATTTTCTTTAAGTCTTCCATACCCAGAAAAATTCTAGTAATTTAGTTAATGACTTGTCCAGTACTCCATCTTTGTCCACGGTCTGGCGGAATGCCCTGTAAATAATTCCACTTTCTTTGTTTCATTTCTTAACCTTTGGGGCTCTTATGTATCATTTTAAACTTATTTTTGTCTTGCTGGGTTTCATTTATTCTTGCTCGGACTCGACTGGTCTTGTTGGAATGTTCCTGTTGTGATTTGGGGTACGTCAATCTTGTGTCTTACTTCTCGTTTCGGATTGGCTGGATTGTTCTTCATTCTGCGTTTTTATTGGCTCTCTTAGGTGAAATCTTAATCCAGGGTTTGGATATATAAACGCTTAGGTTTCTTCTATTTGCGCCCATTTGGTCCTTTTGACTTCGAGTTTGTTGTTTCTCTTGCACTGAAGAAGAGGATCCAGCATATTCTTGAAACAGCTGTATGCTACGTTATTATCTTATTTATGATTGAATACGCAGTTCAAGCTTCTCTTATCATTAACACTTTATATTACACTCATAATCATGCTGTATGCAAGTCATGTAATATACATACCAAATCGGAAAATAAAAACTTTATAATAAATGTAAGATCATCAAGATATGTGAATTAGGAATTTATTTCTTTTGTGAAAATGTTGTCATTTAAGAAAAGTGTTTTACTTTACTTGCGAAAATGTCCACAGAGCGCATTTAATATCTTGTTGCGCATTCTACAACTTTTGCTCCATTCCAAATATCATAAATAATGAAATTCGGTAACAAATAGTGAGTATTTCAATTCAAATTTTAATTCTTTTTAATCTCTCTGTCGTCTCCACTGTTGTCTCGGAATGCACTCATTGAATTTTTATGATTTTAAACGAAATATATTTGCTTGCAACGCGTTCCAATTCGATTTATATGCATTTTATTGTGGATTTTTTTATATTTATGTAATAAAATCCAATATTTTCATTGAAATTTTATAAACAATGATTTATAATCCTATAAGAATAATCTAAAGATAACTTGCAAATATTACCTACTTTATTTTTTTCACTGAAATGTCACACGTTCATGTTCCATCAATATGCTATTTCATGAAAAATGTTTTGCTCTAACATGAAAATAAAAAAGGAATACGAATTAAAATGTCTACCAGAAAAATTGACAAAACCATAGCATAAAAATGTTCTTCGAGTCGTTTGACCAAATCGTTCAACAATTAATTAGCTTCATAGATAAACGAAAAACAGATAACTGTATACACAGGGTGTTCGTAAACTGTTTTGACAAAATAAGAGGGATGATAGTACCCATCAAGACGAACAATATTTACTATGGAACCTAGAGTCGCATTCCAAACTGAGTGTCAGAAAAGAGTAACTTCGAAACACGTCCAACAAGCACAAGTCGCCACTTCGGACGACATAGCTGTCATACCGGAGAAGTATCACATCTCTAGAAACATCACCGTCAAACATGTATTGTATGCAAATTGTATTGCATGTTGCCCGAACGATTGATCGGCCCAGCGTACCATGTCTTCCTGGAGCGGTTTATTGCAAGCTGTTCCGCTCACCACACAAAAAGTCATGTGGTTGTTGCATTATGGAGCCCCAGCACACTTTTCCAGTGCAGTCCGATACTTCTTGAATGCCACATATCCCGGATGATGGATTGGACGTAGTAGACCTGTGGCTTAGCCTCCGCGCTCACCGGACCTCAACCCACTGGACTTCTTCTTCTGGAGGCACATAAAATCATTTGTGTACGAGACGCCTGTGGACTCCGTAGAAAATCTCGTCGCGAAAATCGTTGCTGCAGCGGACAGGATAAACACGACACCAGGTGTCTTCGGGAGGATGCACCAGTCGTTCATTCGCCGGTGTGAATTGTGCAACGGCACTCTTGGCCGTCACTTTGACATCCACTTTGAGTCTTTCTCTGGTGTAAATAAATGGGATTGTGCAACTTATGATTACGTTAATTCTCCTTATTTTCACTATTAAAAGTTCAACTTTAACTTTACGCTTATCTGACACTCAAGAGTGGAATTCGACCCTAGGTTCCATAATAAATATTATTCGTCTGAATGGGTACTATCACCCCTCTTATTTTGTCAAAACAGTTTACGAACACTCTGTATAACATTGTATTTTATCGTTTATTTATTCAAAATAAAGAAATTAATGCAAACTTTGAATTCAGACCGCGTGAATCCATAAATATCAGAGAATGTTTGAGCCCAACGCAATACTTTACTTTTGTATGCACAATGTACTGTAAAGTTAGTAGAAACGGCTAACTCGCATTCAGGGATGCTTGAAATCTGTGAATGCGTTAAAATTTCAAAGTATGAGTTTTCGACCCCATCCCAATATTTTTGTTTTGAATATAACTGTGTTCTGTAAGGGGAACATATACAACTTCTGCAAACCTAATATAATTGAATAAACTGCTAATTAAGAATTATTTGCTTTAACGAAAAGTTTACAAGTGGCTGTTAAAAAACTGGCATTACAGAAACCAAAATGTAAATGGAAGTGATGACATTTGCTTGATAACTCTGCACTTATTATTTTTTTTATATATTATTTCTTTTACCGATTTTGTTTTTTCCACTAAAATTTTCACATTCATTTTACATCAGAATTATTTTCCCAAATGAAACTCAGCCATTTCTAAAAGAACAAAAATCGTTTGTTTGTTTTCTATTTCATTAATAAAAACATATTTTTACAAAGAAATTTTGGTAAAAGATTTTGGCAACATTCATTTTCTTGAAGACCTACTCTAGAGAAAAATGGTTTAACGTCAAAACACATGTTCCTCAAAAATAAATTTGAATAAATGGAGAAATTTTCAGTCTAAAATAATTTGAAACTAAAAAATGCAAGCTAGAATTATCCTTTGATGCGAAATAAAACTTGAAACATGGAATGTCAAATTTATATTTAATTCTCTTTTTTCTTCTTCAAATAAATAAATGATAAAATGTAATCTTATATACACGGACATCTGCTCCACGCTAAACAAGGAAACTGGTTGGTTGCAGAGCAATTTGAGCATAATGACTGGAAGAAAATTCTTATGCTATGATTTTGGATTCTTTCTAATGAACTTCTTCTCTCGTCTATTTTTTTACTGTTCATTTTGAAACTTCCCACAAAATGCTTTAACTGTGTGACAGCTCCTTCTCCGTAATGATTGGAAAATTAAAAAAAAATATGTATTTTCATTATACTGGTGCATGTTTTTCTTTTTGACATCCTAGTCCTCTTTTACTTTATCTGATCGGCTTCCGCTTAAAATTTTGGATTTTGTAAAATTTTCTTGTAATTGAATCCCTATTATGCATCTCCGCGACTCGTTTGAAGACGCGGATATATAAATCAAGTTATAAAAGTAATTACTGACTGACACAAAAACCTCTTTGCTGGGTCCTTGTTTTAGCCTACCTTTGTCAGATTTATTTTATATACAATATGACTAATAATATAAAATGTGGAATACAAAAGAGATTTGAATGAATAATTGAAGAGCTGAGTAATGCAATTGGATTAATCGAAGAAGATCTTATTATAAGATGCGATGGTGACGCCTGACTGACTGATGCTGCCATTTATGGACCTTTTTATTATTTCTTACATTGATCAAGGAATAATCTGGCCGATATAATTAATTCCTTATCTATAGTCATCTGTAGTCAGTTCTGTTACTTTTCAAATGTTTGAAAAATAATTTCATGGATAATTTTAAATTAATTAATAAATATTTTATAATAGTCTTTAGAAATAATATATAATAATAAAATAGTATTTTGTCAGTGAGTAATCATTGTACAATATGCATTATACGTATATAATATTAAATGCACATGATCATGCTATATGCAAGTCGTGTACTATAAATATTAAGTAAAAAACTAAAAGCCTCAATTTCAAATAACCGAAATGACTATTTGAAATCTCTCAAGTATCGTATTTATCATTTTTTTTTTTCACTTTTTCTCTCAAATAGTGTCACTTAAATTAAAATTCTACATGAAATCTGTTCAAAATAGGCAATCTAAATTTAGCTATTTTGCTGTTTGTTCTGTAGTAATATATATGGGAAAAAAAATTGCAAAATTTTCAAATTTCAAGGAACCTTAATGACTATTTGAAAACTCGCAAATGTCATCTTTAAAATCTACAAAAAAAACAAGCTTAAAAACAGAATCCAAGTTCTACAGTTTCACATAAAGTATTGAGAAATGACTGACAAAGAACTATTGCCAAGTTTATCAAACTTCATGAGGGAAAAGTATAGAGAGGAAAAGTTATTGGATGTATTTCGCAATATATGTGGCCAATTTACCTCTTTGATCCGAAGCAGTTTCTTGCTGCATTAAACTTAGATGAACTGAAAGAGTTGGGACGATGAATCTTGAACTGCGTATATGCTGCAATTCTATATAAACGTTATTAGGTAAATTTGCCAAGTTTATTACGAAATGCGTCCAATAACTTCATTTTTCTCTATACTTTTCACTCATGTAGTTTGATAAACATGGAAACAGTTCTCTATCTCAATCATTTTTATGGCAAAAATTTTTTGAAAAGCTGAAAAGAACTGCAATTTTTTTTACAAGTTTGGTTTAAATTGCATTATAATTTACTCTTGCGTTGCTCAATTTCAATTTTCTCAAGTTCATAATGGTGTTATTCTAGAGATTAAAACCGCACACACAAATGGTTGGGGCAAATGGTCGCTTGGGGCAAATGGTATCCGAAATATTTGACTTTTTATTTACATTTAATTCGATGTGTATTATGTCATGCTTATAATAACAGCATGCATATCAGTAATTTTTCTATTTTATTATGAAAAGGTCCCTTTGCCTGCCAAATCACAGTTTCCTATAATCTGTTAAGACCACACTGTTTATGACTCAAGTAAGAGGATTCAAAACGCCCTTGAAAACACTGCAACCTCCTAATTTCCCTATGGCCTATTTTTTCAAGAAGGTATTAGAATATATTTTCACAAGCAGCAGTTTAATTCATTGTGATCACAATTGGCATTCGTTCACATGCGCAATGTATCAACATTGTGAGATCATCGTACCAAGTCTTAACTGTATCCCGCGTCCCGGACTTCGAGATACAGTTAAGCCTTGATCTGATCGTGCATACTCTAACAAATCCTTTCATAAACATTCATGGCCGTTATTGGAGAAAGTCCATATGTTCACGATATTTCGCTTTTGAGGGTGTTTCCTTCATGGCTTTTTTAAGAGAAGTTTTGTCATACTTGCAATTTTTCAGAGGCGTACACTTTGTGAAGCTCCTTCCTTGAGTTGCATTTCTATCACACCTTAGCTTTGCTTCAGAGTTGTATGAAACTTTTTTGTACAGGTTGATACGCTGAAAAGATTGCTGGTACATATTTTTCTTACCGTTCTATTCCGTCACTGCTTTGGATGCAGGTGGTTACACTTGACACGCTTCTAGTAAATTTCAGGTCTTATCTAACGTCAATCAGTAGACAGACACATCGTCTCCCATCACAGTCACTGAATACTCGAGTTAAGAGATTTGGCAGATCAGTCCAGTCCAACACAAAATAACAACAGTTTATTATATTACAGGTAATCTGAATCAGGGAACACTTTCGTATAGGATAGTCCTCGCTGAGATTTAGAAATTTTTCATTTTCCTGTTTATCATAGGGCACTTAAATTTATATTTTTTATTTACTGAGAAAGTGTTCTGCATCCTCTTACAGTTCGTGTAGATTTTTTCCTTCACTTCTATTTTTCGTTTGACAATTATCACCTTCCTGGATCACATGATGGGTCACATAACTATTGACTGAAACCTTCTTGCCTTTCCTGCTAAGGTTGCTTTGCTTTTTAAAAGCATTTATTATTTATTATAGCATTTTTTAAAAGCATTTGCTTTTTAAAAGTTTTTTTAAAAGCATTTATTTATCATCATGGCTGATGTGTGGTTGTCTGTCTATTTCAGTGTGATTGTCTGTCATATTCAGCTTTGCGCTTCTCTCTCCCTGTGTGTGTGTGTTTATATATATATATATATATATATATATATATATATATATATATATATATATATATATATATATAAGACAATTTAAACGCATGATATGAAAAGTTAAATACTGTCACGTTTCTAATTTAACCATTAATCAACTTGATTTCCTATGACATGCTTCCGTCGAAGCTATTCATGGCGAGTTAATCAATTAAAGCTTTTATATGAAAAACAATATTTTTATATTTACTTGTGTTATCCTGTTTTTGACCTTCAGAAGGTGCTTATGTTTTCAATCAACTGTTTATGCTATTACTGACATGGTATTGTAATTACTTTTTAACACTTTACAACAAAGTTGAAAAGTGTTTATGACTTTTCATTCTGTCTGTCTGTTTGTCTGTCCGTTAGCACGATAACTGCCGTAAAAATGACTTAATCAAAATGAAATACCTATGGTAATATAAATGAATAATGTCACCCAATTAGTTTTGGATTGAACCCGGGTTGAAAAAATGAAATACATTGAGCCCTATGGGACCTAATTTTTCAAACATTTTTAAGCGGATTTAATATATTCACAAATTGTTTCGAAAATTTTAGGGAATATTCAAATTGTTCCATAAAATATATAAAAAATATTCAGCAAAATATATTCAATAGTTTTTTAAATAAAAATTAAAATAATAATTACACCACTTATATGAAGCAATCACGTGACCATGATATGAAAAGATCACGTGCCCTACTTCAAAATGATATATGGCATCCATCTTGTCTCAAAATCGTGATTTTTAAAGTCCTTTTTAATTCATATTGAGTGTTGTATCCGTCCTAAAACCACTTTATTTTTGCTTAAAATCTGTGCATCTGCATACTGAAACAACGCAATTACAATATATTTCAGTTTAAATGCTCATCCAAATTTTATTATTTCTACAACGAAGCCTATTTTTCACTTATGTAAAATGTAAACAGCAAAATATGTAGAATGAGTTGTACTAGAATTGCTGTATTTCTTTAACACAAAATTATTTAACTCATGGAGTTTGCATAGCTGATATGAAAGAAATATTTATTGATTTTACAAAGAGAAGGCCGATTATTTTCGATGAAGTTTTAAGCATAGAGTTTAATTACTCGTAGCTCCATGGTCTTAATTTTTAAATAAAATAAATTATTATAGTATTGTGATGAATGAAATGAATGGGAAATTGTTATGAATGAAATGCTGCTTTTATAGAGAGAGCCAGGCGTGTTATATTTCGATGGCGTCATTTGAATAAATTTCAATTGTTTTTGATGAAGTTTTCAAATATAATAAATTATTGTAGTATTATGATAATATTAAAAACATTACTGAGGAGCCAGGCGATTTATATTTAATTGACGTCATTTCAATGAAGTTCATTTTTTTCGATGAACTTAAGTTTTCAAATATAATAAATTAATGTAGTATTGTGATAATTTTTGAAATATTACCGCGGAATGTATCGCATTTTAGAGATGTTTGAATGAAATTGCATTGAAGTTGGAAAGTGTTTCATAATCAATGCTTTATGTATGATTGATCTTTCTTGTTCTTTTGTTGATAAAGATACCGCATATCCATATTTATGGTGCTGTACAACAAACAGTTCAGTGGCGAAGGAATTAGATTCAAATTTTAGCAAATGTTATAGTTTCAAGATTCATGTTTAGTGTTTAATTTGCTGCAACTGGATAAAAAAATGGTATAAGGATTATTTTTATACGATTTCAGTATATTTATTGTCGCATAAGTTGACCACATTTTATATTTGCGTAAATTGATTTGCAAACGGGATCAGAATGTTTTATTATTTAGAATAACGTACTTTGTATACCGTGAACATTTTTATAAAAATCAAATATTTTCGATGAAGGTTAATGAACAATGATTTATAATCCAATTAAAATAATCTAAATCACTAAGAAAGTCAACAATCACTAACAATATAAAAATCTTTTGCAAAACTTTTAATGTGGTATATTGCATATCATGCCTTGCCTGTCAGGCAAAATATATAGGACAGACGCAGAATTCCCTGAATATCCGTATAAATCTGCACCGAAGTCAAGTGGGCAAAATCCAACAGCTATCCACCAATAATAACTTAGAAGTACGACATTTTAAAGTACACCCCTTCAGCAATATTATGGTAACTATTATTGATATAGTACCAGACCTTTCTGAACGCTTGTGGTGGGAAAACACCCATATAAAGCAATATAATTCTGCATATCCATATGGTCTGAATACTTTATTATTCAAGGAAAATTGCAATAAAGAAAGATGCAGGAATAGTAAAGCATACCCTCTCTTAGAAAATTCAATACCTAAGAAAACTTATAGACACCAAAGAGGAAATAAAAAGCAACAATTTAATTATATCAAAACAGAAGAAAAATCTCAGCCTTCATAAAGACAGAAATAACAGTGAAATTCGGATGGATCAAGAATATAGCCAACAGTATCAAAATCAAATACTTACAACGTATATGGAATTTTATTATAAATTTCAATTTAAGTGAAAATAACTGCAATACAGAAGATACAAACACTAATATAGACATCATTCTGGATTTAATTAAACTCAGAGCCGCAAAATATAATGTAGCACTTGAACCAAAATATCAAATAAACAAATCAAAAGAATTTTTTATCACAACATTTAAGAATAAAATGTTCGAAAATATTCCATTCAACCAAATATTACATAATATAGAAGAACGTCTTCCTTTGCCTAATCTAAATATTAAGATATCCTATCGCTTTGTAAGAACCAACGGAAGAAGATTATTCAACTACAATAAATTATGTAAAACCGTGTCTTCATTTAATATTGAATCCTGTCAATGTCATAAAAATATACATTGTGATCCCTACCACAAGCATATAATTACTGGAAACTTAGATTTTATAAAAGATAATAAACTCAAAAACTTATTACAACTTGGTACTAAGTACCGAATACAAGAATATAATGATATTTATAATGAATTTAATCACGATCTGGAAACCTTCATATACAAGATGGCTGTCAAACACAGTATACCTGTACAAACTTTTAACGCATGGAAATATGCCTTTTACAGTGCTTTTTGCCAATTCTACCCGAGAAGAAACAAGGATTCTGGGAGTTCTCAATTTCCGTTTTCAATCAAACATTTTAATGAAGAATTCGTATTGACATACACCGACAAAATCGTATCGAATTTTGCATTCACGTGTAAAAAATTCTATGTCGATACTTTAACACAATGCTATAAGGATTGTGCCATGTATACATTAATTCCTAGCAACGAATCAATCATCACTAATAGAATAAAAGCACTGTATAAAAGAATTGGTATGGATATTAAATCAGTAAAATTTCCATACTTGATTCTCATTCCCAAGTTACACAAAAAGCCAGTCAAGTTCCGTACTGTAACAGTGGGATGCGGATCATACCTAGAACATGCAAATAAAAAACTTCTGAAATTACTCCAATATGTTATGACTGATATTAAGAAGCAAAATTCCATAATGTTAAAAAACGGACAAGAATTGATAGACCGACTGAAATTTTGCCATAAAGATTTAAACTTCAGAAGCTACGATTTCAGGGATCTGTTTAATAACATCGATTTAACAAACCTACAAATGATCTTGAAAGAATTACATGAAGAGTATAATTTAAAACCATATATAACTCTCAGAAGATATTTGGATTTGATTGAGTTGGTTTTAAATGAAAACATACTATATGACGGTATGCATTTCTACAAACAGGTCAAAGGCATACCCATGGGTGGTGCATGCTCATCAATATTGGCGGATATTTATCTATCCAAATATGAAAGAGGAACCCATCTATTATCGGAAATACCTTATTTCCGTTATGTTGACGATGTGATATTAGGGGGTTATGCAAACACCCCTGACATAGATTTTGCATTCTACCCAAGGGAATTGGACTTAATTGAAAACCCGATCAATGAGGATGGATCGACAGACTTCCTGGATTTGTCAATAAGAAAGCACCAACAGTATGGAATTTATACAACCATACACGAAAAGAAAAATTCATACAATATCAAAATTAATAATATTATTGATTGGAATTCAAACCTCACTAAAAATATATTCAGAAATATTATTATCGGGTACTTCAGAAGAAACAGAAACTACAGTACTTTTAAAAAAGACTGCATTCATGAATGTAATAAAATAATAAATGATGCATTAAAAAGAAATTACCCTAGATATTTTTTACAACATTATTACTATTCCTTTTTCAAAGAAAGAAATTGTACATTGTTTGATTCTTAATCATATATATTTTCATATCTGCGATCCTATCATCTTGAAGTCTTTTCGCGCATGTGCGACTTTCCCTTATAAAATGTTGTGTTTTCATGCTGGATAGTAAGGTGTATCTCTTCCATGCTTGGTTCCATCTTTGCTCTTTTGTCCGTTCGGGTGCTTCTGTCTTTGCACATGTGGGAGATTGACCATTGAGTTACATTGGTGCCGTGAGCGTTGCCCGGGTCGTAAAAGCTGCTTTAAGCGGGAAAGGGGTGTCGCAATCCACCCCAGCCATTCTATGCAAATCATATGGTCACTCCTGTTCTCGCTTATTTTTTCTTCTTGTTTATATCCTTGTATTCCACTCTGGATGCAGAGCTGCTATGCGCCACATCCTCTGTAAGGTTTCTGTTTTCTCCTTTACTTAAATAGGAGTTCCGTTCGTGATATACTTATTTTTATATGTATATATATATATATATATATATATATATATATATATATATAAGACAATTTAAACGCATGATATGAAAAGTTAAATACTGTCACGTTTCTAATTTAACCATTAATCAACTTGATTTCCTATGACATGCTTCCGTCGAAGCTATTCATGGCGAGTTAATCAATTAAAGCTTTTATATGAAAAACAATATTTTTATATTTACTTGTGTTATCCTGTTTTTGACCTTCAGAAGGTGCTTATGTTTTCAATCAACTGTTTATGCTATTACTGACATGGTATTGTAATTACTTTTTAACACTTTACAACAAAGTTGAAAAGTGTTTATGACTTTTCATTCTGTCTGTCTGTTTGTCTGTCCGTTAGCACGATAACTGCCGTAAAAATGACTTAATCAAAATGAAATACCTATGGTAATATAAATGAATAATGTCACCCAATTAGTTTTGGATTGAACCCGGATTGAAAAAATGAAATACATTGAGCCCTATGGGACCTAATTTTTCAAACATTTTTAAGCGGATTTAATATATTCACAAATTGTTTCGAAAATTTTAGGGAATATTCAAATTGTTCCATAAAATATATAAAAAATATTCAGCAAAATATATTCAATAGTTTTTTAAATAAAAATTAAAATAATAATTACACCACTTATATGAAGCAATCACGTGACCATGATATGAAAAGATCACGTGCCCTACTTCAAAATGATATATGGCATCCATCTTGTCTCAAAATCGTGATTTTTAAAGTCCTTTTTAATTCATATTGAGTGTTGTATCCGTCCTAAAACCACTTTATTTTTGCTTAAAATCTGTGCATCTGCATACTGAAACAACGCAATTACAATATATTTCAGTTTAAATGCTCATCCAAATTTTATTATTTCTACAACGAAGCCTATTTTTCACTTATGTAAAATGTAAACAGCAAAATATGTAGAATGAGTTGTACTAGAATTGCTGTATTTCTTTAACACAAAATTATTTAACTCATGGAGTTTGCATAGCTGATATGAAAGAAATATTTATTGATTTTACAAAGAGAAGGCCGATTATTTTCGATGAAGTTTTAAGCATAGAGTTTAATTACTCGTAGCTCCATGGTCTTAATTTTTAAATAAAATAAATTATTATAGTATTGTGATGAATGAAATGAATGGGAAATTGTTATGAATGAAATGCTGCTTTTATAGAGAGAGCCAGGCGTGTTATATTTCGATGGCGTCATTTGAATAAATTTCAATTGTTTTTGATGAAGTTTTCAAATATAATAAATTATTGTAGTATTATGATAATATTAAAAACATTACTGAGGAGCCAGGCGATTTATATTTAATTGACGTCATTTCAATGAAGTTCATTTTTTTCGATGAACTTAAGTTTTCAAATATAATAAATTAATGTAGTATTGTGATAATTTTTGAAATATTACCGCGGAATGTATCGCATTTTAGAGATGTTTGAATGAAATTGCATTGAAGTTGGAAAGTGTTTCATAATCAATGCTTTATGTATGATTGATCTTTCTTGTTCTTTTGTTGATAAAGATACCGCATATCCATATTTATGGTGCTGTACAACAAACAGTTCAGTGGCGAAGGAATTAGATTCAAATTTTAGCAAATGTTATAGTTTCAAGATTCATGTTTAGTGTTTAATTTGCTGCAACTGGATAAAAAAATGGTATAAGGATTATTTTTATACGATTTCAGTATATTTATTGTCGCATAAGTTGACCACATTTTATATTTGCGTAAATTGATTTGCAAACGGGATCAGAATGTTTTATTATTTAGAATAACGTACTTTGTATACCGTGAACATTTTTATAAAAATCAAATATTTTCGATGAAGGTTAATGAACAATGATTTATAATCCAATTAAAATAATCTAAATCACTAACAAAGTCGGTATATCTGCTAGTTGATACTACCGTCAAATGTTCATATAATATAAGAAAATTTTTTTCGAAAGTATTAGTTATGGTTATGTAAAATAATAATCATTTAAAGTAACTAATAACATAATGTAATGTATATCTGCTAGTTAATACTATCGTCAAATGTTCATATGATATAAGAAAAATATTTTACACAAATATTAGTTACGTAAAATAATTAATAGTTTTCATATTGCAATGTATATCTGCTAGTTAATACTACCGTAAAAAGTTCATTATAAGAAAAATATTTTATACAAATTTTAGTTATGTAAAATAACTAATATTTTACATAATGTAATGTATATCTGCTAGTTTATAATACCGTCAAATATTCATATAATATAAAAAGAAATATTTTACACAAATAATAGTCATGTAAAATAACTAATGTTTTACATAATGTAATGCATATCTGCTAATTGGTGCTACCTTCAAATATTCATATAAGAAAAATATTTTACACAAATATTAGTTATATAAAATAACTAATATTTTACACAATGTAATGTATATCTGCTGTTTTATACTACCGTCAAATGTTCATATAATATAAAAAAATATTTTACACAAATATTAGTTAAATACCATGATGATCAATGTTTAAAAATATATAATTGGAAACTTTTTCCCCCATACGCGCTCTTTTGAACGAGAAATATGTTTCTGCAATTTCGATCAGTGTATGAAAAATCTTTTATACTCTTTCAGGAGTATAAAACGATGTATATCATCGAACATTTTACATACATTAGATGTATGAAAAAAATGAACTCTTTTAAAGTACTGTGCTGGGAGACATGTGGAAGAAATTGAAATCATTCCGAGATTCTTTCGAAATAAAATCTTGAAAAAAAATTGCATCTCCTGTTTATTCATCTTCGAATTTAATAAAATTATTTTATGTTTTTTATGTATTTGAAAGGAATGGTACTGGGGGCCAATCATAAACAAGATTGGCTATGTTACTGACGTGTACTATATTTCTTCTAAGATAAAATATAAAAATCATCAAGTGAAGTATTTTTTATTTGATGCAAGAGTTAATATATATATATATATATATATATATATATATATATATATATATATATGTGTGTGTGTGTGTGTGTGTATATATATATATAAATATAAAAATTATAAAAAGCATTTAAAATTTGAAAAAAGAAGGAAGGCTTAGCGAAAAGCTTACTTAATGGCGGTAAGGGGTTGTGACCCTACACCCCAGTTGTCAACATGCATGTCATAAATGCCGCGGCATTGCAGTCCTGGGCGCCAGCCCTGGCTGAAGCCAACCCCCGGAGTGACAATAACAATCATCACAAGACCGTTGAAAAAGAAAAGTCCAATGATAAGATGAAGACCATTACTGGATGGCAAACTAGTCCTTCAGACTGCAATGACCTGTATATATCTGCGTGTTATCGTTCTGCGGTCCTGTCATTCATAGTATGCGAACCTTCATCTACCAAATTGATATAAAATTGATTTTAACTTTGAACAATATGCATTATTATTACCATATAAATTATCAATATAATGTAGCATAAAAGGAATGGGATCGTGTATAGTATTTGTAGCTGCTTTGCGCATAAATGCTATAGCACTTCAATATCTTTAATAACTTCCAATTTCCATCTTATATATTTAAAAAGATGGTCCAAACTTTACGAAGTGATAGTACACCAAACCATCATTTTTCGTCATAGTTCACCGGGTCGGAAATGAAACGTAAAGGCGCCAGTGGGCGCTTAATGGTGAAACCCATGAGGTGAGCCGGAAAACACAAGAACGACTTAGAAGTTATAAAATGACAGTAAATAAACAATTACAGTAATGGCTCAAAAGAGTGACCGCCAACCTGAATTCACGTCTCACAGCGGCGATGGAGGGATTGGCGAACTCTCTCGAACTGACCAGACGTGTCACGCACGCACTTCAGCAGCAGCGGCCGAAATTCTGGCGACGAGTTCCTCTTCAGATTCAAAGAGAGTGTCATAGACGAGACTCTTGAGATATCCCCATAAAAAGAAGTCAAGACAGTACAGATCGGGAGATCGTGGGAGCCAAGGTACGGGACCACGTCGCCCATTCCATCGGCCCGTAAAAGTGACGTCCAGATAGTTTCTTACCTCCCGCCTAAAATGGGCTGGTATTCCATCGTGCTGGAACCACATACGCCGCCAGATGCGTGTTGGATCCTCCTCCAGCAATTCCGGCAAGACCTACTGCAGGAAAATACGACACATTATCCCATCAGGTCGTTCCGGCATAAGATAAGGCCCTATTAGGCGGTCACCGATGACTCCTGCCCACACATTGACGTAAAATCGTTGCTAATACTCATGTGGATATGTTGTATGTGGATTTACACTCGTCCACACGTGTCATGGAGTATATATATATATATATATATACCGGGTGGTCAGAATTAAAACACCCCTACTCTGAGCTCTCTATACATCGAACTACTCAGTATAAAGGCTCCAAAATTGTTGAACCTACTAT
The DNA here is from genome assembly GCA_951213105.1 of Amaurobius ferox. Taxonomy (NCBI): domain Eukaryota; kingdom Metazoa; phylum Arthropoda; class Arachnida; order Araneae; family Amaurobiidae; genus Amaurobius; species Amaurobius ferox. The sequence continues at coordinate 116,259,172 of OX578146.1, forward strand.
TCGAGACATGGGGAAAGGGATTACGAGAAAAAAAATTAGTTCCAGAAACACCGATAGGTGGCGCTGTACAACAGAAAATATGCTGAAAAGACACAAAATAATAATAAAAAAAGAACACATGCGATATGGAATTTTTCCTTTTTAATTTCTGTTGCTGAAATGAAAAAAAAGAAGATAAAAAAGTGAAGAAACTTAAACTGTCATTGTAACTGCAATTTCGCACTGTAAGCACAAAAATTTGCATAAACCCTTGGTTTGCAGCTACTATGTTCTGGGCATAAAAGGGGGGTAAAACTGGGAATTTTACATTCTTATCAGCGATGGCTGTCACACTGCCAGAACGCGCTTTGCTTGTGAAGCTGTTTTATGAAAACAAAGGACATGCTGCAACTGCACTTCGAAAGTTTTGTCGACTTAAGAATTTGCGCAAAGGACCATTACTTCCACAAGCTCTCAGGAGAATGATCGCTTGATTCGAGAAAACTGGACATCTTGGAGTTCAGCGAGGTCGAGGAAGCAAATCGACTCGTTTAGATGTCGTTGACGATGTTGCCACCGCTATTGTTGAACAATCAATGGACAACGTTATAGGCTGTAGTAGTGCACGTGGAGTGTCACGACACTTGGGTGTTCCCTACAGCACATTGCGGAACGTACTGAGAAACATAGTGCATTTTTTCCCGTACAAAATTAGTCACAATCACCACTTGCTGACCATCGACAGGGAGAAGCGACTGACCTTTGTATTGACATTTCTGGCTAGAGTTGAAGTGGATGCATCGTGGCCATGGCAGATTCTATGGAGCGATGAAGCGCATTTCCATCTAAGTGGAACAGTCAACACCCATAACTGTCGCATTTGGGACACAGAAAACCCTCGTACCTTCCAAGAGATTCCACTTCACTCACCGAAAGTTACAGTCTGGTGTGGATTCACAGTCACATTCATTCTTGGACCTTTCTTTTTCGAAGAGGCTACTCCCAATGGCCCTGTGACATGCACCGTGACGGCCAGGAGGTACAAAAACATGCTCGAAAATTTTGTTGCACCCCAGCTGCAACAGCACCAATGTCTTGATTCAATTACCTTTATGCAAGATGGAGCGCCTTCACACATTGGACTCTGTGTACAGCAGTTTCTTCGGCAACATTTTACTAATGGTAGAGTAATTAGTCGTGCGTTTCCGACAACCTGGCCATCTCGTTCTCCAGATCTTAATCCCTGTGATTTTTGGGTGTGGGGATACTTAAAAAGTCTTGTTTATCGAGGACGTCTGGTAACCTTGGCATATTTGAAAAACAGTATCACTCTGCATGTGAGAAGCATCTCAATCGACTAATTACGATCCGCAGTTCAACAAGCTGTCCACAGACTGCAGATTTTACATCTTGAAGAAGGGAACCAGGGAAGAAGGGAACCAGTATAGGGAACCAGTGAGCAGCATTCCCTGAATCGATAAGGTTCTTGTGACATGAATGGTACGTTCGAATAAAATGTGTTACAAATGTGTATTTTGTGTCTTTTCAGCATATTTTCTGTTGTACAGCGCCACCTATCGGTATTTCTGGAACTAATTTTTTTTTCGCGTAATCCCTTTCCCAAGTCTTGAATAGTAGGTTCAACAATTTTGGAGCCTTTACACTGAGTAGTTCGATGTAGAGAGAGCTCAGAGTAGGGGTGTTTTAATTCCGACCACCCGGTATATATATATATATATATATACTCCATGACACGTGTGGACGAGTGTAAATCCACATACAACATATCCACATGAGTATTAGCAACGATTTTACGTATCAAATAGAATGTTTGTTTGACTGTTTTACTTCCCGTATATACAAATCCACAATTTTCGATGGAATTTTTTTTTTTAGTTTGGTAGGATTACTACTTCAGTGCGGGTAACCTTGTCCTTCAAGGTTCATGTACCAAGGGATGTCGAGGTATTGATAAAGAAAACGCTAAATTAAACCTTCAACAGAAATAGCATTATGCAGACGATTATTTTCAAAAATTTATCTGAAGAAAATGATATCATATTGCGCACCAACGAAAATAAATCAGAAGTTTTTTTTATTTATACGTAATCATGAAATTCTTTTAACTAACTTATTAGGACAAACATTTCATTTTATCCTTTCTGACACGTTATATCTATGAACTCTCAAACGACAATTTCTTTTTAAAAATAATACTAGCAATTTTCAGGATACCAGTTATCAGTTTAACTATATATGTTTTAAAACAAGTTATTTAAAAATTAAAAAATCTGATGTGGGCAGCACATGACTTTCCTTATATAATTCAATGAATTTACTTCTGCAACGGTAAAAAAGTTATGAAAAAATTCACATCAAGTTTTTCCATATTATTGTTTTCACTAAAATTTTATAAATATGCATTTCTCAGAATGTATGACTTCAATATTTATTTGAAATTATATCGATTTATAATTATTTAAATAACTTTCTTTTTTATTTGGTAAAAGACGCAATTTTAGACGACGCCAACTTAAGAAACCAAAAATTTTTCAAAAACGGTTTATTTTAGCATAATGACGGAGGCGCTGTTTTAAAACAATTAAGTTATAAAGCATACATTTATTAAATATGTCTCAAACAATTTAAACAAAATTTCATTTTTTTCTTCTTTTTGAGTTTTAAAAGGCTGTTCAAAAAAAAATAATTCTCTTTTTGGATATGTATCAAAATCTAATCAGCACAATGTTAACGCATAAGTAACATAACTTTCAAATGTGATGAAAATCGCGTGCGTTAAACAGATGGGAACACGAATCCCCTTAATATTTACACGAATCCCCATAATACAAAATTTACAAGAAAAAATTTGAAAAATTGGTATCATGGATCCAAATGATTACAATTATAGCGTGTCACCCTTCATTTAAGAGGGCTTAAAAAATCTTTCGGTTGATACCATACTTGACAATGTACCCTCCCATTGCCCCCCAGGGGGGGGGCTAATGTCGTCGTGAACAAAATAATTGTAACGTTACTATCTTTCACAACAATGATTGAAACTATGAAGTCTGGTGATCATTAAGCCATGTATAAACTCCTTTAAGATGATTATGTCAAATTTTGTCTTATGCTGCCATATTAAAAAAATATAATATTTAGAATAAAATTCGCTCGAATTTAAAAAAAAATTCTATCTAGTTCTAGTTTTTTTTTATAATAAAACCGGATATAAAGTTTCGTGAAAATCCATTAATATTTGCGGCTGCTATCATATACACATGAAATCAACCATGGACAGACATCACTCCAAAAATGTGCTCAGGAGGTCGTGAAAACAATTCTTTCTCAATACTACGTATGATAAAGTAAAAATCTCATGTGGGCAGCACCTAACTTTCCATGCAGACTCAAATTTATTTTTTCTTTATTTCTTTAAGAACTCGTTAAATTGAGTTTAATTGCACAAAATGGCACTAAATTTTCATTTTTAATTCAATTTCTGCTTTTTTTGGTAATTGGGCATTTTTCCAAAGGCGAAAAGTCTCAAATATCTCGAGAACGGTTAGTCCTAGAGTAATGGAGTTGTTCTCATTCTTTTCCTCGTCAAAAATTACGTATGAAACAAGCATTTAATTGATACATTTGAACATGCGTAGTCTTTTTTTAGATATTGGCGATTTTTGCGGGCCATTTCGTAAAAAAAGGCAGGTTGTTCTTTTCCGAATCGTACCAAAATCTAATCAGCACCAGAGTATCCAACAAGTAACTTATCTACCAAATTTCGTGAAATTTGGTCAATTTGTATTTCAACTAGAGTGAATACATGAGATTTTCGCTGGCCATTTCACAAAAAAAGGTGAATTCTTTTTTTCCAAATTGTACCAAAAACTAATCAGCACCAGGGTCACACCCAAGGGTCTTATCTACCAAATTTTATGAAACTCAGTCCATTAGTTTTCGAGTTATTGTGGATACATACATTGCACAGACACACGGACACACACAGAGACGTCAAGCTAAAAATAGCTTTTTCGTATTCTAGAGGTCTCGAAACACGTAGGTTCGTCGAAAACTCGAGTTGCGATTTTCGGCATGATTCCAATATTTTCCCTATACATTACCAAGTATTGCAGGGACAGTAAAAATGCACAGATACTTCGCGTTTTTGAGGAGCATGCATATCATTTTGTGCCGACTGAAGAAAAAGCTAATACAGTGTTCCAAAATATGCAACGTAGAGAGTTTTTTTTTCTTCCCCTAATATGAATTGTAATGTATATCTTCCAGAACATTTCGAAAATAAAAAGACCTCTGGAGTTGACCGATTGAAATTATCGTACCAAGTTTCATTCAATTTTCTCAACCTGTTCAAGAGTTATGTTCAGACTGACGAAACGACAAATAAATAAACGCATATAACATTGCATGATTGATTGATTCGGATTCAGATATGCTGAATTCGATAATCAGATATTTGACCCCCATCATAATACATATACAATGTACAGTTTACATGTACAATGTCATACAGTTTACATAAACAATATCATACTGTTTACATATACAATGTCATACAATTCACATATACTATGTCATTTAAGGAAAATGGCTGATTAGCTTTCAAGGGTTATTGAAACGTATAAATCCATTAAAATATCTAAAAACCGGAATATTTTCCTCTATCACGATATTTTCGCTGTGAATATACTATGTATTGCAGAGAACATTTAAAGATGACTTCTAATATAACGAAACACTTCTAATATAATTGGATCAACCATTAATCACGAATTGTTCCTTTTAACCGAAAACTTACTAGTGACTGTTACGAAAACTGGCGCTACAAAACTTAAAATACAAATGACGACGACATTTGCTTCATAATTCTGCACTTATTTTTTTATATTATTTCTCTTACCAAATTTATTTTTTTCTCACTAAAGTGCCACACGTTCGTTTTGTATCAAAATGAATCCATCATGAATATTCAAAACACAAAATTTCCTTTGAATGCAACGATTAAAACTCGGGAAAAAATTTTCCTAGAAAAAGAAATAACGTTTCTTTTAATGGTAAAAACATATTTTTACAAAGCAATTTAGTAAAAGATTTTGGCAACATCCATTTTCTTGAAGATCCACTCTAGAGGAAATGGTTTAACGTCAAAAGACATGTTCTTCGTAAATAAAATTAAATAAATGGAGAAATGTTCAGTCTGGAATAATTTGAAACTAAAAAATGCATGAAAGAATCATCCTTTGATGCAAAATAAAACTTGGAATATGGCATGCGAAATTAGTATTTATTTCTTTATTTCGCATAAATAAATGATAAAGTGTAATCTCATATACACAGTTATCTGCTTTACTCGGAACAAGGAAGCTGATTGGTAGATGAGCAATTGGATGAGCTGATAGGCTTTGATTGGCTGAGCGACTCACGGACGATTTTTATGCTATGATTTCGGCATCTTTCCAGTAGACTTCTTATTTTGCCTATCTATTTTTACATTCCTTGCAATGCATGGTAATGTATAGGAAAAGTATTGGAATCGTATCAAAAATCAGAACTCGATTTTTCAGCGAATTTACACATTTCGAGCACTATAGAACACAGCCTATTTTTAACGTGTGTATGAGCAATGTACGTATCCACTCCAATTCAAAAAATATTCGACGAAAATTCACAAATGTGGTAGGCATATCTTCTCTAAGTCTATCCATCTATCCATTTATTTATAATTTCCTACTTATCATCTTGAAAGTGTTACATACAACTTACTTCAGCACTATAAGCAAATAAGCTCCGGATTTGATGTGATCATGTTAAAAAGAATTTTAATTAGCCGATGTTTTTAATTAAATTATTATTTTTTTCTGCCAATACGATTGTGGGGAGAGTCAATTTCTCCTTAAAAGCGATGAAGCAGGTCGAGAAGGGGTTTTTTTGTGAACATTTATTTTGGACTAGAAAATGTACCCGACGTTGCCCCGGAATTTATAAGATAAGCGCAGTCGGCGCACAGACCCAACAGTTATTTAATTGTATTTTCGTTATAAGCAAGCGTTTTGTTAAAACGTTCTTTGGGTTTTCTAAAATTCACTGTAAGTTTCGGTGCAGTTTTTTTTAAGATGGAAGATGTTAAGGTGGAAGCTCGAAAATAATATTTTTGGTCACTGAACAACGCGTTTGGGTGAAAATCGTGATGAAACATAAAATAACTAAAAAACTAAGTTCGGGTTTAAAAAAAAATTAACACCGAAGCGTATCGTCTCGGTCCGTCCTGAAGTACCTGTGTTTCAAATATCATGTCCGTAGTGCAATTTAACTGATTGAAGATGATCGGATGAAAGCGGTAGCGGTCATCTGCAGATAATTTAGTTATTTTAATGATGTTTTGAAAATTACTTAACAGATAAACTTAAATTAGGTAATAAATACTTAATCCTTCAGAAATAATACATAATATATTTATATATAATTTAGCATTTAGTAGGTATTTCTTGCTGAACTATTTATTCTACATCATTTAAAATGCATGATATTAAATACACATGATTATGCCATATACTTGCCTATTAATAGAATATATATAAATAAAATTGAAAATCTGTCTGTCTGTATGTATGTATGTTTATCTCATTTGCGCGGGGAACAGCTGCACTGAATTCATAAAATTTTGTAGATAGCATTGGAATAGCCTCACTTAAAATTTAGTCCACTTTTCGAGTTTCGAGGCCCAGGGGTTATCTACATATTAAAAAAATGCACAATTAAACCTTCCATAGACATAGCATTATGCAGACTATACTTTTTTCCGCAAATTTATTTGGAGAAAATGATATCATGTAGCTTAGCAAAGAATTTATATCCAATGTGTTTATGCAGCAGACAATTTCTAATATATATATTTCGATTTAAATAATAAAGAAATGTGTATAATATAAATTTTATCAAAATTACATTTTTGACTGGATTATATCAATTACGACGTTTAGATTTAAAGGCTAGGCGATTTATATTTAATTGATGTCATTTGAATGAAGCTCATTTTTTTCTATGAACTTTTAATTTTTCAAATATAATTAATTAATGTAGTATTGTGATAATTTTTAAAATATTACCGAGGAATGTATCGTGTTTGAGAGATGTTTAAATGAAATTGCATTGAAGTTAGAAAGTGTTTCATAATCAATGCTTTATGCATGATTGATCTTTCCTGTTTTTACTTATTGTTGTTTTAAAATTTTTACACACAAAGTATTTCAACGCCAACGACAAATGCCCCACATGTGACGTTATTATTTCAAATATATTTTGAATTAGCCATTGTGTTTTTAATTATATTCTCTTTATTTCAGGACGACTGTGGGGAAGGTGAAGCCTTCATATACGATAAAACAGGTCGGGAAGGAGATTTTCTGAGAACCATTTATTAAAATTTACCATTTCAAGTACTTCTCATCTGTTGAATAATTAAGTTTTTCGGATCCTTTGTGTGGATAAAATGCAGCAAAACTCGGATAAAGCCTGTTGCAAAGCTCTAGCGCCTTCGAATCAGAATGTATTACCTCATATAACATCACTCATTTTTTTTATACAGACACTTTAAATAGAACTTGCCTATTGGGAGGCGCAGCACGGGTATGAGCGGATTAATCACCTTCGAAATTGTTGCCACTGGCTATATATTTTTATCAAATAAACAGCTAAATAAACGGTTACATATAATACGAATACCATAGATAAAAAATTTTAAGTTTTCCACGACTTAAAATTTTTAAAGACAAAGACACGGTTAAACGTAAAATATTTTGGGGGAAAAATAAACAAAGCTGTCTATCTTAACATCACACTTGGAACCTATCTTCGCAGCTTTTGCAGCTCCTCTACAAGAAGTAAACAATGCACAAAATTTCTTTAAAATAAGAAGTCTGTTTTTTTTTGTTTGTTTGTTTTGTTAATATTTGCACAAATAAGCAAGCGGTCATTGAATCACACTGTCCTCAAGAGAAAACGAAATAAATATTCGTTTATTTGATTCTATGTGTTGTTGGACAAAAGTAGCAGGGGTGTACTACTAAACTGGCATAGGCCCCGAACGCACAGGATTGATTCCATTAAAAATAGCTATAAGAAAAGTTGTCACAACTCACGAAGATAAGTGACAAACTATATATGGAATTATTTATATTTTATATTTACTTATTCAAAGTCAAGAGATCAACACAAACTTCATATTCTATATTTCAAATTTCATTTTGCATCAAATTATGATTCTTCCGTGCATCTGTTAGGGAAAGCAAAATTTGCTATTTTTCTCTTTGTCCTAATGCGCGGTTTTCTGATGCCCATTTGAATACTTTTTATTTTTCAAATTTCCATACCCCCTGCATGTTATTTACGCCCTCCTCCTTTTCTAATCAAATCTGAGAGCAGCTGGGATGTTTTGTATTTGGTTAATTTGATGTAAACACGATATTATTTCAGTTGATTTCGTTAATTAACTTATCACAAACTTTGTAAAAATAAAAAAATTAATTTCATTACAGCTCTTTTTCAGCAATAAATAGAAATTTGAAAAATTGGTATTTTTCATAGTCTTGAAGCACATTTTGCTTTTGACATGCTATTTTTTTTTTTTTTTTTTTTTTTTTTTTTTTTTGCCCTTGACAGAGTCCAACTTTCGAATTTCAAACTTGGGGATTTGTTAAATTTTCTAGCAATTTTGATACTTATCTGCATGTCGTGCCAAATTTGTAGACGTGGATAATTAGATTAGGTTTATGAATGAATGACGGAAAAAAACAAAATACTCGTTAATAGAGTCCTTGTTTTAACCTACAGAACCTCATATGAGTTTTTTACATTATGAATAATAATATAAAATGTGAAATGTAGTAGAGATTTGATTGAATTATTGAAGAGCCGCGTATAGTGCAATTGGGCTGATCAGATATGACTAGATGATTAGATCGTGAATATGATTCCTGGCTAATTGATATTGACATTTATTGATATTTTTATTACTATTGATTTCAAAATAATCTGACAGATATACTAATTTCATGTCTATAATCATCTGCAGACAATTTTCTTACTTTAATAATGTTTAGAAAATCATTAAATAGATAAATTTAAATCATTTAATATATATATATATATATATATAACACCCTTCAAAATTATTACATAATATATTAAAACATAAAAATCAGGATTTTGCAGACGATTAGTTATTGTTTAAAAAGCATCTAAATATATGATATGAAATGCTACATGATCGTGCTTTATGCAAATCATTTATATGCAAAAAGAAGAGCATCCACAATGAATTACATCATGCTTTTTCATTCTTGTGTCTATTCAATATGTGGATTTTGGTGACGTAAATCAAAGCTCTCGATCTGCGAATCATCCTAAAAGTTTGGCATGAATTTAAACCGCATTCAAATTTGAATTTTTTATTTTATTTTTTTTATCTCTTTGTTCCGAACGTGGTCTCAGAAACTACTCGTCGTATTTCCGTAATTTTCTTTTTTAAACGAAAGATATTTACCTGAAAATTCACTATCCAAATACAGAACACATATCCTAATTCGAATTACGTGCATTTTATTGAATAATCAGTAATTTGCATTTTTTATTCCCTTTCCTATGTTTATGACCATCTCAATAAAAAAATAATAAACTTCAGCGTTTTCCCTAATTATACTCAACCGATTTTCAAAACATCAGCTGAAATAAATTATAATTTACTCTCATGCTGTTAATTTACATTTTTTTTTAAATTCACAACTGCATGATGCATTATTGTAAAGCTGCGTAGTGCAATTGTGCTGATCAGATACATTTTCATGATTGGATCACGATGCTGATTCATGACTGATTAATATTGACATCAATAGAAATTCCCATTCGTTCTTGAATTAATTTGTAAACAAACTAACATATATAATACATTTATCTGCAATCATATATTATTATTATTATGGTGCAATTATTATATGCAGCCAGTTTTAACAATGCTCTGGAAATAATTTAATAGATAAATGTTAAATTATTTCATAAATATTTTACAAATATCCTTCAGAAAAACTATATAAGAATTTTATATATAAATAAGTATTTTCTGATATTTATAATTTTATAATAAATAGGTTTAAAATAATTTAATACGTATGGTCATGCTATACGCAAGTCATGTAATAAAAATAACAAATCTGAAAATATAAACTTTATCAGAACACAACCCGGCATATGAAATTAAAAAGGTCTCAGCCTTAAAAGCATTAAAGTTCTTCGTCGAAATAAATGAAACAAAGTGCCAGCTAAGGCATCTAGAAAGAATAGTGATTCCTTAAGTAAAATGGTGTTCTTATTCAGACATTTGTGCGTCAGTATATAAAAAAAGACATTTTTCGGCGACACCATAAGTCTCTGAATATGGATTTTGAATTTGTTTTAAGTTTATTAAAAATATAAAGTCATATTGAAGTTACGTCAATGTTTTCAGAACTTTTTATTTTGAGCATACTGCTCTTTTTGGTCTGTTCAAATTATTATAAATAATGAAACTTAGTGATAAATATTAAAAATTCATTTACATCAAGAATTTTTTTATATCCATATCTTAAGGTCCTGGCGACGTAAACAAAAACCTCAGCCATATTTGATGAAATAGACATATTTGATGAAATTGCCAAAAGTTTTTACAAAAATTGGAAATGCATTCAAATTTCTTTTTCCTTCTGTCCTTAACGTCTCGGAATCTGGTAGTTCGATTCTCATAATTTTCATTTTTATTCGAAACGCATTTACCTGCAATTTATCTGTCCTATTATAGAACACATTCAAATCTGAATTGCATATATAATATTGAAGAAAAAAAATGAACATTTTCTTTAAAACATCTCAATTTCAGATATCCATGACCATTTCAGAAACTTCAGCGTTTCCATGAGATTTGCTCAGTCAATTTTTAAAAGAACAAGCCCACATGGAAGAAGCCCAAAGTTCATGCAAAACATTTAAATCCTGAGAATCTTCAATCCTCGGTTGGACAAAAGCTTCCAAATTGGCGACATTTCATCAAATATGGCGCCTATCATAATCGACAGAGATATTGGTCTTTCTTCTATATTTATTTTATAAGGAAATTCTGTCTAACAAAAATCGGTTGTGCAAATGCATTTTACACTAGCAATCTTGCTGGATTAAATATTCTCCAAGAAAAATGCCATTTCTCCGGTGTAACATAATGTATAAAATTTCGAACATAAATTCGAACACCTTTTCCCCATTCTCTTTTATCTCGCTTTTGTAAACATGAATTAATGAATGAATGGAATTGTTTTTTACATATTTCTATTTCACTTAATAAATCGATTCGCATCAAATCTTTTCTCTCCTTTGATAATGAATGTTACTCAAAATGAGAACGAGTGTTTTGTGTTCGAAATTTTATACAATATGTTATACCTGAGAAATATTACTTTTCTTGGAGAATATTTAATCCAGCAAGATTGCTAGTGTAAAATGCATTTACACAACCGATTTTTGTTAGATATAATTTGCTTATAAAATAAATATAGAAGAAAGACCAATATCTGTCGATTATGATAGGCGTCATATTTAGCGCCATATTTGATGAAATATCGCCAATTTGGAAACTTTTGTCCAACCGAAAATAGATAATTCCAATTTTTATTTTTATTCGATTCGAAATGTTGTAAAGTGGATAAAAGTATAAAAATTTGTATTCTCCGAGCTGTATTTTATGTTTTATTAGCAGTCAAAGTTCGCCTTTCTGACTGTCGCGGGAAAACGACCCATTTTGGCGCGCACGGAAATTGACGTCACAAGGCTCGTCCGCGGCTCGCGTCTTCGAGAATTGGTGAATAAATTTGGTTACATTCAGAAAGTTTCGATATTTATAATTGTTTCTTCCGTCCCAAACAGCCGAATAGTTATAAGTATTGTATCGCTCCAATGTGCCCGACTACTAGTTTTACATCATCAGTTAAATATTTATATCGATACATCGCTACTAATATATGATAAATATCTTAATTTTTCACTGTGCATTGGGCGTTTGTAGATTATTTAAACTTCCATTTAAAATATACTCCTATTTGTTTTTGTCATTAAATAGATGATGTTGATCATTGTGTGTAAGATACTATTTTTTCAAACCATGAGTTCTATAAAAAAATGTAAATTTTTTGTATTAATACTATTTAATAGATAAACTATAATGCTCAGCGGAGGGCCACAGCTTCACGCCAAGTATAGTGCTAAAATCATGGAGGTAAATATAAGGAGTGAGTTTAAGCTTCATATTAACAAAACGCCGATATCGTTTGATTCAGGTGGCGCTGGGATAAATTAAGTAGTCCTGTATTGCATGTATTTATGTGATGAAAGGCCTAAAATATTGATTTAAACTGTTAATTTTGTAAATATAGATTATTAGAGCAATGCAAAATAGAACTATAATCATCCCTACGTATTCAAAATTATTTTACCTTTCAATTTAGTTTTATCTCCATGTATTCCATACTCTATCCTATAACTTTGAAGAAGTACTGGTTAATTATACTCATAATTAGGAAACCCTTAATTTTAAAATAATCAAAAATACATATACTATGAATTTCTGTTGTGTCAACTAACAATAGCTACTACTTTACTAACAATAGCGATACCTAGATATAATTCTCAAAATATTATGACATTTTCAAGCTTTTCATCCATAGGAGTTTTATCTTCTTTCCAACTCCATGACTAAAATACTTTTAACTCCAATATTCATATCAACATATTGTCGTATCGACTTTTGGAACACCATCTCAATTTCCTGCATTTCGGAACCATTTTACCGAAATATTTTCTGTTCTCATAGACTAACGTGGCGAAATGTAGTTCTGTTTCCGTTGTCGCCAGCATTCGTCTGGAAGTGACGTTTGTTATGGTTTTAATTACGATACGTCACTGATGCAGGTGTAATTTAGTCAGTGAGGGCTTGATTGATGGGTGATGTATGAGCTGTTCGGATGACGCTCGTGACATTTTGACCCTGAATGTCGGGGAGTGTGGACGCCCGAGAGGTCACTTTTTTTTTGTTTTTATTTTTTTTTATAGGTAGTGGATTTCGCGTGGATTGGAAATGATGAATATATTAAAATTCGGAATGTTTGAGACTGAGTATTAAGCGAGCAGCAAAAGTCCTCGCTTGCCTCTATATGAAAATTAATTACCTTCGTGATGTTTTAAGTTTCGTTTTCCATATTCAACGGTGGAATTAATGCGAAGAGTGCAGTATTCGGGAATGGAAGTGCTGCCCGAGAATATCAATGCATGCCTTGTGGAGTAAAAATTAGTACCGGGGATTTATTGTGTTACAGTATGATAATGCCAGACTTTAAACTTGGCCATCCAAGTCCTTTCGTGTGTGTAAACAGCTGTTGGAGTTAGTGTGTTCCAGCCTCCCCTCTCCTAGGATAACCCTACTGTATAGCTAAGTACGAGAATAGCTGTAAGTACATATTTAGTATTGATATGATCTGAATCAAGATTAATTACTGGTGGACAAGGAGATGCTTATATGTAATTACTTGAAATATGGTTAATGCCTATTTGAATAAATATTTATCATTTAATTAATTTGTTCTGATTTCCACAACTTGTTTAATTTATATGTTGCTCCTTTCCTTTAATATTGATCTATGGCTGACCAACCGATTTCCAGAATCGGCCAGGATATAGGACCTGGTCAACACGACGCATAACGTTATAAGGCGATATCTAAAATAATATACGATCACTAGTACGCTTCTAAAAATATTACCTTCTGGTTATATCCTGAGTTAGACCGATCTGAGTTAGGCCGATCTGACGCTTATTTTCAACTAATTGGTATTTACGAAAAACCTATTTCACAATATCAATAACATCCAAACCACTTATTTTAAAACATTTTATATCAACTTCACCATCGTCAACGTACTCACCATTATCAACGTATCAACACCTCAAATCAAACGAAATCTACACATTAAACAATATTCGTAGCGAAAGGGAAATGTTTTTTCTCTCTTTTATATTTTGTATGCAACAGAACGTATGAAATTACGTACTTTACGTCCGTATTTAATACTTATCGAAGGTTTCGGATATCGGAGTCCTATCACAGGGAGGTGAGATTTAAAAATTTCAAAATATAATTTCGACAATTCAGACGTGAGAATTCGAATCCAAATGATGGAGTGAAATTCTCGAAAATGTTACGTGTTTTATTTCAGGCAATTTTAAACATAATTTAAGTTCCACGATCTGAAGTTAGAATCTCCTGCCAAGTAAAAACAAATTATAAAAACCCTATTTCACCAATTTATAAATAGTCATAATAGCTCAGGAATATGGGCAATTTATAGAAAACTGGCTGAATTATAGGATGGTAATCAACCATTTTAGTTGTTCTTCTACAAAATAAAGTTAAATTGGAAAAACCCTATTTCACCAGTTCTCTTATTAATAATCTTAGTAGCCTGGGAATATGGGCCATTTAGAGAAATCTGGCTGCGTGATGGAATGGCAATCAGCTATTTTTGTGATTATTCTAGCAAATAAAGTGAAATTTGAAAAATCCAATTCACCAATTCTCTTATTAATAGTCTTAGTAACTCAGGAATAGGTAAAAGTTTTAGAAAAGTGACTGAATAGTGGAATGACTATGAGTCATTTTAGTGGTTCTCAAGCTTTCTGACGGACTTGTTAACATTTACCTTACATCTCTATTTAACGGCACATGAACTCTGTTATCCTTCTTGTCCCGCGCTTATTGTAACCGCATCAAAATCTATCCCACGCTATTATTATTACCAGAGAATGCACATATTTCTTTTCCTCTACAAAAGCATATTTGACCACTAATCCCAACCACCACGTAAACACTCTCATTCGAATTCCTCTTCTATCTCAGCCTTGAATAGCATATAGTCATAACTAAACGCCTAAAAGTTATTTCTAAGATAAACTTTCTCATCTGTAGCTATATCCCCCCATCGCATTTTTGTATAGAACCCAAGACATAAGTATAGAAACTGTGAGGACGACATACTTCCCATGCCGTCAGCATGTTCCTGGCTCCGAAATAAATGCAACTTGTACGTAATCATCGCAGCCTGTACTCCTACTTCGTATGAGATGGAGGCTGACAGAAAGCCCGGCCAATGTAAAAAGTTATTACTCCAATACTGTAAAATTAATAAATAGAATATTAATATGATTAAAGATACTATATATATATACCGGGTGTCCCAAAAACATTGACCTCGGCTTTTATTCCTTAAATATTGATCTTAGACATATATAATAAATTACAAAGTTGCGTAAAAGAAGGTACAGAATTTTATGAAATCGATAAAAATTTTCAGGGGATTCAATTTAAAGAAATACAAAATTTAAATTTTTATACGGTCCCCGTACAAAAACATTTCCAAAGAGTAAAATATGCCCCACACACTAATAAGGTGATGTGCAAAATTTCATAATTTTATCATAAAAAGTCCCAGAGATATGTTTAAACAAAGTTGACGAAGGATTAATCCCGAATTAAAATGTAAATGTTTACAACAAGAGTGCAAATGACGCAACGTAGAAATGCATACTAGGCAAATAATATCTGCCTCGTATCTTTAACAGATCTTTGGCATGGATGGAAAACATTTTGAACAAGCTTTGTAATCTTTGTGTAAAGTTATTATTTCTACACAGTGTTGATACTTTTGAACCAATAAACAGCAAAATTATTATTTATTTATGTAATTGTTTTCTTTCGTTATTTGTGGATGACCCCTGAAACGCGATCTGCCGACATGATTTTAACCCTCTGAGAACCCATAACGATGCATCAAAAAGTGGTTTAAGTCAGCATTTTTGTCTTTTCATATCTCTGGGACTTTTTATGATAAAATGCTGAAGTTTTGTACATCACCTTATTAGTGTATGGGGCACATTTTACTCATTGGAAATGTTTTTGTACGGGGGCCGTATAAAAATTTAAATTTTGTATTTCTTCAAATTTAATCCCATGAAAATTTTTATCCATTTCATAAAATGCTGCACCTTTTTTACTCAACTTTTTAATTTATTATATATGTCTAAAATCCATATTTAAGGAATAAAAGCCGAGGTCAATGTTTTTGGAACACCCTGCGTGTATATATATATATTTATACATAGGGTGTTCCAAAAACATTGACCTCTGCTTTTATTCTTTAAATATGGATTTTAGACATATATAATAAATTAAAAAGTTGAGTAAAAAAGGTGCAGAATTTAATGAAATTGATAAAAATTTTCATGGGATTAAATTTGAAGAAATACAAAATTTAAAGTTATATACATATATATATATATATATATATATATATATATATATATATATATATATATATATATATATATATATATATATATATATATATATATATATACATATATATATATATATATACATATATATATATATATATATATATATATCAATCGGTGTTAATATTTGCATGTGCATGAAACATTCGAAACTGCAAAACAATTAATATATTTATAATTATTTAATTAACTAGGGGAGCTCAGCCTCCTGTTCGCTACGTTCAGCAACCCCGGTAACTCGCTTCGCGAGCACTTTAGTGCCATCTGCTGCGAAGGCGTAATACGCCCATTGAGGATCGTCTCTTATGAACTGACATTCACCAACACTGGAACTTGCTTCGCGAGCTATTTCAATCTGCCAGCTCACACGACCTCTGAAGTGTCCTGTGCTGCCTGACGTTTGCTCAACAACACCCGTGACTCGCATCGCTATTCGGTACGCTTCGCCTTTTACTAGCTAAAGCTCGCTGAGATCGCTTCACGAGCGATTTAGTGCCATTTGTTACGCAGACGTAATACACCTGTTGGGGACCCTCCTTTGTTAACTGACACTCTCCAGTCCTGGATCTCACTTTGCCAGCTCTATCAATCCGGCCGGCGCACACGACCACTTAAGTGTCCTGTGTTCGCTGACGCTCGTAAAACCCCAAAATTCCACCCTCAATTCCTGCCGTTCATTAATTGGAGCTGGTCGCACGCTTGATGCAGCCGTAGGGACTTCGCCCCTTTATCAGCTGACACTTACCTTAACTCGTTTTGCGAACAATTTCATCAACCTTAAGATCCCAAATTGCTGCGTTCGCCAACCCTGAAACTCGTTTCGTGAGTTAGGAAGCTTCGTCTCCTACTTCCTAGCACTCGCTGAGCCTGCATAGCAATCTCTGTCCCGCCACCTGCTTTTAAAAACGATTGTTTACTGTTTTGCGAACAAACGACAAAATTTCATAACTGTATATTTTGCTGTTTGTTCGTAATACAATGACAAAATATCGATTTTACACTTTCAGCATAGAGAGAATTACAACATTGAGACATATAGTTGTTGTGAAATACAACAATTAAATTGTAATGTTCATAACAAGAATAATTTCAAATCTTCTCTAGATACGAACTTCCTTGAGAGGTATTTCCCAGTAAAATCGTAAATATAGCTGTCTATTGCAAGTTGTTACCTGCCCACTTAGCGAACCGCACGTGACATGTGACCGACCAAAGACGGCGTAAGTACCATTATTGCATCAAGTGGCGTTATTGTTATTACAAATATCATACTCAGATCGCGTACGATACATATAATACATCGATCACAAGCTGAGACGCTAAAATAAACACAGCTTAAAAAAGAGAGCGCTAACTGCGAACATCTAGAAAGTAGCTAGTAGCTAGTAAGTTTTTTTGCTACTGTAACCCCTTCATCAGCCTCTGTATTAGCGCTATAACCAATTTAAAGTTCAAGTTCTCAGAATAGTTTCCCTCTATTTATAAATCGCGTTATTGAGAATTCGCATTGTAAAAACACGCGTTATAGCAGAATTTGCTATATTGCAAATTTTAAAATAGAACTATATAAAAAGAACTATATACTTTTAAATAGAACTATATACTTTAAAATAGAACTATACTTACTATATTGCAAATTTTATAATAGAACTATATAAATAGAACTATATACTTTAAAATAGAACTATACTTGCTATATTGCAAATTTTAAAATAGTACTGTTTAAATAGAACTATATACTTTAAAATAGAACTATACTTGCTATATTGCAAATTTTAAAATAGAACTATATAAATAGAACTATACTTGCTATATTGCATATTTTAAAATAGAACTATATAAATAGAACGATATACTTTTAAATAGAACTATATACTTTTAAATGAAACTATACTTGCTATATTACAAATTTTAAAATAGAACTATATACTTTTAAATAGAACTATATACTTTTAAATAGAACTATATACTTTAAAATAGAACTATATAAATAGAACTATATACTTTAAAATAGAACTATACTTGCTATATTGCAAATTTTAAAATAGAACTATATAAATAGAACTATATACTTTTAAATAGAACTATATAATTTAAAATAGAACTATACTTACTATATTGCCAATTTTAAAATAGAACTATATAAATAGAACTATATACTTTTAAATAGAACTATACTTGCTATATTGCATATTTTAAAATAGAACTATATAAATAGAACTATATACTTTTAAATAGAACTATACTTGCTATATTGCAAATTTCATGCATACTATCCACTGATCAATTTATACCTTAACATTTTAGGTTTTTCCCCAATCGCACTTCTTCTTTGGATAAACATTTTGCAGATACCGTTAAAGAGATGAATCAAAAACTCGAGGGTAAAATCAATGCAAAAATCAAGTTCTCTCCTCCACGACATTCGGAAGGGAACTGGGTATTTTACTCTGCATCTGCGAGAGGACACATTTTTAAAGAGGAGTCCATGTTTGACCACCGGATAAACTGACTTTCAGTGTAATGCTCAGTTTTCTGAAAATTGAACAAGAAATCTCAGAAGAATTAATAAAGTTCTCTGGTTTGTTCTATCTTAAAGTTCTTAACTAAATATATGATATTGAAACGATGATTGTATGGTTAAAACAGCACAGTTGTATCCGCAAATATCCACCATTACCCCTTTCAAATTAAATTTGTTTTCGCTAAGCTGCTTACCCAAGGGCGCAATATACATCTACCCGCCGAACAACGAGAATAAAAATAAAATACATGTTTTAAAATACCTGTAATTACCGCTTATATACTAAAAATTCCTTAACCAACATATTATATATATATATAGGCATTTTTTAATGTTGGGGTTTTTTGAGTTGCAACTTCTCTCTATTCTATAATTCATTTGCACATAAATAACCTCATAATTACCAGTGAATTATAAAAATTCCATGCTTTGAACATAAATAACCTCATAATTACCAGTAAATTATATGAATATCCAGCATATTTAGTAAATGGTATAGTTAATAAATTTCGATTAGCCTAAATTCTAATAATCTCTCCTTAGTATCTTACTTCTAGATTCCCTTGTTTTTACATTACAATATATTTTCATCTTTCTATTTTGCAGCTTTTACTGTAGAATATCACATTTTACTGCCATTACGCAGTACGATTTTTATTATTCACTTTGGCAACAGTAAATCACTTCTTTACACTTTATTGAATGGTAACATTGGTCTAGTCATTTTTTGCTCGTCACGTTTGTACATTTGATGTGTATTTTAAGCTCTTTATGTTTCCTTTCTATTTTTCAATCTTTATGTTTGTCGTCTTAATAACACATGTTTATAGATAAAATCTATCTTGTGTTTCAGAAACAAGCATTTTTATGTTCATTTCGTTTAAAATATTAGGACTTGATAAAGAATTTTATCGAAATAAACTTTTCTTAAGCCTAGATCTCTTCCACGTGCAAGCTTTAATGCTTTATTATTTTGGTATTCCTTTTTTCGATTCCTCTCCATTGACATTTGTTGATTATCTTTAGCTTTCTGAACTGTAATATATATTATAATTTCCTCTTTATTGTTGAATTTCATTTTATTTCATTGTATTCTGTAGGGGTTTTTTTAAAAATTTAAGATAGTGTATTATGAGTTACTTCTTCCATTCTACCATTGGATTTACTATTTTAATATTATATATATAATATTAAAATAGTATATATATATATATATATATACATATATATTGTATATATATATATAATAGTGTGTGTGTGCGTGTGTCATAAGATTAATAATTAGTATATTAAAAAATACTTACCACTCAGCCCTTATGAATTTCAAAACTAGTTTGGTGATAAACAATAGTGATAAAATTATTTGTGAATTATTATTTTTATTATTTTCAACTGACAATTTACATATTTAAATAATAAGATATAATCAAATAATGATAGCACAATGTTATTAATAAGAAATTAATTTGATATAATTAACATTTAGCAGATACTTTGTTTTAGAAGATTTAGCAGATAGATTAATATTTAGCATAATACAAAAAATCAAAAAAATTTGATAGTTTGAAAAAAACAAAATTGTTGAAATTCCCATAATGAACATTTCTGGTATCTTGGACGTTCTAAAGGGCCAACGCTGGCACAGAAATACAAATTGAAACCAAAGTTTTTGCGCGCACACTACAAAAATTACAGAGATAATACATGTATCCTGACACAGCAAAGAAATTAGAAATAAGTGGAATCAAAAATTTAAATAAAATTGTTTAAAATCAACAAGATGGAAGAATAATAAATAAATAAATAAATAAATAAAGAACAAAATCCCCAAAAAATCAGTAAATTTGTCTTATTCACGAAAATCTAACGAATAGTCACACGCGAAGTACAAGTTATCATCTAAAAGTCACGCTATAAGCATGTGAAAAGGAGTCATCATGGGGGTGAAAACATTATATGTATATAATGTAGAAATTATACGTTTATTTATTCAAAACTAAAATGATAAATGATAAAGTAAAACGATAAATAATAAACTAACTAAAAATAAAACGATAAATGATAAAGTGGAACGATGAATAATAAAGTAACTAAAAATGATAAAGTAAAATGGTAAAGAGAAATTTATTCAACTTTATTATGTTTATTTATTCAAGAACTATAAAGTCTATAAGTAATAAGTTCTAAAATTGTCAAGACATGTTTATTTTGTTAATATGAAAATAATTTCTATTGATATGAGGTGTGTTAATAAAGTTGTTATTATGATAGATGTTAAGCTGAACCCTTTCTGTACAGGCTAACCCTTCTGTACAGGCCTTTCTAACAGGTGTAAAGAGACCTCTCTCTCTCTCACTCTCATGCACGCACGCACGCACGCACACATTTACACTCAAAATAAATAGTAATAATAATAACTCAAAATAAAACATACAACCAAAAGGAAAGGATAAGAACATGAGGAGGAAAACACTGATGCCGGCAATTTAAATACTTCAAGAGTTTAGACGTCGGACTGTGGTTTAAGAATCTGTACGGTTGCAGTCTAAAATCTAAAGCTAGTTGGGTCTAATATTCAACTTAAAATTAGAATTAGAGTAAAACCAAGCTCTAAGCCAATAAATAAATCTTCAAAGACTTGATATCAATTAGGATACTCACAGGCATAAAGCTCTTAAGACCCAACCCCCCAAAAATTGGCAATAAGTATGTGCCAGAAATGCACGATGACTTTGAAATCAGAAAAGAGCGTGAAAGTCCCAACTGTTGCCACTACATAAAAAATATTGCAAAACTGAAACCATAGTATAAGTCAAAAAAATAAAACGGTATTGAAGACCCAGACCGTCCGACTCGTCCGAAAACTTGAGCAGCTGTTTGGACGGCCGGAAATAAAACAGTGTTGTTGTTGAGACCCAAACCGTCCGACCTACTAGAAAGTTGAAAGGTAACGGTGTGAATAACGGTGTAAAATAAAACGGTGTTGAAGACCCAGATCACACGATCAAACCTGTGGCTTGTTGTTGTTGAGACCCAGACCGTCCGACCTCCCAGAAAGGTGCGAGGTAACCGTTTTGACGGCCGGGAGGTGCCACCCAATTTAGACCGGAACCCAGTGGGGGAGGCATACACAGGGATCGTACCCTACTTCCCCTACCACCAACCTCTCGGAAGGATGTACGGACCCACATGTTTAACGTGATCGTACTCCGCATGAACACGACGACAGTTGTGGCAGAGTGCAAATCCAGCGCGCAAAACCACCGGACTACCGCACCCGAAATATGCCAACAGCACGCGGTGTTCCCAGATGGTCACCCACCCAAGTACTAACCGCGTCCGATGCTGCTTGACTTCGGTGATCTAACGAGAACCGGTGTTTTCAGCACGGTAGAGCCGTTGGCCATTCTACGGCTTGTGAAAGAATTCAAGCAAACCATATTAAAAAATTAGCATAAACTAACTAACCATCCATAAACCCAAAACTATTAATAAAATATAAAAAAAAAATCAAAATTATAATAACCCTATTTGAGTAAAAGATCTCAAAACAACAAAAATATTTAAAAGTAAATTGTCAATAAGCCGATAGCAAAATAAATGCAGGTGGTAGTGCTGCAAGATATGACACAGAAATAAAAAAAAAACAAGAACTCGCGCACAAAAAGAAGGAGGAATCATAGATGGGTTGCTATTACATTAGCAGATAATTTAACAGGAATTATAGATGGGTTGCTATTACATTAGCAGATAATTTAACACTGCGAACGCCAAATAGCAGTTGCTAACAGCTAACATTTATTTCACTGAACTGCTAAATATAGCAGATATATTTTCTTTCAGTACTAAGGGACTGCGTGCCCTTCCGCTCACTAACAGCCGGAGCTCGAGGTCGTAATACGACCGTTGGGACTCCGCCCCCCTGTTTGCTGACGCTCATCAACCATCCGAAGCTTGCAGTCAAAAGTCGTTCCACCTTAAATATGTAAATCCGTTAGTCTTTCCGAGAGGTCTGCGGTAGATGAAAGAGGGCACGGTCCCTAAATTGGGTGGCACGCTCCAGGCTTCCAAACAGATACCTTACACATTCAGGTAGGTCGGACGATCTAGGTTGAAGAAGTCATTCCAGAATTATTCATTTACTTTTCAGCAAGACTCAAACACTGACATACAACAAGACAAAACGTGTGCAAATCTGATGTGCACAAAATTATCCGGATTCCATATCTGAAGAGGAACGGCCATCATGACAATCTGACCTCAATACCTTATATTTCTGCATTTGGGACTATATGAAGAGTAAGATAGAAAATCTAAATGTTATGTTGGCAGAAAAAATCGGGAAATTTCTACTCAATATATGGAACAAAATCCCAGATCACGCAGTGCGTATTATTGCAGAGGCTTTTCCAAGAAGATTATCATCTGCTATTAAAATCAAAAGAGACATATTATATGAATTGATAATTAAATATACATTACATGCCCTTAACCTATATAGAAAGGTGTTTAATCTTTCTCTAAAACTACTAACGAATTTTGAAATACAATCATCTGCTCATGCCGTCACGTATGTCTGGGTATCCTATAAATTGAAAACATTCGGAGCAGTAAGAAAGAACTTGTTTCCAAAATGAACGCAGATTAAATTCGAAAAAATATTTTATTCAATTTAAAATGTCTCATATATAAAGAGTTCACAGATTAAATGATCAAGTAAAGATGAAATATAAATCGGAAAATCGTATTTCAACTATAACAGGAGTTGGTAATAAAACAACTTCTTCGTTTCCTGTTAAAATTCATTTTGATATTGCTGAATTCAAATATGACATTCAAATTACTTTATCACCTATCACTATTAAAGGAGAGCGAACTAAATATAAAACCTATATGTAACATTGATTGCAAAATTAAAGTAAGTTTGATGTGGGAAGCATATGACTTTCCCAACAGACTCAAATTTATTTTCACTTTATTTCTTTCATAATTCATTAAATTGAATTTAATTGCACAAAATAACACGGATAATTATTTAAAATTGTTCTGAATTAGCTGTTTTATTCCAATTTTTGTTTTCATTCATCGATTAGACAGACGACAAGGCAAAATGAAATAAAACTCAAATATTTCGAAAATGATTAGTTCTAAAGTTATAAGGTTGGTCTCATTCTTTTTGCTTTCAGAAGTTACATGTGTAACAGGTATTTAATTAATGCATTTAAGCACGCGTAATCTTTAGTTTTAAATTTTGCCGATGTTTTCGGGCCATTTCGCAAAAAAGACAGATTATACGAGGAGACAGACAGAAAAGACAGATTATACGAGCGGAGTACGATCACGTTAAACATGTGGGTCCGTAAGTCCTTCCGTGAGGTTGGTGGTAGGGGGAGGAGGGTACGGTCCCTGTGGATGCCTCCCCCACTGGGTTCCGGTCTAAATTAGGTGGCACTTACCGGCCGTCCAAACGGTTACCTTACACCTTTCTGGTAGATCAGACGGTGTGGGTCTCAACAACAACAACAACACTTTCTTCAGGTTCTAGGATGCTAGAAACATGTAGATCTGTTGAAAACTCGAGTTGCGATTTTCGACACAATTCCAGTACTTTACCTATATACTACCATGTATTGTAGGGAAAGTAAAAGATGAAAATCCGTTGAACTTAGATTCGCAAAACCCCGCGAATTTTGAGAAGCGCGAACAAACATGGGATTTCGGAAGCATTGGAAACTTTAATGGGAAGAAACTTATTTACACATTTCTTATACGCTCGGGCATGTCATTACGCAGTTTAAACTTTAATGATGGATCACCATTTAAATAAATTTACTAAATCTTTGTATCAGTTTAAGGGTTAAATCAATTTAAATAAGATTTTTGAATATTAAAAATTTCAAAAATTTCATTGAAAATGTGCAAAGTCACAAAATTGTTAAATGTTATTGGGATTAAATAGATTTCTGATTATCGTTCACTATTAAATGAATGAAATGAACGCTTTGTAATAAGCATTTTATTGTTCGGAGTATGTTACTTTTAAAATATTTACAAATTAAATTACAATTTATTTGCGGAATTAATAATCATTTGTATTTACGTATAATAAAAAAGTGGCATAATTTAAATATTTTTCTTGGATCTGACAAATACCTCTCAATTTTCCATACTTCAGCTATTTACAATTCCGAATGCAAAAAATAAATATTAATTTTCGGTCATACACATTTCTTTTACAATGCAAAATACAATGACTCAAAATTCCCACTATCTGGAAACTTTCAAAATTCCAATTCTGTTTTCAAAATTCCCTTCCCAAAAAACCCGGTTTATTCCCGAGAATAAACCGGCTTTTTTCCCATCTTTGCAACTCTAGTTGCACTTCCACGATAGAAGCAGACATATAAAAGTGGGTGACTACAATTGTATCATGTTCATTGTTGTTAGGGCATTATGGTTTATTTATTCAAGAAGTCAAATAAATTGATTTGTGAAATAAATATTCAAAAAGTTTTCCTTACTTGAGTTGAAATATAAATAATATTTTTATCTCATTACGGGAGAACGACTGTACCTACTTACATGAACTTCTTATAGGTAGCCTTGGTATGGTTCCACTTCAAATTTAGATGTCCCTCTGTCTTTATATTATCTGACTTTTTTTAATAATATTTTTATTTTTAATAAGATTTTGAATAAGATTTTTTAATAAGATTTTTGAAATTTAATTTACAATTAATTCCTCATTTAAGAATTTATTTAATCTCATTTATTAAATCTCATTTAAGAATTTAAGAATTCCTCACTTCGAGTGTGACCTAATCGTTATTTGAATCTCCAAACTAATGTAACCTTATCGTTTATTGAATCTCTCTACAATGAATGCCATTCAAAATCAGATAGCCTAGCCCGATTGTTGTTTTTGACTCTATCTCTAAATTGATGGAAACTTTAAAAATTTACGAAACATAAAATAAGCTTTTTGATCTGTAGGCGATGTTAAAAGAATGATTTTTTTTTTCTTGACTGTATTATTTTATTTATATATTTGACTGTATTATTTTATTTATATATTTGACTGTATTATTTTATTTATATATTTGACTGTATTATTTTAATAACGGCAAAACTTTAATTATTTGTTTGGCAATATTAGGTTATTTATTATTACCAACAGCCTCGTTTATAATATTATCATCTATATAAAGGAAAGTTGGGCTTCTGCCTTTTTATTATCTTATCACGGAAGAACTAGGCTCTTTACTTTTAATAAGAATTATTATAAAATTTCAAAAAGAAAGGCTCCAAATATTAATAACCATTTATTATCTTATCACGGAAGAACTAGGTTCTTTACTTTTAATAAGAATTATTATAAAATTTCAAAAAGAAAGGCTCCAAATATTAATAACAATTTTTTATCTTATCACGGAAGAATTCGGCTCTTTACTTTTAATGAGAATTATGATAAAATTTCAAAAAAAAAAGACTCCAAATATTAATAACCACAAATTGTGAATGGATTTTTCTTACATTAAATAATCCGTAAGAAAGCGAATATATAATTAGTGCATTATAAAAAATCTAGTCGAATACCCGTTGAAAATCAACAGTCTTACAATAAGCAACCACTTAATAATGTAAATTTTTGAATAATTAGCGTTTCACTTTTATTCAGAGAATCGAATATTTTGATGTGCAGAACCCCCTAAAGAAGGAAATATTTCAAAACATAAATTGCGCACTTTCTTTCTTTCGAACTATCTACCCGTACACCAAATTAAAGTACCTATCTCATCCCGAAGCATGCTATTTTATTCCCCTTTCGAACGTTTTTCTGTGGAGCACACCCATAAATGAACATTTTTAAGAAACGCTGTTCGTCTTGGGTTTTTAATCAGATGATTGGTCCATATATCAAATATCAAACCTCTATCATATTTAAAAAAAAAGCGTGTCTCATTTATTCTGAAAATCGAACCTATTGGTATGAAACCCCCTAAAGTAGCAAATATTGGAAATCTGAAATTGTACACTTTCTTCCTTTCAAACTATCTATCCGTACACTAAATTGAAGTCTCCATCCTATCGCGAAGCATGTTTTTTCTATCACTTTACCTTTCAAACGTTTTTCTGTGTAGCACCCCCTTAAATGAACATTTTTGAAATTCCGTATTCACCTTGAATTTGATATCAAATGATTAGTCCATATACAAAATTTCAAGCCTCTATCACATTGTAAAGAAGGCGTTTTTCATTTGTTCGTCAAATCGAATATTTTGGTGTGCGGCAACCCCAAAATTAGAAAATATTGGGAAACTGAAATTGTACATTTACTTCTTTTCAAACTATCTACCGTACACCAAATTTGAAATCTCTATCTCATCCCGAAGCATGGTTCATTTTGTATCAATTCACCTTTCGTACGTTTTTCTCTGGAGCACCCTCTTAAAAGAACATTTTTGAAAAACTACGTTCGTCTTAGGTATTTCCATAAAATGATTTTCCTATTTACTTAATTTCAAGCCCCTATCAAATTTTAAAGGAACCGTTTCTCATTTATTCGACAAATAGAACATTTTGGTGTGCGGCACCCCCTTAAGTAGCAAATATTGAAAATCTGAAACTACACACTTGCTTCCTTTCGAACGATTTACCTGTATTCTAAATTTGAAGTCTCTATCTCAGCGCAGAGCATGCTTTTCTATCACTTCACTTTTCGAACATTTTTGTGTGGAGCACACCCTCTACAGAACATTTTTGAAAAATTCGATTTTTCCAGGGAGGTTTTATCGAACGATCGTCCAATGTACCAAATTGCAAGTATCTAAGTGCCTAAAAAGGCGTGACAGACTGACACATGGCTATTAGTATATATAGATATTAAAAGGATATTATGTTTCAATAGTAACCAATCAATATACGCATAATGTGCGTATGAAAGCAAACCTAATTAAATCAACAATCATACTTCTTTCTCTTAACTTCACCCAAAGTATAGTGGGAAAACTACAGATATTCTGTAAGATTTCAATTTAAATTTTCAGTTTGTAATACTTCCAATCAGAAGTTCCAGACTATATAAATGCAAATAAACTCCGTCTCTAAATGAAATTTATTCATCCGTAGCTACCCAATGATCAATGTATACCTTAAAACTTTCTTTAAGATTTCTCCTAATCATACAGCCTCTTTATATAAATATTTTGTAGATACCGTAGAGAGATAAATCGAGAACTCGGGGGGGAAATCAATACAAAAACCAACTCTTCCAAGACATTCGAAGGGTTACAACTATTTTATCCTGTTTTTGCGAAATGACAAATTTGAGAAGCGGGTGCCCATGTTTGACCACAAGATAAATGGAGAGTAGGGAATTACATAAATGCAAAACCCACCTATAAGGGGCGTTTCCAAAATTCTAAAGACACTCCTGTCGCAGATACCAGTATCCACGGACC
Source organism: Amaurobius ferox (assembly GCA_951213105.1). Taxonomy (NCBI): domain Eukaryota; kingdom Metazoa; phylum Arthropoda; class Arachnida; order Araneae; family Amaurobiidae; genus Amaurobius; species Amaurobius ferox. Next base: position 116,287,576 of record OX578146.1, read on the forward strand.
CGTTCCGCTTTTATTATGGCTCATCAGCGTAGAATAACCGATATCTGCAATAGCAGCAAAAAAATTGCTATAAACCCTAATATTTACGAACTTCTATATAAATTGACAAGTTCAGTCCCTTCACGTGGTCATCATAAAATGGGTGGTCTTGGGGATTAATGTTTAGTATTCAAAGAGAGAGAGTGTGTGTGGTGGAAAGAGAGAATTTGTGCATGTGTGCGATATATATATATATATATATATATATATATATATATATAAATTTATATATATATATATATATAAATTATATATATATATATAGTGTGTGGGGGGGGGGCGTGTGTCTATGTGAGTTATTAGGACATAAAAATGAGTCCGAGTTTCTAAATAACTAAGGCTGTATTCAAGGCACAAACAAGCGTAAAGAGGAACAAAACACAGTTAATAACTATCTATAGTTATTTAGAAAAGACATAATATCCATAAGGTACAACAAAACATCAATTAGAAGCTCAACTAATTCACAAAACAGACGATTCTATTCTCAAAACACCGACGTATTCTCAATTCCTTTTTAATCGCTTCTCATCAACTGTTGAAAACTGAACAATGATCTCGTGAAACTCTACTCCAATCACTTCGTTTCTAAAAGTTTCCAAAAATCGTCCAAAGTTTCCAAGTTGGCAATCTTTCGCGTAATTTCTCGTCAAGGTAAAAGAATGACCCGGATCTTCAACTATTAACATGGTTGCCTGTAAATATTGTTTTTCAGCGACGACAGGCTTAACACGGGGAAAGCGATATAAGGTATTTGTAATAATATATTTATTGTATAGGGTCAAAATCGATAAGTTGAAAAACCCTATTTATATAAATGGTATCAAAATGGTTCATATTACAACAGATAACCCAAATGCATTCAATTCGGTATCACTAAGCATTTACCAATCTATATAACTAGAAGGTATGCCCGTCATATGACAGAATTCAAGGTTTGCAAAATATTACCTCTCATTTGGGGTCATTTTTATTAATTTGGCGACATTTGCAACATCCCGCTAAATACTTTGCAGAATTTTTAGCCAAACGTCACGCACGGACAAACAGAGAAATGGCTTTTTCTTATTAGATTCTTATATTCTTTCCAAGATATTGAATTTTCATCAATTTGGTTAACATTTTGGTTCATTTTTGTGATATTTTGTTCAATTTTGAGACATTTTAAAAAAACTCGCCAAAATTGTCGCCAAGTGAGATAGTTAGACTGACAAATAAACGCTGCCGAAAGATCATTACAATACTATCCTCTTTCAAAACACAATTTATTGATTTGGCGTCATTTTATCAATTTGAAGACATTTTTATCGATTTCCCAACATTGTCGTTAACTTAGTGATATTTTAATTAATTTGGCAACATCTTAAAACTCCACCAAATTTGTCGCCAAGTGGGACAGTTGGACTGACAGTCAAACGCTACCGAAATATCATTACAATACTATCCCCTTTCAAAACACAATTAATTTTATTAATTTTAAGTCATATTTATCGATTTGGCGAAATTTTTATCGATTTGGCGACATTTTCGTCAATGTGGCGATATTTTGATAAATTTCGCGACATTTAAAACTCGTCAAACTTATCGCTAACTGGGACGGTTAGATTGACAGATAAATGTTTCCGAAACATCATTACAATATTATCCCCTTTCAATACAGAATTAATTTCATTGATTTTACCTCATATTTATCAATTTGGCGACATTTTTATCAATTTGATTTGCATTTTTATTGATTTGGCGACATTTTCTAAATTTGACGACATTTTAAAAAGTCAACAAATTTGTCACTAAGTGGAATATTGGATTTGACAGACAAACGATATCGAAACATCATTACAATACTATTATTCCCTTTCAAAACGCGATTAATTTCATTGATTTGGCGACATTTCTATCAATTTGGCGTCATTTTTATCGATTTCGCGACATTTTCGTCAATTTAGCAACATTAAAAAAAGTCGCCAAGTTAGCTATATCTCGCCAAATTTGTCGCCAAAAATGTTCGCCAAGCGTGTACCCAGAAATAGATAGATAAACAGATAGATAAATCAAGATGTTTATATTGTAAATAATAGTCGAGCGTATTTACGTATTTCCAGATCCTCCGGAAGTCTCCCCTTACACCGTAGATCTAGAAGCCTGAATTTTTGCACATTTTCAGTATCGAGAACGTATTTGGGATTGTCCCCCTCGTAGGCAGAGACAATGGGGGGGGGGAGAGAGAGTGCGGTCCCTAAAAGCATTTCTTATCTAATATATGTTTAAAAAAAACCTGATGTGGGCAGCACATGACTTTCCTCATTACTTTCCTTATATACATAATGCATAAGGAAAGTATTGTGACGGGGTCGAAAATTCGAATTCGGGTTTTCGACGGGAGAGCACGTTTCAAGAATGTGTGAAACTGTGTGTGTATGTGTGTGTGTGTGTGTGTGTGTATGTGTATGTGTGTGTCAGTGAGTCTGTGGAGACGATAACTGACGAACGAATAGACCGATTCGAACGAAATTTGGTACAAAAATCACAATTCGTAAGCACTGGAAGCCTATTGTTTTTAAACGTAATCGAACGTTCAGAACCCCTTTAATTTTCAAGTGAAATTTTGAAAAAAACGTCAAAAACACAAAACCGCTAATATAGATATAGGAATATAGATGCCACATCAAAACAGTAAAAAAGATATATTTAAATATTGTTATTACATGAAAATTGCAAAAATCACCTTCGGATTGATAGGCAACTTTAATGGGCTATAAAAAAATGGCCCCCAATATTTTTTTCTGAAACTTGGTACAAATACTAACTAATATGTGTGCTTTAAGTACAAAAGAATTAGAAAGGTAATATTTCTTATTACAGAGAAAAATAGCTTTTAAAATATATACATTTAGTTAACATTTGACATGCAATGCTTTAATCATTTTAAAAAAATATATTTTTTAAAAACAAATAATGAGCAAAAACAAAACACAGGAACTTTTTACACACTAACTAGTATTTGTGCTTTAAGTACAAAAAGAAATTTGGATGGTAATATTTAATTTAATAACTAAAGAAATACTGTTATATGTATGGGAAATTGGTGTAAAAATGTCTGGCGTACTGAATCATTCTAATAAAAATCTTCTTAAAAACCATACAGTTATCTCTCTTATATTTTATTTTCTTATTTCAAATTATAAAAAGGTATTTCAGTAGAGCTGAAGATAGCCAGTTTTTCCTAGTGGCCACTGGCTCCTAAACCAATTTTATCTAATAGCCAGTATTGTAATCTTTGGCACACATCTAGAGGTTTTGGCCATATATATGATGCACTTGGGCCATGAGAATGCATAAACATAACATATACAAACAAAACACATATTAATTTCTAATTCATTGAGATGCATTCGTACTTCTTTAAGAATTTCTGAAGATGGACAGTTTTCCCACCTGTGTACCATACTTTTCTGATTCAGTTTAATAAACTTGTTTCTTTTAATAATGATATAGTATAGTCACTGATATGGATGGCATGAAGCATGAGTTTAATATTTTAATGATACAAACACATACAGAATTAATAACATTGCTTCCAACAATTACATATTCTGTTGAATGTAGTGTACAAAATTTAGATAGCATTTTTACTTCATTTTGATTTTCTTTAAATGCAGGGTATAATTCCTTTAAATTATGCAAAAGTAATATTTTTTGTTTTAATATTTTCCCATTTTTACTTGGTATAGATATGCAATCTTTTTTCCTGGACACAAAAGACTGTTTTAATAAAAACTAGTAATTTTTTTATAGTATCAGAATTTAATTTAACACATATTTCACTAGCCATTTATAACCTCCCTTCTGTTTCTCTTATTTTTCTTGCTTTTTTTTTTTATTAAATTCTCTGTAGTAATATAACAAGCTTTTGTTTGTTGGACTATCCATGAATCTTGGACTAATTTTAAAATTTGCAACTTTTCTTTAAATGATGCATCTAAAGAAAACGTATTCAATAATTTTTCCATCATAGACGTGCAATTTGAGTAAATAATGTCTTTTGAATTTTGTGGCTTATTAATACTTTCAATACCCAATACTGTATCAGTTTTAGTAGCAACATGGCTACTTAATTTCTTAACTTGCATATAACTGAGTTTCCTCTTAGAGCTAAATCTATTGACCTTTATTGGCTATAAATCCAAAAGTTCACAGCTTTTATTCAATTGTTCCATTATTATTCTGACTTCACTATAATCTGCATCATTGGTCATCTCCATGTCAACAGTATGAACCTCTGACTCACTAATTGATGAATGCAGGGAAGAATAACAAGAAGTGCAGAGGTTTTTTCCTGGAATGAGTAATTTCTGATTTATCATTGACAGTCTGAGAGAAATTGGTATTAGGTGCAGCTCTGATTTTGGTGAGGTGTTTATTAAATGAATCACAAGTTTTCTGTCTTAAACTGTACCATTTCAGATATTCATCCTTGTGAATCTTGCAAATACTACACTACCACTCAGGACACAAGTACAGGAAAAAACTCAGTATTTAATGACACATTGATTTTCTTGCATACAAAGCATTCAATTTTTATAGAATAAGACAAGAACTAATCATGGAAGATAAATAAAAGAAATAATCATAGAAGCACAATTCACTGATTTATTTGTTGAACATACTCAGCTCTGAACACTTGAACAAAAATGAGCTCTGAAAGGAATAAGTCACCCACAAATGTAATATAACATTTTATTTTGAACTCAACCTAAGAGAAAACAGATGATGCAGGTCAAGTAATCATTTCATGAACTTTAACAACTAATATATGTTAATTGCTATTACTTATATAACAGAACTGTGAGAGTATTAGAGTTGAAAATTCTGAAGCTATAGGCACCTGATGTCTCATATGATCCAGAAGCAGGTGTTTTTAAATGTTCCAGAAACAATATTGGTACTATAGGATCACTTCCTTCTTCAACAGCTTGTTTGTTTATGTTTAGGTACTTATTTCAACTAGATAGGGATATCATCCAGTGTTTCCCTTGGAGCTGGCAGGGTGATATTTTTAAAGATATTTATTGATGATAGACATGCTGTAGTTCTGTGTTTAATTTTTTTTTATTTTAGTGCTGTTCCTGAAAATGAGTGCTTTATATTATCTAATTACAAATTACTTTTGTGAAATTAACTATATGTATGCTGAAAAGCTTCAGCTTTATACGATAGTTGTCATTTATAAATAGACCAAAAGTTATTGTACTGCCTCTTAGATGAAATTGGTTTAGGTGCCAGTGGCCACTAGGAAAAAATCGGTATCTGCAGCTTTACTGAATATAGAAAATGCCCATTTTATAATTTGAACTAAGAAAATAAAAATAAGAGTGATAACTGTATGGGTTTAGGAAGAATTTTATTAGAATTTTTCATCATCCCAGAGATTTTTACACTAATTTCCTATACATACAACAGCAAATTTTTTAGTTATTAAATTAAATATTACCATCTTATTTTTTTTACTTAAAGCACACATACTAGTTAGTGTGTAAAAAATTCCTGTGTTTTGTTTATGCTCGTTATTTGTTTTTAAAATACATATATATATATTAAATGATTAAAGCATTGCATGTCAAATGTTAACTAAATGTATATATTTTAAAAGCTATTTTTCTCTGTAATAAGAAATATTACCTTTCTAATTTTTTTTGTACCTAAAGCGCACACATTAGTTAGTATTTGTACAAAGTTTCAGAAAAAAATATTAGGGGCCATTTTTTTATAGCCCATTAAAGTTACCTATCAATCCAGAGGTGATTTTTGCAATTTTCATGTAATAACAATATTAAAATATATATTTTTCACTGTTTTGATATGTCACCTATATTCCTGATATAAATAGCTTTAAATTAGTAGCAGAATTATTTAATTTGAGCCATTAGTTCTCAAGCTATTACATTTCTAAACATTAGTGCAAAATCCAAGATGGCCGCCATTTTGCAAAAATGACCATTTTTCAAATGCCTGTATCTGGGCTATTATTAGGATATATACATTACAAATTCAGATTTGGAGGTTTTATTACCATGTGTATCTATGGTAAAAATTAAAAAAAATCTGTGACTATAGAGCAACACTCAACGGGTGTCCCCATATGGAATGACCCAGAGTGACCCAGATACTTTGGCCTCCATGGTTTTAAGTTTCAAGGTAGAATAAATTATTGTAGTACTGCGATGAATGAAATAAAAATGTATAAATGAAATATTTACTGCTTTTACACAGAGAGCCAAGCGATTTATATTTCGATGACGTACGTCATTTGAATCAAGTTTGTTTTTTCGATGAAGTTTTAAATTTTCAAATATAATTAATTATTGCAGTACTGTGATATATTACCGCTGAATGTATAGCATTTTAGCGATGTTTAAATAAAATTAAAGTAGAAAGTGTTTCATAATCAATGCTTTATGCATGATTGATCTTTCTTGTGATTTCTTAATACTTTTCGTTATTGAGTAAGCCTGTGAGAAATAAACCATGGTGATATTTTCCATTTAACTTCATATTTCAAACTTGCGACTTTCAAAAGAGACTAATACGTTCAATAAACTCGCACAAAACTCATTTCATTGATTTCATTGATTTTCATGTTTTTAAACAACTATTTCCAATCTTTTTCGTTGGGAATCATGGAGTTAGAGAATAGAACTCCTAGGAGAAAGTTTCGTTTTCCATTAATATCTCGACAACCCCTGGTTTTAGAAACTCGAAACGTGGACTAAATTTATAGGTGGCTACTTTAACGCTACCCATCATATTTCATTAAATTCGGTTTAGCCGTTCTTCCGTGAGGATGAGACAAACGAAAGTTTTGTCTTTCACTAATATCTCGAGAACCACTGGTCATAGAAACTCGAAACGTAGACTAAATTTTAAGTGGAGCTTTTTGAGACTACCCACCAAATTTCATCAAATTCGGTTAAGCCGTTCTCCCGTGATGTTACATACATACATACATACTTTTCTTCTTTATATATATAGATGATATAAGAAAGAATCTTTCTCATAAATTGCTGATAATTAAATAACCATTTTGATTTCTTAATACTTTTCGTTGTTGAGTAAGCCTATGAAAAATAAACCATGATGATAGAGTTTCCAATTAAGTTCATATTTCAAACCTGTGAATTTCAAAAGTGACTACGTTCAATAAACTCCCACAAAACTCAGATATTTAATTGACTTTCACCTTAAAACCAACGATTTCCAACCTTTTTCATTGGGAATCATGGGGTTAGAGAATAGAACTCCTAGTAAAATTTTTCGTTTTCCATCAATATCTCGACAACCCCTGGTCTTATAAACTTCAAACTTTGATTAAATTTATCGGGGCTATTTTAAAGCTACCCACCAGATTTCATTAAATTCGGTTCAGCCGTTCTCCTATGATAATGAGACAAACGAAAGTGTCGTTTTTCACTAATATCTCGAGAACCACTGGTTGTAGAAACTCGAAACATAGACTAAATTTTAAATGGGGCTATTTCAAGACGACCCACCAAATTTCATCAAATTCGGTTCAGCCGTTCTCTCGTGATGTTGGATCATGTATACATACATACATACATTTCTTCTTTATATATATAGATGTAACAAAGTATAAAAAAAAGTATTGTTTTTACGAAAATTTTCGAATTCGAGATTTCAATGCCAATATATGCTTTAGGACCCCCTGAACACGTTTGAACTATTTTTGGAGTGATGTCCATATTAATGGATTTTGGCGAAACTTTACATCCGAATTTGTTATCGAAAAATCTAGAACTAGACAGAATTTTTTTAAATTTGAGCGAAAACCTTGAAGTTTATTCGAAATTTTATATTTTTTTAGCATGGCAGCATAGGACAAAATTTAAGATAATCATGCATAAAAAGCATTATTTATGGCCTAATGATGGCGAGACTTAGTATAGTTTCAATCACTATTATGAAAAATAGTCGCGATACAATTTTTGTGTTCGTGATGTCATTAACCTTCCTCGGGGGATCAACCCCCTCCCCCCGGGAGTACATTATCAGATATGGTATCTTGTAAAAAAAATTCTTGTAAAATTTGCAAAAGAAAAATAAACTACAAGCTACTTAAAATTTATTGTAAGAATAACCCATTTCTCCGTACGTCCGTTTCTCTAACACTTGGTGACGAATTTGGTGGGATATCGCCAACTCGGCGACTTTCACTAATGAAAACAAGAGTTTCTTGATGATCTTTTAACAGAGTTGTTTGATTTTAATATTGAACAATTGTTAGAAAAAATAAAACCATGAAAAACAGATTTCCAAATTTAAATTCTCTTATAAAGACAGAAAGTGTCATATCAGTTTCATGTGAGAGATGATTTTCTCATATGAACTTGATAAAAAGTAAATTAAACAGAACGGAAGTAAACAGTTTACGAACGTTATTGATGATAAATTTAAATGGATATGATTTAAAGTAAAAATAAAGCCATTAACTATTAATAAAGCCATTAACTATTGGCCTTATAAATAATAAAGCCACTAAATATTGGCATTTTGAAATAAAAGTTTTGAAACAAGGACTTAAATGCAGTGCATAAAAAATTTTAAAAGAATGCATTGCGCTATTTTTTCCGGCTCCAAGATTTTCTAGGCTGACTCCTAACACTTCCAAGAGATTTTTCGGTTATTGAATCTGTATATTTACAGATAGTGTAATAAATAAACCAATGGAGATTTATTAAATGTTCTTTATTTTTTGAAATTAAAATTTCACGTCCTTCTTTACAAATGCACTCTTTATTGTTTTTCAGGTATCCAGTAGTGCTTTCATTTTTTTCTCTTGCCTTTTTCAGCGATGTTGTCTTGTTCCTCATTGAAAACATCTAGTCTGCGCTTCCCAGCTACTTTTGCAAGATTAGACATCCGCGGTGGCAGAAGAGTTCCTACAGCTTTTTCTACATCAAATGACGTCATTTTTGCTTTACGACGGCAAGATTTTTGTGCCGTTTCGGCTATTCTCTTAGCTGCACATTCCAAAATGTGAGCTACAGACATAGACGCATGGTGGTCTAAAGCCATGTTTCTGTCATAACACTGATGACTTTTACGAACAATTTCTTCATAGATATGTCGTTGACCTTTGGCTCTTTTGACCTTTGGCTTGAAGGTTATGTCTCCAGACTCATAGTTTATTATATTTAGTAGTCCGCATCTTGAAGCTTCAGCCTTAATTTCAATTGGAAAATCTTCAATGACTTCAAAGGCCACAACTACTTTCATTCCAATCTTGCGCCCAATTTGAATGTTTTTGCACTGGTTCAAAATTCTATCATTGAATATCTTCAAAGTTTCTTGCAAGTATTTTAATCCATCATTACTAAGAGTCAAGGCGTTAGATCTTTCCTTTAACAGATCTCTTGCATTAATCGCGAGTTTCTTTTCAAAATCGGTGATCGGCATTCTGAATTTAAAATGTTTAGACCAAAGAGCAATTCTTTCAAAAGTGAAAAATTTGGCAAGTGGAACAAGATTTAAAGCTCGCGGTTGCATTTCAAACAGTGAAAATTTCAAATAATTCAATATTTCACGTTTTACATATTTCACCCAGAAACCTAATCCATGGATGATCAATCACACTTTTGATATTCATCATTACCTCCTAGGTCTTTACTTCACGCACAGATAAATTGAGTACACCATGAGGCATATATTGATACGGGGTGTACGTAGTAAGTATGGGCGGGACCGGAGGCGGAGTCAATATGACATAACTCGCATACGTAGGGAGATATGTCAATCAAGAAGCAGAGGTTTACGCTATTATTTAGCTAGATATATTTTTTTAAACAATTTAAAGTTATTTAATGGGCAATCACTGCTGCCACAACCCTTTTAACCAATCAGAAGCACCAGCCGCGTACTATCGTTCGACCAATCAGAAAGTCCGTTACATGAAACGCAATCAATTACGGTTAAGTTTAGGATTTTACATTGATCTAAAGGTTGTTGCACGAAGGATTCGTCACCGTTACGATTAGGATGTTGGACAGAGAGATTTCTAAAAGACACGTTTTTGAGCCATTGGTATAAAGGATTGTTGCAGCAAGAGATTTTTTTGACACACGCTTGTGTCAATGTTGAAAAAAAAAAATTCTACGGGAGTGAATTTCTAAACTACACACGCTTGTGCCATTAGGAAAAACTGTGCTTTAAAAAGAATTTTCAATGGGTGTTGAGCTAATTTCTAAACGACACACACTTGTGTCATTGAAGCAAATTGCGCTTACGTAGGAATAGGATGTTGCAGAAAGAGAAGAGAATTTTCGCACACACGCTTGTGTCAATGTTGAACAAAACAATTTTCAAAGAGGGTCATGTTAATTTCTAAAAGACACACGACTGTGCGATTGAGATAAACTGCGCTTACACAGGAATAGGATTGTTTCCCTCCAAGAATAGGATGGCACACAAAAATAATGTTCAACGGATGAGCTAATTTCTAAACGGCACGTGCTTGTGCCATTAAGAGAAGTTTCAATTGGTGTTGAGTAAATTTCTATACAACTCACGCTTGTGCCATTGTGACAAACTGCGCTTTCGTAAAAATAGAATGTTGCACTAACGCGTCTGTCCGTTGCGCTAACGATCCTTCAACGCATTGAGTTCTCTTTTTCCACGTATTATAGTTCTATTCATATATAGACCCTTTTTCCACGTATGATAGCCATAAATTAGAGGTCTTCCGTGACTTGGTCCATTAGCTAAAGTCCGACCTGAAGCGTGGGCCGGGTCAAGTTCATTAATTCGAATTCGAGTTTTCGACGGGAGAGCACGTTTCAAGCATTCCTGATCACGAATCAAACATTTTTTAGGTGATGTCCGTGAGTCTGTGGAGACGATATCTGACGAATAGAGTGATTCGAATGAAATTCGGTACAAAAATCACAATCCGTGAATACTGGAAACCTATTGTTTTTAAACGCAATCGAATGTTCAGAACCCTTTAAATTTCCGAGTGGAATTTTGAAAAAAATCATCAAAAAATCAAAACCTTTATTAAAGTTACGCGAATAGACATTTCTTGTGTAATTTTTCTTTAGAAAACAATTGACAAACTTTAAAACGCTAACATGAACCGCTCTCGAGATATTGCACATTTTTCAAATAAATTTATCAAAAAATCCCATAAATTGAAAAAAAAATATTAACTATTGCGAAACATCTTCACTTTTCATATGTCATATCATGCGATAAATTTGGTGACATCATTCTCGTGGATCTAACTCGTCCCATTCATGAGAAAAGATACTTTGAGTAATACTTTTGTGTTTGAACGCCAATAGTCATTTATCTGCTATAAGAGTAACTTATTCCACCGTCCATAACGCTTGGCGAGATTTTAGCGACGAATTTGGCGGAATGTCGCCAACGTGGCGACTTTTTAAATGTTGCCAAGTTAACGAAAATCTCGCCAAATGGATAGAAATGACGCTAAATCAATGAAAGTATGATTAATCGACGAAAATTCAATATCTTGAAAAGAATATAATTATCTACTATAAGAATAACCTATTTTCTTTTTACCATAAAAGTAGTAAGTGCATTGCATTATATAGGGGAAGACATGTGCTGCCCACATCAGATTTTTTATAATCGCAAATTAAACAGATTTGGCTTGAAAATAAGCAAATTCTTATTTTATCCGGCATCACGTACATCGTTGAAAATTTACCATAACAAAAGTTGATTTTTATCCTTCTGAGCAACGTGCTTTTTATCCAAAGATAAACATACATCAAATTGATGTACACATCGAGTTGGAGGATGGTAAGAACGCCTTCTGGTAAGAACATAGTCTACAGACAACAAATTGATGTATACCGAAAGTTGACTGCATCCAGAAGATTGGTGACGAAAGAACGTAGTATCAACGCAGGCTCACGTTTTTCTTGTTTACTAACTTTAGAAATAGTATTACATATTTTTGACATTTTTAAAATAAAAATTAACTTTTAACTTTTGTTGCAGTTTTTGATGTTAACCGTTGGGTTAAATGTACCCTCTGAATATTTTAATATGGATAAACTGTAACCGCGTTAAAAGTAGCTTTATTTTGATTTCCTCACCAAGACTCAAAAGTTTTTTTCCGGAAGGCAGTGCAAAATCCAATCCAATCCAATTGATTTCTTTCTGCAACTTGATTTTATTGCGTATAATTTTACCTACTTTGACGATGAAGTTTTTGATAAGCTCGTATTTTTTTAATTTTTGCATATTAATATTGTATATTGAAATTAATTATGACGAGATCTGCTAGAGGTCCGTCAAAATGGATTAAATATTTTTTTAAGCGAAGAGCTACGAATGAAAAAGTTAACGACTACGGAATTCAAATCCTTTGAATGAGACAGTATGCGAGTACAAGCATTGCTTTCTACACTTTCTTTCACACAGCCTGAGACCAACAAGAAGATCAAAGATCGCGGGTTCCCTTGGATAATGCATGATGAGGACGCAAATTGTATGTTTCGCAAAATCTGGCAGAAAGCCAACATGAAGATGGTGATGGCAACCAATGGTTCTGTTTGCTTCCAAAGGAGTACTTTGGTAAGACATGAAAAAACAATGGAACATAAAGTTGCTTTAAATAAGCAAAAAAAAATGAAAAAGTTATGCGTACTGCAATTGAAAAATTAAACAGTAATGTTTCAGATGGGGATATGGCAGTATTTAAAACTATTTATTTGTTTGCCAAGGAGGAACTGCCACAAACGAAATACAAGCCTGTAATTCTTTTGATGAAATCATGTGGTAACGAAACAATCAAGGAGCAGCACATAAACTTATCACATCTTTGTATAGCACCAATTCAAGACATTATGTCTGATATCTTACAGTCAGATCTTGAAAGTGAGATTAAAAATAGTCCTTATTTTTCCATTTTAATTGATGAGTCTACAGATATTGCTGTGAATCATCATGATCTATGCAAAATATCTAAGTAATAATTAACCACGTACTAGTTTCTGGGCAAACTTGAAACTGAGTGGAGAATACAATTCTGATGCATTAAAATGTGTATTGATCAATTTCTTCAAAGAAAAAAATGTGCAAATGTCCAAATTAGTTGGTCTTGCTACAGATGGAGCCAGTAATCATGATGGGCAAGAATAATGGTTTTGGAAAAAACTGCAAGATCTGACACCAACTCTTCTGCACTACCATTGCATTGCAACTACCATTGCATTGCACAACACTTGCCATATCGCAAGCTGCAAATGGTATAGACCTATTTCAGAACTTATAAAGAACTATGCGTTCACTATATGTTTATTTCCACACATCTACAATAAGGTCGGAAAAACTAAAAGCAATTCAAGAAATTGCATAAACATTCCATTAGCTTAAAGTTTCCATTACTACCATTCATTACTACCGTTCGTTGACTCTCTCTCAGCCGTACTGCTGATGCTTTCCATATAAGTTATGATACATTGGTGATAGCATTAATTGATATCTTTGAGAATAAACATTTATACAATGCTTCAGACAAAGGGCCAAGTTTGTTAAAACATTGCACTGATCATGGATTTGTTGCGGTACTCTCCATATTAAGAGATGTACTTCAAATAGTTGACCGTGTTAGTCGAATTCTTCCAATAATGACATTGATTTTTCAACAGTTATAAATGAATTGTTTTCGACAATAAATCGGCTAGAAATTATGAAAGAGGAGTCAAAAAGTGGCAAGCACTTGGCCAAATTTTTAACGTTCACAAAAACAACCGATTATTTTAAGGATATCGAATTATCAATTTGTGCAAATTCTAAAAAAGAATTTGAAAATGCTAAACTAAATTTTTTAGATCATTTAGTAGAAGAAAACTTGAAAGATAGATTCAATTTAGAGAAGATGCATTTACTTTTTGATTTTGATCGAGTTTTAAATCCTTGCTGTCCAATGTATTCAAATGCTTCTAGATTGGACTCTTTATGTTAATTATAATTATAATCCTTCCCCTTCTAATACATACTTAGGTATAACAGAGGAGGAATTACGAGAAGATTTTTTTCAAATGCAGTCTTTATATTGTAGAAATCCTAGTATGAAATTAAATGAGTTCTGCAAATTGATGTTGTCCTCCACAGTGGATGATATGCCAATGTACCCTGGATTTTCAGCACTTGCTCAAATAACATTGGTTATTCCTCTTTCAAAAGCTGGATTTTCAACACAAAATAGAATCAGAACTAAAAAACGAAAGCAGACTGGCTGAGAAAATGTGGATGTTTTAACTCGTCTTTGAACTCGTAACTTTTTAACTCGTCGTTTTAACTCGTCTTTGTCGTGGGTCTTCGATACTCAATAGCCCATTGAATTCGTCCTAGTAACACTAAGGTCACTTTCAGACCCCCAGCATCACTACACCAACCTTCTGGGTTCAGGTATCTTTGTAAAGAACTTTGCTGTCCCAGCCTGGGCTCGAACCGCGGAAATTCGTACTGGACAACCGACGCTCTGACCTACTGAGACGGAATTGCTAGATCTTGTCGTCAAAGTTGACTCTTCATTTTGATATCATAATTTTCCTCGGCATGTCGTTCCCCTCGATATGTCGTTTGTAAAAAGTGAGTAAATTGTTAGTAACCCTAGTATTGTAGAAATCCTATATAATCCTATATATATATACACTACTCGACATAGAAAATGCAACACCATGAAGCTTTGGCCGTATAATTATGCAAATTGCGAGTCAAACGCAGCTGGCCAATGTATGCAAATGATCTAAAATGCAAGTAGGTCACGTAATTATAGCGCTGGATAAAAGCGATGGAAACAGCAGATGAGCCAACAGTTGTTACTGTCTGTCGTCTACGGAAACTCGTTTTCGGCACTGTTTTTCGTTTCAGAAGATACTTGTTGTTGAAGAGATGCTTGGCTGATGATGCCGAAGTCCATTTCAGCATCTGGTCGATCGTGCGAAGGTATTCATTTTAGGCCTACGTACGGCTGGGTGATCGTACCGGCGTATCGTTGCTGAAACACGCGTAAATGCGTCCACTCTGCTAAGAATTCGGAGAAGATGGATTGAAGAAATACATGTGAATCGTCACAGTAGTAGAGGTCCATCCAGACGTACGTCAGTAAGCGTTGATCGACGCAATCGAAGGCATACGGTGGCGACCCCACAAACGACGACTGTCCACATTCTGCAGAATTTGCAAGGTACATTGGATGTTCCAATATCAACGAAAACAGTTTCTCGATGATTGGCCGAAAGCGTCTTGCACTCAAACTATCCTTTAAGAAGACTGTCCTTTGATGATAAGACATCCACGTGAGAGATTACAATGGTGTCAGATCTGAGACTCTTGGACGACTGAATGGAACAAAGTAGTGTTCAGCGACGAGTCTCGGATCTGTTTGTCGAATGACAATCGCCGTGTGAGAGTCTGGAGGCGACGTGGAAGCAGATCCAATTCTGTTGCGACTATTGAACGCCATACTGCTCGACCACGAGGCATTATGGCTTGGGATGCCATCGGCGTCGATAGCCGGTCACCTCTGGTTCGTATCAGAGGCACAATGATGGTACGACGATATATGGATGAGATGCTGCGGCAGGTTGCACTGCCCTACCTTCAGCGGTTGCAAAATGCCTTTTTTCCAGAAAGATAACGCACGACCACACACGGCAATCATCAGAAGATAAGCATTGCAAGGCATCCAAGTACTTCCCTGACCTCCGCTGTTTCCAGATCTCTCACCCATCGAGCATGTACAGGATATGATTGGTCATCATTTCACTGCTGCCCTGCCCCCGCCTGAAACAGGGGACGACCTGTGAAGGATGGTTGAATGCAAATGGTCATCCATCCCTCAGAAAACTATCCGCACGCTCATTGCATCTGTTTCTCGAAGTGTTGCTGCTTATATCTCCGCAAGAGGTGGTCCTACTGATCACCCTGTAAATATTGATCTAATAGTTCCTGAACTCCTCTATTGTGTTGAAATATAGTGTGATTAGTGAAGATTCATCTTGATTCCGAAATTCTTAACCTAGGTAGTTTCAAAATAATACTAAGAATGCCTGCTTCAGGAATAATTCGACAATTCCAAATTATTTTTATTTTAATATGTAAATAGTAAGGCAAACATTTTTTTTTCAAGTTTAAGGACTATGGAAATTATAACATAGAAAATATAACATAGAAATTATAACATAGAAATCCAATATAGAAATTTAGTGAAAAACGAGAGTTTCTGAATAATTTATATTAAAGATGAAGAATGATATTAATTCTGAAGAGTAGGGAAAAACAAATAAATAAGTGCAGCTGAAAAGTACTAATATTTCTATCAATATCTGAAGATGTCACAAGATTATGTTTGAAAATCAATATCTTTCGACAAATGTACAAACGTATAGAATCATATAGCTTCAAAAGGGCAGTGTCCACAATAGGTATTCAAAAGTAATGCATTTCTCAAATAGATGTTAAAATTTCAAAAATACGAATTAGATCGAAATAGGAAATGAAGTATATACACAGAGTGCAAAGTTAAGTCCAAATCTACGCAAATAATTATTTATCAAAAGGTTCTACAACAATATAGGCTACGATATGCTCAGAAGATGAAGATGACCATGACCTAAATAATGGCATAGATGACAGCGCTGCTAGTGGCAAGATGAATTTCCCATTTGTAAATCCCAAACTCAGTGCAATAGAGTAAAAAAAAAATTCAAATAACAAAACTGTAGAACATCATTTAATTAATCATTTAATGCGAAACAAGAAATCATGTACACCCAAAGATTGTTCTAAAGATATGACACTGTTGCATCGTAATCCATTTCTAGACACTAACAACAAAGTTCTGATCAGAAAATAGTAAGAGCAAAAATGGTTGAAATCAATATATGCACTGTAGACAGAGCAATGCAGAAGACTATCAAATACAATTAATTTATTCAACCATGACAGCATAATTATATTATCATATTCCAGTTATCAATAAACATATCACAAGGTCGGTCAACATAAAACACATTCAATAAGGCTGCCATCGTACACAATACATATTTAATTTCGAAAAAAAAAGTGTTGCAGCAGATGCCATTGTTCATATGATACAACTGCATGCATCAACGATTTGGTGGCATAGTTCTTGCATATTTTCAAGTTTCACCCTGTCCCCAGCGGATGAAATCCAAAGCAATTACGTTCTGTGATAGTAGAGAACACTCTAAGTAAACAATAATTTATTTTCTAAACAAGTTCCGCAGAAAACATCTGGCTGATACTAAATGATGAGCAAACATGTTGCAACACTGCAACATGTTTGAGCAAACATGAACACATGTTGCAACACTGCAACATGTTTGAGCAAACATGAACACATGTTGCAACACTGCAACATGTTTGAGCAAACATGTTGCAACACTGCACCTGGTGAGCAAACATGTTGCAACACTGTCACGTGCATGTGTGTAAGCATGTGCAAAAACTATCATGTTGGAACCATAAGAACTTTACCTAAGCTATTGAATGGGTCGTCCATTGAATTAAGATAGCTGGAAATACATATTTTGTACACAATAGCTGGATATATCTTGATCCGACTAAAGTTTTGCTAAAAGAAAATGCAGGTTCCACATATCACACCAAACATTCATTAATCAACGCACCTGATGCTGCTTCGTGTCGGGCATACCATATGATATAGGTTCGTAAATGCCGGATAATGCCCATTTTATGTATCAAATCGTCATTCTGAGTGAATTTTTTTCCATCAGTTCAAAGGATATTAAACACAAAATCAGAATTATCCTCAAAGATGTTCAACAAAAATTTGAACCAATCTCTTTAGACTTCAGAGCTTGCATCTGTAAACAACTATATGGAGGGGCAGTATGCTCATGCAACATTTGCCACACGTGAGTGGCTATCAAACTGCATGCCGATCTGACGACTTTTGTACTACTTTGTAAATGGCGGACATAATCCAAGACATCTCCTGGTTGTATTCTGTTAATTTTCTACTAGCAGTGACCATGAGTGCAGATGACTAATGAGTGTAGATGACTCTAAGAATCAAATCATTACTGCTTATAATCACGAATATTGGATGGGGATCACTCTGAATACGTAGAACATGATGTTGTATTATTTCTCCAACTTCACGTTGACATTCCTTGTTGTGCAACTCCGTTCCCCATTATTGATAACTTGAATAGTCATTCATGTGATGTTTCAGTCGTTTGGCAACCGCATGGCTATGATTAGGGATCAGATAATCTCAGAGTCATGTCCTAAAAATTATTCCCGAAATTCCAGGATTAGAAATGCTAAAAACTCAGGATTTGGGAGTTTATCTTATCTATTTTAATTTATAAATTAATACTTTCGCAGTTCTGAAATTATCTCAAAAGTGTTACAGAGAGCGATGTCGCCCATTTAATGGAACAAAACTCCACCACACTAGTATTCACATTTTCAAAACTTGGATAATATAAAGTATACAATTAAAATTTGTTCTAATTCTAATCAGTTCTCCCCCATACAGACGAAGTCAAATTTTAAAAAATATTATACAATTATATATATATATTTATTTTCTTGTCTGTCTGACTTTAAATTAATTGGATAATCAATAATGTCAAATACTGTCGAATGTTGCCCTTTTGTTTCGAATAATATCCTATTACTTTCCTTATATACATAATGTATAAGGAAAGTATTGTCACGGGGTCGAAAATTCGAATTCGAGTTTTCGACGGGAGAGCACGTTTCAAGCATCCCTGATCACGAATCAAACATTTTTGAAGTGATGTGTGTGTGTGTGTGTGTGTTTGTGTGTGTCAGTGAGTCTGTGGAAACGATAACTAACAAACGAATGGACCGATTCGAACGAAATTTGGTACAAAAATCACAATCCGCAAACACTGGAAGCCTGTTGTTTTTATACGCAATCGAATGTTCAGAACTCCCCTAAATTTTCGAGTGAAATTTTGAAAAAATCGTCAAAAAATCAAAACCGCTAATAAAGTTACGCAAATAGATATTTCTCATGTAATTTTTTATTAGAAAACGATTGACATAAATTTTAGAACGCTAACATGAACCGTTCTCGAGATATTGCACATTTTTCAAAAAAAAATTATCAAAAAGTCATATAAAATAAAAAAAAATA
Source organism: Amaurobius ferox (assembly GCA_951213105.1). Lineage (NCBI taxonomy): Eukaryota > Metazoa > Arthropoda > Arachnida > Araneae > Amaurobiidae > Amaurobius > Amaurobius ferox. Next base: position 116,306,825 of record OX578146.1, read on the forward strand.
TTTCCTATTGAGAAACATGTTCACTTTTCATATGTAATACCATGCGATAAATTGGGTGACATCATTCTCATGGATCTAGCTCGTTTCAAGCATCCCTGATCACGAATCAAACATTTTTGAAGTGATGTCTGTGTGTGTGTGTGTGTCAGTGAGTCTGTGGAAACGATAACTAACGAACGAATAGACCGATTCGAACGAAATTTGGTACAAAAATCACAATCCGCAAACACTGGAAGCCTGATGTTTTTATACGCAATCGAATGTTCAGAACTCCCCTAAATTTTCGAGTAAAAATTTTGAAAAAATCGTCAGAAAATCAAAACTGCTAATAAAGTTACGCAAATAGATATTTCTTATGTAATTTTTCATTAGAAAACGATTGATATAAATTTTAGAACGCTAACATGAACTGCACTTTTTTCAAAAAAATTATCAAAAAGTCATATAAAATTAAAAAAAATATTTCCTATAAACATCGAACTACCATTAATAGAATTGATAAAGTCTTAATTAAATTAGCTTAGAAACACAGTCCCTGAATGTTAATCGTCGAACATTGCAGCACTTTGTTTTCAACTCTGGTCATTGCCAGATGCAATCTATGTATTTTTATAAACAGGGTTGAAAAATATTTCTTCACAGGAGAAATATTACTCATATTTGAAAGCTTTCAAGTTCAGTTTCAGTTAGTAGTTCGCTTGAACTACTAACAAAACAAACAAATGCAAATCAATGGCTACCACATATCTGACAGCGTCTTTCAGAAGCCATATGACGTCATTGCGCAATGTTCCTGTGCGACTTCTATCGTCACCTCCGATAGCAGAAGGCCGGAGCACTAACTTGTGACGTCTCGGCTTGTAGGACCACTACGACTAGGTCTTTCAGGTCGCGATCGAAGCTTTTGCTATTTGCTTCCCTTTTGTTTCTCTGTTCGATGTAAAAGAATAATAATTTATCAGTAAAGCAATAATATTCATTAAATTTGGAAGTTTAACATTTTCTATAAATCGTAGAACAAACAAAGTGAAACGTAAGGAAATGCTGTATTTATGCTTGTTCACAAATAATTCGATAATTTACATTAAAATAGGTGATTTAAAAGATTAATATTGCTATAAATTTCCTTAAAATAAAATATTTATAATTACCCAAATTCACTCTGGGAGCAAGGATGAATGGATTCTATTCAGTTAGTCAGTGATGTTTTAATAAAAGTTTGAAAAAGAACCATGGGTATTTATTGTTTAATCAGGCATTTTATGTTTTAACAATTCAGTACATTCACTTACAGCTAAAGTATGCTGAAATTAAAATGATTACTGAATACTATCTTTTTCTTTGAATATCATAAGATAATCATAAAAAATAAACTCAAAATTTAACTTTCAATATGCTTATTTATTCATTTATTTTTATATTATTTTATCTTTGTTGTTGTAAATTGTAAAATGATTTAGAATTAAGATTCATTACTAGTTGAATGTCATTCATTAACCTTAGCACTATAATTTGTAGAAGTTCGGGTTTTCTAATATAGCACATCTTATATTCCTTTTTTTACTACCACACATTAACAAATAGTAAACAATTTTGATTATAGAGTTTGAAATACCTCAAGGACTTTACAAATTTAATAAAGCTGTATAATAGAACGTTTTGTAATTAATATTTCACTTACAATTCCATTGAATTGAAAATGTAAGAAAGATTAAATTAACTTTGTATTATTAAAATAACATTAACTAATATAATGGAATATGCAATGGTAACTTGAAATTGTAAGTTGGTTACTTTACTTTTTTTCCAAGAAATTTTAACAATTTTCAATAACATAATAAGTTTATTCGCTACATAAAATGTGCACAACCTAAACACAAGTGACCTCTTAATCCATTCTTTTAAAATTTCAGCATGCTATAACAAATAATAAAAAATATACATGCAATATATTAGGATACTAAATTTTTTACATGCAATTACTTACTTGCTTACTTGCCAAACGGTTAAAAATATGCTATTTGATGTATGAAATATTACATTTTATATTATTATTTTACTTTCATAATTTTAGTGTAGGATTTTTATTGCTACGATTTCTTACTATTGACAATATCTTAAAAAGAGAATGAATTTTTTTTATCTATATATATAAAATTGAAAATACATCTATCTGTCTGTTTGTGTGTTTATCTATATCATCATCACGATAGAACAACTGCATCGAATTTCATGAAAATTTTGTGGGTAGCCTTGAAATAGCCCCACTTAAAATTTAATCCATGTTTCGAGTTTCTAGGACCAGAGATTGTCGAGATATGAATAAAAATCACACAATTAAACCTTCCATAGAAGTAGCATTATGCAGATGATATATTTTCAGCAAATTTATTAAGAAAATTATATCATGATGCTTAACAACGCAATCAAATGTGTTTGACGATTATTATTAAATTTTTTCCGATTTAAATAATAAAACATTCATATACAAGAAAATTTTATAAATGATCGGAATTTCATCTTTAGCTAGATTACATCAGTTACAACTTTCGGGTTTAAATATTACGGGAATTAATAACATTTTCAATTTAATACTTCATATGTTTTATTTTGGCAAAAACTCATGATGTGTTTAGTTAATTAATTCATATATTGCGTTTAGTCAATTAACTCATATATTGTGCTTAGCCAAATGTTGAAACAGAATAAAAGTGATAATACCATTTTAGCTCTTTCATTTTAGTATATATTGATCCAATTTCATATATATTTTATAATTTCCTTGCAAACGCGATTAGGATGTTTTATTCAGATCTGCTTCTGAAGATAATTTTGTATAGAAAACACAGAAAGGAGAATTAAATTTGAAAGAATTAAGTGAAAGTAGAATAAAATTTAGAAGAATTAAGTGAAAGGAGAATTAAATGAAATATTTTAATAGAATGTTTTGAGTAACAATGTCATTTAGAATACTGAGGGAATTTGCACATATTTTAAATCATGAGTAATGTCAGGTATATCTGTTATTAACAGTATATATAAAATTGTAAGTTGGATCTATCTGTCTCTTTATTATCTCAGCACGGTAGAACTCACCTATTTTATTTTTGTTAGTATTATTATAAAATTTCAAAAATAAAGACTCCAAATATTAAAACTTCACTGCAAATTCTGAATTTCAAGTTTCTTGTATTATACGAAGAATGTCCATACGAATGTCCATCCAGTACGAAGAATGTCCATACTACGAGTCTTTTATAAAATATCACAAAACTAATAACATTATTAAATTAATTTTAAAATATTTTCACGAAAGTAAATAATTTATGACAATAAATTAAGTACAGTAGGCAAATGCAATGAATGAAACAAGCTAACCTGAAAAAATATACATTTTAAACATTAAATGATTTTAAATACTTCACAATTATTTAACAAAGCTTAATTTTACAAGTGCCTAGGCAATTTTCTTAATTAATGTGACAACAATAAAATTTTAACAAGAAAGATCAATCATGCTTAAAGCATTGATTATGAAACACTTTACAACTTCAATGCAATTTTATTTAAAAAAGTCGAAAATGCAATACATTCCTCGGTAATATTTTAAAACTTATCACGATACTACATTGATTTATTATATTTGAAAACTTAAACCTTCATTGAAAAAAATGAACTTCATTCAAAAGACGGCATTGAAATATAAATTGCGTGCTTTAAATATCTCTAAAATGCAATACATTCCACGGTAATATTTTTAAATCTATCATAATACTACGATAATTTATTATATTTGAAAACTTCATCGAAAACAACTGAAATTAATTCAAATGACGTCATAGAAAATATAACACGCCTGGATCTCTCTATAAAAGCAGGATTTCATTCATAACTTTCTCCATTTCATTCATCACAATACTATAATAATTTATTTTATTTAAAAATTAAGACCATGGAGCTACAATTCATAAATTTTATGCTTAAAACTTCATCGAAAAATATCGTCCTTCTGTTTATAAAATCAATTAATATTTCATTCATATCAGCCATGCAGACTCCATGGACTGAATTATTTTGTGTTAAAGAAATACAGTAATTCTAATACAACTCATTCTACATATTTTGCTGTTTACATTTTACATAGGTGAAAAATAGGCTTAATTGTAGAAATAATCAAATTTGAATGAGAATTTAAACTCAAATATATTGTCATTGTGTTGTTTTAGTATGTAGATGCACAGAATTTAAGCAGAAATAAAGTAGTTTTAGGATGGATACAACACTCAATATGAATTAAAAAGAACTTTAAAAAATCACGAATTTGAAACAAGATGGATGCCATATCTCATTTTGAAGTGGGTCATGTGATCGTTTCATATCATGGTCACGTGATCGTTTCATATAAGAAGTGTAATTATTATTTTAATTTTTATTTAAAAAACTACTGAATATATTTAGCTGAATTTTTTTTTATATATTTTATGAAACAATTTGACTATTACCTAAAATTTTCGAAGCAATTTGTGAATTTTAAATCCGCTTAAAAAATGTTAGAAAAATTAGGTCCCATAGGGCTCAATGTATTTCATTTTTTCAACCCGGGTTCAATCCAAAACTAATTATGTGATATTATTCATTTATATTCCCATAGGTCCTACAGACCGTCTGAACAACATACTAAAATTTCATTTTGATTAAGTCATTTTTACGGCAGTTATCGTGCTAACGGACAGACAGACAGACAGACAGACAGACAGACAGAATGAACAAAGTCATAAACACTTTTCAACTTTGTTGTAAAGTGTTAACAAAGTCATAAACACTTTTCAACTTTGTTGTAAAGTGTTAAAAACTAGCTAAAGAAACTATGCAAAGTTTGTTAACGTTATAATTAACAACAAAACAATATAGAATCCAGTTAGCTTTAATTTAAAAGAAATTTAGACAAGAAGGAATTATATAATTTAAATATTTTGAATGCCATATATTTAAAATTATAAGTAATTTTAAATGATATGATAAGAAGCAAAAAATGGTAAGCACTTACTTCTAAGGAGCATCTACAATATGTAGTAATGCATCCAATGTATCATAATAAGGTATGAAAAATCCGCATCAAATCACGGAAATAAAAAATTACACACTCACAAACCACGATAAAGGAATATTGTCTAGAAAAAAATCCGTTGGCAGTTACATCCACGAGCCAGCTACTTAATAACTTCCTTCTTTGTGTGGGCTGCTGGGGAGAATTTTTCAGAAAAGATCAGGCGAAATTCGAAGGCCAGATTTGGGCCTACAGAGCACGACGCAATCCACTTTCGGGGAGGTTGTGCTCCGGCATCTGCTATCGGAGGTGACACTCTTAACAGGGAATGAAACGTTAAACAAGAAAAACGTCCCAACCAGCGAGTACTTTCTTTTGCGAAATAACGGCGTGTATGCAATACCCATTAACTAACGTTCTTCTCCTCGTAAAAAGACAAGCGCTGCTGTCTTTTCGGCTTTGGAAATAACGTATGTGTATGACCGGTTAATGTTGTATGGAGAGGATAATATCAAGTTATTTGATCTTCCTATTTACATCAGCTACGGCCTTCAACGCAGCTTTCTGGATTCCATTAGGTGCATAACCTGCCTTGCGATTAAACGAAATCAATTTTTATGTAAAATATATTATTATAATATTAACGGTACATAGGAACGATACGCAAATATATATTTTTCTTAGATTTTTTAAAATCTCGTACTGTGTGGGGCGACAGAATACTGTTATCCATTTTGGACTTACCATGGCTATCAAAATATTGTGTGCATACGCAGAATTCAATAATAGATGGGAGAGGCGTAAAAGCGGATTTCTAACTTCCCCTCAGCAATTAAAGCTACGCACACGCATTTCCATAAATTCTGTGCTGGGTTTAAATGTAAAATGTTTAAAATCCAAACTTCCTTTGAAGTGCACAGGACCTTTACTAAATCAAATTTCATTTTGATGTTAGATACATAAGTCAACCAATTAAATGCATTTGATATGTTTAACAAGAGTAATGTGATTCTTGTTAAGTTAAAATATCAATATTTCCACACAAAACATTTTTCCCGACATCACAAAACATTGAGTTATTCAAAGAATGCTGTACGCCTGTAATATGAAAGCAACATTAAAAAGAAATACTTTTCTGCAGAAACACCAAAATGTGTATATTTTCTACGAAAAAAATCAATATAAACTTTTCGAAACAATTTGAAACTGAACTCTTTCATGTAATATCCAATACTTTTCCATGTTATGAGACTCATAGTATTCATAAAAAGAATAAAATATCTTTAAAGAACTGGAACACGTTTCAAAAATCAAAACAAAAATTTTATGCTATTCATAGAACGAAAGAAATGTGCGTTATAAACGGTTTTGAAAAGTACTTTCATATTTGACCACTAAATCACAACACAAACTGGAATCTGACATATTTCGTACAACGTTCTTGCAATGTTATGGTCCCTTTGAAACGATAAATTCGAAGCATGTCAACAGGCTGGAGAAGTTTTGGTTGTAATGATGTGCCTCTTATAAGTTATACTTCTACTGAAAAAAAGCTTCATTTGTTTTTTACGTTTGAAACTTCATAATTCACATCGTATACCTGGCGTATTCGGAAGAAAGCTAAGTGCTTGATCAATACATTAGGTTGCTCTATCAGATTCCTAGCCAATCAGAACCCATAACACACTTAAATGATTCTGAGTGACGTATCAGATGCTGTGAATTTTAATTGGTTCTCTCAAGGTTATGTATTACATTCGCTTAGAGCTCCTATAACAAAGACTGGCCCATGGCAATCATGTTGAATGACAGGAAGAAACGCCTTAGCGACAAGGAGTTTGAACAAATACCGCTGATCTCCAAAATCTACTAGCTGACCTCAGTGGAATGCATCTGTTTTGGAGCACTCATCGCCAATAGCGACGAAAGCACGACATTCCTGCATTCAGCTCTTCCATAATTTATCCATTATTTTTATAGATTCCACCTAGCTGACTCCAACAAGTGGCTTGTTTACTCTGCGAAAGAGGAGAGCCTGAAACACATTCTGCTCTTATGGACTGGAGAGAACATTTTTAACAAAAACGTGTGTTCCTCTGTCTATTTTGTTTGTCTTGTCTAATGTACGTATTGCTCTTTTAGTCTATAGAAGACATGGAAGCTCTGTGGAAGAGGAGACCCTGGAACATATTTTGTTCTTGTGCACTGGAAAGAACTTTTTTAGAACTGTTTAAACAAAAATATGTGTTCCTCTGTCTACTTTGTCTATCTTGTCTAATGTATATTTTATGAGTATTGCTTTTTTAGTCTATAGAAGACATCGTGAAATCGGTCACTAATGCGCCGGACCCACGTATTAAGTTGTATTGTATCCATTTTCTTTCTCTTCCTCTTTCTTGTTATTTCAGGAATCTAAACATACGTATGCCTTTTCGGGAATTATTACACAAATTTACGACCGGCCAACGGCCGTACCGTGCTGAAAACACCGGTTCTCGTTAGATCACCGAAGTCAAGCAGCATCGGGCGCGGTTAGTACTTCGGTGGGTGACCACTTGGGAACACGGCGTGCTGTTGGCACATTTCGGGAGCGGTAGCCTGGTGGTTTGCGCGCTGCCACAACTGCCGCCGTGTTCATGCGGAGTACGATCACGTTAAACATGTGGGTCCGTAAGTCCTTCCGAGAGGTTGGTGGTAGGGGAAGGAGGGTACGGTCCCTGTGGATGCCTCCCCCACTGGGTTCCGGTCTAAATTGGGTGGCACTTCCCGGTCGTCCAAACAGTTAGCTTACACCTTTCTGGTAGGTTGGACGGTCTGGGTCTCAACAACAACAACAGCCATAGCGCTTTCGGGCATTACTTTGCCCTTCATCAGCGGCGAAGAGCAAAATAAAAACAACCAAGAAATTGGCAATAATTAAAACTATTTTATTAAAATTTACGATTTTACTAAAATTACACAGCTATAACGCTTTCGGGCATTTCTATGCCCTTTATCAGTGGCGAAGGGCAAAATAAAGACAAACAAAAAATTTTAAAGTATGCATTGGTTGTCTTTATTTTTAAAGTATGTCTTTTATATATTTCTATTTTATATTTAACATCAATGACATAACTTATAGGACAAGCCTTTTACGAGACATTGCACACTTTCGACTTGGAATAAAAAATTCTGAAAAAAATAATAATAATAATTTGCTCATTATTATGGAATGAGTGGGCATTTTGTATGTGCGTTTTCCCCCCGATGTGAATGCAAACTATTTTAGTACTTATCACGAACGTGCTCGAGATATTAACCCTTAACGCTCGAGATTTATTATTATAATATATACCAACAGATCGAGGGTGTGTGGTTATTAATGATCTGCTCGATGGATGGCGCCCATATATGTAGTGTAGTCTAACACCACGCTAGGCTTATCAACATGTTGAGCATCACCACCGTGAATTATTCCCCTGACATTTTGCATCCCTGTTTTATTTTTAGTACTGAGTAATGTTACAATTCACTTGTCTTTCCAGGCAGATAGCAAAATGCTATTTTTATTGTTTGTTTAGTTGCAGTAAATGTTGATTTTTTTATTTCTACAGGCAAACCTTTTCTATTTGTCATTGGCGTTTTATCGCTGGGACCGTAAACTTAAGTACGTACCAATTTTGCATTATAAAAATGATTCATTTACCTATATATATAAGAGATATAAGAGATAACAGAAATGTGTCCATAGTAGAGCCTTCCGATTTCTATAGAATTAATACATGTCTCCGCAGAGGAGCCTTTCGAGCATTAAGGGTTAAAAATTTCGTTTTCTCTATATGAAGCATGTTTTCTCAAGCGAAAAAGGATAGAGCAATTTCCATGAAATTTGTAATGCTTATTTTTATCAGTAAAAACAATAAATAACAATGCATTTATAGATATTAAACGAGATCAAGTCAAAAGAAAGAAAACTGTCATTTTTTTTTTCATTTAGAAAATCATGCATTTCATTTTTTTTAAGAAAATCATTGGCATATTGTACTTATTTTCAAATGTAATACATTTCATTTTACTTGATTTGTATTTCCAATTAATATACTGGGTGATTCAAAGATTGGCCAAACTTTACGAGATGGCGAAGTGGTAGTACTCACCAAACCAAGCAATTTTCGTCATAGTTTACCGAGTTGGAAATGAAACATAAAGGCATTACAGGGTACTTACTCGTTTGGAAACGGCCGCTCCGCAAACATAAAAGCGTCATTCTGGTTGTTATTTGTTGGTTGAACAAGAAAACTACGCATGCAAATTTCATCTGGAGACGAATAAGAACCCTTATGCAAATTTTTGTAACACCGAATATATAGCTTTATCAGTTTGCAGCAGGTATTCGCAGTTTGAACTTTTGAGAGGACGATCGCCCGATCTGTCATATCTAAACTTCTTTTTGTGGGGGGGGGGATATCTCAATAGTCTCGTCTATGACACTCCCCTTAAATCTGAAGAGGAACTCGCAGCCAGAATTTCTGCCGCTACTACCGAAGTGCACGACATGCCTGGTCTCTTCGAGAGAGTTCGTCAATCCCTCCATCGCCGCTGCGAGACGTGTATTCATATTGGTGGTCACACTTTTGAGCCATTGCTGTAATTATTGTTTATTAAATGTCATTTTGTAACTTCTAAGTCATTTTTGTGTTTTCGCCTTACCTCATCGGTTTCACCATTAAGCACTCACTGGCGCCTTTATGTTTCATTTCCGATCCGGTAAACTGTGACGAAAATGTTTGGTGTATACCACCACCTCTTAAAGTTTGGCCCATCTTTTTTTAATCACCCTGTATATTTATTCATATAGATACATATATTTTTCTATTTTAACATATCATTGAAAATCAAAGGAAATAATACCTTAAGATTATACCAATGGTACTTAAATAATAAACCGGCCGCTCTTGACGTATTCAAAAAATAGTCACCAAAATTATGTGTTTCTGCAGAGGTTATCCAATTGACAATAATTTTTAAAGACACAACAATTTAATATTAGGTGCGGGATAATCCAGTGGTTAAGGCACTGGGATTGCACTCGGACGAACCGAGTTCGATTTCCGGCTCTACCAAAAAATTATTCCCTTGTTCACACGAAGTACGGGCACGTTAAATATGTAAATCCGTAAGTCCTTCCAAGAGGCTGGTGGTAGAAGAATGAGGGTACGGTCCCAGTGTATCCACACACACACACACACGGGATTCCGGTCTAAATTGGGTGGCAATGTCCCACCCGTCCGAACACTTTCTAATAGGTTGGACGGTCTGGGTCGAACAAACAAACAATTTAATGATTATTACCCTGTCTACCCCTTTGTAACACTTTAAGTCTTCTTCACATCTCAATTCACATATTTATCGATTTTACCATATCAATTGTTAAAATGGATAGATAAATAGGCAGTAATCAAATAGATAGTAATAGACAGCAATTGCCGTGGGCCAACAGAATTGTTAAGTAAGCATCCGTCTTAGCATTACCCCTTTGAGATGGTATGAAAATGAATGTAAATTTACGTTCATTAATACGTTTGTTAAAAAAACATTGTGAGTAACACTGTTATTAATTTTAGATTGATATGAAACATCGCATTTTTCCCATATTTCGAATGAAAAATGTTGATTGATGTGTTATGATGGTGAAAGCTACTACCCAGGGAAAGGTTTCGATATTATTAGTCTAAAATTTAATTTTTTGTTTTTTACACTTTTCTACCAGATTTGTTTTATGACACAGCCTAAAAGATATGTGAAATAACAAGATAAAATACATATTGAAAAGAAATCAAATTTTTTTAACCATGTTTCTCTGTTACGTATGCGTAGCAACAAGTATGTAACTGAAGTGACATCATAAACTTTCGGTTCATCTAAGTCGCATTTCTTTCAAGATTTATTCTTTGCTCTCTCTGCGCTCTACGATGTTTCACATCAAAAAACATACCAGTCAAAAAGTTAAGCATTGTGCTAGTAGTTCAATTAATAATCAAAGCAATTATATTCATTATAATAAAGCATATTATAATAAAGCAATTATAATCAAGTAAATCTCAAAGTAATGAATTTCGAATTAACAATCAAGTAAATCTCGAATTAACAAATTTCAAATTAACAATCAAGTAAATCTCGAACACCAATTAACTAGTCAATGAGAGAATGTCATCTCTCACTGGTCTGAATTCTGTGTCCGAGCTTCCTGTAGACGCATATTATGCTGCTGAGCTCAAAACTGGCCACGAATGTTGATAGATGCACTGAAAGTACGATTCCTAAAGTCTATTGTTTACTTTTTAGCTTTTCAAGCAAGGGGAATTACTTCACACTATATTTCTTAGATATGCAAACACAGCTCCTTAGCTCCTCTATGTGTCAGCAAGGCTCACCTGCATATAAAAGGCTCCAAATTGTTCGAACATTTTCAATGGAATAACTAGAAAAATAACTATAAGAATACATTTTTTTCCATTTCGAGATATCACACCCAGACACAGATATGGTAGGAAAACGGTCGATTTGTATTTATGGCTTCTCAAAACATATAAATGAATCAAAATATAAAAGAAGTATCAAAGTCTCTACAATATACCAAGAACCCTGTAGTTTCCCTACAATATACTAAGAACCCTGTAGTTTCCCTACAATATACTAAGAACCCTGTAGTTTCCTTACAATATACTAAGAACCCTGTAGTTCCCCTACAATATGCTAAGAACCCTGCAGTTTCCCTACAATATACTATGAACCCTGCAGTTTCCCTACAATATGCTAAGAACCCTGCAGTTTCCCTACAATATACTAAAAACCCTGTAGTTTCACTACAATATGCTAAGAACCCTGTAGTTTCCCACACAATATACTAAGAACCCTGTAGTTTCCCTACAATATACTAAAAACCCTGTAGTTTCCCTACAATATACTAAGAATCCTGCAGTTTCCCTACAATATACTAAGAACCCTGCAGCTCCTTACAATATACTAAGAACCCTGCAGTTTCCCTACAATATGCTAAGAACCCTGCAGTTTCCTTACAATATACTAAGAACCCTGCAGTTTCCCTACAATATGCTAAGAACCCTGCAGTTTCCCTACAATATACTAAAAACCCTGCAGTTTCCCTACAATATACTAAAAACCCTGTAGTTTCACTACAATATGCTAAGAACCCTGTAGTTTCCCTACAATATACTAAGAACCCTGTAGTTTCCGTACAATATACATACTAAGAACCCTGTAGTTTCCCTACAAGGTTCATAGTACATTGGGGCTTAAAAATTAAAGTGTTTTTTCGTATTTGGCAGAGAATCTAATGCAAATTGCCTGGATTTCTAATGATATATTTAAGTGTGTTGCAATTATTTTTCTAAAAATATATTGCACATATAATGTAAAGTAATACACAATTCGAATTAGAATTTAAGATTGCTTTAAATTTTACACACGAAATATTCTTACTGAACCATAAGTCATAACATACATCTCAATTTTTTTTTCCTCCATCGGAATAAAATCGTATATTTTATAAAACATACGCATCTGAAATTGAAAACAAATTCAAAATGGAAATATCTGAAAACAAATTTAAAATGAAAATATCTGAAAACAAATAGTGGAAGATGAAATTTATGGTCTATAAGCATATTTTGCTACAGCATGTGCAACACAGTAGCAAAAAACCTGCTATCCATTCGAGAAAATACATTTCGCTCCATACACATTTTATTGATACAAAACGTATACATAGCAAAAGAATTTTTTAGAAAAGTTTGCCATCTACCTATTTCCTAGTGAAATATTTTGCTGAAGGTGTTTTAACTTTAAAATAGAGTAACTGTAACATAGATATCTGGAGTCGGCTTTATCATATGTTATTATTAGCATAAATACTCGGCGTTATCCGGAATAGAATTAAAATAAAATTTACGTGGTACAAAATCTAAAATATTTTAACCATAAATCTGCTCCCGTTTAATCTTAAGAAACCAGTGAAACAAGTATGTAAATCTGTTGAGCCGTTTTAGAATTATAAGCGTCACTACAGACAAAGTAGATAACTTTATTACTGTTATTATACGTAGACATCGATTCATACAGCTAAGAGAGATTAATAACTAAGATTGAATTAACTGTTGAATGTAAAAACTTGAAACTTTGCATATACGTAGAATTTAACTAAAAACTCACTACTTTCTCACTACTTTCTAAAGTAGTGAGAAAAATATAAAATCTTGTTCAGAAATATATAAATCTTGGAATTTTTTGCTCCAACATTCTTGCAACAATAACTTGAGTAAAGCTAGACGCACAAAATTCCTTTTTATACCATATGCGCAGAAAAAAAATATCCTAAATTTTCTTACTTGATTTTATTTATGTGCAACAAACCGTTTTTGAAATACTTTTTAGTTATAGCAGACGATTTTTTTTTATTTTATAAATCAATGTTTTCAGCAGTTTTTTATTCCACTTGCAACCGCAGTCACGGAGATGGGTTTCAAGAACCTAAATTGTCTGATGACTATTCTGATCCAACTACTGAGTATAATTCTTTTATTATTATTATTGATTATTTTATTTTTTTTTATTTAAAGGCCTAAAACGTTGCGAATAAGACAACAACCTTGAACCTACAGTGATCGGAGATGAAATATTGTTTTACAAACCGCAATTTCCATGTTACCAGAATTCTAAAATGTGCGCCATTTTAATGCCTTATTTTGAAACACTTTTTGATATTCAGAACTTTTATTGAGTATGCAATAGGTGTCACTACCCATTTTGTTTTGTCTGAACGAAACGTGGATGAAAAAAATGGCTAGAAAGAAAATAAAGCAAAATTCAAAGATTTCTTGGACTCAATCTCGTTGCCTGAAAGAAGTCTCACCAAACTATATATTTCAAGAGAACTTTGGAACTTATTTTGGAATTTTCACTTTTATATATTTATAGCCATTACAAATTTTGAAATATTTTTTGCCCTAAACCTACTCCTTATAAAGCTTAACAAATCAGAGGAAAACAGCATACAAATACATTCTAATTAATACATTCCTAAATCATAAACAGTCAACACAAACAGACAGAAAGAAGGTTTTAATATTCGTTATTTTGCACGTCACTGTAAGATGATCAAACTTACATAAGAATATTCCCTGATCCTCATTACCTGCAAAATAAATCATCAAAATCCATCGCGTGCTGCAGCAGATATCTAATTTAGAAACTTGTATTGAAATTTTCCCTTTTTTAAAGGGTTCCTAGAAAAGCCCTTAAACACCCCAATAACTTTGTCCATAAGCAGTGACAAAGCGGTGAAGGTATATAGTTTGGGGAGGCAGTGTCTACTCCACTCAAACAATTTGCTACCAAGTAGCTTTTCCTTTAATTGTACATTCCTTGAATAAGTGCATAAAATATTTCGAATAATATATAATGCAAGTGGGAGTTACTTGTTAGAGGGTTGTTTGGGTAGGCATTGTCTCCCAAAATTCTCTTCCAAACTGCCCAAAAATCATTAGGGTGCTTACAGTCTTCTCTAGAAATCCTGTTATAAGATTACATATCATACATTGTCGTTCGTCCTCTGCATTACGTCGTCTTTCTATTTCTATTGTTGCTATTTTGCTATTTATATGTGCCTTGATTGCTATTTCTATAGTTGCTATTTAGCTTATTAAGCTATTTATATGTTCCTTGATTGCTATTTCCATAGTTGCTATTTATCTTATTTAACTATTTATATGTTCCTTGATTGCTATTTCTATGCTTGCTATTTAGCTTATTTAGTTATTTATATGTTCCTTGATTCTATTCTATTGCTATTTCTACAGTTGATTTTTAGCTTATTTAGCTATTTATATGTTCCTTAATTGCTATTTCTATAGTTGCTATTTAGCTATTTATATGTTCCTTGATTGCTATTTCTATAGTTGCTATTTAGCTATTTATGTGTGCCTTGATTACTATTTCTATAGTTGCTACTTAACTATTTATATATTCCTTGATTGTTTCTTCTATAGTTGCTATTTATCTTATTTAGCTATTTATATATTTCTTGATATATTTAGCTACTTATATATTCCTTGATATACATATTTAGCTATTTATATATTTCTATAGTTTATTTTTCGCCACTAAATAACGCTACAGAAAGCTTTAAATAAGGATATTTCACTCATGATTACCGTATACTTTCACAAAACAGTAAGTTCTACTGTACCTGTCAGGTTTACCTTTACCCGAATGAAATCCTCCACTTACGTGCCATATACACACGCATCTGCATTTGAAAACAAATTCAGAATGATAATATCCGAAAACAAATACTGAGAAAATCAAATTTACGGTTTAAAAACATATTTTTCTATGCAATATGTGTAACACAGTATAACATAAAATGCGCACCGTATCCCATTCCGCAGAATATATTTCCGTCCGATGCACATTTTATTGGTTCGAAACGCAGGCATGTAGCAAATTCTGTTTCAGGAAAAGTTCCGCAGCAAATATATTTTCCGTAGAATATTTCTTATACGGGCCTTCAATTTTCAATAATACTGTCATTACTAGAAAGTGATGACTAGATTGCGGAAGTTTAGACACTGAAAATTGACAAAATAGGCAGACAAAGTACACTAAAAATAATTAAAATAGGCACTTGAAAAAGACATTAAATATATGAAAAATAGACACTGAAAATCTGATATACATATACTAAATCTACTAAAATCTAGTTGCAATAGTAGCTGTACCACCGTAAAAAAAAATGTTGAAAGATTTAATTAGTAAGAATATCTGTTTATGAGACTAGCACCAAAATGTTTATTTAATGTTTAAAAGGCAAAGTCATATTTATAATAATATTGAGAATTGCCAAGGAGGATTTTGGGATCATAACCTTTTTCTCCAACAACACATAGAACCCATTGAATTTCGGGGAAATGATATTTGTAGAAATGGAAAACAACATATTTAATTACCAATAATCAAGGTTAAAGCTAATCCTACATTCGTAGGCAAATTACTCCCCATTACAGTGTTTTTCCTCCTTAAAAACTGTTCAGTCATTTGCAGTAATTTATAACATAAATCACAGTATAACTAAATTTTTATGCATATTTATAAAGGCGAGAAGCTTCCTCCAGAATTTTCTAGAGCATTCTGGGCCGTGCAAGAAAATCCAAAGAAATGAGACACAGAAGCAACGCCATGGGAATCTGAACCCATGAGCACAACATGCGAGGCGGATACACAAATATTCGAAAGGTCGTTAAATTGGTGACAAATCGTTAAATCTGACAACCCCTTCCAAACTTCAGCATATGGAAACCCTAAATTCGCGTCATAGGAATGGCTGCCTGTAACGGTGTTTTCGCCAACTAGATTTCAAAAGTGATTCCAGTGAAAAGCATTTTATACGTTCGTAACATTATGCAAATCAATTCTAGTATGAAGACGATAAAAACGCTGAACATTCATATATAGTCGTATGCGTTTTAAAAATGTAGATGAATTGCAGGAATCAATTCAATCTATAAATGAAATTGAAAATCTGTCTATCTGTCTGATCATCACGGGAGAGTAGCTGAACTGAATTTCATGAAATTTTGTGGGAAGCCTTGGAATAGCCCCATTTAACATTTAGTCCATGTTTCGAGTTTCTAGGACCAGGGATTTTCCAGATATTAATTAAAAACGCACAGTTAAACCTTCCATAGACATAGCATTTTGCAAACAATATTTTTTTCCGTCAATTTATTTGAAGAAAATGATATCATGTCAATTAGAAACGGATTTAAATCCAATGTGTTTAGGCGGCAGATGATTTTTATTAAATTTTTTCAGATATAAATAATAAAAAAATGTATATAAAATTAATTTTATCGAAATTGAACTTTTGCCTAGTTTATATCAATTACGGCCTTCAGTTTTAAATATTATTATTATTATTGATATTTTCAGGGATTATTGATATTCTGGTATTATTGGTATCATCTGGTATTCTGGTATTATTGGTGTCATCTGGTATTCTGGTATTATTAGTATCATCTGTTTTATTTTTGGAAAAATTGTTTAAACTCATATATGTAGTACGGGTAATATTCTACTAATACACTGGTTTCTATACTAATCTACGAGAATATAAGTAGTAAATGTATATTGACATATATTGGAATATATTTTGGCATATATTCGAATCAATTATGACCTTCAGGTTTAAAGATTATGGGGATTAGTGATATTTTCAATTTATTACGTCTTCTGTTTTATTTTGATAAATATTTTTGAAACTTATATATTGTAATACTAGTAATCTTCTACTAATACACTATCTTCTAATATTCGCGAATAGTTCGATGTTTACGAAGTAGTACGGGTAGTACTTCCTATACAATTTTAGAGCTTTTATTTTGGCATATATTGATTCCATTTCATATTTTTTGTAAATTTATTTACAAACAGGACCTTTATGATTCCTTCGTCAGACCTGTCCGTGAAAATAATTTTGTAAAGCGAGAACAGAGATTCTTAATCTCCTTTTTAGGAGCAAATAATGTATTTAAACATTGTAATAGAATGTTTTGAATAACAACGTCATTTAAAATACTATAAATTCACAATCATGCGAAAGTTCCTAAAGTTTCTTTATATTATATATTCCGTACGAAGAACGGATGTACTGCTAATCTTAAATAAATTTCAGTAAGATTCTCATTGCAAAGAACTACAGAAACCATTTTGCTTTTATAACATTAAAATTAAAAAAAAGTAGTTAAATAAATAATGGTAATAAAAATTGTCCAGGGCGTTTACTTATTAAACTTGTCTACGACAGAAGAAAAATGACACCTTGTAACATATTTTACAGAGCATCACTAAATATGGAAATTTTTACGAGATCGGGCTAACCCGGCCTACAGATCGGGGTAACCTGGCCTACAGGCCGGGTTTTAATTTCGGGTCGAGCTTAGTTTCAAAGGAGGACTATAAAAGACCTGTGTTTAAAATAGTGTAAATGGAATTATTAGATAATATGAAAATTTTTCAAATTCCAATAATGTAAAATAAATTATTTGAAAATAATAACTATTAGCTTAATTTTTGCAAAAGGATAATGGATTAGAATTAAAACAAAGTTAAGTTATAGATCGAAAAATTGCATAAATTAAATTTTTAACTCATAATTATATGTATAGAGAATGTACCAAGAAATTGAAATAGTAGAATTTATTTCTGTTATGTGGCGCTAGAATCCTGCGCATATAGAGGGGGAGGGGGGGGGGGAGTCCTTTCTGTAAAACCCTTAGCGTCCGTACCCGCAATGAAGAGCATCGTGGATTCGCAACCGGGTCCGATCCCGCTACGTATGACCCGAATACCCGACGAACTATGGAAATGTATTTCTAAACTATATTCAAAAAAATTGTATCACGACTATTTTTCACAACAATGATTGAAACTATCAAGTCTCGTGATAATTGAGCCATAAATAAACGTTTTTATATGTTAAATATTGTCCTATACTGCCATGTTTAAAAATATAACATTTTGAAGTTTTCACTCGAATTTAAAAAAAAATTCTATCTAGTTCTGGATTTCTTTATAATAAAGCCGGATATAAAGTTAAGTGAAAATCCATTAATATTTGTGGCCACTATCGTGTACGTAAGAAATCGGCTACAGACAGACGGTCATCACTCCGAAAGTAGTCAAAACGTGTTCAGGAGGTCTTGAAACATATATTGACATCAAAATCTCTAATTCGAAAATTTTCATGAAAGTTTTCTATACATAGTATGAGAAATAATTCACATAGCATGAGAAGCTAATGACTTTTCGATCATATGCTATTATATCCCAATTTTTTAAATTCAATACTATTAACGTTAAATCTCGTTCCATTAAATGAGTGGCACGTTTATAACAATTTTGACATAATAGATGAATTTCATGTCACATCACCAAAGAATTGCAATCTATACCTACAAAGGAAAATTGCGTGATCCGACTACTGTGGCGCAGTTGAAATTCATCTACTGCAGAACTCTGGGAGGAAATTCATAAATCAAAATAAACGAGGTAAATCCGCAGAAAATTTCGGGATTTATTTTTTCTTGCCCAGGATTTTGAATACTATCCCTAGTTTACGACTTTCTCTGATTACTATAGTGTCGTGTCAGGTCAAAGTCCGGAATATCAGCCCGTGTCGATCTCTGACTACGCTAATTGACTGTGATTTGTACACTTTTAGAACTGACCACGATTTGTACACTTTTAGAATTGACTACGCTATGTACACTTTTAGAAATAAACAGTTTGTTTGTTCAAATCACTTACTTCGTTTAAATCTTTTGAGAAACACCAGAGCTTGTTCGTTGAGAAACGTCTTTAAAAGGAAACATAAACATCTTATAATGTGTTTTAAACCATTTTATTTCCTAAACTAAACATTTACTAGCACGATGAAAGAAACTCGGAATACTTTGTGTCAGCGACACTTTTTTTTAGCTCGAAAAACGCCTCGCCAAATACATGTGCAGCATGGCGAACATTCTGTTCTTACTTGGCGAAAAAAAAATAAACTATTGGCACACGCTTATGGCGTGGAAATTCCCCCGCGAAAAAAAAGCACTTTTTGGAATTTAGCTAAAATATTTACTGTTAAAGTATCTGTTTATCGCTGGTGTGAAGAGAAGTGCAACTGCATAAAAGTGTTTTCGAAACATTTTACCTGACGTCGATTTTATTTGGTTTTTAAAGAAAGACAGATTTTTTTTTATTTCTCAAATTCAATTCACGCAAGGCTTGTAGGCAGATTTTCGTATTAAACTAGATTCCAATTCATAGGAGACTTTCTAAGAAAAACAGCACTGCATACAGAGTGTCAATGAAAATCATAGATGGAACAAGCTAATAACTTGATAAGTCTTAGGATTATCGTGCATTTTTACTTTCTCATGCTATATAGAGAAAATATTGTATTCATAAAAATTTTCGAGGCCGAGATTTTAATGCCAATATATGTTTTAGGACCTCCTGAACACGTTTTGACTATTTTTAAAGTGATGTCTGTGTGCACGATGACTGCCACAAATATTAATGGATTTTCACGAAACTTTATGTTCGGCTTTGTTATCGAAAAATCTAGAACTAGATAAATTTTTTTGAAATTCGAGTGAAAATTTCGAAATTTTATATTTTCTTAACAAGGCAGTATAATACAAAATTTGACATGATAATACATAAAGGGAGTTTTTTATGAAACATAATCCCGAAACTGGACAGCTTCAATCGTTGTAGAGAAAATAGCCGCGACACAATATTTGTGTTCCTGACGTCATTATTCCTTCCCCGAGGGGTACACTGTCAAATATAGTATTAATCGAACGACTTTTTCAAGCCCTTTAAAATGAAGGGTAACATTCTATTATTGTGGTTATTTAGACACAGATTTCTCAAATTTTTTCTTGCAAAATTTGAAAAAAAAATCACAAGCTACTTAAAATTGGATTTTAGTATGAGAAAGTGGGGCCACACTTCAGTTAATTTTCAGTTTTGCCACTTAATGGCACTTATATACAGGGTGGTTAGAATTAAAGTATCCCTGTTTAGAGCACTGTAGAGAAAACACCTGTGGTCAAAGGAACACCAAACCTGAGTGGTATACATTTCAGAATATGGGGAGACGAATGATGCAAAAAAAAAAAAATGAATTCCAAAAATAACCGATAGATTTTAGATCCAAAAATGACCGATAGATAGAGAAGAGATTTCGGGTGCTGCGAACAATCCAAGCGTTCCATGTGTAACATGTTCTAGATGCATTCATTAAATTGGCATTTAGGTGTTTATTATTATTGTATAGTATCTATCGCACGTTTATACCACTTACAATTCGTAATTCATATGCATCACGAACACCATGCCGTTTCATTGAATTACGTTTTTACTAGAGACTGTTCGCAGGGCCATCTCACCCCAATCGGTCATTTTTGGAACGATTTTCTTTTTTGCGTTATTCGTTTGTTTCCCTATGTTCTGAAATGCATACCACGCAGATTTGGCATTCTTATGACCATTGGTTTTTTTCTCTACAGTGCTCTGAACAGGGATACTTTAATTCTAACCGCCCTGTACTTTCAAAAGTATATATATCATCTGCTGTTTTTAATACGTCAAACGATCATTACAGATATTTGTTTTAATAAAAGAACATGTTGTTTACCCGAGTAAAAAAAAATATTTATTTTAGAGCAATATTTCTCTAGCCGTTCTTAGGAAAGTAACACTAAAGCGTTTCAGAAGAAATACCCATGCTTTAAAACGTCTAACAATTCAACCATTAAGAGATTAGAAAATAGTTTTCCAGAGACTACATATATTGCAGATAAAGTAATAACATGCAAGCCTACTATTTTAACTCAGGATAAGCTGTCTAAACTGGAAACTGCAATTCGGAAACTCTTCAAAGAACTCTTCTGAAACTCTCAATGACTCTCCTAAGAATGTCTAGAAAAATATTGTTCTAAGATAAAAAATTCTTTCACTTTGGGAAATCGCCATGTTCTTCGATTGATAAAAGAAAAAGATCTGTAATAATCTCTGACATATTAAAAACAGCAGATGATATTTCTGATATAATTTTGAGAATATTAACTGAAAAAAAATCTACTATTTAAATCTCTGGGTACATTATATGATTTTAAAAATTTGAAGTGCTAAATTTTCATCATCCTGTACTATGTATTTTCGGAAAGTATAAAGTATTTGCCAAGTTAATCTGAAGCACTTAAAGCAATTATCCCTTTATTAGAACAGCTGAAAATAACGTACTGAAAAGTGAAAAGAAATTTACAGAACATGACTCAGCCACTCTCTAGAACACTTTTAAAATAGACAATATCGTTTTCAAATCACTTACCCCATACTTCATCGACGGTTTTCGTTAAATATCAGAACATGTTTGTTGATAAATTCCTTTATATCAAGACTGCACACATACATACTTAAACATCTCACAAGTTATTTTGCTCTATTTTATTTTGTGAACTAAACATTTTCTAGTCGAACGAAAGAAACTGTGAACAACACCTCGGCGCTACTCTTATATTTCTATAAAAGCCTCACCAAATGCATGTGCTGCATGGCAAACAACGCTTATTTGGCGTAAAAATCCTTGACGTGCATTTGTGATGTGAAAATTCACTCCTGGAAAATGCACTTTTTAGAATTTAGATAAAATATTTGCTGTTGAAATATCTGTTTATACTAGTGTGAAAGAAAGTGCAACTGCGAAAGAATGTTTTCGAAACATTTTGACTGAAGTTTAGGTGGCTTTTTTGTTCGATTTTATTGATTCTTATACAAGGCATAAAAATCTTATATGGACAGCACATGCCTTTCCCTGCATAGTGCAATGAATTTACTTCTTTCACGGCGAAAAAATGATGTGCAAGATTACTGCGCAATATTTATAACGTCGAATTGTACATTTGCGGCTTTTCCGGATGACAACCTGTAATACTACATATTTCGAATTTCCTAATTAACTGATATTTCGCGTAAATCTTATGCGACATTTATCAATATTGATAGCATCTGCAATTAGCAATATTAAAAGATTTTAATAATTAATTCATCAATTTTGCATCATTTTTACGATTTTGTCACCATCGAAAAATGTTTCCCCCAAAATTAGCTGCCAAGTTTATCGCCAAGCATTACAAATAGGCAGATAAGTATCTTCGATCACGAATGGAACAATAAATCCAAGAGAATGATGTTAGCAGATTTGTCGCACAATATTGCATATGAAAAGTGGACATATTTTACAATAATTTTAATACTTGTTTTTAATTTTATGCAATTGTTTTTTAAAACAATTATTTGAAAAATTTTGCAATATATCTCGAGAACAGTTCGTTCTAATGTTCTAAAGTTTGCATCATTCATTTTCTGAAAAAATTACATAAAAAAATGATTATATGTAACATTATTAGGTTCTGATATTTTAATAATTTTTTCAAAGTTTCTTTCGAAATTTGAGGGTTTTCCAAACATTTGATTAGATTTAAAATCAATAGCGTTCCAGTATTTACCGATTCTAGTAATCGTACCAAATTACGTTCGAAGCGCTCCTTTCTTTCGTGAGATATGACACGTGCACACATGCACACACACACACACACACACACATCACCTCTATAGTGTTCGAATCGAGTATTCAAGGATGCTTGAAACGTGCTCTTCTGTCGAAAACTCGAATTCGAATTTTTGAACTCTTTATCATACTATGTATATAGGGAAAGTAATATTGTATTTTTCAAATGTAGATGACATATGGGTTGTGGGCAGGTTGTTATAAAGCTGAGATTTTCCGAGCATGTAGCGCAGGGGGTTTTAAAAGGTCAGGTTGGTTGGTTGGTTGATTATGGTTTAATGGCACAAGATCCAAAGAGGATATACTGCGCCATACATATGGTACCAAGATACATAAATTAGTATGGATTAAAGCACGTTAAAAGGTTAGGTAGTACGTGTTATGAAGCATAACACAATGTTTACAGGATGTGCAAACACTGTTCATGATCACCGGGCTCGACCCATAAATAAGGGGGGAGTAATAAGTCAACATAAGTAAGTCAAAGTGTACGGTGTAGATTTTAATTGCTAGCACAATGCCTCCTCACACATATGGAGGGTCAGTTCGGGCGCAAGGAAAGAATAACATGAGAGAGAGGTCATAAAATTCAACAACGAAATGTGGAAATAAATGTCAAAATTGTGAAACGACAAATCTCTTGAAAATTGTGGTCCCCTGTCAAGTGTTAAGCCACTCATAGGTTCAGACGAGACCTCCTGGCAGTTGGGAACCCGCAGGTCATCGGGAATAATATATACGCATACAAAATGGGCGTTATCCCGTAATCCGATGAATAGTTCGGGGTTTCGTCCCACCCATTTCGCGCACAAGTACTGCAACAAATAAATGGGCGAGAAAACTTAGCGAACCCCTTTTGTCCCATTCCCAAAAAAGGAAGGAACCTGAATTCAAATTTTAAGTCAGACTCCATTTTAATCTCAGCAGAGAAAGCCTCGTAATTTTATGTTTATTTGATCGAAGCCCGATCCCAAGAATGCATTTCGACATACATTTGGGAAAGCGGTATCCACTGCTATTCCGTAGCGGTAGCCCTATGCCCTACAGGAAAGAACCGATATGCGAGCACATCTACTCAAGTGTAGCTCGTATCCAGGCTCGGATATTACAGAAATGACGTCCTATGGCAACTCTCGCCAAATCGAGCGAGAGTGGAAGCAGGCTGTTATTCGAAAACTCATCGGGCAGTGGCGATCATTGAAGCAGCGGTGACTTCACACCTTTCACCATGCAGAGTCCACAGCTTTAGGGAAAAGACGGCATAGTACTGGCATACCTCTTTGGATCCTGTGCACTACAGCTAAGCAGTAACAATGTGTGAGCCGCAACTGGTCGGTGATATCACAGTGGCTACGTCACCACACCCGGGCGACTATACACTATCGGGGTGTTTGCCAGGTACCAAGCCAGGACCTCTACGCAGCAGGCAACACGACTCATCTGAGTATTTTAACCGCCATAGAGTAAGCAGGATGCTGGTGCATACACCCATACCGTTTTAACGGGATCCTACACCGACCGTCATCGGCCGTCTAGACATCCTCCGAACATCGAACCAGCAGTGAACCAACCGACATTTGGACAGTAGATCCTCATAGAGGACCTTGATTACAAACGATCCCCTAACAGACTCCCAATCCTCCGCGAAGGAATTTTCCTGAAACCGGAAGGCCCGTATGTCCTATTTTCCTTCATCGCCTATCCTTGGCACCCTATACATATGAACATTGGATGTGGTTACTAAGGACAAAGCAAGGCCTTACGTTAGTGTTAGAGGCATTGTATTTTAAAATTCGATTGTTGCTAATATAATTACATGTATAGATAATCATATCAATAAGCTCTGAGTACGGGAAAATCCCCTAGCAATGTAAGTTCGAGTTTAGGTGAATTTAATCAATTATAAATTTGTGGTAAATATAATATTGGCTAGAATAGCACACCCTGAAGTCAAATTTAGATATGATTTAAATATGTAATGTTTGATTATTATTTAATTGCTTCCAAAAATTTATACGTAATAAAAGTTTGTCGCCACAAAATCTAGTTTCTTATTTACTATACGCAATGTACTTAATCGTTTCAGCTGTCACTAATACGATCTCTGAGTCAACTGGGGACACTATGGTAAGTGGTGTTAGTGTATATATATATATATATATATATATATATATATATATGAAATTTTGCCACGTCACGGTACGCTTCCCCAGGAGAGATGCAAAGAGAATTCTGAGGTGGTGTGATGTGCTTCTTAGAAAATTTCTCACATTAATGCATTGATCACATTAGAGAATATGAAAAATGTGACAGTATGAAGTTTAATTTCTGGGAAGATACGAACGCACAGTTTATTTTCAGGACCGTTTATGACCATAGTCAAAATAGGCAAATGCTGGAGGCCCACAAACCACAGAGGGTCAGTCTTCCGTACTCAATGTATCTTTTTATAAAGTTTTATAGAAGGTCTAAAATTTACTTTCGCCTAAGGGTTTTAGCAAAATTAAGACGGACCTGGCTCAGCGTGACGTAAACATTGTGCAATTTCCTGTAAAGAGTCCTGTAAAGGGCATCTCCCGTTAGCAACATAGCCATATCTTAACCGTGCCTGTGCAATTCTAAAGTATAATAATCTAAAGTATAAGAATTAAAATATAAAGTATACGAAAAAGGCAAGTTCAAATAATTTGTTTTTCTTTTTTTTTTCCTGATAATTTAAGGCAAAGCTGTTCGGAACCTGCGTATGTTAAATATATTTCATCAAACTACGCTCAAACGTTCAAATGTTTTTCGAATCTTTTTTCTACCCAAACCGTCCAACCTACCCGAAGGTGTAATATAATTGTTTAGACACCCAGGGCAGTGCCACCCAATTTAGACCGAAAACCAATGCTGCGATCCCCGACGCCGTCCAAAACTAACGCT
Organism: Amaurobius ferox; assembly: GCA_951213105.1. Classification (NCBI taxonomy): domain Eukaryota; kingdom Metazoa; phylum Arthropoda; class Arachnida; order Araneae; family Amaurobiidae; genus Amaurobius; species Amaurobius ferox. The sequence goes on from OX578146.1 coordinate 116,332,984, forward strand.
CTGTCTTCGCGGAGTATGGGTACGTTAAATCTGTAGGTCCGAAAGGTGATGGACTAGGGGGTAATATGGTACGACCCCTGTGGTTGCTACCCTCATTGATTTCCTACCCGGACGGTCTGGGTAGGGAACAAAATCTGAAAAGCTTTTGGACATAGTTTGACGAAATATATTTAAAAATATGTAGGTTCCTAAAAATTTTGCCTTAAAGTACATCCAGAAAAAGAGGAACATTGATAAATAAAAATTGAGGACGTGATTTAAACTATCACTCTTTTTTTTTTTCAGACCCAAACCGTCCGACCTACCTTTAAACTATCACTCAAAATATTTTAGTAGTTTTATTCCCGGTAACGCGCAGATAGAACCCAGCTCTGGCGTAGCGCGGGAAAATCATCGCTTGCAGGACGTCAGCACACGCTGTTCTCGAGATATAAAAAGTTTCATCCCCCAAAATTGAAAAATAAATCATAAAAATATATACCACGAATTATTAAGTGAGTGAATGTTACGTAAATAATTTTAACCAGAAATTAATGCCCACCATTGGTTAGGAGTTACTACAAGCCGTTCTCGAGATATTAAAGTTCTTACATTTCCACACCTCTGGAAAGAATCAAATGATTCACGTGAAATTTGGTTATCCTTATATTAATCAGTAATAGGACATTAAATTCCGCGGCATATTTGCATAATCCACTTCGAGGCAGCAAGGTTCTTTACAATGGCGCCCGAACACTGTAGGTTAGTGCAAAGTTGTCGGAGATCTGAAGACCCCAGACCGTGCGACTCACATAGTGGATTTAGAATCGCTAGCTGCACGGCCGGGAAAGGATGCCTCCTGCACTCAGGGGGCAACCAAGGTCTACCATCCCACCAAACGAACATTTATTTAGATCTAAAAAGATAACAATAGATGAAAAATATTGTGATTAAACAGACAGTTTTACATTATATTTGAACTTGACAAGTACGTCCATTTTACAAAAATGGGAAAAGGGTTATTGCGAATATAGATAAAAACATCATTGAAAAATAAAATTTAGAGTGAGGTAATAACATAATGAAAAATAGATTAAAATTAAAGAAAATAATAAAATTTTAAAAGTAAAATTTAGAAAATATATAAAAAGAAAATATATGTAAAGGAAAAAAATTAGGCATATGGAAAACAAAAACAGAAATTTAGAATAAAAATTAGAAAAGAAAAATAAGAAAAAATACAAATAAAAAAGATCAAAAGAAAAAGAAAGATCCGAGAAAATATGAACAGTTAACATAGCCATTTTTTTTAAAGAAAAAATGCAGGGAACACAATAAGTTCATATAAGTTAATAAGAATGAAATAAAGGGATACATTGATCCAAAATTGAGAGCAGAATCTACTCATAAGCTTAGGTCACTTTATTAGAAATTTCCATGGCAACAAGAATACAGTTTTTAATTTTATCTACTGAAAAGGGATTTGAACGAACTTTGGAGAACTAAAGTCGGAGGTCTGAAAGTGACCCTAGCACGACTGGTACAGATTCAGCGGACTCTGAGAGATTGAGCGCCAATTTCAAATTGAGAGGATAACGACCACGTAGGATACTAACCTGGGAAAAAATAGTAGTAGCAGGAGACTAACCTGAGATGAAAGATAGCAGGAGGTGATCAGTCAGATTGTCTGTAGCTCGCCAATCTGGCATTAGAGGGTGGAGAATGCAGAGTCCATTTCGACGATAAGAGCTCCCAATTTCGTTCCAGTAGCTCAACGGTAGCGCGTCAGCTGGCCAGTTCGGAGAGATCCAGGGTTCGATTCCCGGTTGAGACAGCATGGATTTTTACATATTTAGAAATCAATATTTCGGTGCTTGTAACTTTCAAAGCCGGGATACCGGTACTGCTAACGGTATTTTTGTATTTTCAAATAGTAACACATTATTCGCGGCAAAATTTGAACAAAATTAAAAGAAAATAAAAACTTATACAGAAATTTAATTTTAAAGATACGGTTTTTTCTTTACCTATCTAATTAAACATGAACGTAAAGCGAGAATTAATGAAATAAAAAAAACCTCTATTTATTTATAAGATAATAATAATAGAAAGTGCTCAACTAATCACCCATCACCATCCGTGAAGGCTGCGCGGTCATTGTCGCAAGTTACTAATCCGTCGAAAAGTCGCGTTCCGATTTTCGACACGATTCAATATACTTTCCCTATACATTACCATGTATTGTAGGGAAAGTAATAATTATCCGCGCCACTCGTTGCAATTAAACTCAAATCAATGGATTATGATATAGAAAATGAATTTCAGTCTGCAGGGAAGGTCCTGTGCTGGCCACATCAGATTTCAGAATTATTTTTTTTTCCTTTCTTTCCCTGCCGCTTTCACCGTGATTGATCTCAACGTATCTGAGCCTCACTTCAGTGGCTTTTAAAGAATATTTCTGTTTTAAAACGTTTTATCAAGTTACAGTGTTGGATAGAAAACTTTCCTGAGATAATGCCCGTCCCCCGCATCCTGAAATTGAATTTGGGAGAAGACGGATGCGAAAGTTAATCGCTTTTCCTGCCCATCGAATATACCCCTTTGCTTACGTCTACGGAACTTTGCGTCAAGAATTCATTTTTGATATAAAAAAAAAACTTGAAGCAATCTTATGTTGTTAAAGTAAACTAATCAAAAAATGTTTTAATCAGTGTTAAAGTAAACTAATAAAAAAAAATGTTTTAATCAATGTTAAAGTAAACTAATCAAAAAATGTTTTAATCAATGGTAAAGTAATGCTAAAGTAAACTAATCAAAATATGTTTTAATCAATGTTAAATTAATGTTAAAATAAACTAATAAAAAATGTTTTAATTAATATTAACCCTTTGCTTACGGGTGAGACAGCGTCCATCCCAAACGAAGAACCTCTCAAAAAGACAGGTATTTGACAAACTCTATCCCAAACAGTTCTATCCCCTTTTGCATACATTGGCGTCCATGGACGTCAATGCCTGCAAAGGGGGATCGAACTGTTTGGGATAGGGTATGTCAAAAACCTGTCTTTTTGAGAGGTTGATTCTTCATTTAGGATGGACGCTGTTCCTCCCGTAAGCAAAAGGTTAAAGTAAACTAATAAAAAAATATTTTAATCAGTGTTAAAATAATGCTAAAGTAAACTAATAAAAGAATGTTTTAATCAATGTTAAAATAAACTAATAAAAAAAATGTTTTAATCAATGGTAAAGTAATGTAGAAGTAAACTAATCGAAATATGTTTTAATCACTGTTAAAGTAATGTTAAAATAAACTAATAAAAAAAATGTTTTAATCAATGGTAAAGTAATGTAGAAGTAAACTAATCGAAATATGTTTTAATCACTGTTAAAGTAATGTTAAAATAAACTAATAAAAAAAATGTTTTAATCAGTGTTAAAGTAATGTTAAAGTAAACTAATCAAAATACGTCATAATCAATGTTAAACTTATTTTTTTTTTCTAGCAGTAGCACTTAATACTATGATCATTCGACAATCAACCTGTAGCATGTGAACCATTTAGCCGTTACATGGCGTTGCCCCGGCGCACCAGTAGAGACGGAACGCACTATACCCAACAACACAACATCCATACCCGCAGGTGGGACTCAAACCCATAACCCGGCAGCCGAGCGAGCATGAAGAAATGCTTGCCTTGACCGCTGAGCTACCCCGTCGGCTAATTAATGTGACAGTATAATGTTCAAGTAAACTAGTCAAAAAATGTTTTAATCAGTATTAAAATAATGTTAAAGTAAACTAATCAAAAAAGTTTTAATCAATGTTAAACTAATGTTAAAGTAAACTAATCAAAAAGTGTTAAATCGGTGTTAAAGTAATCAATTAAAGTAAAGTAATTCTCAGTTTGTAATACGGAGTAGCTAGGAAAGTTCTTAAGCGCCTCGATAACTTTGTAAAGAAAGATCAATGAGCATACACGTTATGTTGAACAATCGCATACCCAATTGAAAAATGGGGATTTGGGCGGCCCCAGAGGAGAATTTAAAAAGTTGGAATAACGAACTCGACATTAGAGACAGATAGTCGAAAAACAGCCAATTGCAATGTTGTATAGAGCGTTGTCAATTGAGTACGAAGTCATTCAAAAAAACATTATTAAATCTTATTCAACTTGACAAGACGATTGCTCGAAAACATTTAAGAGTTTTGTAAAAGCAAATTATTGATCTAGAAATTGGATTTCTTATTGAACATAACCTCATTAAAAAACATGTTGTACTAGTACTAAAAGACCAAACCTCATTAAAAAACATGTACTAAAGTTATAAAATGATATAAAATTAGTACGAAGATTTTGTTCGATTACTTGTTTTGGATACTGTACACGACTATAGACTTTATTTGCGTCAAAAAGTGATTGGGCTGGACTCCAAAGGCGGCCAACCTTGCATTCAAAACTACAGATCATTCAATTTCGGGTTCTTACCAGATGTCTTTGTTCTTCGATTAACAAGATAATGAAAAATCGTTTGTACAGGATGAAAAATGACTCCAGGCCCACGATGCATCCAAGGAGATGGTGACAAATGAGTCCGATCGTCGATAGATGATATCTGAGGATTATTTGTCTGGGCCGAGCAAGGCTGAGGATATGGCAGAGCCTATATACCGGAGAAAAGAAACAGAATGAGAACAAAACAAACTGTTGATTAAATATCGTTTGTTTCCACGAAGATCTATAAAATCATTCATCACAGAATAATATTCCTGCACGTAGATAGCCTAGTTACAAAGAGAGAAATGTAGTTTTGAATCCCAATTTTTTCAAGTGATGTGTTTGATGTATATAAATGAAACTACTTTAATCTAAGGTTGGTAAGAAGATACTTTTTAAATGCGCACTTTATCTTATGATTTAAGGTTATTTGACAAAATAAATGGATATTTGAACAATATATCTGTAAGGAACACTAGTAGTAAACCATGTCAAAGATATTTAAAATGCGTGTATTTGACATACTAATAGTAAAGAAAGAAAATTGTAAATCTAAGTTATACAAGCCACTCGGAAAAAAATTGTAAGCAAGATAAATAAGTTGTGAACGATGATATCTAGAACTATAAGAGTGAGTAAAGTGGCCATGCCCTACCAGATGAAACTGGTGGCAACGCCCCTAGCGACAACATTTAGAAATTAACACTCCCATCTCAGAAAGTATGAGATATGTAGAAAGTTGTAGAGCATCATCGAATTAGTAAGAACTGGTATTCAGTGGAAACATGTGGTGCAAATAGAAACTTCTAGGCGCTACTGTTAGTATTGTACGCAAATGGCTATGACAAGCCAATTCGCTCCTGCAGATGAAAAGCTAGAAAATTTGCAAACGATCGTCTGTCATCAGATGTGTGTACTTTGATGAAGATCGTGTCAATAAAAGATCATGACAAGATATTAGGATCAAGATTATTGCAAGATGGTACTGCTATACGGCGAATTTAGACAAAACGCCAATGGAAACTTCACGGTAGTATGTCCTACGATTTCTTTCTACTCTACGTTCACCAGCAATGCTGGTGAATTTACAACAGTAGCTACTTTTCTGCATACAAACAAGTATTCTGGCAGGTGGTGGGCACAGGACCTGATTAATGCACGGGTCTCCAGGGCCCTTAATTTTAAGGGGTCCCTAAATGTTGTATGTGATAAAAAACGTAATCAGAAATAATTTTTTAATTAATTAAAAACTGGTAATATTAGTTGTCATTTTAAATTATAAAATATGTTAATAGTTTTAAATATTATACATATATTACTTAAGGGCGCGGTAGCCCAGTGGTTAGCGCGCAGGAATTGCACTCGGTAGGCCCGAGTTCGATATCCGCCACTGCCAAAACTGCCGCCGTGTTCACGCGGAGTACGATCACGTTAAACATGTGGGTCCGTAAGTCCTTCCGAGAGGTTGGTGGTAGGGGAAGGAGGGTACGATCCCTGTGGATGCCTTCCCCACTGGGTTCCGGTCTAAATTGTGTGGCACTTCCCGGCAGTTCAAATTTTTACCTTATAACTTTCTGGTAGGTTGGACGGTCTGGACCTTAACAACAACATATATTACTTAGTAGAAGGTTAGTAGAAGGTATTAAGTAGAAGGTTTAGAAGTTTTCTGCATGTACAAAAGTACCTACGGAGCTACGATCTTGAGCCCCCCAAAGTTGTTATGTGTTTATATTTTCCATATGTGTTGATATGCCGTGTCGGTAGGCAGGGCCCGAATTAACAGCTGGTCTTGGGCCCCCACTTTAGCTTGATCTGGCCCTTGCTGGGCACATGATAATGAGGAGTACTGTGTAAGGAAGTTGCTAAAAAATGAATCTTCTCTGAGAATTGATTATGTGAGGATATAATCTCATAGAGCACGAAAGGTTATGGTACGATTCACTATTACGGGTATAAATAGTTGCTATCTATTGAGTCCTATATTGTTTTTTGTAATATGTTTTTTGTTGAAAGATATGTTGGCATTTAGTTACAACCTTCTCTGATACGAAAGTGAAACAGAAAATTTGTACACAAATATACATATTCTTGGATCGGTACCACATTTGATATATATGCAGCGATCTTTCTATTGATGCCAAATTAGCAAATATACCCGCCATTGCTCGTGATTTGAAATACGTGCAAATTTCAATAGAATTATAAATGATATTGCTCTTCAAAAACTTCTATTAAAATGTTTATTTTAATTCCTCTAAAAATATATAAGAATTTCTGTTGGATAAAACATTCTGGTCCCGTTTGTAAACAAATTTACAAAAAATATGAAGTTTCATTCAAAATATGCCAGAATTAAGAAGATGGTAGAAGATATATCCTTACCATTTTTATCCTGTTTCGACAATCGGTTAAACGCACTAGAAAATATATAAGTTTGAAAAATCATTTAAAAAAAAAACAGTCAAAATATATGATGACTTAAAATTGAAAATATCAATAATTCCCATAATCATAGGCATATGCAGGATTTTTCCATGAGGGTGCTAAAATCGATTACATTCAAATGCTGTAGATTACTATTTTCAGAGTTTCGAAATTAAAATACAAGAATCCTGTTCACAAATGTCTGTATTAATATGTAATTATTCCCCCCCCCACACACACACACACACAAATTTTAAATCAAACATATTCGTTGAACAACTTGGAAATTGGTAGGCAAATGTAGATTTAGACGTTCAATAACAACAAACTGATAAAAATTAGTACATTTAAAACATTTAAATTTCGGGAGGAGAGGGGGGTAAAAATCAATCAATAAACACATATGAAAAATATAGTAGAATATTAAAGAAATGGGCATACGAAAACATACAGAAAATACTAAATTTTTCTTTTTTGTATTTCATATATAGCATTTTTCTTATTCATCTTCACTCATATTGCATGACATTTATGGGCCATTCTTTCTAAACGAGCTTTTTCATCTTTCTTGTTACAATATATTTTTTTTTCGATTTTTCAACCTGTTTCTGCATTATATTTTAACATGGGTGGTTTAAACTAAAAAAAAGTACCAACGATCATTTTGGGGGAATTAAATAGAAAATGCAAATTTTTATTTTCAAGACAAGTAAATGACAGCATAACAGGGGAATGACACTTAATATAGACAACTGCTTTGTTAGTATGTATATATACATATATGTCATTACAAAAATAGAAAATTTGTTTTGCTTTAATTGCAATCTTATATTTAGAACTTACTACTTATTTGTTTTATCTTCTAACAAAAAAATCTAGTTTAAATGTAATTCACCTGTTCTAATGTCATTCCCTTGTCTACCAAGAAGACAGGTAAATGACGACAGGGGAATGACAAATCATGTGATTTTCCTTTCTGAGTATATGAATTTTACTTGCATTTAAGCCTAACTTGATATGCAGTTTGTCACATAGGCACACATATATGTTAAAAAATATATATTTACTTTTTTATTCTGGGAATAATTAAAGACAGGTAAATGACAAGGAATAAAAATACTTTCCCAAAAATGTTCAGTTTTATACTATATCCCTGCACAGAATGATAGAAGAAAAGAATAATACTTTAATTATATTGTATTGTCATCTATGTACAGAATGAGGTGGTAAAATTCAAAGACAGCTGAATAACAAAATAGCTAGGGGACAGTTGCAAAAAATTAATTTAAAATATTGCTCTAATGCATAGCGGAATTTTTATTACAGTTTTTATTTTAAATTGTCTAATTTAATATAAAACATCAAATTAAAAGACAACTGGAAAAGGAAAGCTTGCAAATGAAGTTGTGATTTTATTATCTGCCTGTTGGGACACACAGGGGAATGACATTTAATAAATAAAACTAAATTTTTAAATATTAATAATATAAATTGTTTTTTTTTAGTTAATGGGTAACAAATATGAACTACAATATAGTAAAACTGATCCGTGTCCAAAATGAGTCCCAAGTCATGCAAACTTTTATTAAAGCACCTGGGACATGTAAATGTCCCGTTTACAGAAAATGACCCATATACCAGATTTTTTATGATCATATTATTTTAACATCGCTAAAATTTATTGTGTTTGGCAAAATTGTGTTCAAATCCCAATCTTTCTATTAAAGTTCACTTGTAATGTTATTTTAAAATGTTATCTAAGGAATGGCTTCTAATTAAATCCACAATTTTCCAAAAGGATGCTTTGGCACACCCCTCCCCCCTCCCCCCTCCCAAAAAAATTTATATATACCTATGCCCATAATCCCTATAGCTGAAGGCCGTAATCAAACTACATAAATATAATAGCTTTCATTTATAAAATGTATTTAAATAAATTTCTTTATCGTTTCAATTGTATAAATTGAATAAAAAATCGTCTGTCGTATAAATACATTTGAATAAATTCCATTGCTAAACAATATTATATAATTTTCTCGCAGTAAATTTTCCGAAGAAAGTCACTTGCTTAATGCTATTTCTGTGGAAGATTAAACTGTGTGTTTTTTATTAATGTCTTGACAATACCTGGTCCATTATACTCAAAACATAAACGGGGTTGCCTTGAAAAAAAACATCAAAAACTAGGGATTTCTTTAGGGAGCAGACAAACAAACAAAAATATAAAATAAGTAACATATTATATATATATATATATATATATATATATATATATATATATATATAATAAGTAAAATTATATATATATATATATTAACCTTGATAAATATATTTATAAATTAGCTTCTAAACATGCTCTGCCTTTAGAGGCATTTAATATATGGAAATTTACTTTATTAAAATTTATTCAAAATACTATTTGTAGTATTAAACTGTCTGGATCTATATATAAAATTGATAATATAAAACACTCCATTAATGATTTACAAAAATCTTTTGTTATTACTTATGTTGATAAAGCCTCTAATAATTATGCTGTTATCTGTAAAACATTCTATATATAATTTCTGTTAGATTATTTAAAAAACAATAGTCTATTTAAACTAGATTCAAACATACATATTGATAATTTTCAGTATCAAACTGAAAATTATCAATATGTATAGTGATTTAAATATTAATTATAAATTTCTTAAATTTCCATATATAGTGGTTATTCTTAAATTTCATAAAACTCCCTATTAAATTTAGAACAGTAACTAGTGTTCATAATACTTACTCTACTACTGCGAGTAAATTACTACTAAATTATTTAAATATAAGAAATGATAGTTTACGTTATTCTAGCAATAATTACCTTATTCCAAATAATGGTAAAGAATTAAAGACACTAAATTAGCATCACTAGGTAAACTAATTGGATTTTAAACTTTTGATTTTAAAGATCTTTTTAATAATATTTATATCTCTGATCTCTCTTGTAGTAATTTTAGTTCTATATAATGCTTATATTACTCATCAATCTACTTATACTATAGTATTTGCCAATTTTCCTAAACTTCTTCACTTTGTTCTTTTCAGTAATTATATATTTCAAGGTAATAAATTATGCTTGCAAGTCTCAGGGGTTCCACAAGGTGGCTGTAGTAGCAGCAGTATGTTAGCTAATTTATACTTTTATCATTATGAAAAAACTTTTACTTCAACAGATTATAAAATTTACAGATATGTTGAAGATCTGATTTGTTAAGTATTTACTGACAACAATGTCATAGATATAGATTTCTATCCGGATAATTTGGAATATTAATTTTTTAGATTTTAATTTATTAGATTTAAATCTAATTATTGAACCTACTAATGGGATAGTTAATAATTTATATGATAAAAAAGACTATTTTAATTTTAACATTAATATAATATTACCGTTTAATTCCTGCAACTCAATTCAATTGATCAAGATTGGCACCACGTCTGCATACAATAGACAAAACCAAGAACAAAACGTTTTTAAAAAACGAAAGGTATTTTATTTAACATCCCAAAAGACGTACAAAAATTGTTAAAAACTGCCAGAGCGCTTTCGAACGCATATACGCCCTTCATCAGTGGCTACATGAGTAGTAAAAGCATGGAATGTTTATATATAGAGAGACCATTTTAAAACAAATTTGCATAAAATATAAAATAGTACATGAACTTACTAACAGGATTTTAATTTTGATCCTGTTCAAATTTTAAGTTATGCTTGGCGACTCATTCTCGACTCTATGCAATTCAAATCTCTTAAAAGTTTTTTGTAACGTCATTCTCAGGAATATCATGCTTGACGTTTTTCTAAAATTTGTATTAGTTCTTTTCTTGTAATATTTTAAAATTCGTAAGCGTTTAAACTTATTGTGTAATTTCAGTGTATATTTCTTGTATTATTTTAGTAAGTTCATTTACCATTTTATATTTTATGCAAATTTGTTTTAAAATGGTCTCCATATATATAAACTTCCATGCTTTTACTACTCATGTAGCCACTGATGAAGAGCGTATATATGTCCGAAAGCGCTCTGGCTGTTTTTAACAATTTTTGTACGTCTTTTAGGATGTTAAATAAAAGACCTTTCGTTTTTTAAAAACATTTTGTTCTTGGTTTTGTCGATTCAATTATTTAGAAATATTATACTTATCAACTTTTTAGAATTTATAGATTATCAGATAAACAATTTCATGCTATGCATATTAATAAACTTAAAATTACTAGCAAATTATATAAATACCCAGCTTATTTAGTACATAGTATAGTTAAAAAGTTTGGAATGGTAGATTATACTTAAATTCTCTCCTTAATATCTTATATCAGCCAGACATCAACTTTCTCTTACATAAGCATTACAATGTATTTACATCCCCTTATACTTTAACCTCAATGTTTTCCATTATATTATACGCCCGATTATTTTGTAGCTCTTACTGTAGAATATCACCTTTCATTGCCTTTTCGTATTACTGTTATTTATTTCTCACGATTGGCAACAGTAGCTCTCTACTTTTATCTTTTGCGATTGGTAACATTGGTGTCTTCATTCAGACTTCAGTGGATAGGACATATACAGTGACTTTTTTTCAGGTATTCGTGTTTCCTATATAATTTTTCTATCTTTATGCATGTAGTCCAAGTAGAATGAGTTCATAGATATTATCTATCTCATTCTTCAGAAACATGCATATTTTGTGTTCATTTTGATTAAATACTTGGACTTAACAAAGAGGGGTTTTTTTTAATGAACAATTTATGTAAGCCTAGTGCTTATCCAAGTGTATAGCTTTAATGCTTGGATTTTATTTGATTTTCTATTATCGAATCCACTCCATTGATATTTGTTGATTATCTTCAGCTTGATGACTAGAAATTTGCATTTTAATTTCCACGTGATTGATGATTCTCTATTTAATACTTCTTTTTATTATGTAGGCATATTTTAAAGTTAGAATTCTTTAAGTTACAACTTCTCTCTATTCTATCATTGGATTTTCAAATTATTTATATATATATAGTACCTTCCTGAACGAGCCTGTTTATAATTCTATGGAGCTCAAGGCAAAGTTGTGCCAATGAGGGCCCCTCATAGCATCCTATTCTAGTGCCACAACAAAAATGTGTTAAAAATATTCTTGCATTAACTATATTCAAAGGTTTAACCGCCATATTGGTTCAAGGTTTAACCATACCGCTTGTGCTTTGCGACATAAAGCTGAACGTATTATTATTTTTAAACAAATATAGGCAAAATTTTACATATTTTTATTTACTTGATTAAATTATTGAAACTTATAATAGCGTTGACTTTTAATCACACACATTCAAATTTGTGAATTTATGTATATTATCTACTACAACTTAATATAATTGTACTTCTATGTAGTTATATACTCATTTGGAGTCCGTAAAATAGATTTCAATATTGAACGTTAAATTAAAAAAAACTTCATAACTGTTAATTTCTATCTCTTCTAAGAGACTTTTCTGTTTTACTGGCTTTAAAACTAAAGTCATGTTAACTTTTCTATTAAAAATCATGTTAATGATATTACATATTTTGAATTTTTCTATTTCGATGTTTAAATTACTGTTAAATAAATAATTTATTATAAGAATGGAGATTGGATGGATATAGCAGAGTTGGGGCACCCTAAAAGCATAGGGCCCAGGTATACCCTTCTGATAATCAGGCCTTGCTACCTGTGATGCAATAACTCAACAACGTTTGAATGTTTCGATAGAAAATTAGCTCCAAATTAGAATAAAATCCACATCTTTCCAATCATTATTTGACATTTAAAAAAGCATTTTGTGATATATTTTAGCCAAACTTCCCTTCAAATCTGGCATTTGCTGTAGAAGTTTGTGAATAAATTTAGATCAAGTGAGTATTTTAGCTTACTACGAATAATAACTCTGTATTAAAAGTATTCTTGGCATTAATTCATCTGTTTGCGCTAACCATATATCACAAGTTCCTGAGTAATGAGATATTGATAATAATTTTTTCCTACCATGGATTGTGAAGTGTAAGTAAGTTGCTGAAAAATGAATCTTCTCTGAGGATTGATGATGCGAGGATCAAAGCTTCCAGAGAACAAAAACGTTGGGTTACTATTCACTGTTTAAAGACATAAATAGTTACAAAAGCATCTATTGGGTTTGATGTAATAATTTGAAGTATATGAGTTTGTTTTTGTGAAAGGCATATTGATGTCTAGTTAAAATATCCATTGATTAGAAAATAAAACTTCTTCTTTACACATATATATTCTTACGAACATGTAAAATGTCGTCACTGGAGTCTCTTTTGAAAATCAGACGGAAAAAACAATCCGTACAGGTAGCCTTTCTATAACGTGAATTTAGGGTTGCCATATGCTGAAATTCTGAGAGGAGGTTGCTAGATTTAGTGGCTTATCGCCAATTTTTGGCGACTTTTTGAAAGTTTGAGAACCACCTCGAAATAACGAATATTCTACGAGATACTTCTAGAAGATTCTACAGAGAGTATATAAAAGGAGTCATCACTCATTTGGAGAGGAGTTGTAGTGATACGAGCTACATTGAACTGTGACATACGTCAGTGTTTTGAGAATAGTAGCAATTGCTTTGTGAAATGAAATACCTCAATGTTTCGAGAATAGTGTCGGTTATTTTGCTAAATTACTGGAGCATTTAAATGCTGTTTTACTGTATTATGTTGTTCCTGTTTACGCTGTCCTTGTGAATAAACGTGTTAGTTATCCAGAAATTTGAACTCATTTTTATATCCTAAGAGCATACCCACAATTCCAGAGCGCACATCCACGACCATCGTAACAATATTATATAAAATACAGGGTCACTGGGAATTCCTTAAACTCCCCAATGACTTTGTAATAAAAGTCTATGAGTGTGCAAGCTATGTCTATATGTAGTAAAGTGCCTATGCCCGATTTATTAACAATGATTACAGCGCTCCTAGCGGATAATTTAAAAAGTTAGGTAACTTTTTTTTATAATAAACTGAGATAGAAGAAAAATGTCAATTACATTGTTGTAGAGGATTATTTAATAAGTAAGAATCGACATCATAAACGCATGAGATGCTTGAAGGCAATAAATACCCGTCAAAAAGGCGTATCATCAGTACTGTAAAACGGTGACACCTGCAATGTTTATCAAAGTTAGCGGCCATATTCTTTCTCGAATTTACATATGCATTATTGCTGACGGATTGTATTTTGAAGAGGCTGTACATCAGACTCATGTGCATGAAATTAGTATTTAGACCGATGTTTTTCAAACGCTTCTGGTCAAGGAACCCTTTTGAAATTCAATTGGATGAAGGAACAAAATTCGACATTTTTGACAAATTTCGACCTTTACAAAAATGTCATTATGCTAAACACTTGAACTGTTATGCTAAACACTTGAATCAACAACCATTTAGTTCATTATATAAAATGAGTTAAAGTGTTGTATATTGCAAAATGTTAGAAATGCTAAAATTCCATAACTAAAACTTAATACGAGACTTGTAGAATAGCGAGCAAAAGCTTTTGATCGCTCTTATTTCAAAATCTTGTTTCGAGGATAAATTTGGGGTAGGAAAAAATAAAAGATTTCCATTGTTTATTGTTGTATTCTCTGAAAACATGCGGATAAAATTTCAGACTTGAGAACGAAGTCCTTTTTTCTTCTAAAAACCGACAAATGTGGTGTTTTTATTTATTTATTTTTTTAATTTTTATTTAATTTTATAATTATTTTTTTTATTATTATTTTAAATTTTTTTTATTTATTTATGGTTTTTTAAATTCAATATTTTTTGAAGTAAAAACACACCTGATAGGGAATCTTCTGAAAATTTGACACATATTGAGTATGGAATACTACTGTACAATAACAAGTTTAGCATTCTATTGCTAAGAAAATTGCGGAGGAAATTATTAAAATTGTGCATAACGGCCCTTCTAGTTTTGAAGAGTTTTATTTGCTTATAATTAATATGGTATTTCAAAAGTTGTGAAATCTCATTTTTCAAACTTTTAGTGATAATGCAAATCTGATCTGCAGTCGCTAAAAACTCCAGACGGGTGGGGTTATGTAAAATTCCAGCGACAATGCATATTTGGTGTTGTTCGTTCATATCAAAAAAACATTCCAAGTCCCATCTGATTTTACACACACCTTCATATTTTTCATATTGTATCGTTTTCCAAATGGTATCAATACATAGAACAAACTTATGCCTAGTTTGTACGGAAACAAATTTCACTCTGCTTCAATAAGAAAACAAATTTTGATGTGAGCAGTACATGACTTTCTCTGCAGACTCACATTCATTTACTCTTTATTTCATTAATAATTCATTAAATTGAATATAATTACACTAAATAACACGCATAATTAATTGAAATTGCACTGAATTTACACTTTTAATTCAGCTTCGTTTTCATTTGGTAACTGGACTTATTCTCAAAACCGGCGTAGAAAAAATGCGATAAAACTAAAATATCTCGAGAACGGCTCCTAGAGTAGGAATTCGGGGTCCTAGAGTAATGGGTTGGTCTTATTCTTTTTATCATCAAAAAGTACATGTAAAATAAGCATTTAAATAATGTATTTCAGCATACGCAGTCCTTTATTTCAGATTTTGACGATTTTTGCAGGCCATTTCACAAAAAAGCAGATTCTTTTTTTCCGAATCGCACCAAAATATAATCAGCACCAGCGTCACCCACAAGTGACTTATCTACCAAATTTTGTGAAATCTGCTCTATTGGTTTTTCAGCTAGAGTGGATAAAGACAATTTTTGCGGACCATTTCGCAAAAAAAAGGCAGGTTCTTTTATCCCAAATCATACCAAAATCAAATCAGCACCAGGGTCACCACAAGGGACTTACCTATCAAATTTTATGAAATTCGGTCAATTTGTTTTTCAATTAGAGTGGATACATACATTGCACAGACAGAAACACACATACACACACACAGACGTCATGCTAAACATAGTTTTTTCGCCTTCTAAAGGTTTCAAAATCTGTAGATCCTTCAAAAACTCGAGTTGCAAATTTTCGGCACGATTCCAATACTTCCCCTATACATTACCATGTATTGCAGGGAAAGTAAAAAACATTAAAATGATGGTAAATATTAATTGATTTTTCCAATTACTTTCCCTACAATATATGGTAATCTATAGGAAAAGTATTAGAATCGTGTAGAAAATCGCAACTCGAGTTTTCGACGGATATACACATTTCGAGACCTCCAGAACACGAAAAACGATTTTTATTATTTATTCACAAACACTGTTAAAAAGTAAATAGATTATTTCCATAATATTTTTAGACTTTCTAACATCAAGTAGAGTATTTTCTAATGCTTTGCTTATGATTCCCTTTCATATCCATTTTTCTCGAATCTTTTAATCCTTTGCTTACGGGTGGGACAGCGTCAATACCAAACGAAGAACCTCTCAAAAAGACAGGTATTTGGCATACCCTATCCCAAACAGTTTGATCCCCCTTTGCAGACATTGACATCCATCGCCAATGTCTGCAAAGGGGGACCGAATATTACCTATTTTATATTCCCATTTTAAAACTCTGGTGTGGACAGCACATGACTTTCCCTACACTCAAATTCATTTTCTCTTTCTTGTTTTATTATTCATTAAATCGAGTTTAATTGCAGAAAATAACATAGGATAATTGTTTGAAATGACACCGAATTTGCAGTTTTAATTCAATTCTCGTTTTCATTTGGCGACGACGTATTTTCAAAGGCGAAGTGGTAAAAATGCCAAAAACTAAAATATTTCGAGAAGTATTGGTCCTAGAGTTATGGCGTTGTTCTTCTTCTTTCTGTCGCCAAACATTACGTATAAAACAAGCATTTAATTGATAAATTTGAGCATATGTAGTCTTTTATTTTAGATTTTGACGAGTTTTGAGGGCCAATTCGCAAAAAAAGGCAGGTCCTTTTTTTTCTAATCGTACCAAAATCTAATCAGCACCGAGACAACCTACATGCGATTTATCTATCAAATTTGGTCAATTAGTTTTCAGCTCAGTGGCTTACCGAAGGGGGGGGGGGGCAGACTGGTGCAGTTGCCCTGGGCGCCATCCATTTAAAGGGCACAAAATGAGAGAAAAAACGAACATAGATTAAACATTAATAATTAGTAAATGAGTGTGTGAGTAATTTTACTCATTTACTGCAAGTATGGGTATTGTAAACTATTATTAGTAATTATTATTTATTTAGGCTCGTCCATAACGGTAAAGTCAGAAAGTGGTTTGCTGTGAATATTGAATAATGAGCAGCGGCAGTATAAAAGAATCTGGAGCCGCTGGGCACAAAAGGAGAAAAGGTGCTGCAGTAGAAATCGGGAAATCCAGTCAATTGATGGCCAAGTTCATTAAGAATCAAAAAGAGAATGGCCCAAACAGAGTTGGAATGCTTAGAGCTGATACCGAATGTGATTAATCTACTACTGAGAGCACTATGGAGGCTGTAGAAGTCTCTGAGGTAGCTGTCAATGTTATGTCAATTCTACCTGCTAAAAGTGATGAAGCGTCAGTGGAAATATCGGAAAGGGTTCAGACTTTGCATCCTACTGTTTTATCGAAGAAAGATATAGGCCTACTGGACTTTCATTCTGACCTGAGTGGACTCATTATAACACATGAACTTAGAACTGAAATGATTACAATGGGATCGGCAGCATTCCAAAATGCAGATGGTCCATTTTCTGCAACTGATGATCGCTGTATCACTAAAACATGGTTCACCCGAGAGCTTTTTTATATTGGGAAGAAAGTGAACTAAACCTAGTTACTTTTTTCACCTCAAAAGGGAGCAGCATACTGCTTTTCTTGCCTTTTATTCTCATGTGCCCCTGAGAACCACAAATCAAAATTTCAGCTTAGTTGTGAATTCCAAAATTGGAAGAAATTGAATGAAAAAATCCCTGAATATGAAAATGGAACATATCATAGGGTGGCATTCAATACTTGGAAAGAAATGGAACGGCGCCTCCAGACTAAAAAAACAATTAATCAAACACTCCTCAACAAAATGCAATCGGAACGGGAAAAGAGGCGAGGAATATTAAAGCGAATCCTTGACTACATCAAATATTTGGCATTACAAAATAGTGCCTTGGGCGGGTATCGAGAACAACTATCCTCAATTTAACTTTTTGGCTCTGATCAAGTTGCTGGCGCGATATGATACATTTCTAGATCGGCATCTAACCTATGTCAAAGACAAGTCTAGCTCACCCTCTTATTTATCACCAAAAATACAGAATGGGTTTATTGGTCTTTGAGATCAAGATACCTGGAACTCAATTCTACAAAAAATTCGGAAGAGCACATATATTTTGGGATTCTGTTTGACTCTACCCTGGATTCTGCACACCATGAACAGATGTCTCAGGTATTCGGTATGTTTGCATTGACTTTGATGAAAGAACTGCTGCGGTCAAAGAAGCATTCGTTGACTACATCGAAATTAGCGAGAAAGATGCTGCTGGAACTGAGAAAGAAATTCTAACCAAACTAAAATCGGGTGAGTTGCCTCTATCTGACTGCCGCTCTCAATGATACGATAATGCATCTGTGATGCCCTGTCATTTATCTGGTGTGCAGCAAAGAATTTTAAATCGGAATCCCAAAGCTTTGTTTTTGAATTGTGACAACCACAGCCTGAATGTGGTCGGAGTACATGGTGCTGGAAATGAAATTATGGCTGTCACATTTTTTTGGAACTGTTGAGGCATTATATGTATTCTTCTCTCAGTCAACCATTCGGTGGCAGCTGATATCGGATGTTGGCGTGTCTGTCAAAAAAGAGTGTGAAACTCGTTGGAGTGCTACGGTAAGTAACTGTTACGGTTCTCCTTAAGAATCTGGAGAAGATTGTGAATGCAATGGAGACGGTGTGTTCTGACAAGTACTCCACAGAGAAAACGAGAAAAGATGCAGATCAGCTTCTGTCAAATATTTTGAGATTCAATTTTTTGACATTTCTCCCATTTTGGAGCTCAATTTTGTCTTTGATGAATAGAGTTCAAAAGAGACGACAGGATCCCAAAATAAATTTCAGGGAAGCGGCAGCTGACAGGAATTCTCTTGAACAACATTTTACTGAGAATTGTGAAAAGCTATGTGATGAATCAGTGTGCAAAGGAGAAAGAAGTTGCATTGATTGGGGACTTCCAGTTCAGAAAAAAGTAAAACGTGTGACAATGATGCCGGGTGAATAAGCAAGAGATGCTGGCTTATCAGTCAAAATGAAATTGGGTGAATCCTACGAAGCATCGTTGATCGCATTGGAGCGGAAATCAGAGAGCGTTTCCAACGGTTATATAACCTTGACACTCGATTTGAATTTCTCTTGAATGTTCAGAATGAATTTCTCTTGAATGTTCAGTATTCCCAATATGGATGAGGAATTAGAAAGACAATGTTGTGCTACTGCCAGCTACTACAAAAATGATTTTGTTGGGAAGGGGCTGCATCAAGAAATTTTGGATTGTGCAATGCTGTTAAAAACCCAAATGAGAACGATGTGATTGAGTCAATACATCCATTAGGATGGCTGAATTTCATTATCTCATATCCATATGGAGAGGAAGTCTACCCTAATCTCCAAGGGCCAACGGCCGTACCGTGCTGAAAACACCGGTTCTCGTTAGATCACCGAAGTCAAGCAGCATCGGGCGCGGTTAGTACTTGGTGGGTGACCACCTCGGAACGCCGCGTGCTGTTGGCCATCTCGGATGCGGTATCCCCGTGGTTTGCGCGCTAGATTTGCACGCTGCCACAAATGCCGCCGTGTTCATGCGAAGTACGATCACGTTAAACATGTGGGTCCGTAAGTCCTTCCGAGAGGTTGGTGGTAGGGGAAGGAGGGTACGGTCCCTGTGGATGCCTCCCCCACTGGGTTCCGGTCTAAATTGGGTGGCACTTCCCGGCCGTCCATACAGTTACCTTACACCTTTCTGGTAGGTCGGACGGTCTGGGTCTCAACAACAACAACCCTAATCTCCAAACAGCTTTGCAAATTCTGCTCACAATTTCAGTATCAATTGCTAGTTGTAAAAGATCTTTCAGCAGACTGAAATTAATTATGTCTTATTTGAGATCATCTATGGGACAAGAACGCTCGAGTGACTTGGCATTGTTGAGTATTGAGGAGGAAACATTCGAGAAAATCAATGCTGACAAAGTTATTGATGCCTTTGCAATCGCGAAAAATCGAAGGGTTCGTTTGTACGATATGATCTCTTGACAATATTTGATAATGGAAAATGTTGTGCTAATATCTGTTCAAATCAAAGCTGTTCAATAAATATAGAAATTTCAATAGTTCCAAGATGAATAATTTGTATGTGCGCGTGCATGCGCGCGAGAGCTTGGGTTCGTAATCTGGTAAAGGAAAGAGGGGCGCAATTCTCCACCTTTGCCCCGCCTGCCAAAAACTCATGGTACGCCACTGTTTCAGCTAGAGTGGATACATAGAGCAGACAGAGACACATACAGACGTCACGCTAAAAATAAAGACGTCACGTATTCTAGATTGCTCAAAACGTGTCTTTCCATCGAAAACTCGAGTTGCAATTCCAATGTTTTCCTATACATCAGCATGTATTGGAGGGAAAGTATTAAAAATATTCTAGAGAGAATATTAAAAGTATTCCAGGGAAAGTGTTAAAAATATTCTAGAGAGAATATTAAAACTATTCCAGGGAAAGTATTAAAAGTATTCCAGGGAAAGTATTAAAAGTATTCTAGTTACTTTTCTTGCCACATAGCCGTGTAATTTTGCAACACACTCTTTGAGAATAGTATAGGAATAGATGTTATAGAGACCATCTGATAAGCGCTATTAATAATTAAAAACTGAAACTATTTTTATAAATCCAATGGTTTGAGTTCAATTTAAATATTATATAGTTAAAATAAATCAATATAATATAGTTAAAAATAAATATTCAAAATTCTACTCACGTTTTTCTATATTTCAATTTAAAAGAAAAAAATTCTAAACTGATATGCAAAAGGAATTCCGTTTCTATGGAAACGAACTAGTCAATGTTCGCATAATGTGCATATGAAGACAAAATTGAGCAATTTTCCACTCATAGCATCCTTAAGTTTAGCCTTGCCGCGAGAAAAATAGAATTTTAAGTAATTGACGTGATTAGAAAACGATTTATTCGAATTTTAAGATTTTCTTAATATAACTTTCGATTGAAGGCAAAGATAATTCCCGAAACAATAATGGGCTTACAAGAAAAAGGACCTAGATCCAAAACAGATAGTTTTGAGATAAATGAATTTTAAAATTTGAATATTTCTAAAAAATCTGAGTTTTTTTTAAAAAAAATTCTTTTATACGTGTATTAAGCTACATTTCAACTATTTTATTTTTCTTCTACACTGTGATTTTTAACACAACTAAGATGATTTAATTTTTTAGTGCGCATCACTAGTTGTGAATAACAAGGTGTTTTCATTTATTATGAAGGCAAGGAAGTATTAATAGGTGTCTTTTCCTTTGAAAAGTAATATAGTTAGGAATAAACTCCCCTTGCAGATTACAGGAATCATGAACGGGTTTCGCACTTATGAGCTCGTCTAGCTTATATCTACAATGGCAGAAGGAAATGTGTTATATGCCGCAATTTATACAAAGTTCTATGGAAACTACCAAGTTCAGTCCTATCATATAGTCGGCTCCAAATTTCTCAAAAATGTATCTCAAGCTACACGAAGCTACACAGTCCAATTTCAGAATGGCAGAACCCGCTTGTAGGGGCATTACCAAAACTTTGGAATAAACTCCCATTGCAGATTCCTCAGCAATTG
Organism: Amaurobius ferox; assembly: GCA_951213105.1. NCBI lineage: Eukaryota > Metazoa > Arthropoda > Arachnida > Araneae > Amaurobiidae > Amaurobius > Amaurobius ferox. Next base: position 116,354,786 of record OX578146.1, read on the forward strand.
CAAGTTTTGAGAACGCCCTCTTTTTATATCAGTTTTTTTTTTCTTTTGTTTACATCAGATAAATTAAATGAAAATCGTCTGCCATATAAACACATTTGATTTAATTCCGTTCCTAAGCAACATGATATAATTTTCTTCAAATAAAGTTTCGGGAACTAATAATATAATGCTATAAAAGTTTTTTTTTTTTTTAAGTATCTTGACTGACAACCCTTGATTGTAGAAAATGGACGGAGTTACCCGCGATGAAGTAGAAAACAATCATATACCAAATTTTCAGAAAAAAAGAATCTATCAAAAACTGTGAATTTGTATATAGAATAGACAAACAGACTTTCAAATTAGATAAAATAACTTTGATGCGAATTCTGTTGTTGTTGTTGTTGTTGAGACCCAGACCGTCCGACCTACCAGAAAGGTGTAAGGTAACAGTTTGGACGGCCGGGAAGTGCCACCCAATTTAGACCGGAACCCAGTGGGGGAGGCATCCACAGGGACCGTACCCTCCTTCCCCTACCACCAACCTCTCGGAAGGACTTACGGACCCACATGTTTAACGTCATCGTACTCCGCATGAACACGGCGGCAGTTTTGGCAGTGGCTGGAATCGAACCCGGGCCTACCGAGTGCAACTCCAGCGCGCTAACCAATGGGCTACCGCGCCCGATGCGAATTCTGTAAAAAAGTTACATTTATTTTTTCATTCTGATAATAATTGTAACACAAGTGTAACAATATTCTGTGGAATTTGAATGAAAAGTGTAGAATCCACTTCGACGATAAGAGCTTACAATTTCGTCCCAATAGCTCAACGGTAGAGTGTCGTCTGGGCAGTTTGGAGATCTAGGGTTCGATTCCCGGTTGGGCCAAAAAGGCTATTTACAAAAGGTTGTTTGGAAACTCATACAGAAACTCCAGATATTTTTTATAAATACATTCTACATGGTTGTATGCGATTAAACATAAAACGAAGTGCTCGATACAAGTTCAATTTTATACATTACATACTTCTCTCATAAATTTAAGCAACTGCTATATTTTTCCAAATGAAAGACAAAAAAAAACCTTAAGCAATCATTACAATATCCGCGCAAAAAACATCCATGTAGCTGCAGCATTAATTAAATGTGAGCTTTCTACTCAAGTCTCTTTGGAATTCTTATAAGTTGTTCCGAGCATTTAATTATTTATAACAAGCACGTGACAAAACATTCTGTTTTAATAAGAATTTATCCCCGCAGCGCAGAACGAACATTACTAAATAAACGAATAAAAAAGAATAAGAAATTCCTTCGTGATTCCCTAAAATGTTTTTACTGGGTTTCGGAAAAACAATCAATAGAGGCCTTTCGGAGAGAAATTTAAAAGTTATTTTTTATGAGTAATATCCGATATTTTCTGTCTCTCCTGACGTAGATTGTATTTTTGGAGGAAATAAAACAGTTTCCAAAGGATTGGAACTTAGACGTGAAACATTTTTCCATCTCCATTCGGGAAAGAAAACTTTTCGTCTGCCATATCATTGTAACTTGGAAAGGGCAGTTCGACAAAAAAACCCGCCATTTTTAGCCACAATTTGTGACTCCATTTCTTCTTCCATCAAACTTTTCTTTCCGCCATTGTTTCCCACATCTTATCTATTTCTGTAACATTGATTTGCAGTTTTTGTATCCAAATCAGCCTGATTGAATTGTGTACCTTTTAAATTCTAATTACATACGAGCAGTTTGAATGCTTGTTAATTTTTCTTCTATTTTAACAGTATCTAAAAAAACGCCACCCAACGTTTAAGAAGGCATAACTTACACGCAATTAAATTTTACGTAAAATTCTTAGTAAGTTAGTACTACTGCATAAGGTCAATCGAAATCAGTTAAAATGACCTTGGCATGAATCAATCCCTTTAAAATATCCAATCCTGTGGTATGTGTCATCTACGCTGTTTACCAAAACCCGATTTCTTTACATGGAAAAAAGCTAATGAAAGAAAAAGTTGAAAAAAAAATGGTTTTCTGAAGAAAGGAAAAGCTGGGGACAGTCCAGTTTAAAACGATAATTTTCTAAGAGATGTGCTGGATGAGCGGGTTAAATTTTCATTTATATTATCGAGAACTTGCGCTTTTAACAGTGATGGATGACCAAATTAGATGCGAACTTTACATCTTGCACACTCTCAGTCGTATAATGTTTAACAATCAAAACCGATATTTTTGATTTGTTAGAATAGGAATTGCAGAATGAGGAAATATCAGCTAAGATTCGTCTTGTACAGATTTACAATATATGCTCGAAATAGGTTTCAACAATAAACACACACACACATACATTCGATCTTGTAAAAACGGCATTGCTGACGCAAAGCACGGGAATTGATATTTTCAAAAATACTGGCACGTACGAAAATCGCTTTAACTGCCTGTTTAAATTGGCCAGTAATACCATCTGACTAATAATTTGACGTAAAATGTACCTGCACGTAAGTTCTACCTTTTTTAATGACGGGTTACGTTCGTTTTAAAAACACCCTGGGTGCAATTAGAGTTGCAAAAAACCCGGGAGTTTTGGGAAGCGGGAATAAACCCTGGAATTTTGGGGAATAAACCCGGGAATTTGGGGGAATAAACCGGGAATTTTGGAAGCATTGGACATTTTAATGGGAAGAAACTAATTTACGCGTTTCGCATATGTTCTGGCTAGTCCGACACATGGATCGCCGTTTAGAGAAATTTATCAAATATCTGCATTAGTTTAAAAGTAAAGTCTATTGAAATAACATTTTCAAAAATTTGAAATTATAAAATGTTCCTTGCAAATGTACAAATTATGTTAGTCCTAAAATTATAAAATTTTATTGGGATTAATATAGATTTCTTATAATCGTTCAATATTAAATGACTGTGAATGAATAAATCACGTTGGAATAAGTATTTCACCGTTCGGGAGTGTTTTTGCTTTTAAAATATTGACAAATTAAATTACAATTTGTTCGTGGAATTAATTTTCATTTTTACTTATACAGGGTGAGTCGGAATTTTTTTTACAAAAGCAGAGGGGTGATAGTACCCCACCAGACGATCAATAATTACCATGGAACATAGGGTCGCATTGCACTCAGAGAGGCAGAAAAGAGTAAAATTTGAATACGCACCTGCACGTACACCAGTGTTGGGAAAGCGAATGAATGATACCAAACTTACAGACAAACAGATTTATTGTGCAGCGACAAACTCACAGCAAGTGCTCAAAGTGGCGACCACGCGTGTCGCTGAACCGTTCACACCGGCGAAGGAATGACTGACGCACCCTCTCGAAGATTCCGGGTGTTGTGTTAATGTGGTCTGCGGCAACAACGATGCGCGCGACGAGATCTTCCGCCGAGTCCACAGGCGTCTCGTACACTAAAGATTTCATGTGGCCCCAGAAGAAAAAGTCCAGTGGGAATAACTTGCAGCGTTGAAGTTGTGCCGGTTTTTAAAGGGCAACGTGTGCTCTGATTGGCTATTGCCGGAACCTACTAGGAGCCAGTTATGCTGATTCTGCTCCCTGGACATTTGCATACGGTAACTGCGTTCGTGTCTGGCGTAGGAGATACTACGTAGACTGGTACACAATGACGTCCGAGGCGCTGACTGCGTCGACGCGGTTCGACGTGCCTCTTTTCTGCCTCTCAGAGTGCAATGCGATCCTATGTTCCATGGTAATTATTGCTCGTCTGGTGGGGTACTATCACCCCTCTGCTTTTGTAAAAACAATTCCGACTCACCCTGTATATAATAAGAAAGTCGCACAATTTAAATATTTTTCTTGGATCTAGCAAATCTCTTACAATTTTCCATACTTAAGCTATTTACAATTCCGAGTGCAAAAAATAAATATCAGCTTTGAGTCATACACATTTTTTTTTGCAATGCAATATGCAATGGCTGAAAATTCCCACTTTTTGGAAACTTTCAAAATTCCCACTTTTTGAAAACTTTCAAAATTCCCTTCCTAGAAAACCCGGTTTATTCCCGGGAATAAACCTGGCTTTTTTTTCCGTCTTTGCAACTCTATGTGCAATACTGCTCAGATTGCACGGCCCAAACAATAAATATCGAATGTGTGAGGCTCTGAAATGACTGAGAAATAGATGTTTCAAAGAATGTGAACATTTTAGAAAATCTGAAATCCCTAGTAAACACTCTACCCCTCTGGAATTTAATGATAAATCCATATCATCTAAGCTCTATATATAGCCACTCCTGTGCAATAGATGTTTCAAGAAAAAGTTTTGAACCGGAGGTGGGGAAAAAATTGAAAGTGGAAATCCTTAGTGGACTCCAACCCCACAGAAATTTTATACTGAATCCATATCAGTCGTCATCAAAGCTCTTTCTATAGCCGATACTGAAAAATAGATGCTGCAATGAATTTTTGAATCGAGAGTGGCTGCTCGAAAACCGGAAGTGGACATCCTTAGGTCATCCAACCCCATCCAAAATTTAATACTGACTCCATATATCACTCATTATCTAAACTCTATCTATAGCTAATCCTGAGTTTCAGGGAATATTTTTGAAGTGGAAATGAAAAAAGAACCGGAAGTGGAAATTCTTAGTGAGCCATATTACCTACTCTAAAATTTTATGCTGAATCCATATCAGTCATTATCTAAGCTCTATGTGTAGCCAATATTGAAATATAAATGTTTCAAGAAAAAGGAAAATTTTTGAACCGGAAATGAAAAAAGAACCGTAAGGCGAAATCCTTAGTGAACCCTTCGAAATTCGATAATGAATCCAATCATCTAAGCTCTATCTATAGTGAATCCTGAGAAATAGATACTTCAAAAAAAATTTTGTAAAACCTAGATGGCAAATTTAATTGCCAATAAGAAAATCTTCCATAACTGTCCCCAGAAGACCAAAATGTAATAAATTGCATTTAAAAGTACTAGTATAATTATGATTACATGCAAAAAAATCTGATATGGGCAACACATGACTTTCCTTATATAATGTAATGAATTTACTACTTTTACAGTAAAAAAATAGGTTTTTCTTATAGTAAATACTTATATTCTTTCCAAGATATTGAATTTTCGACAATTAGTAGTCATTTTCATTGATTTAGCGTCATTTTTATCCATTTGGCGAGATTTTCGTTAATTTGGCAACATCTCAAAAAGTCGCCAAGTTGGCGACATTCCGCCAAATTCGTCGCCAAGCTTTATGGACGAAGAAATAAGTTATTCTTAAAGCAGATAAATGACTATTGGCATTGAAATACAAAAGTATTACTCAAAGTATCTTTTTTCATGAATGGAACGAGCTAGATCCACGAGAATGATGTCACCCAATTTATCACATGGTATTACATATGAAAAGTGAACATGTTTCTCAATAGGAAATATTTTTTTTTTATTTTATATGACTTTTTGATAATTTTTTTGAAAAATGTGCAATATCTCGAGAATGGTTCATGTTAGCGTCCTAAAATTTATGTCAATCGTTTTCTAATAAAAAATTACATAAGAAACGCCTACTTGCGTAACTTTACCAGCGGTTTTGATTTTTTGACGATTTTTTCAAAATTTCACTCGAAAATTTAGGAGGGTTCTGAACATTCGATTGCGTATAAAAACAATTGGATTCCAGTGTTTACGGATTGTGATTCTTGTACCAAATATTGTTCGAATCGGTTCATTCGTTCGTCAGTTATCGTCTCCACAGACTCACTGACACACACACACACATACTTTCACACACACACACACACAGACATCACTTCAAAAATGTTTGATTCGTGATCAGGGATGCTTGAAACGTGCTCTCCCGTCGAAAACTCGAATTCGAATTTTCGACCCCGTCACAATACTTTCCTTATACATTATGTATATAAGGAAAGTAAAAATCAGGTGCCTGATGCCAGAAGTTAAGAGTTATTTTCAACGTTGTTAAATTAACAATAGCAAAAAGAAAGATTATCAAAATAATTTTAGATGAAATAACATAAAACTAGATACTTATAGAAGATTTTTTTACGTAATAAAAAAAAAGATGCTTGTCTTTCGGCGTGTTCGTGTGTGCGATCTGCAGCGGGAAACCTAAGCGTCATATGGCCATGAAATTTGATAGGTACATCAATTCCAAGGACGGTGCACCTCGGCGTTATGTTCTTTTAATTCGAATTAGCTTCTCAGTTATTTTATGTTCAACATTTTCACACATCGATTCCCCCGGCCGTCCAAATAGATGCTCAAGTCCTCAGGACGAGCCGGACGGTCTGGGTCTTCAACACACATCGATTCCCGACCGTCCAAATAGTTCTCTTACATCTTTCTGGTAGGTCGGACGGTCTGGGTCTCAACACACATCAATTCTCCGGCCACACAAATAGTTACTGTAAGCCTTCGGGTCAGTCGTGTGGTCTGGGTTTTTCACACACATCGATTCCTTAGCGACCGAAAATATTATTACAAAGTTTCCATCTTGACCCCCTCCGAAAGATCAAAAACCGCTCTTTCCAGCGATGTTTAAACCGAAAACGTGAACAATTCCTTCATATATATTTTTTAAAATATACATCGAAATTTGCATTTTTTTACTATATATCTGACATACACTCATGTCCAAAAGTTAAGCATAGTTGCTGTTTATGTGAAAATTTCAGGAAATCTACATCGGAATGGAAAGAAACGCGGTATGCGGGTGTAATAGGGTTATATAAGAAGAAAACAACGCAAAACAAAGATAATAACGACTTTTATTATCCAAAGAAAAGGGTTGAAAGAAAAAGGGTCACAATACGAGTGTCAACCTCAGTGAAACAGAATGATTAAAACAATGTGATGCTGCAGTTTAATACGGTGTGTGCCGTGTGGGAACCCCGGGTAGTCACGCATGCTGCACAACGATTTCTCATACTTTCAATGAGGGTTTGAATAAGTCGTGCGCTCAAAGAGTTCCAAACCTCACGAAGAGCACTTTTCAATCCCGGAACGGAACTTGGTGGGTAGCGGAGGGTTGCAAGATGTCTCCCGAGCATATCCCACACATGCTCTATTGGATTCAGAGCAGGAGAGTTGGCAGGCCACTGCATGTGCTGGATATTTTCAGTTTGAAGGAAGTTGCAGACCAAGGCCGCACGGTGAGGAGGCGCGTTAACATCCATGAATATGAAATCAGGACTAACAGCACCTCGAAAAAATCTGATGTGGGAAACACATGACTTTCCTTATATAATGCAATGAATTTACTACTTTTACAGTTAAAAAAAATGTTATTCTTATAGTAGATACTTATATTCTTTCCAAGATATTGAATTTTCTTCAATTAATCGTCATTTTCATTGATTTAGCGTCATTTTTATCAATTTGGCGAAATTTTTGTTAATTTAGCAACAATTAAAAATGTCGCCAAGTTGGCGATATTCCGCCAAATTCATCGCCAAAATCTCGCCAAGCGTTATGGATGGAGAAATAAGTTATTCTTACAGCAGATAAATGACTATTGGCGTTCAAATACAAAAGTATTACTCAAAGTGTCTTCTTTCAGGAATGGAACGAGCTAGATCCACGAGAATGATGTCACCGAATTTATCGCATGGTATTACATATGAAAAGTGAACATGTTTCTCAATAGGAAATATTTTTTTTTATTTTATATAACTTTTTGATAATTGTTTTGAAAAATGTGCAGTATCTCGAGAACGGTTCATGTTAGCGTTCTAAAATTTATGTCAATCGTTTTCTAATGAAAAATTACATAAGAAATGTCTATTTGCGTAACTTTATTAGCGGTTTTGATTTTTTGACGATTTTTTCAAAATTTCATTCGAAAATTTAGGGGGGGTTCTGAACGTTCGATTACGTATAAAAACAACAGGCTTCCAGTGTTTATAGATTGTGATTTTTGTATCAAATTTCGTTCGAATCGGCCCATTCGTTCGTCAGTTATCGTCTCCACAGACTCACTGACACACACATACTTTCACACACATACACACACACACAGACATCACTTCAAAAATATTTGATTCATGATCAGGGATGCTTGAAACGTGCTCTCCCGTCGAAAACTCGAATTCGAATTTTCGTCCCCGTCACAATACTTTCCTTATACATTATGTATATAAGGAAAGTAACAATCGAACGGTAGGCTCAAGGACTTCGTCTCTGTATCTTCGACCGGTAACCGGCCCAGTGTCAAAGATGTGGAGGGCTGTGTGGCCGTCCATCATAATGCCTGCCCAGAGCATTACAGAGCATGACTCCCCCAAACGGAAAACTATGTCTTTCCGTGATGTTTCCCGGGTGAAAACGCGTTCCACGTTCTCTCCAGATCGTGGTACGACGAAAATCAGTTTGCAGGCTAAACCTGGACTCGTCACTGAACATGACATTGCCCCACTGTTCTTTACTTCACTGCCGATGTTCCAAACTCCACTGTAAACGCGCGCGTTTCTGTGCAGACGTCAAGGGGATGCAAATTGCTGGTTTTACCATAGAGACCAACGTGTCTGAGTCTCCTGTGAACAGTTTGTCTGGAAACAGTGACTCCTGTGGCGGCTGTCCGAGCTGAACCCAGTTGTCTGGAAGAACGGTTCCTGTGACGTCGCGCAGTTATCACCAAATATCGACCTTCCCGAGCGTTTGCTACCCTTGGCCGACCTGGTATTGGTCGTCGGGTAACATCTCCAGTAGTTTGGAACCTCTGCGACAGTCTGGAAATCAGACACTGAGGCACATTCAGAATTCGAGACGCTTCGGTTTTGGGATCGACCAGATTCCAATAATTCGTCCCTTCAAAACCATGTTCAGTTGGCATCATTGTGAAATCTTTCGTCCTTTTTTAATATTAACAACACTCCGTACCACAGCAATTGCGAAATTCTGCTTCAACTGGCCATGCCGCTCGAACCCGTTTTATACTCGTTCCGACGTGCGCCGGTGCTTTGCGCATGTCGACGTCGACTGAATTGTTTTGCATATGCATAATGATTTGAATCGTGGGATCTTCGTCTCACGATTCTCCACAACTGATTGTGAACCATTGTAGCCATATTAACTCCGAATTTCTCGCATTTTACGAATTATGCTTAACTTTTGGACATAAGTGACTTTTGGAGATATAGTAGCATCCAAAAACTAAAATTAGCACTATTCTATAATTTGGTTAACAGTTCCACCTATATCTCAGCATTCTAACAGAAAACAATTTTCGATTTTATAAGTAATTTCAATTTCTGTAATTTTTTAAGTGATCGCAAAGTATTTTCTGCGAATTCCTCGCACGTTCCACGGATTCGGCCATTTTACCGATGGATTTTACTGCGCATATCCGCCTAAGAGTTTAAGCCACGGCTTACTTCATTTTTTTTGTTGTTATTGTTGTTGCTGTTGCTTTTGTGGAGAGGGGTGCAATTTGGAATAGGAAATTTCCGGATCGAATCTATTTTAAATTGTGTTCAAATGTACTTTAATATATTTAAGTAACGGCCACTTACTTAATTATTTGTAATAAGTCCTGGGTGCTTACTTAGAACGCAGACTACACAGGATAATTACTTCTAGTTTATTTATAAATAAATAGTTTTGCGTATATCTACACACACACACACACAGCAGGACACTTATAAAGATACGAGAGGCGGACACCACTCTGAAAATTGTCAAATCGGTTTGAGGTCTAAAACATATTTTTTCAAAATCTCAAATTTACATATTACATTTAGATAGATACTATTATAGAAAAAGTGAAATGTTAAAAAAAAAAATGAGGTTTCATTTTCTCCTCCAAACCAAACATGGCGTTCAAGTTCCTCGCTTTGTCATTTCGGATTGATAGATCCGAAAAGAAGCCGTCATCACTCCGATCCAGGCGAAAAAGAATCATAGGAGCGAGACTCGTTCCCGTTCTGGCGATTCCCGAGTTGGCTACGACTTATGGCTCCCCTGATCCCGAAATATGTAGACTGTGAAGAGGAAGAATCGTTAAGCGGAATTCCCACGGATGCGGAGGATAAAATAAAATATTGTAGAATCCATATCTGTGTAAAAAGAACAGAAAAAATGTTTTAACCTATGAACCGAATATGGGAGAAGTGGTATAAAAGAGACAATTAAAGAATTCTAGATTAGTATTAGAATCCTACTTTGACATAGAAGTGTTGCAAAGTAAAATTATTTGCATATTACCTTGTGAACATGAAATATAGAAAATTCTACTTTCCCTAAAATACGTTAATAATACAATATTGCCAGGACCACTTGTATTAATCGACAATTTCTCCTAATATCCATTTCTACTCTTTTAAACTGTAGAAAAAGTATTGCTGGAATAAATTAGGAGAAAAAAAGCAAGTTTATCAATGTCTTCTACACGACAGTAGCGCACGGAATACATTTTTAAAAATCTGATGTGGGCAACACATGACTTACCTTATATAATGCAATGAATTTACTACTTTTACAGTTAAAAAAATGTTATTCTTATAGTAGATACTTATATTCTTTCCAAGGTATTGAATTTTCTTCAATTAGTCGTCATTTTCATTGATTTAGCGTCATTTTTATCCATTTGGCGAGATTTTTGTTAATTTAGCAACAATTAAAAATGTCGCCAAGTTGGCGACATTCCGCCAAATTCGTCGCCAAACATTATGGACGGAGAAATAAGTTATTCTTACAGCAGATAAATAACTATTGGCGTTCAAATACAAAAGTATTACTCAAAGTACATTTTTCCTGAATGGAACGAGCTAGTTCCACGAGAATGATGTGACCACATTTATCGCATGGTATTACATATAAAAAGTGAACATGTTTCTCAATAGGAAATATTTTTTTTATTTTATATGACTTTTTGATAATTTTTTTGAAAAATGTGCAATATCTCGAGAACGGTTCATCTTAACGTTCTAAAATTCATGTCAATCGTTTTCTAATGAATAATTACATAAGAATTTGCGTAACTTCATTAGCGGTTTTGATTTTTTGACGATTTTTTCAAAATTTCACTCGAAAATTTAGGGGGGTTCTGAACATTCGATTGCGTATAAAAACAATAGGCTTCCAGTGTTTACGGATTGTGATTTTTGTACCAAATTTCGTTCGAGTCGATCCATTCGTTCGTCAGTTATCGTCTCCAGACTCACTAACACACACACACAGACATCACTTCAAAAATGTTTGATTCGTGATCAGGGATGCTTGAAACGTGCTCTCCCGTCGAAAACTCGAATTCGAATTTTGGATCCCGTTACAATACTTTCCTTATACATTATGTATATAAGGAAAATAAAAATCACACACAAAATAGAACCAAATTGAGAATATAAACGGATTTGTTTCAAAACAGTACTATATATACAATGGCTCCCGAAAGTGTACACTTACGAATTTCAATGAAATACCGCTCTATCCATTAATAAAAATTAATATTTCGGAATGGTAATTTTTTAATAATATCTATAATTTGTTCTGAACAAAACTACATAAAATATTTTAAAAACATAGCAAAACTTTTTTTTTTTTAAATTAATAATCAAAAAGTTACGTCACAAAAGTCTTCGTACAATTTTAAAAAAAATCTCTACATACAGTAAACATTGTAATATTTCGGTAAATTAGTACTCAGTAGGATATCCTCTAGCATTTACAACAGCTTTTGAACGTCTTTGAATAGAGCTTAATAGTGTTATTGTAATTTCTGCATCAATGTTCCTCCATTCTTTTATCGTTAATGTTTTTAGTTCGCTTTTCATTTTAATGCCGTGTCTCTTCGTACTCTAACCTACAGTTCTCTCCAAATGTGTTCTATTGGGTTTAAATCCAGCGACTGAGGTGGTGTGTTTCAGAACTTGTGGACAATTATGGAGACACCAGGGGCGAACATTGAGAGCCGTGTACTTAGAATCATTATCTTGATAAAAGACAAAGTTACTTCAAATAGCCAAATTTTGGGCTGATAATTTTAAAAAATTTATGTCTTTTAAAATATTTAAATAAAGAGCATGATCCATTATGCCATCAATAAATACCAAATTACCTAGTCCTGATGCTGACATGTACCCCCACCGCCAAAAGCATGCATGCTTTATTGTTCCAACTAAGTTCTTGGGTTCTAAGTTCCTCATTTTTTCTTCTTCATACAATTATACGACCATCGGAACCAAAAATGCTAAATTTGCTTTCATCTGCAAATAAGATATGATTCCAATACGTTTCGAGCTTATTTATCATTGATTTTGCGAAGGAAAGCCTAAGCTTTCTATTTTTCGCACTTACAAAAAATTTTCTTCAGGCAGAAAGCCCATGTAATCCAGCTAATCTGAGCACTCGTTGAACAGTTTCAGGTGAAATTGAAGTACAAAATTTTTCAGAAAATTCTGTAGAAATTTTTACAGCACTCAAACGTAGATTTTTCACAAATTTTCTAACTACAAATCTCTGATCACGTTGAGTTAACTTTGCCGAACCACCTTTTCTTACCTTGTTTTCTATCAGATTTTCTTCTTTAAAGCGTTTTATCACATACTGCACCGCAGAATGGGATAAATTTACTAATTTAGCGATATTACGAACTGATTTACCACTACTATGATGAAAAATAATCAATTTTCGAATGATGGTCGTTGTTTCCTTACGACTATGTTCCATTTTTAAAAAATACTAAATATTACGAAGTGAGCAAGCAAAGCTTAAAGCCAAATGATTTTTTAAATGTCACCACAATGCAAAAATAAAAAAAGCGACAGATAATTTTATTTATGAATTTATCCGAAAATGTTTTGGTGTACGATCACCTTTGTGCCGTATTCTTTCTCTGCCACCTTGCATTTTTATTTTTATAAAAAAAAGAAAATTAGTCAATATCCAAAAAAATATGTTAGGTTTTATTCAGAATCACATGGAGATGAAATGAAAAAATATTGAACTTTATATTCGAATTCAATTCCAGGCGACAGAGCTTTTTCTACAAATTTTTAAAGTGTACGAACACTTTTGGGAGCCACTGTAAATCTTATTGTCATCCAAAACTGATATTATGCAAAACTGTCGAAGGGTGTAGGGAGATGAAATAGTTTCGACAATCTTGCATATCAATTTGAGATAATGATAAGATTTATGTAGTATTGTTTGATTTAAGTTGAATTTGCGATCATCAGACGCAAACTTTCTAAGGATAGCATTTAAAATTTACATCCCTGAATAATTCTACTTCTGATTATTTTTATTTCTTTCGAAAATTATATCACATCAACTGCAGTACGGATAAATGAGAAAAATTTTGGCTCATGTAAGAATGAGTAACACTGTTTCCACCTCTTCATTTATTTTTAGTTTTTGGAGTCGCTATACGGTTCTACTGCGGGAATATTTTATTACTATTATTATTTGCTAAAATAAATTGCCCGGGTCCTAAATAAGCGCCCGCTACGTAAATAATACAGCTGGAGATAACACCTCAATTTCTAAATCGTCTGTTTTGAATCAAAATTATTCCCCCTTTCGTTTCAATACAATTCCTTTAGTTTCAACGCATATGCGCGCAATTGTTTACCACACATGCGCACAGACGTCCACTTCTCCCCATAGCAACGTCCAGCAAACCGGAGAAAACCGGGATCGAAAATTTCGATTTTTATACATTTAGTAGAATATTAACAGAAAATAAAATAATTAAATTTCTTTTTCGCTAGAATGCAAAGAGATCCATAGATCCATATTTTTTCCAAACTACAGAATTGTGCTAATTTTCCTTTATCGGCGAAATAAGAAAATAAAAATGCGTATTTTTATATATTTAAAAACTAATAAATAAAAATAAAGGAATTATCTTACGGATTCGGTTCAAAAATCGATTGATAGGACGTTTCTCAATCTTTCCCATGATGTCAAGATGGAAATTCTGTGGTAATAATTTCGGTCGCAAAAGAACAGATTTGTTTTTGCTTGTTTAAATGTGTTCCGTATTGTTCAAAATCGTGTTTCAACATGAAATAACTAAAAAACTACTTAAAAAAACTCGACTGTTTGTCATAAGAGTTCAACTGATCCAGTATCGAATTTCGTGACTGTCCGCAGTTTAGATTTCTCGCTAACAGAAGGCAAACACAGACAGACAGACATATTTTATTATATATGATTAAATTGAGTAGTATTATCTGTATTACTTATGCAGTGATGCTTATTCAAAGGTTTGTATCTTAAATCAAGAGAATTGTTGGGCATTCGTGCTAATTTTAATGTAAAATTATGTATCAATATAGTATTGATTCCACTGTTTAGTTACCATTTCAACATTTTACAGACTTAATTCCAAAAGTGTTTGAAAGGTTTGAGTCTTGAAAGTATAAAACATTGCATTTTCGCCAAATCTTGAATTCGAAATTTTTCAAATTCAACAATTTCTTTCATCTTTCTTTATTTTTAATTCTGTTAGCAATTATTATGCAGTACTATTTTACATTTTTAATAACATTCTAAATTGAGATACTTCTCTAAATATGACAAATTTTAACATACTCGTACATAAAGAAAAAAAAAGTTTCCTCCTTGTTATTGATTGCATTCCTTTTGTTATTGAAGGATCCCCCAAGTTAAAGATTTTCAATTCAACCACTGGTTTAAACAGTTAAATGCAATTTACTACTTCTGACAGGCGGGTCACAACATAATACCATGTGGTGGATTGCAAATGGCACATGGCATAGTATTCTCTACCTCTGGAGTTACTAAAAACTCAGTAAGAGTGTATTATGTATGGTGCATGTCCACATTTTTCAATGCCATGCTCTTTTTTCTTTGTATTTCTACACAACTGCTTCCCCTAGTACATTACAATGAACCAAGCACTGGCCAATTGCATGCTTAACACTTCTTATGCTCCAACTCTAAATTTTTATTAAATGACTTTTCAGGGTGGTACCGTAGGACTGGGACCAGAGGGGGTCATGAGCATTCCAAAAAATATTCTCGGTACTCTGACAAAAATACTCAAATTTCACTAGTAGCATAAAATTTAATCCTAAATTTTGCAGTAAAAATCGTTTTATGAGAATTTTTTATGAATTACTTCAATTCGAATCTAAACAGAGTCAAAATAAACTGATGAGAAGATAGCGTTCATATCATGCGTTAACTACTAGAATTTATAATCAATTAACAGTGTCACTACTGGTTAATGATTATATTGGCATCAATTATAATTACATATTAATGTTGATGTATAATATCTATATGAATTTTCAGTCAACTATTATCTTACAAATATAACTACACTATTAACTACTTGGGAAAATTTATAATATTTTATATGGATTGAAATATGTAATATTAATTATTAGTTTACAGATGCTAATAATTAATTAGTTTTGTAGCACATAAACATTGACACAATAACACATAGTAATGGCAGTCCCCAGTAATAAAAGAGGTACCATATTTAGTTACAATTAATTAAACTAATTTTTAAAAATTAAAATTTAATATTTTAACAAATTTTTTTAAAAAATCATAGAGAACCAACTCCTCCTTCAGCACTGTTAAGTCTCCCCCCCCCCCCCCCTCTCCTGAATTCCATTTCTGCCTCTTTGTCTCAGTCTGCAATCTTACCCCAGACTACAGTCCTGTGGCCGCAATGAGACTTTTCAGTCATAAAATTTCAAAGAGTAGACTCTGGTTCAATTAGACAAGGAGGAAGGGAGAAAAATAATGCATAAAACTTAATATATAACTGTTTTGCACAAAGAATTTTATATCATTTTATTAACAAAATTGCAAAGATTATTAAAATCTTGTACAATAACAGAAGTTTGATCTATACACATAGTAGGTTTTCTTCTCAAGTTAGAAACTTTCCAGTTTGAAACTAGGTGTCATATGTACAAATAACAGGAGTGAAAAGGTAACAAGGTACTTAAATGTGAAATTACAATATATAATATTTTTTAGAATAAATATCAAATTGCACAAATAAGAAATTATAAAATATGAAAATAAATTATGTAGCACTATCGGTTAACTTTTAATTAAATTAAATAAAAATGGGAAAATATAATATGGTTGAGCCCGCATAAGCCAAACCTTCACAATACCTTGAAAAACATTTCACACAGGTGGTTATTAAATACTACATTTGTTCGAAAAACAAAATATTTAATAATAACCAAAAGCAAAGCTTACAGGGATATATGTGTTCTTTATATATTTAACTCTATTCAGTAATTAAAATTATCTGATCATAAATTGATTTTTATATTTACATTCACAAGGAATGACTTCCCATTTAATTAGAAAATCTATAGAATTGTCTGGTTAGTAACTCACTCTGCATATATTATATGGGAATGTATGTGTGTATATATATATATATATATATATATATAAATATTAAAAATGAAAATCCAATGTATGTATGTATGTATATATATATATATATATATGACCTCAAATGTATTCACAGAACATAACTTAAAAAGCATTATATCTTTGTTGCTAAAAAAATTCATTTAATAATATTCTTTTTTGTTGTTTTTTTGTAAAAAGGCTTAATAAAAAGTTTAATTTTATTCGAGTGTGACGTCCATACTAGTAATACATATAGCTGTCCAAGTAGTACACCATCTCTCTTTAAATTAATTTAATTTGTTCGAAACTGTGCATTTAAGAATCGAGTTCTAGAAATATAACCATAATATTTTAATTGGCATTTAATCCCTGAACAGGACAAAAGATAATGAATTTACACAAAAAGAAATGTTCCTATGACAAAAGATTCTGATCTTTTGATTCCCACACAAAAGATTCTGATCTTTCAAGTTTCAATTTCTTATGATAAAGAAGATATAAGGAAGCTTAAGTTATTTCTTGGAGAAACCCAAGTTTTCCCTGGTTTCAGGTAGGGTGACAACCTTGCAGGGTGAACTCAAAATAGTTAGGAAAAAATAATTTCCCTGTGAAATATATAGACCTAAAATTCTTTATTAACTAAACTCATAGCAAAAAACTTCAATGATTATTAAAATAAATTTGATCAGCATATAGGAAAATTCCTGGTAACACAGTCCAACACTGCCACCTTGTATATTTAACACTACTGAGTAAAATTATACCATAAGTAAAAAAGAAATAATTCGTTTTCAGAGTAGAGGGCTACTGATTCGAAGTCGTATCTTATCATGTTTAACTGTATCGATATTTAAATTTAAAATTATATATGCTGTGTGAAGAGACAATGAGGAGTTCATTAACAGATACTATAATCTTTAATTACCATCAGTAACTGAAAATTCAAAACTTGATTTTTCATAAATGAACATAACAAACTTTTAATTTTACTGGATTGTCTTGGCAAAGTTGTGAAGTGATTAAAGAGTAAACAGCAAAAATTAATTTTTTGGGCTGACCTAAATTTGGTGTTTTAAAATAACAGAAAAATCCAACTGACTAAAAAACAAATTTTGATAGAAGTAATAAATATGAATTAACATTTTCTCTACACTATTTTGAAAAATACTATTTACATAAAATATACCTAACATCAATTCAAGGTATTAATTTTATACATTTTTACATGCCAAATTTAAAAACTACAGAGTTTAATACCCCAAAGTAATACATATAATATACTTTTCCACAATAGATAGTGCTACATGTAAACATACATTTAGAAATCTTATATGAAACCAAATAAATTAACACCTTATAAAAGCATGATTGCAAAAAGTGCATAATGAGTGAAAATATTGTTCAAAATATTACATAAGAAACCCTTATTTACGTAAAAAACATGCATAATTTTAGGAACAGATGGCACCCATAACAAATATTCCAACAAGCAGTGCTATAAAATTTAGCAAAATTATCTTGCATAAAACATATATAAACAATCTTATATGTAATGAAATTAAAAATGTTAATAAAAGATATTCAATAACATGTTAAATAAAAAAAAATAAGAAAATTCCTTGACTTTTTCCAAAAATATTTCAGGACATTTTGAAATCCACCATTTTACAACAAAAATTGATGAAAGGAAGGCAGTGAGACTTTAAAACTTTTCAAGATGAAACAAGCTATACAATTAAAAAAAAAAATTTGGCTCAGCTTTTTTACAAAATTACTTGAAGCATGATTACTTGAAGCAGATGTAGCTACTGAATATTTCCAAAATTCTGTAAATAAAAATAATAATTTTTCATGACAGGCCACTGATCCAAAATGTTTAAGCAGTGAACTAAACATTTTTTCTCAGATTATATCATTAAATATATAAAAAAAATTAGCATAAATTAGTGGATCAGTTTTCAATTTTATCAAATGATTTAAATTCAAATTATGATTTTTCTTAAAGTCAGAAAAAATAATGACTATTTGCTTAAATTTATGGCTTTCATGACCTTTTTGTGAATTTGCAATTTTTATGACAAGCAGACACCCTGTAATAAATTTTTTATAATGCTAAATGTTATGTAGAAATGCAATTCAAATATGTTTTAATTCAGAATTTAGATATGTGCCCCATATGCTCTTTGACTCTGCCACAGATAGTTTGTTTTTATGTCCCACTATGTATTACATAGCAACAAGATCGCTGTTATTGACAGTAGTATACCTGGAAAATGGATGTACAGGCAAATGTTACACAGTTGAAAACCATCAATTGGCATTTGATAAATGCAACTTACGAAAACTATAGTTGAAGAAAACTTCACTTTCTAACTCATTTATCAAACGCAGCTTGAAAATATTTTCCCATAAATGTAAAATGTATTTTTAATCAAAGGAATTTTTTTTTATTTCTGTGTACTTTAATATTAGTTAAAAAAATATCTTATTGCTAAGATGTGCAAAATAAAATTTCCTTATATGCAAAGATTTATTTTTACTTTAATGACTTAATAGCATAGCAAAGAGACAAGGAATTATAGAATGCAAAATACGAAATTATTTTATCCATGGGCTGTACATGCATTGTTTAATGACAAGTTACCCATAATATATAACTGAATATCAGGATAATTGTCAATTTTTGTGTCCTTTAAGCTTTAAAAATATAATAAATAAGCTAGATATATTTTGCAGTATTGTGTAGAATACAATCTATTCTACATAATTTTTAACAAAAATTATTTTTCAATATTAAATGTAGGTTTGATTTCATAAAAATACAAATATGTCATTTCTGTTACTGTTCCTCAGTGATGAGAGTTGAAATTTCATCTTCTTCTCTCATCACATCAGTAAGAAACTTTACTCTCTTCTCTCTTCACATCAGTAAGAAACTTTAATAATAGAAATAAATTGCAATTATAGAATAAGAAAATCTTAAGTATGTTTCTTAAGTATTCTTATAATTCTTAATTAAGAAATTACGATTTTAACTAGTATATCTATAAAACTTTAACAATCTTATTTTGCAAAATTGTTTATGCATGTTTATCCCTGAGAATCGGTGACATTTCAATGTTGTCCAAAAAATAGTCTTTTCATCCATCAGATGGCAACAGAAGTGATTTCAAATATGTTGAAGAATATTATTTAGAGTTTTGTTCCACAAATGTTTGAAGTTTTGGAACTTTGCAAGTAAGTGAAAAACGCAATTTTATTACTGATTTCTGATGAGCATATTTATTACCCGTCATTTCTGGCATGCATGTAGTTATTATAAATATCACTGAAAATTTTAAAAACATTGTGTGACTTCTCTTAATACATACAAGTTATACATAGTACATACTCTGTTTCCCAATTGTTAGTCTCGATTTTGGTACAGAACAAAAACAAACCCTTATGTCATTCCTGTCACGGTCATTTCTGACACAGGAACCTAATAAATATGCTTTAAAATTCCATTAATCATGTTAAACAGCTCTGTCGCCCATTAGATATTTTAAAAGACATTTCCAAGAACTTATTCCAAGTAAAAGTTTTTAGAAAAATTAAAAAAACACATTTTTTGGAACTTTGAAAATTGACAATTATCAGAAATTCAGCCACATGCAGACTATAATTTCAGTAGATTTGGTTATATATTTTGAAAAGTTTAGTTTCCCCTTAAGAGAACATATTTTTTCTACTTCTGCAGTTCAGTTTTTCTATGCTAACAAAATGGATAATGCATTAAAACTCTAGCTCATTTTGTTTCAGATATTTAGGAGGGAACAAGAATAGATGCTAGATATAGATTTTTGCTGTTTCCTTATTTATAACATAGTAGTACTCCCAATTTCTATTAAAACATAACACATATATTTTATATAAATATAAAACATACTTCTAATTATTTTATTAAATTTTTTAAAAGACACAAATTTTCCTCTTTTCTGCAGCAATGGTTCTAAAAATAATGATGGAAAATATCAAACTAAATACGCTAGAGCCATAAAACTTTTATCCATAGTTTAACATGATAAAAATCACTTTTTCAAAATACTGCTTTGCTCTGAAAGTAAAAATATTTCAATTATAAAAAAATCTTGGTCAAGATTGCTCCACAAAGGAATTGTGCTATTGGTGACCATCAAACCATAGGAAAATAAAATATAATTTTCTATTTTATGCAAAAACAGAATGCACTTTTAAAACTACATTTAAATATTAATAAAAACATAATTTGCAAATAATAAATAAGTTACTTTATAATTTGTACATATAATAAGTTAATGTTTAAATGTACACAATTAAATTGTATTTTGTGATTATTACATATCAACATATCCCAAAATATTATTGGAAAGTACAGAGAAACTGACAAACAAAATTTATATCCAACAGTAAATATACATTCCAAGCAAGAGAGTAATAACGTACAGTATTGTTATACACAACGGATATTAAAAACAATTCAGAATAAATATCTGAGCATGCTGGATGTCCTATTAATAAAATCTAGATTTCCTTATTTGTCAAAATACATGCAATATAAACATAATCTGCAATTTTAAAATTGCAGCAAACTTATAAAACCCATTATTTCAAAGGAATAAATGGCTAAATTGAAATTAACACATCTTTCATGATTCAAAATTAACATTTCAATCAAATAAATACAACAAATAATTTTATAAAAGTTGGAAATTAATGACTTGATTAAATACATACAAAGATAGTTCATTTTGACCAATGAAATGCAAAGTAAAATTGAAAACAAAACTGCTAAACACATCTTTGAAGCAGTCATAACTGAAAACCTTTACTCTAACTGGTGTAAAAAAAAATTACATGTGAAAAAACACATTGTTAATAAATGCTGTATTGTTAAAGTTACACCTTTGTTGATAATTAGATATGAATATTGTTTTATTAAATGGGTTTGTTCCACTTCTGAAACTGGTTAATAAAATTCATTTCTAAGCTGCATTATTAACAAAATATTCTTTTCACAGACTACCCTAACTAAATTTATGATATGAATATTATCAATTCAAAAAATAATAGACAAAAGTAAGTTATGTATTTTTCAATAATAAGTTACAGAAATAAATATATAAGTTTTTAAGTTTAAATAGGATAATTTTTCATTCAAGCCAAACTTCTGTCAAAACTTCTGTCAATGTAATCGATATATTATGATTGTAGCTTTAATGCACAGAAATATCAAATCTAAATGTAGAATTCCTTTATTACCACATTATTTCTTCCAATGTTATCATTACAAAATTAAAACCTAATCTGCAAATTTAATCAATGACTATGAACTAGAGTAGAAGTTCCTTCAACGCTTTTGATCATAACCCCTTGAACTTAGAGGTTTAAAGTGGGGATCCTTTTTACTCAAAGTATTAATAAATTCAAAATTATTTCGATTTTTATATCATGTATGTCTACAATTCAGAACCTACTGTCACTTTAACACTTGTAATTTCCTGAGGTCCCTTGCGATGGAAGAGGTCTTGCACGAGTAAAAAATTTAGATTTTTACCCCCTCCGGTCTGACAGTTACAGGCTTCGAACTCAGCCCAAAGATATAAAAGTCAATTCCAAATAATGTCACTTAGGGACAATTTCAAGTTCAGTCTGACCCCAAAACTAGTCTTGGTCTGGATTATATGGAGATTTTACAATGTATCAAAAACAAAAAATATGTGCTATGTTTGAACACAAAATGACTTTTAAAAAAAAAAATTTTTTTTCTTGCTTTTTTTAATATTTTTCTACACATACCATAAAAATTTTGAACTATACATCCTTCTTTTATTTAAAAAACAATAGAAGGAAATGCAGAGACAATTATAATCAGATCTTTTGAAAACAAAATTAAAATGGTGAAACTTGGAGAGGGGGGAGGGATATGCTGTGAATTTTCAAACATAAATAAGAAGAGTTTCGAAATTTTGGATAAAAGACTAATTTTCATAGTATATTATTAAAAGTATTTAATAAAATTTACATTCTGCAAACTCTTAAAAAAAATTGACTTCAAAAACTAAGCTAACTTTGTTGTAATTCTGCAAAATTAATTAAAAGTTGGAGTATTATCACAATTCTGTGGTAGCTGAAATTTACAATAATTTTTCACACTTGTATTAATACCGTTCATATAATCTATTTTAAAATAAACTACATCTGGCCCAGCCAGCCTACTCAAATGTTTTTATGCTGAATCTCGTGAACAAACTGAGTCTAACACCAAATACAAAGCCATAGAAAACTCAATCTTGGTGGGGGGAGGGGGGGGGGGAATCTTTGAACCACAGGTTGGGAAATACAAAACTATCTCAACAACTTGAATTTAAAAAAAAAATCATAAATATCCACTTAAAAAAAACTGAATAAAGCACATAATTTATTAATACATTTACTGGCTTAATGCTTTTATTGCTGGAAAAATTACCCTGCAGAATCATGATTGTAACCTAGTTAATACAAATTGTAGGATTTTGAGAACAATTACTTTTATCCTAATTTAATTATCACCTAAAAGCACCAGAGGTCTAGGATTACTACACTCATAAGAAATATTAAGACTTTATACATAAAATATTTCATGCATATTAATTACTGTATAATACATTGGGACATTAAGGACACTGTGTTTGGATTCATATGTCCCATGATGAGTGAGAGGACTTGTATTTACAGAAGTTTAATGATTATTTTAAAATATGGTATTAACATAAGAATACTTGGTATATTTTGATCCTTGAATTGTTTATGGCGAACTCCAAGCTTAAGATACAAAACTCTAAATTGCCAAAACCTATAACAAGTTTTAATGAAATATTGTACATTGATATAATAATTCAACTTGTACAAAAAAAAAGGAAACCAAAAGATTTTAAAAAAGAAAAAGAAAAATAATAAATTATAAGAAATAAACATTTGATATTTCAAACTTGTATAACTTTATATGAATTAGCTCAATATGAATGCAAAAAGTCAACTTTATAAATTTATTATATAAAATCAATGTTTAATGATCATTTTTTTTCCTTTGAATGTTGCATCATATAATACAGAATGTAACTTTGCACACAAATAACAATTAAATGAATCACATCATAAAATGCTGCGCAAATAAAATGTAGAAAGCAAACTAGTTCACATTAAAGAAGGAAATCCACATATTTCTAAAATGAAAACTTTTTTTATCACATTCTATTTGTGTGACATTTCTTTTTTCTACATTTTATTTATGCAGCATTTTCTTTATTATTTAGTTATTTGCTGTGTAACAAAATTTTTTAACAAAATAATAATTATTTTCATCATATTTCTACTTAGAAACTGCAGTGAATCATATTAAGTAACTGATCATCAAAAGACAATAGATTCCAAAGTCCATGCAGTAAAATGCTCTTTTAGACAGTCAAAATAAATTAATGTATGGGAAAAAACATAAAACGTTTATGGAAGTCGTGAATTAAAAATAACATTTTAAAAGCTTTATCCACATTTGCAATTACTGACAAACATTCAAAACACAAGGATCAAAATAGTTACCCTAGTAATAAACACAGATCAGTTTAAATGTTACTGATTGACTTGACTGGAACAATTCGTGAAATACATTATATAGATGCAACAACGCACAACAAATTTAAAAAGATGTATACAACAAAGTCTAAAACATGAAGCAAATTGTATAGTGAGCTTCTGTAAAGCAATTGTCATGGAATTACATACGATACAAGGATCCTTTAAATTGACAAAGAATTCTTCAAAGCAAATAAGAAATAAATATATAAATTAAGTAAATGTATAAATATTTCTTTTTTGTTTTGAATGTATTTTATATTACAACATACATTATCGGCAAAGAGTGTTGCATGCAATAATGAATGTAGTGCAAGATATGGTTTTCATTATCATGTAAGCAAAGATTATTTTTCAACATTCCAAATGATATTATTTATACATAGTGGTTAAAAAATAAAAACTATATTCTTTCTTGTATAAATGAAATTCAAAGTGATTTGGAATGTTTTTAATTTTCAGTATATTTTTCTCAAAAAAAAAAATATTACACTTTCACATTCTATTAAATCAGCAGTGAAGATACTGAAATATATATTTAGAACAATGTCATTTAAGAAATTTTTAATGAAGTACAAATAGCCAATACAGATACCCCTTGTTATATCACACCTATCCAGAGACAATCAAAATGCACAATTCTGAGCATTCCATTGATTTTAAACTGCTCTTAAAATTTTTCTGTTACAGATATTGAAATCCTGTAAGAACTAAAATGTGAAAGACATATCAGAGGAAAAACCTGCAAACAGCAGGCATTAAGTTTAGAATTATGTTGCAGTTGCAGCCAACATTAGTGGACCGCTATTGCCCTTGTTAGAACATATCACCATGCAATAGCCATTAACTGCGCTGACAGCGAGTTATCATGCGTTGGCAGCAAGTTATCATGCATCTAGAAATCAGTTGGAATCCAAATTGCCTTTCTATGCTTCTAACCAGCAAAATTTTAAAAAGTTGTCCCTTAATCACAAGAAAGAAGAAAAAGAAAAGGAATGTGAGTTATAAATACTGAAATGGTCTAAATTTTCATGAATAGATCATTTCATTTGTGGCACATATTAAAGCAGTATACCTCAACATAGATTATAAAATGACATAATATAACAATGGGTACATAAGTATTTTAATATTAGAACTATATTTAAACTAAGACATATGAATACTAAAATTTATAAATTTATTCACACATCAGTAGATTGCATTCACAGGTAAGCCCCATTTTACGCACCCCATCCATTATCATGATTCACTTTTATGCAGATTCATTTTGCAGGTCTGTAGCGACCCCAAACTACAGTGTACTACATCAAGGTGCAAGGTAAGGAATACAGAGGTGCATTGACGGAAAGATACAAACCAGAAAATTGGGCCACAAAGAAACTTCTCCCTTGATTATCAGTTCACTCACAACCAGCAAATATAATGCATAAGTTTCCTGCACTCTTACTCAGTTTGAACTGTCCAATAAATGTAATATTAATGCAGCAAGATCTTAAATTGTAAATCAGTATTTTACAGAATAAATTGTTTTGAATTAACCAAGTGTAGTTGTTCAGTTGGAGTTCGTTTTTACACAATAACTATGCAAAATTAGAGACCAGACATTGGTGTCTTGATAGGTTATTTAATACCGTAGAAAGTGTCACCAATTTTCACAAATTCTCTTTTCAATAGTTTCTTTTTATACATATATTTTAATAATTTTTATCAATACCATGCACATTATGAGTGGCACGGATTGGGCATGCAATTTTGAAACCAGTGGGCCCACATAAATCTAAAAAAATCCAGTAAAGACAGTGACAATGATTTCTGCTTCTATTAAAAATTGCTATATAGTTATCTATTTGAAAACCAAATTCAAAGTTATATAGTTCTGACATTTCATTCGAAGGTCAGCTTTGTCCTCTCAGAGGAGAATCATCGCTTTGTTCTTTTTACTCCTATTTTAATCGTGCTTTCCATTTTAACTAAGTATTCATTTGGTGGGTGGGGGTGATGGCTATTAGAGAGCGTTGAAACCCAGACCGTCCGACCTCGTGAATAATTCCACCGAAATATTTTGTACTTTCCACTGGCACATGAAGAAGATAAATAAATCTTGCATTTCAATGAAAAGTGGGAGGAAAGGCATGCAAAATTAGTGGATAGGCTATCAGTAGGATTCTGTGTGATCCAAAATGAACAAGGCAATCGCTTATTCAAGGGAAATGCAAATTCAAGGAAAATGCTCCAGACTATAGAAGTGATCAGGATCAATTCTAGGAGCTGCTATGTTTGTGCCTATTCTCCTTTTCACTTGCCTCTGGAAACAATATAACATTAATTTATCAATTCGGTGTTATAATGTCAAAGACTATGCTTTACTTTCCGGAAATAAGTTCCAAACTTCTACGAACATGTATCACTGATGTAAGCATGGAGAGATGAGAAAACCAATTTTGTCAAGAACAAATAGAGACCACTCTAGCTGTTATGAGTGGGGAGGAAAAGTTTTTTTTTTTCAGATCAGACCCAAAATCCAGAAAATCCCAGAATCTGAAAAGATGCCAGTCCCAAGCTTTCCAGATAAAAAGTCCAATATTGTATAATTTTAAATAAGCAATTTTGATTGTATGTTATATATAAAATTGAAAGTCTGTCTAATTGTCTGTTCCATCATATAAATCTCCAGTTTTTGACTAAAAAATATTTCACATTTGGTATGGTTATTCTCTTATTTTACTGCAGGTAAGTCTGTTCATGTTTCGAGTTCCTAGCAGATGTTGAGTTATGAATAGAAAATGCTTCAATATAAAGCATATTGTGCAGACAATTTTTTTATCTGAAACTTTATCTAAAGAAAATTATATCCTGTTGATTAGCAACAGGATTAAATGTGTTTATATAACAGATAATTTTTCATTCAATTCATCCCATAAAATAATAACGAAATTGATAGAAAAATTAACTTCATAAATGAATGAATGGTATTAGAATACTTTTGATTTTGTTATATCAATTATGGCAATGGAATATACGATTATGGTAATTATTTAATTTTCAACTTTTCAAGCCATCTGTTCTATTTTGAAAAAAGCTTATTTAAATTCATATATTCCCCAATGTGCTTAAATGATTGTTACAAGGGGATGTATGGTACATGTTTCACTATCATTTGAGTATCTTCATTTTGGTGTATGTTGACAAAATTTCATTTTTTTTTTTTTTTTTTTTTTTTTTTTTTTTTTTGTAAATTTGTTTACAATGGGGACCAGTATGTTTTATTCTTCAAATTTACTTGTGCACATAATCTTGTGTAGCAAGAACAGATATTTTTATACTTATTTTAAGGAAAATTAAATTAAATATTTTAATAGTATTTTTAAAGAACAGTAATTTAGAATACTACATAAATCTGCATATTTTAAATCATAAACAATGCTGGTTATATGTGCTAGTTACATATATCTCTCAAAACACATCCCGAGTGTAAAACAGGGATTACCTGTATAAAGTTATAACTGCAGATTTACTAGATTCAGAAATGCATTTAAAAGATAAAAAGATAAAATATAAATAATTTCTTTGACAACAATGATATATAAATTCATGAATCAATTTAAAATTGTCTTGTAAAGCAAAAACTGATAAAACATGAAATATGTCTTCATTTGATTTATCAATAAGTTTTCTATATTAAGAGATAATAAAACAAAAATAAAATCATACAAATAACATAGTACAACAATAAAATATTCTTTTAACTAAGATGATTAAAAACAAAATTATCTTATGATATATACTGCTAACTCTAATGACGTTAACTAAATATGTAAAAAAAAAAAAAATCTCTAGTCTCACATTTAAGAGAAGCTCTGTATAAAACTTGCATTTTTTATGTCTAAAACTTATGAATAATGTAACATGAATTTAAAAAATACACATTGTCTAATGCACATGAAACAAAAGTAAAATAATATAAACAAAAAAAATAGTATCACAATGAAACAAATTGCAGCTGGAAGTTTTCCCAATTTCAATCTTAAATTAATTTTTTAAATATTTGGTACAATTTCTAAATTAACAGATTTCTAAAAATATCTTGAAGCTTGATTGTAAACCAAACTATGAATAAAATCTGGTTAAAGTACAATATAATGTGATAAAATGATAGCCATTAATCAGTTTTTATAAATACATATTTTATGACAGAAACCTTGAATGAATTCTGTATAATAAAATACAAAGGGGTGAATATATAAATAAAGAAGAATATATCACGTCTGATGTATTC
Source organism: Amaurobius ferox (assembly GCA_951213105.1). NCBI lineage: Eukaryota > Metazoa > Arthropoda > Arachnida > Araneae > Amaurobiidae > Amaurobius > Amaurobius ferox. The sequence continues at coordinate 116,383,027 of OX578146.1, forward strand.
TTCTGTAATCATCAGAGAAGAATATATAGAAAAGTTTTAAACGCATGCAATATGTTTTTAAATATTAATAAGATATTTTTATACGGATGCAGCACTATATAAAGATGCAGTTTTTGCCATTATGGTGTTCAGAGCATTGATTAATGGTAGTGTAATTCAGTGGTTCCTATACTTTTAAACTCAAACACCCACTTTATAATTTTTAAAAATGTGAGACCTTCTTGACGTAATAAATTGAAATAGGCCATGTATATGAACCTTTAAAATAAAAAATATAAAAGTTCAATGCAGTAAAATAAATATTTAGTTAGTAGTAAAAATGACATTTATTAAGATCAGAGATTAAAAATTATCAGTTCAGGAAATTTGCATAAAATGCATATTGCATATAATTATGAGCATTAAAAAACTTAGCAAGCAACTTTAAAAATAATTATTAAATACAGTTGCAGATTAACTGATTGATATCCTATTAATTTGAAAGGCATTTTAATAACTTTGAAGTAAAAAAAAATACAAGATTTAACAAACATTTTATTAGTTATTACATATATTTTTGTGCTATTTGCAGACCCCTTTGGTGTTTCTCATGGGCCCTAAGAGGTCCACTGACCACACATCAGGAACCAATGGCATAATCAATTACATAGAAATGGTTAAAATTTAAATGTAATAAATGGAAATTATATTAAAAAATAAATACTAATAACATAAAGTTCTTACAAAAAAAAAATTAAGAGTATTTTACAATTATTGTGACTTTTATGAAGTATAAAATGATTCACAATGGATACTATTAAATCTTAACAATAATGAAAATTAATGTATAAAAAAGTCAAGTGGACCAATACCCTCTAGATACATTTTCCCTATACGCATGCTTATAATTAGGAAATAAATTTAAATCTATATTTTCCCAAACAGTGATTATTTTAAATGAGGAAAATAAATTTATAGAAGATTTATAGAATGCATATTCAAATATTTCAAACACAGCTAATAGAACAATCAAGAGCTCGCTGGCTGACAACATCACAGTTATCCCACTATTTATAGGTTTAAATTACAAATGAAGAAATGCTTATCAAATCATAATTTTTTGCAATGAATAAATTAACATTTCAAACTGGCTATCATTTTACAATAAAAATATTACTGCTCATAAAATATTGTCATTCATATAATATATAAATATTGAATTTATTACATCAATTCATTCAGGTGCTAAAAATATAGAAATGTACTCAAATAACTTCCATGCTGCTGAATTTAAATCTTAAATAAGCTCTTTCAGTGCCTTTGAAACATCTCAAAATTAAACAGTCTCTGAGCATCAATGGCAAAACTCAAAACTCAGGAGTCAAGCTACCAGTTTATCAATAAGATTTTTAAAAAAAGTTAAAAACTATCGCTTGTCATCCTCATCATTTTCTTCATCCGTTGATGAGCTCATGCTTAAATCATCCAAACTTCCAATGGAAGGGACTTTGTTAATCTCATTCTCGGAACAATTTTGGCTGATATTACCATCAGGCGAAGAATGCCCCGTTTCTGGTGTGGTGCTGCTACCAGTGTAATGATTGCACTGCTGAGCAATATTCAATCCTAAAAAGCAACAATTAATAGAATTAAAAGCGAGCAATATGACAATTATTTTACATAATACAAAAAGGAATATATTTTTCCTTAATTTTAGAAAATTCAAGGACACATTTAAATAATTTCAAAAGTCACACAATAAGATATTCTTAACACCTTCTTTAGAACAATGCAACATGTCAATATGAGAAATATAAACTAGATCTAGTTTTACACACCTTTCAACTTTTCAAAACCTTATTGCAAAACAATATAGTGATATAAAATTTCTTTTTAATTTCATGACAGCAATTATATTTTTTTTTACATTTTCCATAAGCTTGTACACTGAATGTAATATTTAACAATTCCCTCTCCTTAGGGACTATAAAACGTAAATTTTGAAGTATTATAGATTTTTTTTCTACTGAACAATAATTGATCCATTTCATATTTTCCACTTCAATTTTTATTTCAAAAATATGAATATATAACAAAATTGTTAACATAAATGTTCATTGAACTATTCATTGAAACTATTGAGCTATAGTTTCTAGTGTCAAGAACCACATGCAGCCTTGGAGCTGCAGGTTTTGACCCCTAGACTAGAGACTGCATAGGTCATGGGTCAAATTTGATGTGATCCGCAGTTGCAAAATTACAAAAAAGAAAATTGTTGACTTGCAACCCAACCTGAAGCCACACCTTGTGACCTTAAATACCCGACCCGTGACTAGCAATTGCAAAAAAGAAAATTGTTGACCTGCAACTCAACCTGAACCCATAGCTTATGACCTTAAATACCCGACCCGCGACTAGCAATAGAATTGTATATCAAAATTATATTCATTAATCTGTAATGCATAAGCATGATTTTCTGCTGCATTCACAAATTTATCCAGTTACTCTTATAAAAAATAATAATAAAATACAGGCAGTAGTGGCTCATCTATAAGTGCTGCAGAGCTGCAGCATCCCCTGTAATTTATTTTTAAAATATTTTTTAATATATTCATCGCATTTGAATTATTTTCCCGCATGGAATTGGCACTGAATACAGGTTGAGCATTTGTAAATAAACTGTGACTACAAAGGAAATGGAAAGGTTGCTTTTCTTTTGAGTGCTCTTAAAAAGTGTGGGAAAGTCGCATTCTGGCTGCAGAACTCGCACCTCTTTGTCGCTGCTAAAAGGTTCAGTGCACATGCTCAGAGTAATGCATAAGAGACAAGATAAACAAAGGCCAATGTTCGCGTCGTGCTGCAGAGAATGCAGTTCCATTACTTTATTCGTATCCCATATGCTATTCTGATTCCTTTCATTTTCTGTTTTTGATTCCGAAATTGTTCATTTGTGTTATGAGTTTGCTTATTTCAGAATAAGTGACTGCTTAATGCTTGTGTATTTGGTAGAAAATTAAACGATAAGGGGAATGTCCTTTGTGTACAAATAATTGGCACATTTATCATTATGTTGTTAGATAATTTTTTTTTTATATTGATGCATTAAAGATTTAGTTTAGTTTAAGATATAATTTATTAGCAGCACTACTACATTCCCATCTGACGAGCCGCTACTAGGTACAGGCCTTAAAAATAATTTTTGAAGGTAGACCCACAATCCGACCTACAGCTTAAAAAGAAAAGGATACCTGAATCGCAACATGAAACATCAAAGAAACCTGACAACAACCTGATACACAAAGTGGGTAACTTGCGGGTAAATATGGGTACCCAACCCAATCAATGCAAGACCTTAGACTATAGATAGTATTACCCAAAAATGGCTATAAATGTTGAAATATTGATCACTGGTAATTTAATTTTGATCAATATTTTTTTGAAAATCAATAAAGAAAACAAACACTTATTTTGTATTTCAGAAATGTATGTATATAAACTGCCAAATACTTGATTTAGTTAATTAATTCATTTCATTGGGGTATGTTTCAAACAAAAAAAATTAAACTAAATTTCAGCAGAAAACTAAAACTACTTTTATAAAAAAAAAATATCTTGCACACAATTTAAAACATACCAGATGTACTTGCTTGAGCATCCCCAGAGTTAGATATGTGGACCATAATTGGAGATTTGTCAATGTTCAGATTATCATCAGATCCATTTGAATTCTGAATTTGTGGCTGAATCGAAGCAATATTGTCAGGCCAAAACCTCTGAACGGGTCGATTGGTTTGAGTTTTTGCCTTTTTAGCCTTGTGATTAGGTTCAGGGTTGCTTGCATCAAGCATTGGTTGCAGAATTCTTCTTCTAGCATTAATAAACCTATAACATATGAAATAGCAATTTAAATTCAATACTATTTAGCTTGCTTAAAAAAATAGAAAACAGTCTTTCTTTTTCTATTTCAATGGGAAATTTTTCTGAGAATTTTTTAAAAATACTTCAAGATTAATTTTTTATAACAAAATCACCTGTGCCTGTTAGTTTTTGAAAATTCTATAAAAACTTTATATCACTATACAATATAAACATTTTATATTCTCCAGTTGCCTATAGACTGTATTTCTGAAATGCAAGCTTATGTACTTAAGCACCATACCATCTATAAAAAAAAATGGTACTAAATTTTTGAAACCCTAGAAACAGAACAAACATTGATAGAAGAATTTGGAAATATTTTAACCTGTATTCCTATGTGGTATACCAAAACCAAAATAGCAAACTTTCTTATGGTGAAATGAAAGCTGCCAATGACAATTAAAGAATGATTAGTTTCTTTTTCACAGAGAAAATTCAATTACCAGGTCTAATGTGTTTTCAAATATAGTGAAGTGTTAATTAGCACACAGGCTTTAGATGTATTGGGTGAATTTTTTTTCTTTAGAAAACAGAGTAAGAAAAATAAAAAGTGAATTAAATGTCGATTTTTATTCCTATTACTTTCCTTACATTTCAAAGTCTACACTGGATGCATATTTTTCCTGTAGCATACCAATTTTTCTCTAAATCCAACAAATGTTTGGATTTTGCCAACAGACTTTTTTTTTCTTAAATTCATTTTCCAATTTCCCACATCAAATGAACTTGATATAAAATAAAATTTAATGCAAATCATATTAAAACTGGAATTTTTCAATATACTCTAGAACAGGGGTGGCCAACCCGCGGCCCGTGGGCCGCATGCGGCCCGCCTTGAATAATTTTGCGGCCCGCGAGATTCATTACAACTTTACAAAATACGATTATTTTGTGCAATATTTTTGTTTTTAGTGTAGTGTTTTGTAACAGATAAATCCCATAACTGTTTCTATTTTATCACGTTGCTTCTGTTTTTATACATACTTAGAAGTGGGCAGTATTGCATTGTGATTCATCAACAAAATCTATGTGCCCAAGTATTATCGAAGAATCATGTTATGCAAGTAGTCATAAAAACAGTGAATTACATTCGATCACATGCACTCTAGCATCGACAATTTAAGGAGTTCGTAAAAGAATTAGATTGTGAATATGGTGACGTTGTATACTTCAGTCGTGTCAGATGCTTGAGTCGTGGAAGATGTTTACAGCGATTTTCTAAGTTACGTCAAGAAATTGACTTGTTTATGAATGACAAGCAAATACCTATACCAGAATTAAGAAATGATGAATGGTTATTGGATTTATGCTTTTTAGTAGATATCATCGAAAAACTCAATCAATTAAATACATCATTACAAGGAAAAGATAATTTAATAATCGATGCATTTAATCACATCAAAGCATTTCAGAAGAAACTACTGCTATCTGAATCTCAATTGAAAAATAATAACGTTCAACACTTTCCATTGATGAAAGAATTAAAAAATTCAAAATGTGTCAGTTACATCAAATACGCAAAAGAAATAAGCAAACTTGCAGCTACTTTTGAGAGTCGTTTCACTAATTTAGACAAATACAAAAAATTATTTGAAATATATTCATCTCCCTTTCACGTCGATGTCGAGTTGGCCCCAGAACATCTCTAAATGGAACTGGTTGACTTACAATGCAATAATGAATTAAAACACATTTTTGAAACATCAGAATCAAAAATAGATTTTTATAACACTTATGTCACAAAAGAAAAATTTTCCAATTTGAGAGATCTGGCACAAAAAGTTGTGAGCGCTTTTGGATCAACTTACACCTGTGAATCGTTTTTTTCAAAAATGAAATTTATCAAACATAAATCGCGTTCGAACTTAACGGACGAAAACCTGCAACATCAATTACGATGTGCAAATACACGCATTGAGATCGACTTGCAAAAACTAAGTGAAAGAGTTGAGAAACAAATATCTCACTAATTAAATAAATTAAACATTATTCGATCATTGCATTATTATTATTATATTATGTATGTTTGCATACATGAAAAATAATGAAAACAATAATAATAATTCATTCTGTTTTAAATTTTCACTCCAATAAATGTTTGTAATGTGTCCAAATCTAATATAAAGCTATATATTTTTATATGCGGCCCTCGGGACGACGTGGTGGTCGAGTGGTCAAGGCATGCGTTTCCAAAGCAATCGCTCGAGCGCCACATTGTTGGTTTGAGCCCCACGTAAGGCATGGATGTTGTTGTGTTGTGGGCGCAGTGTGTTCCGCCCTCCTCTGGTGCGCCTGGGGCAACGTCCCTAGGTAAATGGATCATTTAATAAATGCCCGAATTATGGGCGAATGACGATGAGTCAAGTGCCTGGCCATTGGCAGTAATATATATATATATATATATATATATATATATATATATATATATATGCGGCCCGCGGGATTATAATGTTTTTCCGAAGTGGCCCGCAGGGTCATTTGGGTTGGCCACCCCTGCTCTAGAACAATTTGAGAATTGCATGTTATACCAAATGTAACTTCATTTGTGAATTGCTCATATGAAGTTACTTTAGCATATGAAATTTAAAATTAATAGGATAATAACTTATATATTGAAAAATGTGCATAATGTTTTGGTCTTCATGTAACATTCTATATTTATAGCAAATTTAACTTTAGTCAATTCAACTATTTCTGAGGGAAAGACGTTACATTAATTCTGTTCTGCATTAAGAGACTGGTCTTTTTAAATTTCCTTTTTTTTTAGAGGGGGGGGGGCACATTTTAGGACTATTTGAACACATTTTAAACATTTTTAGAGAAATGTCTATTTATGTTTGTATGTATATCCATGAGGTGTATATCCATGAGGACATAACAGTTCGAAAATGATTGCAAATAACCCTATAAAATTTTGTGTAGATACTATAAAAAATAAGAACTGGATACAACTTCTTATAATTCACATGATTAGAACTCAAGTTGTTCAAACTTTAATATTTTTAGAGCTTATGAAAAGCTTTATTATAAAAAACTTATGAGCTTTATTATGAAAAACAATAATAATTCCCAGAACAATGTTGGTACTATGCTATAGTATATTAAAATAGTATATATTAACACAAATCAGTAGAATGTATCCAATTCATTGGCATAACAGATTTGTTGCCAACATGAATATGAAATCTTTTTAAATAACTTGCATAACAAAAAAAATAAAATAAAATCTCATAAATAATACAAATTTTTTGTATTCTCATATTGAATATTATACAACTGAATGTACAGTATATAAAAGATAGAATGCATGAGAAAGCCATGTGAAGTCAAAATATTTTAGATTGCTGACAAAATATAATTGTTACAATTTTATTATGTACTTTCAATTTATCCCAATAATTTTAGCAATGATCAATTCCACATAGAAGTCTCATTTTTGCCCCAAAATAAATATTCAGCTTATTGCCTATTTCAGAGGATTTTAAATTTCTAGATTGTCTATGTTGAAGACCCAGACCGTCCGACTCGTCCAGAGGACTAAGAGCAGCTATTTGGACGGCCGGGAAGGTAGATTGTCTATGTGTATTAGTAAAACGTTTTAAGATTTCATATAACAATATATATGTAAATAAATATGCACTATAAATATAACTGACATCATAAGAAAATGATACTGTTATATCAGTTACAGAAATATGTTACGTCAGTTACAAAAGATATTGCAATTTTTGAAATTATGGTTGATAAATAAAATATAAATAGGTATGTATTTAGTCTATTAGTTATTTAGTATTGTTTATACACAAAAAACACCATTCTAGCTTTAACATTTTGATATTATTTAACTTTTTACTGAATCAACAATTACATCTTGTTCAATTGTGCTACGTCGGTTACACAATTTTAAAACAGAATTATAGAGGTATATTCATAGCAAGAATTTTTTTTTAAAGTTGCTATATGACAGCCATAAGTAATAAATATTTTAAAACATAAAGTGCTACTTTGTCATTTTTAGTAAATGTTTCCTGGTATAAAGAAGCCATAAATCTGATATTGATTGTTACGTCAGTTACAGTGGAACTAAGCCAATGTTATTTTAAAAAGATTAAAGTCTAATATATGCAGACAAGATGACATAGATAAAACAAAAATAGGAAATTTACAGCCTTGTTTAAAGGGGATACAAACAATAAAGAGAATAAAAACAATAAAGGGAATAAAAACAATAAAAGGGAATAGAAACAATAAAAGAGGATACAAAAAATTAAAAAAGGAGACACAAATAATAAACAAGAAAGATCCATCATGCATAAAGCATTGATTATGAAACACTTTCCAACTTCAATGCAATTATATTTAAACATCTCTAAAATGCAATACATTCCTCGGTAATATTTTAAAACTTATCACAATACTACATTAATTTATTATATTTGAAAACTTAAAACTTCATAAAAAAAATGAACTTCATTCAAATGACGGCAATGAAATATAAATTGCCTGGTTTGAATATCTCTACAATGCGATACATTCCTCGGTAATATTTTTTAAATTATCATAATACTACAATAATTTATTATATTTGAAAACTACATCAAAAACAAATGAACTTTATTCAAATGATGTCATCGAAATATAAATAGCCTGGCTCTCGCTATAAAAGCAGCATTTCATTCATAAACTTTTTTCCATTCCTTTCATCCTTTCATTCATCACAATACTATAATAATTTATTTTATTTAAAAACTTAAAACCATGGAAGTACAAGTAATTTAACTCTATGCTTAAAACTTCATTGAAAAAATCGTCTTCTTCTCTATGTAAAATCAATGAATGTTTCATATTAGCTATATTGCAGACTCCATGAGCTAAATAATTTTGCATTAAAGAAATGCAGCAATTCTTATACAACTCATTCTACATCTTTTGGTGTTTACATTCTCCATAAGTGAAAATTAGGCTTCGTTGTAGAAATAATCAAAGTTTGATGATCATTTAAACTCAAATATATTGTAATTGTGATGTTTCAGTATGTAGATGCACAGAATTTAAGCAAAAATAAAGCGGTTTTAAGATGGATACAACACTAAATATGAATTAAAAAGAACTTTAAAAATCATGATTTTGACACAAGATGGATGCCATATTTTATTTTGAAGTGGGTCACGTGATCTCTTCATATAAAGGGTGTAATTATTATTTTAATTTTTATTTAAAAAACTGCTGAATATATTTTGCGGAAATTTTTTTTATATATTTTATGGGATAATTTGAATATTTCCTAAAACTTTTGAAGCAATTTGTAAATTTTAAATTCGCTTGAAAAAATGTTTGAAAAATTAGGTCCCATACGGTTCAATGTATTTCATTTTTTCAACCCGGGTTCAATCCAAAACTAATTGGCTGATATTATTCATTTATATTCCCATAGGTCCCACAGACCGTCTGAACAACATACTAAAATTTCATTTTCATAATGCAATTTTTATGGCAGTTAGCATGCTAACGGACAGACAGACGGAATGAACAAAGTCATAAACACTTTTCAACTATGTTGTAAAGTGTTAAAAAGGAGATACAAACAATAAAAGGGAATACAAACAATAAAAGGGTATACAAACAATAAAAAAGAACATACAAACAATAAAAATGGGGATACAAACAATAAAAAAGGGGATACAAACAATAAAAAAAGATGATACAAACAATAATGAATTAATAAAACTTGGAATGATGTGAACTAAATAATGCAACTGTAACTATTTAATGTATTTACAGTCTAAACAATTTGTGATATGCAAATAAAGGATGTGTATATCTGAATTGAGCCTATTACTAACCTAGTAAATACTATTTGTGAAAGTTGCTTTGGGATTTACAAAATTTGGCTTATGCAAAAATTTGACATTTTTAATGAAAAGGATGGACAGACAGTACTGTAATGAACAGAATTTTAACAGAAAACTTTTAAATTATGGAGAAAATAATTCTAGTTTTAAAGAACCAGTACTTATTCTCAAACAAATTAATTTCCCAATAAGATTATTGATTAAATGCAATAAAATCTCTTCACTATTATAGGTAGAAAAAATACATATGAAAATTTTATACCAGTTATTAACTTGAAGAAGAGTTAGATTTGTTTGATGTGCAATCTGTTTCTTCTCATCTTCAGTAGGATAAGGATGCTAAAAAACAAATTTTAGTTATAATAAAGTAAAACTATAACAATAACAATTCTGAATTATTTATATAGTAATAAAAGAAGCTGGAGGAATTTCTGGAAATAAAAATTTGCTTTTTTTCCATGCACATACAAATTCTGTATTTGATACAATATAATCATGAGAGTTATACACTTTAAACACTTGTTTTTAACACTTTACAACATAGTTGAAAAGTGTTTATGACTTTGTTCATTCTGTCTGTCTGTCTGTTTGCATAACTGCTGTAAAAATGATTTTATCAAAATTAAATTTTAGTATGCTGTTGATACGGTCTGTGGGACATATGGGAATGTAAATGAATAACACTACCCAATTATTTTTGGATTGAGCCTAGGTTGAAAACATGAAATACAATGAACCCTACGGGACCTAATTTTTCAATTATTTTTTAAGCAAAGTTAAAATTCACAAATTGCTTAGAAAATTTTAAAAAATATTCAAATTAACCCATAAAATATATAAAAAAAATTTCAGCAAAATATGTTCGGTAGTTTCTTAAATAAAAATTAAAATAATGACACCCATATAATATGAAGAGGTCACGTGACCCACTTTAAAATGAAATATGGCATCCATCTTCTGTTAAAATTATAATTTTTAAAGTCCTATTTAATTTATATTTAGTGTTATATCTGTCCTAAAACCGCTTTATTTTTGCAATTTTTCTGTGCATCTATATTCTGCGCCAATGCAGTTACAATATTTCTTTAGTTTAAATCATATATGGGCAAAGCCCGGCCCGGCCCGGCCCGGCCCACGGGCCGGATGTGGCTCACCGCGGCTTTTGATCCGGCCCGCAGAACATTTTAAAATCGCGCTCGAAAAAAAGTAAATATTCTCGGTTCTCGCCAACAAGAGTGTGAGAGGGGGGGGAAGCCTGAACTACGTGGATGTTTCTATTGTCTGTCCAATTTCACCATCTTTCAAATCGTTTTGAAAATCGTCGAAAATAGGATAGCAAACATTTAGTTTTGATTTGTAGTTACGAGCCATCAGAACCACCTCCAGATAGCGAGACAGTAGCACCTCTGCATCTCCCCTTCGATATTTGTGGAATGTCCGATCGCGAGCCCAGTCACATGTCCTACTCTTCTTAGGTTGGTGGTACACTAATCTCGTTACGTTGCGTGGATATAGTTTTTGCTTTGTTTTTAAGTTTTCTTAGTTCGGAAAATGTATGAAAATATGTCTGTTGTAAAAAAGCGAAAAATAGACACGGAATGTCGCCAATTTCAAGAGAGATGGACTTATGAATACCTTTTTATCACGCATAATGGTCAGCCTATCTGCCTGTTGTGTAATGAATCCATACCTGTTTTTACAATATGAAGCGGCATTATTCCAATAAGCATATTACTCAGCATATACTCACGGGTCAGTTGCGAAAAGATAAAATTCAAAGGCTACATCACGGGTTGACAAGGTTCAAAGTTGACATCACGGGTCACTTAAACAAGTTGAATTTGAAGCTTCAAAAACAAGGTCAGTTGGTAAACGAATTATATAGTCATCCGAAATCGTTCCAGAACAAAATTCGCTTCTGGGAAACACAAATGCGATCTGGAAGCTGTTATCATTTTTCAACACTATCCAGTCATGAAAATATTGATTACACTAAATATGCTGAAGAACTAAAATCACTGTCGGAGCAATTTTTTAATAGATTTTCCGACTTCGAAAACATGGATAGCTGCTTTAACCTTTTTGCTACTCTGATGAAAAGTGACGAAGAGAAGGCTCCGACACACCTGCAAATGGAGTTGATCGAGCTTCAGGAAGACACACATTTGAAGTCAAAATTTAAAGAAGTGGAGCTAAGTGATTTCTACAGAACATACCTTGCCAAAGAAAAGTACCCACAGCTAAGAGCATTTGCAAGAAAAATGATTTGCGCATTTGGAAGCAGTTATGTGAACAGTTCTTTTTCATGATGAAAACTAATAAATTGAAGTATCGAACCAGGCTTACAGATGAAAATTTAGAAAACACTCTGTGCCTGTGTATTAGTGGGATTGATGCCAACATTGATTATCTTGTTTCTCATGTTCAAGCTCAAGCTTCTCATTAATTTCTGCTGATTGTAAGTAAATACTTAATCAATTCCATATTATTCTGATTCATTTAACTTTAGCATTATACTTTATAAATATAAAATAAAATAAACTGTATCATTATTATTTTTTCAAAACTACCTATTATCTACGGCCCGCGACTTCATTAATATGCTAAACTCCAGCCCCCAACTTTTCAAAGGTTGCCCATACCTGGTTTAAATGATTATTTCCACAATGAAGCCTAACTTTAATGAATGTAAAATGTAAACAAGTGATTTATATAAGAATTGCTGAATTTTTTTCAAACAAAATTATTTAACTATGGAGTCTGGAATAAAAGTGTATGAATGAAATACTCACTGCTTTTACATAAAAAACCAGAAGATTTATATTTTGAGGACGTCATTTGAATAAAGTTTGAATAAAGTTTTAAGCATGGAGTCAGAACGTACTTTTACCTAGATAGTTTTAATTTTCCAAGTAAAATAAATTACTGTAGTTATGTGATAATTAAAAAAAATATAGCCGCTGAATGTATCGTATTTTTGAGATGTTTAAATAAAATTACAGTTGGATAGTGTGTGATCAATACTTTTTGCATGATTGATCTTTCCTGTATTTATATTTAGTGTTGCATCTGTCCTAAAACTGTTTTATTTGTGCATATTATCTGTGTTTCTAAATTCTATGCTTAAGCAGTTACAATATTTTTTATTTTAAATGATCACTAAACTTTGATTATTTCTACAACAAAGTCCAATTTTAACATATGCAAAATGTAAACAAAACAAGCGATTGTAAGATGAGTTGTATAAGAATTGAATTTTTTAACGCAAAATTATTTAGCTCTGGATTCTGGAATATAAGTAATATAAATGGAATATTCATTGGTTTTACATAGTTAGAGAAGCAAGCAATTTTATAGTATTGCCTTTTTGGATGAAGTTTTAAGTTTCCAATTATTGTACTATGATAATTTTAAAAATATCACCACTGAATGTATCGCATTTTAGAGACTTTTAAATAAAGTTGCATTTCAGTTGGAAAGTGTTTCAAAATCAATGTTTTATGCATGATTAATCTTTTTTGTTATTATCTTGCTATTGATTTATAGTTTATATATATATATATATAATTTTATTTTAATATTATATAATTTTATATGAATATTGTTATATATTTTACAGAACTTAGTGACAGATATGTATGTATGTGTGTGTATTATATATATATATATATATATATAATAAACATTTAATGATTATCCAAAGAAATAATAGAGATATTGTATAACACCTAAAGAAGACTAAGAATTATACATTTAAGAAAGTATTAAACTATTAAACTATTTAACTATTAGATTGATTTAAACCTATTAATTAGTTGTGATAGCATATTAACATGCTACAAATGTTCTCGATAGGATTCAAATCTAGACTTTGTGGTGGCCAGGATATATAGTGTAAGTGTCATGCTCTGTGAACTACTGTTACACAGTTCTTGCATGGTAGATAGTAACATTATCATCCATAAAAGATTCATCGCCTGTGGAGTAAAAATGCAACATTGCAGGGTGGACATGAACAGCAAGAATGTTCAAATACTCCATGGATGACACCTGACCTTCCAGAAACATCAGGGGACCAATATCAAACAAGCAGAACATGCCCCACACCACAAACTTGAACTGTGCGAACACAGCAAGATGGTTTCATGGCTTTGTAAAGGCTCTTGCCACACTCTCTACCTGCTGTCAGTACAAAACAAGGTGTAGTGTGATTCGTCCGACCACATAACCTTCAATCTGGTTAGACAGGAATAAAAAAGGGGTTCTCACTACAGATAAGAAATTTTTATAAGAGTATTATTCCATATTTTTCTAATAGAATATGTTTGAGGGGGGGGGGGGGGGAGTCACCAGGTAAGCAACTTGCATAACAGCTGGCAGTCTGAGAATTATATATTTCTCCAAGACAAAAGAAAGCTTTAAATAAACCATTAGTGACTATGGGTTCACTATACTAGTATGTTTAATATTTAGTATCACTAAAAATATTGGTATTAATTCATGATATTGTCAGACAAATGATACACAGTTAGTGTCAAAATCAATCTCTGGCCTACCAAATTATTAATATGTGCTCATTTAGCCCACAAAACATAGTATTTGCTGACCATATGTCTAGAACATTTACCAAATACAATAAATACAATTAAAAAATTCAAAACAAACCAAAACTAAACATGTACTACAGGATTCACCTTCCCCCTCCTCACATATTGTGTTCATCCACTTTTTTTTATTATTTGTGCACATAAAAATAGCACAGGCAATAAAAATAGACAAGTGAAATGCCTTCAATACCATGCACTCTAATCATCTAATCAAAAACATTTGCACGGAAGAGATTTTAAGGTAATGCTTCTTCATATTACATCACTACTTCTGATAGAAACAGTATGATCTTATAAAAAGATAGGAAAATATATTTTAAGGAATATTACTACTATGTGCTGAAACAGCCATGATCTCATAATGCTTGTAGCATGTTTTGGAAGAACACCACGTTTTTGCTTCTTTTTGCTCATAATGTCATCATCATCATCATCTCCGCTATTAATAAGGGAAGGTCTAGGAGCTACAAGAAAATATGAAAATAAAACAATTAGAAAAGAGCATTTATATATATATTTATATATACTTATAGAATAATAATGAGCATAATTTAAAACAACTGATGAGTTCAATAAGTAAAATATAATTTGAGCAAAGGATAAGGAAAACTTGAACAGCGTATTTAAGCACAAATAGAATATTAATGCAGCATACAGCTATTTCAAAGATACACTTGATCCTCTTTGTAAGCACTTGAGAATGCACAAACTCGAAGTCAAAAAGACGAAGTAAGTACAAATAGAAGAAACAGAAGGGTACATATACCCAAGTCATAGATTAAGCGTCCACTTGGCCAATCAGAAAGCAGAATAAAGAGTAGTCCAGCCAATCAAAACTGAGAACTAACACACAAGATTGGAGAGTGCCAAAACTAAACAGAAATGTCCTAACAAGACGAGTCAAGTTCAAACAAAAATAAATGAATCACAATAACACATAAAATAAGTTAAAATGGCACACAAGAATCCCTAAGACTAATAAATGTAAAGAAAAGGTAGACTCTTAATCCAAGACTTGGGTATATATACCCTTCTGTTTCTACTATTTCTACCCATTTTGTCTTTATTGTCTTTAAGTTTGTTGGTATTCTAGCACTGACAAAACGATCTAGCAATCCTTGAAATGGCTGCATGCTGTATTACTATTCTATTTGTGCTTAAATATGTTGCTTAAGATTTCCTTAATTAAAGAATCATTTTAGGATGTATAGAATCCCCTTCATCAGTACTAAAATAGCTCAAAACAGCTGTATCCTGCATTATCATTATCTTTATGCTCAAGTTTTCTTTAATTGAAGAGTCGTTTCAGGATGCATAGGACCTTTTAGTACCCTTCATCAGTACTAAAATAATCGAATACACCTGAAGTCAGAAAGATGAAATGAGAAAGTATACAAATTCACTCAAACACTATTATCTTAAATAATCTGAAACACAAAAAATTCATCAATAACAACAGAAACAGTTGATAAAAATATCCAACCGACTTCAAAGACAAAAGACAGCCTCCTATTTCAAGATGAAAAGACATTGCAACTATACTACTACTAAAGGTAGTGTGGTTGCTCTGTCTTTCTACTTCGAAGATGAAAACTGCTTCTAGCCTCCAAAACTGTTTAATACTTTTAATCAGCTGTTTATATTGTTACTAAGTTTTTGTAATTCAGGATACAAAAGGGAAAGTAAAAATTCTGTTTCACATTAAAGACTCTGGTTATGTTGGTAATGGATGATGAATGATGTAATGGATGATATCTGGGAACAGTAGTAATCATCTTATTTTGTGCACAAAAGCAATTTTGTATTTTTCATCCTAGTATTTTCACAAACAGGGTTCTTACTCATTCCTCACAACAAAAATTTAAGACTTTTTAAGGGCCTAAAGTATTATCTATCTATGGAGGAACTCTACAGAAATAAAAAATGGTTTTACTTAACAGCATCCAAATCAGCCTAAAACACAAGAGGTTTCCTGGCCCATAAAATAACCAGAATTTTTTAAAGCTGAAAGACTCAGCAGATAAAATAAAAACAAGTCATGCAATGTATAATATTTAGATATTCAACTAAAAAACATTTTGATTTTCTTGGTGTTTGAAGAATTTATTTTTTATGTGATTTTAAACTAACAGTCAATGAACCACGCATTTATCAACCAGAGAAAAGCTGATTGCTTTTTGGGAACAGTTGAAAGAAAAAATGTTTGATAATATAGTACATGGGGGGGGGTATCAATTTACATTCTAGTAAACCTAATTTTTTTTTAAAAGGAAGTATTTACTAAAAGGAAGTATTTTTGTTTTGTATAGAAAACACTTTTCAAACAAATTAAAAGCAAAAACATATTAAGAGAAATGCTGATTATGAAAAATACTTTTAACATTCTATCCATCTGTTGGGTATATCTGTAAATTTATATAACTGTTTCTTCTCCAAACATACTTAACCCATCAAAACAAAGCTTGATACAGTTGACCATCATTAATTCAAATATCAAAAAGGTGTTAAAAGTAATTCATACTTAGAATGGGATTTCATCCTTAATTAGCCATTACACTGCATTAGTTGATTAACCCTTTATTTACCGTGTTATGATAAAATTAAAAATTTCACCTAACATATTTTTTTTCTTGTTACTTGAGGACTCATTAGAAGATACATGCAATAAAAATAAACAATTTTGCAATACAGGGTAAAGCTAATTAAACGAACTGGTACTTTAAAGTACCGTCCGGACACTGTGCTTGAAAAAATATTGGTACTTTGGAAAAATGAAATAAGGGTGACACGGGGTGGAATGGAAAATCATTTACTATATTATTAGTGTCATTGATTTAGGATTGGTGGTAGTCAGAAAAGCAACTTTTCTTCTCGTTAATGCACAGAAACATATTACACATAGTGCACTTTGAATGAGGCTCGCTCTGAACATTGATCTTGGTGCTAAGTTTGCAACGACCCCACTCCACCCCAGTTTCAATTACATATATGTACTTAAAATGTATTAAAAAATAAGGATCTATTAAACCATGTCAAATAATTTATTAGTTATTCTTTCTTTCATTAAATTACCATTGCTATACTGCTTCTATGATCAGAGCCGTAACTAGTGAAAGGGGGAAGGAAAGGCAATTGTCCCAGGTGCCGACCTGGAGAGGGGGAACAATTAAGATGCAAACTTTTCTTTTTTTTTTTAAAGTAAAAATATGAAATCGGGTAGGCAGGCGTCAATTCTACTGTTTACAGTAGGCACTAATATCTCTAGCTACGACTCTGCTCTGTGTGATCCGACAGTACTTTGAAGTACCATTGAAAAAAAAACTGTGCAAATAAAATATAGACACTTCCATTATGAAATTTTTACAATAATATCAATTCATAGGCAATATTAAACAAAAAAAAAATGTCTGATTGACTTATATTCAAAATTTAAGGTTATACAGGGAAATAAACTTCACAGTAACATTGGTCATAAAAACACACATTCACAAGTAGAGAGGGATGCTACAATATTCTTTGCTGAACGAAATATTGCCTAAAACTCCTACTGCTATCTAGTGACACTAAAGTAGAGTATATAGCATTGATCCTCAAAAGTACCATTGGGGTTGTTCGAATAAAATTTGTTTTATTAGGGTTTGAATCTATTGGTACTTTAAAGTACCGTCGGTAGATAAAGGGTTAATACAAGTAATAGCAATAATGAAAGAAACTTCATAAATTTTAATGCAATAAATAGTGATCTGTTAAAAAATGACCTCCAAAATAAATAAATATCATATGAACTTTTGACAAAAAATTATTAAAACTTTATAACCAACCATTTGCATTGCCATATTCTTGGTTAGAAGACTTCTAAAATATCCATCAGCAAAAACTATTTTTGCATATTGTCAAAACAATTCATCTAAATGTCATTCAATTTAATAACATGTTCTAAGGATGCTATTAGTTGCATTATGTAAAGATTAAATTTGTACTACTACAATCTTTACATTCAAAAAACTGTCGATGTTGATGTTGCTGCTATTGTATATATAAACACCATTAGCAATCTCAGAAACTGTGATTAAATCTGCCATTGTGCACAGGTACATATTTCTAAATATGTACTTATGCATTATAGTGGATACACTAGCTGCCATTAAATAATGCAAAAAGAAAAGGGAGGGAAATTTCGTTTATAGTAAAAGAAGCTGATTTTTTTTTTAGGTACACATTGTTGGTTTGTATAAAATGGTATTTAATGATAAATGTGTTCATGTTAAAAAATACAAAAAACATTGTAATTCACATAGAATTTAACAGACAATGCACATCGATTTTTTAGTAATAGTAGTTAGCATTCAATTTTGCATTCATAAGATTCAGCTGTACAAAGTTGTTACATTAATGTGAAAACAGTGCACTATTTCTAAATCTGCGCATACCGTGTGTACTATGCATATGCATAGACTAAAAAAGTATATAAAAAAATATATAAAGTTGGAGGGGCAGTGCCATATTTTGGAGGAAACTACCAGGCTCAAGCCACTCTTCCTCCCTCACCGAAATTTTTTGCACTCCATATATATAAACTATGTGTATGATATAGATTCATAAATACGATAATCAGAATAAAATATTGAGTATTTTTCATATTTCTTGACTTGGTACAAAGTTTAACATTTATAAATAAAGTCTAGAAGTCAAAGTAAAATAAATGAAAAAACTTTTTTGACTATTTGTCTTATATTTGAAGGAAAAAAAACCTTTTTATGTTTTTAATGCCATTTTTTTTTCTTTCATCAGTCCTAATTTGTGTTTTATCTTGACATTTTTTTCTAGAAAATAAAAGTGCAACTAAACTGTGATAAACAAACATTCACATAAAAAATGGATATCTTTTTTTCAAAGGAGTTGCTTTTTTGCATTGTTAACAGTTTATATGAGAAAAACTTCAGTTCAATATTAAATGCTAAACAAATACAATCCAAAGATTCCATTCTTTATGATTTAGCTTTTATTCAAGCACACTTTTCTCAGTTGCGTTAAAAAAAAATGAAACATTAGTGAATGCAATGAAGTCATCAATATCAAATGATGTAGTTTGAAATCGAATTTGTTCCCAAATGAAAGACTCACATTACCAGTAAAAAATATAAGCGAGTTCTTTCTGCAAATAATGACTTTGAAAAAATAGAAAACATGGTTTAAATACTCGAAGGCGATACTGATAATTCAGCTTCTATTGAAATGGATTCTAACAAATGCCATAAGCTTTAAATATGTTCCTATCACCTTCTATGAAGCTAATAGGAGTCAAACAATTATTTTCAATTATAAAACACATTCTAAGTGACAAAAGGCAAAGTTTAACTTTAGAATTATGTGTAACTGCAAAAATAAGTACACTGTAAAACATTCTACAACTGTTGCTGATTTTTTTTTCAGCTACTTTGTTAATAATTTCAGCAAACTAATAAGAAAGGCTCAATCACAGGTGTTCATGAAAATTCCATCTTCATTTTTGAAATATTCAGCTAATATTCAGCTAATTATCATCTGCCAAAGCATTATTTTTGTATTTATATACAGGTGAACCTCGATATGTCGAACATGGGTATCTCGAAATTTTCAATATCTCGAAATATTTTCCTCTCCCTTCACGCACGTATAAAACTAATGTAAAACAAACTCCTTAACTCGAAATTTTTTTAATCAAACTCTCGATATCTCGAATTTTTTCATCTTACCATTTGGATCATCTTACCATTTTCATCTTTTCATTTGGAAAAATACGATCCAAAAAATGTGTTTAACCCTTTCGAGACGATTGGCACACCCACGTGTCGGCTGCGAACTTGCATTCAAGGACGGACGGCACGCACTCGTGACGGAGGAAACTTTACCGTAAACGGTGAGTGGCACGTATGCGTGCTTTCACATGGAATGTTTTAATTTGTCTACTAGATGGCATTAAATGTCCGTGGAACTAACTTTAACATATTTTGCAGATACATGACCTTGGCATAAGGAGGATCCAATGAATTATTTCTCCATTTGGAGCGGTGAAACATGATTTAGTAATATAAACAGACAGAGCAATTCTCGCAGCATCAACAATTTTATAATTGAGTTTTGGGTTTTTTTTTATTTCAGCTTTATGATTTCGTTGGTGAATCATAGGAATATAAGAGAGTATTTTTTTTGTTTGGGTTTTAGAGGCAGTGAAATTATTCATTTATTTCGGATAAAAGAATGGGAGCAACTAACGAGTATTTTGTATTCAGATTTGTATGAAAAATATACATCAAATAGAAAATAAATATTTCTTTTATTCCTGAAAATAGTAGATTTCTGTGTTGAATAGGTGATTTTTAGTGAATTTATTTCGAGAGTTAGGCTCAGCACAAAAAAATTGCAATCTCCTGGGAACAGTTCCGAAGCGAAGCACTCCGTACTTTGGGCTGTGACAGTTCCGGAATGCCGCCATCGCGAAAGGGTTAATGCAGATGAAACAGGACTATTTTTTAAGTATATGCCTGATAAAACTATGGCCATTAAAGGTGAAGCATGTCAGGGTGGGAAAAGAAGCAAAGAAAGATTAACTGTGCTATTTTGCACTAATATGGATGGTTTAGAAAGGCTCAAACCTCTTATGATAGGTAAATCTGCTAAACCCCGATGTTTTTCAGGAATGAAATCTGTTCCAATGACTTATTTTGCGAACAATAAGGCTTGGATGACTGCCGAAATTTTCACTAATTGGTTGAAGGAACTAGACAGAAAAATGTCATGTGAAAATTGCGATATTGTTCTCTTCTTGGACAATTGTACAGCGCATAATAGCGTGCTGAAATTAAAATCCGTGAAAGTTCATTTCATGCCACCAAACACAACTTCTAAATTACAGCCTTTGGACCAAGGTATTATTCAGAGTTTTAAAGTGAACTATCGCCACAAAATTAAGCTCATTTGGATCCGCCTAGCTCATTTGGAAAATGTGATAGATATTGAAGGATTCAGTATCTGTAACCAAACTGTCATAGATGACTATTTTGCAAGTGAAGAAATGCAAGATTAAGTTTTAATAATGTATGTACGTACATAGTATTACATTAAATGCGTATCCAATCATTTCAAACTTTGCTTTATTTGTTGTCAGCATTTTCTTGGGTAATACCCAATTCTCTGTCTGTAAGATAAAGTAAGTGATTTTTTTAAAAATGTGTAAAGTATAGGACTAGTATGTATATATTCTTTTATGATTCCCTTAAAATTTATCAAATTTTCGATATCTCGAATTTTTGATATCTCGAATTTTTTTTTCTACTCCCTTCAAATTCGATATATCGAGGTTCGACTGTGTATATATATATATATATTAAAAATATAAATCAAAAACTTTGAAAACTGGGGTGGGGCATCCCCTCTGCCCAAAAAGTTGGAGGAACATGATCCACCATTCCCTATGATTCCTAACCTTTTGCAATTCAATGCCTTTTTGCAATTCATTGTCAATTATTTTTAATCCAATTTGTACTATATATATATATAAGGCATTCAATTTCTTTTACTCATAAGAAATATTAGCAAAAGTATCAAAATCAGACACCATGTTGCAACAAACAATTACAAAAAAAATGGAAGATATTCATCACAAAACAAATTGTGTACTTTCTGAATTTCCAATGCACTTAAAATTTTATTAATTTCTGGTCTGTGCTTATCATGAAAAATATGGAGTTATGAAGGTCCTAATAAGTTAATTGCCATCCAAAGTAGATAGCAATAAAATAGCATCAGACATATATGAGTTATCTCATAGCCGGCAGTCAATACAAAGCACTTTGAATCTTTAAAATTAAGGACTGTGGAAGAAACAGCTTAAAAGTACTTTTTTTAAAACAGAATAATTTGAAAAAAGTCAAATTACCAATAGCTTGGATTCTGCCATCAACATGAGGATTGGATGGAACAGCCCCAATCTGAGATAAAGGAGTACTACCATGAACAATATGAGCACTAGAACCAGGTGTGACCTATCAAGTTACATAAAACATAAATCATACAATAACTATAGCAGAGAAAATTGAAAGAAATTACATTCAATAACATAAGAAAATATATTTACAGTTTTTTTATAACTTTCACTTGCTCAGATATAACTTCAAACTTTTACTTGTTACAGTAAAAAATTATATTTTCTGTACACAACATAAAATCATAAATTTCAAAAATAAATTATTACATGGTCTGTTTTATACATAATAAAAGTTGCAAAAGGAGATTCATTATATCGCAATGTCCATATATCAATCATAGTATTCACTCTAGACCAAAAAGAAGTCAGAGTGCTTCTCAAGAAGGGGCACTTTTTAAAATATTAAAAAGGGCACTTTATGAAAAAAAGGGGGGAATATGTTTTAAGAAGCAAATAGTATCAGACTCACAAATCTCTAAAATCTAAAAATTTGAAAACTGAAAAAAAACTTAAGCAACATAATTACGCACAAATTAAGATACAATGCAAATACAGCTGCTTTGAGGAATATTTTAGATTAGTCAGTACTAGACACACCAGCAAATCTAAAATAAAAATAAAACAAGAAAGTTCAATCATGCTTAAAGCATTGATTATGAAACACTTTCCAACTTCAATGCAATTTTATTTAAACATGTCTAAACTGCAATACATTCCTCGGTAATATTTTAAAACTTATCACAATACTACATTAATTTATTATATTTGAAACCTTAAACCTTCATAAAAAAAAAATTAACTTCATTCAAATGACAGCATTAAAGTATAAATTGCCTGGTTTAAACATCTCTAAAATGTGATACATTCCTCGGTAATAATTTTAGAATTGTCATAATACTACGATAATTTATTATATTTGAAAACTTCATCGAAAACAACTGAAATCCATTCAAATGACGTCATAGAAAAAATAACACGCCTGGCTCTCTCTATAAAAGCAACATTTCATTCATAAATAATTCCCCCATTCATGTCATTCATCACAATACTATAATAATTTATTTTTTATTTAAAAATTAAGACCATGGAGCTACAAGTAATTAAACTATATGCGTAAAACTTCATCGAAAAATATCGTCCTTCTCTTTCTAAAATCAATGAATATTTCATTCATATCACCTAAGCAGACTCCATGGACTTAATGATTTTGTGTTAAAGAATTACAGCAATTCTAATACAACTCATTCTACATATTTTGGGATGAGCATTTAAACACAAATATATTGTCATTGCGTTGTTTCAGTATGTAGATGCACAGAATTTAGGCAAAAATAAAGTAGTTTTAGGACGGATACAACACTCAATATGAATTAAAAAGAACTTTAAAAATCATGATTTTGAGACAAGATGGATGCCATATATCATTTTGAAGTATGTCACGTGATCGTTTCATATCATGGTCACGTGATCGCTTCATATAAGAGGTGCTATTATTATTTTAATTTTTATTTAAAAAACTACTGAATATATTTCGTTGAATTTTTTTTTATATAGTTTATGGAACAATTTGAATATTGCCTAAAATTTTCGAAGCAATTTGTGAATTTTAAATCCGCTTAAAAAATGCTTGAAAAATTAGGTCCCATAGGGCTCAATGTATTTCATTTTTTCAACCCGGGTTCAATCCAAAACTAATTGAGTGATATTATTCATTTATATTCCCATAGGTCCTACAGACCGTCTGAACAACATACTAAAATTTCACTTTGATTAAGTCATTTTTACGGCAGTTATCGTGCTAACGGACAGACAGACAGACAGACAGAATGAACAAAGTCATAAGCACTTTTCAACTTTGTTGTAAAGTGTTAAAAATGAAATGGACTAATTTTGTCTTTTTGACTTAGTTGATCTGTCTAGCAAGATTCAAAAAATCTATTGTCCAACATGCCAGGGACCTATAAAAATTGTAATTGGACCTGCATTATTTTTAACTACATGCCCGGCCAAGCAAACATAATTGGAAATATTGAAAATAATTGATTTCTTATTTTTGATATATTTACTTCATTAAAAGTAACTGATTTTGTAGTTTTGATGTAGAATTATAGGCTATGTATGTAATCTTGGGCGAGTAAAAGGAAGTCCATTCTCCATTCCTATCGAAGCGAAATCAACATTTGCCTGAAATTTGTTATCCCTTTTACTCGAAAACTACAATTGGTAGGAAGATGAAATTTTGCGTACATACATGAAATTGCATGTCAAATTTGCAGAATCACAATTTCAATTATTGAAATAAACAGTAACAGGTTAAACGCCCATTATTAAACAGTGCATGCTAATTACACTTCCCACAAATTTCAAGTAATCAACAACGTTTAAGCAACTAATTAAAGTGTATGTAGTACTTGCATACATTGTAATTTAAACATGCTCTTGCATATTAAATACATTTTTGCTATTCAAATGTATTACTTTGATTTTATTGATTCACTGTATTCTAATTTGTTTAATTTAATATTCAAATTCTAAAATCTTATATGCTCTTTTGTATTAGAATTCTTAAATACTGAAATTAAGTTTTATACTAATAACTGTATGATTATTTGTTAAATTAAGTTTTAATTTGAAATCCTTCACAGCTTGCATACTTCATATATACAAATCCATTCAAAGCCAGCTTTCTGCTAGTAATACTTAATTTCCTAGGCACCAGAGCTATCAGCAATGTAAAATGTCATCAGTAAAACGTTGAATATGTAAATTTTTGGCATGGGCATTCATTTCTTTTATAGACATCCCTTCAGGCATGTAGAAGTTTTCAGATTTTTCAACACTGCTGTCTAGCATTGAAAAAGGGGATTCAACACATCCTCAAAACAACTGTATGCTGCATTGTATATTAATTCATGCTTAATTACAGTACCACACAACTCTGGGGATGCAGTGAAATATTTTGTCCATCAAGATGACTCCTCCACCCCATTTTACAACCCGCTTGGTCATAAAATGAGGTGGGGGAGAAATGAGGGAATGGAGGGTCTCCAAGGTTTAGACTGGAGGATTAACTTTTTTCGAGGTAATACATTAAAAAAGGGACAGAGCACTGTAAAAAGAGACAGGGTGTATTTTACCCTAAAAGGAAAAGTTCAGGGTACAATTACCCTTCTAAAATGGCCTAGCTGGAACACCATAATCAGAAAAAGTTCATTGTAACATATTTGTGAATGTTTTATCTCACAAGTAATATATCCTTAACAGTTTTGCATTTTTAAAACTACAACTTTTTGAATAGAAATTTCTTGAATCGACACCAACTTAATTAAGCTTTCTTAGTTACCTTGTATTAAAACTATTGAATCTTTATGGATTCTGTAGAGCATAGTAGAGTTTGACTGTGGGCTACTTGTGAAGTGAAAGATGAAGAGAGCTATATGAAAATTCAGACATTCAATGACAGTAGACCTGCCAATCTTTCAAAACCAAAAATGTAAAGTGATGTGTAGTGATAATTTTTTAAGGGGAAGTCTCACTCATTGACTCCCTATACCATCAATGCAATTTTATAAAAATGAGCAGTAATAAAAAAATACTGAATATGAAAGTCTGAAATTTACTTTGCTTGTAAAATACGCTTTTCTGAATCTTCTAATACAGTTAGAACACTCTTTATAGTTAGTAAATGTATTAAATTAATTTTCAAAAAAGGCATCTTTCCTAATTTTGGCTTATTGGATGGTGGTGCCATCTAGAAATAAAATCAGTAACTATGTTTTAAAAATCGCCAATTGTTTAACTAAGGTATAGCAACCCACTAGACCGCCAAAGCAGTAATACACCGGCGAGTTTATTCCATCCTAAGGTAATGGGTATGGTAGGAAGCACAGAGGTGGAAGTTTGTCCTAGGAAGAGTCGATTTGTTCCATTTGTTCGCTTTGTCCCATTCCTCCCGCAAAACGGAGTTCTTCAGCTTCAGAGAACTTGTGTTTCTGCTTTCTGCTGTACCTGGAGGGGGAGGGGCTATATTCTTGCGCTAGCCTACGGTACTGGGAATTGGATCAACATATTCCTTTGGTATATTTTTAACGATAATAACATAATAGATTTCTTCCCATAGCAAACTTTCTATACATAAAAGAACATATTTTTACCGATTAAAAAAATGTTTCTGTAGTCTGAAATTAAAATTAATTCGTTAGTTACACCATAAATAGTTGATTAAATATATTCTATATATTCTTACGCTAGCCTACGTTACTGGGAATTGGATCAATATATTCCTTTGGTATATTTTTAACGATAATAGAATAACAGATTTCTTTCCATAACAAACTTTCTATACATAAAAGAACATATCTTTACCGATTAAAAAAAATGTTTCTGTAGCCTGAAATTAAAATTAATTCGTTAGTTACAGCATAAATAGTTGATTAAATATATCAATCGTTTCAGAAGCAAAAAATATCCCTCTTCTTCAGGCAAGACGTTCTTTGCTGGTGTGGTTGCTCAGAAACTGATTAATATATTCAATCAAATGTTTATTCTATAACTAATAACGAAATATTTTTAATTTCAGATTATTTAAGACAGCAGGTTTACTGAATGTTGCTATACAGTGCTATTTCATCACTGTTAGCAGTCAATCTCTAAATTTCAACAGTATCAAATAAAATAATATTCAGCATTAAATTTCTTTTGATCATGTAATAAGTCAAACTAAACAGTTAGTAAGTGAAATATTAAATAAAATTATAAAATATATTACTTTCCTTATATGCATAGTATAATGTATACTAAAAGTATTGTGACGGGGTCGAAAATTCGACTTCAAGTTTTCGATGGGAGCACGTTTCACGCATCCTTGAACACGAATCAAACATTTTTGAGGTGATGTCTCTGTGTGTGTGTCCATGAGTCTGTGGAGACGATATCTGACGAACGAATGGAGCGATTCAAATGAAATTTAGTACAAAAATTTCAATCCGTGAATACTGGAAGCCTATTGTTTTTAAACACAGTCTAGTGTTCAGAACTCCCCTAAATTTTCGAGCGAAATTTTGAAAAAATCAGGACCTTTAATAAAGTGTTATGCAAATAGTTATTTCTTGTGTAGTTTTTATTAGAAAACAATTAACACAAGCTTTAGAACGCTTATTTTTCAAATAAATTTATCAAAAAATTATTAAATATTGTGAAATATGTTCACTTTTCATATATAATATCATGTGATAAATTGGGTGACATCATTTCTGTGGATCTAGCTCGTTCCATTCATGAGAAAAGATACTTTGGGTAATACTTTTTTATTTGAAAACCAATAGTCATTTATTTGCTATAAGAATAACTTATTTTTCATCCGTAATGCTTAGCGAGATTTTAGCAACGAAGTTAGCGGAATATTGCCAACTTGACGACTTTTCTATATATTAACAAGTTAACGAAAATGTTGCCAAATTGATTAAAATGGCACTTAATCAATGAAAATGACGACTTACTGACTAAAATTCAATATCTTGAAAAGAATATAAGAATCTACTATAAGAAAAACTTAATTTTCCGTCCGTAGCGTTTGGCAAAATTTTGGTGAAGTATTTGTCGAATATCTCCAACTTGCTGACTTTTTAAATGTTGCCAAATTGACGTAAATATCGTCAAAATTACAAAAATGACGCTAAATTAAGGAAAATGACTTCTAATTGATGCATTAATTAATAAAATATTTTAATATATGGGCTCGATCGCTTATGGAGGATGCTATCAATATTGATAATTGTTTATATAGAGTTGCGTGAAATATAAGTTTATTGGGTACTTTGAAATAGTCTTGCATGTTGTCCTTTCGTAAAATCGCCAAATGTACAATTCAAAGTTAAAAACACAGTACCGTGGAACTTATTGTTTTTTTACTGTCAAAAGAGTAAATTCATTGCATTGTATAAGGAAAGTCATGTATGTACTGCTTACATCAGATTTTTTTTACTTTAATTTTGTACGAAGATATCTGATTTGAATTAAAACTAATTTTAATTGTATACTATATGATATCGGCAATTTTTTCAAAAATTATCTACTACTTTTTTGGTGGATTTATTACATTGATGACATCGCTCACTACAACGCTTTTGATATAATTTCAGAACTAAGAAAAAATCATTTCATAAATTATACTCTAGATTGTGGGATAAACATTCCTAGCTGGCAACATATAAATAGAATCATTCTATTTTGAATAACATATTATATACACATAGATGTTCCTTTCATATATTTTCCATGCAACACATGATATATGTAAAGGGAATAATAAAAAAAAAAGACCATTCAATATTGATGGATCTGTGCGTTTTGTGCATCCAGAAATCATACACTTTTTCAATGATGTCCGTGTATATTGTCTGAACGTCCGTCTGTAGACCCGATATCTCTCGAACAAATTGAAAGAAACTTGATACGGTTATTTCCACTGAAAGTCATCAGAGGCTTTTTTATTTTCAGATTGATCAAGTCATCAATTTGACGTCATTACTATATCACCTAAACGTTTTACTCAGTGGTGAATTTACTGTGGAAGTATCAAGATTAAGTTTCTGACCCCGGTTAAATAGATCCCCTCTCCTTCACCCCTAATAGTTCGTTTTCAAATTTTTATGCAAATTACTTTTATATAAAATTTTAAGAAGTTAAAAAAGACGTTTGAAAAAATGTAATACATAAGATTTGGCAAACGCCTACCCCCCCCCCCCCCCCAATTTTTTTCCTGTCTACACTACTGAACAATTGCTACACTCAACATGTTCAATAGTTTTTGTGCTATGCTACACATCGTGTACACAGCTTTTTGTACTCTGTTACTTATCCGTCAATCAAAATTTGGGTATAAGGTATGGTTTTTCATAGAAATTTCGTATTCGAAATTTTGATAATAAAACACGTTATAGCAACTCTTGAACATACAACACAGATGGGCTGGCTCTAAATGTCTTCAAAATGTGCTCAGGAGTTATAGAAATATACGTATCAGTCTGTCAAGATCTAAGATATAGCTTCGAAATATTTCGTATTTGAGATGTTATTAAAAAAAACACGTTATACGAACTCCTGAACACATTTCAGCTGCAGTCCTATGAAAAGTGATTGCGGGCCCTAAAGCTATGGCTCCTCTCCCTAATCAGACCGGACTTCAGCCTCTTCTCATCTGTCCTGTTTGTCTGACCTCGTAAGACACCATTGTTTGTAGATAAATAGACATCTGTTTTAAAGTGTGCCTTCGTCATGTGTATGTCTGATTAGTGAAAATTAAAAAAAAAAAAAAATCTAACTGGCAAGGATTGAAAAGTTATGTTTTTGTGGCCCTCCATCCGAAAGATTAGTTAGAGAAAAAATAGTTCAGTCATATTTGAGGTTGCTGATCAGCGGAATTTGTCGATAGATTTTATTTTCAGCTATGCAAAAATATTTCGTCAAGACAGCCATACAATTCGAATTTAAACCGATAGAATAGCCAGTTTCTGACAATGGCGATAGTATTTACCTATGGACACCATTGGAACTGGCTAGTGGAAGGACAAATAATAAAAACAAAGTGAATTATATATATGGCCCAGAATGTAGCTGTATCATGCGTCACAATTTAGTGAATAGTAAACTAGCTACAGCTAAAATGTTCAATTTTGCTGGGCTTTATTCTAAAAGGTTAGAGGAGGGAGGGTACGGTCTTTAGAAGCCATCCCCATTTGATTTCGGTCTAAACTGCGTGACACTGTTCTGGTTGCCCAAACAATTTTACCTTATACTTTCTGGTAGATCGGATGGTTTGGGTATGAATAAAAGAAGTTTGTGTAGCATTAGAAATTGGACAGAAAACGTACTTATTCGTCAAAGCCTTTATAAAGGTATAAAGTATTTATCCAATAATTTTTGTATTCAAAAAATTAATGTAAAGAAACGTTATAAGGACATCTGACCACTATAGAAGAACATTCTTACATTAGATTCAATATTTCAATATTCGATTTAAAGGGAGGGGGGGGGGGGGGCACATTAATAAATTTATTTTTTCCGAGGATGGATTATTTTAATTTTTTTCGATGTTTGGGGGAGGAGGCTGTTTTACATAATTTTTCAGAATTTCTAAGAGGGAGAGGGTAGAGGCGGAATAACATTCGATTTAAAGAAGGGGGGGGGGGGGGAGAGGGTCACATTTATGCAGATATATGGCCCAAAGTGTATCTGCGGTATGTGAATAAAAATTTCAGAAGCATCAAGCTGGTTATGGCTGAAATGTTCAATTTTCCTGGCCCTCAATCCAAGAGGTTAGGGGAGGGATGGTACGGTCTTATTAGCTGCTACCCCTATCTGATTACTCTGGTTGCCCAAACAATTGCAAGAAGTTCGTACCATACAAATGGGTTCAGGAGTTCAAAAATCGTGCTTCATCCTCAATCAAGACCGTTGATTTTCAACGGGTATTCGGCTAGTATAGCACTAAATGCAGAAAAAAAGTCCGATATCTCTAGGACGGCTTTTGATAATTTCTAAATAATTGTGTCCATTCATTTGCGGTTAAAAGCATGTATATGTATTACAAGTATGTAAAAGTATGGTATAGACCCTGTGGTTTTCCACACCTATTAGGTTCCAGTCTAAATTGGGTGGCATTGTTCAGACCGCCCAAACAGTCACTTTACAATTTCTGGTTTCTCGGATGGTCTGAGTAGGAAAAAAACAGTTCCTTATCGTAGACATGAATCCAGGACTTGTGCTTATTCGTCAATAAAAATCTAGGTATAAGGTGTTTTTCTGACAATTTTCGTATTCGCACGTTATAGGGACTCCTGAACACATTTTAAACACTTCCCTATATGTTTGACCAATCATAAAATTTGAATTGGAGTTCTACAGAGCACTTGCCATTTGATAAAACGTTTGTTAATTTTGATTGGGACCATTTCACTTTTAAAACATAGGGCCAACATAAATGAAAAAAAATACGTTATAAGTACTCCTGAACGTTTTCCTCTTCAGTCAAAATCGAAGTATAAGGTAATGTTTTCCGAGATATTTTGTATTTGAGATTTCGGTGAAAAGTATACGTACTCCTGAACACATTTCATATACAAACTCGTGGAAAGCGATTGAGGTCGCCTTGGGACTAGGGCCTCTTCATAAATTAACCTGGCTTCTATCTTTTCTCGACCGCCCTGTTTGTATGTTTGACACCATATGATACCGTTCATAGAATTATCATTGTCTGCCATAGAAAATAACGCTTTAATCGAATTCTTTAAAATTTGTATTATTTATTTGCAAATTATATTAAATTAATTATTTTAATTATTTATGGACGGAATAGTAAAATATATACAATTGCATATTTCACGGTTTTATTATTT
This sequence comes from Amaurobius ferox, assembly GCA_951213105.1. Taxonomy (NCBI): domain Eukaryota; kingdom Metazoa; phylum Arthropoda; class Arachnida; order Araneae; family Amaurobiidae; genus Amaurobius; species Amaurobius ferox. The sequence continues at coordinate 116,414,744 of OX578146.1, forward strand.
TAATATACACGCATTACTACATTCTTTAGTAAGCAACATCGCTCGAAATAACGAGTTCGTACAATAAGCATCCGAACTGAATCCCAAAGCCACAGAATACTATAATAGTCTGTGCCCAAAGCCTTCCCCACTCATGATCCCAAAATTATTTATTCACAAAGGGATCTTCCTTGACACCCCAGGCACAGCAGTGGGGTTGGTAAACTTGTTTCTGAGAATTCCCAGAAAATACGTCACCTCCCATAGAAGATCACTACCCTGTTTTCGGAGGTGACAAGGTGACGCACCTCCTCAATAGAAGAAATGAGACTAATCTTTTGGCACGCTTTGAATGTCGCCAAGAGGCAGAGGTAGATAGAATTGACGAATTATCGCTCTTCTGTAATTTTGAACGGATTCATGTCCAAATACGTTGCGCCATCTAGTGATAGCGAATCAAAGCTTAAAACACTGAGGATTCCTCTTAAGCCTATTTCAGTTATATAAATTCTTGATGATCAGAATGTAGGGATTTTTCCTCTACATGAAGATTTCATCAAAAACTATTCAAATCAAATCAGCAAACACTTTTATGTTGTTAATTATTAAATGTGCCCACATACATTAATGATTTATAAATATTAAGAAAAATTTATTAATATGAAACAATTAAAAAAATATAATGTAGCTCGTGGATTTTTTTTGTTCCATTAAAAGCAAGAAAACATAAACATTAGTTTGATTTCTCATAAATTATAACATTAACCAAAAAAATAGAAGCATTGAATTTCATATATAATAACCATTAATAAATCTAACTTTTATTTAAACTAACAGGTGTGGCCCACTTCACTTTTTAAAAAATTCAAAGGCATTACATTGTTTTTGGAGGACCAAGGCACACCATATATAATTGTATTTTTGGTTTTACCAATGTCTATTATTTTCTGTGGCTGTTAAAAGTCCCAAATAAAAAGTAGCATCTAAAACAATTGACCTCTAGCAGCAGACATTGCTGCTAGTACACTTTGAAACTTCTGTAAATAACTTTTCACTGAATTTTGATATAATTCAAACATAAACAAAAATTATATTTGGCCAACATAAAACACAAATTAAAAAAATAGCCAAAATTTTGCACAGAAATGCTAAATAAATTGAAATAATAAAACAAATTTGAAAATAAAAATATATATATATATATATATTTACATTAAGGAGCAAATCTAGTTCTTCACTTCTCATAGTCATGTAATTTGAATGTTTGCCTTCAAACTATGTCAACATAAGAAAAAATAAAAATGAAATAAAAAATAACACTCTATAAAATAAATGTACAATGCTTTAATTTAAATAAAAATTCAACTGCCTTAAAGAAACATTTTAAGCCACTCACAAGAAAAACACTTTGTTAAATATGGCATTTAATTGATAAAAGGTGTTAACCTGTTTCAGAAGCAAAAACTCCTGCAAGATAATAAAACAGAGTAACTACCCTAATCAAAGAAAGACAGGCTCCTGTTGCCAGAAAGTTTCACATGTGTTTATAGTAGTATGGTGTTGCCATCAGAGAAAATAAAATTAAAAGGAAAAAAAACAAGAAGTTACCTTCCCTTACAAACCAAAGTGAGTTACCACCAAAATTAATGAACACATTCCACCTGACTTACAACTAGTACTAAACTTACAACTTGAAGGAATTTTTTGCCTCTGACACCAGTTAATATCTTTTATTAATTATCCTAAAGTTATGGAATTAAGAAGAGTCATAACATGTCCAGCCACGAATTTGTCCTGTGTTTAAAGTTACATGACACCTAGCACAGCCTATCACTGAATACAAAAAACTTTCATAATTGCTATACATTGTAACAAATACTGCAAGTTGTTATCTTCAGCACAAATGGAGTTTATAAACTCTTGTCCTACATGCTGTAGAACAATGGAAATAAAAAGAAACTGTTTCAGTTTGTCTTTCATGACAGCTTATAACGTGCAAATGGAACAACTCATTTATATACATTCTTAAACATAATTGAAAGTAAAGTTACAGATAAAACAATTTTATTATTTGAAATGCATTAAAAAGTTATACTCATATTCAAGTTGATACTATGTCTATTCTCTAAATTAAAACTATACATTTTTAAAATCTACTTTTTATATGTTTTAATGGTCAAATCTTACGTTTTAAAACTAATGGTTTTCATAACTTTTAAAAAAATAATAAAATTAAAATAGTTGTGCACATACTAGTGAGGGATAATGCAAAACCACAATGTAAAAACAATAATCATATCTAATAACTTTATATACCCCACCATATGACCATACGATGAACTTAACATTTAATGAGAATTTTAGTTGATCATAACAAACATTAACAAACCTGATTTACTATATTTTCCATATATATATATATATATATATATATATATATATGTTTATAAACATTGTAATTACTTGGTATATTATCATATACTAATTCCCTATCAAATTCAAGACTTGTGTGTTAATGAACAATATTGATAAAATTATTTGTAAATTCAAAATTTCAACTGACAATTAATTACACAGTCAATGCCCTGTCATGTGTCACAGTCAATGCCCTGTCATGTGTCACAGTCAATGCCCAGGCCACACGACCAACTCGAAGGCTAATGGTAGTTGTTTGTGTCCGGGCCCTGTCATGTGTATCCAAACTAAAGAAATCTAAACTAATATGAATGAATTTAACAAAGTAATTTTCAATTTATAATTTTATAGTGTAAACTGCAAAGATCAATAGTGATTTACATATAAAAGTGAGGTTAAATGTTTAATAAAAGGGAACTGTAATGTTGAATTTTTTTTTATTTTGATTAATAAAAAATTAGAATAGGTTTAATTAACGTTATGATCAAACATTGATTGTACAATGTTATTGATAAGAAATTAATTATTAAATATTTTCTAAAGAGCATAGATACTCAAAATTATATATAAAACTGAGATTACAACTAAGAAATGCATATGGATGAATAACAGGTGATTTCCTTTATTACTTGACAATCTAAGACACAGAGAAATTCAGAATTAGATATAAAATTCATAGAGCTGATAATACATCTAGTGGAATGTGACCATTTTTTTTTTTTAATTTCTCTTGTTCAACCCATTAGAAATAATGAAACTTAATACAGAAAAACAAAGAAATGTGATAATTTGCAAAAAGTAAAGAATTAAAGAATTAAAATTTCCTAAATGAGCATTTTTGTGACCAAAAACATTTTCAAGGGTCAACCATGGTATAAAAAGACATATTGGAGCTTTGTTTCTGTCTGCTTACTGTAAATATTAACAGAGGTTATGAAGATGGCCTGAAGCAGTAAGTAATTAGAAATTATTGGAATCAAATAATGAAAGAAATATTTGAATTATGCTTATATATATATAAAATAAAAGACATACTAAAAGAAATGTCTGTGTGTGTGTTTCATCTATAGCAGGAAATGTAAGCATCCGACAGTGACAAAATTTGATACAGAGGTACTTCAGGACTTAGAACAATTCACAATAGTGAGATTTTTAGTTTTTTATGTTTCAACACAATTTTGAACGATTTTCACACAAATTGGTTCTTTAGCAACCAAAAATATTACCAGGGTTTTCATCTTGACACCATCGGAAAGATCAAAGAACGTTCTTCCCAACAATGGTTGAAACGATTTTTCAAGGAAGAATTCTCTGTTAATTTTCCAGACACCTTTAAATTTTTAATAAACATTTGCTATCACAATGCATAAATGTACACTGAATGGATGGATATGAATAACATTGGATACATCAAACTATCTATGTCAACCCATGAGACTCACTATAAACAGTGGCAACTGTACTTTATGACCACACTGTGTATCACTAGCAAAGGAGAAATACATTTAGAATTTCAAAAGAGTGATTTACTTCCTACTTATACAATCTTACTTGTATTGGCTGAGCCATAATTCCTTGAGGAGTTTGTACCATCTGATATAAACTTCCACTTGATACAATCTGATTTTGAGTGATATTTACAGACACAGGATTTGGAGACACTCCAGGCTGCAGCACATAGTTGTTAACAGTTCCATTACTTCCAGGAACATGCTAAAAATTAAAAAGTTATAAATGGCAAGACAATTTACAATGTAAACTAATGTAATATTTAAAACATTGTAACAATGTAATATTTAAAATCCATTAGAACAAATTTAAATGTAACCATCTTTAAATAACACTCTACTATGAAAATTGTACAGTGAAATTTGGAAACCAAACCTCTACAGTGGAAATTTTGAAGTCAACCTCTACAGTGAAATTTGGAAACCAAATACTTCAACAAATGAAAAAGACAATAATCAAAGATACTGGTTACAAAATGTGCCACTAGACGGCTCAAGAGAAGTACAAATCAGTAACTAACCAATACAATATTCAATGTGTCATCCATTAGAGGAAAAATTTTCTGTACAGCATTCTATCTGTGGTCTCAGTGTTACTAGATCAGTCAAACCATCGCAACCACCCTTAGTAAGCAAAAAACAGTTTCACATTGTCCCTGACAGATTTCAGAAAATAAACAAATAATAACAGCCTAGAAGTGGTAAATCAGAATCTACTTTACTTTAAAGTGAACTGCTTATTGCTCAATTTACAAAATTGCTGTGGTACTTTTTGAAGCCAGTGAAAACTAGTTGAATAACACCACTAAATCGGAGGATTAATTAATAATTGAGTTAGATAGTTAATAAATACCTGGTTAACCCTGTATTTGGTTGATTGAATTTTGAAAAATTAACAGCTGGCTATAAACACAGCTAGTATACATTTAAAACTGTACATAAAATAAAAAATAATGAATATATAAAAACAACCCAGTTCAAAATTATTTATCTTAAAGAACTAATGTTAATAGGAGTAATGAATGATAGTGAATACAACAAATTTAAATATAAGATGTGAAACTAATATTTATACCCACCGACAATGGCTGGGAACTACTTCCAACACTTGAGGGAGTACTTGATCCAGAACTTGGCAAACTATTTCCAAGTCCTGGGTAATCTGGCCTTAACAAATTTTCACTTTGCATCTTATTTTTCAAGCAGGCAATGTATCGATTGCAAAAATCTTTACACAGTTCCTGAACTTTTTCCAGTTCTAGAAGATGAATTCGCAGTACTTGGATAGCTTTGACCATCTGAAAATTAGAAAAAGAATAACTTTTATAATAAGCAAATAATAGATACAAGAACTGGTGACATTCTATATTCTAAGTTGAGGACAGATGAAACAAATTAAGCACATTTTAAGAACTAGAGAAAAAATGTAAGTACTGTGAAAAAGTATGTTACATTAATGCAATTTGAAGTCTTATGACACTTTACATAATATAAATTGATTTCAACACTATATCAAAAATCTAGGAACACTTATACAAATTTCTGCCATCCATCACTAATAAAAATTTCTTTCAATTTGAGCCAAATTGACATATTTTAGATCTCGCTAATTTGAAGATATTTGACAGACTTTTGATGATATTTTATGCGAATGATCACAAGTATGAAAAAGTTAAGCTTTTCATAAGCATATTAAAGACTTTTATAAATGAATAATAAAAATGAAGGAAGTTTTTCTTTATTAGAAGACCAGGCAGTTATGGATATAATTTCAAACTAAAATGAAATTAATGTTAAACAAAAACACCCTACAATTTTTCATGGAGACACTGATTATGGATACCGCAGTATATATAATTAGACTCGGGGACAGTAGTGTAACAAAGAATGGCACCAAGGGTGGCATGTTCTCCCAGGGTTTTTTTTTTTTTTATTAAAATGCAATTTTCCTGCACACTTTTATAATTTTCTTGTGTATTCAATTCGTGGGTGTGCCGCATTATGAGGGAAAAGGATTTTTCCTCAATGCCAAAACTGATAATGTTGCATATGGCAGAAAAATTAAATTTTAAAAATCCCATGGCTGTTCCTTCGGCAAACATAGTACATATATTTCATCATGCTTCATTGAATACATTAGGTTTGGTTTTCATTTACAGGATCAACACTAAAGATTTATTTACCACTTTACCAAATGCGAATAAATTGAAAAACCAAAGACAAAGAGGAAAAAAAAAATTGATAAACAATAATTTGGCTGCAGCTTTAAAAATCTTTGGTAATCTTTCAATTTGAAAAAGAAACTAAGGATAAAAATTAATGATTCAAAATCTCTCACACAGATGGACTAAAGCTATTGTAAATGGAATTGAATATATTAAGCAAGAAGCTACAGCAGCAATTTTGTGCAAGCTTTTACATTGTAGTGAAACATCACTACTACAAGCATAAGCAAAAATAACATCAGTCATAGATCAATTAAACACTTTTTCAGTAAGGATCTCTTTGTATGTAGTAAGCAAATATTGTATTTAATTGCTATACAATGAACCTGCACAATCTGTATAAAAAAAAAATTGACCCACAAAATTAGTGGATTCCCATTTGCCTTTTTTTTTTTTTTTTTTTTGCTTTGATTGAGTTTTCAAGCAACTGAGTTAAGCTTTATCCCCATTAACTAGGATAATCAGTACTCTGCTGTATTTTAATTCTACTGTTAGTAGAAAATATTCATTCTACTGTTTGTGGAACAGAAATATACTACATTAAAACTACTAGTCCAGATATACAAAGGACTTTAAAACCCAATTCTGTGACACATTGATCTTAGCCTAACAAAATGGGACATTCATGACCATTTCATTTCTATCCAAAAATTGTACATTAACCTAGGCCATCAATTGGTAATATTTCTGTTCTGTACTAGAAATGGTGATTTTATTTGGGCATATCTTAAATAATGCATTCTAATTTATATAAAATTTTGTAAGAAATAAAATGTAACTAGGTTGTCTCTCCCAACCTGGAACTGAAGCAAAGCAAGATACCTTAATGACTAAAATGTGTATTTCATGAAAGTGATAAAAAGCTCAAAATATTAAACATTATCATTTTTTTTTCCATAGACTTAACATTATCTAATCTTCAACCTCAGATATCTCAGAACATAAGACAGAAATTTTAAATTCAAGGCAATTCTAGAAATGGCAAAATGTTTTCACTATGACCTAAAACATGATTAGTTCAAGCTATGTACAAAATTTTATTCCAATCAGTTGAGTTTTACTATGTCAATGAAACTTTAGCACACAATCAAATTTGAATTAATGTTAAGGAAGCTAGCTGTGCTTGAAACTTGCTTTGCTTCAATTACAAAAAAAGAGTGACATCAATTTCAATAAAGTACTGAATATTAATTCCTTCTATTTGAAATACAGAGATTATAAATTTACTAATGCAATGGCACTATCTGTTGAGAAATTAAATGTTAATTCACACAAAATATTTTCATTTTACACAAATATTTATAATCTTTAATTGACATCAAAATACTATTAGATAACAGAAAATACCCTATTTAATTTCTCATCAAAATTCTGAGCTAGCTGTATTTCTTGGTACCATGTTCAAAACACAATCACGATTTCTATATCTTATTCGATGACATGAACAAACCAAGTTCTGAGCTAGAGATATTTCTTGGTATCATATGCAAAACACAATTAAGTTGATTACTTTTAGCATCTTTAATCATCATAAAAATGTCATAACCAAATAGAACAATGTTTTGATTGAACATTACAACTAGCTACAATATAATATCTTTTACTCAGAATACTTAGACTAGAAAAGTGATATAACAATAATACTTGGGCTTTATTTTAAGTCCTTTCGTCATTTTACTCTGATCGCTCTACAGTAGAACCTGCATATAACAAGTCCCCATTCAGCAAAATCTGTATTTAATAAGAAAATGATGAACATTTAATTGGAACAATGTTAATAACCTGATTATCTCACTTTTAATGGGTTAAAAGTTTATTCCCCAGATTTAATGAACATAAGAGATAGTAAACTGTATAAATATAAAAAAAGATCATAAAAAACAGAGTAAAATAATTTTTGCTACCATGTTCCTAAATGGATGTAGTAAAAAAGAAGGTAAAAGTTGGAGGTCACACCAGAAGGGCTAAGTGTCAGATACTCCAAAGAAATATCTTCCACTCTAACCCCAGAAAACACACAAAGTCTTTGACCATGGTAGCTGCATAGTTCAAAACGAAGATTTTGGGTACAGTTCCTGTGAATAATTTTGATGAAAGGATATAGGAACAACATTCATATGAAAAAAAAAATATACCTGAAGTAAAAGATGATGCAAGTGTTCCTAGAATGTGCATTTACTATAATCGAAATTTCTTGGACAGAATATAAATGAGCTTCTAGGTTATTGAAGGATAACAATTATATAAATAAATTTTCACTCTGCTGTTTCACATTATTTTTATTGCCTTTTGATCATCATCCTGGCCACATTCTTACTGACACTTCTTAATTATATATAACTGTGCATAACAAATTTAGCAAGCATCTGGATTTAATGAAAAAAATAGTGAATCACAGGCTGGTGGTTAAACCTGGGTTCTAGTGAAGATCTATTCTGCCCGCTTTTGAATACACCAGGTCCCCCTGAATTACAGACTCAGATGTTATGCCACTGAGTTGAATAAGGTAAAATATAAGACAAAAGAATAACTGATCTTCATACTTGACATGTCAAAAAATTTAAAGAGAAAAATATTCAATCACACATGAAATAAGTTTGGATAAGACTTTACCAAGCTGTCCACATCAGGATCATCACTGAAAAAAGGTTTCCTGTCACGTTCCTGATGTTGTACAAAATCTTGAATGTCCATATTGAAACTCTCCGAGGAGGACACTTCTGCACTTTGAGTGGCTAGCTCACATTTTTCAAACAGCAGGGCCAGTAAGGGAAAGAGAGGATGCCTACAATATAATGAAAATATAAATATGACTGAATACAAACTAAAGAGTGGGATAAGCATGATAAATATTTTTAAAATATTAGGAAAAGTTGGCTAATTCTTATTTAAGGAAGTGCAATATTTAAAATTTGTGAAAAAATATACAAAAATTTACTGACACTGGATATATTTGTGATGTCTCTAATTCTGAAAAATTGGTAGAAAAATTGATCAGTGTAAAAACATATTTTTTACTGCCAGATGGCAGAAGTAAAAATATCTCAGAAAATGCTTAGGCTAAAAAAGTCAAACTCAGTATTAACCTTTTAAATGTTGCACTATGATCCGAGAATACTGTGTTTTCTTAGTTTATGTGCACAAATTTTAAACAGTTCTAAATAAATTGGCCAAATTTAACTGAAATTCATATATAAATCAAATTATACAGGTGTTAATTAGTATAATAATCAAAGAAAGAAGTGAGGGGGGGAGAGGAAAACAGACAAGTAATCTATATTTTGAAATTTACTAAAAAGGAATTGCATCAATGTAAGAAATATCTAATTGTATATATATCTATTGTATATACATAAACTTTACTTTGGATGTGACATATCTGACACAGCAGAACTCTATCAATATCTATTAACTGTTTGAAAAATTAACAGGAAAGGAGAAAGGAAACAAACACAAAGATGGGTTTAAGTACATGGTCTCCTTATACATGTGCCACTTCTATCAAACAAAACTGTGAAATTTATTACTTAATCAGTTGCATCCCACATGAGGGACTCAGAAAGTTAAATACAAGGCCCCAATATCCCAAATAAACACATGTTATTGCTGAGATAATGCAAGAATTTAGTCTCCCAGCTATAGGAATTTTAAGCAATAATATATTACAAGCTAAGCAAAAGAACATAAGCACGTAATTTGACTAATTTTGTACTATGAGTCACACCAATGCTCCCAAAGGGGAACATTGACATTTGATGTGTTATAGCAAACAAATTTCTTCTTAATATTAAAATTCAAGAAATCCTGTGTTTATTCATTAAAATAACCTTTTTTAATCATAACTATGAAATTTTGAAAGTGTTGAAATTTTCTTTTTCAATTCTTTTTTAATTTTTAAATTACACACTATGAAAAGTTATAAGAAAAGTCCATGCTAGAAAAATTCTGAACACCACAGTACTTATTACTTATATCTGAGAAATAGTTCTTATGCCAAAAAAACAAGTATAGTTTTACTTTAAACAGTATTCTTACAAAACTATATGAATGAAATTTAAAACTTGATGTACCCAACTAGAAACAATGGCCTGTAAAAATTTAACTACCATGCTTCTTATTATGCCTTAACCTTACCATATCTTTAAAAAATAGCATGAACTGCATCCTGGGGTGTAAATAATAAAAACCTAATAAAAACAACAGTTGAAAAAAATTTAAATTGAACACACAATTATTATATTCAAAATTAAACACTATATACTTTGTTAAACACTAAATGCTTTATTAAACACATTAATTTATGCAGTCAGCTCACACTTTTTCTAATCCTGCAATGTTTACAAAAGTTATAACAACCAGCACTTAAAGCTCTGTGTTTGGAAGTTTCTTATAATGTTTCTGATTGAAATAGACAAAATTATATCCCAATATTTCTTTGCATCTGTAACCAATGCACATGACTCTAACTCTAAGAAATTAAAAAAGATAAGATCTGATTAAGTAAAAAAAAGAGAAGATATAAACAAGATAAAATGTCAAAATGGTAAAATGAAAAATTTGATAGACTGAAAAGACTTTTAAACTCTCCCATTTTCTTCACCCTCGGGGGGGAAATCTAAAATATGGCTTCATTACATCCTGTCCCATAGTCAATAATATAAGTGTACAAAGATTCAGTTTTTAGGTCACTAGGAGGCTTCTTAAGTGTCTACAATTATTATATAATCTTCAATTAATTATTATAAATGATTATAACAGAGGGTCTCTATGAGGTTGATACCTAAAAATATATCTATATATTTCCTATTAAATAACAATTTTCAGTAATGCATATACAGGTAAGTACAATATACAGTGATATTGCATATAAGAACAACCATTTCTATAAATATGTAACTTCAACCTAATAATTTTTACTCATACATAGATTAGTTTCTGTAAGGAACTGAAGTTCACGGAATTCTGATCATCTTGAGAGATGAAGTAATGCAAATTCCATCACACTGAGAAGTTCAAAATGAATATTTTTGCATTTTTATGTTGGTCACTTCAGTTATGTTAATTATACAGGTCATCAATGTATTGTTATTAAATATTACATTGATGCAATTTTTATCCTTTATCTAAACTTAAATTTCAAAATTCACTTCAATTTAAGTAACAATGAAATACTTTGAATTCCATAAAAAATTTGCCAAGTGTGGAAGTTTAAATATTGTACCAATGTTATTTCAAGCTATATTTTAAATAAGAAATTACATTTTGTCTAAATTTTTGAAAAGGTATATCTCGGATAGATTTTTAATGGAAAAGTAGATTGCGAATAAATTTTTACTGGAAAAATGGAATGTGGGTGGTTTCTTATTGCAAAGCTGGATCAGAGATTGATATTTTACTAGGAAAATAGATTGAAGAAGGTTTTTTATTAGAAAAGTGGATCTCAGATTGATATTTTACTGTAAAAATAGATTGTGGAAGGTTTTTATTGGAAAAGTGGATCACAGATTGATATTTTACTGTAAAAATAGATTGTGGAAGGTTTTTATTGGAAAAGTGGATCACATATTGATATTTTACTGGAAAAATAGATAAGTGGATTTTTTTCTCGTAAACTAATTCTTATGTAAAATGCAGTTGACACTCCTTGAATTATAGCATCTATAAAATATGTACATATATTCACCACATTTAAATATATATTTTCAGCACACATACATATCCTCAGAAACAATAAGAAATTTCTTACTTATACACAGCTCTTTTATCTGCTTCAAATTGTGCTTGAGTCTGTGGATCTGCTGATACATTTTGAGGAGGCACTCCCATACCTTGCCCACCACTGGCTAGGGTGGCTTCCGTTACATCCATACACTGACCAATCATTGATATATTTGTTGAGGGGTAGCCAGCAGCAATTCCACTTAAATTTTCCCCACTTCCAGGAGATGGTTCCTGCATACTTAACAGAGTGAAGAGATAAATGTTAGTTCAAATAAGAGATTATTCCTTCTGCAAGAGCAAAAAACATAAAATGGCAGCATTAAAAACAAAATATATTTAATGAGTAGTATATACAGTTCTGAATTTAAAGATATTGTCTATGTTTAAAATTCCGACCAGTTAAATCAGTACAAATGGTTAATAAATAAAGCAATCAAACATGATATTAAATATAAAATTTCTGTATACTTCCTTGATAGAAACAGACGTGAAATTTAAGTATCAGCTGTTAGATGATACTAGGTCTATTTTGAATATCCATCAGTGTTGTGAAGATTGAAATGATTTTATAATGTTGCAGCTGGAAAGACAGGGAATTTTGTGAACTCCAAAATGATTGTTTAATTTATATTAATTTATATCATGTACATTTACTTTAATTTATTTTTATTTAACATTTCTTTAATTTTTAATTTTCTCAAAATTCTGGTTGTGCATTACAAAGATTATTTATGAAACTAGATGAAAAGGTTTAACAAATAAAATGCATTAGATTTTTGTAATTATGGCACATTGCAAGTTTTCTCGATACTACTGTAGGTATTGGTTTTCCATACTGAAGAGCTAGCTCATAATAAACATGAACCAGTCCATGAATGTTATCTGCAATAGAAGCGCAATCCCAAAACATATTGGATGTAATATTTTGTTTGCCACTTGTCTGCTTTGACAGACAATCTAGTTACAGAATTTTATTTACATTTAATGAGGTTTTATTAAGCACCCTATATAAGGGACAAACTATGTACAACTCCTGGAAGTCTAGCACTTTGCAAAGATGATATAATTAAATCAAAAATATTTTGTCAATATTCTATATGAAATACTCCATGTAAGATGATTCAAAAAAATCCTTTATATGGATAGAGTAAAGTAGGGGAGTTTTAGCATAACTGGATACAATTCAGAAGTTCTAAGTTCCAATCTGATTTGAGCCAGATTGTTATTTTGATGTGAAATGAAGTTTAATAAGGAATATTTCTATGAGATGATAAAAAAAGATTTGCAAAAAACCATAGAAAGAAATTCATCATTGCAGATATGTATATTATGAAGGAGATGCAAAACATACTTCAAACAAGATGCATGCAGTGTTAATTTTAATTTGTGTTCAATTACTTTGCATATTTTTCTCTATCCTTTGTACAAAATGTCTTTATTTTTTTAATAAATATAGCTACACAATAAAAAATTTATGGCTTAAAACAATTGTTATAAAAAATAAAATAAAATAATTTTATTTTCCTACAATGGAAGGGCACCATCAACAAATGTATTTTGAATGGAGAAATATAACAGATTTTGCTCTGGATTTAATTAAACTTTTAGATTACATCAAAAGTTTCATATTCAATTTACTTTCTGATCACCATACATGCTCATCACCTAGTAGGAAAAGTAAAATCTTCTCATTTCTTTTCAACTATAGCTGATTATTTAAAAATATGTATATCAAAATTTGTATTCTTATCAGCTGCCTTTTTTATATATAAATTACGGGTATATATAAATTACGGCTTAGCAACCAGCACCTCCCCCCCCCCCCTCAACATTTTGTACGGCCTAATTCCCTTGCATTTACATTTTAAGTGGGCCATGAACACATATTAAATCAATTTTACAATGGGAAGACTGTTTTACATTTTATCATGTTGAGATTAGTTTTATGTGCTCTCATTTTTAAATTTTTTCAGTTTAAATAAAATGTCAAGACAATTCTTATATAAATTAATTTTATTATACTATTTCTTTGATTACATGAAAATTTTTAATATTCTGCTTTACGAGATCCTCCAGCTACATTGCATTCAATTGTCGGCAATGAAATTTTTTTAATAAAGTGAAATAACTACTGAAGACCTATATGTTCGTCAGAATAAACATTATTAAATTACTACTTGCATATCTTGTCAAGCAGTGGGGGAAATTAAAGATATAACAATTAAAATAAAAGATAAAAGCATGTTTTTCATTCTCCCAATTTCAGAATTTGTAGTTTTCAGATAGTATGTTTATCATTTTAATACACGCAAAAGCTTAATTTGCAAGTGAACCATTTTTTACCTTATACCAGAACGTACCATGACACAATATGGCACTTATACATTTATAATGCTATTTTTACAATGTATGGTACCTATATATAAAAGTAATAAAAATTTCAAAGAAAACACTAATAAAATCTTTAAATATGAACAGCCCTTTTAATAATCCCACTAATTATATTTTTATTCATTATTTAATTACGACATCAACCTATAGAACAAAGAACTTTCTTTTTTACACTTTTACTCTTGTTTCAAGCATTCATTTTCATTTAGAATACAGTTGTTTGCATTTAGTAGCCATTTAAACATGATACATGTATTAAATTCAAACTTGTTTACATTTTTTTTTATTCTGCTCAGTATAGTTTTATTCTGCTCTAACTAGTGTGTCACAATTGTCAAATTAATTCACATTAAAATAATTCCATCTGATTTGTGATAAACAATCATTTACAATAATAATCAAAACAATGATTCTTTTCAACTTTAGAGATTTTCACACATATTTTAAATTTCTATATTTTGAAACATACATGTTTTTCGAAAATTGAATTTCGTAAGAGTTTTAATGATATTTTCCATATATCTCAATGATTATTCATTTATTTCTTATTAATTCTTTAAAATCAGCAAAAAATTACTATTTTTGAAATGACAACTATGCGAAATAAATTACTGAAATACTGATAGTTTCAAGAAGAAAATGATGTAAAAATATCACAAACTAAATTCTTTGAAACTCAAAGAATGGCCTGATTGAAGCAATATGTCTCTCATTCTGATTCAGGGATATTTTTCTACCAAAATATCCAAAGAGTTTTCATTTATTTATTTGTATAAAATTAGCTATTCGGTACAAATAAACAAATTATTAAACAGTGATCACTGCTTAAAAAATGAATGAAATTTTTATGAAGTTTGTTAAAATAGTTTTGATATTTGGAATCATACTCCCAGTGCAGTGATCATTATCGGTAAACGGTTCAGTGCACTTCATCACCAATTTGGCAATTACTTCTAAAATATGATAGAATAGAAAACATGAAACTGGTTCACCGGTGCTGTTTAATATACAAAAAGATGGCATGATTCTGAACTTTGCTAATGCCCACTCCCAAACAATGGATTCTGTGTGATACTGCTTTAATTTACACATGCAACCCTTGCTTTACATTTGAAAGTTGAATGTGGCCCACAAGTTCGAAAGGGTTACTGTCCCCTGGTATAGATAATTTCATATTAAAGAATTATTTTGGCAGATAAAAATAAAGTCATCAAATTCAACTGTCTACCCTTTTAAGACCTACAGTACAACCCTAGAGATATGCTTATTGATTACAACAGTTTTAGAAACACTACAGTAAGCCAGGGAAATAAAGAGCAAAAAGTGCAAGGCAATATTTAAAATGTGAATGCGATTCTAAATATAAAGATGGGTGTGATTTTCAATTTTGAACAGTAACAAAATGAAAATATTCTGAAAATTTAATCTGGTCCCACATACATTTCAGATATCAAAAATGGTATATATTAAAAGGTAATTTTTTACTCCTTTGTGATAATTAAAATTTGACAACAAAAATTAACTGCTAAATTGTTGTTAATATTAAATTATACAACGAATATTAAAACTTATTAATGATAAAAAATATTATACGATAAAACATAAAAAATATGATGTGTGGTAGTGTTTTAAAACATGAAAATGTAAACAGAGTTTAACTTATCTTGAACTCGAACATTATTTTTTTAGGGAATTTATTTCTGGAATGAAGGATATTAAAGTTTTTATTTTAATAAAATTGAAAGAAAGAAACTACATTGCACAAGTTTAATAACAAATAATAAACTAATTCAACCAAAAATTGACCCTCCAGTGCTGTCAAATTAATTTAGAAATTAAATAGACGTATTTATATTTGTTATCAAATGTGCATGATACAAAATAAAGCATGTGCATTTAACTTTGAAACGCAATGTGTAAATAAATACAAATTGTTTATATTTAAAACAAATATTCTTATCTATTTGTTAATTTATAAACTTGACAACTCATGTAATTAAATTAGAAAATCAAGAAATCGATGTATCTGTAGTAAAAAAACATATTTAAAATAATAAACAAAGCTTACCACTCATATCTTTAAATGCCACAATCAATCATATTTCACCGCAAAAAATTACTTTTCATACGAACTCCATTGAAAAGCTTCATAATTTCATAATAATTTCAACAAGCAGTTGGCTATATTTTTTCTCAGAATAATAATTTTTAAGTTATTTCAGTAAACTAAGTGCGCGTAATTTTTATAGTTTTTACGCTACACTTTCTCTTTAAAGAAAGATCGCTACAAATATTTATACATATTGATTATATGAAATGCAATTTAGGGTGAAGTATAACTCTAACTTTTATAATTGTCGCTTAAAATTACTCTTGCGTTAAGCTTTGTTCAAAAAGAATTAATAACCAAAGTTAGCGAGATAACTCAGAGTGCCGATAGATTCGGCCACTTGAGTGGCAGCTTACCTATGTGTCAGTCTTCGTCAAAAATGGCGGCGTCAATTATCGCTGACTATGGCCCACCCCAGAATTGACGCGTCTGACGTCATAAGAGAACCGAAAGGGATTATGAGATAACATACAAAATATGAGAAGTTACTATTAAATTATACTGTAGTACGTTTTTCGAATGAAATAATGTGATTCAAAATCCGAAATAATGACCATTTTCAAAAGAAAATCTTCTTATTTCTCATGTTTTCTTAATAAATTCCAATGTTTAATGTATGGAGTTGAAACACCTTTGGATCCTCCTGACGGACCTCAACGGCATCCTTGGGTCGTCCTCCAGCAGTACTCAGCTTAGCTGACACCAGGCAGCGTAAATAGAGTGGTCGCTTGTATGCGACAGATGCTCCTCCCAGTCGCACACTTTGCTAATTGCGCGGGATACAAATTCCCTCCGGATTTAAATTCTCGCGGCAGGAAAATTTTTATGGAAAAAATGACTTTCGGCTCGCTGTTAAAACCGGTGGGCGGCTCTAATTTACCGCTGAAGTGCTAGTGGGATGGGATAAAATTCTCGGATGACAAGAATAAATCTCCTGCTACATCCAACGGCTGTACAAAGGGAGGGATTTCGAATGCTTTGCGGCGCTTGGACGCCGTCCATCAAAGAAGAAAAATGTTCGGTGGAAAAACGAAACCTAGTTCGGATAAACTACTTCTGCGAAATTTTCTGCGGTCATTTTCAGTTGCTGATATATTTGGGATGAATTCGACCCAAATTTAATGTTTTCGGCGAGCATCTTAAATTATTAATTTCGAATAAATAATAAAATAAATATATAATTATTAATTATGTGAATAAATTAAATATTTTTTTTTATTGAGATGCATGCATGATTTACAAAAAAAAATTGTCCACTATTCCATTTTGATCCAAAAACTCGATTTAACGAATAATAACGATCCTTCCGAGTCTCGGATTTCCAACAAAATCTTCAGAACGAAATTTTATAATATTTCAAGAAAACAATACTGTATTCAATAGTAATTGAAAAGGTTATTTTTCGAAAATAGGGTGGGAAATGGGAATGCTTGTCGTCGAAGGTAGAGCCAACGAACCAATTTAATAGACCAAACAAATAAAAATATTTTTTTATAATCGTCCATCACTCAATTACATTATTCGGTTCATCATAACAGTAGCATCCCCATATTTGCATGGTATTGACAGGAAAGGAGAAATAGAGGGGAAACTTACTTAGAAAGATTCGTTCTACTTTGATTATTCGCAATAAAGTATACAAAATAGAAACAACAAATTATAATATTTGAAATCCAAATATTTCTAATAATTTTCGTAGAAAATTACATATGAAAAGGATATTTACTTAATTATATTTAATAATTTAACATAAATAATATTACTTTTTGGTGAACCTATTCTTAAAATATTGAAATATCTCCAAAGCATGAGTGCCCATAGAACTTTTCTCAGGAGGGGCAAACCACTAACGTCAGTGGACTAAACTGAAGAATGATGTACAACATCGATTAACTTGACGCACAACTTTATGACCTTCAACGTCCAGGTCAGGGCAAGTGCCTCCGATTCACACGGGCCTCCGGAGCTGCGACCCTGGCACCCAAAATTTTAGGAGTCCCGAAATTTTGAATGTGATAAATTTGAAGCAGAAATAATTTAAGAAAAAATAATATTCATGAAATAAATCTTTCTAAAATTGAAATATAAAACTAAAGTTACGAAAATAATTCATTGAAATATATATATATATATATATAATTGAAGATTTTTATGATTACTTGTAATATATATATACCCGAGAAATACCAAAGAAAATTGCTTGTAAACTGAAGGTAAAGGTAAAAAAATTGCAAATCAGAAGCCAAGTGTAGCACGATGAGCTAGGCAAGTAGTTTGGAAATTGACAAAGGGAATAATTTATAACCTCCAGTCTTGACATTTGAAATTATATATATATATATAAAATGAAAGATTTTAATCGTAAATTATGCATATATATATATATATATATATAGTTTCAAAATGTGGGCAATTTTCTTCCCTATAAATATGTCAATATTTTTAAATATTATGTATTATTTTAATTCTCAATATATTGCTTTGAAGAAAAATGTATGGTAGTCAACATGTACAAAAGAGCCTTCGGCGCTACAGTCCCGGACCCCCCCCCCCCCCCCCCCCAATTCAGTATATGATGGTGTTTTGTGTGCCATGAGTATATGGGGTAGGCCCTGGACCTCTCTTTGGCTTAATCGGGTCTTGCCCTTATGGGCGCCCATGCTCAAGAACTCTGTATGAAGCATACTTAGTATCATTCAATTTGTAGTAAGAAATAAGTTATAGAATAAAATTACGATTATTTCAATCGCGTAAATATCAGAATACTATTCATTTTCAGTGAGGTCGAACCAGAAGAAGGCTTTTTCAATTATTTATTCCTAAAATTGAAAAGACATACAAAGTATTCATGTTACCAATATATGCACAAAAATAGCCTTTTAATAATGATTTTTTCTTTTCTTTTTAATTTAAAAGCAAATGACATAGGAAGTACCGTCATCCAGATATTGCATATTTTGTTATCTAAATTAAAAAAATTATAAAAAGTGAAATATGATATTTATAACCAATTGGATGGATACTTGTATGGATTCAAGTATTTTTAACCGGAAATGAATTGAAAATATATTTAGGATTTATCACAAACCGCTTTTGAGATATTAAGCATTTTACTTTTCCTACAACAAGCAGAATATCTCTCAGGAGAATTAAACTATTTCCATGTGATTAGGTATACATATTTTAATCGGTGTCAACATAAGGCCAATTTATTTTCAGTGAGTTTGCGTCATAAAAAAGTTTTGTTTTTTTATTGTTTACGGATATCAAAATATATGTTCTGTGGGACGTGAAAAAAGAATAAGAGAAGGAAACAGTTAACATTAATTGTTATTAATCATTAAGCACATGGCCGTTGATCTCATAAAGTGGAATAAACATTTAAACGTACATCGCTCGTTGTTGTGCCGCAATAACCCTCCAATTATTTTTACCTTTTGTGTAAGTCCTGAAAAGAATTATTAATTAATATTAAAAGATTAGACTATTTAAACTTAAACAATATCATTTATTTACAACATAAATTTATCAATAACACTAAATTTCATCAATATCAATTTTCAACCATTATCAAATTTTATTTGATTATTTTAGAGAGGGGAGATATGCGACAATAATTATTAGTTTTACGATGGTGTCTAGGACCGGTAACATTTAGAGCACATACCTTCCAGTTTAGTCTTGGGCTCATCATCTCGCTTGCATCGGTCTTAGTGCTGAAGTACGGCCATAACTCTATGGTGTGTGGCTCCTACTCGTACTTTTCACTTCGACTGATACTTTATATCTGCAACTGCTAGGTCATGCTGTGTAATATTCGTGATTCGACTGATTTTCACCTTTCTTGCTCTTAAGTCATGACAGTGTAAATACTCGTACTATAAATGCAACTCCTAAGTCATCTCTGCTAGGTCTTGTTCGCTTCGCTCCTTTCGTCAAACTCTTTTCAACAACACTTCGTATGAAACTTCTTGCAACCACATTTCGTATCAAACTTACTGCAACAACATTTCGGATCCAAGTGACTTGTGGTTCCTTCGGCGGGGGGGGGGGGGGGGGGGGGGGGAGGTAGCTCCGCCCTTCTTCCCCTTGGCGCTCATTGGTTCTTCTGAACCCAATGGCATCACTTGACATTTATCAAGGCCCCTCTCAGCCCCTTTGGCCTGGGACACCCAAATTTATAGTATTTGACCTAAAAGTTCACGTTGTTGTAAACACCGGCGCCAGCCAGACTCGAGCTTTGTTAGCCGTTCTAGGCACCATAAAATATTGCAATAAAAATGTCTCATGTGAGGACATATTCTGGCCTCACATACCTCCCTATGTGAGGCCAGAATATGTCCTCACATGAGACATTTTTATTTCAATTTTATGGTGCCTAGAACGGCTAACAAAGCTCGAGTCTAGCTGGCGCCGGTGTTTACAACACCGTGAACTTTTAGGTCAAATACTATAAATTTGGGTGTCCCAGGCCAAAGGGGCTGAGAGGGGCCTTGATAAATGTCAAGTGATGCCATTGGGTTCAGAAGAACCAATGAGCGCCAAGGGGAAGAAGGGCGGAGCTACCTCTCCCCCCCCCCCCCCCCCCCCCGCCGAAGGAACCACAAGTCACTCGGATCCGAAATGTTGTTGCAAGTTGATACGAAAGTTGCAAGTTGAGTAAGTTTGATACGAAATGTGGTTGCAAGAAGTTTCATACGAAGTGTTGTTGAAAAGAGTTTGACAAAAGGGGCGAAGCGAACATGACCTAGCAGAGATGACTTAGCATTTATAGCACGAGTATTTACACTGTCATGACAAGCAAGGTGAAAATCAGTCGAATCACGAATATTACACAGCATGACCTAGCAGTTGCAGATATAAAGTATCAGTCGAAGTGAAAAGTACGAGTAGGAGCCACACACCATAGAGTTATGGCCGTACTTCAGCACTAAGACCGATGCAAGCGAGATGATGAGCCCAAGACTAAACTGGAAGGTATGTGCTCTGAATGTTACCGGTCCTAGACACCATCGTAAAACTAATAATTATTGTCGCATATCTCCCTCGCTAAAATAATCAAATAAAATTTGATAATAGTTGAAAATTGATATTGATGAAATTTAGTGTTATTGATAAATTGTTGTAATAAGTTATATTGTTTAAGTTTTAAAATAGTCTAATCTTTTAATATTAATTAGTAATTCTTTTCAGGACTTACACAAAAGGTAAAAATAATTGGAGGGTTTATTGCGGCACAACAACGAGCAATGTACGTTTAAAAGTTAATTCCACTATATATGAATTTACGGCAATGTTAATGTGATTTAAAATAATGAATTTAACTGAAAAGTTTCCTTTTCAATTCCACGTCCCACATGTTCATTTGCTGGGAAGTCTTGTGTTAGATAGATACATCAGACGTTTTAATTATTGGGTCTGTGGACAATTTTTTTCGTTCTTTGAGTAGTAAATAAAGCAATTAAAATTTACAGAAAATGTGTAGATTCTTCCAATTATCAAATAACTTATAATAGTTAAAGAAATTTTTTGCAACTGATATATTGTTGAACTGAAAATTTAAAATATTTAAGGGGAATAATGCGTAAATACCTGTCATATTACTATTGCCCGGGTCCTATAAATAAGCTCCTGCATTTTAAATAATACAGTTAAAGATAAAACCACTCAATTTCTAAATCGTTTCCTCCTTTCGTTCCGTAACAGTGGAAAGTAAAAAATAAATATAAAAGAAACAGAATGGAATCCTTTCTTTAGGAGAGGAAATGTAGCTTAAACTGCATCTTGAGTTCCAAGGCTTTGACATACATGCGCACAAACGTCTACCGGGCAGAAAAAATATACGCGCTTCCTTAACGATATCTACAATTTCAAGTTTTATGCATTTGCTTAAAAATTCTGGGAAAATAAAACAATGTAGTAATTAAAAAATATTCTGTTATAATACAAAATATACACACATATTTAAGTATCAAATAATCTAAAATATACAAATTTCGATGTATTTAAAAATAAATAAATAAATATAAAGGAATTGTCCTACGGATTTGGTTCAAATGTTGGAAAAAACATTCTTTGACCATTTCCATGGTGTCAAAATAGAAACTCTATGATAACATTTTCGATCGCTAAGGAACCGATTTGTGTAAAAATCTCTCAAAATCGTGCTTTAATATAAAATAACTAAAAAAACTAATATGAATTAAAAAAAATTTACAGAGTCATATTTGCCCAGGTCCTTAAGTGTCTCTCTACCAAATTCAGTTGCTGTCCGCAGTTTAGATTTCTCACTACAGATTACACACACACACCATTTAATATTAAGTAACATTAACTTTTTCGTGGTAAGTAACACTAACCTGTGGTGTGCTGATTTCAAGAAAATTAGAGACCAACTGATTTAGAAGATCCAAGCTGCTATTAATAAATCGTTTATGGCAACTAGAAACTTTGAATATATGAGATTTTGCTACGAAAAATCCATTGATACAGAAAATCGGAGTGTTTTATCTGCATATTCTGCTTTTGGCAATAGGAATAAAAGTTGATCAAATAACGATATATCAGATAGATCTTTTTTTTTTTTTACTTTATAAATGAATACATATTTACTTTTTCGTTTCACTAAGTGATTATTATTTTTACTGTGTTTTGCTATTTTGTAACTGGAGATTTCGATTTTAAATTATTAAAAAAAACTGAGCAAAATTAATTTCACTAAAGTTAACCTTGCCGAAAATACGGATACAGGGAATGTGTGTGTGTGTGTGTGAGGCGGGGGGGGGGGGCGGTAATCACTTCCTTCATTTATATGGGGCCCGCGGTACTAGGTACTACTTGGTACCCTGTCTCACAATTTGATGTGGGGGGGGGGGGGGGGAGCGGCTGCACCCGTCATCATTGTTTCGGAAACCCATGCTAACGAACGCATAATAAGCGCGAAACCGGACCATGGATGTTGTTATTTGCAATGGGAACATATTCCAAATTTTCGGGAACGCCCTACAAGAGTATTCTGTGACTATGAGTTTTGCCGTTGAAACTTCGTGTAGCGCAAGATAAATTTTATTAAGGTTTGAATCAGGCTTCGTGCTATGACTGAATTTGTCAGTTTCCATATAAGTTAGTAAAATTGTAGCATATATCAAGTTTTCTTGCTACCATTGATATTAGTTGTTCCATGCTAACGAGCGTTAAACTGGCCCATATATACTATTATCTGCAATGGGAACATAATCCTGACTTTAGAAACTTTCCCCTCTCTACAACCGAGTTCTATGGCAATCAGAACAAGGCCACTCATAGAAATTGTGGGTTCCTCTACAAACATTTACCACCCCCCTCCCAGTAGTGTAGTCGTAAAATATAAAGTACCGAGGGGCTTTACAAACTGCATCACAATGGCATATGTTAGTAGTAAATACGTTAAGCTATACAATATGGTATTGCCATACCTTTCTTTCTTTCGACTCAGACCGTCAGATCTATTCAAAGATGTATAAAGTATTTAAAGGTATCTGTTTTGACGGCAGGGACAGTGCCACCCAATTTAGACTGGAATCCAGTGGGGGCAACATCTACAGGAGCCTGACTCTCCTTCCTCTTCCAACCTCTCGGAAGGACTTTCAGACCCATATATTTAACGTGACCGTACTCTGTGTGAACACGGAGACAGTTTGAGCAAAGACAGGAATCGAACTCGGGTCCTCCGAATACAATCCCCGAACTCTAACCACTGTGGCTATGCTACGACACCCCGCGGTGTCATAGCTAGCACGCCAAGTTTGGTGTCTCGGCTAGGAAGCCCCTGAACATTCCTATTCCTATATTACTACCTTTTTAAATTCTTAGGAATGACAATTTAAGGAATGGCAGAAGTTCTGGGACTCTGCAGTCAGAGGTGAAAGGACTCGGAGGCATGTACATACCGAGGGTTAATACTAACGTCTATATTAAAATTTAGTGGTGTCATAGGGTTAACATGATGTTTATTATTATTATGAATCTAGAGTAAGCAAGACCGCAAACGTACACGTGACCGACGAAGCGCCAATCACTGTAGTACCATTCATGTTATTATTTTGTTCTCTGTGCTGACAAGTCGAAGGCAGTGAGGTAGCATAATTTCATCTCAAGTGCCTGCTAATAAAATAATTAGGATCTTGTTGCATGATAAAGGAGTCCTTGTGTTACGTTAGGTTTTTAAACAAAATACCTGCCTATACAGGACGTTCCCAAAATTCGGAAGACATTCCCATTGCAGATACCAGTATCTATGGACTGGTTTCGAGCTTATTATGATCTGCAATTTGCTAGTATATGGCTATCCTTGCAAAATCGGTCCATGGATAGTGGTATCTACAATGGGAGTGTCTTCCGACGTTAAGTTTTGCTTAGATAAATATATAGTAAATTAATGTTAAATAAAGGAAATTTAAAAACTAAATATTTACTGTCATTTGTCATTTTGTAAGACAGAGCACGCTGTGGTCACATAAAAAGTACCGGGGCAGCACCCTTACATGACTACACCACTGCTCCCTTTTCACTTCCCCCTAAATAGGAATCTTTCATATCTTCCCCTCTTACAAAAAAAGGGGAAAGGTCCCGTCACTCGAATGGTATCCGTCTCACCTCTGTGGGCGGCCCTGATCGGAATACATTCTCAAATCTAGAAAAATTCTTTAAAACACAATAGTAACAAAATCGTGATGATTCTCTCAGTACGAAAATCGAGAAAAAAAATAGTAACCTATAAATGTTCTTTAAGGTTTAAGAGACTCCTCCAATTCCTATACAATTTTTGTTACTCCTACAATACCTACCATAAATACAAAGAAAGTATTATAAAGTTCGAAATTGACTTTTGTTGCTTTGAGCACCCAAGAATGCAATTCAACTACTTTTAGAAGTGTGTGTATTCATTCAAGTACAAAAATAGTCATTACACGTTTATGAAACTAAAACTTGCTGGCTTACACGTCAAGCATCCCCCGTTATTTTTACTTTCCCCATATACATAATATAATGTATAGGGGAAATTGTGACAGGGTAGAAAATTCGAATTAGAATTTTCAACGGGAGAGCACATTTAAAGCATTCTTAAGCTCAAATAGAATGTTTTTAATGTGAAGTCTGTGTCTATGTATGTTTGGCGTGTGTGGACACGATATCTCACAGACAAATAAGGCTTTTAGAAAATAATTTGGTGCAATGATTGCAATCAGGGAATACTGGAACCCTATTGAGTTTAAACGCAATCAAATGATAAATAATAGATCCCTCCCCCAATTTTCGAATGAACTTTTGAAAAATCAGGAGAAAATCAAAACCTTTAATAATGATAAATAAGTCATCATTTTATATATAATTTTCCAATTGAAAACGAATGACAAACTTTAGAACGCTAACACGAACCATTTTCGAGATATTGCACATTTTTCAAATAAATTTCATAAAAAATTTTTTACATAAAATTAAAAAAGTAGTAAGTATCACCCAATATGTTTACTTTCCATATACAATATTAAGCAATAAATCTGCTAATATTGATTATTCTCAGATGTCTAGTTTATACCATTGGCAAAAAAAAATATACTTTTTGTAATAGTTTTGTATTTTAACGTCAAAGAATTCAACAGCACTCATTTATTTCATGAGATATAAATGTCAATTACATTTTGATAAGGATTTTGTATGTAAGTATGAATAAGTCGTTATCTTTGAACTAAGAAGTTGCCATAATAACCAAATTTCAATTCACATGTTGTTAGTTAAAAGCCAAAAACATTGTAACATAGATATTGTAAATTATTATTTTGCTGTTAAAAGAGTCCTTGCATTACATAGATAAAGTCATGTGCTGCCCACATCAGATTTATTCAAATGTATACTGGTATCTTAAATTACAATGGAAATGAATGGTGCAAAAGGGCTTTTCTTTACTACACCTGGTAGGACTTCAGCACCTCCAAACTAACAATCCTAGTTCTGCTTATGCCATATGCTGATTAGATTAGATTTTAATTCAAATCAAGAAAATAAACTGTTCTAATCAGCCACTTTTGTTAATTTTTACAAAACTTTTTCTAAATTAAATCTTTTTCGATTGGATTACAGCAATCATTTTCATTCAGTTTCCAAAATGAAAACATCAATTTCTACATGATTAAACATTTGTTTTTAATAAAATGTGTGATTGTACATTGTTAAAATAACAATGTACAACACAGCATAAATCAAAATTTATAATGCTATAAAAGTACAGATTTATTGTTATGAGATATATGTAAGACAAATTTATGTATTGAATAACCTCCATGGTTGCTATTGAAACAAAATGCGATTTGTAATTCCCTTTATTGGTTTCTTTAAGGCTCCTAATTATACAGGTTGACCCAAATACCACTTTAACTCCAACCAATCCTGTAACTTAAAGTCTGTCTGTGCTATTTCAATGGTGTGCGCATGTTACATGACTGATATCTGAAACATAATTTAGCTGTAAAATAGGTCAAAAGAATGTACCAATCATTCAAGAATGTTTTGATTTTTATTAGATCCTGAGAAAAGGATGAGAAAGTAATCTTCTTTTCATCATGTACTGCTATCAGTTCAACTAGGAGTCAAATTGGACACTGTTGCACCAGCGTATATATAGGAGCCTTAAGTTTCTAATTATATATGATTTACTTCAGTTATTTAATGTCAATACATTTATAATCATTGTAATACCCCTCCCATTGGTAGAAAAATTATATTAGTTCACAAGGTACATTTAGGAAAATGATTTCCAGCACTGTAATCCTCTCTTTCCAAGATCTTGGCAATGCCCATGTTAATTCTAGCGGAGTAATTGTTATTTGAACAGGATGGGCAGTATTTCAATTGCAGGTAACTTTTACTGCAGATTTTCCAAAACAGAGCTACAATAAACCGCCGGAGATATACACTAATCATGCTACTTGGTCATTCTATACCTTTTGGATTAGGTTACAGAAATATTTCATCTTAATAGCGCCTGTGACCAATATGGATTTGTTATAATTTTGGATCTGACTCTAAACAAATATTTGTGCATGATGAAAATGCTGTGCAAATAAAATGTAGAATACAGGCAATTTTTTTTATAAATACATGCATTTTCTTCGTCAGTGTGAACAAGCCTAAAGTTGAATGCCAAAAATGTGCATAACCATGGAATACAAGGGTACGACAGAACCTATTGTGATAGAGCCACATAGCATGATGAAAAAGAAGTTAAATGTGAAAAAAAAACAATAAAATGACAGAATTATAAATCCAAAGTGTGCTTTTGTTTTCTCTCATTTTACTTCTCTTTTGCCCTACTAGGTGGAGCTGCTATTTTTATGTTGTTTAAGTTCACATTCAAGGTATGTATTTGGTCATTTGAAAGAACTAAGTAGACTCTTACAATAAAACAAATATTTTAATTTTAAATAAATATATTGCTGAATATATTAATAAAAATATCACTGCAAATGCAATTGCATCAAATATATATAATCACAGAAGATTCCAGATTTATCGAAAAGTTATAGTAGAGACTCTGACACATAAAGCTTGATTATTTGTGCACAAATAAATTGGTCAGGATAAGAGCACGTTCAGAGCATCTTGGTGCTTTGCAATCAATTCCAACATCTAAAAAAAAAATTTATTTTTTTAGTAAATTTAATAACTTTAATTTAAAAGTTGAAAGAATGAAAGAAACTTTCATTTTTTTTTTTTTTTTTGTATACAAATGCTACAGAATTAAAATATTCAGTTCGTAATTTGCTTTTACAGAAGTTAATTAAAAATTTTATAGAAAAATATTGAAAAAAATTGTTATCAAATTTTACAATACAAAAATTGATCTATATGAAACCCCAAGGCAGTGACACATACCGATATTTTTTCTGGAGGTGTATGAACTAGTGTGGGTGATTAAGTAACATGGTAAGATTAGACTAGGTCCTAGAGTAATGTTGCAAAGTTTATACAGACCCGTGGAAATCAATCATGGACCCTGGTGTTAGGGCCTCTCTGGACCCATTCCACATTCTTTGTTGTATCTATATTTCAGTCTAGATACAACAAAGATACACATATTTATTTTAATAATAATTACTAATAATTTCTCTTTCTATCAAAAGCATTGGCTAGTTACTGTATTTAACTTGACTCTAAATTATAATAGTTCTAATTAATGTAGGACATAGGCCCTAAGTTTAATTGGGAATAAAGGCTAGAAATATATTCCTAACGATAAATAGGAAATTAACTTAATTGATATAATGACAACCATAGTTAATTATTGTACAAATAAATTGTAGCAATATGATGAATAGAAAAATGAAATGGTAATAACAAGTGATTTAAACCAAACTACCTAACTGTTTCCATTTTACAATTAAAAAATTACATAGGTTTTATATATATTTAATTTTAACTCTTGATGTTTTACTGGAGGTAAATTTGATTTGAATACAACAATACTTGTTATTTACAATAATAATTTAATTTAAAAGGTTACATTTATTTTTTAAATTCATTACTAACTTGCTGTTATGCATTACACAAAATTATTTGGCAGGCTGGGCTCTAGAGTTCCCCTCCCCCGACTCCCACCATTAGTCAGCTTTGCTTTTACATGTCTCCAGGTCAGTGTTTCTTGTTCATTAGTGCATGGATTGGCACCAGTTGAAGTATTTTTTCGAGTCCATAAAATTTGTAATCCATATAAATATGGAGAAAAGAGGAATGTTTTATTAAAAAGAACTTTTAGTAATGGTAATTCAAAGATAAGTGGGAATTTTGTATATTATTAAACTGTTTTGAACATAGCATGATGATTTAAGATAAAATTATTTTACTGGAAATTCTTTTAGATGACAGGAAGTAATGGCACACCCCTCTCAAGATACACAATGACTAGGGGATGACGATACTTGAAATGTTCTTTTAAGGAGATGGTGATCACAAAAGGGTTGGAAAACTCTGACATAGATTAATCATACACACCAATTACGTATTATTTAAAAATATTAAAAAATACTTACTTGTTTTTGATATGCTCGTCCACGTAAGACTTGCTGCCAGACAGTCACAAGATCTATTCCCTCTTCTGGCAATTCTAGAACTTCAAATTCCACTTCCCCCTTAATGGATGAAGCTTCACTTTCTTCTTGATCATAATCTTCTCTGTACAGCTTTGGAGGCATTTTAGTACGCTTTTTGGCTGTTATAATAAAAAAAATGAAAATTTAACTATTTTCTTTTTTAAAGATGCAACTAATAAATAATTACAGGACATGAATACTATACAAAGCTCCACAATCTTTACAGCCAAAACAAATACTTACTGGCCTCAATTTTTATGCATGACACTTGTAGAACGTGTTTCTTATCATCCTCTTTTAGCATGTGTATAATCGTTTACTTATTCATGTTCATTCAAATGTACAAAGCATTTCAAAGTAAACAAATATTTTCACAGTTGAAGTCTTTTAAAAGCAAATAAAAACATTTTAAAATTTAAATTTTGAAAAAAAAAAATGTTGTAATTTTATATTAAAAAAAAATTAATATAAATTAATGAGAAGTACCAAAATTGTTTTCTAATTCAACTTAATAAAAAGTAAACAAAAAATTGTTTTAACATAAGAAAAAACTAATATTTGTAAATACATATGATTTTAAAAATAGCATTTCAGTTGTCTTTCACTTATTCATCTATTTCACTTTTCAGACACCACTCCAGTCCGTAGCTGACAGATAATCGGAAGTTAACTATATATCAAATTAAAATTTTAATTCATATTATTATTATCAGAATCACATGATTTTACATAAGTGATTTGTAATAAAGTAATATATCTACATATTAAATTCTAGCTATAAAATTCAAACAGTTAGAACTTTTTAGTTTTAAATTCCATTCAATTTATCAGCTTGACTCTAACAAAAATCAAGAATCTCTACAACTTCCCTATTGATAGTACCATGTCTATTATTGTTGAGCCACAAAAATATTTTGAAGCAAATAATACCAGTTAATACAAATAATTAAATATATATATATGTATATATATATATATATATATAGATTTTCCTTCCCTTTGATAAATTTCATTCCAAAATCTGCATCTTCCATTTAAAACAAATTGTATTTTGTATGGCAAGAATTCCCATTTTAAACCCCTGTAAACCAAAATAATGAAATTTTCAGTTTCAGAGCAATTTTTCACAAATAATTAAAAATTGAATATATATATTTTTTAATTTTAGCTTTATAAACTTTCATTCAAAGATCTGCATACTCTTATTTAAGACCAATTTCTAATTTCTAGACCCAGAATTCGAATTGTAAATCCCTAGTCAGATTTCCTGGCTGACAAACATGCACAGTCAGATGTATTTAATAGCATTGATGAATCTTTTATCCCATAAAATAATAATAGATGTTATCTACATCTGTATATTAGCATATTTATTATGCAAATATGTTCCATTCATGAGAAGATAAGTTTTATAATATTCTTGCATTTTAACACACACTAATTCAACAAACCTCACTTATCTCATGTAATATTATTTAAATATCTATAACACGTTTATGTGTGTGTTTTTTCCTGTAAGTATATATGATGTTTTTAGCCAACAAGGTCCCCAAATTTTAATTTTATATTACAATTTTTAATTGTCAGCACAAATGAGGAAAAATAAATGCTTTCTAAATTTAACAGAATTTAATATGTAGAAAATTAATGTGCTGTACACATTAATTTTTTTTCTATTATAAATATATCTGGTATATTATGCTTGTAAAAATATTCTAAAATTTACCAAGACATAAAAAAATTCTTATTAGGGATATCTAAAATTATTTTACTACTGTCTGTTGCAACTGTTATTCTAAGCATATTTTCTCATTAATAATTAGTAAGAATTTTTACTAATACATAGCATATTGATTCCATCTTGGATGTCATAAGGGAGAACTACCCCCAGACACTCAAATCTTACAATTTCCCACCAGCTTGCCATACAAATTTTGATATTTACTAGGTTAACTCTGATGGAGAAAACAATTAATTGGAGTGCCATTAAACAGAATAAAATATATTTATATAAGGTATAATGGAATTTGAGTATTACATCCACCTCTGTTGTTAAAAATGGCAGACATTGTGGCATGCTTTTCTCCTGATTTGAAACTACATGGTTGTTATTGAATGGTGACAAAATACAATTTAAATAATAGCAAAACACAAAATGAAATAGATATTAAATACATTCAAATAAAAAATAACTTATACATCAGAAAAAAAAATTTCAGAATAAAATCTTCTGTTTACATTCCAATGATTTGAAATTTAAAAAGGTTTTCTTATATTTTGCATTTAAATTTAAAATTGTTTATTTCAAATGATCTAAAATGTAAAGATGTTTACTTCAGTAAGCTTTGTA
Organism: Amaurobius ferox; assembly: GCA_951213105.1. NCBI lineage: Eukaryota > Metazoa > Arthropoda > Arachnida > Araneae > Amaurobiidae > Amaurobius > Amaurobius ferox. The sequence continues at coordinate 116,446,567 of OX578146.1, forward strand.
CACAGGAATAGACAAGTGATGGCAAAATTTACCAAGAATGTAATGTGGCCATCAGTCAAAACTAACAAATGAATATCTATTTTGATTATAAACATCGAGGAGGTATGTTTGATACTCAAGTATTACTTTTGATTAAAATAATTAATTTTGAATATCGTTTAAAAAATTTCATTTTTAAAAGTTAGCAATGCTTAGTCAAGCCAGTGCTAAGCCAAAGAAAGGCCCAGGGCCAGGTGGTATTTTGAGGCCATACATTCACGACACACAAAATACCCTCATATACTGAATTTGAGGGCCCAGAACTATAGTGCCAAAGATCCTTTTGTACACTTTTATATGGACAATATAGACTTCTATAGTTTTGCAGATTTCTATACTTTTTACTTTAAAGAAATATACTAAGAATTAAAAAATGTATAATATTTAAAAATATTGACATATTTGTAAGGAGACAAAAATGCTTACATTATGAAATTTTAGAAAAAAAAAATTTTTCAATAAATTATTTTCGTAATTTTAATTTTATGTTTTAATTTTAGGAAAATTTACTTCATAAATATTATTTATTCTAAAAAAATAAAATTTATTTCTGCTTAAAATTTATCACATATAAACTTTAAGGGCCTAGTTCTGTGTCTCTAGAGGTCTGTGCATTAATCAGATCCTGAGTCTAGCTATAGATGCTTATAAGAATTGTACCAAGACCATTTAGCTAATTTTTATTGTATGCCACAGATATGCAAGTACTTACCCTAAAATTATATACCAATAATAGCAACTATATGAGTAATTATGTACCACAATAAACTTTTGTATCATTCTATTCAAAAATCATTTGTGTTATTCCATTCAAAAATCAATTGTGTCATTCTATTCAAAAATCAATTGTGTCATTCTATTCATATATCACTACTCCGAGCTGAATATTTCTATCATGGTATATGATAAATATAAAGCAAATGGATTTATTCACTTCAGCTCAGCACATTCCTATATTACTTACTGATTATAAATAAAATTAATAATATTAAAACTTTTACTTAAAAGATCTTGATAAGCCCTTTCTGTAAGTTTTTCACTTTTACTTCTTTGGATAGGTCTTGCCAAGGGAATATCATTGTAAAATTCTGTTTTCTTCCTTTGTAGCCAATCAGTAATTTTAGCTAAACCTGCAAAAATATATTTCGTATATAAACACATAACTAAACAAAACATATCCTTAAATCTAAAAAATAAGATATTTAAAATAACAATGCTTTTAAAAAAGATGTAGATTGGAGGGGAAACTGTGTATATATATATATATTTTTTCATTCTACCATTGGATTTACAATTTTAATATTTTATATATATATATATATATATATATATATATATATATATAAGATAAATATATGAATATCATTTAAAATAACAATGGTCTTAAAAAAGATGTAAATTGGAGGGAAAACTGTATATATATATATATGTGTGTGTGTGTGTGTGTGTATATATATATATAAAATAAATATATAAATTAAAGTAGAATATGAAGAGATATAGTAAAACATCCATAACAAACAATAGAGTTTAATTTATTACCTGACAAGACTCAAAAGAATGCTTGTCACCAATATTAAAAACCAGAAAACCCTTTTAAATTAAAACGAATTATAAAAATGGAGTAAAGAACAATGGATTGAAGGTAATGTATTTATAAGATCATCAGGGGGTGACTACAAAACACCACTTTCAAATAGCACATTTCATTTAAAGACCTTGTTACTGTGAATAAAAAATCTCTCCTTTTCTAAATTGTCTCCTTTCCAAATTCATATCGATTCATATTTCTTTAAAGCCATATACTTTGCACTAATACCATAATACCAAGTCAATTTGTGAATGGTATTAATTCTTTCAACACTTTGTATCCTATTTGTATCACATATTTATCATTTCCACTAATTTTAAAGCTTTTAGGATTTCTTCTTTCCTATAATGCTGATTTATAACTTCATGATTTCCTATCATATGATATTGCCACCTTAAATGACTAGAATATTTTGATTATACGCATATGTCATCTTCTAGAAATTCTTAACTCCTGCTTTGGCCACTTCAATTTAAATTTCAAACCATAGCACTCACTTTGCAATCTCCCAAAACATAAGATGTAGGCCCAATTCTTTTAATGCAACTGGTCAATATTGAATTGAAAATCATGTAAAACTGTATTCTTCAGCCCCCTATTCTGACAGAACAAACGATGGGAGTATAATGCTTGAAAGTTGTGTGGTAACGGAAATGACCAGTTAACTCATCATTAATAAAAGAACAACTGCATTTGGACTGTCTTGGATTATTTTCTATATAAAATATCTAAAAGATCAATGTTATTAAATTATTTATATTATATCTCATTCATATATATAATATATTCATACAAACCATTAGGATTCATGTAGTATTTAGAAAGAAGATAGTTAATTTCTTCATTTAAACTATCTCTATGTCTGTCAGCATGAAGAGATCTGTCATACTCTTTAATTGGAGCTTCTGTTCTATTCTTCACATCATTTTGAGCTTTAGATTTGGACTTTTGTTCAAGAACTTTCAATTCTGAAATAATTAAACATTTGAGGAAATTTTAATATAAAGCTTAAGTAAAAGAGAAAGAGGACAGAATTTAAAACATTAAAACTTTTCAAATAGTTTAACAGATATATTATTTAAAAATAAACTAATGGAATAAAAAGACTTGGAAAGGAATGGAAAAACAAAAATTTGGATGCAACCAACACACATCTTTCTAAATGGCAAGCAGATTCTTTGTTATTTATATTCAATAAAATAAGTCACATCTATTTTGGGTGCAAACTTGTAGGTAAAATGGATAGGTATTTAAAGCATATATATTTAAAATATTTTATGAGAAAATTCAATAAAACATAGTGGCTGTAAATATTTGTCATTCACTGTATAGTTGCAACCTAAAGAGCATAATAAAATTCAATGGCTTTTGCTGGGTTTTTTAGATAGGCTTATGAAATTTTCTAGGTGAATAAAATAAACAGATTTAAGAAATGGAACAAAGTAGCTAAATGCCTCTAAGTATATCTGACTGCTTTAGATTTTGTATATGTTTGCTGCTCAAATAATACAAAAAACAGCAAAATATATCTAAGGAACTTTATACAATAATTTTTAAAATGCAAACTAAAATTTTAAAATTCCTCAATATTTACATATTTTGGAATCTTAATTTTCTGAAAACTGTATGACTTTTTAACCTAATCTTCAAATTCTGATAATTCCAAATTATCCCTGTTCTCTAGGAAGAGCAACAATCCAGAGTTATCCTTAAGTGTCAGCAAAAACCCCAAATTACAGCTTATGAATATTGATTCATATTTACAAACATTTATATGACATTTATTTCTCTGAAAAAGTGTCCATTTGTTTCACTATAAGCATAAATAACTGACAAAGTTTTTATCAAAACAAATAATTTTAATTAGAACATTCTAGTAAAACAAAATGTGACAAATTTCTAAGCAAAAGGCTAATTTCATTTATTCATAATGATAAATACAAAGATTATTAGTATAAAATTCTGGAATAAAAAATGTTTTAAAAGTAACTATGATGATTTTTTAAAGTATTTAATATACACAAAAGTTCAAATTAACAATGCACAAAATATTTAGAAAATATTCAATTTGTGTGTGTGTCACTGCATGTGGACAAAAGATTTTTAGTTATTACATGATTCACAAGCCAGCTGAAAATTACTCCAACAAAAACAATTATATTTTCAAGATCTGAAAATAATTTGGAAAATGTAAACTCTTTTGCTTTGTGAAATTCGAAAAAAATTACCCTTTACAAGTTCTTTCTTCAACTTTGAACTCATTTTAGACATTTGATTATTCTTCTGTGTCCAAATACTTTTCAGGAGTTTATCTTTTTTCTCTGACTGTTTGGTAAGTTCTTGTGCTAAAGTTAGTTCCATTTGCTTCAACTTACTTAGTTGTTTTTCACTGTGTCTCTTTAAAAACAAATTAGGAGAAATATTAATTGCTTTATATTTTATTCCAGAACAAAATAACAATTACATTTCCTTTAATTACAAATTTACATAAATATACAAATATAGGCGTAAGATGCATTAAAACAAAAAATAAAATTGCTTACTTAAATATAATAAAAATGCAACTTTAAGCAGATATTTTGTGGCTATAAAATATGTCATGAGTTATGAGATGAAAGCCTACAAAATTGCAAATTTAATTTTGACAGATAATTTTGGTTCAGGATTTTTCTGTATAAATTACAATCTTATCTGAAATGGATTTCCCCCTCCTTTATTTTTATACTTTACCATGCTTAATACATTATTAAATACTAGCAAAAATATCTTCACATATTAATAAAATAATTTCAATCATTTTCTCATATTATTTCCCTTTTCAAAGAGAATAATTTTAGAATAAATATTAATGTACAATATGTATTAATACACATAAATTATTAACCTTTTGAGCAGGCTTGAGTTCATCTTGCCATGGGGAAGTAAGTTCACTATTAAGCAGTTTGATAAGTTAATATCAAATAGTTTAAAAGCTGCGTGTTTTGTTATAGATTAAAAGCTACAATTTTTGTGTTTGATGACAATTATTCATTCTAATGAATTGCTTTGCATAGAATTTCACTATGTTTCCAATGTTTGCCGCCAGATGACATATATTCCTGCTACTAGATGACATTACTATTCCTATCGAATTCAAGCTTGAATTTGGAATTTATATTTAAAGTAATGGTAGCCTGCAGCAATGCTTCTTGGTGAATTAGATAATGTGTTGCATGCTGTGCTTCTTTAAAAAATGATAAGATTAGAAAAATAAACAGGAATAGAGACTGTAAAGTTCCACTTTGTAATATTCCTTGCTTTTAAAAATCATACTTAAATGAGAAATTAAAAAAAAATATGATGCACAAACTACAAATTTCAATTTGTAATATTACTAGTTTTAAAAATAGCAATCCAACGAGAAACTACTAAAACATAAGTTAGTGTATTATTTTATTCCTTCTTACTTTAAGGAGAAAATATACCACTGCAGATTAATGCAGTGAAAAACAGCACTAAAAGAAGTTTTGGAAGAAAAACTTTTGACAGTAGTGTGTATGCAATGAAAAAAAATCTGATGTGGGCAGCACATGATTCTTTTTACATAATGCAATGACTTTACTTCTTTTACAGTGAAATAACAAGGCAGTATAAAAGATCCATATTTTTAAATTTTTGGTATTAAATTAACATCACATAAATAGAAATTGGGCACTTTTGGCAATTTATAAGTTCTTATTCATACTCAGTGTAAAATCTTCATTAAAATGCAACTAACTGTTAACGGATATTTTATGAAATAAATGACTATATATGAATTCTTTGGTATCAAAATAGAAAACTAGTACAAAAAGTATCTTCACTCATGAATGGAATGAACTAGATCCACGAGAGTGATATTAATAGATTTCAGATTTGCTGCATAATATTGCATGTGGAAAATGAATATATTTGATAATACTTATTACTTTTTAATTTTATATAATTGTTTTGAAAATTTACTTAAAAAAAATGCAATAACTTAAGAACTTTTAATGCTAGCATTCTAAAATTTGCCATTCGTTTTCTAATGAAAAATTATGTCAGAAATGATTAGTCCTAATTTTTAAAAATTATTCGAAAATTAGGGGGAGGGGGGGTCTTCTAAACATTTAGTCACATTTAAAATCAAGAGTTCCAGTATTTACTGATTTTAATAATTGTACCAAATCATTTTCAAAACACTATGTTCATGAAATATCGAATCCACAGATTCAGACACTCCCACTAACACAAACTAACATACATACATAAGCACACATACTAACACACATACACACACAAACTAACTTACATACACACAAAAACTAACATAGATACACACACATTAACATACATATACAAACATCACATCAAAAATGTTTGATTCAAGTTCTTTTCAACCTTTTTTTATATATTATACAATGTATGTAGGGAAAATAACAATATACTTAAAAGGCTATGATGAGTATATCTACATTATGCATCAATGCACATATAAATCTACAAAAAAAAAAATAAAAAGAAGTCATTCACTCTATATTTTGCATCTTATCTAATATTTTCATTATATATCAATGCAATGGAACTGGAATTACTTCTTATGTATTCATTACATATCACAATAAAATAAATGTTAACAGTAAGAAATATATAGCAGAATTATATATCTCTTAAAATCTATCATCATATTAAAGACATATTGAAGTGATTATGAAGGTTTTTTTTTTTTTTTTTAATAATAAAATTGTTAAAAAAAAAAAAAAAAAAAGTAAATAAAACTAATGATAAATTTTAGATGTCACCATACAGAAATTTTATAGTTCCATTCATTTCGAACTTGATTACAGATAAGTTGTTTCTTCTTCATAAATACTTCATGCGTATAACATTTTTCAGATTGGGCATCTAAATCTCTATTTTTTCTGTTTTCCAATATATAATCAATTTCTAATTCAGTTGCTGGAAGTCCATTACCTACAAACAAATCAACATTAAGACGTTAGTGTAATTATAACAGTCTGGAAAAAATTGTACACCAATACAAAGATCGGATCTGTGTAAACAGTTTTAAACTTTCAGTCAGTGGTAATGCAATGAGTTTGGGGTAGAAACCTGCATGGATTATGTTTGACCCACCCTACACCCACAACAAAAATAAATGTCGACCCACAACAGAGGTATAATGGAACAACATTATCTTGTCCACCCTTAAACCAACCCGAACCCACAATGAATACCTAAATACCCAACCTGCTATGGAATTGTATTTTAATATTCGATTCAGTAGATTTTAAATCTCCAATGCATATGTACAATTTTCTTCTGTTTACATAGACCTGAAAATAGGCACTCACCATAGGTCAATTAAACAATGCAGTTTGGCAATTAAATGAAACAATCTACCTGCCACCACTCCTACCCACAATAAATATATTTTAATTGAAAACTGCTCAGAAATTTATTAACTGTGTGTCTCTTCCCTTCCCAATTATCATCTCTCATATATACATATATATTATATATATATATGTGTGTGTGTGTATATATATATATTAAGTATATATAACCCTACTCATCAATTTTACAAAAACTAAATGATACAGTGGCCTCTAAACTAAAACTGCCTAATGGCCACTTGTTACCAAGCAAAAATTTGAATTTTCAGGTCTATGTTTACAGTTTGTAACTAGAATTTATGCATTTATCCAGTTACTCTCATAAAAAATGTCCTAAGTAGGGCCTCAACTTTAATGGCATTTACATTTTCTGGTCTGATTTCTCTTTTAGGGCTTTCTTCACAGTTTTTAGGACAATTTTTTAGGTTTGGGGGCATTTTTTTGTTTTTAGGTCATTTTTCGTCATTTTTATTTAATAGAAAATTAATTTTTTATAAAAATTATATTTTCAAATTGCAACACTCAAAACCAGGATTACCAGATGAACTTTTAAAGCAAAACCCTTTAAAAGTTCACATTCTGGCAACTCAGTTCAAGACACGCTTAGTGTTATCCAGTTTTGGAGAAGAAAATATCCATTGATTTCTTATAAAGGAACTATGAAGAGAGTAATGAACAAAATAATTTAAATTTAGAACTTCTTAATTTGTACTGTTGCTGGCACCCCACGCTCTTTATGTACCATCACAAAAAAGAAAAGAAAAATATTTTATTGAGTGAAGTAAAATTAAAACATTAAATGCTATCTCAAATTTTTAACAAACCTAAATTATTTTTGAGCACAATACTTATTATAATGATAAAATAACAGCATGTTTAAAAATTCTAAATTATAACACTAATTGTTCACATATTGAATTTTAAAATCCACTTCCTCTACATACCAAGTTTCTCACCCATTTGACAGTTGGAAAGTGATTGTCTGCTTGATAAATTTGATTTGAAAATGGTGAAATTTCGGTTAAATGTTGAATTTAAACGTTCATAACTTTTAGCTAATTTAAATGTTAAAAAAATCTCACTAAGATGTACCATTGCAGGAGCTTAGCTACTCTTCTACAAAGTTCTCGACTGTCTGTAGCTTTGATTTTCCACACAATTATCTTCTTTTATTATGTATGATAATGTATTTTATTATGTATGATGATATAATAAAATGTTTAACAAATTTTTTAATTTAAATATCTTAAAATTATGGTATGGCAACATTTTGACATGCAATTTATATGCGTTAATGTGGAATGTTGATACTTTCAAAAACCATAAATTCAACAATATTAACAAAAAATATTACCATAACAAAGATTTTTTATAGAAAAAACTTCTGGTTCATTTTGAACTTTACGAACAATAAATGGAGGGTCCCAAGGATCAGTCTGTGTTTCACTTTCCCTGTAGTCAGTCTGAGTGGCTACAGTAACAAAATTTATCGGAACATTATCTTTTGATGAAGAAATTGGAGTATCACTTTCAGAATCAGATGATTCAGAAATGACTTTTGGTTTCAATTTAATATCAATGGGTCTGAAAAATGAATTTTATATATTAGACATTTCCAGTATGTAAAACAAAAATGCACAGTCAACATACAATACAAAAATACATCTTTAAAATTGTTTGCTCTATTCAACTACTAAAGGTCATTAAAAATTATCTATAAATAAAATATTCCCATATAAATTTAATTGAATTTTTCAATAAGTTTATTTTTGAAGATATATTTATATATTGTACTAATTTTTAAAATAAAACATAACAAAAGTCAAGAGATCAATTTATAAAGAAATTAATATCCACAAGTCTTACAATGAAATTAATATTAGAAAATATATCTAGGTATTTTATAGAATCAACGTTCAGTGAAAAAATTTATAATTTTATGAAACTCAAAATAATTGATACTTGAGTAATAATAATAAGCCAACAATCAATATTATCAATCAAAAATTATAATAAAACTTTCCCAAATTTTCTGGACTTTTCTCTATATATTTAAAAAAAGCTAGCTATACAGCTAGCACAGCTGACAAAATTCTTTTAAAATTTTCTGTGGGTTTTTTCACTGGGCCTATGGCATCAAATCAATTGCAATTTTGCATGATGATTTAGAATACTGTGCCATATGCAGCCTCCTATTTTAGTTACAAACATATTAAAATTTCCATTTCTTATGCAATTTTAAAGTGAAAATTTTATTTCTTGCACTATTTTTGCCTTCATTTATCTTCAACCATTATTAAAACCTCTGTTGCCATTCCTAAAGAAGTAATATTTAATTGGTTTAACTTTTTGTTAAAAAATGAAGCTATCGCTGAAACTTATTACTGTTGGTTCTCATTATCATTAGATTTTAAATGTCTATTGATGCAAATATGTAAAGTTCCATATTCAAGCATTACGGATTAGGTCAAAGAGCTCACAAAGAGAGATATAGCAGCTAAAGAATATTTGCTAATAATCGCTGGAGAACCAATGGCCATATTACGCCTGTACAGCAGGCAGGATGAAGGAGTCCATGAAGTAAGTTCTAGCAGTTAGTGGTAATTAGTGAGTGGCAGCCCCCGAGATCTGGAATTGTCAGGCAGCAGTAAGCAAAGAGTACAAGGGCAGTCATTTGTACTAGAAATCTATGAACTTCTAATGTTTAATTTACTGTACATTTTTGAAAATGTATTAATGTACAGAACAGTATACATATATATATATTATGAGTAGCACATCAATATATATAAAAAAATATTTATATAACTAAACATCACCGCTCTATGAATGCAAGCTACATCTGAAATTTCAGGCCTAAGCACTGAAGTCACTAGGCTTAAGCATTAGCTCAGTCCATATTGTGCTAATCAAAATTTGGTTGCGATTTTAAACCAAACCATACAAAATTGAGTTTCACACTAATCGAACTTGTGCCAGTAGGAGGGTTGCTTTACATGACAATTGACAAAAACAAATACATTGGAGAATTGAAAAAGAGAAATTATCTAATATGGCAATCAGTGTGTAAACATACCAAATAAGGCCAGTTTAATATTTAAATATCAAATTTTTAAAATATTAAAAACATGAAACTCATATTCTCTTCATATCCTAGAGCATAGCAGAGGTGAATTATCATGGTGAATTCCAATAATATCAACAAAACATATGTTGTGAACAAAGGTTCTTATAAGCTTTATAAATAAAATTTAACAATGCCCACCTAGAATAAAATTTGCATAGATCAGATCCACGAATGAAACTATAAGTAGAATCCATTTTTAGTTGTTTAATGCCTAAAATGATAAAAATACACAATGAAAAATATAATAAGATACACATTAAATCATAATTATAAACAAATGTTGATTTTATTTTAAAATTTCACTGTTTCAATAGCATCAAGTTAAGATCTATGGTGATGACTTTCAGATACAGAAAAATTAGACTCTAAAAAAGTTTCGTAGGAGTTGGGTTCAGTCAGGGTTTAACAGAATGCACAATTATGTATCTGGTATATATGAAATATCTACTTACAAATTGACCAATGAATAAAAGTATACATAATAACTTCAATAATAAAATGTAATCAGAGCTTATGCTAAGCAGTATCACAAATCAATTTGTGATTCAATATTGACGTTTTGCGAATGAATTAGAAAAATGCATAGCAAAAGTCTGATCCCCCCCTAAAAAAAACCCTGAAATATCAACGGAAAATCTCATCACTTATGTTGATTTTGATCTTCCAAAAATGCTATGTATACACTGGTTACAGTTGATTTCGCTTCTTGGTTACCGTAAAGCACTTCACTCACAACATCTGTGCATTAATCCCCAAGTGTCTTATATCCCCTTCCATAGATTAGCAACTGTTTAATAGATATCTCATCTTACTCATGAAATCGTCCTGAGATTATCAATTTTCACATGTGTAATGCCAAAATGAGTGCTCCTCCAAATAAAATAAAATTATTGGTTTTCAAAACTGGAAAAAAGACATCAATGCAAGAAATATGGTTCATATAAAAATTACAGATATTCCTCCAGAGCAGTACAATTTCTTCGACGCTATGGAAATATTTTTCGAAAATAACAAAGAACCATATTAAAAACAATCAAGCTTGAATTAATAAGTATGTGGGTAAAATAACAAAATTTATTGGTTTTATGTCCTTCTATAAGACGTCTATGAATATTTCAATTTAATTGTTTACCATCTAAAGCAAGGGTTTACAACTTTTTAACATTAACCAGCACTCTCATATAAATTAATTCTCCAGAAACACCAGACAAAAGAATCAGATAGTAGATATATGTATTTTTAGACTTATGAGAGTACTGGTGATAGCTCAGCCACTAGGCTACAGACCTCTGATCTACAGGAACATTAGTAACTTTGTCATTAAATTAAATACGTCATAGAAAATGTTTAAGAGAATTTTATGAAAATGAGCTAGTGAGTCATTTTTTAATCCTTCGTAAATCTGAAAATGTCTAATTACTCTGAAAATGCATAATTACTAATTAACTAGATCTACTATTCAACAGACAAGGTATTAAAAGAATAATTTTACAAGATTACTAAGGCCTTTTCATATAAGAAAGTAATGTGCCAATAAAAAGAAAAATATAAATAGCCGAGAAATTTTACCAATGTTTACTCCCGGCATACAAGACAAAGAAATTAAAATTTTCATTAAAAATTTAATGAATTACGATGATTAAAATGTTGAAATTACAAAACATAAACAAGTCTTTTACTGAAAAATTTAACATAATTATCCGTAAACCGAAAGTTGCTAGTACAAATTACCCATTTTATGTAGTAACAAAAGTAAAAATTCCAAAATATTATTTAAATAAACTTTAATATCCCTTTTCTCAAGGAATACAACACAGTATATTTTTCCAGATAGCTAATAATTCATTATTACATCAACGTATATTTACATTAAAGGCGGTCAAGACCCTACAAGGGCAGTAGTACCATGATGATGATGATATTTACATTAAGACAATAATAAATAACGAAATTTTGTTGTTCACATTGTGCAAATCACTGAAAGATAAAATCGTAATATATGCAAGTGAACAAAATTAATTATTAGATAAATAAAGTATTGAAATGAATTTTGAAAACCTTTCTGCACACAATATCACAAACTGTTTCTTCCATAACCATGGTAACATTTGTTGCAAAAGCAAGTAAATTTAAAGTAATTTGATTGGTTGAGAAAGAATAACATAGCCATACATAGAGTGACATCATAGGAAAATTTTGTTCTTACGTTTTCCAGTTAGTAGGACATACCTAAATTTATCTCTTTAATAAATATTTTTAATTAATGGGAAAATAAAATATTCACGTTCATTAAAATATATACACGAGTTTTTTAAGGAAAAATCGTTATATATCTTACGCTTCTCGCTCGCATATACATTACGGAATTTGCTAGTAAATGTATACATCTTTAGAATGCTAGTTAGTGACAAAAGTGAGTAGTAGTGTACAATCTGTGCACTTTAGCAAATAAAATCTTTAACTATATTTTGTTATTCAAAAGTTCTAAATAACTTATTTCCATCACAAAGATGAATTTCGACGTCAAATGGGTTTAGTTTCAATTTTTATTGGCCATCATCTTCCGTTTACCATTACACGTTATGGTAAATGTTCTGGGGGGGGCTGGGGGCAATCATTTTAATGACGCAGAATGATTTTGTCAGGGACTGCATCATGAAACATCAGAATACTGCCTTCTCCACTTCTTGCTCACCAGCTCCTTCCAACACGTGCTATTGCACCTTCGAGATCTAAAGTTATTCACGATAGTGACGTAACGACCCAACGGAGAGGGTATAATATTTTGTATAAATGTTCTTTTACCCTTACGTTTCTGCGCATTCTACTACGCAGGTTGTTTATTTACGCTAGTGCCCATGTTCTATTGCTTTTCATACAAGGCTAACTAGAAAGAAGTCTTTCTAGTTAGGCTTGCTTTTCATATGATCCAAGCACTAGACTCTAGGAGGCAATGATCCGAGACATAAAATATACTTTTGTTGCCACTCTGACAAACAGAATTTTTCGCAAGTATTGTTATCATAAACACTATTAAAATGCAATTACTACTACACAATAGTTATATATGTTATTTTTATGTATTTACGTAGAACTACGTCTGAGTGGTGCAAGAAATAAAACATAGTTATGTATGTAATCTCCATATATTTTGCGACAAAGCACGGCGCTCAGTAGATTCAGTATGTGAGGGTCACACTGAAATTTTTGAGATACGGCTAAGTGGTGCAAGTTACACTTACTAACTTTTAGGATTGTTCAAAGTACTCCCCTCCAACATCAATGCTCTTTTGTAGGCAAATTTTCCTAAGATTAAATACTTCAAGCCATCCAAGGACGTATCCAGAAATTTCATTTCGGGGAGGGTCCAAAGTATAGTAAACTTTCAATCAAAAAAAAAAAAAGTTTGAAAAATCTAACTAAACTAAAACTTGACTAAATTGATAATGGATCTCAATTTAATGAGAAAACACCAGAGCACAGGCAAGGACGTATCCAGAAATTTCATTTCGAGAGGGGGAGGACCCCCCTCTATGAATACGTCATTGAAGTCATCCATTTCTTGGGATCGATGAAAAATAGACTTCAGTCTCAAAATACGCTTCAACCTCATCATTCTCATCTTCGGAATGAAAACGACGCCCACATAATTTTTTAGATTAAAAATAACCAGAAGTGACACATAACAAGATTTAGTTACCTTACACCTTTCTGGTAGGTCGGACGGTCTGGGTTTCAACAGCAACAACATAACAAGATCAGAAGAATAGGGTGGATATTCTATCACTTTGATATTTTTATGTTCAAGAAATTCAACTGTCATTCTTGCTGAATGAGAAGATGCATTGTCATGGTGAAGCATGAGTCCCCTAACATTCACTTCCTGAAGAATTTCTGGAAGACACTTAGTGGTGTACCAGTTAGCTGTAACTGTCTTCTGTCCTTCTATGGGATCATCTTCAAAGACCCATCAATAAACGGTATCACCAGTTATGATTTTAGAAATAATGCGGTGTCCACTATCAAGTATTTTAGGGTTTCTTTATTGATTCTGACACGCTCCGCTTTATGGTGTTCTGTTAAATTATGGGGGACCCAACGACAACCTAATTTTTTCATATGCAGTTCTTCATGAATAATTTTATGTAAAACTGCGGATCCAATGTTCCTTCTGTATCATTTGGTAGGTACAGCGATTATTATCGATTAACATTTTTCAAATGGCCGAAACATTTTCTGGAACTACAGCTGAAAAAGGTATTCCGATGTGTTCTTCATCCAGGAGAGAATTTCGACCTCTTCTAAACTCTGTAAACCATCTGAATACAGTGGCACGAGATTAAATATCATTTCCATATGCTAATTGTAGACGTTGAAGACATTCTTTTTGATTTAGCCCCACTTTAAAGTCATAGAAAATCATAGCTCGATAATGCTTTCGCGTCAATTTCATTTTCTTTTCTTTCAAAATTTATTCTACGATAGCTAAATCGCAATTGTTGCCACAAATGATCGTCTGCGGACATAAAAGAGTTCAAATTTAAATATCCGACCAATATTTTTTTTTCTAGCGCATATCGGCCCCTGTCTCAAAATAAAAGTTCAAATACAAAAGTATTACTCAAAGTATCTTTTTTCATGAATGGAGCGAGCTAGATCCACAAGAATGATGTCACCCAATTGCTCGTATGGTATTACATATGGGAAGTGAACATGTTTCTCAATAGGAAATGTTTTTTTTTATTTTATATGACTTTTTGATAATTTTTTTAAAAAATGTACAATATCTCGAGCACGGTTTATGTTAGCGTTCTAAAATTTATGTCAATCGTTTTCTAATGAAAAATTACATAAGAAATGCCTATTTGCGTAACTTTATTACCAAATTTTGTTCGAATCGGTCCATTCGTTCGTCAGTTATCGTCTCCACAGACTCACTGACACACACACAGACATCACTTCAGAAATGTTTGATTCGTGATCAAGGGTGCTTGAAACGTGCTCTCCAGTCGAAAACTCGAATTTGAATTCTCGATCCCGTCCCAATACTTTCCTTATACATTATGTATATAAGGAAAGTAACAAATTGCCAGACAAACAAATATTGCCTATTTTCAGCATCAATTCAAGTGGTTGCTCAGAGCCATCCAGACAAATTGTGGATCCCCTACGAACACTTATCCCAGCCCCTAAATGTTTGATTGCCGCCTTTGTGTGAATCGTTTTTCATGTCTTCTCCAGCCTAACAAAAATGTTGGGGTTCCGAGCCCCCTCGAACACAAAGGCCCTCGCACTCGAGGAGTGTTCGCCAAACTCTAATCAACGCTTTACGTCCCAGGATTGCCGTAAAGCGTTGATTAGAAATCGCCGCTAAATCGAAGTAATTTTTACTTTCCTTATATACATAATGTATAAGGAAAGTATTGTGACGGGGTCGAAAATTTGAATTCGAGTTTTCGACAGGAGAGCACGTTTCAAGCATCCCTGATCACGAATCAAACATTTTTGAAGTGATGTCTGTATGTGTGTGTCAGTGAGTCTGTGGAGACAATAACTGACGAACGAATGGACCGATTCGAACAAAATTTGGTACAAAAATCACAATACGTAAACACTGGAAACCTATTGTTTTTATACGCAATCGAATGTTCAGAACCCCCCTAAATTTTCGAATGAAATTTTGAAAAAATCGTCAAAAAATCAAAACCACTAATAAAGTTACGCAAATAGACATTTCTTGTGTAATATTTCATTAGAAAACGATTGACATAAATTTTAGAACGCTAACATGAACCGTTCTCGAGATATTGTACATTTTTCAAAAAAATTATCAAAAAGTCATATAAAATAAAAATATTTCCTATTGAGAAACATGTTCACTTTTCATATGTAATACCATGCGATCAATTGGGTGACATCATTCTCGTGGATCTAGCTCGCTCCATTCATGAAAAAAGATACTTTGAGTAATACTTTTGTATTTGAACGCCAATAGCCATTTATCTGCTGTAAGAATAACTTATTTCTCAGCGCATAACGCTTGACGAGATTTTGGCGACGAATTTGGCGGAATGTAGCCAACTTGGCGAGTTTTTGAAATGTTGCCAAATTAACGAAAATCTCGCCAAATGGATAAAAATGACGCTAAATCAATGAAAATGACGACAAAAATATGTTGGATTATGTATGACGTCGGAAATCAATATCTTGGAAAGAATATTAGTATCTACTATAAGAAAAACGTATGTTTTTACTGTAAAAGTAGTAAATTCATTACATTATATAAGGAAAGTCATGTGTTGCCCACATCAGATTTTTTGCCACTGTAAAACAAAATCTGATATAAATGAAGATTTCATTGTTATTACTTTCCTTATATACAATAATGTATAAGGGAAGTATTGTGACGGGTCGAAAATTCGAATTCGAGTTTTCGACGGGAGAGCGCATTTCAAACATCCCTGATCACGAATCGAACATTTTTAAGATGGTGTCCGTGGAGACGATATCTCACGAACGAATGGCGATTGACATAAACTTTAGAACGCTAGCATGAACCATTCTCGAGATGTTGCACATTTTTCAAATAAATTTATCAAAAAACCCCATAATTAAAACAAATATTAAATATATACTGTTGAAAAACATGTTTACTTTTCATATGTAATATCATGCCATATATTTGGTGACATCATTCTCATGGATCTAACTCATCCCATTCATGAGAAAAGAAAGATACTTTGAGTAATACTTTTGCATTTGAACGCCAATAGTCATTTACCTGCTATAAGAATAACTTATTTCTCCGTCCATAACGCTTGGCGAGCTTTTGGCGACGAATTTGGTGGAATGTCGTCAACTTGGCAACTTTTTAAATGGTGTCAAATTAACGAAAATCTCGCCAAATGGATAAAAATGACGCTAAATTAGTGAAAATGGCAACTAATTGATGAAAATTCAATACTTTGGAAAGAATATAAGTATCTACTATAAGAATAACCTATATTGTTTTACTGAAAAAATAGTAAATTCATAGCATTATATAAGGAAAGTCATGTGCTGTCCATATCAGATTTTTTTTAACGTGAAATGGCAGAAATATTTCATTTTCAAGTATGTTTGTACAATGATTAATAATCTTGTACAATATGCTGAAAAATCTTCATTTCATGTAATGGCTTTGATAATATTGCCAGAATTTATATGTATAAATGTAAGTTAAAAAAAAAATTAACATAATGCTTATTGATTTGTGTAGTAGTTACTTGTATTAGTGCTGCAGAATTGATAGATTTTTCTTAGAAATGTTAGTGGAAATCGTTGGCTGCGAAATTTTTGCAAAGTTGCGATTTGCACTGCGAATTTTGCCTCCCCCCCCCCCCCCCCATGATAAAATTATTGCCCAATTATAACTACTTTAAACAAGATAACTTTTTCACCGTATAAAAAAAACTGATGTGGGCAGCACATGACTTTCCCTGCAGACTCAAATTCATATTTTTCTTATTTCTTTAATAATTCATTAGATCGAGTTTAATGGCACCAAATAACACTAAATTTTCATTTTTAATTCAATATTTGTTTTTATTTGGTACTGGACATTTTCCCGATAGCTGGGTAACAAAAATACAAGAAATCTCAAATATCTTGAGAACGGTTAGTTCTAAAATATAATGGAGTGTGTTATATTCTTTTCCTCGTCAAAAATTTCGTATAAAACAAGAATTTAATTGATACATTTCAACATACGTAGTCTTTTTTTTTCTTTTAAATGTTGACGATTTTTGCGGGCCATTTCGTAAAAAAAAAAGCAGGTTGTTCTTTTCCGAATCGTACCAAAATCTAATCAGCACCAAAGCATCCTACAAGTAATTTATCTACCAAATTGTGTGAAATTTGGTCAATTAGTATTTTAGCTAGAGTGGATACATGAAAATTTAAGGGCCATTTCGCAAAAAAAGGCGGGTTCTATTTTTACGAATCCTACCAAAAACTAATCAGCACCAGGGTCTCATCCAAGTGACGTACATACCAAATTTTATGAAATTCAGTTCATTAGTTTTTTAGTTAGAGTGGATACATACATTGCACAGACAGACACACACACAGACGTCACGTTAAAAAGTTTTTTCGTATTCTAGAGGTCTCGAAACGTGTAGATCCGTCGAAAACCCGAGTTGTGATTTTCGGTATAATTCCAATACTTTCCCTATACATTACCATGTATTGCAGGGAAAGTAAAAATCTGATGTGGGCAGCACATGACTTTCCCTGCAGACTTATATACACATTCTCTTTATTTTAATTAAAATTAATTCACTATTAATTCAATTTTCGTTCTCATTTGGTAACTGGACGCATTTTCAAAGGTGGCGTACAGAAAAAACGAAAAAATCTCGAGAACGGCCAGTTCTAGTGTAATGGGGTTGGTCTTATTTTTTTCTTCGTTAAAAATAACGTATAAAACAAGCATTTAATGGATATATTTCAGCTTAAGTAGTTTTTTATATTAGATTTTGTCGATTTTTGCGGGCCATTTTGCAAAAAAAGGCAGGTTATTTTTTTCCGAATCGTACCAAAATCTAATCAGCAGCAGGGTGACCCACAAGCGACGAATCTACCAAATTTTGTGAAATTCGGTCCATTAGATTTTCAGCTAGAGTGGATACAAGCTTTTGCGGGCCATTTCGCAAAAAAAAAGGCGGGTTCTTTTATCCCGAATCGTACCCAAAACTAATCAGCACCAGATTCGCTCACAAATGACTTACCTACCAAATTTTATGAAATTTGGTCAATTTGTATTCCAGCTAGAGTGAATACATGAGATTTTCGCTGGGCATTTCACAAAAAAAGGCGGGTTCTTTTTTTCCAAATTGTACCCAAAACTTATCAGCACCAGGGTCACACCCAAGGGTCTTATCTACCAAATTTTATGAAACTCGGTCCATTAGTTTTCGAGTTAGAGTGGATACATACATGGCACAGACAGACGTCACGCTAAAAATAGTTTTTTCGTATTCTAGAGGTCTCGAAACGTGTAGCTCCGTCGAAAACTCGAGTTGCGATTTTCGACATGATTCTAATACTTTCCCTATACATTACCATGTATTGCAGGGAAACTAACAATGTAATATTAACACACAGTAGAAACATATATATTTGAAACAAGAAAAAAATATTTACATAATGCTTATTGATTTGTGTAGTAGTTACTTGTATTACTGCTGCAGAACTGATAGATTTTTCTTAGAAATGTTAGTGGAAATCGTTGCCTGCGAAATTTTTGCAAAGTTACGATTTACACTGCGAATTTTGCCTCCCCAACCATGATAAAATTATTGCCTTATTATAACTACTTTAAACAATATAACTTTTTCACTGTATAAAACAATGTATATTAACACAGTAAAAACATATATTTGAAACAAGAAAAATCTGATGTGGGCAGCACATGACTTTCCCTGCAAACTTAAATTCATATTTTCTTTATTTCTTTAATAATTCATTAGACTGAGATTAATTGCACAAAATAACACTAAATTTGCATTTTCACTTTAATTTTTGTTTTTATTTGGTAATTGGACATTTTCCCGATAGCGGCGTAACAAAAATGCAAGAAATCTCAAATATCTTGAGAACGGTTAGTCCTAAAATATAATGGAATGCGTTGTTATATTCTTTTCCTCGTCAAAAATTACGTATAAAACAAGAATATAATTGATATATTTCAGTATACGTAGGCTTTTTTCCCCTTTAGATTTTGGCGATTTTTGCTGGCCATTTCACAAAAAAAGCAGGTTATTTACCGAAACGTACCAAAATCGAATCAGCACCAGAGTATCCCACAAGTAACTTATCTACCAAATATTGTGGAATTTGGTCAATTAGCATTTTAGCCAGGGTGGATACATGACATTTTAGCGGGCCATTTTGTAAAAAAAGGTGGGCTCTTCTTTTCCGAATCGTACCAAAATCTAATCAGCACCAGAGTAACCCACAAGTGACATACCTACTGAATTTTGTGAAATTCGGTCCATTAGTTTTTCAGCTAGAGTGGATACAAACTTTCGCGGGCCATTTTGCAAAAAAAGGTGGGTTCTTTTATCCCGAATCGTACCCAAAACTAATCACTACCAGATTCGCCCACAAGTGACTTACCTACCAAATTTTATGAAATTCGGTCCATTAGTTTATTAGTTAGAGTGGATACAAAATCTGCACAGACAGACAGACGTCACGCTAAAAATGTTTTTCGTATTCTAGAGGTCTCGAAACATGTAGATCCGTCGAAAACTCGAGTTGCGATTTTCGGCACGATTCAAATGCTTTCCCTATACATTACCATGTATTGCAGAGAAAGTAAAAAATCTGATATGGGCAGCACATGACTTTCCCTGCTGACTCCAATTCATTTTTTCTTTATTACTTTCCCTGCAATACATGGTAATGTATAGGGAAAGTATTGGAATCATACCGAAAATCACAATTGGAGTTTTCGACGGATCTACACGTTTCGAGACCTCTAGAATACGAAAAAACCATTTTTAGCGTGACGTCTGTGTGTGTGTCTGTCTGTGTGTCTGTGCAGATTTTGTATCCACTCTAACTAAAAAACTAATGGTCCGAATTTCACAAAATTTTGTAGGTAAGTCACTTGTGGGGGGGGGCTAATGCTGATTAGTTTTTGGTACGATTCGGAATAAAAGAACCCGCCTTTTTTGTGAAATGGCCCGCAAAAGCTTGTATCCACTCTTAACTGAAAAACTAATGGACCGAATTTCACAAAATTTGGTGGATAAGTCGCTTGTAGGCCAACCTGGTGCTGATTAGATTTTGGTACGATTCGGAAAAAAATAACCTGCCTTTTTTTGCAAAATGGCCCGCAAAAATCGTCAAAATCTAAACTAAAGAACTAGGTATACTCAAATATATCCATTAAATGCTCGTTTAATACGTAATTTTTAACGACGAAAATAATACGACCAACCCCATTACACTAGGACTAGCCGTTCTCGAGATATTTTAGTTTTTCGTATTTTCTCTACACCACCTTTGAAAACAAGTCCGGTTACCGAATGAGAACGGAAATTGAATTAAAAGTGAAATGAATTTAATTAAAATAAAGAGAACGTGGATACAAGTCTGCAGGGAAAGTCATGTGCTGCCCACATCAGATTTTTACTTTCCCTGCAATACATGGTAATGTATAGGAAAAGTATTGGAATCATGCCGAAAATCACAACTCGAGTTTTCGACGGATCTACACGTTTCAAGACCTCTAGAATACGAAAAAACCATTTTTAGCGTGACGTCAGTGTGTGTGTCTGTCTGTGCAGATATTGTATCCACTCTAACTAAAAAACTAATGGACCGAATTTCACAAAATTTTGTAGGTAAGTCACTTGTGGGCGGGGCTGGTGCTGATTAGTTTTAGGTACGATTCAGAATAAAAGAACCCGCCTTTTTTGTGAAATGGCCCGCAAAAGCTTGTATCCACTGTAGCTGAAAAACTAATGGACCGAATTTCACAAAATTCGGTAGATGAGTTACGTATAGGTCACCCTGGTGCTGATTAGATTTTGGTACGATTCAGAAAAAAATAACCTGCCTTTTTTTGCAAAATGGCCCGCAAAAATTGCCAAAATATAA
The DNA here is from genome assembly GCA_951213105.1 of Amaurobius ferox. Classification (NCBI taxonomy): domain Eukaryota; kingdom Metazoa; phylum Arthropoda; class Arachnida; order Araneae; family Amaurobiidae; genus Amaurobius; species Amaurobius ferox. The sequence continues at coordinate 116,468,369 of OX578146.1, forward strand.
AATAAAAAACTGGGTATATTCAAATATATCCATTAAATGCTGATTTAATACGTAATTATTTAACGATGAAAAAAATAAGACCAACCCCATTACACTAGGACTAGCCGTTCTCGAGATATTTTAGTTTTTCGTATTTTTCCTACACCATTTTTGAAAATAAGTCCAGTTTTCAAATGAGAACGAAAATTGAATTAAAAATTAATTAAATTTAATTTAAATAAATAGAACGTGAATATAAGTCTGCAGGGAAAGTCATGTGCTGCCCCCATCAGATTTTTACTTTCCCTGCAATACATGGTAATGTATAGGGAAAGTATTAGAATCATGCCGAAAATCACAACTCGAGTTTTCGACGGATCTACGCGTTTCGAGACCTCTAGAATACGAAAAAACTATTTTTAGCGTGACGTCTGTGTGTCTGTGCAGATTTTGTATCCACTCTAACTAAAAAACTAATGGACCGAATTTCACAAAATTTGGTAGGTAAGTTACTTGTGAGCGAGTCTGGTGCTGATTAGTTTTGGGTACGATTCGGAATAAAAGAACCCGCCTTTTTTTGCGAAATGGCCCGCAAAAGCTTGCATCCACTCTAACTGAAAAACTGATGGACCGAATTTCACAAAATTCGGTAGATGAGTCACTTGTGGGTTACCTTGGTGCTGATTAGATTTTGGTACGATTCGGAAAAAAATGACCTGCCTTTTTTTTGCAAAATGGCCCGCAAAAATCGCGCAAATCTAAACTAAAGAACTGGGTATACTCAAATATATCCATTAAATGCTGATTTAACACGTAATTTTTAACGACGAAAAGAATAAGACCAACCCCATTACACTAGGACTAGCCGTTCTCGAGACATTTTAGCTTTTCGTACTTTCCCTACGCCACCTTTGAAAATAAGCTCGGTTACCGAATGAGAACGAAAATTGAATTAAAAGTGAAATAAATTTAGTTAAAATAAAGAGAACGTTAATATAAGTCTGCAGGGAAAGTCATGTGCTGTACACATCAGATTTTTTCTTTAATAATTCAATAAATTGAGTTTAATTGCACCAAATAACAGTAAATTTGCATTTTTAATTCACTTTCTGTTATTTGGTAATTGGACATTTTCCCCAAAAGCGGTATAATTAAATGCGAAAAATCTTAAATATCTCGAGAACGGTTAGTCCTAGAGTAATAGAGCTGTTCTTATTTTTTTCCTCATCAAAAATTACGTATAAAACAAACATTAAATTTATATATTTGAACATACGTAATTTTTTTTTTCAGATTTTGGCGATTTTTGAGGGCAATTTCATAAAAAAAGGCAGGTTGTTCTTTTCTGAATAATACCAAAATCTAATCAGCACCAGAGTATTACGAGTAACTTATATACCAAATTTTGTGAAATTTGGTCAATTAGTATTTTAGCTAGAGTGAATACATGAAATTTTTGCGGGCCATTTCGTAAAAAAAAGGCAGGTTGTTCTTTTCCGATTATTACAAAAATCTAATCAGCATTAGAGTATCCTACAAGTAACTTATCTACCCAATTTTGTGAAATTTGGTCAATTAGTATTTTAACTAGAGTGGATACATCAAATTTTTACGGGCCATTTCGCAAAAAAAGGCGGGTTCTATTTTTACGAATAGTACCAAACACTAATCAGCACCAGGGTCATACCCAAGTAACTTACCTACCAATTTTTATGAAATTCGGTCGATAAGTTTTTGAGTTAGACTGGATACATACATTGCACACAGATAGACACACACACAGAAGACATGCTAAAAATAGTTTTTTCGTATTCTAGAGGTCTCGAAATGTGTAGATCCGTCGAAAACTCGAGTTGCGATTTTCGGCATGATTCCAATACTTTCCCTATACATTACCATGTATTGCAGGGAAAGTAAAAAACATGCAAAAAATAAATTTATACTCTAAACAAATATATCATCTGCTGAGATGATCAATATAATTGTCCTAACTGCAACTAGGCCTATCTTAATATAAAGATCTAGTATAATGTTTTTAAACATTTTTATTCTAAAGTTTCAAATAAATTAGGCTATTAATACTGATAGGGCAAAATATGACAGTAAAGCACTGTCTATACACTTCTAAAGTGACTGGTGAAAAAGTGTATATATGCAATAGCATAGAATCAAAATTAATGGCAAAGGATAGGAATGTTTGGGAACAATGGGGAAATATGAAAAATGATAGAAGTTTATAAATGGTATTTTACTGTATCCAGGATTCTTAGGAAAGTCTTTAACCCCTTGCCTGTGGAGGATATTTCAGGAAAGTGGGTCAAAAATGGAAAATGTTTTCACACTCTTTACAATAAACTCGGTTTAGATCCCGCCTACTTCAAAAAAAAATGCGGACAAGTATCGCCATCTGTTGGAAAAACAATGAACTATATTGTAAAGCATTTGGGAAGGTAAAACGAACTCAAATCGGGATCAACGGAATAGAAACACTCCGAACTGGATTCGGGCGGCACAGGCAAGGGGTTAAACGCTGCAATAATTTTTTATGGACAGGTCCATGAGTGCAAACGTTAGGTCTATCGGTACTTCCTTATTATAGCGGCTTCTGAGGATGAATTACCAAGGTAGGTTAGCGAAAAAGCATTGCCAGGGTATAGGTTAACGAAAGAGACTATAATATAAACATGTGCTGTTTCTTTAGGACTGCAAACGTTTGGCGAGATCTTTGAGTAATCGTAATTGTGGGGGCCACTATAATAAGGAAGTACCGGTCCATCTATGGCAAGCATGTCAAAGATATATATATTCTTCAGGTCATGAGCGGTCCCCGAAGCATTTAAATGCAGCCCGCGACCTGTTAGTAATACTCTAATTTCATGAAAATTAACAGATCTCAATATCACTCAAGGCAGATGAGCATCGACAGCCAATTCTAAAAATTAGTACAACCGCTTTGAAGCCAAACATCAATGACATAATGAAGCTGAAATGATGCCAAGTACCTGGATCTTGGAAATAATGCACTGTTTCTTAATGCCATTTTAATTTTGATGTATACTTTAAATTTAAATAATTTCTTTTTATATAAAATTAATGTTTAATTGAATCTTGTCCCGCTGATATAGTTTGAAAGAAAAATTGGCACTTTACAAGATTGAGTTTGGCACTCCAGATCCTATAGTAAGCGACTAAGTAAGCCCAATTGAATAAAAGTGATTTCTCCCCCAAATGGAGAATTTTAAAGATCACTGCAACAAAGAGAGATAGGGGAAAAAAAAAGCCAATTACATAGTTGTAGAACATTGTCTAATTAGTAGGAACATCTTCAGAACAAATCAGACAAAGTAACAGTACCAATGAGAGTAAGTATGCATTGTCGAAAAATGGTTGTATCATGCATATATCCAGCAAAGTAAATGGGGGGGGGGGGAAGTAAACAGTTATAAGATAAAAAAAACAGTAACTTCCTCAGTGACCAAAAACTATGGACTACCTTATGATGGAAATTTGGAGATTATCCGTTTTAGGAATAAGCTTGAGTAAAAATGTCAACTAACATATAAAGCTCTGTGCAAAAAATTATTATAAAAATGCTAGTGAAAAAGGAACAATTGGTTTTTGAAGTTAGATAAGCTAGCATTATCAAAATAATGAAGCACTGTAAATATATCAGTCGATAGGCATCAGAATTAAAGGATACAACTGATTTTGGAAGACAACATGAACAAATTCATCAATAAAATTTAATTAACTTTCAATCAAAATCATTAAAAAAAAAAAAACCCTGCAGACTTAAGCATAATATGATGTCAAAATTATAAGAAAGTAACTGGTTTTGAAAGGTATGCAGACTAATCTTCATCAAATAAATTAAAATAACTTATGATCAAACAATTTAAAATACCATCAAATAAAAGGTTGCAGAATATGACATAGAAAATAAAGGAAGAGATTGGTATCTGATAGAGCTGACATCAACAACAAGAAATATGAAGTTACCAGTTTGGGAAGCAATATGAATCAACATCATCATGAAATATGAAGGAAGTGATCAATTTTGGAAGCAATATGCACTAACTTCATCAACTAAAATCATATCATAATTGATAAAGTACCAGTGCATAAAATACTGTTGAAATCAGAATATAATCACGAATGGAAGAAATAATCAATTTTGGGAGATATATGAGCTAACTTCATTTAAAAAATTCAAATGACATTTGATGGATCCAACTATTTGAAAATCAAAATAAAGGAGAAAATAATAATTAAACAAAAGATTTCTAGGTGGAAGAAATTAATGGAGAATTATTAACTAATTCACTATTTGTATTGTATTGAGTAATTTTTATAACTGATCAAATGTTAAAGTGCTGTTCATTTTTAGTGAATTACATTTCGGAAGGTGAAAAAATTTGAGAACAGTTAATTTTTAGGAAAGAATTTTCCATTAGTAAGAAAATTTTTAGCACATTTTGTATAACAGATTTTTACAGGTTTATGATTTCGAAGCAATTTTGAGTGTACATTTAAACTTTCTTGTCTGCCTGGAGAAATGGTTTAAATAATATTTATTTTCTTCTTGTTAATATATTTAAATTAAAACATAAGAAACCATTAAGTGATATTTCAAGAAATTGCACAGGATTGTTCTAAGAATGTTCTGTGAAAAATAAAAAAAATCATATAGAATTCTAATCAGGATCTGTAAAAGTAAAGTTGAAAATGTGTCTGCATGTGTTTGTCTTATCACCACCAAAGAACAGATGTATGGAATTTCATGAAATTTAAATAGGTATCCTTGGTATGGTCCCACTTAAAATTTAGGTATCCTTTTGTCTGTCTCATATTCTTTGGATGGATTTTGTGCTTAAATTTGAAATTGCTCTTGATATTCAGAAATTTTATTACGTGTACAGGTGTCATATTTAATAAATTTATCTAGATAAATAACATTGAAAATCTATCTATCTCATAATCACAGAACGACTGAACCGAATTTCATAAATTGACGGGTAGCTTTGGTAGAAACCACTTAAAATTTAGAAGTTTCTCTGTCCTTGTGATTACTTCCTCATTTTGAGTGTGGGATAATTGTTATATAAGACTCCAAACAAATAGAACTCAATCACTATTTCAGTCTTTACACTAACTTAACCTAACAGTTTTTTAAGTCTCTTTACAATAAATGCAATTCAAATCCAATAAAGTGATATGATTATTATTTGAGCTTCTATCTCTAAATTATAAAAGCTTTATAAATTAATGAAAAAAAATAATCTTTTAATTTCTGAGGATGATTAATTTGTAAGACATCTCTATACTAATTTGTAAGATATTTCTATATAATCAGAATTCTAGAAACTAATAAAATATTATTTAATTGTGCAATTGTTATTACCTATATAAATAAAATTAAGTTGTACTTCTGTTTGTCAGTTTATCTTTACATGAAAGAACCACAATTTCTTTTTTTGAAAGAATTATAATTAAACAGAAAAGAAAAGACTCCAGAAATTAAAAGTTTATCGCAAATTGTGAATTTTAAGTTTCTTTGCATTATATATTCCATACGAAGAACAGGTATACTGCTAATGCTTAATAAAATATGTCCATATTTATAACTTGTCTGCAAAAACATTTGAAATATTTCTTATATTGTATAAAAATGAACACAGTTGAGTCCCACTTTTGTAACCACCAGCAAATATCCAAAGTAATCACTGAGTGCAGCATGGACAGCAGCTAGATGGGATGAGAGGGACTCAAAGTGCTGGAAGGTGTTCACTTGTAAGTGCAGCCATGCTGACAGCTGCTGGAGGATATGTGGTGGAGAATTCATAGAGCGAACAACCGATCAAAGTGACCCCACAGATGCACAATTGGGTTTAAGTGTGGGGTATTAGGGGGCCAGAAAAGTACTTTGAAATCTTCATCATGCTCCCCCAACCACTCTCGGGCAGTTTTCACTGTATGATATATCACATTGTCAAACTGATAGATCCCACCCACTCCAGGGAAAACAATCAGCATGTATGGGTGTACGTGGTCTACAAAGATGGATTCATAGCAAATTTGGGTTTCCACAGGAATGAGTGGACCCAGAGAATAATACGAAAACATTGCACAGACCACAACACTGTCCCCAGTCCCCACAGTCTTGGGTTCTTTCAGCAATGGTTGAGGAATGTTTGTTCTCTGATCTTTCATGCCTTATACACCAGTATCCAACTGTTTGATAAATCCGAAAATGTGACTCATCAGGGAAGACAATCTTTTGCCAATCAGCAGAGGTCCAATTTCGATGCTGCTATGCAAATGTATGCCTTTTCTGCCGATGCACCTTGGTTAGCATATAGGTGCAGTGACCATCCGTCTGCTTTGGAGACTCATACGTAGCAGGGTTCATTGAAATGTTATTTGATATACACTTCCGGTGGGCTCCCTGTAGCAATCAATGGTGCCCCCATCAATGGTGACTGGTTGCTTATTCGCAATGGTGCCATTTCTCCATTGACGATATGCTTCAACCACAGCAGCATATGAACGGTTCACAAACTGTGCTGTTTCGGAAATACTGCCACCCTTGGTCCGAAACCTGATAAGCATCCCCTTTTCCAAATGTGATAAATTGCTTCTTTTAGCAATGACAGCAACAAGATGTTTTCAAAATGCTTACATCACACCTTATATACCTACCAAGCCAGCTCATGACATGTGCCTTCTTTCATTAGCTACATATTGTTGATGTCAAAAGTAGGAGGTAGTCACAATACTATGACTTGACCCTGTATATTTAACACAATTAACTTTAATGTACTAAACATGAAATACAACCAAGTTATATGTCACATATTTCATTTTTAGTACAATAGAGACAAATTCAAACCATAATATTTCCTATTTACAGATTTTACAACAATAAAATCATAAGGTGAACTAAGTCTCATAAGTTATATATTTTAACAATAAGAAATAATTTATTCAGATAAAACATTTTAAAATATGTAAAACAACTGCAATTTTAATTTTGCCTATGTTATTTCTACTAAATTAATTAGAGGGTGTGAAAATTAACACTATACCACATAAACAGGGAAAAAATAGTAACAGAAGACAAAGAAATGCTTTATTGGTAAGCTAAAACCATTTTAGTAAAAAGGTCTTATTTTAGGTTTTATTTTCACCAAAATTAATTTGATATCTACATGGTACTATTTCATTTTATTCTAATTGAGATAAACAGATTAATGTTCAATTGAAAAGCATTTACTCCTGCATACAACATAATTTATATTTTTCTTATATGTTCAGTTTTATTTAGGCTTGAAAACAATTTTGCGGGATTTTAATGGGCTCCACTTTAACCTTTTGTAGTAAAATGATACACCAGTCAGAAGAGAAAGAACAACAAAGACCTGTAATGAAATATACAAATATAGAATTAAATGTTTTAATATATAAATATTTATATTATTTAAATAATAAAATTATAGAAATATAACCTAAATCTGTATATTTCCCAAACTTTTAACTTCTGTAGCATTTAAATTTAAAATAGGGAAAATACATATGTAGTACTTTATTAAATTATAATGTTTTAAATGACTAAAAATAAGCAAAAGTTTTCAGAGAATGTTTGAATCACAATTTCCTATGAATAATTTACAATATTGCATTAGTACAGCAGAACACTTTGTTTCAAGTCTTTATCATTGATGCATTGTTTTCTGTTGGTTACTAGACATTCCTATATGCTCTAATGGAAGAAATATTTTAATTATTCATTAAATTCATGCTAAAGTTCTGGCACTGACTTTTGTTATATGTTTGTTCATAAGAATCGGTGACACTGTGATGTTGTCCAAAAAATCACCCTTTACATCCAGATGATGACAGCAGTGATTTTAAGTGAGTTGAAGAACATGATTAAGAGCTTTGTTCTACATCTGTATGAAATTTTGGAACTTTTTTTATTAACAGGCAAGTAAAAAACTTAATTTTATTGCTCATTTTTGATAAGTATATTTATAATCTGCCATTTTTTGACATGCACAGGGATTAAGCTATGGCATTTCACATATAGCTATTTAAATATACGTCCTTGAGCCCTTTCATTGATATAAAAATTGTTTGCCTTTATTACTGCAAGTTTTCTGCCACCGCTTGTCAACTAAACAAATTAATTTAAAAAATTTTAAAGTTCAAAATGTAAAACTGTTACTGTATCTATACAGTTTTCATTTAAACATGTTAATATCTTTCAAAATAATTAGTTTTTCACTGCTGGTGTTGTAGGTCTTGTGAATTTAAGAGCGACAAAAACAGCCAACTGTTTGTTTTCCCTATTTCAGCAATTTTACTACAGCATTTTTTGAGCCAGCTTAAACTTTGGACATGCATGTATTTAGTAATATGAATAAAAATTTAAAAATACTGTGTTTCCTGTTAGTGCATAAAAGAGAGTTATGTCTAGTGGTGTATACTTTGTTTCCCAATGTTATTTTTAATTCCCACTCGGAACAATAAGGAAGAAAAAAAAAACCATGTCATATATGATTAATATGCATTAAAATTCTATTGGTCATCTTTAACAGCTCTGTCATTCATTAGAAATTTCAAAAAATACTTCCAAGTGATGTTTCCAAAACAAAGTTATTTTTTTTTAAACATGAAAATTGACAATTATTAGATATTCAGTCTTACTTTTTTTTTACTAATTCCTTGAGAAGTGTATTTAAATAGTGTCTTACTGTATGCATACTACATATTGAAGTCAGAGAAATTTTTGAAAGAATCATAGATCTGAGTATAAAAACTCACCTTAATAAACATTCTTTTTCTAGTATCATGTTCTGGTTCAGCAGCCCATTTCAAAAATGTACATACATCTTTTGCCAGCTGGCTTGTAGTGGCAGGAGTACCATCAGAATATTCAATGATTTCATTGTATAATGCTTGAGCCATACCAATGGCCCCACCAGGGAAATATGGATTATAATATAAACCTTCCCTTAATTCTACACCAGCAGGTGGATCGACATATCCAGTTAACAGGGCAAAAACATAGTCCTAAATATATTAAAAAAAAAGTTATAGGATTGTCGTAGTTTCTACTGCAATCTATATGCACACAAAACTGATATAACAAATTAATTTGGATATTATGTATTGCTAACACATCAAGTTACATAAAAGCCTCTGCCATAACTGCTCATAATTCATTAATACTGAGATATTATTATGACAATTATATTGAAAAGGTTCTATTTCCATCAAGGTAAAAAGTAATTCGAAACCAGTTGATAAGGATTCAATGTCCATTCTCAGTACAACTGCTTATTTATATATACAGAGTGTTCCCTGACATTATGCTTTGCAGTCTATGTTGATGTATGTATAGTGTTTATTTAGTTTCACATTGAGCATGGTAATAAATAGTGGACTTAAATATTACAAATTTGTTTTCTCCTAGTAATTTTTCAACTACTTGATACAGTACAAGATCTTTTATCCAGAGGCTCGATATCTGGAATGATCTAAAAACCAGAATTGGGCAGAATGATGTCAAATTTAGCACAAACAAACATTTTTTCACTAAAAATTGGTTAAATAGCATTTTCTTCCCCTTTTAATCTCATCAAATGATCAAAAGTATCAATTCCTACTGATATTTTCTTAGTTTCTATGGACAACATCTTCATAATACGAATTATGGAATTTCCATATTATTCTATGAAAACTTGAGCCGGCTGATAAAACATTTCAGTGACGTGTAATGTCAATCCACACAAATCGAATTTATGCCAGCTAATTCATTAATTAATATCTCATTTTTATTGGACATAATATATTATATGCTTCATAAAAAGTTTATAAATTTGGTATAAATCATTAAACGGGTCATCGAGATTGTTACCTGAACATATTCTACCTTCTAAATTACTGTGGGCTTGTTTTTTATCACTGACTTTAGCAGCATCATTCTTACATGGTGGGAAAAAAATTGCTACATGCTTTCATTTTTAGATTTTAATACTTTATTCTAAAATTTAAGAGGTGCACAACCGATACATTTCTAGGAGCTTCGAAAATTAAAATTGATTTTTTAATTTTTGCCATAAATATATACAAAAGATTAATTTACATAATTAATTGAAAATTTGTAATAATTTTAAATTAAATACGGCATGAAGAAATGCAGGTCCCATCACTAAAAACCATTATCAGCAAATCTGCCCGGCATGTTTAACTTTAGATAGCCAGCAGTAATAATTAAAATTATAACATTATGATTATTCCCTTCTTACCATATGCATTATTTGAAAAAAGATGTAATTTGGTCATTTGGCCATCCACAGCAGATTATTCAGTTATCACACCATATAATATATGGCTCAGTGAGTGTGAACTAGAGATGAGACATGCTCATTCAGAGCCTGAATCAGGCTCTTTGGCACTAAGTGCAATTTGGGCTGGGGAACAAAACTATTATTTTTATTTCTTTTTTATTTAGTTATGCTTTTTTAATTTTTTAGACATTTTTTCTAAATAGTTAACGATTAGAAAATGCTTATAAAAACGTATAAATCAAAGATAATAACATCTTATTTTATTACTAAAATATCACTGCTAACAGGTTTTTGAAATTTTATTTGATAACATCGACAACCAGTTACGGATTCTGCTCTAATGAGTGACTGAAGGGTGCACTAAGTTGCAAATGTGTGTGGCTGTATAGCATAGCATATAATAAATCATAAGCTTCAGCACTCAAAAGTATTTTTGTGTACAATTTTTGCATTTGATATCTAAATTTTATCATCCCTTTTCACAAATGGAAGTTTTCATTTATTTGCATTTCAGATTTTTAATAAAATTACTAAAAAATAAATGCATTAATGGTTTTATTTAGGAAACTTGCTATAAGTAATAGTTAAATATTAATTATCTGCAAATATGCATTTATAAGTATTCTAATTATTTAGAATATAATTAGCTTTCATGATTACTTCAATAAAATTAGCTTTTAAAATATTTTATTTGTAAGTGCTAAATAAAAAAGTATATTATCTAAAATAATTTTTTCAAATAATTTCATTTATCTGCAAAATCAGATTTTTAATAAAATTACTTAAAAAATAAACGCAATAATGGTTTTATTTAAGAAAATTGTTATAAGTAATAGTTAAATATTAATTATCTGCAAATCTGCATTTATAAGTATTCTAATTATTTAGAATATAATTAGCTGAAATATATTTAGAATATAATTTCATGATTACTTCAATAAAATTAGCTTTTCAAATATTTGATTTGTAAGTGCTAAATAGAAAAGTATATTATCTAAAATAATTTTTTATACAGATATCAATCATATTGAAAACAAAATATTTTAAATATTAGATTTAAATTGCGAAAGGCTTTTTTTTATTTTTATAAAGCTACAAGATAGCTTTTATCAGATTCAAATCACAATTCTGATTTCATTTTTATTCAGCAAATAATACCATTTTCTAACTTCTTAAACTTGTTTTTTAGAACCCTAAGTTTTCACAAAAACTGCATACACAATAACTTGATCATTATCTGCAATGGAAGTGTGATCCATTATAACGCAAATCAGAAGTAGCTACTAAAATTCTTTTATAGAGAGTTCAGCAAAAAGTAAAACAAATATTACAGAGTTTCAGCTCTAAAATGTTTAAGAAACACTGCAATATACATTTCCAATGGCCTATAATGTTAACATAAATTAACAGCATAAATTACTGAATTAACATGTCTCTTATCTTATATTGAGTGGTTTTAATTTAGTTTGGAACATAATTTTGTTAGAGCCAGGAAAACTCATGACCATACATAACTTTCATAATCTTTTCTTAAAAGTGACTTGTTATTACTTTTATGACCAGTAGTCACTCTGTAATTGAGTTTTGATGGATAGTAAGTGATGAATAGTAATAGATAGTATTTGCTGATTTTTATTTCATAAATTTTCTTTATTATTTTACTGCACACAGACACACTTGAATTAAAATTCGCAGGAATTGTTAATAAATAATCTGGAGTATGAATCGCCACACTTTATCATACATTTATTCAGTACAGGATCATTTATCCGGCATGATGCCAATATCCAAAATGCTCCCTAAACTTTAATTTTGCACCAGCAAATAATTTTTAGCTTTTCTTTTTATCTTGCTAAAAGATAAGGTGTCAATTATTATGAATTTTTCATAATTTCTATAATAAACATCCTCATAATACAAATTACGGAATTATTACATTTCCAAATATATAGAAATAATTACATTTCAAATATATGGAAATAATTACATTTCAAATATATAATTAATGAATGAATTTTCTGGAAAACTGTATGTAAACAAGGATTTAGACACTTGAAATACAAACATTTTGACAGGATATATTAAAATTTTATATATTTACATTTATGAATAGGTGTTATAATTTTATTCAAGTCTCAATAATCAACTTCTTTCATATTTTAACCTTTTTCATAATTTTTTCTTAATCACTAAATCTGATTCTAATTTAATTATACATAATAATGTAATTTTATTATATTTTTTCATATAGATTGCAAAATAAAGCATAACTGAACTATATTCTATTACAATATTTTAGAACATTTCAGAGAAAGTGTTCTGATTTAAGGGGGGATATAAAATAAAAAAAAAAACTTAAGCAGAAAGTTGAAAATTTTAAGCATTCCAGATAATAGATCCCCTACTGTATTCCATTAGACTTCAGTTCTACCTGTATCAGAATCTTTTATCAGAATCAAAAGAAAAGATTAATTTTTTCAGATTTTGTACCAAGCTATTTCTTTTTTAAGCATTAAGTCTTAAAATTTCTTTCATAATTTCTATTTCCAAGTTGGTTGGTAATTACACTAATGAACTGGATGTATTTGGTTTATTAGTGCTAAAATAAACTATTTTAGAATCATTAACATCCATAGCATAATTCAAATTATGAATTTTTCTTGCACTATATACTACCATTATTGTTCTGGAAGTTATTTTATTATGCCATGAAAATTTTAAAATTTAAAATGCTTGGATTCTAAACATGAGACTGTTCTTGCAATTTTATTGTGTCCTCACCTAACAGACATACACACAGTTAAGACATATTTTCAAAAGTGCATAAAACAAGATCAGACTTTATGCCATGCTCTTTCACTAAAATCTCAAATTAGAAATTTTTTTGGGAAATCATTTTTCTTTTTTCAATGGAAAAATATGAGAAAGTAAAAATATTTACCTCACCACCATGACGAGCAAGAGTCATTAAACTAAGATCTGGTGGATATGAACCATTATTAGCATGCCGAGCTTGTTCTTCATTTGCATATGGGTTTGGAAAGGAATCAAACAGCTTTCCAGGTCTTTTAAACATATCACCTACTTCATTAGGTCCATCTAGCACCTGGATCTATGATAGAAGTCACAAAAATTTAAAATGGCCTTTTTAAAATATAAATTATTAATTCAATGAATTTAAAAATATAAAATACATTTTATACCTCTTCGGCTTCAGCCTTTGCTTCTTCTTCAGTATGAGATACATTTATTAATTCACGATAACGTACATATTTCATGGCGTGACATGCAGAACAAACTTGTTTGTAGACTTCATAACCACGGCGAATGCTGAAATATGAATTTAGGTTAAATATTATATTTAGAGAAATAATGAGTTTTTTTTCAAAATATACCAGGTTTCAATTATATAATACAAACAAGAATAAATTACCCCGACATTGCTTGGGTCTTAAATAAGTGCCCACTACTCAAATAATACATTTACAGAATTATTTCTTCAATCACAGATGATTTTTGAAAACTAAAAAAGACCATTTTTGAAGCACTCACTCTCTTCACACATGTGCTCCACAAATGTCGGAAAAGAATAAAGAAAACAATCCATTTTTTAGGAGAGAGCTTGGGCATGCACAATCCTCTGCAGGAAATGAGCGTGTTTCTTTTATGTGTTTATTTAAAAAATTGCAAAAAACTTTGTAATTAAAAAAAATATTTTTGTTAGAATGAGAAGATATATACACAACCTTTTGCCAAACTATAGAATTGTGCTAATCATACTTTTGGGATACGGTGAAATAGGTATCAGATAACCTAAAAAATGCAACTTTTGATGTATTAAAAAGAAAAAAAGTCTTACGGATGTAGGTTAAACATTGTTGGAAAGAATGTTCTTCAATTTTTCGATAATGTTAAAATGAAAACTCATGTTAATATTTTCATTCCTGAACTGATTTGTGGGAAAATCACTCAAAATCATGCTAAAATATAAAATAACCACAAATTAAACTAATTCGAATTTAAAAAAATCTTGCTAAGGTATGTTATACCAGGAGATCAGCTAACCCAGTACTAAATTTTGTGACAGTCCGAAGATACAGACAACACACACACTACAGATATACAAACTTTCTTTATTTTGTAAGATTTTTGGCACTAGAAATTTTATCAGATTGTGGAGAAAACAAGTAATAAATATTATTTAATAGTTAAACAAACAATTGAATTGGTTAAATCAAAGTTAAGGATATTCAAGTTTATGCATTACTTCTAATAGTCACATGTCTAAATTAGTTTCAGTGAAGTATAGAATTATGGCAGCAATAAAAGAACTGTTAACTTTCCTGAATACTGTTTGTTTTTGTGGCAATGATGTGATTATTTGAATACACTGAATTCAAGATGTCACTGTGCAGGCATATAAGCAAGTTAAGACAAATGCTTAATGGCTATTCATGTGCTGTTTACAAATAGCACTATTCTATTTAGGCTGTTTTTGTAAATAAAGTTTTCTTATTTTAAACCTTCTGAACCTACATTCTTACTATCACACCTTCATAATATGTCTGTGTCATACATTTCACAAAAATTATATATTTAATTAGTTAAAACTGTTGAAATAGTAGAAAAGTAACTTTAGAAATAATTAAAATATGCTGTTTCTAGCCATAATTAATATTTTAATTCAAAAAGTGATTAATTTTGACAATATTTCCAATGTATACATTTATAAAAATTCAACAGCAGAATAGTCAAATCACCATATTTAAATATATTGTTTATTGTAATGAAGAAAATATTATGAAAAAATTTTAGCTTTTCTTTTTCGTGAAATGTTGCTTTTAAATAAAAATTATGATACTGAAGTTCGACAGACATTAAATTACTTGACACATTACAACTGTCCTTGTGAATATTTAGCAACAAAGGGCATGAGAAATTATCATTTTTAAATATACTTCAACTATGGATGAAATATAAATTATAATTTATGCCTTAATGGCATATCAGAGGAAATTCATAAATTGACTATTTGAAATATTTCAGATTATATTGCCTAGAAATATTGGTTGAAAACTTAAGGAAAACAAATTTCATTACTAAATGACCAAATTTTATAGTTACTAATCATTCATCTGAAACTTGGAAGACAAAGAATAAAAATCACAATTTTCAAGAATGTTGAACTTTTTTCTATTAGTTTTAGGTACTTTGAACTAGGGATGGAGGTTATTTAACATAACATCAAAAATAACACTAGTACTTTCATGAAATATGTTCCTGATAGAATTACTTACTAAAAATAAGGTATTATAAAAATAACACTTTGATTTGTGGATGGCCAAACTGAAGAGAAAATGAAGTATTTAAATGAGGGGGGGGGGGAGAAAACATTTTATTCATATTCTCTACTTTTTTTTTTAAGGATGCTCAACTAAAACCATCTAAAACTCAAGAAGTTCAATCCCTCAAGAACTCAAGACTCTCTTCAATCCCTTTTGTTTAGTTGAATAAATCCCTAAAATCTGTTTTAGTCTATTTGAATAAATCCCTAAAATAGATCATAGAACTAAATTGAATTCAAGAGCAAGCAAACAACACAACTGCAGATCCGAAGTCAACAAGTAAGCACAGATGTAGACTTAGAGAAAAAGCTCAACGAAGCAATCTGCATAGCATTGTTGTTAGAAATGTAAAATTAAGATAGCGTCAATGAGGCAGTTTTGAAATGCCTGAAAACTGGTTATATTTAAAATAGTTATTATTATTAAAGCATGATATATGTAAATCAATTTTGAAAAAAAAAATTAATTTATAACTAGATATACACTTAGTTCATTTAATGCATCACAAAATGATCGAGCATACATGTGTCTATTATATATTTTATAATTTTTTTCTTGGCTTCATATAAATTGTTTTTAAATATTAAACAAGAAAGATCAATCATGCATAAGCATTGATTATGAAACACTTTCCAACTGAAATGTAATTTCATTTAAAAATTTCTAAAATGTGATTCATTCAGTGGTAATATCTTTTACATTATCACAGTACTACAGTAATTTATTATACTTAAATATTTAAAACTGTATCGAAATATAAATCATCTGATTCTTTATGCAAAATCAATGAATATTTCATTCATATAACTTGTATTCCAGACTCCAGAGCTAAATAATTTTGTGTGAAAAAAATTCAGCCATTCTTATGTAATTCATCTTACAATCGCTTGAGATATTTGCATTCCGCATATGTTAAAATTAGGCTTCCTTGAAGAAATAATAAAAGTTTAGGGATCATTTAAAATCACAACTATTGTAATTGCATAGGCACGGAATTTAGATACACAGATAATATATATGTGTATGTGTATGTACTCAAAGTATTGGAATCGTGCCGAAGATCGGAACTCGAATTTTCAAAGGATCTACACGTTTTGGGACTTCTAGAACACGAAAAAACTAGTTTTAGAAAGACGTCTGTGTGTGTAAGGGTGTATCTGTGTATGTTTCTGTGTGTCTGTGTGGATATTACATCCACTCTAATTGAAAAACTAATGGACCGAATTTCATACAATTTGGTAGGTATGTTTTTTGTGGGAAATCCTGATGTTCATTAGATTATAGTACGATTCGTAATTAAAGAATCTGCCTTCTTTGCGAAATGGCCGGCAGAAATTGCCTTTATCCACTCTAGCTAAAAACTAATGGAACAAATTTAACAAAAGTTGGTGTATAATATTTCAATGACCTACAAGTGATTTATATACCAAATTTAACAAAATTTTGTATATAAATCATTTGTAGGTTATTCTACTACGATTCGGGAAAAAGGAACGGGCTATTTTTGCGAAATGGCCAGCAAAAATCGTTATATATAAAAATAAAAGACTACGTGTGCTCAATTATATCAATTAAATTCCTATTTTGTATGTGATTTTTGACAACAAAAAGAATAAGACTAACCCCATTACTCTAGGACTAGCCGTTCTTGAGATATTCTAGTTTTTTCGCGTTTTCGCTACGCCACCTTTGACAATAAGTCCAGCTATCAAATGAGAACCAAATTTAAGTTTAACGTGTACATTCAATGTCATTTAAAATACTTATGTTGTGCAGATAAACTCAAATTATCATTGAATAAATAAAGAGAACGAATATGAGTCTGCAGAGAAAGACATGTGCTGTCCACATCAGAATTTTTAACAATATTACAACAATGATTTATAGAAGTGAACGGGGATTATTTTCAGGCCATTTCGAAAAAAATGTATGATCTATATTTAAAGATCCATCAAATTTTTGTTGAATAAAATGTTCAACAAATTTAAGCTGTGTACCAAATTTTAACTCTCTAGGACGTAGGAAAGTGCATTTAAAATGCCATCAATTAAATTTATCATGAAGAGTTATATAAAATTTAAAAAAAATGAAAAATTGTTATCTACCAAATTATTTTAAAATATGAAGCCACTCCCATATGCAAAACGTTTAAACAAATGGAGAGATATCTATTATATAATATCTCTCTCTTTTCTTTCTGGAAGATATCCCAAAGTCAGAATTTAATTGAATTTGTTTTTTTCCCTATATTAAATAATTTTTTTAATTAAAAAACTACTTAACATATTTTACTGAATTTTTTTTTATATATTCTATGGGATAATGTGAATATTTCCTAAAAATTTCGAAGCAATTCGTGAATTTTAAATTTACTTAAAAAATGTTTGAAAAATTAGGTCCCATAGGGTTCAATGTATTTCATTTTTTCAACCCGCGTTCAATAAAAAACTAATTGGGTGATATTGTTTATTTATATTCCCATAGGTCCTACAGACCGTCTGAACAACATACTAAAATTTCATTTTGATAAACTCATTTTTACGGCAGTTATCGTGCTAACGGACAGACAGACAGACAGACAGACAGAATGAACAAAGTCATAAACACTTTTCAACTTTGTTGTAAAGTGTTAAAAATAAAAATAGAAATAGAATAAAAATAGATTACTTATAATTTTATTAAATCAAAGAGTTTGTAAATTGAATTGATTAATCAAACCCATTAAAATGTCAAAATATAGTTCACTATGTTTATTATTTGGAAAAGGAAAATTCTACACTTTTTCTTTGCAGATTATCAAGCATTATTCCATGTGATCAGCAATATTCACTGTGACATTTTTTTAAAACTAATCATTATTCATTTTGAAAATCAATATCAATCTAAATTTTGTATAACTAAATCAATCTGCAAAGTTTAGTGTCAATTGGATTTTGTGGTCAAAAGTTATGAGGTTAGAGCTGATACAAAAGTGTCAGATGGCTGAGATGACAAATTATACTTGCATGCTCATAGTAAAAGAGGTGCTTTTTACAAGGGAGGTTCACATTTGTTATATACCTTCAATATTTAACTTCACATTTTAGTAATAAACTTACATGCAGTAAGTACTTCACAACATTTCACATCGATAACTAAATGAATTGTTATTTGAATAGCTTATTTAATAAAATAAGTGAAAATTAAATTTTTGAACATCCTTATGATATTTCTGTAAGATTTTGATGAATAATAATTAGGTGCTAGCATCATTTTTCCTGCAATATATTTTCTTTCAACCAATCATCTTGAAATTCAATCCCAACCAAGATTTTATATCAATCAATTGATTTGTAAAGTTTAGTATCGATTGGAGATGGCATTTAAAAGTTAGAGAGGCCTGTACAAACAAGCTAAATAGTTGAGCTAAAGAGTGATACTCATATGCTTTTGAATATATTTAATGATATAATGATGAAGACCATTAAATGATTAAAACAAACTATACAATTGTTAACTAAATATTTTAGAGAGTAATTTTTACACTTTCAAAATATTACTCTTAAATTTTTAATAGATTTACTCACACTGCAGTAAAGAAAAAAACCTTGTAAAGAAAACACTCTATTAATAACACAGCATAAGTATATAACAAATAAGAAAATTAGAAATGGGTGAATACCATCTGCAAATACTAGAAAGCTATAGACACGATACCTCAAATATAACATCACTAAAAGAAATTCGAATACCTCTAATATCGTACCATGATTAACAGTAGTTTCTGGAATAAAAAGGCGAGATAGTCCAGAAGAATAAATTTTAAAGTATATAGAAGAAAGTTTGCTTCAACCAAGTGAAAACATTTTCAACTACTGGAAAATAAGCAATCTGTATCCTTGCTTGAAAAGATTATTATCATTGAAGTATTTAATCATGCCACCATCAAAAATTTTTCTCGGAGTGACTCTACTTCTGGTTTAATTTGTGACAAGAAAAGAAGCAGAATAGATCCTGCTTGAATGCTTGTTTTCTTAAATACAAAATCATCAGTAGGTGAGAAGCCTTTACAATTATTCAATTATTGTAGTTAAGAGTACCTAAAATAAAAAGCTACTGTAAAATAATTAACATTTAAAATAAAAAGCTTTATTTCTAAATTAATGTTTTAATAGCATTTTAAAATTTTCTTTATTAATGTATTTAGTAATAATTAATAAATAGCATTTAATAAATATAAATATTATTTATTAATAATTTGTATTAAATATTTGGGGTATTCAAGACCTGGTTAATATGCGAATTCAAATTCGAGAAGAGTGTTATTTGCCTATTTCTAAGGAAAATGCATTAAGCAGTTTCGAAAAGAGCCCCCTTCGCCAGGATAAAGGAAGCAGAGCAGTCAATGCAGCAAAGGCAGATGTCTGTTAACAGAAAAAAAAATTTCTATATAAAAAGGAAGGGCACGGGGGAGAAAGTTTCCAAAGAATTTTCAAGGAATGTATAAACCTTATCTAAACGTTAGCGGTCAGTTTCCCACCCAGATTGTATATAGAGGAGTAGAACCCTCTTGATATAAGACTTTACAATGTAAACTTGAAAACACAGCTTTTAATTGACATAAATAAATAGAACTGGATATCTAAATACACACATTTCATTGTAAAAGAATTTCCAAGGAATGTATAAACCTTATCTAAAGGTTAGCGGTCAGTTTTCCACCCAGATTGTATATAGAGGAGTAGAACCCTCTTGATATAAGACTTAACAATGTAAACTTGAAAACACAGCTTTTAATTGACATAAATAAATAGAACTTGAACTAGAAGATATTGACATAAATAAATAGAAATAAATAGAGCCAAAAACCTTATAAAAAGCAAACACTAATTCAGTTTATAATTGTCCCTAGGCCAAAAACAGTACAAAAAGCAAACACTTATTCGGTTTTTAATTGTCCCTAGGACAAAAACCGTATAAAAAGCAATCACTGATGACATTTGCAAATATACTTTAATACCCATGCGAATATCCTCATCAGGATAAATATATATATATATATATATACCACCAAACATCTGCTAGGCCAAAAACCGTTTCCATAGCAACAGCGTACATCTGCGTGCGCATGTGGATGAAAAATCGAACTTCTTGTGCCGTTCAGTGCGTCTGAGCAGGTATGTGGGAGAAAAACTCCTTTAGCGGTTTGCCGAGAAATTGAAATTCAGAAACTCTTAAAATCCGGATTCTGCAGCTAATTTGTATTATTTCTTGATCAGATTGGGCTTGTAAGAATGCCTGATATTTGAGCTTTCTAAAAATGTAAATTATTAGTCAAAATTGTCAGAACTTTTCCCGATACAAGGATTTAAAAATGAAAGTTCGTTTTTTTGGGGTCAAAAGTGACTTTTGTTTTAAAATTTAAAAAAAATATTAGAATTTGTCCCTGAGATTTGAAATTGATATACTTTTACTCGCAATTGTCTGCTCTTTCCGGTCGTGTGATTTGTTTTTTTCTACAACGTCTGGATGGTGGAGAAAAAAGGGGAAAAACAGGTCGAAATTACATAAAACATTAAATAACAACAACAACAACAAAAAAATTCAAATTTTAAAAATCAGTTTTCACGTGTCACCTTTCCACCCCCCCCCCCCCGGGTCTCCGACTGCCAAATTTCGTAGCTCTGCGATGCGGTCGCTGAGCCTATAGTGTATAATACAGACACACAGACATTGCCTTTTATTATTTAAGATATTACAAATGAAATTTATATTGGACTTTGCACTTTCAATAAGTTTTATTTCCTTAGCAAGCAAAATAAAATAATTTAACGTAAAAATGCTATAAGTGAATGAAATGCATATTTTAAAATATGTCACCTATGTAAGATAAATACGTACAAAATATAACATTTTAAATGTTTCCTTATTTCTAAATTAGTTGAACTTTTACAACCATTTTATTAAATATGAAGTCATGGTCACTCCCCTTCGGAAAGAATTCTACGGGCGCCCATGTAAGAAAGAATGCACTGAAAATTAGTCAGAAATCTGGAACATAAACTTAGTTGAAAATCATTGAAGTCAACAATGTCCTTAAAAAATATTGTATATTAATTATTTACAAATACTGTACTATGAAAACTTAAAAGTATCTAATTACAATATGCTAAGAATCCGCTAGAAAACTATCAACCACTTTTATCTAACTTGAGATTCTTGTGTAACATGGGATTTTTAAAGAGAAATAAGATTTACTCTTTCTAAAACTCCCAAATACACAAACTGATGCTTCGCCATATTAATGCCTATATAAAGAGCTAAGTCTACTTTGAAAACAACTTAAGTTTAATGGAAGTCATTTTAGTATTACAAATAAAGATTATTTTCTGCAAATATTAATTAATAGAATCCCTTTTGATCCAAAATGGAGGATCCATTAGCCTTGCACGAGAAATGTTTTTTCAAACTACTAGCATTCCACCTTTCTGTAAGCTAGCTTCCATGTTAGTTAATCAGATAGGGAGGAGTTTAATATCATGAGGTGGGTTTAATATCATGCTTCTCCTTATAGACCATGAAAGCTGGATGATTTCAGCTTCTAAAACATTAAAATATGCATTTTAACGGGGAATTTGAAACATATCACTTTCAGCAAGAAAAAGGTAAGAATTTACTAAATACATATATATTTACAAAGTTATTTAAAAAATTATAATAAATAAAAGTATGTTTAAATAATTCTTAATGGGTGCTATGCCACTGACTGCAATAGCTTTCATGCAGTAGTTCTTGACCACGCAGGAAATGTACCCAGGAAATGTTTCGCGGGATTTAAAAATCAGGAATTAATTGAATGAATTCATTCAATCTTTCAAAAGGTGTAATCAAAACACAAAAAGTATATAATTTTTAAAACTTTATATGAAAATTTCTCTATTCATAGTGTGGATTCCTGTTCGAAGTTTGTTTGAAAGAGAAATTTTCAATTTTTTTGATAGTGTTAAGATGGAAACTCTGCTATAATATTTTAAATCACTAAGGAACCAATTTGTGCAAAATTCACATAAAATGGCACTTAAAAATTAATAACTATAAAACTAATTTGAATTAAAAACAATCGGTATGGGGTGTCTGAGCTTAAACTGAAGTGTCACTGTACCGAATTTCTAAGCTGCAGGTCACTTAGATCTTCCGTTATATGACAAACAGATAGACGAACACCTATTTTATTGCTATAGATTCGCTTTATGTTGTTTTACTACAAAAGTGTTTCATTGTGTATTTTTTTAGTCAATTATCATTAATGAATAAAATATCTAGATAAAAAGTGTAATGAGCTGCTATTTCATACATTAATAAATGAGTTGTTAATATCAAAGTGAATATAACTGCTGCTTTTGAGAATACATATTCTTACTACTTTCTTGAAGAAAGCCGGTATAAGAAAAGTTAATATATAGAAAAAATTATTATGGTATAGGATAACTGAATACATGTTTTAATTATATATTTTAATGGTAACATTTATTATCTATATTTGATAAAGTTACTGTATAATTAAGTTCTATACCAGTGATCCCCAATCTGTTTTGTTCGGTAGAATTCTTGAAATATATTTTTAAATCTTGGGGAACCGGAACTCCTACATGATTGATTCATATTCGGTTTGGCAGGGATAAATTACAAAATAGCCAGGAAAAGTAGTAGTATTAATAAATAATATTTAATTTACCATGTTTGAATAAAATATTACAAGAGTTTATTTCTATTAAAAATATTACTGAAAACTGTACTGTGACTGTCTTAACACAGCACTTGTGTACAGTAACTGTAATAATTCTTCCTACCCAGACTCAGACCTGCCAACCTCTCAGAGACAGAAAGCGTAACACAACGCTCGCGATAATGTACGCGCGGTATATTATCAGCTATGTAAATTCTTGATAATCAGCTGTAGGGATTTTTTTCCCCTACATCAAAATTCTATTGAGAAACCAATTAAATTATTACAATCCACAGCAAACATTTTTATGTTGTTAATTTTTAAATTAAACATTTAAAATTAAATAAAAATATTAATTCTTTAATAAAATGCATCAATATAAAACAATTAGAAAACTATAATGCACATCATGGATTTTTGATTTTTATTAAAAAGAAAGGTATGGACACAATTTTCGCACATTACAACAACATTAATAAATCTAACTTTTATTTAAACCAACATATGTGGCTGACTTTGCCAAGTTAATCAAGCTAAGAAGCTTATAAATATTTCCTCAAAACTTTAAATAAAATATTAAAAAATTCAGTAAACTTCCGTTAATACGGCGTGAAATTCCACGAATTTTCCTTGCTGTCTGTATCAAAATTCTAGGTACTGCATACTGCTATTTTTAATGCCAATTTTAAAAAATAACTTTAGATTTAATTGATACCGTGAATATATAACAGTGTAAAAAAGCCATTCAAAATAACTTGAAATGTTTTATACAATTTTGGTTACATAAACAGTACAACTTGGAAAGGCCAGTCCGGACTTTACCGATTCTGGAATTTTCCGAATTATTGAATTTGTTTTTCTATTTTCAAATTTCATAAGAAAATTTTAAAAAATCTGTATCATTGTTCGAAATGATCCAAATTATAGCATGTTACCCTCCATTTTGAAGGGTTTGAAAACATATTTTGATTGATACCAAGTTTGATAATGTTCCCTTGTGCCTCCCCCCCCCCCCCCCCCCCGAGGGGACATATAGTGTCACGAACACAAAAATTGTATTACGGCTATTTTTCACTATAATTACTGAAACTATTAAATCGCAATCAATTGAGCCATGCATAACCTCTTTTATGCATGGTTATGTTAAATTTTGTCCTATACTGTCATGTTAAGAAAATAAAAATTTTGAAGTTTTCGTTCAAATTAAAAAAAAAATTCTATTTAGTTCTAGATTTTTCGTTAACAAAGCCGAATATAAAGTTTCGTGAAAATCCATTATTATTTGTAGCAGCTATCATGTATACGGGAGATAGACCACAGATGAACATCACTCCAAAAATAGTCCAAACGTGTTCAGGAGGTCTTAAAACATATGTTGACATCAAAATCTCGAAATCGAAAATTTTCGTGAAAACAATATTTTCTCAATTCTACGCATGAGAAAAAAACAAACAAACAGACGCTTAATTTATTTTCTAGCATCCGTTATATAATTATTCCGTACGTCTTTATATAATCAGTTCCGCTGAAAAGGGAAAACTTATAAATAAAAAACGAAAAATAGAGCAGCAGATTAAATAAATAACATCTGTTATAAAATAAAATACCACTCCTCAATGATTTTTCTAAAATACGATGAGTCATTAGAATGCAGCTGATGTCGACCCCTTTGAGAGTTCAATGTGTTAATGACCTTGTTGCTCAGAGCTTTGCAATAAACAAAAGAGCAAAATACGCCGCAAATTTCAAGCTGGAAGACGCTCCGCTCTAACGAGGTGCTTCTTGATTACATCATTGGAAAATGATAAACCAAACAAAAACAATCACTGCAAATGCTTTCTTTCGTCTTCCCGCTCACTATGAGTCCTACGGATAAAAAATAAAGTGATTGAAACGTTCCACCAATTTCTACGTAAACTTTTAAGTCATAAAAATTGGTTTTAGCTTAAAATTTGGTTTTGGTTCTTTATAAACTAGTTTTGTACTTTTTATTTATTTTTCGGTTCACCTAAGTTGAAAATTCCCTTTCTTCAGAATGTTGAATAAAAAACAGATTTTCTCTGACATTTTAGTCCACTTTTAAATTCCCAGTTACCAGAGTGCACACGAACGAACTCTGTGCATGTTTGGCTCCCCTGTGTCTACCACACTCCAGAAAGGAAGCATTGGCTCCTTTTTTCCTACATAGATCTTTCAAAATAAATAATCGAAGGTGAGTTTTTCTTTTTTCTATTCAATACAACGGTCCCTATCACATTCAGGTAACATGGTCAAGTACTGGCCGACTCCAGGCACCGGGAGAGCAGGTTGTAGGTAGTAGTGTCTTAGTCCGAACAACCACACAGTTGATAAAAACTTGAGATGTCTGAAAAGAAATCTAATCCTCTAATTTTGTTGGTAGATTACACTGTTGTGAAAAATTTCTGATTCAATCCTTTCTCTCCGTTCCGAGAATTACGGAGAAGAATTACGTTTTCCGGTATTTTCATGAAATGGCGCAGTGTTGGCGCAAAATCAGTTAAAATTTGCTTTTTGTATCAGAATGGGGCAGTTCGGCGCAGCAATCATATCACTGGGCATTGCTATGAAGCAAGGTTAAAATGCCTAACATGACTTTAGAATGTTTGTTACTGTGTTTAAAGACAAAACATCACATGCTCCCTCCGCGCATGAGTTTTTTGCAGATAACTGGAATAGTCCAGGTCTTCGCCAAAACTCCCGCACAAAAATTGACAAAAACTAGTCCCAATGTTAAATGCTGCCGGTTTTTGCTCAATGTCGCAGAAACCAGCTCAGTTGGGCGAAAATACCATTGAACTAAAAAAGCTGAAAGTAGCCCAAAATTTGCAACCCGCACGGCATTCAAAAAAATTTTCCTCCAGCCAAAACTAGCTCAATCGAGCGGGAAAATCGCGAAACTGGCAATACTGCAAATACGCGTCTACATTCCAGCGCCGACCAATCAGTAGCTTTAAATATGACGAGAAAAAATGGGAAAGCCGAATGAGTCCGGAACAGAAAAGGAGACTGGATTGGTCTATTAGTTGCCGGTGTATTTTTGTTTATTTCCAATGGAAAACCAAAGACAGGGGAATTTGTTAGAAATCAAAAGCCTCTCGAAATTCCCTACTTCGGTCTGAAAAAGGGAAAAAATAGGGAAAAACGTATTTTTTTTTTTAAATCGTACTTTTGGTGGCAAAATCGTATTATCGTACTGCTCGGGATTTATCGTACTAAATACGATTAAATCGTAACAGTTGGCAGGTCTGCAGACTGTATAACCTACCTGAAGGTTAAATAATGCATATAAATTAATGTATGCATGATACATTAATTTGTAATGCTAATAATACATAGAAAATACCTTGCATGATCAAATGAACTAAGATGTCCTGAGTGACTCCAGGGATGTTTTAGGGGATGAATTTGCAACTCAGCAGCCTTGACACTTTCATTAAGTGTATATGCTAATCCAGCAGCTCCAATTAAAGCTATACCAGAGACAGAAAATATCTAAAAATGAAAAATATACAGATTTTATTAGAGTAGAATTCTTAGGTTAATAAATTCTATTTAATTTTGGTTAATTATGGTAATTGATTTCTTGTATAATAAGTCAGAACATAAATCTTTGAATGTGCTAGATTAGTGTTTCTGAAACTTTTCATATTACGATTCCCGAAATCTGAAAAAAAAAAAAAAAAAAAAAAAAAAATTAAGGCTTTTCTAAAACTTTTAATTTTTAGTGACTCCAACAGTATTTATATACCATTAATTATTATAAGTGCTT
The DNA here is from genome assembly GCA_951213105.1 of Amaurobius ferox. Taxonomy (NCBI): domain Eukaryota; kingdom Metazoa; phylum Arthropoda; class Arachnida; order Araneae; family Amaurobiidae; genus Amaurobius; species Amaurobius ferox. Next base: position 116,495,540 of record OX578146.1, read on the forward strand.
TTTATTAACATTTTATTTACTTGCTTATAAAGCAAAAATTAAATAATAAATAAATAAATTTACTACAGCCACAGTTTATAAATACAATTTAATGTGAGGAATAGGATTGCATATTTGTACAGTCTGGAGAGTGATGCCAAGCGCGAAAAAATAGTAAGTGTTCGATGTATTTTGAGAACTTAATGTATCAAGCTGAGTATTTTTATTTTAAGTGTGCCAGAGAGCCACTATTATGTGTAATTTTATCATTCATTGAGTATCTAAATAAATTGAGTGTGTATCCTTGTGTTAAGTTTTGCTAAAAAAGTGTGGCCAATATTTTTACATAATAAATCAATATCCTGTACAATGCTTGTTTGAAATGGTAATTTGCAGGATTTCCTTTAAAGTCTCTGTTGAAAGTCACTATCTAGGTTTATTTCTTATTATCAATAATGATGAAAACACTGTTTTGCATAGGTATGTAGTTGCAATAGAATTTATTACAACTACTAATGCTATTTTTGTGATTGACAGGTATTCTTACTGTCAATGTATCCAAAATTTTTCAAAACTTTGGTAATTAAATTCTTCTTCAAGGGAATTATCGGTACTTATCGGTTATAGGGACCATGAAGCCAAATATGTCACCACGTAGGGACCACGCCAATTTCTCGTATCGGATTATATCACCAATGTACCTCATTATATATTAAATTTTAATCATTGTGTTTGTAGTGAATTTCTTGTATCGGATTATATCGCCATTGTTTGTGTTGGCGACAACTCGGAAAAGCAGTTGCTAACCCATGGTCCCTCTAACCGATAAGTACCGAATTATCTGATCTAATATAAATATGATCATATTTTAAGAATTTAGCAAATAACTTCTAAATAATTGAATATTTTCATTTAATGTTTAATACTGAGAGTTTTTTTTTTTTCAAAAACAAATATTTCAAGGCTCCCTGGAAGGAGCTTCAGGGCCACCTATTGAGCAACAGTCTTTAAGTTTAAGAAGCAGATTCATATTGTCATGCATATTACGCTCTTTGCAATAGAAACAAAAAATTTGATGTGAGCAGCACATAACTTTCCCTACAAACTTTAGTTATTTAATAATTTATTAAACTGAACTTAATTCCACAAAATAATGCTGATTTTGCATTTTTAATTCAATTTTCATTTTTATTTGCTATCTGGATATATTTTCAATCATGGGATAGCAAAAGCACGAAAAACTAAAATATCTCAAGAACGGTTAGTCCCAGAGTAATAGAATCAGTCTTATTCTTTTTATCATCAAAATTACACATGAGCCTCCCCCACTGGGTTCCGGTCTAAATTGGGTGGCACTTCCCGGCCGTCCATACAGTTACCTTACACCTTTCTGGTAGGTCGGACGGTCTGGGTCTCAACAACAACATGAGCATACGTAATCTTATTTTAGATATTGATGATTTTTTGCAGTCATTTCTATAAAAAAAAAGGCTGGCTAGTTTTTTTTAAATTGCAATCTGATCAGCACCAAAGTTGGAACACAAGTGACTTATCTACCTAATTTTGCGAAATTTGATCAATCAGTTTTTTAGCTAGAGTGGATACATGTGATTTTTTCGAGTTATTTCACAAAATAGGCAGGCTCTTTTATACCAAATTGTACCAAAATCTAATCAGCACCAGGGTCACTCACAAATGACTTACCTATAAAATTTTATGAAATTTGGTAAATTAGTTTTTAAGTTAGAGTAGATATATACATTGTACAGACAGATACACACAATGGCATTCAAATCTATATTTCAAACACTCAAACATTCTATCAGGTCCTTTTTTAGCATGCAATAGCGTATAATTTGAGCAGTATGAATTTCAGTGCTCCTTTACAAAATCTCAAATTTTAGTGCGATTGCTCAAAAATCCTAAGCAAACATTTTGTTATTTATACCTATTGATAGTACTGTACTGTCAGTTAAAAAAGGTTTAGTGACTCTTATGTTGAAGACCCAGACCACACGACCAACCCAAGGGTTTACGGTAGCAAGATGTGTGGCCGGAGTGACTCTTATGTTGAAACCCAGACCGTCCGACCTACCAGAAAGGCGTAAGGTAACTCTTATGTAGAAGACCCAGACCGTCCGACTCGTCCAGAGGACTAAGAGCAACTATTTGGACGGCCGGTGTAACTCTTATGTGAAAGCCCCAGGCCGTCCGGCTCGTCCAGAGGACTTGGGTGTAACTCTTATGTGTAATTCTTTAGCAAATTAGAATTCTGAATTATAATTTTTGCTTATATGCTTTCAAGCAGTAAACACATATTTAATTATCAAATAGCTATATATTAATGGATATGGTGATAAAATGTAGGATTGTAATATATTTCTACTTAATATTTGTTTTAATAAACTTAACCACTTTTATTATTTCCTTATAAACTTGCACCATTTCTTGTAAAATAAAACATAATTACTACACTTTTGCACACAATATATTTTAAATAAGCAATTTACAAATAGCTTAATTGATAAAAATTGGTTACATAAAAATTACCTTCTTTGTATTTTTAGAAAATTGTGGAAAACTTGAATAATGGATCTAGATGAAAAAGAACAAATGCATAAATTCAACATATCAGAGTACAGAAATTTATTCCAATACTAAGTTAACATCTTAATAAAATGTTTGTCATATTAAATTAATTTTTATAAATATCTTTCGAGCAAATAATATATTATATTTCTATTTGCAGAAAATAAAAACAAACTTGTTACTATATATTTAAATATGTACAAAGTAAATAACTTACTGATGAACCTGTAATCAATAAAATTTTCATAAAATAAAATTTTTACCCTAAATAAAATTTTGAGTGTAACAAAGAACTCAAGAGGCCAGTTACACTAATATTCCGGTGGGGATTAATCTGTGGCGAGTGGAGTTTGGCCCTAAACACTTCTCCATGAGAGCAACGCATCTCATTTTAGGCAACTTCAATGGCCTCACATTAGTAAATATTTTTTGGCCAGTTTATAAAATTTTCCTCATATGGAGACTACATTTAAACTTCTTGGGATACAACACAAAGTTTTCCGTGATTTTTCAAGGGTACCCACTGGTATTAAAAATATCATATTAACCCAATTTTACAAAAAAATTTTAATACACATGAACCAAATATGAAAAATTTAACAATATAATATAAACAGAAGGTTAAATATTATAGTAGAAAACTGAACAACTTTTGAAGTCAACAAGGTCAAGTAACAAGCACCATTACAACCGAGTGGCATTTCAGTAAACAGCTCATTATGACTAAATAAATCATATCATAGATTACTTTATGTGAGCGATGGCATATTTGAGTTCTAACAAGATCATTTCTTAATAATTTTCCAACCACAGCAGCCATATCAAATGTTTTATTTTCCAAGTAAAATTTTCAATGCAGACGCAGCACCGACTCAACCCCGACCCGACCGGACCGTAGTCGAATCAAGTAATCGATTTTTTTTAAAAAAATCTTCAAATTAAAATTATATTCTATTAAATGCAAGATAACCGTTTTAATTTACATATTAGGCTATACACTTTATTTTTACACGAAGTTATGAAATGTCTTTCAAGGGAATTTTAGAGGTTATAATTTCATTTCGATTTCTAATCACTAACTGCAACCACGACATTTGTTTATAATTAAAAAAAAATTATTGTAAACAAGCGGGATATCACGCATTTCCAAAAAGTGTTAAGAGTTAAAGTTTCATTTTAAGGTATATTTTGCTCTATAGAGAGTGCATAACACATTTTCTTACCCCAACGGGTACGAGCGCTTAGCAATACCGTAATGACCATAAGAAACGAACTTCGGAATTCTTTTTATTCTTGAGTACTATTTCTTTGTCTATCATGATGTAACTGACATGTAAATGAACATGTTTTGCAAACAACTTGATCATGTTATAAGGATGTGCTATTTATTTTTGTCTAGTCGTAACATAAAAGGGTTTTCTGAGAAAACTGTAGAAAATTCAAAATTTGGCTATCCAGGAATTTACACATTTTGGATATACATATATAAAATGATTAAATTGGCTTTAGTTTCACTTCAGTGTATATGAATCCCCTGTATCTCAAAAGTATTCGTTATCTTTCCATGAAATGTAGCAGATAATGATAAAGTTTTCGTACAAATTAAAAAAAAAATAGAGTTGCTCTTTTCCCAAATTGCTTTCAACAAATTCTCAATTTAAAAATATACACACACATGTAATATATATATAGAGAGAGGGAGAGCAAATAGCTGTCTTTTTATATATTTTAATAACAAACAAACCCACTTTTGAGCTGTTATCAAGAAATTTCTGGTTTGTGTTTTGAAATTTTGGTGAATTAGCATAAATAAAAAGAACCAAATCATCAAATAAAAAGTTAAATTGAAAAACTGCAAATTCAATGTAATGTTGAATAAATATTCATGTTTATTAAGTAAAATACACGTTAAGCAAAGGATAAGGAAAATTAGAACAATATAAATAAGCACAAATAGCAAAATAATATAGCATACAGCTATTTTGAGGATATGTTGGATCCCCTTCATCAGAGCAAGAGAATCAACAAATTCGAAGTCCAAAAGAGGAATGGCCGTACGTGGGTCGATGATGTATCTTCGGTCTGAGTGATGAGGTGTCCTGAAACTTTGACATCATCTGGGTGGATTGTAGAACAGTGGAGAAAGTCCATAAGGGCCGCCCACGGATGGGCGGAGCAAAGGGATCTATCTGGTCTGCTTTCTAGGAGGAAGTGAATGCTGGAGAATACTTTTAGAAACTATCTTTCCGGGCAAAATTATTCATGACTAACTTAATTCAATACACACAGTTCATGACTAACATAAATCCGTTGCACGGGACTGTAAGAGCATAAGATCCACTCAACTACAGGCTTACGTCTAGCAATATGGACACTGTGCGAGCAGCAGTTTTTTAAAATATTATATTGTGATTTTATAGAGCTTTTCGGAATTTTATTTGTTTGTTTAAATCAAGTTTTTATCTTTCTCTTTTATTTATTGGGAAGTAAACTGCACTTTGAAATTGAAGCTAACATTTATTTTATTATATAAGGTGTCCAGTGCTATCGGTACCCAATGGCTATTTCCTCAACCGTTAGTCACAGAGATATACTTCTAATTGCAAAAATGTTTTAAATTTTAAAATCTATTATCATAGAAACAGTTTAAATCAATAAATGCATTTCTGAAAGAAATACGAAATATAAATTTTTATATGGTTCCCCGGTCCTACCAATTATATTTAAGAAAATCATCCTCATACAATTTCATGCAAAATAAAAAAAAAATCTTCCTTTTATCACCAAAATTCACTGAGTTATGAAGCATTAAACTTTATGACTTAAGTCGATTTTCCAAGCATAAAAAAATGTCCCGTTTCAGGCAACCAACCAATCAGGGACCGTATTGATCATTTCTCCAGGTAACTAACCAATCAGGGACCTTATTGACCATTTCTCAGCACAAAAAGTGCTCCAATTTTAAACAGCTATAAATCGGTCAATTTTGGCCATAAAAGGATTTTTTTTTTTTTATTTTGCATAAAATTGTATGAGGATGATTTTTCTAAATATAATTGGTAGAACCAGGAGACTGTATAAAAATTTATATTTCGTATTTCTTTCAGAAATGCATTTATTGATTTACACTGTTTCTAAGATAGTAGATTTTAAAATTTAAAACATTTTTGCAATTGGAAGTGTATCTCTGTGACTAACGGTTGAGGAAATAGCCATTGGACACCGATAGTACTGGACATCCTGTATATATGTGTGTTTTCAGAAAAATATCTTTATAATTAATATATGACAACAAACAATTGAAAAATATTATTAACATTTAAATGTATCTTGTCACTTTGAGTTCATTCACACCTCATTGATGAATGAGAAAATATTAAAAAATAATTTAATATTCTCCTTTGTAAATTTAATAAATTCTGAAATTATAAAATTCAATAACTGTAATTGTTAATGAACACAACTGCTCAAGACTATAAATTTTTTTTATGTACAATTAGCTTTTTTCAATGATACATTTTTCACAGCAGAAAATTCAATTTAACAGTGCTCAGTAACTTCATGTTTTTTAAGTACCCTTTCTTGGGTAGCAGTACCTTTCCCTTTTTTAATTTATGGAAACTTTTAGGATGCAATCATCCATTTTAGAAATCATCAGTTCTTTTTCTTTTCCTTGGATGGTCTCATTTTTGTTCTTTTTTTAATTGAAAATTGTTACATTTTGGTCCTTTTTTAAATTGAAAATGGTCCCTTTTTGGTCTCTTTTTTGTAGAAAATGGTACCTTTTTTTCCCAGGAATATAATAAAAATTTGTTGTGAGCCCTGAGTATGCTATAGAATTTCCAGTATGTTTTCTAAATAAAAAATATTTTTATTGTGGCTTCTTTTTCAGGCATGTAATCGGAGATTTTAATCATGCAAGAAAGTCTAACCCCAATTGATATTATAAGATCAGTGAACCGGAACGAAGTGAAAGGTAATTAACACCTTTTTTTAAATTTGTTGACAGACAACACTCATTTTTCGATCTATTTTTTTTTATTATATTAAAATTATGATAAATGTATATGCATGTATATAGGTACTATTGATATGTAATATAATCATTTGCTTTATTGTATATGAAATAAACATATTTTGATTATGTTTTCAGCAATATTTCAAAACACCATTCTAAATACGAAGGATTTATCATTAATATTTTATGTGCTTGTAATAATCTGACTAATTTCATTTTACTTGCATTCATTTGTCTCATAGTTGGATTTACTTAGTTGGTTGTAATGTGTTTTTATTTAGTGTCTCTAATTTATCATCATTTTGCTATATAAATAATAATCGGCATAGTAGATCTTTTTCAAGCAAAAACAATGCAAGTTTAACAGTTATTTAGATGATCAGAATGTAAAACAAGATTGAATTTTATTCAGCACTAAGTTTTTAAGCTTAAGTTATAGATGCAATAAATTAAAATGGTGATATATACTCTGGCGCAGTGTTAGAAATTAAAAATTTGAATTAGGCGTCATTTGACGCCTATAGTTTTGACTCTAGGTGCCAAATAGACACGGCTAGTTGCCATTTTTACATCACTAACAATAACAACTATTTTTTAAATATCCATTTTTGTTAAAGATACAAGCAAAGAATAATTCAGATTTTTATATTAAAAATTGTTTTTAATTTTCTTAAAATTTAAAATAAACTGATAAAGAAACCCAAAAGAAAATAAATAAAAAAATTTGCTAATTTGTTTTTACTTGGCAAAAAGGACATAAAAACAACAAATTAAAAAAAAAACTTCTATTTAACAATTTTCAATTATGGTCATTTTGTACAATCATTGCCCCAATACCCTTTCATTTCATGCTTGACAATTAATATTCCTGCATTAAAATAGCAATTAATATAAAAGTTTTAGTTGATGAAAACAAATTGCAAAAATAGAAAATGTGTGATAATAAAATGGTATAAACCGATAATCACGTATAAATGCACATTTTAGTGACATTTTCATATAATCCTTCTCATATTACTTACAAATATAAGAATTAAACACATTTGAAATTAAAATATTAAAAGGGAATCTTGAGCGAAATTTAGTCACTTTTTGTGGCCAATTTCATCAAAGTATGGAATTTCATTTTAAAATCTGTTTACTATATTCATTCATCTTAAAAGTTTTAAAAAAGTGGGGGGTGGGGGAGTAATTTGCATAATTGTCCGGAGATCGGCAGTCGTTGCAAATATCGGAGCTTCACAAAGAAATGCAGAGTTGGCAGCTAGGGTTCAGTATTTGCAAGTCAATAATAAGTTTTTGTTTTATAGTTGCTACTCTTTTTCTTGTCGCTTTGACAAAATATAAATCATACCCTTAAAACAGGGTTGGCAGGTTTTTTACTCATGACGGTTTTATTCGGTTTAATCCATGGTTTTAACCGTCATGTCAAAAACTGTCAAGTGAGAATGAAACAAACAATATTGCCAATCAAAATCCTGTCACCCTCAATCAGTACCGTAACTAGTTTTCATGTACCATGTTCAAGGTTTTACTTTTGAGTCTCTTCTATTTTTAAGAGGGATAGGGGGGAATTAATAGAACAAATACAATAAAACAATATATAATAATTGAAAGAGAGCAACTCTATTTGTAAATTGTATATTTAATTGATTTGAATAAATTTATTGTTATTTTTATTATATTGGTAAAAAAAAAAAATAGATAGCCCTTGGAAATAAATTTTTGGAAGAAAACATCTTTTTGCCACCTAAAATGTAGGCCTATATACTATAAAAAGATACAGCAACACTGGTCGATGCTTGCCACATTTGACTAAGTCTTATGAAAGAAGATTCCCTGTAACCACACATTAAAATTGTTTAGAAAAGACTAGAACAGGCATTAATGCCAATCCATTTTCTCGCTTACATCATGCATCCAAAATATGTGGGTAAAGACTTAACAGATGGCCAAATGGAAACTGCTCGCTTTTATAATACAGAAAAAATTGAAGGCTGTTTACCACTTCTGATTGCACTTGAAGTCCAAGAAAGCCCATTCGCAACATCTTTCTTCAGTACAAGTGCAAAACTCACCAATCCGATAATGTGATGGAAAGGTATTTCGAAGTGTGAAAGTTTTTAGGATGAAAACAGTGCAGCTTTTAAATTAGCTTAACTAGCAATAATGCTGATATCCCAACCTGCTAGTTCCGCTTCTATAGAAAGAATATTTTCAAATTTTGAAATCATCCATTTTAAACTGCGAAATCGTTTAGGGCTAGAGAAAAGTTCTAAACTCGTTATGTGTTATTGAATGCTAAGTGTAGTGTAATGAACCCGAATATTAAAAACAAATTGTGTTATCTCTAAAATGTTAAAATAATAAAACTTCAGAAAAGTTATAAATATTGATTTTAATTTAAAACAAAATCAGAATGCCTTGAGATTTAAATTCAAATAAATGAAAAATTATTTTTAATTGTTGCTAGTATTTCAATATTTTAAAGGTATTTATGTACTTGTATTGTTGTAAAGATAATGTTTTAAAATTACTTACATTTTTTTTTATAATAATGTTCAAATTTATATGGGGGATCAATCTTATAATGATTAACATTGTGGTTTTATTGTTTTTAAATCAAATTCCCCTTTTGTTCGTAGCTTTTGGATTTTTGACAGTTTTATTCGGTTAAAACATGAATTAAACCAATGTCACGTCAAAAACCCAACCTGCCTTGAAACCCATCTACACCCTTTGGTGAGCTAGACAGCCTGGGTAATAATAATAAAAAGTATGAATCACATTAATTTCAGGGATTGATATAAAAAATGCATAGATGTCAACTTACCGGGAAGAAAGATAGGAACATATTGCATGAGGGAAAATCGCGCACTAATACCGTTTATCCCCATACTGCTGCAAAATAGCCTTCTATTTCATTAATAATACATTTGAAAAATAGTTTTTCTATATAATATGCAAAATAATTACAAACATTTTAAACGATGCAAACAAATTGTAGCAGGGGAAAAATACTTCAAAATAAAACGAAATATACAGGATCGCTCATAAATGCCATGTATCGTGATACTGCTGCAAAATAGCCTTTCATGCCATTAAAAATAATGCTTGAAAATAGTTTTTCTGTATAATATAGTATATACGAAATAATTACAAATGTTTTAGATGATGCAAACAGGTGGCAGATGTGGAAAAGTATTTTCACAATAAAACGAAATATAAAGAAGATCGCGGACAAATGCCGTTTATCAAGGTGCCCGGTACTCGTGCAATATAGCTCTTCATTTCTTTAATAATACGTCTGAAAAATAGTTTCTTGTATATAACACGAAATAATCATAAAAACTTTAGTCGATGCAAATGTGTTTCTCCCACATTAATTAGAAACAGACGCAATCATGTGGAGATGGATTTTTAGATGAAAAAATGGGAAAACCTCGATCTTAAAATTCTGACTTTGTTTCTCATTTCGTGACCTACTTCCGATTTCATGACTTGTAGATACGCTTATTCAGATTTGCATATAATAAAATATAAATGTTATGGAAAAGAAAAATCGGACTACTGTGGATCCAAATCGGATTCCCGGAACAAGACTGAAAAAACGGAACAAGTACATGAAAACGTCATTTTCAATGTCTGATAACAAAATATTAGCTAACCAAATTTGCAAAATGCTGGAACGATTTAATCTGAAACGCAGTGTGTTCTATAATAGTAAGCAATTAGAATGTAAAGACTCTGCAGGATCACTCCTTTTTCTTCCAAGTGGGATACGTAGATCTACGAGGGGATAAAGGGGAGGGGAGCAATAGAAACTCATTAAATACTCGGAGTCTCAGACATCGGAATGTCTGAGGATAAAGCAAACAAATAAATTCTTAAGAAGTACAATTTCAGGTCTTGAAGGGTGGGGGTGAGATGAAGTAAGACAAAGATCCAAATTCCCTGAATAGGGGGGATTTTACTGTCATTTTACAGAGGGGGATTTTACTGTCTTGAGTACCACCTGCAGATTTATCACTGCAGACGTGCATAAAAGGCCGCGTTTTTTTTTCCGACCGCTGTCCAGTCTTCTACCAGGGATCGTAATTTAGTCAAAGGGAAAGGGAAGACTGATATTTAACAATAGCATTGTTAGGCATTAAATTTGACAACTAGATTGAAGAATCTAGTCGTCAAATTGAAATTTCTAGTCACAAATTACGACTAACGACCGATAATTTCGAACACTGCTCTGGCGATATATACTGTTTTTGGATGTCTTGAAAATAAAGATAAAAATTGATGGTGTCTAATAACATGAAGAAATAAGCCATTAAAAATTAGCTGTATACTGGCTATTTGCTTATAATACCTCATTTGTGTTCAGCTGGACATAGGGTATTTTAGCAATAGTGTACTCATATTAAAAGTCACAGTAAATAATCTTTATGGATATCAGTGTGGATTATAATTCTTGTTAAAAACTCTTTGATGGCAATAATTTTAGATAAAGGTAGCTACTAACAAAATAAGCACTACTGACCAATGGCAGTTAACCAATTTTTTTGTTTTTACCTTTACTTGAAAGGGCATAGTTCGGATTGGTAAAAAAAAAATCAAATTTTGTAAAAAAAAGAGAAACAGAATAGCTCAATTTGTATATTTTTTTTATCTTATCATTTGTATGGTTTTAATGTAGCTATTCTATATTTATTCTGCAGCAAAGTTTATAATTTATCAAGGGGATTTTATTAGATATTAGCAGGACACAAAAGTATGGTCACCCGTTCACTATTGAGAAGTTAATTTTATGACCTTCTCTCATACCCTTTTCTTATAACTATATATGCAGCCAAGCTTTATTAATAGGAATTACTTTTAACACAAACTGGTTTTGTAGTCCTTAGTGAATGAATGACAGTACATATTATTTTTGTTCTGATTGTAGGTACTACTTTTAAACCAAATAAGTTTTCATCTCCCTAATTGTTCACACTAATAAATAAGGTGTGACTGTATTAGTAGCTATATATTATTAATATTTTGAGTTAGAAGTAGAATTGTAATATTGTACTCAACATATTTAGTATTTAAAAATACACTTTTGTAATTCAAGAAAAAAAATGTCTTATAAATATAAGTGATTGAGTGAGCAAAAAGGCAAATTCATTGAGGATAAGAGGTTTAGTTTTCAATTTTGAGGAATGGAGAGTGTAAAGTCCCCCTACTGTGCCCATTTAGCTCAATTGGTAGAGTGCTGATCTCAAGATTCAGAGATCAAAGATTCAATTCTTTTCTTGGAAATATTTCATAAAGGTTCCAAAGTTAATTATTAAAATATGTTGCAGTTGCTGCTTGTTTTTATAATTTTTATGTTTTATTTTAGATTTGAGAAATAAACAGAAAGAAAATTTGTTGTGCAACAAGAGGTTAAGATTACATGAAGTTTCTGCTTATATACATGATGTTACTCTTGCAGAAGTATGAAAAGTTTTTATATACATTTGGTTGGAAAGTACACATTTCAAATAAGGACCCTTCATAAAAATAAGTCTTGATAACAGGCCCCTCACAAAATTCCAAGCTTAAAAAAATTCTACCCTTCAATTTCCAATTTCACAGTGACCCATTTTCAAAATTACCTGTTTTAAAAATGGAGGTCTCACAGAATTTCATACAACCATCTAAAATAAACCCAATATAAAGATCAAAATATCCTATCAATTTTTAAAAATCCTATGTGCTATAAATGTTCATTAGAAACATTTTACTATATATTTTTTCCTTTTGCCATGCAAGAATCTTGTATATGATCTGCAATAAAAATAACAACATAAGGAGTTGATTAAAAATATATATATATATATATTTTTTCCAATGGCCAGGAAATTGATATTTCATCATTCGCCTATACACCAGCCAGAACCTTGAACCTGTTAGCCATCACATGACGTTGCCCCAGCGCACCAGTGGGGATCGGAACACATCACGCCCAACGACACAACATCCATGCCTGAAGGTGGGACTCGAACCTACAACCCGGCAGCCGAACGATCGCTAGGAAATGCTTGCCTTGACCGTTCGACCACCGCGTCGGCTGATTAAAAATATTAACTGGTTTTAAAGGCAAAAAATGAAAACTTTCTTCTACAAGATAAATAGACAGAGCTATTATCCTAGCAAAAGTTAAGACTGCATCTGTTTGTCGACCCAGTAAAAGGCAAGAATACACTTGTTGACAGCCATGTTCCTGCCTTTTACTCTGTGGCTGTTATCTCTTTATCCTGAAGGAGGAGGCTGTGTTTTGCATTGGAAACCGGTTGATATTTTTAATCAATTTTCATACTTTTTTTTAATGAAATATTTTATTGCAAGATACTGTTGACACAGTTTGAGTGAATTTTTATATTATATTTAATACTACCTATATGATTCTATATTGTCTGCTTGCCCTGTTTCATTACTAACACTTTCTGGTTTGACCTTTTTCTACTACATTGCTATATCTGACTGGTTTTTTAAATATATATTAGATTAATTCAATCCTTTTTTAAAAATATACAGATAATTGGATGGTGGTGTTTGTATTAGGTTTCTTTTAGCACCAGCACTCTGTTAAATTTTTCTAGGGAATTAATATTTATAAATAATATTCTTCAATAGCACAATTTTGAATTTGAAGGAGCAACAACACAGTATTAAATTATTTCATAAAGTAATGAAAATTTTTTGGAGTGTATACATAATTGTTCTGTAATTATTGAAATTATTATTTGACCTTTTTTTAATTTTATGATTGTTCAACATAATGTATTTGATTTATGATTAAAAATTTGATTCGAAAATAAAGTTCTAATATTTGACTCACCTATTTTGTATCTAATTTCAGGTATTCTATCAGTATGAGACCTCGGCCCGGTAAAGACTTTTTATATGACCAGGGCCCGGTCCTAACAAATTTACTCATAAATACCTGTTACGTTTTTTTAAATTCATATATAAACTAACATAAGTATTAATAATTAATCATGGCATAATCATAAAAAGTATTAGTACATTTATGTATCTGGTATAGCACGTTGACAAATATAAAATTACATTTAAATAAGTTATCAATCACTTGACTAATGAAATCTTGTAGCATATTGTAATTTTCTCAGGCCAACATCATTAAATTAATTTCTGCTGATTTTCATTAGCATATCTCATTCTGATCACCCCAAATTTATAATATTATTCAGTATAAAATTGATTATTGTATTATTAAATTGATTTTACTGTATTATTAAATTGATTTTAAATGTATTAATTAGTCTGAAAAAAAGAAAACGGTATTGAAAAAAATATTTATCCATTGTAATTTAATATAGAAGTCAGCTGAGCAGTATTATTCATATTAAAATTTAAATGTGGCTTGGTCATTACATGTGATTTAGGTGCTCTGGTTCTGAGCTTTACAATACATTCGTGAATATTATTTTCATTAGAATATTTCCACTAGGAAATATTTATTCTTGAAAAATGTTTAGAAAACTAAAACTATAAATTCCAGGAAAATCTCTCTCGGTCTGGCATAATTGATGCCAGGACCCAGTACTGGACTGCGACTTGGCAGTTGAGAAATACTGTTCTATGCATAGTAAATTCAGTATTAAATTATTTCATAAAATAAGGAAAATGTTTTGCAGTGTGCATACTTAAGTGTTCTGTAATTATTGAAATCATTATTTGACCTTTTCTGAATTTTACAATTTGTTAACATAATGCACTTGAATTATAACTAAAAATTTGATTCAAAAATAAAGTTTTGATATTTGACCCACCTAAATTTTTTCTAATTGCAAGTATTCTATGCACAGTAAATTCCATAAACACTGTGTGAACATGTTATTGTTATAGTTTTAAATTGATTTTATAAAGATATTAACCAATTACAGATTCTTGAAATTACTCAGTTTTATAGTTTTTGATTTAAAACACCTCTTTTATAAACAAAATTACAAAATTCAAACATATGGTAAATTACAAACATTTCCATCACTAAAGAGAGTGCTAAATTAATGATTCCAAGTGGCAGGTTGCAGACCTCTGCTGTAGATTTATCCATGCTTTCCAATTTTCATAACAGGTTTTTTCAGCTGTTATGCATCTCTCCAAGTCTATTCTGTAACTGCATCATTCAGTAGTTTAAATGGAATGCTATGCATATACTTTTTGATGCTTTAAATCAGGGGGGGGGGGTGTCAGCATGACTTGAATGCCCCAGCAGGTGCATACAGCTTGTGTGCCAATTAAGTGCTCCCAGGGCCGTAACCAGAGACGAAATTGAAGAGGGGCTGGAGGGAAATTCAAGGGGTGCTCAATAGTCTTAAAAGGAGGGGCCCATCAAAAACACAATTAATCATTAGCATTTATAAACCATAATAGTTACTATTATATATTTCAATTCATATAAATTAACAAATAATTGCATATTTATATTTGCAAACTAAGAGCTGATTACTAATATCCATATAGCTACTATATATCAATATTGATATATAATAATTACAATTGATTTTAATGTAAGCATTAACTACTAATAAAGCTGTTAATAATTTGTAGAAACATTATGACAGTTAATACAAGTTAATGCTTAATCTTAACTCTTACCAACTTATCAGTTAATTTTGACTCTATAATGTATAACAGTGAACTCCACAGCAACACCTAAATACTATTGTCATGATTTTTAAATATTTTTAAATTAAGTATGTAAATAAATTGATTATTATAGAATCACAAATTCAGCTAAATTAAAAAATGTTTAAAACAAAGTAATTTATAAAAAAAATCTCAAAGAAATTTTTTATGCAAAATGTAAATGACATTTTATATGAAATTTAAGATCACTATTTAAAGTTTAATATTTTTATCAGTGGGGCTGAATATACCTCTTGGGAGGGGGAAAGGGGGCTTATCCCCCTCTGGCCCCTGCCTGGCTATGGCCCTGAGTGCTCCTCATGAAATAAAAAACAATCATTAAATTAAATCTGCTGCACACAGTCTGATAACCATGTAGTGCATTTGGTGAATTTAATTTAGTCTATGATTATCAAGAGTTAGCTTCATTAGGAAGGATAGCTGTCAGATTGTAGAACACATGTTCAGAAATAGAGTAGTAAATTATGGATACTGTGATAAAATATTGCTACAAGCAACCTTAAATAAAGAAATATAAAAACATGTTTAGCTCCCCATCTATCTTTCCAATTTTGTCCTCAGGTATGTGGCTCTGAAAGGCCAGGCAGTTGACCACTCTTGCTATAAATCATTATTACAAATAATGTTGAGAAGGGAAAACCCTTCCTTTTAAAAATTTTACACTTATTATTATTATTTATATCTTTATTTTCTTACTCTTTATATTTATGTTTTCAGATTTAAGTTACTATAATTAATATTTTATCATTATATTTATTTAATTATATTTACATTAGCCTGTGATCGTATAGATTTAAATAAAGTTTACTTTTATTACTATTAAAATTGCTTCCTTATTTCTTTTACCTACAGCTTGGTCTGTGCTCAACTATGTTACACTTTTAAAAACATTTCAACATCTTACATTTACTCCACTTACCTTTAAAAAGTTTTCATTCTAAATAATTAGCACAGCCAACAACAAGAAAAACACAACTCTTATTAAGGTTAAATTAAAAAAAATTAACTTTTATTGACAATTAAATATTTAAGCATTCTATTCATTATTACTAAATTAGAAGTATAGTGGTTCAAAAATTAATAGTACATTGCGCTAATTAAATCAATTACATTAAAATTCAATTTAGGAACCCAGGAATCGGAATCCACTCTGGTCTGAAGACCAGAGTTTGGTCTACCTGAGCTGGCTGTTCACCAACAAAAATGTAAATGTTAAACTTAAAGGAATACATATTTTAAAAATCCCCCAATCATAACAAAACCACCATCAAATTCAACCTTTAAATTATTTAAGAAAACATTTGATGTAGCACTTGTGCAAATTCAACCTTTAAATTATTATTTAAGAAAACATTTGATGTAACACTTGTGCAAATTCCACCTTTAAATTATTATTTTTAAATTTTCTTCTTCAAATATTGCAATTTTCCCATAGCTACACTGGGATTTATTTTCCTTTCTGCAAAATGGTGATATTCTCAAAATATCACGCTAAAATTTAAATTCAAACACTGGTGTTGCACACACACCCTGATCACTATCTATGGCTTTTGGAGATTTACATATTATTCGTTGGCTTGAAAAAATTAGTACTGGTGGTGGAAACGTAGAGTCTGTTATGCACGATGATACACTGACAAACGCTTGTTCATCCGCATCTTCAATTCCTTGGATCCAAATAATAACGAATGTAGCTGATTGCTTTTAATTTTGTATTCATCGTCTGGTGGTGAGTCCGGTGACGAAAACAGTCGAGTTTGTGCAGCAAGAGGTGTAGCTTCGGTGAAAGAATTTACATAATGATGAGCAAATTGTGAGATGCTGACTCTTTCATTTCTGGCGACTGCGGGATTCGGGTGCTCTTGCATGGGGCCTGTTTCCACGGATTTTCAGCAGCAGTAGAAAATCCTCCTCACACCACGCTGGTCAGCCAACGAATATCCCCAAGCAACATGCTTGCTTCCCAAGAGCCGCCAAATTTGGCGAGTGAAAACCTGCGTTTCGCACCGAGTGCTCACGCATATACTGCGGAATAAAAATGTTGTTATGCCAAGAACTGCAATGCGGGTATGAAAGTTAAAATTGCGCTGCCAAACACACCGCCAAGCGCACAGCAACCCCACTGGATGTTCGGCATCCTCTTCATAGCTGTGTGGGGGAAAACTGATAAGAAGTCCACTTTTCTCTTAAATAAATGCGTCTTTTCTTCAAACTCGTGAATGAAGTGAAGCAAACTTAAAATCGAAACGAAAATCCGAAAGATTAACAAAGGATATTTTAACGTTTGAAGACGCATTGCACATAATTTTGAATAATGAAAACAAAGAAAAAGGATAACAAATTACGTTAAGAGGGGAATAAATCACCGAAATATTCAAAAACAACAAATAAATATAAAATTTTGAAGGAAAAGGGGAAAACAACAAATTTTGAGCTGTTATTAAATTTTGAATTGCTAATTAAAGTATAATCATAAATCCCGGCATAACAATAAGATATGCTCTTAAAAGTGTAGAAATCCATCTCCTCTGGAGGTATGTGTCTTGGCTTGATTTGGCATGTTCACACTGAAGAAGGAAACTTACATATTTGTAAAAAAGTTATATGTCATTTATAATTTTATTTTTTTTGTTCATTAATCTTCATTGGTTATTGTCAAAAATGTAGCATTTGTATTTTTAATCAAATTTAATTGTACATTATTTTTTATAGTTTAAAGAATTACTTTTGAAGCTAAGACATAAAAGAGTTCCATTGGAACTACTTCGAAAAATTAAAAGTTCCTGCATCAATGATGAATATATTGAAGCCTTTTTCAGGTATTGTCACCTTTACATATCAGTAACTTGCATTTCTTTAGCTGAAAATGCAAAATAAAAGTTGTTGAATTAAGACTAGGGCTGGATAGTAACTGAATAAAAATAATATTTATTCCTTTTGTAATGGAAGTCCGTACATGTTACAAAATTGCATTTGGCAAATTAACATTGTATATTAGGCAATTAAATTAGGGGAAAAAATCCAGAGTGACCGTGTAAGTATTGTTGTGAAATGCTTTACCCAATATTAATCACATTAATATTCTGTTTATTTTAAGTTTACAATATATTTATATTTTCAATCTATATTTACTAATTTTACTGTCATGTTATTTATTTTTTAGGAATGATGGTGCCTTTAATTCTTTGATACGAATTTTGATTGGCAATAATGCACAGAAACAGTTGGAGGCTGCTGCATGCCTTACAAATTTAGCTTGTGGTTCTCATAAGTATTCCTACAAGATTGCAAAAGCTTCTGGAGCCTATTTAGTATCATTCATTAATGGAAGCAGCAATTTTTTGCAAGTAAAGATATTGATTCTTAAGATGTTTAAGAATATTTTAATTTTACTTTGAGTTTAATTATTATTTTTGTATTACCACAATGTGATTTGAAAATTAAAAAGGTTAAATAGTGGCTAAGGAAAATTGAATGTTGTAAGAAAAAAGTCATTTGATGCATGAATTACTCACTCTCAGCTGTGAAATTTTCGCAACCGATTCAGCTAGTAATAATGTTACTGGAAGTATATACAATTACTATAAAATAGAACTTAGTCATTTCTATTATATTTTAAGTATATCTTAATTATATGTTTTTACTAGGACCAAAGTGCCTGGGCTGTTGCAAATATAGCAAATGATTGTTCAGAGTGTTTCAACATTATTAAAGCTCAAGGAGTTTTACCAGCATTGTTTAAGGCTCTTGAGGTAAGAACTTACTAATTTTTTAAACATATATAAGGTTTTTTTTTCTAATTAAATATCAAGAATTATGTTTATTTTATATGTAAAATATCTCTAAAGCAGTGTTTTTCAAACTGTTTTGGTTGCTGAACCGTTTTTAAATTCAATTTGATGATGGAACCCCAAAATTTGGAAAAGTTCAGTGTGGTCCAAATTATGCATACAAAATTTTACATGTTTTTTATTTTAAAAAATTTACAAATGCCAGGGTTCTGCAGAACACACTTTAAAAAACACTGTTCTAAAGAGACTGCTAGGCATTCCTGATTGCTTAATAACCCTTTTAAGGATAGTTTCAGAAAAAATAAATAAAACTTATGCCATACTTAAGTTATAGATAAAATGAACTAAAAAGGACATATTATTTCAGAATTTTATAAAATACATTAAATTATTACTCTTTGTAATATGATTTGCACAAAATAATCTCAAGGAACTATGAGACTAGGGGAAGCCTTGAGAGAAGTTTAGATTTCATTTTAAAATTGCATGTATTTTTATCTGACATAATTTGATTTTTTTTTATGACTCATTTTTCTAAATTTTCTTCAGGAAACATTCTTTTCATTTTATTTTATTTTCCTTTCCATTTTGTCATTGAAGGCTCCCATTTGAGTAACTGTGCAATTGTCAAGAAATATATATTTCTGTAGGAGTAGATATTCTTGTGTTGTTGCTTCTTAAATGCAATCCTGAATTTTATTACACTTGTACAAAGAATATAAACATGAAGGTGTAGTGTGAATGTAAAATTACCAACTTAGCAGTGCCAAGATTTGATCCTGTGGCCAAAGAGAGGTAGGTTAGCATTATAGAGTTGAGCTAAAGATGTCTCCAGATCAAGCCATTTAATACTATTTTATCAGCATTCACTACAAGAGCGCATTTAAAACTAAATGAAAATAATAAATTTTGAAAGTTTGTGAGTGTGAAATGCAAAGTAGGAAAACATTTTTTGTCTTGTCATTAGAACAATGTATTGGTCACTTAATGAGAGTGAAATTAACATTGTGTCTATGGTTGTTAAAATAGGTATTACCATACGTTGTTTGCTGCAATATTAATTGTAATTTTTATAGACTGTATAATTTTATATCTTTCATATTTTTCAGTCTTCTTTATCCAGTGTTGTGCAGTCTGTGGTGTTTGCTTTGAATGCCTGCACTAAGTATGATGATCCAGAAATCAAGTAAGTGAAAAAGTGTGTGTATTATGAATTTTCAAGTTGAAATGGATTTTCTATTGGATTAGAAAAGTTGTTGGTATCTGGTCCAGTTCTTTCATTTTATTCTCTGTGGTTATATGAGAAGTAGTGTAAAAGAAATTACATCAGTGCGGTATTGATATAATTGTTAATTCTTTAGGTATTATATTTTTGACAATTCTATAATATGAGTCATTTTCTCTAAATGGGTTTACTCATCTTTTTTGTTGCAATATATTTTTTATTTTTATTTTTCGACCTGTTTTCTGCATTATACTTTAACATGGGTGGTTTAAACTGACAGTAGCCGCGATCATTTTAGAAAAATTAAATTGAAAATGCAAATTTTTATTTAGTTCAAGTAAATGACAACATGACAGCATTTAATATAGACAACTGCTTTGTTAGTATATATATATAGAAGAATTTTTATTTTACTTGTATTATATATACCTGAGATTGATCATTAATAGAAAATGTTCTGTATAGCAAAACTGAAAGGAAGATGGACTGAAATGTAAATGTGATATCAGAAAGACTGCCAAGACTCATATACCAAACATTTCCCATATTAATAATGAAAAAATCTGATGTGGGCAGCACATGACATTCCTTATATAATGCAACGAATTTACTACTTTTACAATGAAAAAAAAATAGGTTATTCTTATAGTAGATACTTATATTCTTTCCAAGGTATTGAATTTTTGTCAATTAGTCATCATTTTCATTGATTTAACGTCATTTTTATCCATTTGGCGAGATTTTCGTTAATTTGGCAACATTTGAAAATGCTGCCAAGTTGGCAACATTCTGCCAAATTCATCACCAAAATCTCGCCATGCGTTATGGATGGAGATATAAGTTATTCTTATAGCAGATAAATGACTATTGGTGTTCAAATACAAAAGTATTACTCAAAGTATCTTTTCTTATGAATGGAATGAACTAGATCTATGAGAATGTTGTTACTAAATTTATCGCATGATATTACATAAGAAAAGTTAACATGTTTCTCAATAGTTAATATTTTTTTTTAAATTTATGTGGTTTTTTGGTAAATTTATTTGAAAAATGTGCAATATCTCGAGAACGGTTCATGTTAGCTTTCTAAAGTTTATGTCAATTGTTTTCTAAGGAAAAATTACATAAGAAATGTCTATTTGCGTAACTTTATTAAAGGTTTTGATTTTTTGATGATTTTTTCAAAATTTCACTCAAAAATTTAGGGAGGTTCTGAACATTTGATTGTATTTAAAAACAATAGGCTTCCAGTATTCACGGATTGTAATTTTTGTACCAAATTTCATTCTAATCGCTCCATTCGTTCATGAAATATTGTCTCCACAGACTCATTTACACACACACACACACAGAGGTATCACCTCAAAAATGTTTGATTCATGATCAGGGATGCTTGAAATGTGCTCTCCTGTTGAAAACTCGAATTCAAATTTTCGACCCTGTCACAATACTTTCCTTATACATTATACTATGTATATAAGGAAAGTAATAAAATCAACACAATACAAAATCTGAAATATTTTAGCTATAAATGTACTCCATAATAAGCTTAGCATACTAGTAAAAAAAAAAATCTGATGTGGGCAGCACATTACCTTATATAATGAATTTACTACTTTTACAGAAAAAAAACTAGGTTATTCTTATAGTAGATACTTATATTCTTTCCAAGATATTGAATTTTCGTTAATTAGTCGTCATTTTCATTGATTTAGTGTCATTTTTATCCATTTGGTGAGATTTTCGTTAATTTGGCAACATTTAAAAAAGTCGCCAAGTTGGCGATATTCCGTTAAATTCGTCGCCAAAATCTCGCTAAATGTTGTGGACGGAGAAATTAATTATTCTTATAGCAGATAAATGAGTATTGGTGTTCAAATACAAATGTATTACTCAAAGTATCTTTTTTTATGAATGGAACAAGCTAGATCCACGAGAATGATGTCACCTAATTTATCGCATGATATTACATATGAAAAGTGAACATGTTTCTCAACAGTTAATATATTTTTTTTAATTTATTGGATTTTTTTATAAATTTATTTGAAAAATGTGCACTATCTCGAGAACGGTTCACGCTAGCGTTCTAAAATTTATGTCAATCATTTTCTAAGGAAAAATTACGTAAGAAATGTCTATTTGCGTAACTTTATTAAAGGTTTTGAATTTTTGATAATTTTTTCAAAATTTCACTTGAAAATTAGGGGGGTTCTGAACATTCGATTGCGTTTAAAAACAATAGGCTTCCAGTATTCATGGATTGTGATTTTTGCACCAAATTTCATTCGAATCGCTCCATTCGTTCGTGAGATATCGTCTCCACAGACTCACTGATACACACACAGACATCACCTCAAAAGTGTTTGATTCGTGATCAGGAATGCTTGAAACGTGCTGTCCCTTCGAAAATTTGAATTCGAATTTTCAACCCCGTCACAATACTTTCCTTTTATATTATGTATATAAGGAAAGTAATATGTAAATTGGTTGAGCTGTTTTCAAATTACAAACATTCATTAAGGATTAACAAAACAGGCATTTGAATTCCTGTTGTTATGTGAGGAGGTGTAGGAGGTTAAAACTTATATTAAAATATTTCCTGGATCTAGTTTCATCATTTAAAAAGGTTTCACCAATTTTCAGGAGATGAAATGCGTGGAAGTGTATTTTAGAATTTTTACTTTTTTTATATTAAAAGTGTTACAAAATTGAAAATATTTTTAGCTATTTTGTTTCTTATTTAGCTTAACAAATCAGTAAAGAAATATATGGATATACAGTGAGCTGATTCAGGAAAAAAGGTCTACTACTTAGGAAACTATTTAAGTTAGAAGCATTTTTTTTTTTTTTAATATTAATATTATATTTGACAAAATTTTCATTTCATGTCACATTTAATCTAAGAAACTGATAGAATGTATATTTAAGTTATGAATATTATGTTAAAAATTTGTTAACATTCTATATAATAAGATAAATACTGCATAAAATATGTAACAATAATATTTTCTAAATCTTCCAGTTCCTTGATCCAATCAGATTTATCAAAACATTTAATTTGCTGCCTGGAGCAAAACATCTCTAACAGATCGACATTTTTGGATGCTGCTTTCACCTTGAGTACATGCTGCTACTTGTAAGTTTGATTTAATTATTATGCTGTCTAAAGGTACATTAGTACAATATAGATTATGTAAAAATTACATTTGAAGTTTGCAAAAATATTAAAATTAATTACTACTTTAATAAGCAGTTATTTTTGAGTGGTACACCTGGAATCACTATTGTAATTGAAAACATTTTCATGCTAAAGCTCCACCATTACTATCTTATCTTGCATTAATCTTTTAATCAATGTCATTTAATTGTATTCAATTTTCTATTCTTCAAAAGAATTATAGTAGATTTGTATTAGATTACATGATGCAAAATATAAATTCTAGACACAGTATTTCAGAGTATAGTATAGTGTTAAAAGCAATACACACAAGGAGATAAAAGAAGCAAAAGATCCACCATCAAAATCGCATATTCTAATCTTCTATTTTGTATTTAATTGGAAAATGTCTTAAATAATCGTAATGATTTTTCAAAAATACATTTAAAAGTATAATTTTTTTCTGTATTTTTCTATGGATAGTTAACTGTCATGAATTTACTATAACTGTATTAGATATAGGTTCGAAACTTTATATAGAATCAATGAAATACTTAAAATATTTAGCTAAATTATTCTGCATACAAAAGGAAATATTAATATCAATTTGAAACCTTGAATGAGAAAAAGTTATGAAGTAATGAAATCCGATTCTTATTATAGCAGGTATGCTGCAATATCAACTAAGTAAATATTTAACTTGATTCTCCTTTAAGGTATTTTAATAGTGTTCTGGTGCTGTCTAAAGGTATTTAATATTATGGTGGTGCTGCTGGAAAAAGTTTAACATTGCACTGGTCGACCTTGTGATGGCAGAAGGGGATATTTCAAGATACGCTGTTTTGCCTTTACAAGGCTAGTTGGGCTTACTTCTAATGGGTTAATGCTATGAAATTTTTGTGGAAGTTATATCTAAATCAATAAAGCAGATATGAGAATGCAAGTATAATGTATGTTCAAAAATGAAGTCTCTTGTTATGAAAAAGTATCATACATACACTTACATCACTTTACTACCAAGATAAGTAAATCCTCATACTTTATATTTCCCAGAGTTGATATGGCAAAACGACTGAGAAATGTGCTGCTTTTTTATTGTCAGATTTCTTTACAACTGATATGGCAAAATGCTGTATGTATAAATGTGCATAAATTATATAAAAAATGTAATCGAAATGATGTTTTTCAAGATATGCTGTTTTGCCATCATAACGCATGGTGCTCTCAGAAAGAATTTAACATTGCACTAGTGATCACATGCTGGTGCCTTCACAAGGCTATGGTGCTCCTTCAAAGAATTTAACATTGCACTGGTGCTCACAAATGGTTAAAGATTACAGACTCCTGCCATAGAGATAGGTACAAAAGACTATGCAGAAAATTATAATTTGTACTTTGTTTAAAAGCATCTAGTATTGATAACTTTTTAATTTACTTAACTATGTTTTATTATTTTGAGCTTGTTCTATCTCACCTTTTTTTAAATACCTCAACTAGTTAGAAAGCATTTTCATTTTAACTTCTGTGCATAAGGAAGGAGGAGTTCAGTTTATATTTGTATTCAATGCGAATGTAGGAGCGAGTTGCTCCTCTTCTTTTATGATTTGTATGTTATTTTCCTTGTAAGAGCGAGTTGTTCCCTTGTATTATGTTTTGTAGTCTGACTGAATACTCTTATGCCGAATAAAGTTGTTAGGACCCCAGTCAGTGGAGGACTCTCAACAGGTCTCAGTGTGATTCTGCGGCGGGCTCTTTTCTGCTCAGGGTTTGGTTTCATTTGATTTTGGTGGGTTTGTTTTGGTGCTCTGTTGTGGGACTGTGGGGTGATTTCAGCCATCGACTGGAGGTATGTGCTGAGTGTCCTGGTGCACTAACGTGACGATTGTGACTCTACTCCGAATACCTTTGAGTGAAACGGAATCCCTGTTGTTATGGTTAATCTGTGCACAATGAATTTGGTTATACAATATTGAGACATTTACACAGATAAAGAGGAAAAAGCAAGCAGCGAGTTAGCAGTTAGCTTGTATATCTATATATACTAATTGCCAAGTGCCTGTCTGTCTGTCATGCTTTTTTTAGGCACTTCCCGAATAGATAGAGACTTGCAATTTGGTACACGGCTCGATCGTTCGATAAAACCCTCTGGAAAAATCGAATTTTTCGAAAATGTTCTCTAGAGGGGGTGCTCCACACCAAAACGTTCGAAAAGTGAAATGATAGGAAAGCATACTTTGCCATAAGATAGCGACTTATATGGTAAATGGTACTGTATGGGTATATGGTACTGTATGGGTAAATCGTTCGAAAGGAAGAAAGTGTGCAATTTCAGATTACCAGTATTTTGTACTTAAGGGGGTGCCGCTCACTAAAATGTTCGATTTACCGAATAAATGAGAAACGGCTCCTTTAAAATTTGATAGAGGCTTGAAATTAGGTATATGGACTGATCATTTGATGAAAACACCCAAGACGAATATAGTTTTTCAAAAACATTCGTTTAAGGGGTGCTCCAGAGAAAAACGTTCAAAAGGTGAATTGATAAGAAAACATACTAAGGGCTGGTATAGAGATTTGAAATTTGGTGTATGGGTAGATAGTTTAGAAGGAAGAAAGTGTACAATTTCAGTTTTCCAATATTTTCTACTTTAGGGATTGTTGCACACAAAAATGTTTGATTTTCAGAATGAAGTAGAAACACCCTTTTTAGAACGTGATAGACTTGATATTTGGTATATGGGTGAATCATGTAATAGAAAACCCAAGAAGAATGGGGTTTTTCAAAAATGTATATTTAAGGGGGGTGGGTACTCCACAAAAAAACATTCAAAAGGTAAAATGATAGAAAAGGCATACTTCGCGATGAGATAGAGACTTCAAATTTAGTATACGTGTAGATAGTTAGAAAGGAAGAAAGTGTGCAATTTCAGTTTTCCAACATTTACTATTGTAGGGGGTGCCACACACTAAAATATTCCATTTGACGAACAAATGAAAAACGCCTTCTTTACAGTGTGATAGAGACTTGAAATTTAGTATATGTGTAATCATTTGATAAAAAAAACACTACGATTATTACGGTTTTTCAAAAATGATCATTTAATGGGGTGCAACACAGAAAAACGTTCGAAATATGAAGTGATAGAAAAACATGTTTCACGATAGGATAGAGACATCAAATTTAGTGTACTGGTAGATAGTTTGAAAGGAAGAAAGTGTGCAATTTCAGATTTCTAATATTTTCTACTTTAGGGGGTGCTGAACACCAATATGTTCAATTTTCGGAATAAATGAGACACGCTTCCTTTTAAATGTGATAGAGGCTTGATATTTGGTATATGGGCCAATCATCTGATAAGAAAGAAACCCAAGGCGAACAGACTTTTTCAAAAATGGTCATTTATGTATGTGCTCCACAGAAAAATGTTCGAAAGGGGAGATGGTAAAATAGTAGTCTTCGGGATGAGATAGAGACTTTAATTCATTGTACTGGCAGATAGTTCGAAATCAAGACGTGCACAATTTAAAATTTTCAATATTTTCTTCTTTAGGGGGTTCCGCACACTAAAATATTCGATTTGCCGAATAAATTTGAAATGAGAATTATTTTAAAAATGACAATATTCAGTGGTTGCATATTGCGAGACCGTTATTTTTCAACGGGTATTTGGCTAGTGATTATATAATTTTGCAGTTTATGAGGAAGATTCTATCTTATATCATGTTCCTCAGAAATGCAATTAAATGAAATCTGTCTATTATTATTATTGTCTTTTTATTATATGTCTATTAATTATTATTATTGTCTTTTTAATTATAATCTGTAATTTAAATTATTATTTTTTCGATTTGAATAATAAATAAATGGATATAAAAATATATTTTAGAAAAGAACGGTTTGATTTTTGTTTTATTTTGGCAAAGAGATTTCAAGCTTATATATTGTGTTTAGCTAATAAATTCATATATTATGTTTATCCAATAAATTCATTTATCCGATTGGTGAAACAGAAAAAGAGTAGAACGGGTATATCTTCTAATACAATTTTAGTGTTTTCATTTAGTATATACAAACAGGATCAGGATGCTTTATTCTTCAGATCTGCAAATTCAGAGCTACGAATTACGGCATACGAATTTTGTGGAATATCGCTAACTTGGCAACTTTTCTTAAACTTTGGCAAATTGATGGAAATGTCGCCAAATTGAAAAAAATGATATAAATCTATGAAATAAAATTTGTTTTTTTAGAAGAGAGTACTGAAATGATGTTTCGGTAGCATTTGTCAGTCAGTTCATCCATCCTACTTAGTAACACATTTAGCGAATTTTTAAAATATCACCAAAATAATAAAAATGTTTGTAAATCCATAAAAATATCATGAAATTGATAAAATTGCACTTACTAAATTAAATTAATTGTGTTTTGTTAAGGGATAGTATTGTCATGATGTTTCGGCAATTTGTCGCAAAATGGAACTATTAGTTCTACAGTCCCACTTGGCAATAAATTTGTCGATTTTTTAAATTATCACTAAATTGACGAAAATGTCGCCAAAAGCATTATTCAGACGATATGATTTCCATCAATTTATTTGAAGCAAATGATATCATGTCATTTAGCAACGCATGTAAATCCGATGTGTTATGCGGCATACAATTTTTATTAAATCTTTTCCGATTTGAGTAATAAAGATATGTATGTAAAATAAATTTCATTGACATTGCATTTATGACTGGTTAATATCAATTACGGTCTTCAGGTTTAAATATTATTATTATTGATATTTTCGGAAGGATTATTGATTCAGAGATTATTGATAATTTCAAGTTATTATGCCATTGTTTTATTATGACAAAAATTGTTTAAACTGATATATTGTACATTGTGCGAGTAATCTTCTACAGATGCACGGGTATATTTCTAATCTACGAGAATATATGTAGTACAGGTATATTGGCATACATTTTGATATACAATGGCATGTATTAGAATAAATTACGACCTTCTGGTATAAAGATTACAGGAATTATTGATATTTTCAATTTATTACGTCATCTGTTTTATTTTGGCAAAGATTTTTGAGACTCATATTGTAATAAGGGTAACCTTCTACTAACACACTGGCATATTTTCTAATCTGCGACAATATAAGTAGTATTGGGATATATATATATATATATATATATATATATATATTCCCATATAATTTCAGTGCTTTCATTCTGGCATATATTGGAGTCAATTACGCGTTTATTGATATTTTCAATTTATGCATGTAATGTACTAATACAGGTTATATCTTCTAATATTCGCATATATAAGTACTACGGGTCTCATACAATTTTAATGCTTTCATTTTGCATATATTGATTCAATTCCTTTTTTTTTTGTAAATTTGCTTATAAAAGGGGCCAGGATGTTTTATTCTTTAGATCTGCCCGTGAAGATAATTTTGTGTAGCAAGAACAGATTCTTAAACTTCTTTGTAGGAGCAATGTATTAAATATTTTAACAGAATATTTTGATTAAAAATGTCATTTATTATACTATAGGAATTTGCACATGATTATAAATTTTAAGTTTCTTTCTATTATATACTCCGTAGGAAGAACGGGTATGCTGCTGGTATTTTATTATTTGCCAGTGATTGACTATCAGAGTAGGAGTACTTTTGTGAGATACTGCTAATAAACTGTTATCAAATAAAGTAGTTAATTTATGCTTAGCAACCTTAAAAAATGAAAAAAAAAATATGATGTGGCCAGCACATTACAAAAATGTCTGACTTGGTAATACATTTAGCAAACTTGGCTATTTTGAGGAAAATGTAGCTAAGTTGGTGATAATTTAATACCTCTGAAAATGAAATAGTTTAATGTTTTTGATAATTCATGACACTTTGTGGTTATTATTAATTTAATATTTTTGATTTAAAATATAGTGAGATTTACTTTTTATGAGATGGGTACATTTTTTTAGGAGTCATATAATAATGCTTTTTTTTTTTAGGGATTGTATAGTAATTAATAATATTGATCAAGAGAGGTGCATGGTTCACATATATCAGTGAGCAGAAGTGCTATAGGCAAGTGGATATGGAGGGAATGTTTTGCAAAATGTTATTTACTTCATCGTGACAGGTTTAATATCTAGTTTATATATATATATATATATATATATATATATTTGAGTTTTAATGCAAAATAATACATAAAATAGATATATATTTGAAATTAGATAATGAAATTTGCTCTTTTTTAAAATACTTTCTTTTTTTCCTTTGGTGATTTGGTGCATTTTGAACATATACAAGTTGCCAAAATTAAAAAACACTAAAATATTTTGAGAACAATTTATCCTAGTATAGTGTGAGACTTTCTCTGCTTTGTATAAAAGTTACATAAAAATAATTATGTGCTTGAGAAAGTTGAGTATATTTTTTCAATTCAAACCAAAATGTACCGGGGTAATTATAATTTTCCAAGCTGCCGAATTTCATGAAAATTAGAAAGACCAGTTTTCTAATGGTTGCTCTAGTACTGCAAGCTACCCATACGTGCTTCATCTACCAAAATAAATAAATTCTGATGGTTGCTCAGAATCGGATTTTAAAATAAACTATTTATTGCTTAACTTGCACAGTGTTAGAGTCATTCAAAATTAAGAGACAGGAAGTTTTAGAGCTAGAGTGAATGCATGCATTGTACAGATACACACATATAAACATCAGGCTATAAATAGAAATAGTTACTGTTCTAAGGCACTTAAAACGTATAAATCCATTGAAAACTCAAAGTGGAATTTTAAACCCTATTAAAATATTTTCCTTATATATGTTCTTCTATTGTAAGGAAAGTATATACTATACTGCAACAAGAAAGTTTATCCTATGATAATACTCCACCACAGTGATTCTCAGTTGGTGGAACTCTTCAAATATACTCTATTACAAAAAAAAAAAATGATGAACCCATAACAAATTACCCAAGAACCACGAAACTCATATACACATACTTAGTATGGTGCAGTTAATCAGAACCATGAAACTCATATACATATACTTAGTACGTTGCAGTTAATCAGAACCATGAAACTCATATACACATACTTAGTACGTTGCAGTTAATCAGAACCATGAAACTCATATACACATACTTAGTACGTTGCAGTTAATCAGAACCATGAAACTCATATACACATACTTAGTACGTTGCAGTTAATCAGAACCATGAAACTCATATACACATACTTAGTACGTTGCAGTTAATCAGAACCATGAAACTCATATACACATACTTAGTACGTTGCAGTTAATCAGAACCATGAAACATACATCAGAACCATACACATACTTAGTACGTTATTGTTAATCAGAACAAAGTGAACATTCTAAGCAGAAGGGTTAACAAATAATAATTAACTCAAACCTTTGAATAGCATATTACCAGTGTATTTATTGCCTTTACCATTTTATTAATTACTCTTAATAAAAAATGACAAACATTTTTCATGTACATCTGACTTACTGGTTACAAACAAACATTGTGTACACAATTTTAATAATTTTATGTTAATACAATTGTCACATTAAAACAATTAAAATTATTTATTTTTTTACCCAATTATAAAAAAGGTTGCAAGTTGAACTTTTTTGCAAACTTTTGCAAATTCTTGCAGAATCCTGGTTGGAAATCACTGCTCTACTGTTACGCATACTGCATATTGCTGGAACAGTAAGAACTGGCTGATCTGTTATATTGAAAAATAGCATATTTTATTCACTGTAAGATTTTAAAATTGGAGACGTCTAAAGATAAATTTATTTTATTACAGATCATCGAAATATTCCTTAGATGTTTTTGATGCTGATGCTGTTAAAAGAATTTTAAATATTTTACTACAAATTACACAGAACCAAGGAGTTGATATTCTGGTAAGAATAAACCTCAAATAAGGACACCTGATTAATAATAAGATCTCTGTGAAAAGAAGATGCCATTTACTGGTTATTCAAAATATATGCGTGTTTAAACTCACATTTTATTGTTACAAAGTATATATATATATGTATATATATATATATGTGTGTGTGTGTGTATTTTAAGAATTTTAAATACTTGTATTTCAATACCAGTGGTTTATCTTTAATTAAAAATGGTCTGAAGAGCATATGTGAAAATAAAATAAACTCAATGTTATGGAGAAAAAATCTTTTAGGCTGGAGAAATATTCCCTTATATATAAAACAGGTACTAAATAGGTATTAAATACCCTTTTTTCCCTGTTCCATATATAATGTAAGCAATTGGAAATTGGATTTCATGGTGTGAAAGCCTTACAAAAATAATCCTGTAACAACACCCAAAATTTAAGTATTTTAAATCATATATTTAATACAGGTACTAAAGGTACTATACCCCTTGTTCCCTGCATTAACATAAATGGTATAAGTGCATGTATAGTGTAATAGATGAAGAGATTCAAAGTGAAAAATCTTCACATGGAGCTAGGTCTTTCTGGCTTCTAAAATTTTTTGATCATATATGAAAAATAATGATAAATTAGTAAAAGTGAAAAGTATTTCCGAAACCATGTACGTTTTCAAGGGCCATACTTTGTTCGGTAATACTGAAATTCTACGTTTCTGTGTGCATAACTGTATATTGTATTACAGAAATTATGCACATGGCTCGACGTAGAAGAATATAGAAAATGGATCAGAATGTAACAATAAACAATGAAAACAAAATGAATAAACCAGTTATATGCCATGTTATAATAAAAGAATAACATTTTATGTTCAAAAATATAAGAATGAAATAACATAAAGTGAGTTACCACTTGCTCTGAAAACTGTTGAATTGATAATTACACACACACACACACCCCGTCCAAACAGTTACCTTACACCTTTCTGGTAGGTCGGACAGTCTGGGTTTCAACAACAACACACACACACACACACGGCCGTCCAAATAGCTGCTCTAAGTCCTCGGACGAGTCGGACGGTCTGGGTCTTCAACACACACACACACACACACACACATATATACATATATATATATATATAATAAAAGATGAGATAATATATAAAAAATGCAATAAGTGAATTAATATAATAGAGTTTTTGTGCAAAGCAGCATAAAGCACCAAATATAATATAAAGGATAAAAAGAAACGGAAGACAACGTAAAGTGCTTACAAAATGGTGGTAAGGGGTTGTGACCTTACTCCCCAGTTATCAACATGCATGTCCCAAATGCCATCCCAAATACCAGTCTGTGCTGACGACCAGGAGTGCAATGCCGCGACATTTGGGACATGCATGTTGATAACTGGAGAGTAAGGTCACAACCCCTTACCGCCATTTTGTAAGCACTTTACGTTGCCTTCCTTTTCTTTTTATCCTTTTATATTATATATATACAGGGTGATAATTACAGTTGCAATTTTAAAATGCTGTAAAGTAAGAACTACTGGTCAAAATGACCTGAAATTTGACCTGAGTATACGTGAAGCAATGGAATTTTGTTTGGCGGGGGAAAAAAAAAAATTACTTCAAAAATGTACCAAAAAATGGCAATGTATGAATCCAACATTAAATTTGTTTGACGAAGAAAGAAAAAATTAGCCACTAGGTCGCGCGTGGAAGCACACCTCTAATCTGGAGGTATGCTAATTAAGACTAGGCATGCCCACCGCACATTACAGTTGTGATAAAAACGAGGAGCACATGCAATTCTCATTTAGTGCCTTGTCATGACTCTGTCACTGAAGGATCTTGCTTTGCTCGTAAAACTTTTCTACGAGAACGGTGACTGTGTGTTAACTGCTCTCAGGAGTGTTGGAAACTTGGTTCTGTTTTCGTCGCGATTCTCGTTATCGCGAGAACGTGTTTACATTTTTAGAATGGTTCTACCGTTCTCGTGAACGACTCGTGACGGGAACAGAACATGCCATTCATGCAAATCGCCATCTCGCCGCGCGCGCATTCTGATTTGCATATAGTGAGGGCGCTGCCGTCAACGGTTGTGTTCCGGAGCGTACCCATCACAGTGTATATATGATAGGACACATTCTCAGTTATTCAGAGACTTTACAGACCTTGACTGACCATGTAGTAGACGTGGGAGACTTTTCAGAGTTTAAGATCTTGTAGTTATGCAGACTTAAGACTCGACGTATAGTCAGATCGATCAGACGGTGATCGACGGTGAAAGACCTTGTATGGAAGGCAGACCTTGATCGGTAGAGAGTAGTCTAACTTCTAAAGCCATGACGTGTGACCTGATGATGGTGGCTTCATTAACGTGCACGGCATGTGTGGTACAGTAGCTGTTTTTTCTACTTACCGATGTTATAGTAACTGAGAGTGTGTGCCTAGTCATAAAAACTGTTTACAATCTTTTTCATGAGCTTGCTAGCTCATTGTATATAATTTTGCTTTGCAACGAATGTTACAGTGTTTTATTTTGTAACTTCATCTGATGCAATGGATCTCACAACAAATAAATTGTGTTTGTGTTTAACGAGCTTGTTTTCTTGAGAAAACACATCACTACTGCATATCATCTGCTACAAAATTTTTCTTTACCAGCACTTCAGATATGGATATGGCCAAACACTGCTAAATCTGCAAATGACTTTCAAATTTTCTAGTCTAGTCGCTCAGCTAACACAGCAAATAGCAGCCGACATTTGGTTATGGGCCCTAGTATGTCAAGGCCATAACTTTTATCCGTGATAAAGCAGCAGTGAAGAGTTGTGAATTCCATCGACGGGGGCCGCGACCGGCGCCATTTGCATCAAGTAGAAAGGTAAACAACGCACTCTAGTCACAGTTAAAGACTATGGAGGTGAGCAACGGCATAGAAGCGTTAAACAGGGACAATTACGTCACCTGGCGTAATGAAATTTCATTTATCCTGAAAGGAGAAGGATGTTACGGCCACATCAACCGTACTGCATTACCAGTCGACGAATCTACGTCACGCCGCGAGCGAGAGGAGTACATGCGCAGCAGCGACCGCGCACTTTCCATCCTGTTTCGAAATATCTCGGCGGAGTACAGAGAACTGCTCGACATCGACGACAGCCCGGCGGATGCGTGGGAGAAGTTGGAGGCGCATTTTGAGGCCCCAACGCGCGCCAATTTAGTTCATCTGTTGGACGAGTTTTTCAGTCTACGCCCGGAAATCGAGGAGCCCATCGACATATTCTGTACGAGGATAAGGAAAGCTGTCACCAAGCTCAAGAACGTGAATCACCCCGTGGAGGATGTGTACGTGGCATTCCAAGCCATCCGGTATCTCCCAGCCCAGTACCAGAGTATCATCCAAATCATTTATCGCTGGA
This sequence comes from Amaurobius ferox, assembly GCA_951213105.1. Lineage (NCBI taxonomy): Eukaryota > Metazoa > Arthropoda > Arachnida > Araneae > Amaurobiidae > Amaurobius > Amaurobius ferox. Next base: position 116,530,352 of record OX578146.1, read on the forward strand.
GCGATACTGATTTTAAATTGGATAAAATTCAGAAAGAACTGTCCTTGGAGGAGGGCAGGATTAGACAGTTGAGGAAGGATCATGACAATAATAATGTAAGTTCCAATTCATCTGTATATTTTTCAAATGTTAACGCTAAATGCAAAAATGTTACCAAAGTTAAAAAGTCTATTAAGGTCATAGGACCATGTTTTATGTGTAATAAAAATGGTCATGTAAAGGCACAATGCCCAAAATTGAAAAAGATGACTAGCTCTAGTATTATTGAAGTATTTTCAAATATAAATGTAGAAGCTAATATTGTTGATAATCCTGACAATAGGCTCAGCTGGGTGATTGACACCGCTGCTACGCGACACTTTTGTAATGATGTTAAAATGTTTTCAAAATTTGATAAATGTAAGGATACATCTATGTCGCTAGCAGTGGGTGATATGGAAAGCCCAGTTGAGGCTATTGGAACGGTGAACATGTATGTTAAATTTAAAGATCATACAAATAATATTGTGCTACAAAATGTTATGTATTCACCAAAATTACGGCGTAACTTGTTGGCCGCATCTGTATTAGAAGAGCAGGGCTATTCTTTTAGTGCAGCCAAAGGTGTTCTATGGTTTAAGACTCCTGAGGGAGAAAATTTCTTTTACGCTAAACGTAAAGAAGGATTGTATTTCTTAAAACCACAGTACTCAACTAAAAGTTTAAATAGTAGTGTTGAGGGCCGTAAAGGAGATCAGGATAGGGACAAAAATTCTAAACAGGTTAGAAAAACCCCTGCAACAAATAGTCAAAGTCAAAACAAAATTAAGCCTAACTTGAATAAAAGGAAAAACAAATCTGATTTAAAATCAAAGTCAAATAAAATTAGTGGTTCAACAGTTGAAATTCTGAACAAAACTGAATTATGGCATAGAAGATATGGCCATATTAACTCAGACTACTTGCACCAAACAAGTAAAGTTTCCGCGGCAAACGGACTCCCAAAATTAAAATATGCAAAAGTAAATTGCATTCATTGCAAACTTGCAAAATCTAAAAGAGTTTCGTACAAACCAATAGGCAGGATTAGATCTACAGAACCTTTGCAATTACTGCACATGGACGTTTGTGGTCCAATGCCTGTAGCTTCATTGGGGGGAAACAAATACTTCTTGACTATTACAGACGATTTTAGCCGCAAGGTGTTTGTTTTTATTTTAAAACAAAAATCAGATGTGTTCAAAGTTTTTCAGGATTTTCAAGCTTGTCAGGAGAGACAATTAGGCAAAAAGATTTTGTGCATCCGTACTGATAACGGCATGGAATTTTGTCACGGTCAATTTAAAGCTTTTTTGAAAAAGTTAGGGATTAAGCATGAACGATCTAACACTTATACACCCGAACAAAACGGGGTATCTGAAAGATTCAACCTGACAGCGTTAGATTGTGTCAAGGCAATGCTTAATCAAAGCAAAGTTGGTGACAAAATGTGGGCAGAGGCAATCCTATGTTTTACTTATACAAAGAACAGGATTTGCCATAAATTTAAAGTTAAAACTCCACACGAATTGTACTATGGGAAGAAGCCTGCTGTATCCCATCTCAGAGTTTTTGGATGTAAGGCTTATGCTGGTATTGCAAAACAGCTTAGGAAGAAGCTAGACCTAAGAGCTCAACTGGGAGTTATGGTAGGATATGCAGAAAATACCAGGGGCTATAGAATTCTTCTTGTGAAAGAAGGAAAAATATTAGAAATAAGCAATGTCCGTTTTGAGGAGATGGAAGCAGCGGAAGGCGTCCTGGACCCCATTCGACCTAGAAACTTCACCCAAAAGAAATCGGGTTTTACTCGAACATCAGATTCAGGATCGGGATGTTTGGATAGTGAGTCAGAGGAAGAAGCAGGTGAGAGCCATGACACTAGTCATACTAGTGAGGAAGAGGACTCTCCTGCTGATTCCGATCTGACCCCCTGTTCAAACATAGATTGGGAAAGGAAAGCTGTACCCAGGCCTGATGGAACTCGAACTGATGTTTACTACTCAGTGAGGGGTGATAAACATAGGCTGAGAAGTCATAATGATGTTAAAAAATTCTGTGCTAAGGCTAACATACATTATGACCAAAATTTGTTTAACTTCAGAGAAAAGAGGGATATCAAATCCAGGCCAGAGGCAAGCAACATAGAAATAATAGGTGATATTGATCATGTAGTTTCTTTGCTAAAGGGAGAATTTGATATCAAATCTCTAGGGAAGGTCCAAAAACTGTTAGGTGTGGAATTTGCTGAAATCAATAACAAAATTTTTATACATCATAGGCAGTACATTAATAAGATTTGCCAAATGTTTGAGGAATTTTTAGCATTAAATTTTTGTAATCAAATTTCCAAAAACAAAAATGATTAAATTTGTAACTTCTAAATTTTTTTTTCTTTCTTTTACAAAATATGGTTAGGATATCGTATAAATTACTCCTCCCTCTGTGATGCAGCAAATTGTATCTAGAGTATATATATGTGTATTGTTTACAATGAACTTTCTAAAAATTTTTCACATTACACTGAATGTATATATATATCCATGTTTTCAATTCCCGCATAAGACAGTTATGCTTATGTGTATTATTTTGTGTGTTTACTCCTTGTTATCATACACTTGGCTATGATTCATTGATGACAAACCACTTATTTAAATTTGAATACAACACAGAAAGGAAAAAAAAAAATCTTTCATTATCTGTGTCATTGCTATTAGTATTAATTATGTATACTGGTCTTGGACAGAGATAATGAACAGCCATAATTGAATTTAATATTTATAGTAAATTTTTAATCTTAAATGTTAAATTTAATAGTTATACATGAAATTTTCTACACAAATTGAATTTGATATTTATAGTGAAATTTTTTTAATCTTAAATGTTAAATTTAATAATTATACATAAAGTTTTCTACATAATTGAATTTGATATTTATAGTGAAATTTTTAATCTTAAATGTTAAATTTAATAATTATACATAAAATTTTCTACATAATTGAATTTGATATTTATAGTGAAATTTTTTAATCTTAAATGTTAAATTTAATAATTATACATAAAATTTTCTACATAATTGAATTTGATATTTATAGTAAAATTTTTTTAATCTTAAATGTTAAATTTAATAATTATACATAAAATTTTCTACATAATTGAATTTGATATTTATAGTGAAATTTTTTAATCTTAAATGTTAAATTTAATAATTATACATAAAATTTTCTACACAAATTGAATTTGATATTTATAGTAAAATTTTTAATCTTAAATGTTAAATTTAAATTATCATACTTAAATTTCTTGAAACTTAAATTTTGACTTAAATTAAATTTTTTGGAACTTAGTGTTTCAATGATATCTAAATTTTTCTTTCAATGATAAATTTTTTTTTGCTTAACATGAAAAGTAATATATATACTTTATGTTTTTGCTGGATACTAAAGAACTTGACATTTTTGCTGTTATGTTTTTTAGAATAATTTCATTGATTGATAGCACGTGCGCCGAGATTTGGGGTTTTGCATGAGGGGGCCGATTGTTGGAAACTTGGTTCTGTTTTCGTCGCGATTCTCGTTATCGCGAGAACGTGTTTACATTTTTAGAATGGTTCTACCGTTCTCGTGAACGACTCGTGACGGGAACAGAACATGCCATTCATGCAAATCGCCATCTCGCCGCGCGCGCATTCTGATTTGCATATAGTGAGGGCGCTGCCGTCAACGGTTGTGTTCCGGAGCGTACCCATCACAGTGTATATATGATAGGACACATTCTCAGTTATTCAGAGACTTTACAGACCTTGACTGACCATGTAGTAGACGTGGGAGACTTTTCAGAGTTTAAGATCTTGTAGTTATGCAGACTTAAGACTCGACGTATAGTCAGATCGATCAGACGGTGATCGACGGTGAAAGACCTTGTATGGAAGGCAGACCTTGATCGGTAGAGAGTAGTCTAACTTCTAAAGCCATGACGTGTGACCTGATGATGGTGGCTTCATTAACGTGCACGGCATGTGTGGTACAGTAGCTGTTTTTTCTACTTACCGATGTTATAGTAACTGAGAGTGTGTGCCTAGTCATAAAAACTGTTTACAATCTTTTTCATGAGCTTGCTAGCTCATTGTATATAATTTTGCTTTGCAACGAATGTTACAGTGTTTTATTTTGTAACTTCATCTGATGCAATGGATCTCACAACAAATAAATTGTGTTTGTGTTTAACGAGCTTGTTTTCTTGAGAAAACACATCACTACTGCATATCATCTGCTACAAAATTTTTCTTTACCAGCACTTCAGATATGGATATGGCCAAACACTGCTAAATCTGCAAATGACTTTCAAATTTTCTAGTCTAGTCGCTCAGCTAACACAGCAAATAGCAGCCGACAAGGAGGTTTGACGAACTTAGTAGACTTGAAAGCACACATTACGCACCACATCTACAGCATCCCCTCTGATACACTCTTATCTATTGTGGAACATGCTGTTTTGCGCTTCTAACTCACAGCCGATTACGGTGGACAGCATATTGAACATTTCTTGCATATTAGGTGTTTGTTTCATGTTTTCATGATGTTTCAATCAATTATTAGGTGATGTTGATTAAATTGTCGATTTCTTTAGTTGAGTAATTGGTTTCTTTCGGTTAACAACACCCCGTGTTTTGAAAATACAGCGCCGTCTATCGGTACATGTTTGAAGTATTTTTTTCCTTCGCCAAACAAAATTCCATTGCTTCATGTTTACTCATGTCAAATTTCAGGTTATTCTGACCAGTAGTTGTTACTTTACAGCGTTTTAAAATCGCAGCTTTAATTATAATCACCCTGTATATATATTAGATAACTAGTAAGTAGCTTCTTTCTTCTCTATAATTGATATGCTGAAAAGGAAGACATCAGAAGGCAAAATTTATTATAGATTCTAAATAGCCCATAATTTTGTGCCCCTCCTAAAATAGTCATATGAGTTTTTGGCAAGGGTAATAATAATATTACGAGAATTATTATTTGAAATTTCTTGTCATCTATTTTATTTTTGAAAAATTTAAAATTAGTATATTTCTGATTGATGCATGGTATGATAATCATGGTATCTTTTGTTTCTAGAATTATCATCTTGATTGTTAAATTTTGTGCCTAGTACTAATTTTACTTTTACTATATGAATACAAATATGCTGCATGTACAGGGTGTATAAAAAAAGTGAACAGTAGAAGTTTTTTTTAAACAATTGATTGTAGACACATAGTTCCAATTGCAAAAATGCTTTAAATAAGGTGGAAAATTATGCAAGAATAATTTAAGTAATGTGCAATAGTTTTTAAAAATGTTTTTAAAATTAAAGTTTTATACAACCCTTCTAGAGAATAAAAGTTAAATTACAAAAATGTTGCCCATATTTCATTTTGTTAAACTAAAAATAATTTGGGTATCAAAAGGGCAAATTTAAGACAAAATAACTTATCAAATTTCCCGACTCACTTTTGTGTAAGTCAGGAAACCGATTTTTTATTTCACTTGTAAACACTGTAATTCGTGAATCTAGAGGCAATTCACATATTAAATTGTTTCACAGAAATCATATAGCAGGGTTTTAATGATTTTTTTCAGCAGTTTATCTTTGAAACTATGAAGGGCAGACAGATTATTCTGGTTAAAAGTTATTTTAACCCTTAAATAAGGTAAAAAAACCCTGATAATTATGATTTTGTTGGCATGTCAGTAGTTTTCGTATTAAAATTTATAGAAAAATAAGCATGTCCTGTACTTTTTTTAAATTGGTTGCATTTGGCACTAGGGGACTTATTGCATTTACTGTAAATCATAACTATCTCACAGATTTAGGCATTACTGAAAAGCGCCAGAATTTAAACTAGTTGTGTAGCAGTTATCTGGATGCTTAAATACAAACTGTAAATCAATGTAATGGTGATGCAATAGCTTTACTGAAATATTTGCATAAAAGAAATTTGAATAAGTAGTAAATGTTTTAGTAACTATTTGCAACTAAAATGAATTTATGGATGCCTTCTTATTTCTGCCAGCTTTACTGACTATGGTATGGGTAACATTATTGTAATGTAACTTTTTTGTTAGAGGTGTTGTATGAAAAGTTAATGTTTATACAAAATTAAGTACGTCACTTAAATTAAATTATGTACATCACTTAAATTACTATTTCATAACTTCCTACCTTATTTAAAGCAATTGAAACTGTATCTACATTCAACTGTTAAAAAAAACTTCCACTGTTTACTTGTTTTGAGGCACTCTGTATAGTAAAACACCATTTATACACATCTCATTTATATGTTGTTTCTCATTGGTCCATGGGTATTCTTATTTAAATGCTGAAATATTTCGTTTATATGTCTGAATTTATTCTACAGTTTCATTTATATGCCATTTTCTGTCTAATTCCAAGTTATGACTAAACCTTAAAATTGAAATCTAAGAATTCTTTTTTAATTGAGTTTTGTCAAACACATGCTCTTTTCCCGCCCTCCTTTGATTAGAACATTTTAATTAAACAGATGTGAAAATATTTCATCTGTTAAATGACTCACAAACTGCTTTGATTGTAATTCAAGCAAAAGTGTCATGGCAAACAACAATCAATGACTTTTTTAGTTAAAAAAAATACGAGTACATTTTTTCAAAATATGTATATATGTTACAAATATAAATATTTATATATTCATAAAAATGTGTATTGTTTTCTAATAAATGTATGAACAAACAATAAGTAAGGAAGCTGCTACTTTGTGGCAGATCATGATGCAGCTTTTGATTACATGTTTTTGCAGTTATACACTTTGTTCTATTATTTCTATCAGAAGTATATAAACAGCATTTTGCTGTATTTGTATTAAAAATGTCTGTGATGTTTTAAAGGTTACCATCCCACTGATTCGCTGCCTAGGCTTCTTGAGTTACAGTGATGAAATATGTAAACTTATTTCTGCAAGCGCTGAATTTTACAATAGTATGCAAATTATTATGGCAGCTGAAGAATGTTTGCCTTTGAAAAAAGAAGTAATTTGGATTTTATGTAATATTACAGGTAAAATAAAGATATTTATTTCATCTGATTTTTTTTGTTTACTTACTAGAATTGCCTCAAATTGCATAAATACAGAGCTTTCTTTAAAGACATCTTTCATTTCTGTCCACACAATGCAAAGGAAAAGTATTGTGATTAAAGATGTGGGTCAGAAAATTTTCTGTTTTTTTTTTTTTGGAAAGTTTCTCTTTTTTAATTAATTTGAAAATAAGATACAATATTCGCACTGTATAGATACAATACTTCACACTGGTTTTTGAAAATCAAATAACTTTACAAGAAGCCTTTGATCAATTATTTTTATAATTTTGAGGAGAAAAAAAAAAGGAGGGGAGGGGGGGGGGGGGTGATGTTTCCTGTTGAAGAAAAAGCTTAGATATGAACAAAAATGGTACAAGTGACATTTTACTGATCCTTATAAAATAGCAGGTAAATTTTTTAGAAGCCTATTCTCTCAGCATTAAATTTTGTAAAATTTATAAAAATATAATATGGAATGTTTTCACAAGTGATTCTGCTGAAGGTAAATGCTTTAATAACAATAAATATAAGCTTAACTAACTCAATGTCCCCCAAATTGTCTCTTATATTTCCTGGTCCTCACCCATTCAATTATAAAACCGATCTTTTTTAAACAATTTTTAATATTATATATATATAGCAATTATTTAAAAAAAAAGGTTTAATTATAGGTATTATTTTATATTTATTGTAGGTATTATTTTATATTTTTATATATTGTACACCCTGTGGGATAAAAAATAAATTAATAATTTCATTAAATGAAATTTGTTTTAAATTATTTTTCTTTTTCTACAAATATATATTTATATATTGTACTATTTTTACAGCTTCAAGAACAGTTTCTAGTTGCAGTATATTCCTACTGCCTGTAATTGACAGTATGAGAGAAATTATAAAAGTAGATGATCCATGTATATTACAAGTAAGAAATTTGAAATTTATTACCGTTGTTATGATCTGAGCTAGAATTTTGATGATGTTGCATCTTTTTTGTCAAAATATTCTACTCCTGCTTTAGAAGTAATACAACTCAACAAGACTTTTATAAAAGAGCTTTTGTACGGTAGCAGGTGATAAAAACGTTTACTTCATTTTTGAAGGAACTATTAAGCATTTTTATACTTTTTTACACACCCCTTTCTTAAAGCCCGACGAATTTTCAGAAAAACGAAGTGGAATTTCCAGGAGTGAGAATCTTTAGTGAATAAATACACCCCCAGCTCCATGAGCACGGTAGCCCAGTGGTTAGCGCACAGGAATTGCACTCTGTAGGCCTGGGTTCGATTCTCTCCACTGCCAAAACTGCCACCGTGTTCATGCGGAGTACAATCACGTTAAACATGTGGGTTTGTAAGTCCTTCCGAGAGGTTGGTGGTAGGGGAAGCAGGGTACAGTCCCTGTGGATGCCTCCCCCACTGGGTTCCGGTCTAAATTGGGTGGCTCTTCTCGGCCATCCAAACAGTTATCTTACACCTTTCTGGTAAGTTGGACGGTCTGGGTCTCAACAACAATCCCCCAGCTCCATCTAAAATTTGATGCTAAATCCATATCTGTTATTATTTAAGATCTGTCTATAGCTGATTCTGAGAAATAAATGTTTCAAGAAAAAATGTTGAACCAGAAGTGAAAATTCTTAGAGAACCGCCTCTCCTACCCCATCCATAATTTGAGACTGAATCCATATCAGTCATCATCTAAGCTCTATCTAGAGACAATACTGAGAAATAAATGTTTTACAGAAAATTTTGAGTAAAAGCATATACAGCAAAGTTCCTGCTACCAAAAAATTCAATTTGCCAGGAAATGAAGAAAACTGTTTATAGAAGGAATATATCTTTTAAATGTTGAAATTCTGCACATTAATTACAATAGACTACATTCTATACAGTGAAGTATTCTGCATAACACTTTTTGACGTTGTATGTTGCAGTATATAAAGGGAGGGGGATGCTTATTGGGAATTTTCTAAAAAAAAAAATATACAAAAGACTTACTTTGGAAAATATTTTTATGAATAAATGTATTTTATTTAACAATGAAATTTGTTTTCGATGTTAGTGGAGTGGTACTGGAATTTTTTAGAATTTCAAATTGTGACAAAAAGTGTGAGGGATGTTTTCCAAGGAATGGCGGATCGATGGAATTCTATGGCATGCAGAAAACTATTTCTTATTTGTATATTCATGAGAAAAATGAATAAAAAGGGCTGTAATTTTAACACATTGAGTGCCAAATTCCTAACCATGATCATTTTCATTGTTGGCTTCAGTGCCACATAATGCATATGTATTTTACTTATTAGTTAGTCATTGGATATTAGTTCAATAGGAACGTAGCAATGGTATTAGGTAAGGGAATATACCACTGTAAGGAATAAACAAAGCAGTACAAAATAAATGAAAATGAACCACTAGGAATATTTCGAAGTCCCAGTTTTAAAAAAATCACATATTTTGTGCAATTTTTAATTCAGATGACACCATCAAAATGGTTGGAAAATACATTAGTTTTATAACTAATGTATTTTTCAATCATGGAAAACTGAAAATAAATTTTGGGTCCAGACAAAACTAGTTATTTTATTGTGTGGTGCTCAATGTGCAAAAAAAAAACTAAAATATGTGACAAAAGTTAGAAAGTTTCATTAGGATGGGGACCTGCCACCCTTGTCCCACTGCTTTATCTATATGTATTCCCAATAGCTTTATCTTAACATTATTAATATTTAATGGTTTATTTTAAAGAATATAAAAGATTTCTGAACTTTATTAACTTCTGAAAATAGTTTTCATTATTTTGCAAATTGAATTTTTAGAGTTGTGTCACTTTCGAAGCAAGGGGATGGCATGACTATATTATATAATCTAACCAATTATAATTATTCAAATTTACTTTCCAGGTATTATATTTTTTGTTATGTGTAGCTTCAAAAGATGAATCTGTTATCTTATTACTGAAACAGCATGAGATATATGCTCAGATTAAGTGCCTTTCAGAAAGGGGACAGAGTGAAATAAGTGAAGCCACCAAGTTATTTCTTGAGGTAGTTCAATGATAAGGAAGCTATGTAAATGTTAAATGAAATTATTACTGAATTTTATATCTGAATAAAGACCTAGTTTGCTATTTAAAATGAAGTTGAATTGCACTGATTTTACAGCATTTGCAGCTATTCTGGTGCAGTAAGTGAAGTGTCACACCTATTAAAATATGAAACACATAAAATTAATTCTTATAATATGCTTTATGCTACAGAATACAAGAATGCTACATTATAACATGCCTCTTTTGATTGTAACAAGAACTGCAGCATTTCAAGCTCCCTCTAATGCAATTCTATAATTGCTTGCTAACATATCGCTTATGTGCTCTGTTGCTATGACAACCATGACATGGCAATTTTAAAAACTAGCTGATAACATGTAAAGAGGAAAATAAATTCCTTATTTGCATCAGCAAAAGTAACTTCATAATCTAAACAATTTTCTTGTCACTTTGAGGAATGAGAGGTTGATTAATACAATGAGAATTAATATTAAGCCTATGTGATATGAAATCTGTTTCAGCAAAATATGGTCATTGAATCCTTATTGTGTTATTGAAATTGCTTTTAAATGTTAAAAGTCTTCAGTGAAAGCCATCCCAATTTAATAAAAGCTAACTAAAGTATTTAAAAATCACATAGTTTTTTTAAAAAAATTCAATTGACTTTTTTATAACTCTGTTAGGTACAGTTCTCAATTCTTGAATTATACAGTGAAAAAATAAAGATAAATTGTTACAATTCATTTTTATTTAAAATTTTAAGTAATCTCTCATTTGCTTACAATCATTAAATGTCCTTTTGACAAGGATTACACAAAAGCAAGCAATAACTGTACATTGCACTAATACATCGCTAAATTTCACTTGCTAATACTTTATTTATCACATGATACTCTGGAAAATAAAAATTAGACATCAAGAATCTTGCACAATATTTTTCTATAAAATTTCGTTTGCAATAACAAGATCATAAAATGTTTCTTTTTTGTGGTAAACAATTTAATTAAAAATACTTTAGAAATATTTGAAATTTAAGACCTTGCATCAAGCTATGCAGTAAAAAATAGGCATATATGGAATATACATCCTTAAATGTATTAAAATTATAGTGAAGTTTCATCATTTTTTGTTTTAAACATTGAAACACTTGAATACTTTAAATATATGAAATAAATTAACAGAATTTTTTTATTAAAAATGAAATATGTCAATTATATAAAAAAAAATCTCAAGACAAGTTTTATTATATAAAAATGGGTTTTATATATAACATGAATTTTTTTTAAATAAAAGTTTCATTAATTAGTTTTGTCTCAATGATTTTAAAAAATTATACAAATGTTTGTACTGGATTGGAATGCTAGTGGTAAAATATATTTTGAAAATTGGATAGGGATATTTATACACTTTTAGTAACCTAAAATTACTACCACTCTTATAAAATAAAGTGGTCATAATCAACCCATTTAACACTGGTTGATAGAAAAATCAAACAACATAAAATGTTATTTTGTTAAAGGGCAGCAAAAGTAAAAATATTGCAGAAAATGTTTAAGTTAAAAAAATTAAACTCTGCATTAATGGATCAAGTCATCAGAAGCAATTAATAAAATGTATATTGTTAAAAGCAAAAAAAAAAAAAGCTTTATTAAATGTTCAATTTTTTTAATTAATAAACTGAACTGTCACAAAATAAAGTTGATTTGAAATAGATAGACAGTTTAAATATTTATTAAATAGTTTTCTTATCTATTTAAATGTATAAATTGTACAAATTTTTAATTAAATTTATAAATCTTATAAATATTATGGAAGGTGACAATGAAAATGAAATTACAAAATTCCTTAGTAATTGTACTTATAATTAATTTTACTTTATAAGAAATACAAATTCTTTTAAGACATACTAGTTTTATTTCCTTAAGACAGAAAAATACAAGACATTACTTTTGAACAGTCTAATTACAATTGAATTAGTCATGATACATTTAATGGGCACATAAAGGCACTTCAGAAAATGTATGTAAATCAAATGGCTGTGCGCTACTCGTCTTTGTCACAAATAACTTAACTGCAAGCTCGAGAAAAGCGAATAGTCATGCTTTTCACATGTATAATACAAGTTCTTTAAGTGTAGATGCAATTACAATAAGCAAAAATCACAGAGAATGCTTATACATTGATACAATGAAACTGAGCAAATGTCAAGACATATACGAAAAAATAGGTGAGCTCAGGCACATAACCTTACACTGTTTTTATTTTCTTTTACTAAATCTACAAATTTGGTTAAGCATAATTGGAGTATTCACACTACATGCATACAAATCCTATACATAGAACTAATTTCCTGTATACAGAATTATTCAAAACTCTCTGAACTTTAATAGGAGATAGGGAACACTAAAACAACCTTTTCCACTAATCAATGTATGTCTGCAAACGTCACCCATTTGGCCCTAGAGGGCACTGGTAGATGACACAGCAATTTGTTCATTTTTGCCATCATTTGTGATGCAAGATTCATACATGTAACATTGCATGAAATAAAAGGTGGCTGACATGCATCAACACATGGGGTTGCCAATAGAAAGGGTAAAGTTGCTGCAAGATTATGGTTAAATTCTACAGCTCTTCTGTTTTGATTGGCAGCCTCATACATTAGATGCATGTCCTCAATACTACACAAACCGTCTGACCTACCTCAAGGTGTAAGATATCTACTTGTATGCCCAGAAGAGAGCCACTCAAATCTAGAACCCAATGGGAATGGCAACCACAGGGACCATACCATCCTTCCCCTAATTCATTGCATCTCAGATGAACTTTCAGACATACAGATTTATTGTGCTCATACTTTTTGTAGATAGGGGATAGTTTTGTGTGGCATCAAGGATCAAACCTGGGACTGCATTATCCTAAGCCAGTGCATGTCAACCATTTCAGTATTTATGAAATGCTCCATTTTATACATATGACGCCCTCAATACTAATTATGATGGCCAAAAAAAGCTAATTATCGTGCTACCCAACAGTGGCACCAAAGGGTGATATTGGTAGACATACATTTATTAGAAAAAGGTTTGTTTTAGTGTTCCTTATCTCATTAAAGTTTATACAGAGAATTTCAAATTACCTTGCATAGAAATTGAAGTGGAAACGTTAATAATTTTATGATAGCTTAAAGTTGACTTCTAGATATATCAATATGAAATAAATTTTTATATGTAATACAGAAATTTTAACATCCTCTGTAAAAATTGCCTATTTTACTCGAACCTTTATTCGAAAATTCTATTCTCAGGCTACATGCTCAACACATTACTTTTTCTTGTCGTGTTACTAGTCTAGTCTAAACTATTTTCTTATCTTCATTATGTGTTGAGATAAATCCTTTTGAAGATCAAAGCCAAATTCTCTTCGTAAAATATGCTTATTTCAAACTTTTTATCATCCAAGCATTTTAATTTATAATTCCCTTATTCAAAATCACTGGGGACCATCTGATGTTTAAGTTCTCACAAAAACTGCTTGAGAAACTTTTTTGCCGTTTTATACCTTTTAGCAGACTAAGCATTTTGAATCATCTAGAATAATTGCCCTTTTTCATTTCTCTCCTGTATCTTGCACTTGTTGTGAGAGCAATCATTTTGACGAGCAGTCGCACCAAGATGACCTATAAAAGCCATCATATATTCTGGCTCCAACTGCATCTATATGGAAATAATTGCTTGTTAACAGTGAAGGTGTTAAGAGTGAATCATTTAATCATCTTCAACAGACCTAAATAATGCTATCATTATATGTATACTTGTACTAGTATTCCTGCTAAACAAGTGTGTGTGTGTATATATATATTATTTCATGTTATGTATCTTTGCAAGTCAACTTTTTTAAGATATCATGAAATTAACCTGATCACAGAATTACTCTAGTTTCCCCTATATAACAAATCCAAGATATTTATTTTGGTTATATGTATGTCACACAGAGCTATACTATAGGCATACATATGTACAGATATATTTTTAAATTTTAACTAATTTTTAATAACTTTTCAGGTAAAATCCAAATCTGTACGCGCTTTATTGAAAAATCCAAGTAAAACGCAAGTACAATATTTGGTACAAAGATACTTCTATACAAGTTCAGAAACACCTTGGGTGTGATTTTTAAAAATTTAATTACTCTTATTTATTCAATATTTAAGTAAAATTTTGCACAAATTTCACATTACTATGTTTGTAGCAATCATAAAAAATTATTGTAGATTTTCAATCTTAATAACATTACAAAGTCCATAGATTGATATTTTTAATAAAGTTTGATTAGTATCTGTAAAATGTTTTTTGATTCCAATCTTTTTATAACAGTTTTTTAGCAGGGGCATATTTAAGGGGGTTTAGGGGTCCACTTCCCCAAATTAAAAATTTTCGAAATGATACCTAAACACTCATGTCAAAACAAAACAAAAAAGTCTATTTAATCCCCGTTCAGATTGTCATTATAGAGTGAGTCCCTGCACTGGAAAAACAGCCTATTTTAATCCCCCCTCCCCCCAAAAAAATAATAATAAAATGGAAATAAGTAAGGTGCTTTTAGAAATTAAACAAATAATTCAAAAAGAAGAGCTCCAGGGACCTCTTAAATATTACAGCTTTCTCACTCATTGGAAAACCCAGGTTAAAATACTAAAATGTTGAGATTATAACCACTATACTTCGAAAACTAAGAGATCAAATTCAAAATTCTAAAAAAATTTAAATTATTTTCATATATTCCTAATTTGGACCCTATTTCTGACAAAACAAGCAAAAATATTTACATTTTTATCTATTAGGTTCGAAGGTATAAGTATCCAGTGTTTTTTTTTTCATGCTCTAATTTGTACCACAGATACCTAAAGCACAGATGTTATTCACATTAAAAGTGAACCCCTCCTCCGCAATTTTGCACTTATTATGCACTCGTCAGCATGGAATAACTGATATCTGCAATGGCAGCAAGAAACTTGCTATAAGCCACAATTTTTATGAGACTGTATGGGAACTGACAATTTTAGTCCTTTCACATAAATGGCCGGCATAAAATGTCTATACAATTTAGATCAAGCTATATGAAGCTGCAAAGCCAAAATTTATAAAACACAAAACCCGTATATAAAGGGCATTCACCAAAATACGTAAGACACTCTCATTGCAGATACCAACATCCATTTAGGCCTTCCATGCTGGCCAGGCCACACTTTGTAAAATTGAAATTTTCAGTATAATGGTTTTCTTTTAAACTCTATTTAACTGAACTGTATCTGCCTAAGTTGAATTTTAAATTAAAAATTTATATTTTTGATTCAACACGGTCACATTTACTTATTTTGTCTGAAAAGTTAAAAAAAAAAAAAATCACTTTACTGGCCTGCTATAGAAAATTTGGTAAATCTGCCAATCCATGTTAGAAAATTTATGAAATTTATCGGTCCACAACTAAGGTTAAAAAAAAAAAAAAAAAAAAAAAAAAAAAAAAAAAAAAAAACACTTTGCATTGGGTATTTTTTTAAATCTTTTTTAAATATTATTAATGTTTTCCATAATTTCTTTTTTAACCTATTTTCTTTTTCTAAACACATTTAATAATTTGGCACTCTATTGCCAATGCATTTTTTAAAGAAACCTACTGTTGAAAATTGGATTGTAATTAACCCAGACAACCATAGCATGCGTTAGAAGTGAGGGAACCTAATTAAAAAATATATTGTATTACATTCGTTTTCATTATAAAAATACAAATAGTACATGCTTTTGCACATTACAACTTAAAAATGTCATTTAATAATATATTATTGAAGTGATAAAAATATAGTAAGAGATAGTAGTTAAGAATAAAATCCTGGATCAGCTTCTAAACAAAAGTTCATTGGTGAAAACAATTGTGAAGAATAGACCCTAGTCTGTTAGATTAGAATATGTCACGTAATTAAGTTATTAAGTTTAATTCCCACCAGTTGTTTTTTAGTATTATTTGTAAACCTTTTGACAATTTGATACTCTTTCATTTAAATTTGGATGCTTTCTTTTTATGTGATAAAATAGAAAATTCCATTGTATGTGTAAAAGTTATAGAAAATTTTTATAACAGAATACAAAATTAATATTAACTTAATTTTTTTAATTAAAGAAAAATTAGCTTATTTTGTTACAACTACAGTTTTTTCAAGTGGTTATTATTTTTTTAATCTTTCATTCTTGGAATTTTTTGTTTTTATTAGTCTATTTATGACCAATAGAATATTGTTATTAATTATTATTTTACAAACAAATGACTGAATAAGAAAAAAATATTTTTTTAATTTTTCCTTCTTGGAATTTTTTGTTTCTATTAGTCGATTTATGATTAATAGAATATTGTTATTAATTATTATTTTACAAACAAATGACTGAATAAGGAGAAAATATTTTTTTAATGTTTCCTTCTTGGAATTTTTTGTTTCTATTAGTCGATTTATGACTAATAGAATATTGTTATTAATTATTATTTTACAAGCAAATGACTGAATAAGAAGAAAGTATTTTTTTAATGTTTCCTTCTTGGAATTTTTTGTTTCTATTAGTCAATTTATAATTAATAGAATATTGTTATTAATTATTATTTTACAAACAAATGACTGAATAAGGAGAAAATATTTTTAAAATTCCCAAAAGTGGACAAAATTGAGAAAACCTACTGGGTGAAACAAGATTAGGTCCAATTACGCAAGCCTTGTCTACAACAGAAAATATTGAAAATGTAACTGCCTCTGTTGTTTTGGGTTGAGAATCATTGTTTTACGAAACAGACAGAATGCTATAGAACTGATTAAAAATATCCTAATACCATATGTCTGACACTGATGAAAGGTGCAATTAGCAACGAGACACATAAAATGTAGAAAATAATTGTATCAAATAGAAGTATGACGCATGCAGTAATATACCCCAAACATTCATTACATAATAGAATAAAACTCTACTTCAATATATTTAAAATTAAATGTAAAAAAGAAAGCTTAAATTTATACTATTTTAAGCCTGAGCCCCCAAATAATTAAAATAAAAAACATACATATAAATAGTATATAGGCATTTTGTTTCTTTTATGGTCATATTACAGATATTTTCAGCAAGCAATTCATTTTTATATGACAAAATAATTTCCTCTATTACACCCTATTGTTTAATATGTTTAATGCAAGCTATCTTTATTTCATATATTATTTTCAAGGTGGTAGCAGAAGCCATATACTAGACCTTTATCTTTAAAACTAATTAATAAGTGTCATAATAAATAAATCTGCTACTTGTGAGAATATAATTTCATAATACTTCCTTATCGGCTAATTTTCTTATGCCTGCTGTCTTCAAGGAAGTATTAGAAAGTTATAAAATTAATAGTGCACTTTTAGTCTTAGAATGTGAAACAACTTTTTTCAACTAATCTTTTTAAAAAAAAACACTGTTAAAACATTGAGATCATTTAGGCCAAGGGAGTAACGTGATTTTCAGTTCATAGGACAGATTACCCTAAAAACAATGTGTATATGGGGGTGTTTATAAAATTCTTGTGTAACATAAAATTTTAGCTACTTTGGATTTTTAATTAGTTGTTTTTTCATTCAGATTTCAGTTTTTAATACACCAACTAGTCAAATTCTACATGTAGTATAATGGTATATATGTAATAACTACAGGATCAAAATTGGGCACTTTTGTTGATTTTCAAATGCTATTACACAGCCATTGGAATAATTACTCAAATAATAACATTTATACAGTCACGTCCCTGTATCTGAAATTTACCAGTGCTTGAGTTTTTAAAAAAAAACGAAAGAAATAAACAGTTTATTAGTATCAAACCAAAATTGGCATATTTTTTTTATGAATATCTTTTTATTGTAGGTTAAGTTTGTACAAGCACATATAAAGAATATATATTATAAAATGCATAACAATAATATGGTTTTTTATTGTTCATATAGTGCTTTAATGGAAATAAATGATTTTTATTGGTCTGCCAACCCTTGAAATTACTTATGATACTATACAGTACAAGTTTACTATATTTTTCCATTGCTCTATCATCTCTTGAGGATTAAGCTAAAATTCTCGAATTCAAAAGAGGGAGAAAAAAACGGACAATGTAGTGTACAGGATGTACATATTATTACTTTATTTAATGTTGGTCATGTTTTACCGTGCTTAATTTATCAATTAAACATCACCATATTTATGCATGTTGCATAAATATTTCATTGTATACAATGTTCAGTATTATCCGGAGTTTCATGTAACCATGTATTAGCCATGAATATGGGGACACTATTGTATTGTGCCATTTTGCTATTAAAATTTTATATTTTATTTAGTGTAGTATCAAATCCATTCAATAGACCATAGTTATAAGGGCTAAAATTAGCAAACAGATATCTTAAACTAAAATCTCAGAAATGACTTTAGTTTTTTCGGATTTTCTTTAGCTATATGTCAACCTTGTTTTCTTTTGATATCAATATGAAATAAATATAATATATATGTTTGAAAACTACAAAAGCAAATTAAATAATTCTTATCACAATAAAAATTATTTACATTAAAAAATAAAAGAAGCTTTTGAATAAATTGTACTTTAACTACATATGTCAGTAATCAATTGATTTTACCTCCAAGAAAATACCTATACAATTGTATAAAAAATGTCAAATATGGTGACTTTTGCTTTTTAGCTAAATTAGCTATTTTTAGATAATGAAAATAAGAAAAACTTTTTTTTTTTTGTCATATGCTTAAAAAAGAAACCAGTAAATTAAATATGTTTACCATATTTCTCGATTACATCTGGTTCACAGAAAATGCGTTTTATTCTTACATAATAAAAGATGTCTGTGTGTGTGCAACTCATAGCTGGAAATCTAAACGTCGTACGGCCATGAAATTCAATACATAGGTACTTCAGGAGTCAGGGAAGTGCACCTCAGCGACATTAAAAAAAAAAAAAAAAAAAAGTTAATTAGTTGTTTTTGTTACTTTATGATTTCACTTTTAAGTGATATTCACATATTGGTTCTTTTAGGGACTGAAAATATTATCCCAGAGTTTCCATCTTAACAATATTAGAAAGATCGAAGAACATTCTTCCCAACGATGTTCGAACGGCATCCATAGAACAATTTCTTCATATTTAATTATTTATTTTTTACATATATTAAAATTCGCATTTTTTAGGTTATGTGATACTTTTTTTGTTGTATCAAAAAATAAATAAATAAGACTAGCACAATTATATAGTTTGGCAAGAAGTTGTGTGTCTATCCTCACATTCTAAAATAAATGTTTTTATAATTTCATAAGTGATTTATTTATTTTTTTGTCATTTTTTTTAAGTTAGCGAACTGTAACATTTTCAATGTTCCACAATGAAGTTCCGAAGTTCCATACATTTTTTTGACCTGCCAACTGCTCATGCCTACTTAACAGGATTTAAGCCATACCTATAAAAGGAGGGAATCCTTTTGGAGGATTGTTTATTTTATTATTTTTTTTTTTTAGCTTTCAACAGTGTTTAAATTAATAATTTTGCATTTTGTGGTGATTTGGATTGAAACTGATTTGGCAATTTGAAAACTGAGTGGGCAAATTACAGGGCAATGCCAGGTAATTAGTTCTAGTATATTTATAAACCAAAAATGTGTCTATAATCTATAACTGCAGATTTTAAGGAATTAATTAATGCACATTATTTAAAGTATATCTACAATACAATTTTAAATGTTAAAGTGTTTTAATAGACTATTGAACATTTAATTCAGGTTATTTTTCTGTTTTTGTTTTTTTTAAATCATACTAAGTCATAGGAGAAGCTAGTATTTATGTTTGGGGGATACAGAAACACAAATATAAATGTAAAATATTGCTAGGGGAGCTATTGAAACTTTTGGGGTTCTTAGTACCCCCCCCCCCCCCAAGCTCTCCTCTGCCTATATACTAAGTAATGCTTTTCTATATCACCAAAATCTTTCTTTTGGAAAGAACTACTGTCCTTCCCATGTTGATTTATAATTTCTGTCACTTTTAAGCTACATGATTTGATTGCCGGGATTTTATTTATTGATTTCTTTTTATGCACTACCTCAGTGGAAAAGACTCGGAGATCTGCAAAGTTTCGAGCCTGATTCGACACATGGACAGCACCTGATTTCTTTAAAATGGCCAAATTCGGGTTTAATTTAGAAAAAATAATTGCTCCAGAGCAGAATTTTATAAATAAAATTTAATAAAGAACATGAAATTATGTTGTTGATTTCAGCCATGTAAAAATAAATGTTTAAAAAAAATAAACATTTACTTTTATTCTTCTAAAAATTTACAAATTAATGTTTTTGACACATTTGGTTAAACGTAATTTTGTACCGGACTGCATCCAGTTCCTACATTCAAAAATCTCTTCAGGCTTAGGCTGGGCTCGCATAGGTACTGTCAGGTTAGGTCAGGTAAAAGTTTGAAATTTCGGGTTGTGCAGACTCTAGCGAACTCCTGTTCCACCTTTTAATGTGTTCGATTCTTAGTTCACTACTTATGGCAGAAAAGATACTAGTTTCAGAGATAAAGGTCTGAGGGTAGTAAAGCTTCTACGTTTACTTTTCAAACTGTATCTTAAAAGTAATTAATATTTCAGTAACACAGTACAAGATATAGAAAAAGCTATTTGCAAGTAAATTGGACAAAATTAATTTTCTTACACTTGAATATATTATTTTATGAAACAACACTTCTAAAAAGTGAAGTTAAAGATGTTCCTAATGCTCAAATAATCTCATAATTAGCCTAAAATAGTGAAAACATATTTAACAAATATATCCAAATCAAAATAATATATAATTTTTTTTTTTAATCTAATCTTTAAAAAAATGTACATTTAAGCATAAGCAAAATTAATTACCTAATAGAGGAGCAAATAAAAACTTAAATAAGAGCATATATAAATAAATTACACACATGCCAATTTTAAATTCCTTACAATCTAAGTCACAATTTTTAATATAAACTTCAACATTTTAAAACTTGTTTTCTTTTCTAATAAAATATGCAACATTTTCGATTACTACAAACTGTATATTAAAAGTAGATACACCGGTAAATTGGTACTTTGAAGTATGCAAAACAATTTTAAAGATAGCTTTTTAGGCTTACATTCTCAATGTACAAGGAAATGTGGCATGAATCGATTCTGCAACTTCTAAAAAAATTATTCTGAAAAACAGACAAACAACAACAACAAAAAAAAAACTATATACAATTTAAATAATTTAAGCTATTACATGGTATTGTATAAAGGATTTGGATGCCTCTGTCGAATCAGTTTACTTAAAGGATGAGTACTTCCTTGTTGTTTGCGCAACTTTCTCGTTAAACCAGTAGGCAGTGGTGGAGGGGGAGGGATTTCTGACACACAGGGACTAATTTTGGCAGATTGTTGCAATAATGACTTTTTGCACTCTGAAGTGGGGGGTTCATAAGCATTTTTGCAGTCACTAGTTCTTGAATTTTGTTTAATGGGAGGAACTGTAGGCTGTGTTCCAAGCTTGATATTGAGCGGAAACCTGTGTAAGAAACTAAGGTCGAGACTTGTTTTCCTATGAGGAGTGGGTGGAGCTTTTGGTTCCTCAAAAGTGGCTTGTGAGGAAGACAAAGAGGAACGCAGCCTTGTCACTTGATCCGTATTAAGCTCAGAATTCAAATGACTAACTTGTCTTTCTAAAGATGGTAAAACATTTGCTGTAAGAGGTTCAGGTTCTTCTGAAATACTATTAGAACTTTTCTCCTTTTTATTACATTCTGGACTCGATTTAGCCTCTAATTCCTTTTTAAGTCTCTTCACAATTCCACACTCTTTAATATCATCTTGTTTTGATGTATCGTTAACGACTAGAGTACTTCCCTGATCAGAGGAAAGCAGCTTAGATGTATCTCTCCGTGATTTACAATGATCAGAGTTACATTTCTCACTTAAAGTTTTGGTTGCTTTGTTTTCAAGCAACTCACACTGTTGCCTGACAAGACCTGGGACAGGGCTTTCACTCTGAGTATTAGGACTCTTCATGATGAAAGTCAAGTCTCTTGACTCAATGTCCGGCAAGGAACTAGCACTTCCAAACTCGTAATCAGAATCAGAGCTG
Source organism: Amaurobius ferox (assembly GCA_951213105.1). NCBI lineage: Eukaryota > Metazoa > Arthropoda > Arachnida > Araneae > Amaurobiidae > Amaurobius > Amaurobius ferox. The sequence goes on from OX578146.1 coordinate 116,552,715, forward strand.
GAACGTGTGGAAGACTTCTTTTCAGATGGCATGAAATGAATGGCACTAGTCAGAACTTCTTGAGTTCCACAGATAACTCTATTTACAGCTTCGACAACAGACGGTGTACTAACACTATGTCCCATTGTCTGATTCTCCAAACTCTGTGTATCAATTGCTACAGGTGGTACATTGGATGCTAATGCCGGTAAAGGATACCACTTACCATAGAAAAGAGTAGAAGTTCGGCTGTCATTTCGAAGGCTATGAGAACGCCTGATGACACTTCCAGTACTGATGTCAGATTCTGAAGGAGTGGACGGTGTAGAATATGTTTGAAATGGAAAACCGCTATCAAATGATGTAGTCCGTGTCAAATTCTTTTCTTCTATCTTCTGTTTAGTACGTAATACCCTACCTGGTGTAAAAGGTATGTCCTCCTTATCATAAAAATAATTTACTTTTGTGTTTAATATATCAGTTTGATTGGTGCTTCCTAAGGATACTGTATTTGCAGGAGGTTTTATAATTGGTATTAATATGTCAGAACTTTTGGAGGAACTCTTTTTAGTAGATTTTTCTATCTTAGTTTCCTTTAGACTTGAACAAGAATGCCTCATGTTCCTTTCTAAATTAGATGTGGAAGGCAGGCTTTCAGAAAGCTTTCTCTCATTAGCGTTAGTGAAATTTGTTTGGCTGTAATTTTGTTGATATGGGCTTAATCGCTTGTCAAGAAATAACTTAGGAAGAGGATTCGTGGAAGCATCAAAAGGTTTAAAGGCAGAACTGTTCAGAGAGTGACTAGTTTTGAAAGAGCTGACAGAGTCTTCAACCGAGAGCAAAGGTGCAGAAGAATTATCACAAGAATTTTCATCTGGTTTCATCTTCTTGTTTAAGCAAGAAGTGTCAGATGAAGCTTTAGCTTTACACACAGATGTACTACTGTTTGTATTTTGGAGGAACACAGTTTTATTCTGCGAATCAATACAACTGTCTTCAGGCCACAGACATGGCTTAACAAGAACTGCATGGTGTTTAAGCACTGGGGGCTTGGTTTGGGATACAACAGCCTCAACAATCTCCTCTTCCGATGGCAGCTTCATAACTAGGCCTTCATCTATAGGAGAGGATGGTTTAGAACCTGACTCAAACTCCTTCGCAAGGTTGAAAACAAGCCCTGAGCGGCTTTGTGATGTGGGTGATTTTACTTCACTTTTCATAAGTTTATCACTGGTAGAAGAAACTTGAAGTTCCAATTCATTGATTCTATCTTTGATAGACGAAACACGTGCAAGGGGTACATCAATGTGAAGAACATCAGTGCTTTTGCTGCTTTCCTTTATAGATCTGTTGAGTGAACACTCATTAGGTAATGAGTGTAAGCTCTCTGGAGCAAGGCGCTGTTTACCTTCAGCAATTCTTGTTTCATCAACTGAAAAATAGGAAAATCAAATATAACAAACTACACGAAGAATATAATGAATAAGAATTGAAAAACTAATGAGCTTGTGACAAACATTTTGTCCAAACTTTCAATCACTTGCTTAAATTTCACACAATTTGTTCCATTTTTCTTTCTGTTTCAGCTTCATACTACAAGGTATCTAATAAAAAATCAAATTATAAATCCCTGAATTTTCCAGGTTGCTTCAGAGGAAAAGATGCTAAATTTTCAGGGTAAGTTTAGTATTTTTGTGAGCAAAATATGCTAGATTCTATGACAACAGAAGTGTGCTTTTAATTTCCATACAGACATGTAATTTTTAGAGTGAAAATTATTTATTACATGGTATAAAAGTAAGAAAAACACTTGCTTTTAGTATTTAAATAACACAGGCTCTTCTTATATTGTGATTGTCTAGAGACAAATAAATACCTCTACATATGTATAACAGCATAATGCATGCAAGGAACTTTAAAATGCTTTACACTAGCTAAAACTTTTAAATTCCACCACTTTTTGTAGTTTAAAGCGTTTTTAAATTTCCCTTACAATTCACTTCCTTTCTGGCCAATTTTTCAAATTCTCTGACAATTCTAAGTTCACATTGTTTAACAAGTAAAGTGGCAGCCCTAAATAAAATAATAAAAAGAAGATAAAAAATGAAAATACAAAATAATGCATATTTTGTGTTCATTACTGTAAAATGTTATACATACATGTTTTTTGTTCATTTCTTGTTGTAATATGAAATATATAATATGTGAATAAACAATTTTTTACATAACTGGAATTGAAGTTTATTAACCATATTTTAGATATATTATCAAGTACCAGATATTAAACCAGTAATATGACAAGGTGTATACAGTTATTTAAAATATTCCCTCATAACCACCTGTTTTTAGCAATTGTGTTCCTAAACTTTTTTCGTGCACCCCACACAAGAACCCCTCTCCCGATCAATATTATCAAGATATGACCCCTAACAAAACTTAATTACCATATGATCCACTAACAAATTGCCATTACTTTACAGCTTTTAGAACCCCTAACAAAATACAATGACTTTGCAACTTCTAACTCCCCCTCCCAAAACGAAATGCAAATTCTCTCTATACCACCCTATAACAAAACACACTTGTCCCCCAAGCAATGAAAATTGCAATAATTGAAATTAACACTATTAAATTAATAATTCCCACAAAGAAACAGATTTACCAAAGAAATTAAACTTAATTTTCAGAGATATTAAATTATCCTCAACTTGACAGAATTTCCCTAAACGTGGCAAGTTAGCAATATTGTGCCAAGTTTGTTGCCCAGCATGCTAGACACATATTGATTTTTCTTATGTATATTGATCTATTTAATCATTACTCCTTATAAAAGGGAAAAAATACTATTACATAAATAACATACAAATTTGGAACTTACAAGAATAATTCTGAGGTGGGAAGAACATATCAGCTAAAACATCATTTGGAGACCACGATTTAGGACGAGCATTCATATTATTAGAAACTCTTAAAAGGTGTAAAGATTCGCTTTTTTCAGGCATCTTTTGCTTCAATTTATCATCAGATTTCTTCTTTGGTTTAGGAGAGGAATTAAGGTTCGTTTCAGATTTGGATCGCCATAAACTATTATGACGTTGCTTACTGAAATTAATCAGATAGTTTAGATTAATAAAAAATAATAAATATTAATAAAAATGCAAAATCAAGTTTATTCAAGTAATGATGCAAAATAAGTTCACGAATGTATTGACTATGTTTATTAAAATATTGATTTAAATGAATACTAATTTTGTTCTACAGCTAATTTTTATAAACTGAGTTAATTAACTTTGTCCACTAAATACTCAGTTTTTAAATATTGAGTATGAGAAATAGAGATTTAGAGAAATGTTTCAGATTGTGAAAAAACATTTGTCAAGCGTGATAACTGTGAATTCTAAACTTTAGGTATTAGAGCAGAACTTGCCCTGTTTGCCCTATTTTGGAGTTGTTTGAAGCTATGGAAGCAAGATTGCTTTAAAATTTAATGTTAGGTAAGAATAGTTATAAATATGAAATATCATAAGTTGTGTCTTGATTTAGAACAAAATATTGCATGAGAAATAAATCAAACATGAAATTTTTTTAAATGCAAGATGTTTAAATCATACAAAATTTGTTCAATCTTAAATCTTACAATCCTACATGTAGTGTAACTTACAAGAATCTTATATGTAAACACAGAATAAATTTAAAATAAGAAATTCAAAATATAAGATAAGTTCAGAAATGGTTATGTCCTATTGGATCTACTGCAATGAATAAAAATGTATCACAATGAAATCAAGGCATAGAAACAGAACAATTAATAAAATACATCACTGCATGCAATAAGTAAATTTAAGAAGTTCTTTACCCCCCCCCCCCCCCCTAAATCCTCAAAATTAAAAAAAATGCCAAATATAGCCAAAACTAACAGTTTTGCACATAAGTATTTACATAGCAATTAAGTTAATAAAATATTCAATGAAATAAATATTTAAAATATGAAATATAACTGAATAATATAGCACAGAATAGTACCTGGCATCTAAAATTCCTTGATAAATCTCTAGTTGTTTCAAAAAGCCGGAATTAGGTTTTATACAGCCCCGTTTTGTTTTAACAAACTCCAAGGCTCTTTCTAAGTTCCAATCATAAGCCTTCATGACATATGCTATTACAACAGATGCAGAACGGCTTATACCCATTTTGCAGTGCACTAAAACCTTGGAGCCTTCATCTCTGGAAGAAAACAATATGTATGTATATATATAATAAACATATATTATATGCTCAGATCCTGCATAATACTGATTCACTATGTAATTTTAAGTTATATTCAATGTGTAATTTAAATTAAAAGAACAAAACTCAGTCTAAATTACATTTAAAACATTTCAAAAGTGGCTATGTTACAGAAAGTATTTGATAAGCTAATGAGAGCACATAACATACGCTATTGCTATTCACAAATAACCATATATTAGTTTGATTTTAATCTTAGCCATGTGTATATTGATCTCTGGCTATTTTTTTCATTAACGTCTGTTTTTTATTATTGTAGTTTTTGTGATGCTATTGGTTGTTTTTGTTGTTTGCATTGCCTTTGTTCCTACTGATAAAAATATGATTCTATTTGTGTTCTTTTTAAAATGAGTTGTGTTACTCTCTAAGTGTGTGTGTGTGGTGGTGGTGGTGGGGATGAGTCTTGACAGATGCAGAGGTGGCAACCTTCGGTTTTGCTATCACTGTGGAGTGCTGGCAACAGCTTGGCACAGGTGCTTTCGTTGTAGGGGCCTTGATGATTTTGGGTTGTCAGTGTTGTCAGTGGTTAGCGAATAGTGGTTATGCTGGGTGTGGCAGGATTTCTACCATGATGATTAATCATCTTCCTGTGTGCCTTAAGGCAGGTTGAATTTTGTTGTTGCTTACCAATGCTTGAAACTAACAGTGAGTATAGTGCATCTAAATTGTCTTGGAAAAGTATTAGCATGGATCTTAACTGGCATACCATACAACATTTAAAAGTTTGTGTGCATCAGGTAGCACCTCTTTAAACTTTGCTATATCAATAATTATGCATTTGAACTTTTTAAAATTAAAAAAAAGTAAACAATTGTAAAAGACATAGAAAAGTTAAAAGCTTCTGCCTTTATGACAAAGTTACTTATTAATCAAACTATGAACATCTCATTAAACTTTATGTTGTATTTTATACATAAAATAATGTATCATTTAGCTTGGGTTGATTTTTTTAGTATGCAGTCATATCCATATATAATATTATAATGCACATAGTTCCTCATCTGAGGAATGCATCAAGTGAATATTTGACCTTCAAAGTTAATTTTGATATTAAAATGGTATAGACCGATAGATCATAGTGCTTTTTTTTAATTTTAAAAAGTTCAAATGCATAATTACAAGCTCTATATTTAGAAATGGCTCCTAAATTTTGAATCCATATTAGTGGCACACACATCAAGTGATTTATTGCTATTAGCTGCAACATTACTACAACATTCAGCAAGAAATACAACAGACAATAACTGCTCACAAAAGAGGAAGATTAACACAGACACGAAAGACAGGCCAATTAGTAAAATTATTTAAAATGAAAATAAAGGGAAAATAAACTAAATAGTACTTGAATTTCTTGAAAAAGGTTTTGCATTTAATGGGTCAAGTCTATCAATATGGTTTCCATTTAAATTGAAGAGGGCATGTTTTATGTTTCTACCAATAACTTTTAATCTAATTTACTGATTGGTTGCCTGCTGTTTAGTGGCTGATTCTGGCTGAACAATAGCTTAGAGAACCAAATACATGACAAAAAAAGCATCTGGTGAACCATACTTAGATTCTAATACTTTAGTCAGAAGTTAGTTGCCTTGCAGCTATTATTATTTATTGTATGCAAACAGTTTGAAGAGTCTATTTATTTTTACAAGGGCAATTTATACTTATTTTCAGTTACAAGAATTAGTCAACGTTTGATTTAACATTTCCAAAGTCAAATCAGAATTAAAACGTATAGCTAAAAGATTAAAAGACGGTTGACCAAAGATAACATTTGATGTAGTAAAAATGTTTTGCTTGCACAATAATTAGTACTCTTTATTTCTGTGTGGAAACTTTCACCCTTAACTAATTTTGTAACATGGATTTATATAAAGGACTTTTTAATGATCTTGATAATCTTGAGATTAAGAACTGTGACTACTATCATTAATTAATAATAAATAATTAATATATTTTTGCTGCCGTTAAGAGTCTTAGATTCTGCAAAAAGGGCTTTCAATTTCTACATCTTTTGCAGTATGCAATTCATTAAACAAGATGCTTTTTTACGTACCAGTAAAAATAAAATATAAATTTTACTATAAATATATTTATGCAAAATTCAATTTGTTATTTATTAAATATAATTATTGCTATAATATATGAAAAAAGAAAAAATATTTTATATTAGTCACATAGGAGTTCAAAGACAGTGAGTTCAGCAAAAGCAAAAGAAAGGTTGCAGGGTAGTTAAAAATGAAAATTTTTATGGAACACAAAATGTTTCGTATTTTTAGAAGGGATTATATTTGGGTGGGAGGGTATTATTAGACTTTTTACAATACTCACTGTGCCAAGATGTGACTGAGCATTGATCACTGTCATTTAAACAATGATCAGCACTAAATCAAACTGCTGCTTGTAAGATAAAAGCTTACAAAACTTCTTTGAATAAAGCAGTCACTTTACTGACATATGCCTTTTTTATTCAAGGAAGTTTTGCAAGTTTTCAGTGATCAACACTGTTAAAATAAACTGTTAATTCCTGTCTAATTACCTATGCTGTGTTCCTGTTAATGATTTTATGCACTAAGTTATCAAGATGATTGAACATGTATCTGTATATTGTAAGTATCCTCACAAACTGAGGACTTCCGAGATTATGTGTATAATAAAAGAAGAGTAGGAAAAGTTAAGAATCTCTGCATTAAAGAAGATACTTACTTTGCTCGCCTAATATATCGATATGTTTTATCCCAGTAATGCAAAATTTCTGTTGATTCATCATCATATACTCTGATGTTCTGATAGTCAAACATTCCAGGGAAGAAATTATCAATCTCTCTAGTTACATTCAAAATGTGGCCAATTCTGGAAAAAAAAAAAATCTGGACTGTGATTCTCTACTTGACTTTCTCATACATAGATATTGCATATTTTTTTATATCTATTTTTATCTCAATTACTATTAAGAGTAAAAAATAAAGTACTTACCTATGATTTTTTTTTTAAGTTGTTTGTTTTTAAAATTGAAAAATTTAATTCTCTAAAAAAGTATAAGTCGGCAACAGGACAGCCAAGCAATAAAATGGATGCATTCAGCTTATTTATATTAATACATATTATTAATATCTTTTACAAACATAACAAATTCTAATTATTAGTTTCTAGTATTGACTAACTATATTAACAATTTCAGATACCTCGTCTGTCTAAAAAAAAAGGAGGGGGGGGGGGGGCATTATCAAAGTTAATATTGCAAATACCAGCTTAACGGAGTGTGATACTATACCAAGGTTCTCATTCTTTCCAAGAAAAAAAATATAGGATTTGTAAAGGACCAAAATACATTTTCACATACATATTTTAACACAGTTCAAGCAAGATATCATACAACAAAAATAATTAACTATGCAATTTACTAAATTTTTATAGTGTTTTCTACTAAAATGTTTAATATATGTAGTAATTAATTATTGCAATAATAATAATGAAATAAAAGCACTGATAGCAAGATCAATGGCAGAGTATTGTGAATGTAAGCAATTATAACCTCTAATTTAGAGTTTTTCTGTTATGTATTATACAATTGATTAAAGGTAGCGGAAACAAAAAGAAAGGGCATATAGGCATAGGGCAAACCAGTAGTTGGTGAAGAACTGCTTTATTTAGTGACTGTATTTGTTTTAAATTTTCGATTTTTTCTAAAATTTTTGCTTTTCATGGGGGGGAAAAAAAGATGACTTTTACTGAAAAAAATGACTTTTAAGGACCTTTAAGAAAAAATAAGTATTTTAAGGACCTGTGATGGAAAATAAGTACTTCTAACATCAGAAAGCCTGGACAAAAAGACCTTCCTATGAAGACCAATTTGATCACCGTTTATAAATATATATATATGTGTGTGTTTGTGTGTGTAAAAATAAATTAATGTGTTTAAACACGATAAAGTAAAAATTGCATTTCAAATTAAAGTATATTAATTACATCTAAATACATATATAATGAATTATATGCTAAAAAATATATTTCTCTGTATATATTGCACAGGAGGGCTGTTGGGCTCCTTACTGGGCACTGCACCCTCAAGAGACACCTTAATATTATGGGTGTCACCAAGGATTCGCTTTGCAGAGGCTGCAATCATAGCGAAGAAACTGCAGCTCACATTCTATGTGAATGTGAGGCTTACTCTGCTTACAGATTCGAGCACATTGGTCGTCATGTGATTGAACCCTGGGAGCTGAATGACATTCTTGTCAAGTGCCTGCTTATTTTCGCATCGGCTACTGGTCTCTTTTCTTAGAGATCTTTTTTTTTCTTCTGGGGTAGTACAATAGACCTCTGGTCGATGTGCTGGGCTCTTCTGGAGCCACCCACCTTCATTTCATTCATTCATTCATATATTGCACAGGTTATCATCCTGTTTCAATATCCACACAAGTAATGTTTATACCAATTAATACATTAATGTTTATACCACACAAGTATTCCTTTAATTACAGCTTTTGTACTTTTTCCGCAAACGGTTTTCTTGAAACCATTGAAATCCAGGGTCAACATTGCAATTACTGACTTGATAATGCCTTCTACCTTTGGAAGAGGGTTCTCCACTTTCCAATGGTAAAAGTTTTTCATGCTGATCTTATTTCAACACAGTGTCTCATGAAGTTCTCCAACTAGCTGAACAATAAAATCTAGTCTATTTATATTTTTAGATAATACCTTCTTATATAGTATCCACACATTGATTACTATGATTAAGTTTAAAACATTGTAAAATATTTGCACCAGCCATTTCCTAGAGCTCGCTTTTACATAATATTTTCTGGCTATCGGGTCTAATAGATATTTTTTGTGGTATATAGAAAACCTTAGTAATTTTTTTTTCATCTTCAATGTCAACAGTGGGATATAGCATGCTTAGCAGGATCACACTTTTGTTATTCTTCCTTGGTATATTGTTATCGTAGTATCCCTGTGTAAGCATTGGTGATGAATAAAGTTTTTGGTGTGCTATTTTACAAGACGGTAGGTATTCGCTTCTCCTTTTGTTTATAGTTATTACTATGTTGTTCCACTACTTCAATTTATTTGCTAGTTTTAGAGATGTAAAAAAGTTGACAGTTGGGACATTTCTCCCTTATTGGCAAACTGTTCAAGTGAAAAACAACATATTCTGACACAAACTGGTGATTTAGCCTACAGCTCTCTGTGCCAATACATGGAAATACATTTAGCAGATACTTCAAAACAATGTTAACTAATACTTAAAATTTAATTTAACCATATTTGGTTTAGTACAATAAATTATGCAAAAAAGCATCTTATCTTCATTGGAAAAAACTGTTCATTGAGAGTGATATTTCAATGTGGTATGTAGCACAAATAACAGTGTTCGATGAATTCATTCAAAATAGCTGACGCTAAAGAAAACATTGGTTTTTAGTCCTTTTTACCTGATAGATTTCAAAGCGTAAAAATATCAAAATATCATTGAACTTTTCATGATTGATTGTCATAGATGAATTAGAACAGTAACATTATCAACTTTAAAATGCCCTAAAGTATTTTATATTAACATTACAAGATCTAGTAAATGATTATAAAATAATTTGAAGGTATATATATATATATATATATATATATATATATATATATATATATATATATATATATAATAAATAAATATATATATATATTTATAAATATGTAGTGTATTTAATTTTGAGGATCAAGGAAAAAAAATGAAATAGAGACATGCTAAAAAAAAAAAAGCACATTAGTAAAAAATATTCAACTAAGAGAAAATTAAAAAAAAGTTTGAGGAATACAGATCTATAATTTATTTATACACAATTATTTTACACAATAAAATTATACAAATATTTCACTGTTCTGTCTAAATATAGCATTCAAACTCAATATATTGTAGATGGCAAATTATAAAACATTCTAACAGTCTAAACAAGACCTATAATACCAAATCTGTGAGGAAGGAAAAAAATACAAAATCTCACCCATTAACAACTAGTTCTTCCAAATTAGATGCATTCCACTCAGATCCTAGATAAAGGTATTTAAATATTTCTGTAGGAGAATCCATCTGTCCTAGAATTGTCAACATTTCTTGGTCAATGAAGGACTTGTACTCTTTAAGGTCTATGTCCAAAATTTCTTCCAGACGTGTTCGTATCTAAAGAAAAGGTTAACGAATATTAAATTCAATTCACATTAATATTATAATGTACCCCAACAAATCAATAGTAGTCACAAAATATGATAATAAGGGGCATTCAAAAGTTTGAAATCATATTCCTAGTTTAGTAACCAGCATTGGTGGATTGAGAAAGAGGGTGTCAGTCTTGCTAGAGTGCATCATCATCAATTAGCTAATAACTGGACTGATAGCAAGAAAACTTACTATATGCTACAATTTTGCAAATATTTGTAGTGACATACAAAATTCCTTGTATCATGCGGCTGACTACACAAATAAAAATGACTGGAAGTTGGCAAATGAATATGTGAGGCATTCAGATTTTTTTTTTATAGTGTCTATGTCCTCAGTTGAAACAAGCTGCTCAACACTCAATGTGTACTTATAACAAAAATCACATAAGTAAGCAAAACACATATTATGACATTAAAAAAAGAAGCTTTGTATTTAGAAAGTAAAAAATAACTAATATGAATAAAAAAATAATTAATACAAACAAAAATAATACTTACAAAAATATTTAATATGAATCAGGTTTCATACTATAGATCAGTGGCCTGTAATTAGTTTCTTGTTTACCACATGAATATGTGACAGTAATTCTAGTAGGCTAGTGAATAAAAACTTGTACATAAGAATTATAACCAAAAGATGATGCCTAGATTTTTTGTCATTTATATTTAGTAGTAATGGATTTGCATATATTTTATAAGACTTAAAGCAATGTGGTAAAATTCAAGTTTCGTTTCTGATAAGTATTTTTCATTTGTGTATATATATTATATAATAAAAATATAATATGAAATTCCAATGATAAATTAGAGAGAAGTTGTAACTCATATAACCATTACTTAAAATATAAGCTAACTATGTAAAAAGAAGTAAAAAATCTGATGTGGGCAACACATGACTTTCCTTATATAATGTAATGAATTTACCACTTTTACAATAAAAAAATAGATTTTTCTTATAGTAGATACTAATATTCTTTCCAAGATATTGAATTTTCGACAATTAGTCGACATTTTCATTGATTTAGCATCATTTTTATCCATTTGGCGAGATTTTCATTAATTTGGCAACATTTCAAAAAGTCGCCAAGTTGGCGATATTCCGCCAAATTCGTCGCCAAAATCTCGCCAAGCGTTATGCATTAAGAAAAAAAGTTATTCTTACAGCAGATAAATGACTATTGGCGTTCAAATACAAAAGTATTATTCAAAGTATATTTTTTCATGAATGGAACGAGCTAGATCCACGAGAATGATGTCACTCAATTTATCGCATGGTATTACATATGAAAAGTGAACATGTTTCTCAATAGGAATTTTTTTTTTATGTGACTTTTTCATAATTTTTTTGAAAAATGTACAATATCTCGAGAACGGTTCATGTTAGCGTTCTAAAATTTATGCCAATCGTTTTCTAATGAAAAATTACATAAGAAATGTCTATTTGCGTAACTTTATTAGCGGTTTTGATTTTTTGACGATTTTTTCAAAATTTCATTCGAAAATTTAGGGGGGTTCTGAACATTCGATTGTGTATGAAAGCAATAGGCTTCCAGTGTTTACGGATTGTGATTTTTGTACCAAATTTGGTTCGAATCGGTCCATTCGTTCGTCAGTTATCGTCTCCACAGACTCACTGACACACACACATACACACATACTTTCACACACACACACACACACACACACAGACATCACTTCAAAAATGTTTGATTCGTGATCAGGGATGCTTGAAACGTGCTCTCCCGTCGAAAACTCGAATTCGAATTTTCGACCCCGTCACAATACTTTCCTTATACATTATGTATATAAGGAAAGTAAAAATAGAGATTCATTAATCAAGAGGAGAATAAAGTGTGTGTGTGTGTGTATATATATATATATAATTGTAAAAATCACTCTGAAAAAAGGCTCTTTAGCTACAAAAATCTACTTTATTAAGCTAACAATCTTAGAACATAATTTCTTATATTGGTCGAGTTATACGTCAGCGTCCACCTAGCCACCTAGCAAGATATTTCAGTGCAGTCTGCTGGGGTTTCACACAAATTACATTTGTGGCAGAGGAGGAATCTGATGACAGCATGGGAAACATGCTGTCTTCGTGTTTTCCATACTTCAAAAATGTGATGAGGATGCAGTTTTAGATGAGAAAGTTTACACATAGCGGTTAAAATTAGTGGTCAAATATGTTGATGTAGAGAAAAAGAGGAAGTACAGGCAGTCTTTGATAACATTATTAGTGTGGGATAAAATTTAATGTCACAAGAAGCGATTAACATGAGATAGGAATTTTGGAATAAGAATTATGAAAGAAAAGGGTGTATTAATTGGGGAAGCTTAAAATTTCTATTTTATATATATATATATATAGATACTGTGGCTTACTAAAATATGAAGGATACATGCAAATATGATTAAATAAAGAATTTAAAGTTATTAAGTAAATGGAATGAAAATGCAAAATACATTTAATTTATTGCGCAAATGCAGCTAATAAATAAAATGATTTCAATAATAATAGTAGTTTGAAAGTCCAATAAACGAAAAGTAAGAAGTTGCAACACACACACACACACACACATATATATATATATATATATATATATACACACACACACATATATATATATACACACACACACATATATATATATATATATACTATATATACACAAGCAGTATACCTGTTCTTCGTATGGAATATATAATATAAAGAAATTTAAAATTCACATGTGCAAATTCCTACAGTTTTCTTAATGACATTGTTATTCAAAACATTTTATTAAAATATTTAATTTAATTCTCATGAAAATAAGTATAAGTATCTTTGTTTAATTTTCCTATAAAGAAGTATATAAGAATCTCTGTTCTTGCTATACAAAATTATCTTCATGTACACATATGAAGAATAAAACACTCTGTTCCCGTTTGTAAAATTTATAAAAAATATGAAAGTGGATTAATATATACCAAAATGAATGGGTATTAGATTAATTTATTATTAACACCAAATTCTATAAGAGTACTGGACAGAAAACAATTGAAATCGAGATAAAAAAACCATAGCTGGAAATGGATTGGACAGGACTTAAGAATAACACAGCACAACATCCCTGCTGTGGCACTTACTTGGGTGCCCGAAGGAAGAATATCTCTGAATCGACCCAAGCTAATGTGGAGAAAACTAATAGAACAAGATAGAAATCTGATGAGATGGGCAAGCTGGTCAGAAGCAAGGACTGTGGCACAGGATCGACCAGGGTGGCAATGCAAGCTGGAAGCCTTATGTTCCACTGGGCACAATGATGCTGATCAGTTAATGGTATTCAAAAATAAGTCCATGTTACTTTTATTCTGTTTCAACAAATGGCCAAACACAATATATGAGTTTGAAACATCTTAGTCAAAATGAAAGAGATGTTAGAAATTGAAAGTACAAATAATTTTCCCGTAATTTAAATCCGAAAACCTTAATTGGTATAATACAGCCAAAACTGTAATTCCAATAAAATTTATTTTTATATGCATTTTTTATTTAAATCAGAAAAGATTTAATAAAATCATATGATGTATAAACACACTCGATTTAATTCCATTGCTAAGCAATATGATATATTTTTCTTTAAAATCTGCTGATCTGTACTTTAGATTATCACTTCAAGTTCCCCCTCCCCCCTAAAAAGACAATTTTTTTTCACTGAATACTTCTGTCAATAAAAATTCACTTACATATTTGCTAGTGACTTCATCCAAATCAACAGACATCATTAATTCTTTTAACTTTGTTCTTATGTGTCTTTCCGTTTCTTCCCGTTCTGTTGGCCTAAAAATATTTAAAGTTAAACTTAAGAAAAAAATGCACATGGATTAATAACAAATATGGAAAATTAAGGGAATAACAGAACAGTCATTTTAAATCAGAATTGATCATGGATTAATAATTTCTCAAAATGTTTACAATAGATGGACTGGATTTTTCAAAAATTTTACTACATGTGAAATGAGCATTATATATATATATATATATATATATATATATATTTACAAATGGCCAGGCACGTGAGCATTATATATAATTCTTAAACATTCAACACATAAAATAAATGACTAAATACTGCAGTAACACAAACTTCTGAATGTTAAAATCAGCAAAGAGAAATATTGTTTTCTATTGAATTGTTGATATATTTTATTGAATGGTCAAAATTTTTAGATGACTTTTAGATCGTGCAGCTATACAACTTAGTGATTTGTCCATCTCTTTTTCACAGGGTTCCATTTTGCAAAAAATTTAAGAGAATTTGTAACAAATGTACAGTTTTTGCTTTGCATTTAACAAATTTTATTAAGTTATTGGTTATTTAAGTCTTCATATTTCATGAATTATTTATTTTAGACAGTTGATCGAACATTTATGAAAAATGCACTATTAGGAAGTCAGATATTTTATGAAATGCTCTTTTAAAAAATTTTGTAGCATGTACATTTTTAAGTTTAGAACTATGGAAGGGCTATTTTTCACGTTTGAATAGCAGTGAAAAGTGCATATTCTACATTAGAAATTTTAAAAAACATTCTAAAAACAAAAAAAACTAAGATTTCTTCTAAACAGACCTCCTGAAATTACTATCGTACATTGAACAGAACTTCGCACAGATCAACTTCTTTGCTTTTATTGGCAGTCAATCATTTTCACAAATTAATCATTGAAAAGGAAATGAAATAAATATTGGCATCATGAAGTACTCAATTTTTTAGAAAAGCTTTTATTAAAAATTAAATGTTTAATTGAAAAAAATATTCTACATATATTTGAATAAATATCATTCAAGCAAGCTTTTCTTTCAGTGCATAAACATATTTTACTGTACTATGCATAATGCATGCAATTGCTGCTCATGAGTTTTTAAATTCTTTTAATGATCATTCTATAATGAAAACTTTCCAGAAACATACATTTAAATAAGTTTGAGAAAGTGTGTTATTCTTAAAAATCTTTATTCCTAAAAGTTACAAATTCAATAAAGTTGGGTTAGTTTGGTCTGTAGAAAAGATGTTGAGAAACACTATTTTAGAACATTATATTTAGTACACTAAAAGAATTTAGAAAGTATCATTTTGTTATAAAATATTTCGTAAATATTGGAAGAGGAAGAGACAAAGATCAGCTAGACTGAGTAAGATACCAGATAGATACCAGTTGCGAAAATTTTTTAAGGTTTGAGTAGTGGTAGTTAATAGAAAATGTTTTTGATATAAATTATGATGAAACTTTTAAATACTCAATCAGTACATGGTTTATACTTATCTTAATGGGCTAGTATAACACACACTAATTGCTCTTTTGCTGCTCCATGTCCTCGGAGGAGTCGGACGGTCTGGCCTTTCGACACACTAATTGCTCTAATTCACAGCATAACATAAACTGGTAATGAATGATATATTTTTAAAAGTGTACCTATTATTGAAGTTTAGTAGTCTTCCAGTTGTTAAAATTCTGGTTGGTTACTACTATGATAAAATGAAGTTTTTGGATTGGCCATACTGTCAAAGAAATATAATTTTTATGGAGAACTTTCTATAGAAAATGGAACAGTATTTGTGAAATACAGATAATGAAAAATCAGCACATGCAGCCTGTAAATACCATCCAAGCTGTGCATTGAACTTATGCCATGCAGATTGATAATATTTGATTAAAACACAATCTTCATATATTAAACACGAAGATAAGAATATCTAAAAATGTAAGTGACAACCTATAGCATAGACGATATCTATTTTTGAAATTATGTGGCAGAAGTACTTCTTTAAAAAATACCATGATGAACACTTTTGATAAAATTAAAAATGTAATGTTTACATCAAATCTTGAATCATCACCTAAGGCTAAATGTTTCATAGCTAGAGCTTGAGGGTTGATGGTTTAACAGAGTTACATAAAAAGGCTTGATGGTCAAGTAGCACTTTCAGAAAATGCTGATCTTTTTTTTTAAGTACCTGTCTAAGATTACAAAGTTTTGCACAGAAGACTGTTTTTCTTTTATCCTGTAGATTTCGGCATAATGCCTCACTAAGCTAGCATTAACTTTTAAACTTCTAGCAAAGTCCCTATCATGCTTTTCAAGAAGACAGATGGCAATTTCAATCTATCAAAAAACTTCTAACAGAATTTTGGTAGTTAAGCTTTCAAACATAGGAATTGGTGAGTTTTTAAATATTTTTATCTTTTCTATTCTTTGAACAGTGGGTAAAAGGCTGATGTGAGAGGTAGTATCATAGTGTAATAACTGCAAAACAAGTATAGTAGCAATGAAAAAATAGCAGAAATGCAGAGCATTGCAAGTTGAAACATCAAAACAGATGTATGTCTGTATTGTGCACCATAACATGTCAACTGCAGATCTTTATGTGGATAAATAATACAACAGTTAAACCAATAGAAATGTTCAGATTGAAGTGAATAGGATGAGGTTTAAACAAGTTCTGATATGAGTTAGTTATGTACAAAGAAACAAAGCAAAACAATCTTTAGTTGTATATACTTAACAGGAAACAGCATTCATGACAATGTATGAAATAACTTCATATCAACATACTGTAATCGGACTGTGTCAGGAGAAGGCGGCCTTCTGGATTCAATATCATCCATAGCATGCCTGAAAAGCAATTGAGCATAACTGTAAGAATTGGATTCATTTATGCAAAACAAATGACAGTAAAATTACCTGTATTATAGGATTATCCAACCCGAAATTTGGGCCATGTAAACTCCAACAATGAAATGTGAATAGTGGGTAAAGCAATGAAATTTCTCAAAAATTAATACAGGAATTATCGTTTTGGCAGTGCTGCACAAAACCATACAGCACAAGCATTATAAATTACTTATTATCTTTCATCATACATACATTCAAGAAATGTCATTTTCTAGTAGATTTTTCAAACAATAAAAAATGTTTATTGCATATTTTAGTAAAAATCAGACTGTCTTTTGTTACATTTATCATTTTAAGTGTCAATTTTTATAATAAATCAGCAGCTTTAAAGAGGCTAATTGTAAGTCAAACTTAACAGAAAAATGCTGTGTTGCTCTGTCTTCTACCTTAAAGAAGGCTTGTTTTGCCCTTGGAACAATTTCATACCCATATACTTTTGTTTTACTTTCTTAACAGATATTTTTATCTACAAACACAATCATATATTCTGTTTACAGATATTAACTTTTTTCCCTACTGTCCTTATCAATAAAATATATTTATTTTGTTTGAAAAATAGTATAAATTAAATTTACTTCTAAATAGTAATTGCATATGGGTTATTTGGTAATAAAATTGTATCACATAAGCATGCTGAGGAAAACAAAAGCATAACATCAAAATTTAAAAAGGTAGTTCAATAATGTATCATAGCAAATTTTATTACAACAAACTTTCAATAATGGAATATTCCATTACCATATACTATTTAGCATATAGCATGTGAAAATAAAAAAATATATATATATTCAGGATTGAAAACTGAAGAAAGAAAAATTTGAAGAAAAACTTATATTTTAGCATAAAAAATTTTAATATGCATTTTCAAACACTTCTAAAATTTGTAGGAATAAAGTTATATTTCAGTGCATACCAGATACTCATAATTTAATTCCTACAATCATTTTTTACACTGACTAGTAAATGTACAAAAATTCCTTTAATTGTGCCTACTTCAGTTATATATATCTAAAAAATATTTTCTACACTATGTTTTAAGTGAAATAAAAATGAACCTTTTGAATACTGTAAAATGTAATAATGAATATATAAGGTTACCCAATTTAGTATCATCAAGCAAAAGTTAAATATTTATTAAAAAAGATTTCCCTGTACGTCCTTATGCAAAATAAAAAGTAAAAGTATGTAACTGTATTCCGTATTGTAATAATGAATATATACGGTTACCCAATTTAGTATCATCAAGCAAAAGTAACTTTTTATACTATTTGTTGTTCCTGCCTTTGCTGGAGTTACTGTTCTGTCTCAAGCATGCTAACAAAAGAGGCTCATTATTGCCTTTGAAACCATGTCTTTAAAAAATTGTTTTATGCTGTAGCTTATGAAGTATTTTAAATTTCATATTATTTAATTCAAGTTTGAGTAATTTCTTTTTCATAAATATTTATTAAAAAAGATTTCCCTGTACGTCCTTATGCAAAATAAAAAGTAAAAGTATGTAACTGTATTCCGATCTTTGGTTATAATTATTAAAACATGAAAATCATAAAAATGTATTCTATTTTACCATTCATTAAGACAGGACCGATCCGAGCCAATACGCTTCTCATAGTAATCAACCCAATGATGAGTTCCACCACACTTAAAGTAGTTGTATTCTCTTGCTTTGGAACTAGCCTTATGGAGAGTCTGCAGAGCAGACCTAGAAAGAGAGCAAATTACCAATTCAAGACTTATTTCACTTAAATATGAATAAGCTATTGATGAAAAGCACGATGTGTAAATGCAATAAAATAGAAGTCATTTTAGCAAATGTCAGATTACCAAAATTAGATACCTTCCATATTTTTAAAGTCAGAGGTCCACAAACTGTTGCTCATGAGTACTAGTTCTTAGAGTTAATGCACATCTTGAACTATACTAATTTTTACTTTCTCATACTGCACTGAAAAATTATTAATTTACTAAATTACACATTTTTGAGTGAGTTTGATATTTTGACAGAGAAACATGTTTCAAGATCCCCTGAACATATTTCAAACACTTATAGCCATATGCCGGTGTGTGTGGTCATGCAGAGATTAAGAATAGTGTAGGAGATGCTATCCACAACGTGACAGTGAAAATGAGACACCAAGAAGGAATGAGCAGAAATATATGCAAATTGCAGGGTAGACACAGCTAACCAAGTTATGTAAATGATGCGTAATGCGCAGGTGTCCCGCGTACGTTGAGTGAGATATAAGGGAAGGAACCTGCAGAATCGGCAACAGTCGCGCCGCTCTGTGTGCCAGGGAAATCATTTTGCAATTTTTTTTTGTTTCAGAGGAAACGTGTAGTAGCAGAGACTGCCAGACTGCCGCCAACCGAGGCAGTTCCAGCAGACAGATGATTTCACGAGAGGTATGGTGATCGGACTCAGAAGGGCAGGTTGGTCCATATGTCAAATCTCAACGGACAGCGACCTATACCCGTCCACGGTGCACCGACTGTGGCGAAGATGGCTGGAACAAGTTGGAGCACATTTGAAGGGCGATACTACAGCCAGAGCGACGTCAACATGCGTGGACCGAAGCATCCGTCGGCAAGCGTTGGCGGCCCCGCAGGCCACTTCCGTCGCCCTTTTGCAGCATGTCCAGGACACCCTTGATGCTCTCATATCAACCAGGACCATTATCCGCAGATTGGTCGCCGGCGACCTGCACTCATGGCGCCCGGTAAGAAGACTGCCATTAACCCAACAGCAAAGATGCCTCCGTTTGCAATGGAGTCGGGATAGAGTCACGTGGACAGCGGAATGGCACAGGATCGTGTTCTCAGACGAGTCACGCTTCTGTTTTAGCAATGACAGTCGCCGTGTACGCGTCTGGCGCCGAACTGGTGACAGGTCCAATCCGGCCGCATCTGTGGAACGCCACACCGCGCGACAACGCGTCATCATGGTTTGGGGCGCCATCGCTTACGTTAGCAGGTCACCCCTGGTCCATATTGCGGGCACTATGACGGCCCAACGATACGTGGATGACGTGCTGCGACCGGTGACACTACCCTTCCTTCAGGGGGTGCCCAATGCCATTTACCAGTAGGATAACGTCCGACCACACACGGCACCCATCAGCCAACATGCCCTACAAGGTACCTGCTGGCCACCAGTCTCTCACCAATCGAACACGTCTGGGACGTGATTAAACGTCGCTTGCGTGCGCTGCCATCGCCGCGTTCAGAAGACACTCTGTTAAATGGTTGACAGGGAATGGGCAGCCATCCTTTACTCTGTACCTAGACGTGTTGCTGCCTGTATCGCCGCCCGCGGTGGTCCTACAACTTACCACTCCTTCTTGGTGTCTCATTTTCACTGTCACGTAGTGTATTTTATCCCATGAAATTCAAAACAGTAATTTTAAAATCTTTAAAGCATTTTGCCATTGTTGATTCTCCATTGTTTCTGTGATCGCTTTTCGCGACAACGTCTGGGGGGAGGGGGGAATTTTAGCATATGTCTACCAAGTAACACACACACACAAAAGAAAAATTAAATTAAATTTTCCAGTGTTTATATAGAATATTATGGTCTAAATATAGCTGTATGAAAAACAATGAACGGTCGATTACAAAAACGCTCATTTCTGTACACATGTACAGATATTTTCATATCTGAATTGGCTACGTGAATGTCGTATTCTAGGAGCTAGCTGATCATCGGAAAGATAAATAGTATAAATTCTGTAAGCTTATCTTTCTTGAAAATTCGGCGAACAGAATACAAACTGTTGTCTGTTAGAAAGGTACAAATTAACCCTTCGATTCTTTTTGGAAAAATCCCGATTTTTCTTTTAAATATTTTATAATATTAAAAATTTAGAATATTTTTCTACTGAATGTCCGGCTAACTAGAATTACAATTTCTTAAAATTCCGACTAAAATAAAAAGCCCTTATGCACAGTGAAATTAATCTGCCTCCTCTTAGCCAGAGATAAAAATTCCTTTTCCAATGGATATGCGAAATAATAATAATAATAACAATAAAAAGAGCGAACTTCGTTGTGCTCCGACCACAAGAGCAATGGATTAATAATAATAATAAAAATAGTACAGAAAAATATTCTTTTCCATACGTGAAGATGCAAGAACACGGCAAATAAATAAAATTCCGAGTTGCTATTTTTTTTTTTTATTTCACCTTTTTTTTTTCTGTGAATGTCCTCCTCCCCTCCCTCCCAACAACACCACGTCTATAAAGTTAAAGGCAAAGAATACTCAGCGAGTAGACTTGCCAGTGCTTGCCATCACGCTCTTCGGACTGTCACGCTTTCACTGTTTTTTTTTTTTTTAATTATAAGTACAAAATATTATTCTTTTAACTGATAAAAATTGACTTTCAATCTCTTTGACGAACCTTTTGATATGCCATTGGCTCCCGTTCAAGACTGGGATGCCCAACTAGTCGTCCATTCCATGTACCCCAAAAACATTCTATAACTTAATTCCAATAAGAAATAAAGTGAACTCTAAAATTGATATTAGTTGTGTTTTAAACATGAAATAGGATTGCATTTGGAAATACACCAAAGATAAATAAATATCCACTGACTGACAAGTGCGGTACGAAAACAGATATCTTGTTTTGGTTCTTCGTATTTGACGGAATCCGCATTTTCTGTTAAAATCAGAACATCTTGCTTCATCAATATACATGTATGACCATCTATTTCATCGAATATTTGAAAATATTGTCAAATCTGGGCAATGTCAACCATCTGATTAATATTTAGTTTAGTATTCACTATTACTAATTTTATTTCGTTATATAATTTGTAATATATATAACAAAATCATAAGTTTTATTTTCCCTGAAATGTGTAATAAACGTAATAATACTTATGTAAATGTTACCTATCCGATTATTCTTTTCCCGTATATATATATATATATATATATATATATATATATATACTTACCAACAGACAAAACAAAAGTTTCATGAAACAAAATTGAAAATAAATATTAAGTGTCAATATCCGCAGATTGCTTTGTTCTTCCAAACACTTACATCGAACATTTTACATCGAACATGGTTTTCGTCAGACAAATGTTTTGTGTTCGACGAGCAAATTTCTTGTTTTGGAACAATGTTTTGCTTTGTGTGTACCGTTCAATTTAAAATACATGTAAATATTTTGTTCGAAATTCGAATCTTGGTCAAGTTTCGATCTGTGGACACGCAGCTTAAATCTACGCAATCCAATTTCTTTGCTTTAAACAATTTTATAAGGGCAAGCCACTGATTTTGATAATTGACATTTTTTTTACATCTGAAACATTAGAAAATAAATAATATAATTCGTTAGGCTTATACTTCCATTGCAAATAATAGCATCCAAGGACCGGTTTCGAGCTTATGCTCTCGTGGGCATAGAATTTCCGATATCTGCAATAACCGCAAAAAACTTGGTCAATACTTTGCGAACCTCTACGTCTACGGGAACTATCAAATTCAGTCCTAACATGCAGCCGGTTTCAAATTTCTTTAAAATTAGCTCAGGTAACACAAGTCTGCAACGACCAAATTCACAATCACAGAACCAATTTGCAGAATTGTTCACAGTTCGCATGCATGGCAAGTTTCTTGCTGTCATTAAGGTTGGTTGGTTGATTAAGGATTTTTGGCACAAGATCCAAAGAGGATAAGCTGCGCCAGACATATGGTATTAAATACAGATAAATGTAAAGAATAAAAACAAGTGTATAATCTAAAAGAGTGTATGACTAAAACAAGACAATGCAAGAAGGATAATGATGGAAACAAGATGAAAAATGTCTAAAAGGTGATAGGAAGTGAATTTAAATATGATGGTAAAAACCGATGTCTAATAAGAAAGGAAAAATCCCTGAATGAGGATTTTCTCCAATCAATTCCGTCAAAGTTAAAGTATACGTTTTAAAATGTTTAAAACGAAACTGTTTATATTCAGGACAAGTAATTAGAATATGTTTTACACTCGCTGCGGTTTGACAAACATTACAAAGGGGTTCAATTTCTCCTAAAAGTAAATGCCTATGAGTAAAAAGAGTGTGACCAATACGCAAACGAGTTAAAATTACATCCAGTTTCCTACATTGGAAACTAGTCCATTTTTGTACTAAGGGCTTTATCTCGTGCAACTTATTATCAGATTGCTGATTCCAGGACGACTGCCATTTGTCATGAATATTTTTGAGAACAAATTGTTTGATGTCAGTTAAAGGGATAGTCAGATTCAAAGTTTGAGTAGCTGATTTAGCAGCAATGTCTGCTAACTCATTTCCTTTGATGCCAACATGTCCTGGGACCCAACAGAATTTAGTATGGTATCCTTGCCCCTTCAGACGATGCTCATACTTAAGGATATCAGAGGCAATGTGGTAATTCATAGCTCTCTTCGATGATAAAATCTGTAATGAACTCAATGAGTCAGTATATATAATGTGTTTTTTGGACTTTTGATAAGAGATGAAGATTAGGGACTGGTAAATAGCCATAATCTCAGCTGTAAAAATAGAGCAAGATGCATGTAGTTTATAAGACTTTATAGTATTGTTGCAAACATAAGCTAAACCAACGTAATCTCCTGCTTTGGAACCATCTGTAAAAACAGGAGTAAACTCTTTATACATATTCCTATGTTCTCCAAACAATTGCACATAAATAGCCGGGTTGGTGTTAGTCTTTGTAAAATTGTAAAAAGGGTTGAGAAAGGAGAAATTATTAACATACCATGGAGGGGTTTCAAAAAACTTTGTTTTACGAACATAAAGCTCTACTAAAGGGGAAGTTTCTACTATATTGCGTATCCGCTTGCCAAAAATAGGAATGCATGAAGGTCTGTGGTCATACAGTCGATCATAATGATCATCAAGGAATGCACGTTGTAACGGATGGTTATGTACGGACATGATACGAAAATAATAATTCAGTGCCAGCTGTTCACGCCTTAATTGTAAACATGGCTCATTAGAGACAGCATATATGCTTTGAACTGGAGATGTCCTAAAGGCTCCTGAGCATATACGTAATGCCTTATGGTGAATTGGATCAAGCTTTTTTAGCACTGATGTTCGTGCTGATCCATACACAGAACAACCATAATCTAGTTTTGACCGAATAACAGCTCTGTAGATGCGAAGCATGGAAGTAAGATCTGCACCCCATTTAGTATTTGAGAGGACTTTTAAGATGTTAAGAGCTTTCTCACATTTATTTCGCAGTTTCTGGATGTGGGGCAAGAAAGTAAGCTTTTTATCGAACCAAACCCCTAGAAATTTTATTTCCTCTACTACAGCAATCTTTACACCTCCCATAAAGATTTCTGGGGGTGAGTGGATACCACGTTTTCTGGTGAAATGAACACAACAAGTCTTTTGAGTGGAAAACCCGTACCCATTCACATTTGCCCATCGTAAGATGTTATTTACGGTGGCTTGACATTGTCTTTCCACAGTACGCATATCGTGAGCTTGGTAGGCAACTTGCAGATGCTGTCATTAAGGATATGGGACATTATTCCATGCTGACAAGCGCGAAACCGGTCCGTCCATGAATGCTGTTATCTGCAGCAGGAGTGTAACTTTTGGAGCGCCCCCCCCCCCTCCCCCTACAAGCGGGTTCTGTGAGTATGAATATAATAAGTGAAAAATTATTTGATTTAGATTACGTCGGATTTGCGGCAAAGATTTAATGTAGGTTATCAGTTTAATATCGCTGGTCCAGAATTTGTATCGTACAGATGTGACTAACTCACTGAGTGATGAATTACACAAGCCAAACTGCTGAAGGTAGGAACTTGAAACTTTGCATATACGTGGGACTTGGCCAATAAGTAATGAGAAAAATATAAAATCTTGAAATTTTGCTTGAAAAATGTATAAATAAATCACTTTCATTTTTTATTCTAACAGCTGTATAACTTTCAGATGTGACTCGAAAACGGCTAGACACATAAAATTCATTTTTTATCATCATGCGCAGAAAAATTATCTTAAATTTGATTCTTTGTGCACAAGCAACTGCTCGTGAGACATTTTAATTTAAAGTGTTCTCGGATGATGGTTTTATATTTTATAATTCAATTTTTTATTGCAGTTTTGAATTTCATTTATAGCCACAGTAACAGAATTATACTTTAAATACCGAAATCCTTTACTGGTTATTCTTTTAATCAAACTATTAAAAAACGTTATAACTGATTTTCAGATTAAAATGTGTGAAAACTTCGGTTTTTGATAATCAATTTTTATTAAATGTACTGGTGTCACATTAAGTAATCACTAGCCATCCAGCAACGCGAAGCGTGGGTGGAAATGGCTAGTCTAGATATATTGTGTAGATTGTTTGAGTCAATTAGCAAGTGCAATCTCTTTTCTCAAAGCAAGTCTTCTTTCAACTGAGCAACTTATGCATCGTGATTTTTGAGGGAATCTTACAATGAGTGTCCTGTCCTGTTTGTTCAGACTGAGTATTGGGCTTCAACTCCGAATCCATCTTGTTCCTAGCCAATCCTACTTCATAAAGACGTCGCGAACCCGGAAATAAGAAAGAAAAAATATCTTCCACATACTGAAGCAAAGCAGGTGGGGAAATAGCTCTTAAATAGCCGCAAAGCAAACGAAACTTAAGTATATAAAAATATTAGTCACATTTAAGCGAAAAATAATCGTGGGGTTGAATGACCGGCACCGGAAGCACAAGCTACTCGAAGATCGATACAGCTAGCTCAGCTATGCAAGAATGCCCTTTGAACAAGGCAGGCACCAAGCAAACAAATATTAGCTGGCGAGAAAGTTAATCAATATTATGGGAAACAGAACAGAATCAAAACCAGATTTACTGACAGCGGAGCTTACAAAATTTCATTGTAAGAATAAACTGATTTTTTTCTTCATGCATTTCCGGGAACGTAGTCCTTTAACCATTGGATTTGAATAAGTACCAGATTTGACTTATTAACACACGGTATTACTGGATTTGGCCTTTTAACACACAGTATAAGGTGTCCTCTACCAAGTTTTTGTCCTCAAACAAAATTTGTTAATTTTTATTACGGAAGGAAGGGCTTTAGATATAATAATTATATCTAATATTAAATAATCTTATGGTTATATCGTTCTTGGAAAAAATACAATCTGAAAAGGATTAGTAAGAATAGAAAATATTACTTTATTTTAAAATTAAAGATACTAAGAAAACAGTTATTACTAATGCTTAAAAGTATTTTAATTTGGGGAAAAGAAAACAACAGTTTACTAAATTTCTAAAATAAAAATAAAATTTAATATTTCTAATATAAAAATAAATTTTAATATTTCTAAAATAAAAATGCCTTTTCGAAACAATATAACAATAAACATTTATTTCAAGGATCGCGCCTTAAAGTAAAGGATTTATGGTGACAATAGTATGCTAGAGAAAGGCATGAATGATTTGTAGCGTGTTCGATATAACTGTATTAAAAAATCAACAGTAGCTCCAGTCCGATTGAGCCGAAATGGCTTTGCGCGAATAACATATTTTTTTTTTGCGGATAGTTTATCTCTAGACATTTTCAAAATATTCAACTATCGAAATTAGTACCACCTTTTCAAAATATTAAAGTTCACTTTTCAATTCGAAATTATAACCACTATATTTCGAAAATCACAAAATTTATCTGAAATCCAATTATATAACCTTGTAGAGCTTTCAAAGAGCTACAAATTACTTCTTCATAGCTAGCACTATTAGTCTTCTGAGATATAAACTTGAAAAATGGAACATTTTCAATCTTCTTGAACTTGAAGTAGCAAGAAAGAAAAAAGTTCTTTTACCCCAGAAGTAAAATAAATAAATAAATAAAATAATGACTACCTTTGCGAGTTTCATCCGATTACAGTAACATTTTAGCACAGAACTCATAATGATAACGTAATATCATATTAAACAAATTAGAGTGATGTATTTTAAATTCGCAAAGTTAGAAAACCGGTATATAAAATCCACTTTGTTAGATAAACAACTGTTTTCACGTCTGGATAAATATCTTCCATTTTATATTTATCGTCTGCTCGGTATAAAATTGATTTTGAAATAGAAATTTCGACAGATTTTTGGCTCTAAATGTTCATTACCTTTAGACTAATTCGAATTAAAAAAAATTCTTGACGAGCCGGATTGTCTGGGGACGTGGCGTATCTTCGTACCGAAATTCGCCGCTATCCGAAACTTAAATTTTCCACTACAGTCGACACAGACATAAATTATCTAGGGTGTATGCTACGTAAGTATACAAACATGTTAAATGAAAATTTTGTGTTATGCAAATTTTCTACGCTTTGCAACTCAATTTGAACAAAACCAGTCCCGTCGTACCTAGATGGAATTAATAGTAAATCCTTATTTCAAAAATAAACTTCGTCAGATTAATAACATATTTAAAAATACTTTGACAAAGAGCGAAGTTTGCATTCAATCCACTTTAAAAATGCAGCAGATTCTTCTATAACCAGGTTCTGCTCTAAATAGCTTATTCTAACAAAAACAGAGTCACGGTTTAGCGTTTCCACTTCGCTTTCAATTTCAACTATTTTATACTTGCTTCAGTTGTTCCTTAGACAAAAACAGTTTTCGCTTTCTTTCCGATGAAATTAAAGAAAATAAAAAAGGATGTAACGATAAACTTTTTGGCATCGGCGCAGAAAGTTCAAACGTATTGTCAATGTGGATATAGGGTCTATGTGCATTTTGGATACAATAATGCATTACAAGAAAAGTATAACGTTAATCTTGAGTCTTATCTGCAAAGCCAATATTTTATATTTTTTGCAAAACTATAGAAATGAAGTATGGGTGGGATATGCGATGATTCCAACCCGATAAAGCCCGGCGATGACTCATTATATGGAATTGCAATATACATCGATCCTTTTTATTAATAATTAGCTTTCATATTTAATAACATTCATCATCATCATAACTCATCGTGCCTAGTGACACATAAGGTTTTCAGCTTGCGTCGCCACCCTGGTCGATCCTGTGCCGCAGTCCTTGCTTCTGACCAGCTCGCCCATCCAATCAAATTTCTCTCCTGCTCCAGTCTCTTTCAAGTTAGCTTGGGTCGACCCCGAGATCTTTTTCCTTCAGGCGCCACAGCAGGGATGTTATGTTGCGGCATTCTTAAGACATGTCCAGTCCATTTCCATCTACCTTTTTTTATTTCCATCTCAATTGCTTCCTGTCCAGTACTCGTGGCAGCAGACGACTCTGCTTCTGCCAAAGACATCGATTGAAGATGCTAGGAACTTGTACCCGAATTATAAGTTCAGAGTGGAAGCTAATTTTGATCTAACCTTATAATGTCGGTCTTGTAAGCATCGGGTCCCAAGTTTGGTGACCGAGTGCAACAGACCTTAATTCTTGTTCTAGGGTTGTTGATGTTGCAGCGCGATCCATCATTGCCATGCGCACAACTTGCCTGTCCTCACGTTTGGTGGTGCGACGAGGCTGGTGCAATCGTTCCTGTCGGTTGGTCCGTCCTGCCTGCACCCGCTGATTCCATATTCGCATCACTGTGGCTTGATTTTGTCCAACACGAGCACCGATTTCTCGGGAGGATAATCCGCAATCTCTATAAGCCACAATTCTTCCTCTGTCAAACTCAGAAACGTGCTGGAATGGCTGCCATATTCTTCGATGAGGCATACTGAAGCTTCCCACACAAAAACACAGGGTGAAAACAACATTCCTGTACTTAAAAACAGCCTTCTCTTCTCCCCTTATATAGCTCTTGTAGGTGGCGCTACTGGCGCACATGATTTGCATATGAGCTAAAATTCTAATCATTTGTATCTCCTATTGAGGTCCACGTATGGTGCAAATTTCATGCTTATTGGATGCTTCCTTCATGGTGTTGCATTTTGGATGGCCAGCAGTGTGTATATATATATATATATATACAGTCGAACCTCGATATGTGAAATTTGAAGGGAGTAGAAAAAAAATTCGAGATATCGAAAATTTGTAAAATTTTAAGGAATTCATAAAAGAATTTATACATCCTAGTCCTATACTTCACACATTTTTAAAAAAATAATTTACTTTATCTTACAGACAGAGAATTGGGTATTACCCAAGAAAATGCTGACAACAAATAAAGCTAAGCTTGAAATGATTGGATACACATTTAATGTAATAAGCATTATTAAAATTTAATCTTGCATTTCTTGCAAAATAGTCATCTATGACAGTTTGGTTACAGGTACTGAATCTTCAATATCTATCACATTTTCCAAATGAGCTAGGCGGATCCAAATGAGCTTAATTTTGTGGCGATAGTTTTCTTTAAAACTCTGAATAATACCTTGATCCAAAGGCTGTAACATAGCTGCGAACCTTGGAAAATGAAAATAAGGGAGATTTTTAAATATATGCAATTCGCGACAAAAGTCGAAAAATCGCACAGCGCGATAACAATTTCTTTTTTTATTGAAAGCATAAAAGGGAATTTTCAAGACAGAATAGGAATTTTTTCCCCCTCTACTACAAAACTGCACCATAAAAAATAGACAAATATGATAAACAATCTGTATTGTATCTATAAACACAATTTAATTTCAACGAATACAAAATAATTAAAACATCTTTTAAAAAATAAGCACATTCGTTAGAGTTATTCTCATCAGAGTCTATAACAATGTTCATTACACTGAATATGATGCATAAAGAAAAAGGTCATTGGTTACTGTTTAATAATCATTCACATGTCTTTGACACAAAAACACTTCTCTGCAGATAAAATATTGAATGAAAGAAATCTTTTGGTAAGTAAAAATACAGCACGTAAAAGTTCTGTATAATTAAAAAATGTCAAATTCAATCCTTCTTACTACTTAAAATTAAAGTAGTAGCTCTTTTTGCTTTTTTTAAGAACTCCTTACTAAATTCTTTTTCAATATCCCTTCACAGAGTTCATACCGATTTTTCAGAAAAATATTTTTTTAGAAAAATTTGTATTATACAAATATAATTAAAAAATTAACCTTAATGATTAGCCATAATATGAAAATAAGCTAGTTTAGTCAATCTAATATGCAACATTTAAATGATGGAGATGGATGGAAAAAGATACTAATGTACTCTCGGCAATTCACGCGAAGTAACTGAATTGCGCAATCGCACTATTTATGCGAAAATAATTAAGAAATTAACCACAATAATTAATCAGAATATGAAAATAAGCTAGTTTAGTTGATCTAATATGCAACATTTAAATGATGGAGATGGATGGATAAAGATACTAACGTACTCTCGGCAATTCACGCGAAGCAACTGAATTGCGCAATCGCATTATTTATGCGAAAATAATTAAGAAATTAACCATAATAATTAATCAGAATATGAAAATAAGCTAGTTTAGTCAATCAAAAATACAATATTTAGAAGATTGAGATGGATGGAAAAAGATACTATTGTATTCTCGGTGATTCATGAGAACAAACTGAATTGCGCAATCGCAGTGTTTATGCGAAATTAATGACCAAAATAACATTTTAGCGATTTATGCTCAATAACCTTTGAAGAAGTATGTTTATTACTTTCATAAAATAAGCGATCGAGATCTTAATATACAATACACGCGGCCGTAAATCTCCGTTAATTTGATTGGCATTACCCTGCATTGTATTATGGATTTGCTACGATCTCGGAAATGATAAAAATCAGTACTAAAAATGCGGAAAATTGGTGTTTTCGAGGAATTATACCATGTCTGGTTAATTGATAAATTTCCAACAAAAAAAAACCGGAGAATTTCGTTAGTAATCCGGAGAAGTAATGAAAAATCCGGAGTCTCCGACCAAAATCCGGAGAGTTGGCACGTCTGCATAGGGATTTTTTTAGGAAAATCTCTTTTGTAGGGATTTTTTCTAATTATTGTAAAAATTCGGTAGATTTAGGAATTTTTCGGGAGTTCGGGAGATTGCATCAAAATTCGGGAGACTCCCGGAAAAATCGGGAGATTTGGCAGGTATGCGTAACTTAGAAGTTGTGTTTGGTGGCATAAAATGAACTTTCAAGGATTTTAATTTCGGTACACTATTATGCGCTGTACAGTTGTCCAAGAAGAGAACAAAATCGCAATTTTCACATGACATTTTTCTGTCTAGTTCCTTCAACCAATTGGTGAAAATTTTGGCAGTCATCCAAGCCTTATTGGTCGCAGAATAAGTGAATGCAACAGATTTTATTCCTGAAAAACATCGGGGTTTAGCAGATTTACCTATCATAAGAGGTTTGAACCTTTCTGAACCACCCATATCATTGCAAAATAGCACAGTAAATCTTTCTTTGCTTCTTTTCCCACCATGGCATGCTTCAACTTTAATGGCCATAGTTTTATCAGGCATACACTTAAAAAATAGTCCTGTTTCATCTGCATTAAACACATTTTTGGGATCGTATTTTTCCAAATGAAAAGATGAAAATGGTAAGATAATCCAAAAAGATGAAAATGGTAAGATGATCCAAATGGTAAGATGAAAAAATTCGAGATATCGAGAGTTTGATTAAAATATTTCGAGTTAAAGAGTTTATTTTACATTAGTTTTATACCGTGCGTGAAGGGAGATGAAAATATTTCGAGATATCGAGGTTCACCTGTATATATATATATATATATATATATATATATATATATATATATATATATATATATATATATATATATATATATATATATATATATATATATATATATAGATATATATATATAGTATGGTTTTCAAAAGGCTACAAATTACTCAATTTCTATTTACAGCTAGCTAAAATATCCAAATATCTTTCAGAAAAGCTCAAAATTTTAAAATATCGAAATAACCACTATATTTCGAAAAATAAGAACCAGATCGAAAATCCAATTATATATCTTCGTGAAGCTTACAAAGGGCTACAAATTACTCCTTCACTATTAATAGCTCGCCCTTTTAGTTTTAGAAATATAAGCATTACAAACTTTAACAAGAAATATCAATCAAGCATAAAGCATCGATTATGAAACACTTTCCAACTTCAATGCAATTTTAGTTAAACATCTCTAAAATGCGATACATTCCTCGGTAATATTTTAAAAATTATCACAATACTACATTAATTTATTATATTTGAAAACTTAAAAGTTCATCGAAAAAAATGAACTTCATTCAAATGACGTCAATTAAATATAAATCGCCTGGCTCCTCGGAAACGTTTTTAACATTATCATAATACTACAATTACTTATTATATTTAAAAACTTCATAAAAAAAAATTGAAATTTATTCAAATGACGTCATCGAAATATAACACGCCTGGTTCTCTCTATAAAAGCAGCATTTCATTCATAACATTTTCCCATTCATTTCATTCATCACAATACTATAATAATTTATTTTATTTAGAAACTTAAGATCGTGGAGTTACAAGTAATAAACTCTATGCTTAAAACTTCATCGAAAAAATCGCCCTTCTCTCTGTAAAATCAATGAATATTTCATTCATATCAGCTATTCAGACTCCATGAGCTAAATAATTTTGCGTTAAAGGAATACAGCAATTGTTATACAACTCATTCTACATATTTTGCTGTTTACATTTTACATAAGTGAAAAATAAGCTTCGTTGTAGAATCAAATAATCAAATTTGGATGATCATTTAAACTCAAATATATTGTAATTGCGTTGTTTCAGTATGTAGATGCACAGAATTTTAGCAAAAATGAAGCGGTTTTAGGACGGATACAACATTCAATATAAATTAAAAAGATTTTTAAAAATCACGATTTTGAGACAAGATGGATGCCATATTTCATTTTGAAGTGGGTCACGTGATCACTTCATATAATGATCACGTGATCGCTTCATAAAAGAGGTGTAATTATTATTTTAATCTTTACTTAAAAAACTACTGAATATATTTTGCTGAATTTTTTTTATATATTTTATGGAATAATTTGAATATTACCTAAAATTTTCGAAGCAATTTGTTAATTTTAAATCCGCTTAAAAAATGTTTGAAAAATAAAGTCCCATAGGGTTCAATGTATTTCCTTTTTTCAACCCGGGGTCAATCCAAAACTAATTGGGTGATATTATTCATATATATTCCTATAGGTCCCACAGACCGTCTGGACAACATACTAAAATTTCATTTTGATTAAGTCATTTTTACGGCAGTTATCGTGCTGACGGACAGACAGACAGACAGAATGAACAAAGTCAAAAACACTTTTCAACTTTGTTGTAAAGTGTTAAAAACGAAAAAATTTCAATCTCCTTCTTCTTCCTCCTCTTATAGTTTTTTTTTAAGGCAATTGCTTAAAAACTATAAATGCTTTATAAAAACAAATTATTGATCTAAAAACTAGATTTTCTAGATCGGAAATGTTTTTAACATTATCACAATACTACAATTATTTATTATGTTTAAAAACTTCATCAAAAACAACTGGAATTTATTCAAATGACGTCATCGAAATATAACACGCCTGGTTCTCTCTATAAAAGCAGCATTTCATTCAGACAGAATGAACGAAGTCAAAAACACTTTTCAACTTTGTTGTAAAGTGTTAAAAACGAAAAAATTTTAATCTCCTTCTTCCTCCTCCTCCTCTTATAGTTTTTTTTAAGGCAATTGCTTAACTATAAATGCTTTATAAAAACAAATTATTGATCTAAAAACTAGATTTTCGACTGAATATTTTTGTCGCTTACTGCTTATCTATTACAGTTTAGAAGATATTTTGAATGAAATCAAGCAAAGTGAGCAAAAACTCGCCCGGACAAAACCTTTATATTTTTTCCGAAAAAGTAGATAAAAATATTAAAATTGTTTTTGTATATTCATAAATGGTACCTTATTTCTGACAAAATAAGCAAAAATTGCTTACATTTTTCATAACGCTCCGGTTTCATCCTGATAATGTCAATACATTCGGTTCAAAATTGTATGTTATTCCTAGAGATCTGCATGAACCGATATTTGATACTTACAACAATGAGATTGTGTGCGAACAAGATTTTTTGCGGGCAATTTCGGAAAAAAAAGGAAAAAAAAGGGGGGGGGGGGGCGGTTCTACTTCTCGAGATTCCGCCAAATTTTAATAAATTAAAATGTTCCACTTTACTATGCTGTGGTCTAAATTTCAGATTTTTAGGATGTAGAACAGTATGTTAAAAAAGCCATCAAATAAGTTGAAACAGACAACCATCGGTCGGGGCGCGACAGCCCAGTGGTTAGCGCGCGGGAATTGCACTCGGACGGATTGCATTCCCGCCACTGCCAAAGTGTTCACGCGGACTACGATCACGTCCAAAAGTCCTTCCGAGAGGACGGTGGTAGGGGAAGGAGGGTACGGTCCCTGTAGATGCCTCCCCCACTGGGCTCCGGTCTGAATTGGGTGGCACTTCCCGGCAGTCTAAACAGATACCTTATACCTTTCTGGTAGGTCGGACGGTTTGGGTCGAAGAAGAAGAAGAAGAAAACCATAGGTCATGACGAATACAATAAAAGAATTTTAAAAAGCTTGATTGGATATCAGATGAAAAATTGATTACAAAATCGCGAATGACTAAAAAATACAAAATAAAAAAAATTATAGAAAATCTTTTTAAGTTGCACTGTTTTCGTAAAATACACTAAAAAGTGAAAAATAATTTTCAGAAATCACAACATTTTTGGTCATATACGACTAAAAATAAAATTGTGGGGCACCCATAAAAGAATTGTATTTGAACATGAACAGAAATTTAAGGAACAATAGAAGTGATAACATAGAAATGACATATAAAAGAATGACATTTTTAATTGAACGATCCGTTATTCTTTTATATGTCATTTTTATGCAACTACTTCTATCACCATTTGAAACCTATGATTTCTTTCCCCTCCGTCCTTTTACAGAGTACTTGTGAACAAAATCTCATTTTTTTTCATCCAAGATCTTTAGTCCAAGGTTTTCATTATATAAACACACTGAAATTCTTGAAATCCCCTTTAAAATTAGTATTTTTATACACTAAACAATTGAAGAAACACGAAAGAACAGAAGTTTTTTTTTCTACAAAATTTTATTAATGAAATATATTCATAGATAATTTTACAAAAAACGAATCTCACACCACACACAAAAAAAAAAAAAAAAACCCTACAAAATTAAATAAATGTGCGATTTTAAGTAGTCCGGATATTCAGACTTTTACTATACAATGGTATGAGAAATAATAAACATAAATTAGAAATCTGGTCCAAAATAAATAAATAAATTAAAATTTTATCATTAAAAAGTTCGTGACGTGAGCAGCTCTTAAATTATTCAACATTCGTCAAACACTATAAACGTGTTAAAAATTCGATGATTTTATTTATGTTATTAGCTTTTGATTTTATCGCAGAACACCTATTTACATCTCGAACAACAGTTTGAAAAACGCTGCATTAAAAATTAAAAAATAATAAATAAATAAATATAGTAACTTACTGCTGACAGAAATGAAGTATATCATAAACCATTTTCATATTACTCAAGAGACAGCTGCTCAGAGGATGTTAAAGCTTCTTAAACCGTATCCAAATAAACACATCCCATTAATGAACTGCAACTACTTATGAATCCTGAATCCAGCGAAACACTCAAAAAGGAAACTACGCAAAAACCGAAAAAGAATGCGGTTTTCATACAAATAAGTTTTGCTGGCATAGCGCCATCTTGTGGAGTGAAATGACAGTGTTTCGGGAACTAATTAAACCCAGGTTTCAGAATTTCCACAATTCTAAAGTGTCTCATACATGTATCGGGAAAAAATAATAATATCCAGAAAATGATACGAACTTCAAGGATTATAGATCAGAATTTTCCCCTAAAGAGTCATCGGTGGAGGGAGGTTGTGTTTATTTGCAGTAGAGGATGGTGGGACGAGGTGTGCCCGGGATAGGGCCTGAATCATGGGCTTATCCCCGATCTGTAGGGGCAGAATGTCTCTTAGTCGGTTTTGGGCTTAGATTTAAAAATTCGGGCCGGAAGTACACAATGTTTAAAAATTCATAAATTAAATTTAGTAGAGAATAAAAACATACTATTATTTTGCTAATTTCAACTCTATGAAAAGATAAATGATTAAACAAATATATTTTCTTTTCCTGCATTCTGAACACAGATTCATGTTTTTAACATGTCTGGATAAAATTGTTTCGGGCAGAGATTCAAGGGCGCCTTCCATAAAAAAAACAAGATTATAAAAATTTCTTTAAATGACAAACATATGTTTCCTTAATGACAAACATAGTAAATTTGGTAATTATTACTTTTTGCACCGGCGGGAAGCATTGCTTTCGTGTCGAAAATACACTACGTGAGAGTGAAAATGAGACACCGAGACGGAGTGGGCAGAAAGTTATAAAAATCGGCAAACAGAGAGAGGTGGCAACGAACAATAAGTGATGTTTATTGCAACATGATACACTTATACACAGAACGATAACACCGTCTGATTAGCAGATTGTAGGACCACCGCGGACGGCGATACTGGCAGCAACAAGTCCAGGTACAGAGTCAATGAGCGTACGGATGGTGTCCTGGGGGATGGCTGCCCATTCCCTGTCAACCATTTGCCAAAGTTCGTCTTCTAAACGCGGCGGTAGCAGCGTACGCAAGCGACGTCCAATCATGTCCCACATGCGTTCGATTGGTGAGAGATCAGGGGAGAGTGGTGGCCAGGGAAGCACATGGGTACCTTGTAGGGCATGTTGGCTTATGCGTGCTGTGTGTGGTTGGGCGTTATCCTGCTGGTAAATGGCATTGGACACCCCCTGAAAGACGGGTAGTATCACCGGCTGCAGCACGTCATCCACGTATCGTTGGGCAGTCTCAATACCGACCAAAGGTGACCTGCTATCCTAGGCAATGGTGCCCCAAACCATGATGCCGCGAGGTGTGGCGTTCCACAGATGCGGCCGGATTGGACCTGTCATCACTTCGGCGTCAGACTCGTACACGGCGGCTGTCATTGTTAAAACAGAAACGTGGCTCGTCTGAGAACACGACCCTGAGCCATTCCGCCGTCCACGTGGCTCTATCCCGACACCATTGCAAACGGAAGCATCTGTGCTGTTGAGTCAATGGCAGTTTTCTTAACGGGCACCATGACTGCAGGTCGCCGGCGACCAATCGGCGGAAAATGGTCCTGGTCGATATGGGAGCATAAAGGGTGTCCTGTACATGCTGCAAAAGGGCAACGGAAGTGGCCTGAAAGGCCGCCAACGCTTAACGCTTGACGGCGGATTTGTCGGGCCACGCGTGCTGACGTCGCTCTGGCCGTACCGGCACCCCTCAAACGTGTCACAATCCTTTGTTTTAACAATCTTCGCCACAGTCGGTGCACCGTGGACGTGTGTAGGTGGCTGTCCGCTGAGATTTGACGTATGGAGCAACTTGCCCTTCTGAGTCCGATCACTATACCCTTCGTGAAGTCGTCTGTCTGCTGGAACTGCCTCGGTTGGCGGCGGCCTGGCATTCTCTGCTACTACATGTTTCGTCTGAGACAAAAAAAATAAAAAATTGCTAAATGATTTCCTTGGCAGACAGAGCGGCGCGACTATTGTCGATTCTGCAGGTTGCTTCCCTTATATTTCACTCAACATACGCGGGACAGCTGCGCATTTCACATCATTTACATAACTTGGTGAGCTGCGTCTACCCTGCAATTTGCATATTTTTCTACTCACTCCTTCTTGGTGTCTCATTTTCACTGTCACGTAGCGTATATTACTGCTAAATTGAAAATTTGTGTTTCCGAAAGTGATTATTACAGGTGAAAGAATTATGTCCCTTACTAAACCGATGCGACCCCATTTTATCCGAAACTACTCAACCAAATTAAGCCAAATTTCGGATTCAGAGGCTCCAATACGAAAAATAAGACAATGTCGCAATGTTTTATTTTCTTTATTTGCGCGAGTCGTGCGCAAACGTAATTTTCACAACACTGCAATTTTTTGGAAATTACTCAACCGACTGAAAACAAATTTTATATAAATGGAGCCAGTTATGTTCATGAAAGTAATGTTGATAGTTTGTTTTTAAATGTTGTCAGTGTCGTGCGCTGTTAGCACTACGAAATTTTTATACCGACTTTACTCAAACTTATTCAACCGACCGGCCGTCAGTTCATAGGCAAACGGATACCATTTAAGTGTGTGTGTGTGGGAGGGCGAATTATTCTTTTTGAAGGAGAGAAAAAATCAAATATGGAGGAGGGCCGTTGTAACTGTGTTATAAAGGGACCCACAATTTGCATGGAGGCCCTGCACCTGACTGAAACTAAATTTTTAGGTTACTACATGAATGTGAAAACAATGTGGCCAAAGGTGGGGTTCTTTTTTAAGAAGCATAGTTAGGGGGCAACGGCGCCGACTTCGTAGGCGTGAAACGCTTTTTGAACCCCAATAATTTTGTTATGGGATCCTCGAACCCCTAATACTTTTGTACGCTTAGAGGGCAAAATATATGCATTATGTGCATAAATTTTGTTTTCTGTTATCAATTCTTTAAGTTTTTCATTATTCATTTCCTGTTTACTATACATAAAGTGTGCATGAAAATTTACCCCTCAAACTGTTTATTGTATTTTGAATACAACTAGCCGAATACACGTTGAAAATCAACGGTCCCACATTAAGCAACCACCGAATAAGGTAAATTTTTAAATAATTCGCCTTTCTTATTTATTCGAAAAATCGAACATTTGGTTTTGAGGCACCTCCAAAAGTTGAACATATCGGGAAACTGAAATTGCACATGTTCTTTCTTTCGAACTATCTACCCGTACACTAAATTTGAAGTCTGTATCTCATTTAGAAGCATATTTTTTTTTTATCAATTCACCTTTCAAACGTTTTCCTCTGCAGCACCCCCTTAAACGAAATTTTTTGAAAAACTATATTTCTTTCGGGTGTTTTCATCAAATGATTAGTCCATATATCAAATTTCAAGTATCTATCAAAATTTAAATAGGCCGTTTCTCATTTATTCGGAAAATCGAACATTTTTGTGTGCGGCACCCCCTTAAAGAGAAAATATTGGAAGTCTGAAATTGTATACTTTCTTCCTTCCAAACTATCTACCCGTATACCAAATTTAAAATCTCTATCTCATTCCGAAGCATGTTTTTTTTTATCAATTCACCTTTCGAACGTTTCCCTCTGGAGCACCCCCTTAAACGAACATTTTCGAAAAACTATACTCATCTTGGGTGTCTTCATCAAATGATTAGTCCTTATACCAAATTTCAAGCCTCTATCAAATTTTAAAGGGTCCGTTTCTCATTTATTCGGAAAATCGAACATTTTGGTGTGCGGCACCCCTTTAAGTAGGAAATATTGGAAATCTGAAATTGCATACTTTCTTCCTTTCGAAGGGTTTACCCATATACCAAATTTGAAGTCTCTATCTTATGGCAAAGCATGCTTTCCTATCATTTCACTTTTCGAACGTTTTGGTGTGGAGCATGCCTTCTAGAAAACGTTTTCGAAAAGTTCCGATTTTTTAGGGGGTTTTATCGAACGCCCGAGCCGTGTACCAAATTGCAAGTCTCTATCTATTCAGGAAGTGCCTAAAAAAAAGCGTGACAGACGGACACTTGGCAATTAGTATATACTAGCCGAATACCCGTTGAAAATCAACGGTCTCGCAATAAGCAACCACTGAATATTGCCATTTGTTTTAATAATTCGCGTTTCACATTTATTCAGCAAATCGAATATTTTACTGAGCGGAACCCCTAAAGAAGAAAATATTGTAAATTTTAAATTGCGCACGTCTTCCTTTAGAACTATCTACCAGTACACCAAATAAAAGTCTCTATCTCATCCCGAAGCATACTATTTTATCATCTCCCCTTTCGAAATGTTTTTCTGTGGAACACACCCATAAATGAACATTTTTGAAAAACTCTGTTCGCCTTGGGTTTCTTTCTTATCAGATGATTGGCCCATATACCAAATATCAAGCTTCTATCACATTTAAAGGAAGCATGTCTCATTTATTCAGAAAATCAAACATATTGGTGTTCGGCACCCCCTAATGTTGCAAATATTGGAAATATGAAATTGCACACTTTCTTCCTTTCAAACTATCTACCAGTACACCAAATTTGATGTCTCTATCCTATCGTGAAACATGTTTTTCTATAACTTCATATTTCGAAAAATTTTCTGTGTTGTACCCCCTTAAATGATCATTTTTGAAAAACCGTAATAATCGTAGTGTTTTTTTTATCAAATGATTACACATATACTAAATTTCAAGTCTCTATCACATTGTAAAGGAGACGTTTTTCATTTGTTCGTCAAATCGAACATTTTAGTGTGCGGCCCCCCTACAATAGCAAATGTTGGAAAACTGAAATTGAACACTTTCTTCCTTTCTAACTATCTATGCACATACCAAATTTGAAGTCTCTATCTCATCGCGAAACATGCTTTTTCTATCATTTCACCTTTCGAATGTTTTTCTGTGGAGTATCCACCCCCTTAAATATACATTTTTGAAAAACTCCATTCTTCTTGGGTTTTCTATTAAATGATTCGCCCATATACCAAATATCAAGCCTCTATCATGTTCTAAAAGGAGTGTTTCTTCTTCATTCTACTTCATTCTACTTCATTCCGAAAATCGAACGTTTTTGTGTGAGACACCCACTAAAGTAGAAAATATTGGAAAACTGAAATTGCACACTTTCTTCCTTCCAAACTATATACAACTATCTACCTGTACACCAAATTTCAAATCTCTATCTCATCCCGAAGTATGTTTTTTTTTATCAATTCACCTTTCGAACGTTTTCCTCTGGAACACCCCCTTAAACGAACATTTTTGAAAAACTACAATCGTCTGGGGTGTTTTTATCAAATGATTATTCCATATACCAAATTTTAAAGAAGCTGTTTCTCATTTATTCGGTAAATCGAACATTTTGGTATGCGGCATCCCCTAAAGTAGAAAATATTGGAAATCTGAAATTGCACTCTCTTCCTTTCGAACGATTTACCCATACACCAAATTTGAAGTCTCTATCTTATGGCAAAGCATGCTTTCCTATCATTTCACTTTTCGAACGTTTCGGTGTGGAGCACCCCCCTCTAGAGAACGTTTTCAAAAAATTCGAATTTTCCAGGGGGGTTTATCGAACGATCGAGCCGTGCACCAAATTGCAAGTCTCTATCTATTCGGGAAGTGCCTAAAAAAAGCGTGACAGACAGACAAACATTTGGTAATTAGTATATACACAGCCGAATACCCGTTGAAAATCAACGGTTTCGTAATAAGTAATCCCCCGAATAATGTAAATTTTTGAATAATTCGAGTTTCACATTTAATCGACAAATCGAATATTTTGGTGTACAGAAACTTTAAAGAAGAAAATATTGGGAAACTTAAATTCCACACTTCTTTTCGAACCATCTACCCATACACAAAATTAAAGTCTCTATCTCATCCCGAAGCATGCTATTTTATCATTTCCCCATTCGAACGTCTTTCTGTGGAGCACAGCCATAAATGGGCATTTAGGGATTACCTTATTTGGAGCTAGTTTTCCTATCCCGATTTATAAATCTCTTTGTCTTGCTTGCAAATTCATCTAAACTAAATTTCAATCATCAATGCCTTCGCATTTCTGTTGGTATGAAAAATTGTCAAAAGAACAAAGTTTTGTATGGTATATCGTAGCGAAGGTGAACACAAAATCAGAGAAAAATTCTGTGAAACTAAGGCAATATATTGGAAATATGTTAGCCACAAATGTTTCTTAATATATCCCCAGGGAGCCTCAAGCCTGAGATGGGAGCACACTTTGATAAACACTGTCTTATATGTAGCATACTTACCTGTAGAAGTTATTTGACTGCAATGAGACTTTTAATGTAAAGGACACTATTATCATTAGAAATTTTATTCAACCGTCTTACAGGAATTTTTCTTCCAGACACTAATGCTCAATATGTCAGGTGAGGTGATAAAGCATTAGCATTCACATGAAACCCTTATGAAGAAGGTTAAGTGAAAAATTCATCCTTTTGAGTTATTGATTTCAAAACATTTCTAAATGCTACTCTTGGTGTACTATTTGTACTTCATGCATAGCACTGGTGCAGCTAAGGGGGTGTTTAGGTGAGCACACATTCCCCCCTTTGAAAAATTTTAATTTAGCTGTACATTAATATGCAATGCCAGGAAAAAAAAAGTATATTTTAATTTTTAATAATCATAGTGAAATAAATTTTTTCTTATAATGAACATTAATTCTGCAGTTTGTTAGAAATGAAAATCAACTGTGAGAAACTGTTTCAAATAAAGATAGCTATAATTAGCAAATTTTCAAATATTGCAAATGATAATGGAACTAATGAAGTATAAGAGAATAAATGTTAAAGATTTGATAACTTGATGCCTTATTTGATGTCTAACTTGATGCCATATTAAAAATAGAATTAACAAGAACAAATTATGTTTAACATACATTTAAAAAAATCATATTTATGTAATATTCATATGCATTTATGAAAAAACTTACTAATGTGTTGCTGAACAAAAAATTTTGGTAATGATTCATCATAAAAGTGTTCATGCTTATTAAAATCATGAAGTACATCATCATGAACATTTTCGATGAAGTGAAAGATTATAGCATATTGTTTCAAATGCGACCAACTTTCTTTTTTAGAAGGCTTAGGGGGTTCTGCATCATTCTCCTTAGCAATTTTTGCTAACAATTCTAAAACATTGTTTTGACACAAGCTCTTAG
Source organism: Amaurobius ferox (assembly GCA_951213105.1). Taxonomy (NCBI): domain Eukaryota; kingdom Metazoa; phylum Arthropoda; class Arachnida; order Araneae; family Amaurobiidae; genus Amaurobius; species Amaurobius ferox. The sequence goes on from OX578146.1 coordinate 116,595,751, forward strand.
ATCAATCACCTTATTTGTAGACTGCTCATTTTCTAAGGCCCAGATAAATCTTCTGAGAATGCAACTGAAGTTGTACACTTTCATAAATTTTAGTAATGAAAATAACTAGGACCCAAGCAGGGTAGTAGGGTAAGAGAAAAGGTAAGTAAGGAGGAGGGGTGCAGGGCAGCCAATAAACTTGAGAAAATCTACTGGATTGGATGAATGGATGGATTGAGGGAGAGGGGTGTGGGGGGAGGAGTGGAGAAAAAGATGCATTTCCATATGTCAGGAAGAGATATGGACATAACTAAAAGTCAGCTACCTACTAAAAAAATTAATGACAGCAATTATAAAACTACTATATTCAGCTGAGCAGCATGGATGATTTCGAATCACTTTACTTAAATTTTTCTTTCAGAGTAGATTACCTGATATTCAGTGCTGTAAAAGTATGTAAAAGCCTGAATAAATATATTCCAAAACTATTTACGAAAGATCCATTTCAGAAAATATCTAAAGTGTGAGTCTCCACATGATTTTCTCATACATTCACATTGCATAGTAGTTAGTTCTACTTGTATCACAATCATTAGCAGAATGAAAAATAAAATATATATCTTTTAAAAAAATTTCATTCCCAAGTTATTTTTTTTAATTTTCATAGAAATTTTTAAAATAAAATCTTTTTTTTTAATTTGGAAACAGCTTAGTGATGCTTATGGATGCATTTGATCTATCTGTGTTAATATAAAATCATTCTGATACCATAACACCTATCGGGCGCGGTAGCCCATTGGTTAGCGCGCTGGAGTTGCACTCGGTAGGCCCGGGTTCGATTCCAGCCACTGCCAAAACTGCTGCCGTGTTCACGCGGAGTATGATCACGTTAAACATGTGGGTCCGTAAGTCCTTCCGAGAGGTTGGTGGTAGGGGAAGGAGGGTACGGTCCCTGTGGATGCCTCCCTCACTGGGTTCTGGTCTAAATTGGATGGCACTTCCCGGCCGTCCAAACAGTTACCTTACACCTTTCTGGTAGGTCGGACGGTCTGGGTCTCAACAACAGCCATAACACCTATAGCATATTTCAAATTATTAATTTCCAGCATATACTATACAGGGTGTTTAAATTTCAAGGGACCATTCACAAATTGAATTAATTCACAGAAAATCATTTAATAGAAGTTTGAAATGATTTTTTTTTCAGCAGTTTGTCCTTGAAACTATTAAGGACCATAAATGATTTTGGTTAAAAGTTATTTTAACTGTTAAATAAGGTAAAAAAAACTGATAATTACGATTCTGTTAGTCTATCAGATGATTTCCTAAGAAAATCTACGGAAAAATAAGTCTTTCAATTTTTTTTAAATTAGTTGAAGATCAGTTGCATTCGTCATAAATCATAATCATCTCACAGAGTTCATCATTACTGAATAGCACCTTGATTTAAACTCTAGTTATGTAGCAGAGTTACTAGGATGCTTACATACAAACTGAGAATAAAGAAAATAGTGACACAATTGCTTTCCTGAATTATTTGCATAAAATAAAATTGAATGAATAGTACAACTTTTAGCAACTATTTGCAACCAAAATTGATTTGTGGGTGTCTCCTTAATTCTCAATGAAAATTGTAATCAATGATAACTATGTCAAATTGGGTCTTATTAAAGCTAAATTTTTGTAATTTGATATTTTTTACGTTAGAAAGTTGAATTATTATTTACTGTAAGAAATTATACTATGAAAAATCTTAAACTTTGAATAATTTGAGTTCTAATCATGAGAATTTCTAAAAAATTTTATCTACTCTTTATTGATCACATAATGTATCGATACAAAAATGTTGGTAGATGCATTCGTTCTTGAAGCATCATGTTCACACTTTATAGATAACACACACACACACAGATGTATAAAGATGAACATCCATCTTTTCAAAAATGTTCGAAATGGGTTCAAGAAATTTATTAAAATGTGCTATCTGTCAAAACCTTGATTTCAAAAAATTTCAGGAAAACAATACTTCTAATAGTACAAACAATATCTATACAATAGTATGATAAAGTAAAAATCTAAATAAATGTGTAAATGAAAAATATATATCCCAAAATCAATTTGTGACAATAATTAGGTTGGCCTAAAATTACATACTTGGAGAAGTTTAGAGCCATATGCATGTCAGATCTGGCTCGCCCCACAAATTATCAACTCACAACCAAACACGAATTTGCTACAAAGAAAAGTGTTAATCCGCAACCTAATAAATCACAATAAAATTGTATCTCAAAATTTTATTCAGTAGTTTTTAATTCCCTAACATATATGTAAAATTTTTTGCTCTTTACAATTTGTAACCTTAGTTCAAGCATTTATCCAGTTACTCAAAAATTAAAAAAAATAAAAGTGATAAGGTATAGGCATTAAAAATAATTTTTTGTGGGTAGACTTGGAACTCAATTCACAGCAACGTTTTTTCCAATGATGCTTGAACCGAATCCATAGGACAATTTCTTCATATATATATTGTTTTTTAATATACATCAAAATTCGGATTTTTTAGGTTATCTGATATATATCATTACATCCGAAAAACTAAGATTAGCACAATTCTCCAGTTTTACAAAAAGTTCCGTATATATCTCGGGATTCTAACAAAAAAAAGAAAGTTTTTGATTTCATAAGTAATTTTAATTTTGGTGATTTATTAAGTGATCACAAAGCAACAAACACATATTCTGAGGAAGTCCTTGTGATCAACTTTCTACGGAGGATTTTACTATACATGCTCACATAGGAAAGTTTAAGCCATGCCTTATGTCTCTTCATCATTCCTTTCATTTATTTATTTACTTTATATTTTGCTTTTGTGGAAAGCGTGTGATTCCATTATGTGAAATTTTTGAGGAGTGCTCTTGTGTTTAAATTAAGGATTTTGCATTTTGTAGTGATTTGGTATCCAATAAAATGATCACACATCACTTATATAACTTAACGCATCCACATACCTGTTCAAAGTACTTTGTATATGGTAATGCTTTTCGGATAAATCCGATTTTCTTTCCATCTTGCTTATTTTATTTATAAAGTTTATGCAGTATTTCCAATAAAAATTCACTCAATTTTTAGCTACGCATTTTTCTTTGATAAGGCACCCTGTTTCAACAATGCTAAGATATTTATGCAAACATGAATAACTATATGTCGTATGTGAGTATTCTTCAAGCAATATTAATTTTCAATATAACTTTTTTGGTATTTGAGTATTTTACCATTCTCCATTGCTGCACTTCAAAAATGGTAGCCATTTAGCATGTTTCTTATTTTTCCAATCTGAAATTTTATGATTGCCAAGAAATTGTGACAAAACACAATGCAAATAATAACAAAGCAGAAAATAATGGAAATAGATTTAAAAATATAAAAATAATAAATATCGCAATACATCACAATACATTAAAAAGTATTTTTTATATTTTTTTTATTAAAGTAAATTTAGCAAAAAAATGAATATCTTTTTAAAAAATAAAAATGAAAAAATGCTTTTGTTCTGTATACTTTGAATAATTTAAATTTTATTTTTATTTACTTTCCAATAATTTAAATTTTAAAAAGATTTTGTTTACTGTTACAGAAAATCAGATGTGACACAGCTATAAAATTCAATACAGTGATAGTTTTTAGGCTAGGCTTAAAACTATCGAACAGATTTTTAAAAGTTCAAGTTAGTTTTGAAGTTATTAAATATAATGTTAAAGCAGAATTTCAAGTAATTTTCACACTAATTGGTTCCTCAGTGATAAAAAAAAACAAAAAACATCATTGCTGAGTTTCAATTTTAGCACCACCAGAATGATCATAGAACCCTTCTTTCCCTCTTTCTAACTTTGAACAGAATCCGTATGATTATACATCGATTTTTCCTGCATCAAGGGCATATCCACCAACTATTGCAAATTATGAGCTTTTCAAGAAGCGACCAGGATAGCCACTAGTATTTAAATCTTAAAATATTCTGCTTATAAATAAAAAATGTTTTGTTTACTTTTAAAAGCTTTGCACACAATCATAGGCAAACAATGATGAAGAGAAAGAGAATAACATCATAAGGAATGCGTTTGTATGATTACTTAACATTGAGAAAAATAGCATCATGCATTAGAATAGATGAGTGGGCTATAAACATTTTGGAAGTTGATATAACACTCAAGTACTTTTTTATTTGACTGCTATTTCAGTATCACTATTACACACACACAAATTATGATACACTACATTAATCTCCAGAATTTTATGAGTGTTGTAATGGAAAATAATTGCTTACCACATAGCTTGTACAGATACAGGTTTGAAGATATGATGCCTTCCACTGGATGTAACACTGAATCCTCTAAAGATTTAAAAACATACATTTAGAATGTAATTCATATAATAAGGAATATTTCAACCATAAAGTAAAAAATAAAAACTTTGTACCAATAACTATTCTTTATCCTATTTAAATATTACATTTACATATAATAATATATTAATGCACTATTAATTCCATATGGGTTTCCAAATACATCTAACTGAACACATCTACGTTATTTTTTCAATGGCTTTCATTTAAATCACCCAATTCAATAAATAAAAATAATGTATGACTATATACTTTACATACAAACAGATAAAATTTAAATTAATTTAACAGTTTACAATGAAGTTAAAATTTTGAGTGACAGCCTTTTACTTTGAATAAAATTACGTATTTATATAGTCCTTCTTACTAAGACTAGAACTACTGATTCCAGTACAGATATATTCAATTACAGTCACAAAATCCACCAAAGTAGCATTCAAATGCTTAGAATCATACCTTAGTATAGCAAACATAAGTGAATCACCTTCTCTCATTCTTGTTAAAGCTCATTAGCACAAAATGACTTAAATGCACCGACGGCTAGAAAGCTGTAAGCTTGCAAGTGTCTGTGAGTTAACTGTATCATAAATGACATCAAACTTGTAAAAGACTGAGTTTCAACCTACAATGCCCCAGAAATTTGATTTCCTTCGGTACAAAGAAAGCTTAAAGAAGACACAGGCCAAACAGGCATTGAAATCATCACATCTAAATAAGAAATATTTTTATTAACGATGAAATAGGTCAATACATAAAAATTTACTACATGAGCAGCATATTGGGGCAAAATTAGAATAACACTCCCTGTTTGCTTAGTGTAAGGGCAGAGTTAAGGTGGTCTCAGACCATTTGGTAGGAAAGTTCTATATTCCTCAAATAAGTTACTCAGCAACTGAACAGGTGGAGTCTAATAGTATATGTTATCAGAGAGACAGGTTACAAACATAGCTGATTACTGGAGGCACAAAACTTATGCATTGTATAGGTATGTCAGATTTTGTGAACATATACCTAACATCACAACAACTTGGCTCACTTATAAAGCAAAAGGGTGAAAACATAGACCATGTGTATCCACCGTCACAGAGCACAAATACACTAGGGAAACATACCATAGCAATGGTGGTACCTACATTGGATATCAGTAGATATCCAATGGTCGTGGTAGAACCACAATCCTGTCGTGGTAGAACCACAATCACTTTTTTCACCATCAGCAAAACATGGAGCACTATGACCGGTTAGCACATACCAATCTTACTAAAACACAAAAGCCCTCGAGCATACTAATGCAACGATGAAATGAGACTAATTTCTCGGTACATTATGCTGCGTAATTACACTGGAGCCTTTAACCAAAATTTGCATAATCCACGCTTCTGGCCAGGATGTCCAGCATTGTTTGTTTCCTGGCAAGTTTGGGGAGCTGAGCTCTCCTGAGAGTGAGTCTGTTACCATTCTTTTTCCTGGCTGTATGGGACTGGGTTGTGTGACAAACTGTATGTGACTGCAAATAAAGGTTCAATCATAAAACTAGCTTAAAGGTGGCATTACAAGTTTTCTTGCTGCCAGTGCATCTAATTGCAACCTATGACTTGTAACAAGAGTCGACCCATCCACTAATTCAGTTACTTTATTTTACATACATTCACTTTATTTTATATACATTCATTTTCAGTAAAAGGACTGCAGTTGCATAGAAGTCATCTGGATAATAATATACTGAAAAAAAATCTAAAAATAAACAGAAAAGAACTCTGTGTATATGTTTAAAGTCTTATAGAAGTAATAAATTATAAATATATATTTGATATAATAGATAAAATATATATATATGATTCTTAAATCACCTACAAAACAATTTGTTTATATAATGAGGGCAGATGTAATTCACATATAAATTATGCTTTCATTTTATTTAATTAGAATCAACTGCTAATGGATCAAAGGTAATGGTCCAGAAGCAAATATTTTCATGAAACATATGAAAGATAACTCCTCTTCCTCTAACTCCTAATGCATTTTCGGATTGGTAAACAGGTAATGATATTTTGTATTGGAATATCAAATAATTAATATTAATTATTAGCACTTAAAAGTAAAATGATTTTCAATTCAGCTTACTTTGATTGATACAGAAGAAAAAAAAATAAGAATTCAGGATATTCACTGTGATGTCCTAAATGTTGTATTCCTCACAAAAAAGCTTTTAAGCACCTAAATGCTGCATATTTCGTACTGGAAATTATAGTATTATTATTATTTTATTTATTTTTTGCTTTATTAAAAAATTAAAAATACTTACCCATCACCATCAAGAGTAATACGAGTATCAGCCCATACAGGAAGAACAAGTCCGATAGTTGCTTCCTTGTTGCAATCAATGCCAAGTAAACAGCTCTCTTCAGTCTGAAATCTCCCAGTGTGTGAAACCACTACAAGGTATCGGGTGCGACCACCGTGAATGCTTTCTAATTTGACCGCCTAAAATAAAAATAGATTAATAAACAAAATTATAAACATTATATGAATGCATATATAGCAGAATATCTAATAATTGTCAATTCTTAAGTTTAAAAAAAAAGTAATAAATAAGGTAGATATTTTTTGCAGTATTTGCTTAGAATGTAATTTGTTGTATATATATTTTTTAAGAAAAAAAGTTTTTTTCAATAATATTAAATGTAGTTTTGACTTCATAAAAATGCAAATTTGTCATTTCTGTTGCTGTCCCCCTAGTGGTGAGTTGAGTTTTAATATCCTAATTAAATCAGTAAAAAGCATAAATAATGGAAACAAATTAGTGAAATTAAAGAAATTACAATTTTAACTTGTAAACCCCCCCTATTTATAGAAGAATTTAACCATATTATTTTGCAAAATTGTTGATACATATACATATATGTTTATTTCTGAGAAGTGATGACATTACAATGTTGTCACCCAAAAATCATCTTTTTCATCCACCAGCAATTTCAATAAATGACAGTTTGCACTTCCTTATATAAGAAAATAGCAATAGAGTCAGTTGAAGAACTCCACTCAGAGTTTAATCCACATCTGTTTACAGTTTTAAAACTTTGTTTTTAATAGACAAGTGAAAAACACAATTTTATTACTCCTTTTGGATGAAGGTATTTATTACTATCACTTCTGATACGCTTTAGTTATTATTAATATGAAAGACAATTTAAAAATACTGGTTTCCTGTTGGTACACAAAAACGAGTTATATATAGTGAATACTAATGGTTTCCCACAGTGTTAGTTTCAATTTCCATGAGAACAAAAACAAATCCATATTTCATTTCTAACACAGAAACATAATGAACATACATAAAAATTCAATTAATCATGGTAAACAACTTTGTCATCCATTAGAAATCATAAAGGACATTTCCAAGAAATTATCCCCAGTAAAAGTTAAAAACATTTTTTGGGAACCTGGAAATTGGCAATTATCAGATATTTAGCCATATACCATTAAACATCTTTTTGATATGATGTTTAATAGTATAAAGTATAAAATTTTAGAGGGAGAAACCTTTATTTAACAAATGTAAGGTGTAACAGTAACCACAGTATCTTAGCTGATGTCAGCAGAGGCAACTACAAACAAAAGAATTTCTTCCCAAAAATTTTCTCTTGTAGAGTTTGAGGTTGGACCAGATGTGGTCAATGTTTTAAAAAGTTATAAATAAACTGTGACATTAAATTTTGAACTTTGATACTTCATGGAGGGATTGACAGGGGGGACAAACTGTGTTGACAGCCAGTCTGGAAAAGTAACATTATAAAACAAACTTTATAATCAAATTTATTGCCAGCACAAGGGCTGGCCCCTAATCTATTCGCCTGAGCTCAATCTCAAGCATCTGAGGTGGAGACAACAAAAACCAATCAGCAATCAGTGCTTGGGGAAGCCAAAGGGTGCCCTCATGAAATGACCAACCAAAGACTGGTGTGATATCACTCCCCCTCCCCAACATGGCCAATAAGAATCGTATTCGAATTTCACTTGCTGACTTTTTCTGATGATGTGTATCCCCTGTCTTACCCTTTTAGACAATCTCAATAAAATTAATTTAATTAGTATTGATTTGACTGAGAATTTACAAAGGCTAGAATGACCATTATCCCAAACAAATTGAAGTGTTTATAAAATGTCTGTATACACTGCTGTAAATATTGAACCTGTAAATAAAACTGTACATTTATCTCCGAAAAAACAATTGGTTTATGTGTGTTGGTCTTTCACGCCATTTCATTTAATTGATCACATTACTTTTTGATGGCCTACAAGTAAACAGAAACTCAATATCATATTAACTAAAATGCATGACAAATTAATATTAATGTATGTAATGCAGAGTAAATGTAGCTCAAAAACACTTCTTACATAATTCTGTACAACTAGATGGTTTGAATTTATGATTTTAAATTTTTCTGAAAATTGACTGTTTGAGTCAGGCTAAGACTCAGATTCTTCAGCTGGATTTGATTTGAGCTTTGGTTTGCAAAATGCTTTTAAGTTCAGACACAAAATTGTTATACCAAGCAAGGTAATTTCGTTTCATAAAAACTTCTAATGTAGACTTTGCATCAATTAAGTAAGAAGTGTTTGCATCCTTTAAATTCATGATACATATTTCTGAAAACTATGATGTGTAGATAAATCAAATACTTTACAACGTGTATAGCGAAACTTTTTTGTGGTGATAAGTGAAACATATATGGCATGCAACAAATACTATAAAAATATTACATTTCATATAGAAATAACTTTACATTGAGAAAACAAATGCATACCATTTTTAAGATGTCATCGTCATGTAGTAAATAGAGCATTGACTGTAAATGCTGCTGGATATCACAGGCTAAGGGGAAAAAAATTAAATTTAGAAAATAATCATATATTTTCCTTTAAAAACAGTCTTATTGCATTTTGAAAGTAGAAATTTTCAAGTTACAAATGGAAATAACAAGATGAAAAGTTAGGATTAAGAAAGTACGAGATTACAAAATAGGTAATTTTTAGTAAATTTATTTATTATTAAAAGATAAACCAAAATAAATGTAAAAAATGTCATAAAGGGTATTATTATTATTAGGACTAGGTTTTTTGATGATTTTTCTTTTTTGAGACAAGACTGAAGCATTGCCTGAGTAAATATGAATTACAGTGCATTGTTAGTAACAGCAAGATAAATATCCCTAGTAGCGTGTCAATATTGGGCCAATATTGAATATCCAATATTGAGGATACATTGGTTGCCAATATTGGAATTACAATATTGGGCCAATATTGGTGTTATATTGGAAATATTTTGAATAAAATGCCAATATTAGGGATATATTGGCTAAACATTGGAATTACAATAATGATACTGCATTGGAAATATTTCCAATGAAACCACAATATTGTCCCAATATAGGTATACCAATATTTCGCCAATATTGATGTTACATTGGAAATTTAAGCAGTGTAATTTTAATTTTAAACAGATGTCCACTGAATTTATTGCCTTTTTCTGATATTAATTTTCTTTATTCAATTTTATGGAAACAAAATAGAAAAAGAAATCAGTCAAGAAGTTGATAACTAATAAATCAATAGACTGGTTTGGCACCCTTAATATGTGTAAAGGAAAAGTATTTTGATAATTGAAAAATTCTCGTGAATGCTGATGGATCTACATGTTCCAAGTTTCATTGTTATTATAACAAGTATTAAGTCATTTATGAGTAATTAAACTGATTTTTATGGTAAATACAAAAACAATTTTGCACAAAATATTCATTACTTCTTAAATATAAATTAAAATGTTTCTTAAAGTTTGAAAAATGCGAGGCTCAATCAAATGCAAGACAGCCCTGGCCCTATCAAATGCGTCTATGACTTTACATTACAATTGCCTTTACTTCACAGTGGGAAATAGCACCTAAAGTGTCAAAAACCCAGACCACTCAACTCACCCTGAGGCATGAGCAGCAGTTTGAGTGGTCGAGAATGCGCACCTAAAGTGTTGAAGACCCAGACCGTCCGACTCGTCCAGAGGACTTAGAGTAACTAGTTGGACGGCCGGGCGCACCTAAAGTGTAAATGATCTAAAGTTTTAAAGTTTCTTTATACATATAAGCTGAAGCAGTGAATACTTTATCAAACTATTTTAACACATATGAAAATAATTTCCATTTAATTACCTATGATTGGTTAAAAATTTAAGTAAAACTAGTAGAGCTTTAATAGGAAAAAAAAAAAACTAAAAAATTTTTAATTTCTTCACTTAGGACAATGGTTTTAAAAAATAAAAGCATTTTCTTTAAAGGTTTTACCTTTTGGGGCCAAAATTTTAGTTTTTTCGGAAAAAAAGAATGGAACTATACTAAGAGCATTATATTAAATGCTTAAATATAAATAATATTAATTGAATGGTTATCTTTTTGTAATTTGACATTTCAAAGCAAATGAAATAATTATAAGACTAACATCCCGAGTAGCATGCCAATATTGGGCAAATATGAAAATGTACATCTGGTGGTATTAAGCAGCATAAAATGCAAGAAAGAGCTGCTCTTTTCATTAGGATAAATGAGACAGAACATTTACATTAACAAGGGTAGGAAAATATCTGTCGACAGAAAAAATGCTCATGTGACTCGGGAAGAAATCTATGGTCAATCCAAAAACAATAAAAATTACTCAAAAAAAGTATAAAATAGCATAAAATGAACAGAAGATTACAAAAAATTTCAACCAAAAAACAACATCTGTTTTCTTATGCTGTTCCTGTTTTTTGTTTTTGTCTATTTTTTAATTTTTAATACCTACTTAAAAAACCAACCATATTAAAGACCACATAAAACAACATATTAAAGATAATTAAAAATGAAACAACATTTATTTTGTTTTTTTACAGTGTTTAATAATGTTTCCCTAGACAATACTTAAGACTTATAATAATTTTCCTTACATGTAAGGGAAGAAAACAAATGTTTGGCTTCACAAATCAAGGAGTTAATGTTATGGAATTTTGGGAACTATACATTTAAACTTTCACACCAGCATGAAAGAAAAAAAAAAGTATGCTTCTTTAACTTTATGCTTCATTTCTTAATTAGTAAAAAAAATAATTTTTTTCGAGAATCCATAAATTAAATTATATATTTGTTCTTTTTGTTTGATTTTTTCATACAATCTCTATTCTTCATTTAATAATAAAGAATTAAAGTTTGGAACTAAAATGAACAAATACATAAATGTGTATTCTTTGGAGCATTTTTTATAATTTGTTTAAAAGGACATTTTTAATGTCCAAAATGCTATTTTTATAGGTCATTTTCCTGCAACTTTAGGTCATTAAAATTCCAGTCTTAGTTATTCTATACATGCTATCTATACATCAAATTTTATTATTTTCCAGCACAAAAACATTACATTCTTTTTTCATTTTGCTACCTGCTAAACTATGCAAGGAGGTAATTTATACTGTCCTAGGACAGTCAGTTCAATATTAGTAGCATATGATGAAGCTTTGAATTTAGTACATACTCGACTGAGAATATGTGGTTTGTGTTTCAAAAATACCCTGTATATTTTACAAGTTAAAGGGGGAAAAAACACACCTAACAATAAAGAAATATTTTATTACCTCCATTTGCAATAGTTTTTCTGTGGACATGAAGACATTCATCATGTGGTAGAACTAGGGCAGCACCTTTCACTGCAAAGTAGCATTCACTGACACTAAACACAAGAAAATACAATTATAAGCAATGTATAAAATTTGTTCACATACATGTCATCAATTAAAGAAAATTACAAAATACAAATTGTATGTGATGCTTTAGTTGTGGATTTACTAATAGGCAGAAGACAGCTGTCTATAGCAGCTATCTCATGTAGACAATTGGACAATTTTAAAATTCAGTTGAAAATGCTGATAATTTATTTGTTATTTTACAGAGATTGCAATATTGACAATGTAATAATGTTTACAAGTCAAATTTGATAAATTTGTTAGCAAGTGCAGATAAAGTTTTATAAGTAAATAATAATATATAAAATATCTAGCACCCATCAGTTACTGAAAGCATTTTTTTTTTTTTTTTTTTTTTATAATAGCTCTAGAAACTGTACCCGGCAAAATTGTACCATTGACTGCTATGCTGATGCAGTCATTTTTCTGATGAACAGTATTAGCCCTGAATCCATGTGAAGTTTGCTGAATCCATGTCAACATTAAGATGCACGAAAGGCAGAAATATATTTAAGAAAAAAACAGTTTCAACAATTTTATCTTGTTACTGCAAAGTTTGGCAAGTAAAGCATTATACGATGAGCTCCATGAAAATAATAAATTTTATTTAAAAAATGTTTTTGCAAGAAAAGTGTTTTGTATCTATCCTATTAATTACTGCTTGACTATGTATGCTGTATGTTCATGTATATTCAGTAAATTTAAAACATGAATTCTTACACTAGTTCATGCTGGGGGCGCGGTAGCCCATTGGTTAGCGCGCTGGAGTTGCACTCGGTAGGCCAGGGTTCGATTCCAGCCACTGCCAAAACTGCCGCCGTGTTCATGCGGAGTACGATCACGTTAAACATGTGGGTCCGAAAGTCCTTCCGAGAGGTTGGTGGTAGGGGAAGGAGGGTACGGTCCCTGTGGATGCCTCCCCCACTGGGTTCCGGTCTAAATTGGGTAGAACTTCCCGACCGTCCAAACTGTTACCTTACACCTTTCTGGTAGGTCGGAAGGTCTGGGTTTCAACAACAACAACTAGAAATTCATGCTAGATACTCTAAGTCCTCTGGACGAGTCGGACGGCCTGGGGCTTTCACTAAAAATTCATGTTTCTTTTTAATATGAGATTGTATGCTAAACATTAAAATTTTTTAAAGATTTTAAATTATTTACAATAGCAGTTTAAAAACACTGAGTGCCATTTTCTTCGACAATCAACAAGTGTTCTGAAATTGCATTGACGTAATCCTAACCTAAGCAAACCCCTAAGGCACAACTAATTGATTTTGCTATTGACTTTAAAGCAAGACTTAAAAGGGCATGCTCAAAAGTCACTTCAAAAATTGACACCCATCAGTGTCCCAATTGCACTATATTTTTAAATATTGGCTTGTGAGCATTTCCAGTTTTCTATAACAACATCATGTTAAGTTTTAGCTTCCTGAGATTTTCCAAACAGTGGTTAGAATAATTAAAAAGCTTAGATTTACTTGAAGTGCTTTTTGCAACCAGATAGTCTAGCTGGATTGGCCAAATTTGAAGCGTTTGCTTATGGTAAGATGATAGGTAGGTAACTCTTCAAAAATATAAGAGGGAAATTCACAAAAATAGGAGGAGATGAAAAAAGAAGTTTTATAAAATATTTCTTCAGGAGTGAGATTTCAAAAATCATCTGCAATCATTTACCAATCAGAAAACTTGTTCAGCTTTACTTATAAATAATTGTTGACAATATACAGGGTGTCCCAAAAAGAGTGAAACACGCTTTAATTCTTTACCTGTTGGAGATAAGTGGGTAATGTAAATTGCAAAAATGTTGAAAGTAAGGTAGGAAATAAGATTATATTAATGAAATAGTCCTCCCATTCATTTTCAAGTTACACTTTTTAAATTTTTGTAAGACCCCCTTAGACAAATTTGATCAATCAGAAATTTTTAATTTTAATGCAACAAGATTGTTGTGACACATCACAACACATTAAGTTATTATTCAAAATTAACATTTTTTATAATTCATTAAATATTTTGTATTATTTTAAACTTAATTATTTTATTTTAGTTTTAATTTATTATTCAAAATTATCTTATTCAAAATTGCTTTTTTTTTATATTCATTAATAGGCCAATTATCTCATTTTCTAAATTAAATTATAAACACGCTGCAATTCATCCATGTTTTTCATCAGTACTGTGAATTACCCTTTTGATTATAGCTGGATAGCAGCATCCCTTTTCGACATTTGGCAATATCTAGTTTCAAGCGAGATACGGAAATTTGAATCATCTGGCACTCACTATGTAACCTCCCTGGTTGAGCGAGAGTTTAGTTTTCTTGGCATGGCAACTGAGTGTGTGGCTTCAGCCAATCACAGCGTGCCATGTAAAGCGGGATAATTTTCTTTATGTGAATAGTTGCTGATTCACTCTTCTCTGAAAATCTTCGTAAGTGTAGGTGGTAGTTTTAAGGGGGGGGGGGTGCTTAGGCACTCCTTGCTTCAATCATTTTATATATATATATTTAGTGGTATTCTTATTATCAAGCTTCATCTTTATCTATTTGATGATCAAGCCAACCATGTCAAAGCCTTTAACATTGTAGAATGAAAATGTTGTTGAGAGACTTCGTTAGAAGACATATACATGTGGTGCTCATATGCTGTATTGAAAATAAGTAGTGTGTGTAAAGATATTCATCATGGTTATCTGATTAGTAAAATTTATAATGAATCATTCAAGTTCTGTTGCTCCTTCTCCTGAAATTTCCTGCAATAATAAGTTGTGTTTTCGGACAGGGGTGCCCTGGGCCCCTTCGTTAAAGCCATTTTTCTTTGTTCTTAGGCCTCAATTTAGTATAAAAAGGCATAAGGTATACGTATCAAAAGTTATGAGTGTGAATACAATTTACATTTTACACAAAAATGAATATGTAACTAATAGTTAATGTGCATTAATTGGTGAAAGACAACATTTTTTTTATATGCATAATAATCTGCAATTTGTGATTTCATTATCTATGGCAAATTTTGATTAGGCTTCACATTTAAGAATGAAATCTCCTTCTTTTATTACTGTGTTTGGATTAACAAGTAAATGTTAATCCATTGTGATTTTTACATGTGAGAAGCTTCTGTTCTAAATGTTATTTTACCACAGAAAAAAAACTGATGATTTTTTCTTTTGCATCAGTGGTTGTGATCTAATATGAATTGTTCCACTAAGGGGGATTTAGATATTCTGCTATTAATGAAATGAATTCAGCATACTTATTTCTGCATTGCATATACATATAAATACACTTTGTTAAGAAACATAAATAAAGAACATTTTAAACTCTATGGTGTTATAAACATTTAATTTCAAACATCTTTGATCTTTAGGTTTCACAAACTGATTTTTATGAACCACAAAACTACTGCTGGTAACATAATGAGACTATTATAATATTATTATTTTGATTGCGTTTAAAATAATTTTCAGGTTCAAGGACAAAGTATATAAATAAACTTGTAAGATGTTAACATGTACTTAAATCCTTTTATGTAATTATTTTTTTTAGGTGCCCACATGCAAAGATGGTTAATACTAATTTATTAATATTTTATAAACACAACGCATTGTACTTTCTTTCAAAATTATTATTCCCACTTTACGATCCCATTCCATTAACTCATTAAATTCTAATTAATAATCTCCTCTTTTTAATTGCATGTGAGTGTCCAACCCAATTAGATGTTGAATAGGGGTTGTAAATTAATTTTATATCTCTTATTAAGTTTCTGTACAGCCCTTATCACAACAAAGATCATTGAAAAAACCCTGCATATCTGTATCTTTAAATCAATTGAATAATGATAAAAAACAAAATCTGACTTATGCCACTTTTCTGTACCACGTGAAAGGCTGTTTCATCAGTGAAACTAGGGATCATAAACAAATTGACGATGGAAATTGTTTAAATAAAAAAAAAAGGACTTAAACATACATAATTATTGAAAATGCACTTAGTTATTGAAAAGTGCTTAAGAATCCGTGATTGCATAGTGAGCCTACGCGGAATTCACAAAAATGTCTCCTATGTATTATCATTTTATCTTTTTTGTGATATGTCACAAATTTACATTTCTAATTTGATATATGCTCATTCACAATGTTCAATTTTCAATTAAATATAACTCGCTCAAATTTAAAGATACAAATATGCAGTTTTTTTTAATGATCTTGTTGCATTAAAAATAAAAATTTTCCGATTGACCAAATTTGTATAAGGGGGTCGTATAAAAATTTAAAAAGTGTAACTTTCTGAAAATTAATGGGAGGACTATTTCATTAACGTAGTCTTATTTCCTACCTTACTTTCAACATTTTTGCAATTTACATTGCCCACTTATCTCCAACAGGTAAAGAATTAAAGTGTGTTTCAATCTTCTTGGGACACCCTGTATATAAAATATATTTTTGAATAAAAGGAATTATTTGTCAGTCAAAAGTGAAAGTTAATAAATTTACTGAGTTAGCCTATAAAATCTTTTGAGTACATACTTTAGGAAACAGATTCTTATTTCTTCCTTAAACTGAATAATAGAATAGAATTAAGAAACAAACCTTTTCTTTTCCGAGGCTTTTTCATCACTTTCATTGTTACTGGTCCCATCAATGTCATCCTGAAATGAATAAGAGCCAGTTAAAACCAGACATATTGCAGATCTTCAAAAAATTCAAATAAAAGAATTTACAAAATGAGACAAATCTAATACAACTAACACATTTTTTCATAAATATTGCAACGGCTATATTCACTGACATTTAAGTACAGGTAGGCAGGGCTCAAGGGTTCATGATATCAGGAGGCTAAAAAGGAATTTAAAAACTGAAAAATTTAATTAATTGATTTAAAATTTTTTTAACTCAAATCTACTTGCAATAAAAATGTTGAAATTGATTCTTGTAGTAGAATTTTCTGTAGTTATTTAGAAATGTATGGGTGCGTGGGTGACATTTTTTAGAAAAATAAATCTTTTCACCAATTTTGCTTATGGGCTGAAAATTTGCAGTTATGTCATTAGCTGTATCATGCATACTTACATATAAACTTTGGACGCTTTAATTGCATTGAATAACCAATTTTCAGCTATGGAAAAAGAGAAAAAAAAATTCTCTAAAATGTTTAAATTTACCAGGCATTTAAAGTAGTAAGGAAGCCAGGCAAAATTCTCCAAACATTGAAAGATGAAAGAAATAGTTAATTATGAAGGTGGAATAACCAATTAATCTAGGAATGAAAGATGGGAATAATATCGCGGATATGTAAAACACATAGGCAAGAACATAATATAAAATTGCAAAGTGAAGAAAGAATTAAAGCAATTGCAGAAAGTTATCTTAATACAGAAGACTGGAATAAAATCGCTAAGTATGAAGATTCTCTATAAATTACAAAATCTATGTGGGCAGCACGACTTTCCTTATATAATGAAATTAATTTACTCCTTTCTCAGTGAACAAATGATGTATAATAATACCCACAGCACAATGCTTTTAATGTTGGATTATACATTTGGTGTTTTTCTGGATGATAACATATAAAACAATTTCGAAGTAACTTATATTTTTGAACTCTAAATTAACACTTATCAATATTAATAGCATCTCCAATAAGCAATATAGTCCCGATATTAAAATATTTTAATAAGTAGTTCCTCAATTTGCCATAAATTTCCATTAATTTAGAGTAAAACTTTTACAATTTCGACTATATTAGCATCTGGGATGTAATATCGCTAAGTTGGCGATATTTCGCTAAATGAGTAGCTAATATCGTTAAATTTATTGCCAAGCATTGCACACAGACTAAGAGAAGAACTTTTCTTATATATAAATGACAATTGACAAATTGTTAGTCGTAAAAATACAAAACTATTATGCAAGTATCTTTTCTCGTAAATAGAACGAACTAGAATCACAAGAATGATGCTAATAAATTTGTTGCATAATATTGCATGAAAAATGAACATATTTAACGATAGTTAGTACATTTTTTTAATCTTATGCAATATTTTTATTAAATTTATTTAAAAACGTGCAATATCTTAAGAACGGTTCCTGCTAGCCTTTGAAAGTTTGTTATTCGTTTTCTAATGAAAAATTACATAAGAAATGATAATTTACACAACATTTTTAAAGATTCTGATTTTTTTCAAAATTTGGGGGGGGGGGGTCTTCCGAACATTTGATTGCGTTTAAAATCAATTATTATTGAACTATTTGTACAAAATTTCGTTCGCGAGAGATATCACTTTCAAAATACACTCGCGAATCCATATAAGATTCTCCAGGCGCAATAACAGTGAACATAAAATTGCGAATCTGTGGAAGATTCGTTTTTCCCCAAAACAGCGGAAATAAAATTGTGAATCCACGGAAAATTTTCCAAGCGCACACAAAAAAAGTAAACGGAAATAAAATCGCAAATCAGAAAGATTAGACCTAGAGTAATAGGGTTGGTCTTATTTCCATTGTCAAAAATTACGTATAAAACAAGTATTTAATGGATACATTTGTGAATATGTAGTCTTTAATTTCAGATTTTTGACGAATTATGCAGGCCATTTTGAGGGAAAAAAAGAGGTTGGTTCTTTTCTTCCGAATCGTACTAAAATCTAATGAGCACCGGAGTAATCCACAAGTGATTTACCTACCAAATTTTAGAGAATTTGGTCAATTAATTTTGGAATTTTGGTGGACACTGCACACACAGACGTCACGCTAAAAATAGTTTTTGCGTATTCTAGAGTGCTAGAAACGAGTGGATGCGTGATAAAGTTGAGTTACGATTTTAAACACAATTACAATACTTTCCCTGTACATACTATATAGTTTAGAGACTGTAAAAAATGAATAAAATTACACGTCTGCAAAAAACAATCACAGCTAAAACGCAAAAACCGAAAAATAGCGAAGCATTTTTACCCTGAAATCAAGTGGGCCTATTAAGTTTCATAAGATATTTCGAAAATGCGCCTTTCTGCACGGTTCGTCATCCTGTAGAGGAAAACAAATCATTGAGTCAGGCACCTGCAGAAGGCACAAAGATTAAGATACAATTTAAATTTTCTATTTAATACGGAAAATATTTTTCGAAGCGTACCTTTTCTAAATCAGCTAGAAATTCATTTAAAATGTAAAGTGCGCACGACGTTTCGAGCGTACAACAGCCAACAGAACGAGCCCGAAGGTCTAAAAGCTTTGCGAATGACAGGAGTAAAAATAAATGTCAGAAAAACTCGAATATGCCATTTAACAGCAAAACAAAGCTACGACAATGAATGGTGCTATTATCGAACGTAATTGCCGGAGTGGTTGTCCATTGCGAATTTCATGCCCTGATTGTCAGCGAAATTACTCATCGGTAGCTTAAAAAATTAACATCACCTGACCGGCCGAAAAAGTCTCCAAGAAGACATTCATTCTATTTCTGCACTCTTTTCCCGGACGTAATCCGCGGAAATCTAGCTTCGAGAAGCTGAAATAGTTTTAAAATCCGAGAAAACAGATTAAAAACTGTAATTGGCATAGAAAATAATTGCATGTAAAATAAGATTTTTTTACAAAAAATAAATAAAATTAAATCAAAAGTAAACCACTATATTCCACAATTATCCTCTATAAAGTCTGTATATTTGGTCACACATTCATTGGTGTAAGAAAAAAAATATACACTTGAGAGTGTTTTTCTCACACATTCGTATAATGTTTAGTTCTATTTGTACTACAATCAATACAAGAATTATTAAAAAAAAATCTAATATAGGCAGCACGGAACTTTTTTTACATAATACAATGACTTTACTACTTTCAATGCGACATTATGACGTAACAAGATCCACCGCACAATATTCTTATGACATTGAATTAACACTACGAAAATTTTGGCTCTTTTGGCAACTTATTAGTCCCAAGAGAATGGCTACTAATTCATACTCACATGCAAAATTCTCATCAAAATGCCATCGATATTTGGCGAATTCTTGGGCATGAAAATATAAAACTATTATAAACAGCATTTTCTCTCGTGAATAGAACAAACTAGATACACAAGAATCGTATTAACAGATTTGTCGCATAATATTGCATACGAAAAGTAAACCTACTGGATGATACTAATTACTTTTTTATTTTCATTTTTTTTTTTCTAATGTAATTGTTTTGCACAATTTATTTGAAAAACGTGCACTCTCTCGAAAAAGGTTCGTGATAGCGTTCTAAAGTTTGTATCATTCGTCTTCTAATGAAAAATTACGTCTGAAATGATTATTTATTTATCATTATTGAAGGTTCTGAATAAATAAATAAAAAAAAATAATTCGAAATGGAGGGCGGGGTCTTCTTAACATTTGATCGTGTTTAAAATCAATTGGGTTCCAGTATTCACTGATTGCAATAACGGTAATAAATTATTTTCGAAACGCTTCATTTTTTCCCCGCCGGGGTTTTTAAGCAGCTATAAGCCTGATTAGGCAAGCCCCCCGGCGATTTTAATTTTCACACATATAAGAATCGGTGCGCAAAATGCATATTTTATTGTAATATATATATATATATATATAATTGAAGATTTTTATGATTACTTGTAATATATATACCCGAGAAATACCAATGAAAATTGCTTGTAAACTGAAGGTCTTTGCAAATCAGAAGCTTAGTGTAGCACGATGAGATATGCAAGAAGTTTGGAAATTGAAAAATGGAAACTAGTGATTATAAAAGGAATAAAATGTATATGAAAAGCATTTCTGAAACCATGTACGTTATCAAGATATATATATTTTATAAATTTCTCAACTAAATTATATTGAATTTGGTATACAAATTGGCTAATACAAAAGTATGATTGCCTTGGTAATATTTTTAATATTATATTTTTTCATAGACGTGAAGAATATTTAAGATATGAAAGGAAATCTGAGTACGGAGAATCAGCTTTTACTATGCCGAAAATGTACCTAGTTCTTACCGCATAAAGCTGGTGGTAAGACCGTTGACCGTTGCCAATTTGTGCACAATCTAGAAAGTCTCCCGGGAAGGGGCATTTCTTTGCAAGATCTGGTACGTAGAATAGAATTATGCACTGCCCCCCCCCCCCCCCCCCGGAAACTGAATCGAATAAAGGCGGGACTCCAAGTTTTTTCCAATTCACACCAAATTAAGATTACTAAAACGTTTTGATATAAGCTTAGTGCAAAGCAAATGCGTGATGCTCAAACTGCGCATTTAAAACTAATTTTTTTCTCCCATACAGACGTCAAAATGCGGGAAAAGACAGGAGAACATTGTATACCCACATTTTTCAGTCACTTCTTATCTCAAATTTTAAGGTTCGATAATAAACGTTTAAAAATAACTTTCACTGCCTTCGGAAACGCTACGCATAGTTGACCATGAGAAAGAACGCTCACCGAGGCACAAAAATGTCAACTTCGGAGGAAGCAAAGTTGCGATATTTTACCTTTTAGAAAAATAAATAAATAAATAAAACACGACACACAAAAAATACTATGTAAAGCTATTAGTGGGTTTGCGGAATTTTTAAATTTTCAAATGTAGCCGATATTTAATGATCGGAAGCACGAAATATTTTAGTGTAAAATGGAATACAAAAAGTTTGACGTGTCTAACAAGTGAACTCCCTTAAATAATTATTATAGGGGGGGGGGGGGGGGGTGATGTCAGTTCCTCCGCCGTTGACAGGCTAAAATACTAGTTTCACAATAATGATCTTATTTAATTTTTTATGACCTTTTCATCTTATATATAAAAAAGATAAAACATGCAATATATTGAGAACGGCGAATGTTAGCACCCTATAAATGTCATTTGCTTTCAAATAAATAAAAAAAAAATATTGCATATAAAATCATTATTCGTTCAAGCATTTTAGGCAATTTTTACTTTCTCATACTATGCAATACAATATATAGAAAAAGCATTGTTTTTATGCAAATTTTCGAATACGAGATTTTGATGCCAATATACCTAGAGGTGGCGGGAAAAAGCACACAAGTCAAAAAATCCAATTTTTTTATAACATACATATTTGGTTTAAGAAATTTATGAACTTTGTTATAAATACGTCAATTGAGTTTTCAAGATGTTAAAAAAAAAACCTTAAACACCTATTAGATTTTGCACGGATATCTGTAATAAAATATAAATTAGAAAAAATTATTATTTATTTAACTTATAAATATATAACATACTCCATAAAAAATTCAATCTGTATTCCGAAAACTAAAAATTTAAATTAAAAAAAGTTCTCCTAAAAGTATTAAAATTTTCATTCCTTGGTATTTCAAAATCCTGGATTTCGACTTCAGTGCTTTTTTCCCGCCAGTTCTAGATATGTTTTAAGACCCCCTGAACACGTTTCGTCTATTTTTGGGGCGTCCGTTTTGGATGTCCGTTTTGGATGTTTGGATGTCCGTCTGTGGTCGATTTCTTGTGTATACACGGTAGCTGCCGCAAATATTAACGAATTTTCACGAAATTTTGTATCCCGTTTTGTTATTGAAAAATCTAGAACTGGATAGAATTTTTTAAAATTCGAGTGAAAGGTTCGAAGTTTATTCGAAATTTTATAATTTTTTAACATGACAGCATAGGACAAAATTTGACATAATCATGCATAAAAACGATTATTTAGGGCTCAATGATTACGAGACTTAATAGCTTCAATCGTTGTGAAAAAAAAGCCGCTATGCAATTTTTGTGTTTATGACGTCATTAGTCCCCTCGGAGGGGATGTTAGCCACGGTGGGTACATTGTCAAGTATGGTATCAAATGAAAGATTTTTTTCAAGCACTTTAAAGTGAAGCGCTACATGTTATAATTGAGATTATTTGGACCAACATTACAGATTTTTCACATTTTTTCTAGTAAAATTTGGAAAAAAAAAATGAATGATTTCTGGTATGAGGAAGTCGAGTTGATCCACACTTCAGTTAATTTTTATATTGGTTTATTAGTTTTCAAAACAGCTCGAAAAACTGAGGGTCTTCCCTTTGTCCGACTTCTCTGAAAATCTATGCAAGCAAATATATAGTTTACCGATTACTTGAAATAATTAAGACTACATTTCATTTATCTGTCTCATGATATATTGCGTCCAAAGATACACTAAAAAATGATTGATTCATAGTCAGGGATTTGGACTTTATAGCCGCTCCTGTTTTCGAGCCCTTCTCAAAAAACAAGTACATTCCTATGACGGACCCAGGCGGGCTAGTCCGATAAGGTTCAAAATCAAAGGAATTAAATTATACCACTAAAAACAACAACATACAAATTTTAATGGTATTGTGATTAATGAAACCTGATTAGTTAGGGCAAACTGACAAACTAAAAACACCAGATTAATTTAAATAAAATACTGTAAAAAGTTAAGTTTCCTCACCTTCCCATTCAGGCCACAAAAAGTAGATACTACAATGTATGAGGGGAGTTTGATACATGGCACTGTTCTACTTGAGAATAAAGTCAAGAACGCTTGCCCCTAATTAAATGCCAAAAGAATAAAGCGTCTTACTTGCCGGTTTGGACTCATGCCACAATTTAGCAATAGATGCGAACGTCAAACCGATGCGCAATTAACCCCCGCAAGAGATGTCTAGATGTCACAATTAAGCATTTGAAGTAAATATTTATTCTTTCAGGGCAGTTCGAGACAGAAAATGTTATTATTATTATTATTATTTTTTTTTTATGGGAGTTTTGTAATACGGTTCCTGACAAAACGACCCGCTAAAATCACCCTCTCCCCCTCAACAGAAAACAAATCCCATGCGCTCCCTAGTAAAAAGTAGTTGCCCTACGAACACTGAAGCTCATCATATTTTGAATCAAGAATATTAAATTCATAATTAAAATCAAACACCCGATGTAAATAAAAAAAATCGGCGATGGCTCCGATGGAGTCGAAATGGTTTTGAGTTGTAAATAACGTTTTATAAAATATAACATTAATATAGTATATTTATATTTTGTAGGTTTTCAAAGGGCTACTAATTACTCACTGTTCATCTAAAATATCGAAGTTAGACCCGCACCTTTTCAAAATAGTCAAAAATAATAAAATATCGAAATTATAACCGCTATATTTCGAAAACTAAGAACTCGGTCCGAAATCCAATTACAAGCATATATGGTTTTTTACGGCGTTCAAAGTATTTACATTTTCTCAAAACGCTCCAGTTTCAACCTGGTACCTTGATCATGACGATATTCACGTCAACAACACAAAGAAAAAAAAAAAAAAGTTAATCACAATATTTTTCTTTTACATATACTATATATTGTATGGAAAATAATAGCACATTTCGTTAGAAAAATAACATATTTATTCCGATAAGGGTGGCTCTCCTTTTACTTTCCAAACAATTTATCCATAAATAATCTGTTTTATTCCTTCCCTGTCAATGAGCATAAATATCGTCTGCGCACAACATTTAGATGGAAAAACGAGTACTTATGTTAACACCAGATATCCTGGCCCTGATATGGCAGTTGTCAAAGTGAAGGAAACAGAACGCCTTCCAGTTGATAAGCGAGAGCATCTGTAATGTTAGTATGCTGCGTTTTTATCAACAATGGATAGTTCCTGTTCCTTATCAAATCATCAGGATGGCTTTCTGCAAAATGCCATCCGAATTAGGAAATTAAAAGAAAAGTTTAGTAGGGAATTTTAAACTCTGGAATGTGAGATTCTATTCAAACTTCAGGATTCTATTCATTTACATTTCATGTTGCACTTGCATCGAAATCAGTATCAGAAAGGGCAAAGAGTCTGATATGAGCAGCAATTTCTTTAACTTACAGACCCCTATTTATTTTTTTTTCATATACTCCGTAAAGCATTTATTTAAGTTTCATCGCACAAAATGGATGCGTATTCGAAATTACATAATTATTAGCAGTATGCCCGTTCTTCGTACGGAATATATAATATGATATAAGGAAATATATAATATGATATAAAGAATATATAATATAAAGAAACTTAAAATTCACAATTATGTGCAATTCCTATAGTATTTATTCTAAGTGACATTACTATTCAAAGTATTTTATTAAAATATTTAATTCTTCTAAAAGGAAGTATAAGAATCTCTGTTCTCGCTATACAAATTTATCTTCGCAGGCAGATCTGAAGAATAAAACATCCATATCCCGTTTGTAAATAAATTTACGAAATATATAAAATTGGATCAACATATGCCAAAATGAAAGAGTTAAAATGTTATTTATTAGAAGATATACACGTACCATGTTTATTCTGTTACAACAATTAGTTAAACACAATATATGAGTTTGAAAAATATTTACCAAAATTAAGCATATGGCTTCAGAAATTGCTCTAACCTTTCAGCCCGAAAGATGTAATTAATGCAATTCAGTCAAAAATGTAATTCCGATAAAATTAATTTTTATATGCATTTTTTAATTATTACTTTCCCTGCAATACATGGTAATGTATAGGGAAAGTATTGGAATCATACCGAAAATCACAACTCGAGTTTTCGACGGATCTACACGTTTCGAGACCTGTAGAATACGAAAAAACCATTTTTAGCGTGACGTCTGTGTGTGTGTCTATCTGTGTGTCTGTCTATGTGTCTGTCTGTGCAGATTTTGTATCCACTCTAACTAAAAAAGTAATCGACCGAATTTCATAAAATTTGGTAGGTAAGTCACTTGTGGGCGACTCTGGTGCTGATTAGTTTTGGGTACGATTCGGGATAAAAGAACCCGCCTTTTTTTGCGAAATGGCCCGCAAAAGCTTGTATCCACTGTAACTGAAAAACTAATGAACCGAATTTCACAAAATTTGGTAGATGAGTCACTTGTGGGTTACCCTGGTGCTGATTAGATTTTGGTACGATTCGAAAAAAAATAACCTGCCTTTTTTTTTGCAAAATGGCCCGCAAAAATCTAAACTAATGAACTAGATATACTCAAATATATCCATTAAATGCTCGTTTAACACGTAATTTTTAACGACGAAAAGAAAAAGATCAACCCCATTACACTAGGGCTAGCCGTTCTCGAGATATTTTAGTTTTTCGTATTTTCTCTACGCCACCTTTAATAATAAGTCCGGTTACCGAATGAGAACGAAAATTGAATTAAAAGTGAAATAAATTTAAAAATAAATAAAGAGAACGTGAATATAAACGTCTGCAGGGAAAGTCATGTGCTGCCCACATCAGATTTCTTAAATCGGTAAAGATTTAATAAAAGTCGGCTGCTTATATAATCTCATTGGATTTAATTTCGTTGCTTAGCAACATATCATTTTCTTCAAATAAATTGGCAGAAAAATATCGCCTGCATAATGGTATGTTTATGGAAGCTTTAATTGTGCGTTTTTTTTTTTTTTTTATTAATATCTAGATAATCCATGGTCCTAGAAACTCGAAATATAGACTAAATTTTAGGTGGGACTATTCCAAGGCTACCCACAAAATTTCATGAAATTCGGTGTAACCGTCCTCCCGTGATGATGAAACAAACACACACATACAGATAGATTTTCAATTTTATTTATATAGATAGATATCCAATCTGCAATTCTAAAATTCTCTATTTTTCGTTTCGCGCCTATTAAAATGGCGCCAAGTCGGAAAAAAAAAAAAATCTAGAACGGTTTATCCTAGAGAAATGGAGTTGGTTTTATTTGTTTAGTCATAAAAATGTCCGAGTAAAACACACGTTTAATGAATACATTTCAGCGTACTTAGCCTTTGATTTCAGATTTTGTGAATTTTTTTAAACTGTTATTTTTGTTTGAAAAATTTCGGAAACTTAATTGTAAAACCTGGAAAAGGGGAATTTTACTGTGCTGTTTAGGCGAAAAGCCCTGTATAAAAGACGTGAATGAGTTTTTCCTTATGCATGGTAAAATAAACACTATATAACTATAAATTCACCTCCTTTCAGATAGCTCAGATAATTTACATTGGGCGGCCCTTACTTTGCATTCTGGACTGGGATGCGACCCAAAATGATTGCCTATTCCGAGACTACAATCATTACTTCCCGTGATGGAAAGGGAATATTCATTGGTCTGAGAAATAATGCAATGAAAATAACCTTAAAATCAAAATAATTAGTGTTTTAATAATACGAATTGCAAAAAATTCTATCCAGATAGTGTTTATCATATGATGTACTCACATATAAATTTCATAGCAACATGTGCATTTGACCTCCCCTTGTATTTCCCTACTAACACATGAACCTCTTTCCAAAACTGTTCAAAGTGTTTTTTTTTTTTTTTTTTTTTTTTTTTTTTTGGGGGGGGGGGGGGGGGGGGGTTGAGACCCAGACCGTCCGACCTACCAGAAAGGTGTAAGGTAACTGTATGGACGGCCGGGGGGGGGGGGGGGGTAAAATATCTAATTCAAAACTTGTGATTTAAAGAATAATCCTTTATTTATACCAGTGTTCTTCACCTTTTTATGATCCAAGGTCCAAAACTCAAATGTTGGTTAGTCAGGGGGGACTCTCCGGCAGCACAAAAACGTTTCTTTTTTCTTCTACGCATATTGGAATATTAATTTATTTTTCGCGGGTACAAATTATGTCGTTTAAAAGGCACATACATGAATGGAAAGAACTGCAACATTAATCACATCTTTTCGACAGGTCTCGTGGTATGCGTTGTTCATTAACAAACGGAAGCATATGAATGCTGCAACATGCAGAGAACATTACATGATGCATGCACAGTGTTTCTTTCAGGCACACACCTGGAGGGGCTTAGCCCCCTCCAGAGACATTTTATATCACTGAGCCAAATGTAATTAATAATTTTAATTACTTGTTATATTACTAAATACTTACAGCTCAGTGGTCAAAAATATTATTGATTTATTAATTTTAAATGTCAATTTTCCTATATATATATATATAAATATAAATTAGTAAATCCAAAGTTAGAATGTATGTAGTAACTCGTAATACACTATTCCAAAATTTTCTACAAAATACAAAGAAATATAAGAAATTAAGACATATAGAGGAAATAATAAAGCGTAATGCAGGTCATAAAGACAAAGACAATCAACAATTTTCAAAAATGAGGAATGCAAATAAGAAAACAAAAAAATCAAGCAAAAAAGCTTGCACATGGAAGAGATTTAGGCTTACGATACGTTCATTTCGAAAAAATTCTCTTCGGGTCCATATATCCTCTCGAAATGAACACAAAAATGCTTGTTTCTGAAACACAAGATAGATTTTATCTATAAACTTGTGTTATATGGACGACAAGCATATAGAATGGAACAATAAAGGAAACATAAATACCTCAAAACACACCTCATCATCGCAACCATGACGAGCAAAATATGACTAGAGCAATGTTGCCATATGCCAAAAAGAAAAGATGTGATTTGCTGTTGCCAAAGAGAGTAATAAAAACAGCACTGCGCAAAAGCAATAAAATGAGTTATTCAACAGTTAAAGCTTCAAGATAAAAAGATGAAAATATAATTTCAAGAGAATGAAGAAGTACGGCTAAAATAAGATAATAAGGGGAGAATAAGAGAATTTTAGGCTAATCGAAACTTATTAACTATACTATTTACTAAATAAGCAGGATATTGATACACTTTACTGGTAATTTTGAGGTTATTAATGTGCAAAGCATGAAATTTTTTATCTGATAATCTATAAATTCTAAAAAGTTGATTAAGTATAATATTTCTAAACAATTGAATCGAGTTGCAGGAATTAAAAGGTAATAATTTATTAATATTAAATTTAAAAAAATCTTTTTTATCATATAAATTAGTAACTATCCCAAGAGCAGGTTCTATAATTAGATTTAAATCCAAATAATAAATATTATTACTAATAGAAGTTTCATTAGGTATTAATTTCAAATTATCCGGATAGAAATCTATATCTATGACATAGTTATCAGTAAATACAAGACAAATCAGATCATCTACATATCTATAAATTTTATAATCTGTTGAAGTAAAGAATTTTTCATATTGATATAGGTATAAATTATCTAACACACTGCTACTACAGCCACCTTGTGGAACACCTGAGACTTGTAAGTATAATTTATTACCTTGAAAGATATAATTATTGAAAAGAACAAAATAGAGAAGCTTAGGAAAATTGGTAAATTTAGTAAGATTAGAATGATTAGTAATATAAGCATTATATAAAGCTAAAATGACATCATATAGATCAGTGATCTTAATATTATTAAAAAGATCTTTAAAATCAAAAGTTTGAAATCCTATTATTTTACCAAGCGTTTTTAATTTATTTTTTAATTCTTTACTGTTATTTAGAATGATGTAGCTATCACCAGAATCTCGTAAATTACTATTTAGTACATTTAAATAATTTAGTATATATATATATATATATATATATATATATATATATATATATATATATATATATAATTCTCTGACCTGAAATTCCAGTCCAATATACAAAACATCTTAGAAGGCATAAAACTATGAGATTTGTAATACAAATTTAAAAAAAAAACAGACACTTTACAAATACAAAGCTACTTTACCTGACATAATGCAGTGAAAATTGGCTAGAAAATGCAAAAAATGGAATTTCAACTAGTTGAAATTGAAAATAGTGATTTTAAAAGTCTTTAGCATTATCCTGATGAAATAATGATACATAAGACAGAAAAACAAGGATATGCGAGAGTTGGAAAATTATATGTGAAAATCCCAAAAGGAGTACATTTCTGACATAGAAATACCATTTGGAGCTGTGCTTCTGTCTGCATACTGTAAAAATTATTACAGAAATTATGCAGATGATACAGAAAAGGAATCATAAAAGTTGGGATTCAAAAATAATGAAAATTGATTAAAATACACAATATTGAAGATGATCAACTCAAAATAATAAATAAAATAGGATATAATAGAACACAGAAGAATAAAATCAGTAAAATGAAGAAATTTTACCGGTTTCATGAATTTACATGCTAAGAGAATGCAAGCGTCCCGCACACTAGAAATGCTATAAGCTGACTAAAGGCAATAGAGGCATCAAAGAATTAAGAACTTTTGCATCATATAGAAAAATAGGGTACTTACGTATTATCGCAACCATGACAAAACGTAATTGATGTATCGTCCAATAAAGGTCCCGATCGATTCCAAGGACAACATGCAGCCAAGTGATCTGTATGAGGACCCACGTCGAACTGCTTGAGAAAAACCCAGAAGCGAGTCTAGTATGCTCTGTGACTTGGTCCGGCGAAGCCGGCCTGTCTGACGACACAGTCCCAGCGGTGCGTACGTCCCCCAACCAGTTCGAGCCCGCTCGAACGTGGGTCCTCATACAGATCACTTTGTTGCATGTTGTCCTTGGAATCGATCGGGACCTTTATTGGACGATACATCAATTACGTTTTGTCATGGTTGCGATAATACGTAAGTACCAAAAATAGTAGAAATTGTAGTATAATGACTTAAAAATTAAGAAAAAATGTATTAGAGTGGTCTGTATTTCTGAGTTTTGAAATGTTGTTGTTTGACCATCCTATGTTGTTCTATTATGTATAAAAATATTTTGCAAAAAGTTTTATGCAAATCACTCTATATTTTGAAGTTGTTTAAGTCAGTTAAAATTTCCACTTATAATTGGTTCTATATTTTGTGTTGTAGGTATTATGTAAACTGAACATGCCAGCAGCAGTTAATAATAGATGAATCTCCAATTTGGTTAACTGGCTTTGAAGAAAGTGAACTGAAAGAACCCAAATTACATTCAAATAAGCAAGCGTTGAGCTTCTTTTTCTACCACAATGAAACCTTGAAGAAGACAATTTGTGAGGAGGAGGATTGAGTCGTAGAACTGTTTTACTGTTTTTAAGGAAACTGGTGCTTTGGAAAGAGACTTGTATGGCTAAGCTGGCATAAAGACAGTCTGCTCGCTGTAGGCAAGTCGATAAAGATAAAAAGTTGGATTTAAAAAAAACGAGGACCGAACAACGGAGGAAAAACAAACAAATAAGAGATTAAATTGAAGTATGAGGAGCAACAAATGGTTCAGACTGACTGGTTCAGTGCTAATTTCCTCTAGTGATGATTACAGTGGAAGTAACAGCGATAATCCTGAAGAGGATCAGGTATATGAAAGCACTGAACAAGCAATGGCAACACTTTGCTTCTAGTCATCAAAGGGCACGTATGAATATTATCACATCACCTGTCGATGTGGAGTCTATAGAGGAAAATTAAGTGATAGGAAAGTCATATATCTGTTGGCAGCAACTGCTGAGGATCTCAGCCATAAAGTAGATGATCTTAATATTGACAGGTTCTCTATTCCGAGATATTAAGAAAAAGCATGTGTAGAATTTGCGATGAATTTAAAGAAAAAATGTCAGACAAAACTTCCCTTGTTGTTCACTGAGATGGGAAACTTCTTTCAGATCTGACTGAAAATGAAAAGGTAGATTGAGTCTGAGAATCAGACGCTTGGAGTTCCAAAATTGCAGTCAGGTACTGGAGAAACGCAGGCTGGGATAGTGGCCACATTGCTTGAAGAGTGGGGGTTAGCAAGTAAGTGCAATGTGCTTTGACACTACTGCCAACAATATAAGTCACAGAAATTGAGCTTGCATTCTTTTGAAAAAGAAGTTACAAAAGAACTTTCTTTACTTAACTTGTCACCACATATTTGAACTCATTCTTGCATGTTCAACGAGACTATGTGATGTACGCTATCTGACTATGATATAGCCATTTTTAAATGTTTTAAACAGTACTGGAATTTTATTGATCAATCAGCTTACAAAAGTGTAACCAGTTAAAATGAAAAGTTTTCTTGAAAGAAAAAAACATTTTCTTTTTATATAAATCTTTTGACAATGAACAGAAATATGATTTACGTAAAAATGAAGCTTTTGTGGAAAAATGCTAATTTTTATGAACTTTTAATGCACGTTAGGCTCAATTTCAGAAAATGCCTGGACCTATGGTGACATATAGTTTCTAAAAACTTGACCTTGAGAGTGTGATCATTTCTCAAGACATTGGCTTCGAAAAGATTACAGGGTATTACACCCATGGCAGGAGCATACATATTGCATGCATGAACTTCCCTTCTTCTGTAGGAATGGAACCAGGTGTGAGATCCATTTTGTTTCTTTCACAGTTTTATTATAGTCAAAATAGACATTAAATGGAGTATTGGAAATATAAAAATTACGTTCTTTGTAGAAGAGAATGTCAATATATAAATTGGTCTATAATTGCACTGAGATTGTTGAAATTAAGATTTAACTGTAATACGATTATTGAAATTCTGATTTAATTTGTGTTTGTTGTAGGATCATAATTCCAATTTTTTCATTGGCATTTTGATCTAGCTTAGCCCTTGTAATTCCTATTAACATGGAATTTTCTTTGTTATTTAAAGAGTATGACACCCACTGCAGGGGTGTACATGGATTGCATGCAATTATGACTCTTCTTTAGATATGGAACCAGATATGGGAGCCATTTTGTTTCTTTCAAAGTATTATTAGCAATCAAAATGACGATTAAATGGAGTATTAGAAATATAAAAATTACATTCTTTGTGGAAGAGTGCCAATATATAAATTGGTCCAATTGTACTGAGATTGTTGAAATTACAATTCAACTATGCTACAATTGCTGAAATTGTGATTTAATTTGTGTTTATCATATGGTCATAACTTTGATTATAACACTCCATTTTTTTCATTGGCATATTAACATAGTTTAACCCATGTAGCTCTGCTTAACATGGAATGTTCACAGTTATTTATGGGCTATCACACCCACTATGAGGGTGTACATAGATTACATGCAATTTTCACTTTTCTATAGAGAGTATCACACCTGTTGTGTGGGTTTACACTGCAACTGGATACTAGAATGTAGATGTTACAACATGTTATGCACAGAGTCTCACCATCTCACAAGTTTTGATTTAAATTGTATCTGTTGGGAGGCTGATTTCTGATTTGGAATGGGGGAGGGAGTCTAATCATATCCGCTGCTCAGGTCTACATAGATTGCCTGCAATTTCCAATTTTATTTAGGGAGTATCACGTCGAAAGTGGGCTAAAGTACCCCTTTATTTACTCCTGTATTCACAAATGCAGTTAGAATCTAACCTTGGCAAAACTCAACAACCCAAATTCCATGGTTCGTACTGGTAAGCAAAACTTGCACATTGTGCTACTCAAAATGGGGGCCATAGATGAACATCAGGAATTACATTAAGATGTGTATATATATATATATATATATATATATAATAATAATAATAATAATAGTTTGAAAATCCAATGATAGAATAGTGAAAAGTTGCAACTAAAAAAACCCCAACATAAAAAAAATAAAATAAATAAATAAATAAAGCCTAACAAATAAAAAAGTATCAAACAGAAAATCATCAATCAAGTGGAAAATAAAATGCAAACCTCTATAGTCATCAAATTGAAGACAAACAACAAACATCAATGGAAAGGAATCAATAATAGAGAGTCAAATAAAATCCAAGCATTAAAGCCTTACATGTTGATTGTTGTTGAAACCCAGACCGTCCGACCTACCAGAAAGGTGTAAGGTAACTGTTTGGACGGTCGGGAAGTGCCACCCAATTTAGACCGGAACCCAGTGGGGGAGACATCCACAGGGACCGTACCCTCCTTCCCCTACCACCAACCTCTCGGAAGGACTTTCGGACCCACATGTTTTACGTGATCGTACTCTGCATGAACACGGCGGCAGTTTTGGCAGTGGCTGGAATCGAACCCGGGCCTACCGAGTGCAACTCCAGCGCGCTAACCAATGGGCTACCGCGCCCAAAGCC
This sequence comes from Amaurobius ferox, assembly GCA_951213105.1. Lineage (NCBI taxonomy): Eukaryota > Metazoa > Arthropoda > Arachnida > Araneae > Amaurobiidae > Amaurobius > Amaurobius ferox. The sequence goes on from OX578146.1 coordinate 116,629,780, forward strand.
TTACATGTGGACAAGCCCTAGGCCTAAACATATAAATTGTTCATTTCGATAAAACTCTTCGTCAAGACCAAGTATTTTATCAAAATGAACACAAAATGCATGTTTCTGATATATATATATATATATTAGTGATAGATTATATTTATAAACACTGTTAACTTACTACATGCATAAAGATTGAAAATTATAGGAAACAAGAATACCTAAAAGATTCTTAATGAATACTAGATTAAGAATTCAATGAAATGCAAATCAGTAAAATATGCATAGTACTTAATATTTAAATTGCTATCACTTATCACTTTTTGATTATTTTTAAATTTGCCTTTATATATATATATATATATATATAAAAGAAAATTTATGTGGCAGAAACATGATTTATACACAGTAATTAAAAATATTAAAATATTGAGCATATAACCACTATATTTCGTATTCAACCAATCCTTCTGTATACCTTTTCTTCGACCCAGCTTATCTGACCTACCCTAAAGTGTAAGGTATCTGTTTGGATGAATGGGAAGTGCCACCCAATTTAGATCAGAACCCAGTGGGGGAGGCATCCACAGGGACCGTGACCTCTTTCCCTTACCACCAACCTCTCGGAAGGACTTACGGACTCCCTTCTGCATACCTGTCCTGTTTTATATCTTCAAAATTTAGAACCTGATACGAAATCTAATTATATATTATTGTAGAGGTTTTAAAAGGCTATAAAGTATGCTACAGTGTTTCAAAATGAAAACTTTTCAATCCTTTTTCTAACTTGACAAGACAATTGTCAAAAACTATATGAGTTTTAAAAACAAATCATTAATCTAGAAACCACACATTTTTATCACTTACTATTTCAATGCATTTTTTATAGTTTAGAAGATATTTTGAGTAATATAGTAAACAATGTTTGCCTAGAAAAGTGTAGTGAAAACTCGGTTAGATAGAATTACTTCTCTCATCTGGTGGTCCAGTAACCGGTGATGACTTTTGTGTGATGAATATTATTTTATTGTGAAAGTGATTCGAACCAAGAGTTTCTGAAGCAATGGTTTTGAAAGTGGTTGAGTTGGATGGGTAAATACAGGTGGTAGGGAGCAGTCGATATCAACCTTGTATTTGGTTAGTGGGCACATTCCCCTATTTCTGCGTATTTGCTAAAAAACATGTGATTGCTAAAAAATGTGGACTGCAATAAAATACTGACTGCTGGCACCATAACTAGTTAATATTATTTAATATTAGAAACAGAACTGAAAAATTAAATTTCTATACTATGCTTGTCCAGAGACCAGAAGAACATGCAATATATTAGGCTGTGTAATAATATCTTCAAAGAACTTTATAAAATAAGTTAAACATGCCATCAAAAAGTTCAAAATTGTATGAAATTTCCAACTTTTACAAGATTTTCCAGATACAGTTACAACTCGGGAAAATGTTTGAAAATGAATAATGAAATAGTATTCATAATACAAATACTTATGTTTGGATAACTATATTAAATTGAAATATCAAATAAAATAAAACAATAAAAGCATAGTGTAGGATTATTTATCTCATAACAATTTTCTTTATAAAAATGTTTAATGATAAATAATTTAAAATCTTTGCTAATTTGAAGAAGTCTATACAGTTCATGCTTTCATTCAAAGAAATCTAATCATTAACCTCAATAAACAAAACTTTTGCTAAATCTTAACTGCTGTCCCTCTCTCTTAAGCTCCAGCCTATAAAAATTCCATTATATTATATCTTATATAAGATGTAAAATATAATTGAAAAATCTTAATTGTTACTAATCTTTAGGCATGGAGAAATTAAATACAGGTTTTTAAATGACTCCATTTTACTTACGAAAGTTTTATGGACTGTTTAACTGAAAATAAATACTAACATACTGTTAAGTTATTAATAAAAACTAATATACGGTTTAAAAGAAAATAAATTTATCATCCGGTATATTTAAGTTTAATCAATTTAAATATACCGAAAAAAAATTAAGGCTGAATATTAAAAATTACATATATTTATATTAATTATAAAACTAAAATATTTAAGAGATGAATATCAGCAAATTTCAGACTATTGCATTTAAGACCGTATAAATTTCTAATGATGAAAAAAAAAATCAATAACTGCAAATAAATAAAGCGTAAAATGCGAAATGATAAAAAATATAAATTAATAAAGCAAAAACTGCAAAATTACAAGTGATAGAAATAAAAATAAGGTAACAAAATTAAAAATAAACACAAAATCAAATTGAACGATCCATTATAAATGTGTCAAAAAATGAAGATCAAATACGGATTTACAAATATTATCCATCTTTATAAAATGAACAACACATTGCATTTTTAAAAAATACAACAATTATGGAAATTGAAGTACAAATATTAGATAACCTTAACCCAGCTGATCCTTGCTATGTGCGTCAATCATAACAATCCTTTTAAAGTCATAATACGGACGCAAATAGTATTGCTGAACGAAACTCATACAATATATTTAAAAGTTAAAATAAACTCTAATGTTTATCGCCAAAAATAAAAATGCATTTAAGAAAAACAAAGAACTGTCAAAATAAAACCACTTACTGTGGATGGACTATGGCAATTCGAGTTCGTATTATCTCCACACGGTGACCTCTGAACAGTGACTAAAGCCATGTTTTGTCACAGCTTTAGACCTTTTTTCAAGCTTTTACCTCATGTTATTACCATAGTCGTCATATAATAATACTGACTTAACGCCAAGTTGTTCAAAACATGACAAAATTATTTTCAGGATAATCTACTATCCACCCAGTGATTCCATTGTAGCATCTTAGTCCAAAACATAGAACACGCATGCGTCAAGTTCCAACTCTTTCGGTTACTTCCGTTTTTCGTGTTTCCATTATCCATACAGCAAAAAGCTTACATAAAAATAGCTCTCATCAAAATATTTAATAATAAGAAAATCCTATGAATAATGATGTATATCTATTTTTTAACAATGTTATTTTTCCATTTTTTGTTCCAAATCAACATAAACTTCATAATAGTAGGAAAATATAGCAGCGCAGTACAGTAAATAGCAGCATTTGTTAGTTATAAAAGAGGAATTTTGGGAAAATTAAGCCAAACATTTATTACTTCAACATAAATAATAGTTTAGAGTTCAATGTATACATATATTCGAAAGCAGTAAAACAAAAGCAAAACTAAATTTCATCTGATGAAAGTGATAGGTTTGCTACAGAATTATCTTTATTTTATTAAATTTAAATATTTATTATGGTATTTTATAAGATTAACTGTGTGAAAAGCTGCTCTAAACAATTCTTATGACCACTTTGTGGTAAAATGATTGTAATGATTAATCACATCGGTAAAAATAAACGAACGCTCATTCTGGCGAATTTAATCACTAGTAGGTAATAGACGTAACTGCAACTCCTTGAATTAAAGTCAAAGAACATGTCGGCGCCCACAAGAGAAGTTAGTTCGACTTTAAAAGATGCATTATTTGAAACCTTATCATCGATTTTGTCTCCCACACATGAATTGAGAATTTGTGCTGAACAACAAATCAGTATTCTTGAAGTTACAGATGGTAATTTTCTATTCCATATTTTAAATACTTTACAAGATCAATTCCTCCATAGGATTAGGCGGGAATTTTTATATTATGCCGTGTAAATCACTGTTACCGACTGATTTTCATAAAATTATTTGATGTACAGTGTTTCTAAAAGTTTCAAGTTACAAGAATTGCGGATTTATATTACATGAGTTAGAGCCATTATATTTCTTATTATATATTCTTACTTTCATTCAATTTTAAAGTAATGATTTCAATTGAGCAATATTGGCATTGATGGCAAATGCCAGGCATTGTATATATTTCTTTTATTGTGCACAGTGGTTGAATTGACAATCTTTAATATGGACTGCATCCCCATTGCAATCTTCAATAGCAATGGGGATGCACATATCTTTGTATTCTCAGTATTTTATCTATAGGAGGGGGATGATATTTATATTTTCAAACAAGAGGAATACCATGTCTCAGTTGATGAATCACTGTATCACAGGCTTCAAATTAGATATCTAAGTAGTTATATAATTTAATAATGTTGTTCAGCAGAAGCAGGTATTTAGCATGAAAATTTTGTCATAACTTTAATAAATATTCTAATTTCCAAATATTGCATGTTGTCTGTAACATTCACTGTTGTATTGATAGATCAAATGATCGAAAATGAAACTAAATAAATCATGTTTTATATTTCGGGGTGCTAAAATAAAATTACTATTATAATTATATAGGTAATAATGCTTCATAGTTCAAAATTGTAGCAATGTTACCACTATTTTCAAATAATTTTTCAAATTTTACTAGAGAACATCCCATGTTTCCCGTATGAAAACTGTTTGAAAGTTCATCTCAAAAGTTTTAATTCTTTTTTTGAGTAACAGCTAAAGGCAAAGTATGACAACTATAAAGATTTATGTATGAAGAATGAATGAAATTAAAAGAGAATAAGTATAAAATAATATATAAAAAAAACATGTTACGGAGTTTATTAAAAATTTATTTGAAAATAGGGTTGTCTCAAATGTATATGGACTACAAACTAAATCATCTTTTTCAGGCAATAGAAAACATTTCTATATTCCAGCTCTGGGCCTATGTCATAATTGTCTTGGGACTTTAAAAATGTTGGAGAAATTTTTCATTTCTTATTTGGTAGGTTTATTTAAAGACTTGTAAAAGTATTTATTTAGTTTTGCCCATGTAAATTATTATTGAATCATCGCAATATGATATAAAATTTAGTTCAACTTCAAATTATCTTTAATTAAAATTAACAAAAGTTAATCCAAAATAAAATTAAACAAAAATTCTTGTACAATTAGTATTAAACCGACTGTACCAATGCTTAACACTATAACAGACTTGTTTATTTTGGGTGCTTTTGTTTAACACATGATTGTATAGCAATTGCAACATGGATAGATTGAGGGGAGAAAAAGAAATATATCTGTAAACTTTTTTTTTAACATGTCGTGTACACTGTAATGCCAGAAATGTAAAGTATTAAATATTTGGAAGGATTAAAATGATAGAACCAGGATTGCGGGTGGATTATCCCCACGCTAAGCAGGTGGGCGATAGTATACAGGTGGCCCCATATCTTACATACCACGCTAAGCCGTTTGGCGGCAACCGAGACGGCGACCCCATGTCTACGGATTAGCCCTCAGCTCGACATTCCATCACGTAGACCGCCGACCGAAAAAGGGATATAAGTGAGAGTTGCTCAAAGTTGCAGGTCAGAATTGGTCAAGGCAGGCTGTTGGAGTTGGACTAGTAAAGAGTAAGCGGCTGTAGCAGTGTTAAGAGTTGTGTGTGCGTCTCTGATATAGGAATTCGAAGGAGAGCTCATGTTCATCTGGTATTGCAAGTGTAAAGTGTGACAAAGCATCGGTGTTACCCAAGTTATATGAAAGAAGATCAGGTACCGTACAATTAACTATATGAGGATAACCTCTCTGTCTAAATTTGTGTTCTTAAGGAAAAGCTAATTAATGCATCCCACCAAGTGCTCCAACCAAATATCAATTCATCTAGCATTACACCCCCCGAACTACCCTTGAGATGTATTCCACTATTGTGATACTTATTGAATTTGTAAAACTAGGAGTGTAAATTAATTATGTGATAAATAAATGTTAGTTCCTTTACTATTAACCTTATTTTTAGTTTGTTAACTTAGTATCCCGTTAAGCACAAAAATGGGTGGGTTTTGCGGCCACCAACGCAATGTACACAGCAGTATGTTTAGAACATATTACATGTATAATCAATATACAAATTAATAATTAATTTAATGTAAAATGCATTTTTGACAATTATAATTTTAATAAATAAAATTAACAATCGGCGCATACACTATGTTTAATACCAAAGTAAGTACCCAAATATACACTAGCAAAAGCAAGACGGTATCTGTCAACAGAAACCTTCTTGTTTTTGTGAGAGTGGTTGCTGAAAACAGTGACTGTTTTTTGCTTCATAAACCAGTTAGTACTATTATTAATTTGTTTTATGTTGTGTTTGTAACAAAAGTTTTTGTTTTTGATTCAAATTGATAGGATTCTGCTATATTTTTGCTTATAAATGTTTTATATATCCATCATTAGTTAAACATATGCTTATTTTTATTTCAGAGTTTTGTATTCATCTGACAGAGTTAGTGCTAGATGCACAAGCTCCATTAGCTATTCGGCAATTAGCATCAGTTCTGTTAAAACAGTATGTGGAATCTCACTGGACAGTTCATTCTGATAAGTTTCGTCCCCCTGAAACTACTCCCGAGGTAAGTATAACAGGGTGAAGGTGATAAGCCTTTAAAATGTTCTTAATTCTTTTAGTCTTTAAAATTTGCAATTGCATTTTTTAATACCTTAAAACTGTTTAAATCTTTGCTACAGCACTTAAAAAGCTGCTGTATTAAAATAATATTTAAGAAAACATTATTTAACTTCACAAGCATCATCAAATAATTTGTCTATTTAAAGTAATTTCTTCTAGTTTCTTCCTCTGTTTAAAAAAAAAAAATTAGTTTCTTAGCCATAACTTAACATTATGGCTAACTATGCTACAACCATTTTCTATATTTACACTATCTTCAGTGGGTTTTCTTTTTCCCGTTAGTTGCCACGAAACCCCGGGATAATCTCCACACACCAACTCTATTCTTTGATCAAAAATGTTAATTATAAAATATCTATTTCAGCAAAAATAAGTAGCAAAATGTCAACGAATATTGTCTATCAACATCTACAGTTTACAAACTGACTATCCCTACAAAACACTGCATATTGTTGCCAGTTACAAATATTCCTAGCCTTTACATTTATTAAAAAAAAAGATTTTTTTTTTAAAAATGCAATAGAAATTTAAGAAAATAAATAAAATCATAAAATCAAGAAAAATATATTATGAGAACAGTGCAAAAAGGAATTCAGTTAGAAGCACAGTTAAAATTAGGTGCTGTTTTGATCTAGCTAATATTGCACACTGTTTTAAGCGATTAGTATTTATTACATTATACCTAAAACATAATATTCATAAAGATATCGATTATGAATTATTTACATTTCAGGCCAAAGCAGCTGTACGGGGCCTTTTGCCAGTTGGTTTGCAAGAATCAATTAGCAAACTGAGGTCTAGTGTAGCATATGCCATATCAGGTATTGCTCATTGGGATTGGCCTGATGATTGGCCTGAGTTATTTGAAATTCTTTTACAAAGCTTTGTGACCGAAAATGGCTATGCTGTCCATGGTGCTATGAGAGTTTTAAAAGGTAACAAGCTCATTGTTTTTGTTTGGTAATTGCATTAGTTTATTTTTGTGTTTGGGATTATGTTCATGAGTGCAGTGCAATAATATTTTTTTACTCTGGAAGGCTTCTTTTTCTCTCTAGAGGTTTCACTCTGGAAATTTTTTAATTTCAGGGTTCAGGTAATTATGTAAAAAATAAAAGGAATTCATCTTATTGAAAGAATTTATTAGTTAAAGGTTAAAAATGATAATTTTTTAATTTAGCTTACCATATTTTAAATTATCGCAGTTTGTCCCAAGAATAGTAGATAAGATAGTTAATATTACTATTAGTTTACATTTATTTTATTCACTTTTCCATAATCATAGATAGTAAAATAACAAGTGTTCCTAGTTAAAAAAATATCTTGTATTTTTCAAACGCATACTTGTGTGAACATTAATAAATTGTATTTTTTGAGTCATATTGTATTAACATAAAAATGTTCACCTAGCATATAGTAGCTTGTTTATCTTTTAGTTATGTGATATTTAGTCACTTTCCTTATCTATTGATTCTGCCTGTAAAAAATAAAATGTAATACTATATACAGTTAATTAATTTTAGTCATATTAAATTCCTCAACACTTGATTTCCAAATAAGAACTTTTTAAAACAATTTCTGTCAATAAATCAGTGTTTAAACTGTGTTGGTTTTTAGCATTTTGCTAAAAGAAATCTTATTTAGCCAAAATATATTCTGCCATTTTAACTAAAATTCTAAAGCTCATAAACCTGACAACAGTCCTTGGATTTTGGATAGTATACACATTTTGAGCAAGAGGAATTTAGATTGTGAATAAAAGTAAAAATGATGTGAGAAATTCATCTATACCGTTTTTGGTTTGCAAACTTTATAATTTGTTAAAATTGGTCACAATGGAAGAGAAGACTGGGGACTAGACATGTAATTCGAACTGAGAAGCTATTATCAATAATTTTAAAGATAGCATGCACCTGGTATATATTTTTTAAAGTAAATCTTGCCACTGTTTTCTATTAATTTTGATTTTATGTTTGCTGACGTGTCATGTTAGCTCAAGATCTCATTTGCTATTTAACAGCTAGAAACTGTTATTCATGGTTGAATTGATTTTACCATAATAGTATGATTTTAGAGTTGAGATTTTAGTGCATTTTGTATCTCAAATAACATTAGAATGGAAAATTAGTTAATTTTAAGTAGTAAGCCAGAACAGCTTTTTCAGGTGAACATCTCATATTTATTTCACCTTGATATTAAAAGAATTCAAGGATAGCACCTTGAAGAGAATCTGAAAGAAAGAAAATCTGAAAATGCTAAAATAATTTTATAGATTTTTTCTAGAAGGCTAAAAGTTTATATTCCTCAGTTTAAACTCTGCAATAAATTAATTTTGTTATCTAACTGATATGATATCCTTCAACATGCAGATGTGCATACAATTTTTTTTATCCAAACTTTTAAAATTTAAATATGTTTGTTTATTTAGAGATTTCACTTGAAGTATCTGATGCCCAAATGCCCCAGTTTGCTCCTGTTATTCTTCCTGAAATGTTGAAAATATTTCTTCAAGATCAGGTAACGTATAATTTATTTATTTATTTCATACAGTCTTTCATTATTATGACCTTACTGTTACTTTCGGATTTTTAAAATTTCTGATTCAATACATATGAACACGATAAATTAAAACTTCATAAATACAGCATATATATACAAAAATAAACTAGCCAACTTATTTTAAAGATAAAAAACAGCCTTCTTCTCCAGAACCGACAAGAAGCATGACCTCACTTACTCAAGTCAGATCAACAGCTCTGGAGTTGCAGACCTGACTTGAGCAAGTGAGATCATATTTCTTGTCAGTACTAAAGAAGGCCATCTTTTGCTTTTGAAACTGGTAAACAAGTTTATTTTTGTATATATGCTGTATTTACGAAGGTTTAATTTATTGTATTATTTTTTGCATCAGTTTTTGAGCAGTTATTTGATCATTAAATAAAAATGAAAGATAAATCATAAATACATTAAATCCTAATATGTTTCAATTCAAACTTAAAATTTGTATCTTTAATTGTTACCTTGACTTTCTCAAAGTATAATAATGAGGGAAATGGTTAATGATTAGATTATTTCATGAATTGTACCAAGTTCAGTAAAATTCAATTTTTTATCTCAACATTATTAACTCTGTTTTCTTGTTAAATAATAGCAACATGTTGAAATGTTAAAAATATTAAGTTTAAAAATGTTTTAGAAGGATACAATAAATTTCTTTTTATCCTGTCCATGTAACAAAAATGAATGGAACTGAATATAATATGATAAACAAATATGAATGGAATGAATACAATATGATAAACAAATGAAATGAATATGATAAACAAATGGAATGAATACAATATGATAAGCAAATATGAATGGAACTGAATGTTGTTCCTTAATATAAATTAAGAAAAGGCTGTCATTTATTTTCTGGCATAGTAGTTGTAATAATTCTATGGGTTTGTTTTTCAAGAACTTTGTTTAGAGGATTGGTGGTCTCATTTCAGTAAAAAGACAAATCAATTAATGCTCTGAATTGCAATTCTATCAGCAATTTATCTACATTGCTATGTGTTGTTTTCATGAATTGCAAATCTTCTGAGTTCCAAAAGTTTTGAAATAATTTTATTTCACTATATAATTTTGATATAGTTATCATTGTTAATTTAACTTCTAAATTGGCCTAAATTACCCTGTTCTAAAACAATATTGTCATTTCATACATTATGATTTTTTTGTATGTTTATTGTAGGATTTACATTCAGTTTTCTTTTCACTCTAAATAAAAGAGTTATAAGTATATTCTTGTGAATCTTTAATTTTACTTTCCAGTGCAGTTTTTCATTTAAATGCTTTGTCTGTACATAAATATGTGTCACTTTCATTTCTTTTTATTTTAGCTGATCAAGGACTTCCTCTAATTCTTAGAAATCTGATTCATCAATTGAAACTAGAGATTTTCTTATCGCTTCTTTTTTTCTAAATTTTGTTATTTCCATAGTTATTTTGGACAATTCAACACAGGCAGATTAGCTAGAAGCATCTGATTCAAATTTTAATTATAATACTATAATACAATATATACATTCAAATTTTAATTATAATTTATTAAATTTTCTATATCTCCAATGTGTTCTCGAAATCTACTTGGCTATTTTTCATTATTTTATTTTTAAACAAAAGGTATTGACCTGCAGATTATCTGAAATTTTTTACCTAACTAGAGTGTGCATTCATATTTAAATTAGAATCATTTATTGAATTTATCTGTCCGCAGCAAACAAGATCTTTCATAAAATAGGTCTGTATTTACCACAGCCTGTGTTTTGTCATGTTATGTAATGTACTAGATCATTTGAAAATTTAAAAAATTTAAATAGGGCCTAAGAGAAAATGAACATTGAATGTTGTACAAATAGAAAAAGAAAAACTGCAGTGGTTTCAATCCTATGGAACTGAAATGGTTTTGTGTGAATAGCATTTTGTAAAAATAAAGTTCAATAAGTTTATTCAATATTTCAGACTTGTTTATTTTGTTTACAAGCTTTCAAAGTGCTACAAATTACACACTAACTGTTTATAGTTAGCTAGCACTTTTAGTTTTTACTCCAATTTCATCTGGAAACTTCGACTATAGACTTCATGTCAAAATACCAAATTATTTTACTAACTTACTTAACGGTATATAAATTAAACTTGTACAATATATCTGATGAGGTTTTACATTCAGGTTCTTCTATAAACTTGTTTGGTGGCACATAAATACGTACTACTCGAATTCGTATATTTCCATATATTCTGTTCAAACCTCACTAAATCATTAAACATCTTTAGAATCCCCTCAAGTTTATTTAACTTTCTAATTTTCTTTAAACAAAATAAAATATGTTGTGCTTATGCACCAATGATTTTACCATGTAATTAGTAAACAGATTGAGCTGTAACAGTCATGACATTTTTAATATTGCAGTTTTCCTATCCATTAGAAAATCCCAGGTTAAAATACTAAAATATTGAAATTATAAACTGTATGCTTTGGAAACTAAGTACTCAATCCATAATCCAATTATATGCACTTGTAGGGCTTTTAAAGAGCTACAAATTTTTATTGTTCATAGCTAGTACTTTTAGTTTTTATATATAAGCATTGCAAACTTGAAAAATGGAAAATTTTCACTTTTCTTTAACTTGATTCAATGATTACTTCAAAACGATAAGAGCTTTTTTGAAAAAATAAATATTGATTTAGAAACTAAATTTCGTAATATATATTTTTATTGCTTGTTATTTATATTTATCTTTTATAGTTTCAAAGATATTTCAAGTGAAAGTAGGAAAAATAAAAACATTTGCTCAGACAGATACATTTTTTTTTTTTAAATTCAAAATGTTAAAATATTGAAAATGCTTTTATATATTCATAATCTGGATTTCCGACAAAACAAGAAAAATTATTTACATTTTTGTTCATTAGTAAGTTTGTTGTAAGCATCCAAAGTGTTTACATTTTTTGTGACGCTCCAATTTCTGCCATAGATAACCAAGCATAGATGTTATTCACATCAAAAAGTAGTTTGAAGAATGAATTTCTCCTAGTTGCAAAATTTTTGCAACAGGTTCAGCTAGTATTATATTTAATTCTTGTTATGTTTCGAAGTAAATAGGCAAACTTTTAAGATTCACTTCATCCATACTTTTTACATGAGTGTGTATGTTTTTTTAATTTATAGTTGATGGATATAATTTTAGTTTATTTTGCCTATCACAGAAATATGGTATCAGAACTAGAGGTAGAGCTGTTGAAATATTTGCAACCTGTGCAGAGATGATAGCTTCTATGTCACAATATAACAAGGTATTGTGTAAATATATAATTTATTAATTAGCAGATGATAATTAAATTTATTTCATTTTAACAATTTGTTTTTAGATGAATTTTTTTAATTTTATATTGGTGTAAAAGTATTTTATTTAATAAGCAAATGTATTTTAATTGGTTCCTTATCTATGTTCAGGTTTTTTTTATTTTAATTTATTCTTTCATCATTTAGACAACTGCAAAGGCCCTACTCTTTCCTATTCTGAAACCTTTCACAGAAGCCTTAGTTAGTGCCTTAAAAACACCTGATGGATTGACGTCAGATAGTGGTTTGAAGAAAGACATACTAAATGTAAGCACATTTTGCTTTTTATTTCTCTCTCTTTCTTGGTGCAAAGTCTTAAAAATGTAGTTGCTGTATACTTTTTTATTATAGCTGATTATATGTTGTGCATTAAAGAAGAAAAATTACATTTTTAAAAATAATTTTTAATTCATTTATAAGCAAATTTGTGCAACTAATTAGCATAATTGCTTTAACGCAGTCTAAATTTAAGTGGAGGGGAAGTCTTCATTTTAACTTTAGTTGCTCCTTTTTTAAATTTTTGTACGATGTCTGTTTTCTCTATTGTTTGATCATTATATATTCTACTGTTATATAGTACTATGTGAAAATCTCCCTAATTTCTATTTCTCGAGGTTAGCAACTATGACATGTCCACTAAAAAAGATTAGGAGATTTTTATTGATAACCTTGTTTTGCTATAGATGTTAATGTGATCATTTTTTATGTAGATTTTATTCCAATTATTACCATTTTTTCTTTTTATTAATTGCATTTCTTTATACCGCAGGCTTTAAAAATTCTTGTGAAGTTTTTTTCCAAACAAATGATGGAGTGGCTACCTCATATTTTACCACCAGTCTGGAACTCTTTAACTGAGAGTGCTGACCAGTATCCTTATAAAAAAAATTCGCATCTATGTGAAATCAGTTTAATTTATTTTAGTGTAAGGTATTGATTTGTGCGAATTGTATTACATATTTTAAACCTTTGAAATGTTATTTGTGGACTTCAATTTGTAATACGGTTAAGTAATTTCATATGTATATACTGTTAATTCATGTATATTTATAAAATTAACTAAATAATTTGATCGATATTTATAAAATTAACTTTATGTACAGTAAAGCCTTATTTATGCACTTCTCATTTATACAACATTTTCTATTGGTTCTTTGGCATTTCTATATCTTTAAATGCTAAAATATTGTGGTTATTATACGACTAAACTCATTCTTCACTTTCATTTATGCATAGTTTTTTCTAATTCAAATTGTAGCCAAACTTAAAGAAAGTTGAAATCTAACAATTTGTTCTCAATACTCTTTCTCCAATTGAGTTCTGAAAAATCCTTTATTCTATCACTGCTCTTCATAAATTGAAATTTTTTCATCAAACATATGGAGAAAATTTCATTAATTTACTGATATATAATGCTGTGGGGTACTTTCAATGTACAAGCAAAATCATCATGACTAGGGACCGAATGTGGGTAACCTAAAAACTTCCAACTTTAGAAGAAAAGAAAATAAAACAAGTAAACATTTGCTATAGATGAATTTTAATGATCAGTACTCTAATCACTTGCAAGTACATATCAGAATTACAATGAATAATGATATTTTTCCAGAAGTCCCCAGGTACCCAAGAGGAAGATTGCATCCAAGAAAGTCAGAACCAGCTGTAACCTGTTCTAACAGGTAGTACATAAGATAAAAAGATGTAAATTTGAATTATTTTGTTCACTACCCTTTCCACAGTCCCTATAAAAGAGACAATGGGGATTTTTTTCCACTCAAAAGTAGTCATCATTAAACTGTGTCCAGAGCTGAATTGTCTCAATTAGAATTTTGAAGGTTTTTTCTTTGTTCCTTTGGCAATCCTGGTTTTAAGTGTTGCAATTTCAAAATTCTTATAAAAGTGGCAAGAAATGCAAAATAAAAGACAATTAAAAATATGCTCTAAAAATATTTAAAAAAACAAGCCCCCAAACCTATGAAATTGCTCTGAAAACTCTACATGAATATTCTAAAAGAGAAAAAAGCATAAAAGGAAAAATAAAGATGCAAAAGTTATAAAAATCTAAGTTCTAATCATAAACAATCAATGGCATTTTTGACTGCCCCCCCCCCCCCCCTCAGAATACCGAAAATAAATAAAATGAAATCAGTATATTACTTCTAAACATTTTTTTTATAAGGTTATTCTTATGTTTCTTTCAGCTTAGAAATTACCATTTTAATGATATTAACTCCATCTTAATGATTATTTCATTAAACTGGTAAATAATGTTTCTTCTCTCTCCCCCCCCCCCCAAAAAAAAAAAGAAAAATGCAATTTTTAAATCAAAAGATTGTGAAGATTAGCTATATCTTCTAAAATATTAATGGTAAAGTTCTGTAACACAAGAAAAGTATTTTTGTAGTTCTGTGTTGAACTTTTTTAATTTTTAAGTTCAATCACTGGTTGATATTTAAAAATTAAGTTTTGGGGATTTTTATAACACTTTCTCTCCAAAGAATAACTTTCTTGATACTACAACAATTATTTTTGGAAAATGAAGGAAAGAATTAAGTCATTTAAAATTATATTAAAACAAGTGTTATTGCAAACAAAGAGAAATTAAAATTTTTCTAACTGTAATTGTTCAGTAAAATATTAAGTAAGAGAATAAATGTTAAAGTCTGACAATAATCATTGGTAACTCTTTTTTATCTTTTGAGCAATTTTGTGCTTGATTAAAGTTATTCATTAATTTTTATTACCATTTTTAATTCAGTGGTTATCTAATCATTAATATATTGATTTCACCTACTGCATTTTATTTGCATTATGTTGGGATATAATGTTTATATTTAGTTGATTTGAAAGCACCTAAAATAAAGACATTTGTTTTGAAGACTAATAGGTACTGAAGTCAAGAAATATATATTATTTATGTATTTTAGGAAAATGAGCTATGTAAAAACTTCAATAATATGATTTATAGAAAGTTTATAAAACTTTGTATAAAAAAAAAATAGAACACAAAAATAATGATGTTAACCAATTTCAAAGGCAAAAATAGCTTTCTTCATCAGAACTAGTAAGAAGTATGAGCTATACTCACCAGAGCAATATCAGGATCTGGTGAGTGTAAAGAGTGTAGCTGCATTTCTTGCTAGTTCTGAAGAATAAGACTGCTTTGTTTGAAATCGGTTGACACCATTATTTTCATTTTCTATGTTTTACATGAAGTTATAAACTTCATGTAAAACATAGAGTAAAGTTTTGGCAACAGTTTCAGCTTTACTAATATGATTTATATAATTTTTTTTCAAGTTATTTTGTCTTAACTTTTTAAGATATGTTCGAACTGCTGTAAATGATTCAGAAGATGCTGATAACCCTGTAGATTCTGATGGTACTACTTTTATTTGCTCATAAATACTTATTATCTAATTTATCAATATTTGCAGATCTTTTTCTGTTTATAGGGTTTTATTTTTTCTTATCCTTTTAAAAGGAACTCATTTTGCTTTTCAAACTGATTATTACTATTGTTAATAATAATAATAATAATAATAATAATATTTGTTTTTAATGGAAACCATTGAGTATGATGCATGTCCACTAATTTATATAAATAAAATACTCTAATATTTCTACATTGTGTTATGCTGGATTTTTGAGAAAGCAGAAATAATGTGCTTTGCTGCAAATAAATTAATTTAATCCTATTTAAACTCTTAACTTATTAATATTTCAAACCTAATACATGTACTCTTGGTACTATAATTTTAAGTGAGCATTAATTTAAAGGTAATTGAATTCAAAAGTAAATTGCTATTCATATATGTATGTTAATGATTTTATCTTAAGGACTTTTAATCAATTTTTATTTAATAAAAACTTTGATTTAACCTTGTGTTTACTTTAAAAGAAATTGAAGCTGAGCAATCAAATTAATAAGTAAATAGTCATAAATTTTGTTCTCTAGTAAATTGCTCAGATTAATAATGTCATTCTAGCTTGAAAAGGTGAGAATAAACTTTAAACTTTAATTTAAATAATTGTTTACCTGCATAACAGGACTTTATAATAATTTTAAATGCACCTTTTCTGAATATATATACCTGGTCAGACTGGAATTTTCCCCCTCCCAAACGTGCAAATTGCTTTGAAAGCAATTGAGTGTAACTACGAAGTCATCTGTAAACAATTCCATGTAAAGAGAATACCACGAACTATGTATTGCTTTATTACACCCAGGAAAAAGGAGAATTATTTGTTTTATGTTATAACTGTATATGATGAAATATTATTAAGTGTATATGTTGATAACAAATCATAAACATCATTTTTCATTCACAAAACTTATATTTTTATGCCTTTTAGGAAGGTTTTTATAATTTGGGCAAAGTTCCTTTTTATAAATTTTCACGTTTTTTCAAAATGGCTGCCCTGACGCTACCAATTTTAAGCGTCCTGGTATTGCAAACAAGCATATTAAGTTACTGATCGCTTTTACACATGTGGCGTATGGTAGATACTTTTGGCACGCTTAGCTTCATAAGAGAAACTTTTTAGGCCTAGCGTGTGGACTCTTCGTCGGATGCTCGCGACTCTTGGCGCGTTAGATTCGGATTGGCGCCGCCAAAAGGAAGTTGCTAGTTCGAAACTTAGTGTCAAGGAGAGAGCGCTCCTCACTCGGGAACAGTGCTGAAGCAACTGGCAGACGTGGAGAAACTTTTCAACTTTTGTGGGGAGATCCCACTAGGATCGTAAGATGGAGCTACATATTCCTTGAGCGAAAGCTCGTACCGTAACCTTTATGAGAGGAAGAAATTGGTCTTTCTTTTTCTCCGGAGAGAATTAACTCACCGCCTGCACCGTAGGCTATTCGCAGATTTGCCGGAAATATGATGTCACATTTTTAAGCTGAAAGCTCTCAATGCTCATGCCCATGTTTTTGGCCCTTACCGCCCAACGCTATGTTATGAAGCTAGAGACTCCCACCGTTTTCGCCTTGATGTTTTCCGGAAGACCGGGCCCAACGCGTCCAGCCTTTCCACCGAGTGCCGGCCCCTGGACAGCGGACCTCCTTCTTACCAGCCACTGATGACCGGGACAAAGCAACCAGACCTCTGTAAATTGGCCGTGAAAGCTCTTTCTGGTAGGCAACAAGCCACTCTCGAACTCTGCACGGGGGTAAGTCCTCTACATTTAAAGTTTACTTAGGAAGATCCGTCCGGAGCACCTTCAGAAATCTTCAAACCTTCTGGTCTAATCAATAAACATTGACTTTAACTAACCCTTCTCGCCTCCTAAAGGGAGAAATCTTAAATTGAAGTTGTGATTTCATGCAGGAAATAATTCCTAGTTAAATATGTTTTCTTTTCCTTCACCTCTTAAAAGGGGAAATCAAACCTTAATGAGGATTGCCTCTAAGAGAAACTGTGTATTTTTTTTAATGTCTAGTTTGCTGCCTCAAAGGCTGTTTTAATTAGTTTTTTTAATTTTCATTATTTTTTTATATATACTCTACATTTTTCTGTACACACCTTTTGGATGTAATTTCATCTAGTTCATTTGTTTGTTGGTTTTTTTTTGTTACATTTTTTTTTATGTGTCTCACCGCTTAAAGGGGGACTTTTTGTAAGTCGCACCTCCTAAAGGTGGACTTAGTTTTAATTAGTTTTTATCTTACATTTTTTTATACACTCTTGTTGTCTACGATGACTATTTTCATATTCTACTGTGACCAAACTTTGTTCTCCAATATTTTGTAACCTGGGTGTAATCGCCTGTACTTTTTCCAATTTTTTTTAAGTTAAGTTTAATAAACATTTATTTTTAAATTTCAAAATTATCTGTGAAGTAATTTATTTTAATGACTTAATTTTTAGATTTCAGCTTAATGATCACAGCCTAACTTTTATTAATCCTTATAAGATTTTCCCTTAATTTTCATAATATGCTGATGTCGAAAAAGGCACAGCAATTGTACACCAGTCTGAGAATATTTCTACATTGTGCACCAGTCTGAAAATATTTCTACATTGTACACCAGTTTATATAAGGGAATTACTTTGATAACATTTCTGCATTGTGCTGTTAAAAATATTTTATTTTACAACTGTTTGTGACAGTATAGTGCAGTTAGTGGCAGTATAACTAACAGATGTAGTTTTACAACTATTGGTGTTCATCCTGCAGATTAGAAATGACCCACAGACTAAAGTTTCCTGTCCCCTGATCTCTACATTAATGTACTGTAAGATTATAGAAGAGACTTGGTTTTGAAATTTTGAAAAAATCCAAAATTGCATTGCAAAGTTCTTTTTATAGATAGTAAAGTTCTTTTTACCTAAATGTACAGGATGGCAAACTCTTTTAGAACTTTGAAAATACTTTGGCATAACCAGATATTTAATAGGTCCGAAATTGACACATCGAAAACTTTCGGTATATATTTCATTTTGTGCATTGATAAATTTTTATTTGATTCTATGGAACTCTTGAGTTTTAAGGAATAACTGATAGGGGAAAATATTGCCAGATCTTAGATCTTGAGCATTTTGTTTCTTCAAGGTTTTACACTCCATGTATAATTTTTTTTTTAATTTAATTTTGTTAATGTTTGTTTTGTTAACTGTTTGTAATATTTAATTTTGTTTTGAATATAATTTTGTTGCTTGTAGTTTTGTTAATTAAGTTTGTGGAATCTGGGTTCCTACAGTCTTTAAAAGTCATTATATGCATTTAATTTTTTCTTACATATTTTCAAAGTGTATGAAAAAATAAAAGTATTAAAAATATCGAATTATCTTCCTTTTATTAAAATTTTTATGAAACATTTCTATCCCGGAAAATCACTTTCTCCTTTGAAATGTTTAAAAGGAGCAAGGGTTGCAATCCCCATAGCAAAAAGTAGGATGATTTGTAGATCGATCTACAGGCAAATTTTCGTGAATTATAAAAAAAATTGTTACCAAACTACCCCAAAAAGCTCTTATCAGCTCCTAATTGTTTCTCAGTGTTCTCTCCCACCTCCATGAAATTTCACCTACAAACTTTGGTTTCATTAAAAAATTCACAATCTTCAATTACACGAGAAACCTTACAAGTTCACAGATAGATAAATGTGCAGATGCACACTGATTGCAAACAACATAGCCGCACAAACAAAAACAAATATATTACTTGCTTCACATGCAAAGCAATAGGATTAAAAACTCATTACAGTCCTTTTGTTTAGTATTGGCTAAGGGTTCCCGATTGCATGCACATTTTGCACAAACAGGATTCATATTATGCATGAACATTTGCGGTTTGCTAAATAAGTTTTTAGTTGATTAGATATTCATAACAGGTTTTGCATCATAACAAATTAAAAAAAATAAAATTGTATGTTTGAAAGAGTTTTTGGAATACACTATGACTCAAATTCGAGTAAACCCGCAAAATGTTTCGAGAAGTGCCACACTTGCTGCGAAGAGAGAATGGAAGATTTGAAAAACGAACTTTTGAGTTGAAGTACCGATATCGTTATGTTATGTATTGTTGTTCCACTTTGACCTATATACCACCTTTCTGGTAGGTCGGACGGTCTGGGTTTCAACAACAACAACAACTTTGACCTATATAGGTACGGTCTATAAACAATGATCATTCAGAAAATACGTTATCATATGGAATATAAAATGACATTAGCTAAAATAGGACATAGACAAGACAGGAAAAATTCACAAAAAAAATAAAAAATGGAGGTGGTCCTATGATTTTGTAGAGGGGTCCCTCAATTTTTATGGGCAGCCCTGACTAAAATTACAATAAATAAAGTAGCTGCTTGAAAGACAATAGCTTACAAAACTATATTCATATGGTTCAATAAAATGATCGAAATATCGTGATCGCGATGATTGAAAAGATTATAGAATAAGTGATTAAAAGATAAAAACAGGAACATAAATTAATAAAAAATTGTTGAGAGTTATTAGCAATAAATGTTAATTTAAACAGAAATTTGTGTCTGGGCTCCTTAACTATGAAAAGAAAAGCAATAAATTATCGTAAATGGTCCTTCAATTGGGAAAGTAAAGAATAAAATGATCAATATGATAAAACTTAAAAACCAAGGGAGTGGAGGGCAAACAATATCGAAAACGATTGGTGGTAATATTAAAAATAAAATCTGAAAAATCTTGAATGATGAAATTGTGAAAAAATGGATTTAAAATTGCTACAAAAAGTATTCAAATGCTACATGGTAAGCAAATTTTTTTGTGAAACACTTGAAAGTCCTATAATGAAAAACACTGATATAATTTTAAATAAGGTCAGAAAATACTTAGTGATTATAAATGTTTAGAAAAAGTTCTGTAAATTTGGTAAACTTTTAAGAAATGGAAAAAATGTTGAAAATTGACAATGACTTAAAGATAAACTTATAAAAACACCAGTAAATAAGTTTTTAAAATATAATAAATACCAAAAATGAGAGGATAGCAATTGTAAATGTATGTTAATAATTAATATTGCTTAAAATATAACTCTTTCTGTGAATTTTTGCTCGCATTATTTTCAGAAAAAAATGTTTTATATTTTGTAGTGAATGTTTTGAATTTCCTCTGATATTTCAAGCTATTTATTAAACATATAATTAATGAAATAAAGGGTTATTCTCATAATAATGTAACTAAAACAATGAGAAGTACTATAGTCATTTTAGGGGCATAAATTAAAATTCAGGAGCATAAACAAACTATACAATGTTCATTTGTAGAAAATATTTATGTATTAGATTTGCTTAATTTTATGAATTATTTATAAATTATTAAATATTTATTTTCGCTTCTTTTATTTTTTATTTTTTAGGTGAAATTCTAGGTTTTGAAAATTTAGTGTTTAGTATATTTGATTTTGTTAATACCTTGGTTGAGTCTTCTAAGTTCAGACATCATGTTAAATCAGGAATGACTGAGTTACTCTACTTCATTTTACTTTATATGCAAATGACTGAAGACCAGGTATGTTTTTATGAAGAGTTTTATATCATATGCTATAGCAATTGCATTAGCCCTCAATGAAATAAAAAATTTTGTGAATTAGTGTACTGAATATAAGAAATGAATTGTGGTTTTTGTTATAACTGCTCATACATGAGTTAAAATTAAATATTTTTATTAATGTAACAAGTTTGTCTACTAAAAATTCAAATAAAACATGCATAATTTTATAAATAAATTCATTAGTTATAGGCTGAGGAACGGAAAAATTGTATAATGTTTATATGTTTCAGAAAAATTCAGGATTCCCTAGGAAATGTGACAGTTTAAATTCACAATAAAAACTCTTAAGATTACATTCTATCATTAATAATTTTAGAACATTTTCATAAGAATATTCTTTGTTTTGCTATCTTCAGATATCAACAATGTTGTGATTCAAATTGAAGGTTTGAAAATGTACCTGGAAATCTGAGAGACTTTGATTAAAGTTTCAGCAAGAATTTTCTTTTCCTAATTTTAACACTAATCTTAATGAAATATGACATCCGTGTTTAATAAAAGAAGTCTATTTATGCAGTCTGTAGCATAAAATCAAAGTAACATACGATCGTGAAATTTGGTGCACCAGTACTTCTCAACATACATAGGTGCACCTCGACATTATTTTTTTAAATTTTGAATTAGTTTTTTGTTTTAGCACGATTTACAGTGATTTTGGCCGATATTCACACACATCCTTAGTGATCTAAGGTATTATCACAAGAGTTCCAGTCTCGACACCATTGGAAAGAATAAAAAATTATTTTGCAAACTTTGAACGGAGTCCATGCGATGAATAGGCAAATTATAATGAATTTTTAAGAAATATATTTCTTAATATATATATATATATATATATATATAATATTTTATAAAAACCGTAGCAAACTTAAAAAATTTAAGGATACTTTGAAAATATGCAAATGTAAAAAATGAGTGAATAGGAATGACAATGCAAAATTAATTTAATTTATTGCGCAAATGCAGCTAATAAATAAAATGATTTCAATAATAAAAAAGTTTGAATGCCCAATAAAAGAAAAGTGAAAAGCTGTAACACGAAAAACCTAACTTTCGAACAGGCTTATAAAATAAAAGGGTAAAACAGCAAATCTTCAAGCAAATGGAAAAAAATACAAATTTCGAATCATCAAGTCTAAGAAAAGTATCAAAAAACAAATGTATGGAATCGATAAAAGAAAAACAGACGAAATCCAAGCACAAACGCTATACATGTGGACAAGGCTCTAGGCCTAAATCAGGATTTGTTCACTTCTTCAAAACTCGTTTTCAAGCCCAAGTGTCTTGTAGAAGCAAACACAAATATGTATGTTTCTGAAGAAATAGATAGATTATATCTATAAACTATTTCTACTTGGACTACATACATAAAGAAGAAAAATAAATGGAAAAATGGATACCTAGAATCTGACTGAAAAAATACACTAACCTAGTGAGCACAGGAAGAAGTGACAAGTGTTGCCATTCACAAAGGAATAAGATATACTGTCGCCATTTGTAAGAAATAAATAACAGTAATGCGAAAAGACATGTACAAGAGATAATATACAATCAAGAGGGGCAATAATAGAAAGGCTAATGTGTAAGTGGATGTAAAAATAAAAAATAATTAAAACAAGAGAAGGGAGATGTCAAGCTAATATATAAAATACCATAAAAAGAATTCATGAAAATCCAGCTAATCTAAATTTAACTATACCATTTACAAAATAAGAGGGATATTTATATAAATTGCTGGTAATTTTTAGATTATCAATATGTAAAGCATGACATTTTTTATCAGATAATCCATATATTCTAAAATGCTTATTAAGATTAATACAGTACAGGATCTATTATCCGGAATGCTTGGGACTTCAGGCATTCTTGATAAGGGGTTTTTCCGTAATTCGGAACACTTTTTCTAAAACTTACTGGAATGGTCTCAAATGTCGTTATAGAAAATTATAATTCATTTTAAAAACTTAAATGCATTAAAAAGAGCTTTTTTACAATCTATATGGGTTAACTAAAATGCAAATTACATGTAATTATAGTATCAAATTTAGTGATTAAGAAAAATTTTGAAAGAAAAAAATGTCTGAAGAAAGTTGATTATTCAGGGTAGTTATTAGGAGTCTTTTTTTTTTTTTTTTTAACATTTCAACTAAAGTGGGCCCTCACCATATTCATCTAATATTTTGACAGAAGCACCTTTGTTCATATGTTTCAAAATATTTTAAAGTACTTTTAATAAAATTAAGTTGAGAAGGATGTTTATTTTTAATTGAAATGAGATATTCAACTATGGGTGCAAATATATCAAATTCTAATTTATGCTCTTCAAATGTGTTTTTAATAAGCCTTTATAATTCTAAATGCCTGAATAAATAAAAAAAATTTAATTTCGTTATCCTAAACATATATCTCATTTTCACCAACAATATGTTTAAAAGATAATATCCCAGCATAAAAAGCACAAAAAATATAAAAATATTAGTGGATGGAAGCAGATTGAAAAAATGGAAAATATTTAAAAATAAAACGAAATATACAGGCGATCGTATTTAAATAAAAAAAAATTTCACGATATTTCTAAACTGTCTTCAATAAATTACTAATTAATAAATGTAACACGTTAAAACCCCATAAATATACTGCAATGGAACTTTTTGCTAGGGTCAATTTTCGGTCCAAAATAGCCATTTTCATTCAAATAATAGGATTTAATTGAAAATGATTTTGATCTTGGAATTCCATCAACGTTTTTTAAAATATTGAAGATGTGTATATTTCCACGGAGATGGAAAAAAAAAAAAAAATGGATTTTCCCGAGAAAATGACAAGTTTATTGCTTAGGTTAAGTATTTAAAGAGATCAATCAGAAGGTCCTGAATGACATTTTATAGCTGCTATACTTTTCTCTGCATTTCGGCAAAAGTTAACTTTCATTAATTTCGGGAATTCCTTACTTAAACATACTTTCTATCATCTCGTAAATGCGTGACTCTCTTTTTTTTTCATCTTTTCCAATAAATGTTTATTAAATTGTGAAAAATAGTGTGAATTCTGCGCGGCACATCGCGTTTGAAGAGCGTAGGATTTCTTTAGCGATATCGGGATATTTCTAGCGAAAAAGTTGGAATACTTTTACTGAAAATCAAAGTCCCGGAACAAAACGCAGAAAAGAAAATGTAACGAATTCAGAAAAATCAAAACCTTTGTGCCTAGTGTGCTCTGTCCTATACACCCAGAAAAAAATGAAACGCCATTAAAAAAGCACCTTGCCGCAACTTGTCCGTAACTAACTCCTGTATTATACTATACAGGAGTTAGTTACTACCTCCTGTATTATACTATACAGGAGTTAGTTATTGACAAGTCGCGGCTCCTATCGCAACTAGTGAAGAATGGAATGACGTGTCTCGCCGTCAATGTGACGGTCTCGCCCGTGCCGGATCGTCACCTCCGAGAGCTACTATCGGGGGTGATGGCCGGATGCAGCCGCTTAGGAAATTTTGCGGGGAAACGATGCTACTTCCGATGTTTTCCGGAAAAGAGGAATTGTGGAACTTCTCGGAAAAAACGTGATCCGTGGAATATTTTCATTCGCTATCGCGAGAATTCCTCGCGTTCGTTTCCGAAATTTAAGAAAAATCAGCGGCCGCGATTGCGCGTGGCATTTTTTTCTGCACGGGAATTTTGAATTTCGTGCACGGTTTCCACGTCCTATTTCAAACCCTCTAAAATAGTAGGTTTCAATGCATTTTTTTTTTATTGATATTGCTAATTAAAGCAAAAAAGCATTTGGCGGGATTTTAAACAAAAAATCGCTATTTGGCGCAATATTTAGCAAATAATCACTTGTTGGCGCAGAATTTGACATTATTTTGCCGTATTCCGGTTTTGGGAGAGTCCGGATATTGGAATGCCGGATAAGAGGTTGCTTACTGTATTTCTAAACAATATAAATGAGTTACAGAAATTAAATTGTAAGATTTTATTAATGTTAAAATTAAAAGTCTTTTTTATCATATAAATTAGTAACAATTCTATTAGAAGGTTCAACAAAAAGATTTAAATCCAAAAAATTAATATTTTTACTAATAGTAGCTTCATTAGGAATTAATTCCAAATTATCAGGATAGAAATCTATATTAATGACACAATTTTCAGTTTATACTAAGCAAATCCGATCATCAACATATCTATGTAATGTATAATATATTGATGTAAAGGACTGTTCAAAATGATAAAGGTATAAATTAGCTAACATACTGCTACTGCAGCCACCCTGTGGAACTCCTGAGACTTGTAGGTATAATTTATTTCCTTGAAAAATATAATTATTGAAAATAACACGGTGAAGAAGTTCAGGAAAATTTACAAAACTGGTATGAGTTGAATGATTAGTAATATATGCATTGTATAGAGCTAAAATTACATCATACAGATCTGAGATCTTGATATTATTGAAAAGATCTTTAAAATCAAAAGTTTGAAATCCTATTAATTAGTTTTTTAAGGGATGTTAATCTATTCTTTAATTCTTTACTATTATTTAGAATAAGGTAATTATTGCCAGACTGACGTAAACTATCATTTATTTGATTTAAATAATTTAGAAGTAATTTACTCGCAATAATAGAGTATGTATTATGCCCACTAGTTACTGTTCTAAATTTAATGGAATTTTTATGAAATTTTGGAAATAAGCACAATATATGGAAATTTAAGAAATTTATTTTTAATATTTAAATCACCATACATATTGATAATTTTCAATTTAATACTATTAATGGAATGTAAATCAAGTTTAAAAAGACTATTATTTTTTAAATAATCTAATAGAAATTGTGTATAAAATTTTTTACAGATAATAGCATAATTATTTGAGACTTTATCAACATAGGGATAGCAAAAGATCTTTGTAAATCAATAATGGAGGGTTTAATATTACCAAAATTATATATGGATCTAGACAATTTAATACTACTAATAGCATTTTTAATAGATTCTAATAAAGTAAATTTCCACATATTAAATGCCTCTAAAGGCATAGCATATTTCGAAGCTAATTTATATATATATTTATCAAGATCAAGATTAATTGATTTTAAAACTTTAATAGAATTATGATAAGAGGGTAACCTGAATTTTGTGCCAAAAGACATAATGGTTCTTAACGAAATGTCTTTAACTATACCTAAGTCTCCTGTAACTATATGTCCCACGTCTGGATTTAGAAATTTAGCATAATCTTTTACTGTACAATTACATTTATTTTCTAAAATTGACTTAGAATACTGATCTAAAGAGAGAGATTGTGAAATTTCATTATAATTAAATATTGATCTACCAATAGGCCTTTTGTATTTAAAAGTCTTTGATACACTCAAATCTGCAATAGGCATGAAATACTTGAACTTGTTAAAAAGATGACCAAAATTTATAGAATTGTAAATGGGATGCTTGAAAGAAATTACACAATATGAATTAGTTGACATATTATTATGATGATATTGATTAAGTTTTAAATTTAAATACTGTGATCTTGTAATAAGCAAATCATAGAAAATATGATTAAAGTGTTCATTAGCAAGATTTAATTTTAAGAAAATTGCATAAACTTTATTTAATATTTTTTCTTTACCGCAAAAACCCAGGATTTAATTAATTTCCACTGAAAAGTGCTATTAAATTTATTATGTAAACTAATTATCTCAGCGTTATGATTATTGATTGAAGAATTGCCTTTGCCCCGTTTAAATCTTTTAAATTTAACTGATTTACTATTATTTAAAAGAGGTTTAAAAAAAAAGGTGATTAAAAATAGAGTATTTATTATCTACAAAATTATTTTTTATAATATTACCATTAAGATATAGTTCATTTAATCTATATGGAAAAAGAGTACAATTTGATTTTATATAATAGTTTTCAAAATAAATCCTATCTGCAGTATTTGTTTTTATATCCAATATATGTATTGTGATATTTTCAAAACCATGTTTAGCAAAGTGTTTATATTCAATTTTATTAGAAGTAGGAAGAAAATTATTATTGAGGATATGTTTTTTGACGTGATCTCTATGAACATTCATACGTAGATGAATGAAATTACTAGTTTGTCCAATATATGATAGATTACAAATATTACAAGATAATCGATATATGCAATTAAGAACTTTACAGAAAGGCAGATGGCTATCAAGGTTTGTAATTTGAGTTTTAGAAGCAAAAAGGCATGTTTTGCAGTTTTTATTCTTACATTCATTGAAATTATAGTTTTTAGTGAGGTAATTAATATATTCAAAACTATCCATTACACAATGTTGGTAATTTGATATCGGTCTAAACAATTCCCAAAGTAAATTGAAAATTCCTGGCAATATCTGTTTAATTATATAATAATAAGTATAAATAAGTTGCCAGTCGCTAAATCATATAAGTAGTATAATTCATAAAATAAGAGTGAATTTCATAAAATAATTATGACAGTAATACATAGAGAATAATAGAACAGCTGCTTAAAATATCGCAGACCATCCCAGAAGAAAAATAATTTCATAAATCCACCCTTTGATTAATTATAAACTTTTTATCTGAGGCATATCTTTGACTTTTTTAATGGATCCAGCAGTCTTTAGACCTAACTCCAGGTTGAAGGCCGAAACCTATGGAGAAATCTATGAGACTCATTTTGTTTAGGGAAGGGGATATTTTTGGTTTGGGTGAAAAGGTCTGTGTATTTCCCTGTTGTCATGAGCAGTGTGCTGAATACATGGTTAATCGTGATTCTCATATTTTTTGCTTTTGTGAAGAGTGTGCTATTATTTTGCGAAGAGTGTGCTATATTTTTTGCTTTTGCGAAGCGTACAATTTTTGGATCGAAGCTATTTTAAATTGTGTTCAAATGTATTATTTAAGCAGCAGGCACTTATTTAATTATTTATACACAGTGGATGTGTAGGTTTTGATGTTACTAGTCCCGAGCCAGGCCCGAACTCGGGACCTTGTGCTTACAAGTCCGACATTATAAGATTAGAGCAAAAGCTAGATTCGACTCCGAACTTATAATTCGGGTATCCTAGCATCTTCGATCGATGTCTTTGGCAGGAGCAGAGTCGTCTGCTGCCACACACTCCCTCACCTGATGAGAAGGCCCCGGTCGAATTTCGGTGAGGAGGGGGGTCGCCCAGAAAACTTCCGCGCTTCCCCATCCGAAACTCAGTCGAGGGGCTGAATGGCCGGGAAGCATGTTGTACCTTGAGCGTGACGTCTGTCGTAGTCAACCAGGAAGGGAGTGGTAGGGCCTCCGGCTCCGTGTGGTTCTGCAATCTCGTGTTGAGATGGCAAGATCATTGGAGAGAGAAGGTTGCGTGTTTCAAACATCCAGTCATCATTGTAGCGGATAGCCAGTGGTACCAGGCCCGAACCAGGGACCTGGTGCGTACAAGACCGACATTATAAGATTAGAGCAAAAGCTAGTTTCGACTCCGAACTTATAATTCGGGTATCCTAGCATCTTCGGTCGATGTTTTTGGTAGGAGCAGAGTCGTCTGCTGTCACAGATGCATAGATTTTGTACTATTAGAAAATTTGGTGGGATTAGGTGTTTATTTAGGGAGAGCATGTGCTGGCTTGTCTTTTGTAATTCAAACATACGCTCCATAGCTGCCAACTCTCCCAGTTTTTCTCCACTCCCTGTAAATTGCTCAATCTCCTTGTTTTTAGTCAGCTGCCCTTATTTTCCCCCTTTCTGGGCAGAGATAACACTAATGCAAGTCATGTGGCCCTCATGCAATGTGTGCCTATTTTTCTTTCTGGTAGATTGGAAATGTTATTTTGAAATTGTCTAAAGGTAGTGAATTCGAATATGCTCTTTGCTCGATCTGTGCAATGGACTTCAAAATTTCACACAGTGAAAGAGGGGATATTATTGTCTATGCTAAAACCAAAGGGCTGTGAATGAAAAAATTTCAATTGAAGGAAATGCAGATACAGTTTGTTTGCTATCGAAAATAAAAGTGTGATACCTGCTGAACGTTATAATCATCACATGTTTCAGTTTTATTTGTTTAAAAGTTGTCCTTTTTATGTTTAGATTAAGTATAACAGGAGTATACATTGCGTTATCGTACAAAATCTCCCAGTTTTTTTATATTTTTTGGGCAAAAATCTTCCTGTTTTCCATATTTGGAGTTTGATAGCTATGGTGGGCTTGCTCAGCAGGTAACTAAGCCTTTTGAAAAATTTAATTAATCCCTGCTATAAATCCTAAGCAGCACTGGGTACAGTTTCTAATAATATTCATAAATTTTTTGCAATTATATTTGATTTTTCTGTTACTTAGACACATTTTTTTAAGGAAAAAGTGGCACACAAAGCAGTGTAAATTTTTTTTGACCAGATGGAACACATAATTTAAATAACACTGATACATCATTTTATATTTGATATACATCTATGATTCTTTTCTTAATGCTATAATATCCATCTAATTCATTTCCCTTGTTCACTTTCACTCAATATTTAGATATTTTATCCTCTTGCATCCTCGCTTAATACCTTGTTTATAAATGTTCATTCTAGTCAAGAAATTTGTTAAGACAGCTTTTTAGCAAAAATAATTTTCTTACACCACATGTGGTACAATTTTGCTAGTTTAATCATAGTTACTAGTTTAACTAGTTTAATCTGCATTTTTACGAAATAATAGTAGTATTGACATAGAATTACATCTTTCTTTGTGCTGGGTAGGTAACATTGGGAGCATGGATTCAATTAAAACATATCATACTTTGAATGCTTATATCTTTAAAACTAATAATCGTGGAGTAATAAATAAATCATTAGATAGTTTATTTATAGCAAAACTAGTTTCAACTTTTCACTTTTGAACCCTTTGATACAATGGCGTTAGAAATTAAATTAAATTCTGTATGTGTTTTTCTGCATGCCATCTCATAGTTGATAACTAGTGGATAATGATAGTGATGACCTCCATCCCATATTCTGTAGCTGATGGTCAGAACTAATGGATATATAAGATAAACCTAAATAAAGTGGATTTAAAATTTGTTTTTAAAAAACAAATGCCACAAAAATCCAATGGCACTATCTTATTAGTCGCAGTTTACATAGTTTTATGTTGTAGGCTGCAGCACAGTTACTATTGTGCCCCTTTGATTTTTTTTCTAGATGGTAAAGTTTTTTAGATGCATGTTTTAAAAATGAAAATCAAACATGTTTAATAATATTACTGAATCAGATATAGATTATATTTAGATTTTTAAATTAATTCTAGATTTTTAAACTAATTCTTTTCATCTAATTCTAGATTAAAGCATGGTCATCTAATCCTGATCAATTCGTAGAAGATGAAGATGATGACACATATGCTTATTCAGTCAGGATATCTGCTCAGGACTTATTAATGGTAGTACATTCTGTATAATTCTCAAGCTTTTTATGATTTGCATATATCATTTTTGTATATAGTAATACTTGATTTTGAATGTTTCCTGACTAAAGTATTTATTAGAAAATGTTCACAAAAGCACAAGGAATTTTGATATGTCCAATATATAACTATCTATAAATGAAAAATATATATATATTTCATAGAAAAACAATTACAAAAATTAGACTTCTTCTGAAAATCAATAAATTTCTTTTAAGATAATTCCTAAACAATGACATTAACAGATTTTTATAAAACACACATATAAGATGACAAATTATTTGATAGTCACCATCATCATCAATGGCTCGACAGCCCACTGTGGGCCTTGGTCTTCATCAGAAAATCCTTCCCAGCTGTCCCCCTTTGAGTAATGCTTCATTAATTTTTAATCTTTGACCCCCAAAGTCCTTGTCCACGCAATCGATCCATCTCAACTTCGATCATCCTAATTAGTATCCTAATAGTGGGAATCAAATGTATTTTTATGGTGATTTTTAATATTTTGTTTTGAGGAACTCCCCATACACATCCAGGTAAACACAGCTGATTTCTGTTTAGAGGAGTTTTTTCTTCTTCTTGTGCTTTATCACAATACTTTCCCTTAAGTGGGCCTGTCAGTCACATTTTTTACAATTTGCATTATAAAATGCATTTTGTTAATTACAGTTAAGATTCGACAAAAATCTTGATTAGCATTTTTGCCTAAGTCTAAATCAGAATTGTAAAGTTTTATTAAGTTTCAGATGGCATTAAAAATATATATTTATTAAGTTAATGTATACATTTATTTATTTTTCCTCCCCAAATTTTTTTCTTTGCATCCATTGAGAAATTGATTTTTTAATACAATGCTTAATATCAAAAATGAAAGGAAGACAAACACCAGGATTTTGTTAAGTGACTTTTCATAGAATCATTAGAAATTAAATTGTTAAGAAATATATTTTACATTTGATTATTTATTTTATTTTTTTCAAGGTTTTGGGACAA
Organism: Amaurobius ferox; assembly: GCA_951213105.1. Taxonomy (NCBI): domain Eukaryota; kingdom Metazoa; phylum Arthropoda; class Arachnida; order Araneae; family Amaurobiidae; genus Amaurobius; species Amaurobius ferox. Next base: position 116,661,558 of record OX578146.1, read on the forward strand.
GAATTTGAAGATGAAACAGCTCTTGCTGTATGTACAGCTGTAACGAGACATATACATGAAACTAATAAAAATTCTAATCTACAATGGTAAGTAATTGTATTTTTCTTCAGTTTCATAAATTTGTTTTGCATTGATAACCTAAAAATCTACTAAATTCAAATTGGTAATAAAAGTAAGTTTATGCAATCAAGTTAAAAAATGTCAAATTTGGTTTCCTGCTTATGCAAAAGAAAGTTGTATAATGTTTTTGTTGAGTATATTTTGTCTAGTTTATATTTAAAACACAATTTTATGTTTTTAATTATGTAGTTTAATGTAATTATATTAATAATAAATCACTCATATAAATTGTTATGTATTGGATATTTTAGGTGGAAAATACATGAATCGTGCATGCTTGCTCTGGGTACTGTGAATGACTTGATTGTCCGTGAAATTCAAGGAAATGGTTTGCAGTTTGATATTTCTGGATTTTTGCATAATGTTGTCTTAGAAGACCTAAATAGCACTGGTATGTGTTTTAATTGAAATTTTTAAGTTTGTCTATTGAAAGTCTGTTTTGATTACAAAATGTATGTACAAGCCTATATATTTTATGGGTATGCATATACAAGTTTTTAACTAAGCATGCATATGTTCTATATGTAATATTAAAAGTCTGTTTTGTATACAAATTCAAATTTCATATAGTTTTCAGTTATCTGCTTCATTTGTAGTTTTATAAAATTGCAATTTTTCAATTTGTATGAATAATGCAAATATCGGGTGTTGCTAAATCTGTCTGAAAATCTGAGTTGTTTCTGTGGCAGACTGTAGAATGTGTTAAACATTAATGTGTATTCTTTAAGAATTATGATATTGGAAAACTTGCCAAACACTCTAAAAATTTTATTTGAGCAGAAAAGTTAGAACCCTGATGCTAATCACTTAGAAAAATGTAAATTTGTTATACTTGAGTTTATGAAAATATTAAGCATTTTTATTTATGTAGAAGATATTTTCATTTTCACAAGCATATGTATTAATCTATAGCACTTCACATATGCAAAATTCATGTACAAGCCAATACATTTTATGGGTATGCACACTACATAATTAAAAACACAATTTTATGTTTTTAATTATGTAGTTTAATGTAATTATATTGATAATAAATCAAATTTTTAACAAAGCATACATATGTTCCATATATAATATTGAAAGTCTGTTTTGTATACAAATTCAAATGTCATGTAGTTATTACTTTATGAACATAGTATAATGTATAGGGAAAGTATAGTGTGTGGAGTTGAAAATTCAAAGTTTTCGACAGAGGCATACCTGAAATCAAATTGAACATTTTTGAGGTGGTGTGTATATGTATGTGGAAACAATATCTCACGAATGAATGGAGCATTTTGAATGAAATTTGGTCCAAATATTACAATCGTGAATACTGGAACCATTTTGATTTTAAGCTCAGTCTAATATTTTGACCCTCCTCCCCCTAAACTTTTGAATGATATTTTGGAAAAAAATCAGAACTTTCAATAATATTATATAAATGATTATTTCTTATATAATTTTTCATCAGAAATGAATGACTAACACCTTAGAATGTTAGCATGAACCACTTGAGATATTACACATTTTTTTCAAATAAATTTTTTAAAAATCCCAATTAAAAAGTATTAACTATTGTGAAATATGTGCACTTTTCATCGTAACATTATGCAATAAATTTGTTAATATCATTTTTGTGGATCTAGTTTGTTTCATTCACTAGAGAAAATACTTTGAGTAATAGTTTTGTATTTTGATGCCTAACAATTTGCTAATAGACATTATATATAAGAAAAGCTCTTCTCTCCATTTGTCTGTAATTCCTGGTGATAAATTTGACAAACTTGGTGACTAATTTAACGAAACATCACCATGTGGCAATATTTCACCCGCAGATTGATGAAAATGTCATCAAAATTGCAAAAATTATGCTGAATTAACAAAAATGCCAAATTGTTGAATTACTAATTGTTGAAATATTGTAATACTAGAACAAATTATTTTGAGTGGCTCAGGTCCTAAATAAGCACCCATTAATAAATAATATGAACATCGAAACCCATTTTGACCCATTTCCACAAAAACACACACACAAAAATAAAAAGCAACATGCATGATACAAAATCACCCTTAAATGTATGCCTAATCTAATCCTCAGTGAGGTTTGCACATGAATAAATACAGACTTTTAAGTGTATGCACAGTCGCATTTTAAAGTTGATCTTAGTTCAAAGTGCAGATAGGTTTAAAACACACAAAAAGTTTCCCATGTGTAAGAATTGGTTTCCTTCACCAAGTACAACAAGGCACGATTCTCCCATTGCGTGGGGGGGGGGGGGGGGTGACTCCAATTGGCAGAAGAGCTCTGGCAATAGTGGAGTCTGGTTGCCTACTAGCAGCCTGATAAAATCAAAGACATGCAAAGGATAAAACATTTATAATTAATCAATGGACGAGTTTATGAAATTATTCTTTTTCTGGAGTAATCTGTGATATTTGAGACAAGTGCTGAAAAAAGGGAACAATGGATGGCAAGTCAATTTCCGTATATCATAATATAAAAATCAGAAAAATTTAAAATGCACAAAAAGTATATATTTTTAAAAATTCACTAAAAATTGTGTAATAATTGTATAGATTCCATTCACAATTTGTTTGAAAGAGAATTTATTGATCTTTCTGATGGTGTCAAGATGGAAACTCTTTGATAATATTTTAGGTTGCTAAGGAATCGATTTGTGTGAATATCAGTCGAAATCATTGTGAATCTGTCTTAAAACATAAAATAACTAAAAAACTAATTCAAAATTTAAAAAAATAACACTGAGGTGTGTTGGGGGGGGGGGGGGGGGGAAGAAAGGAACATTATGATATACCAAAGAACATTCAAATCATTCTGACTACTGAAAAACTATCTCTGAAAGCTGCAAAAGTTCTAAAACTTCTAAAGTTCATCTGAAATAATTCTGAAAATGCACCAGTTCTTAAATACCTGAAATTTGTAAAGTTCATCTAACCTGAAAACATTCTAGAAATAAACTGAATTCTTAAATAAACTGAAAGAGGACCTATTGACCAGTTTCCCTACGTATACAAATATGTACTCCTGTAAAATATAAGAATTGACACTTTCCTAAAATATAAAACATTTAAAGTAAAAGAAAGAGAGAAGACAGATTTTAGGTTTTCAAAATCTAACGTTTATTAAAATTTAAACTTCATTTTTTAAAATAATTTTTAAAACATTTTACATCTCATTAACTAAAATCAAACATCTTAAATAATAAAAATAAATGGAATGGCCGGTCGTATAGTGGTAGAAAAACGTTAGAATATTAAATTTTAAAGTTAACAATAATAAAATTATACAATTATTTGTCGAAACTAGAATTTTAGATAAAAGAACATAAGTTAGCCAAAAGGGAATTTAGAACATCCTAACAATAATCCACAGGATTCGCAACTTAAAATATATAAGTGAAAGGGGTCTTAGTCATGCTAATTTAATTAAATTTTAAAATAGTCTAAACTGCAGAAACAATTAAAAATTAGAATGCAAAAGATATCACCCATAAACGGGAAAACGCTGAACGGCAGTAATAAAGTCCCGAGCACGAAATCGATGTCAGTCATCATCAGCTTGGGTGCAGTCCCTTCCTGCTCCAGAAAAGGCCAAACGGAGAAGTACCTCCCGTAGGGCATCGGTACATCAAGTGAGTCCAACCATTCAAGTGGAATATGGTGCTCCAAAACTCCGCGAAAAGAACACTCCCAAGGCCTGATCTGCACAAAAACGGGCAGCTCCTTCACATCATAAAATTCTCAGCCGAGAGTAGCAGAGCGCCAGTGGACATCGCTCGGAACAAAAGAACAAATAGCTCCATCATCAAGACCGTGAAGTAAACAATTGGAGGTCCGGTCCTAGGACTCGGAAAATTTAAACTACACAGTTCACTATGAAAGAACAAATCCGACCTCTGGAACTAAACAATTATTCCAAAGGCGCCGACCAGGGTTCCCATTTCAGCGCGAACCCGCGAGATTCTCGCGTAATCCATGAAAAATCTCGCGTAAAAATTTAGACTGCGCGAGAATTTCTCTCTCTCCAGTTTCAGCCTAAAATTATTTTTTCCTTCAAATTGGATACCGAGAAATCCGATGCCCGATCCCGATCGGAGATCGGGCCGATTGCTTCGCGACCGCAAATCGCGATCAGTTGCCTCGTTGTTGCGAATCGCGGGCCGATTGCCGAGCGGTCGCGGACCGCGATTTCGTAGCTACGTCTGAATCGCAGTCAATCGCGATTTGGGTACACTAAAGTACTACGTGTTTCTAATTAGAGAGATATTTTATAGAAAACTATAAGTGTCCCCTCAGCTTGCGCGGGTGGCAAATTCGATCAAATAAAATTTTGCTTTTTTTTTATAGGATTCTTTCACGGATTTGAATTATGCTCTTTCCGCGTACTTCCCGCATTTTTTGTGTTTTGCTCGAGAAATTTTCTTCTTTCCGCGGGCGAAAATCCTTTCCCCCCGTACACAGTATGTCTACAGGTTACAAAAATCCCGAAAATGTCGTGAAATTGGCCATATATGTCCAAAAAATGTTACAAAATTTGAACAAAGCAACGAATTTTTTATCAGAGGCATTCCTTTCTTACATGATCTGAAAATCTGTTTCTCCGCGATTGCGAAAACGGCGTTCGCATACGGCGATTCCCACATTTTCTGAGGAGAGATGACCAATGAATATCTTTTTGCCATTTTCACAATATATTTGCATCGACTGAATTTTTTTATAATTATGTCGTTTAATATACAAATAATAAAAACCAAACCATTTTTCTACCGTATTATTAATAAAATGAAAGGTTATTTTGGCCGCAGCATCACGAAAATCTGCATTTGTACGCTATCCTCGGCATACCTCGTTTAATTTGAAAAATATTTCCCACTTTTCCAATCTGTTTGCATCGACTACAGTGTTTGTAATTGTTTCGCGTTTCATACAGAAAAATTATTTTACAAACGTATTATTTATGAAATAAAGGGCTATTTTGAAAACAAAAAGAAAAAAGTCGAGTCAAACAAAATGGCTAAAATCACATGACTGGCTTGAGATTCAACAAAAGGACGATGCAATCCTTATGTTCTGCAAGTTTTGTAAAAAATACAAAAAAAAAAAAAAAAAAAAATCCATTTTCAAACATAAAGTCAAATTTATTACCTAATTCTATTTGCCTAGTAAAATACTTTTCGTTGATATTCGCCTTCGGCGATCAAAAATCGTTAAAGTTTGTAATTTCTATTGCTGCATGAAAATTGATCATAAAATGATTTTAAAAATGAAAATATAAAGTAAATACAGTCGGCCCTCGACTTTTGCAGTTTACAGACAAAAAAATCGTAAATTCGCATGTGAGTCATTTTACATAAAATAACCCATGGAGACGTTTTTATGTCAGCAAATAAAACCATAACGTAAGCATGGGGGAAGTCAGGAATTTGAGTATTTTTGCTAACAAGTGGGGGAGGGAGCTATGAAATTACCAAAAATGTGCTTACTTAATACTTAAACGACTCCTAATTAATTTTTTAAAAGAATGTTTGTAAGAATGTTAAAAGAATGTTAGTTTTAAGAATTAAAAAATTTAAATGTCGAAGAATATGAGTTATAGTTAATGCTTTCTTTTTTATTACTTTCTAAATTAGCATCGTAAAAAAAAAATGAAATTTTAAGTGTCTCTCCTTATAACAGAAAATCTCTCCCAAAATTTTTTGGAAGGAGAGAAATTCTCTCCCTCTTTTCCTGACTTAGTGGGAACCCTGGCGCCGACGATACTTCAGTAGACATCAATCACTTCGCTCGCAACGTTATTTCAAGTAAATAACTCTCTGCTATCAGGATACCACACACATTACAGGCAGGCCGGGAAATAAAACGTTCGTTCCTCAGAACGCATGCCGCATTCGAATTTTAAAGAAGAGCAATGGAATTTCGGAGCAGACGAAAATTAAAAAGAAATGAAGTGAAACGATTTGGAAATATACGAATTCGGCAATAATTTAAATATGGACGATTCTGAAATATTTAAAAAGCTGAAAATAGAATAAAACTGTAAAATTGCAATGAATTAACCAATTTTTAACCGAGGGCAATAAATTTGGAATCAAATTAAAGGGAATAAAAGGGGCAATAAATGGAATTCCAAATTAGCCAATTTTAAATAAATTTAAATTGCTAAAACCTAAAAGAACGAACTTTTGCCGTTTTCAACACAAAACCTATGGAATAGAATATATTTGAACAAAGAATATCAAAACCTAAACAATTGGAAAATGGATAACTAAAAGAGAATGGCTATGTAAATAAGACCCCTGAACACATTTAAACAAAAAGCAAAACTCCTAAAATAATTAAATATCCAAAGGTATAACCCAACAGGTGTACCTATTTGGGAATATTGCACACTCAGTAGAAATCCAGTACTAGTATATAGGTGTTTGTAAAAGTATTTTTAGACCTTAAACATTCCTTCTTCCTATAAAAATTGTCTTAAAAGGCCATTTTGTTTAACATATATAAGATTGAAGTTTAGGTCTAAATTGTGGTCATAATAAAACTCAAGCAAATTACATATTGTCATATTTTTAACTTCTGTTTTGCTTAAGATAATGGTTTTTTAACCATGGTCCTAGAACATAAAGAACCTGACATATTATATAGTAGTTTGCGTAAAGGTCTAAAATGGTTAGAAAAGCCATGCCTCATGACACAAATATTGCTGCTATCTCTAAATAAAATATCATAAAAATAAAATCTAATGGTTTTGAAATCTAGACATATAGGGGGGATAACACACATACAAAAAAAATATATATATATTAAAAATGGTCGAGCAACCAGTGCTGGACCACTTCACATGGATTGATCCATTTGTCTTTGAAAATCCCCGTTGTTTTGAGATAAATAATTATTTAATATTCTTTATTTAAAATATAGTGTGTTTCACTGTTTGTATGGCATATACACTTGTTAGGGGCTCGTCATACATTAATTGCATTTTGTTAGGAAATGGTGTAGTATGTTTTTCAATTAAGAATTGGAAATAGCATTGATTGAGAGAATCGCTCGCATGTGTCCCTGCAACTGCTGCAGTTGGATAGATGGGAAGTATTTTTATGCATCCTATCATATGACAAGCTCGCCCTTTATATAATTTATTTAAAATCTAGTAGGTAATTCACATAACTGATATATATTGTGTAGAAATCATAATTATTTCTTTTTGAGGTTTACAATGATTTGACATATTGGTATTTTATTTTGAAATGTCTGATATTTTTTATTACAAAATGTAAATTTTTAACATTATAGTTTCTCCATTTCTGTATGGTCGTTGTTTGTGGTTTGCAAGCAGGTATGCAGGAGTTATGAATGAAGATGTAGTTAAGAGGTAAGTATATCATCAATTTTCTCTTCATTTAATTTTCTTTTTCAGAATATCTCAACTTTTTAAACAAGTGGGTTAGGAACAAAGCATGTGTCTTTGCACACAATCAAGAAAGAAATGGTTCACAATGTAAAATGCAGCACAAATAAAGCTATACTCGAGGACAGCTTCATTATATGCACTTTTATAGCAAGGTGTATCCTTCCTTCATAAAAGTATAGTTCTTAAAACATCATGTATGTATAGCAAAAAGAATGAATAATGAATACAATTTTTAATAAAATTTGAAAATACTAAATATGTATTGTGAATGTAATTGCTTTACAGTTTTAATTTTAGTGTATTTTTTATTCAGTGAATCAAATACCCTCGGATCTCTTTCGCTTTTCTTTTTGCAACCCTTGAGAGGAAACCTGAAAAAAGTAAGAAGTCCTCTTTCGTCCAAATGTTCCCTCCTTTTTTATTTACAACATATTTGTTCTTTCTTGGATGTCACGAATTTTTGAATAGATTATTTAAGCTGATGAGGAATCTCGCTTGTGGAAATTAGATAGACTGCTTGACATATATTGATAAACTACAATTTAATGTGAATTCAGAATCTACTTAAACTACATTAGATTCTGAGAGTAATCTCAGTGGATTTGATACTTGTAATTAAATCGAGATAAGAGTGAGTAACTGAAATATAGAAACTGTTTTAATGTACAATTTAGCATTTACCATATCTGTAAGTGCTTTATATTAAACTCTGTCCAAGACTCTCTAGCAGACTCTGGCCAAGGCTAAAAATAGTTTTGCAATGCATAATAATTACCTATACTTGTGCTAAAGCTTTGCATACCTTAAAAACCTTACAAATAATTTTAAAATTAAATTGCAGTTTTGTACTTACACATCATTCTTTGAAAATTTATTTGTTGCATAATTTTTAAATTATTTTCTAAATTAGAAATGAGTTTTCAATAAAATAATATTGCAGGTATACAAATTTAATGAAACACAAACTGTATTTGAGTGATAATCCTGCCAAATATGGTATCTTCTCTCTCACTTGCCTTTGATGTACTGTGGTGGATGAATTCAACCATAGCAAATTGGATTGTTAGACTTATGCAATTGAAACTTTTCACCAGTTCTGTATAATCAAATTAATCTATTACTGAGTGTAAATGAGCAAGATGTACATTTAAAAATCATTTGTATTTCCTTCTTCAGTGCATCTAATCTGGACTTGAAGGCTCAAATAAGCTCAAGGCTATGTTAGCGAAACTAATTTGGCCGACGTAATATTTTCTTTATTTGAACATTCAGGTCCAGACTTGTTGCACTGAAGAAACAAATTGAAATGATTTCTAAAACGTATGTCTGCTCATTTAGCTTTATTTGCTCTGAAAATTTATTTATTGCATAATTTTTAAATTATTTTCTAAATTAAAAATGAGTTTTCAATAAAATGATATTATAGGTATACAAATTTAATGAAACATAAACTGTATTTGAGTAATAATCTTGCCAAATAGGGTATTTTCTCTCTCACTTGCCGTAGATGTACTGTGGTGGATGAATTCAACCATAGCATATTCGATTGTTAAATTTATGCAATGGAAACTTTTTACCAGTTCTGTATACTCAAATTAAGCTATCACTGAGTATAAATAAGCAGATGTACATTTTTCCTTCTTCAGTGCATCTAATCTTGACCTGAAGGCTGAAATAAGCTCACGGCTACATTGGCTAAACTAGTTTGGCCCACATAGTATTTTCTTTATTTGAGCATTCAGGTCCAGACTTGTTGCACTGACGAAACAAATTGAGATGATTTCAAAAACGTATGTCTGCTCATTTAGCTTTATTTGCTGTGCATTTTACATTGTGAACCAGTTCATTATTAAGTGGATTGGAGGTTTATTGATGCACACTTTGAGAACAACATTCGTGAAATTTGATTTTTGAATCAAAACTTTTAAATTTTCCTATGTAGTTTATTCTATCTTCTAAAACATTTTATACTTGTTTACAGATTATTTACTTTCTCATACATGTGTATGAAAAAACTATTGTTTTATCAGAAATTTTGACAAATTAGCATGGTTTAAGAACTTTTGAATCCATTTAAAACACTTAAAATATGCTTGTGTGTGTCTGTTTGAGGTGTAGACATAATAACTAGGAATAAATACACCTACCACAATGACATTTTATGTATAGATGTGTTATATTCGAAATTTTTAGTAATTTTTTTTATTAGAACTTGGGTGATTCAAATTACAAGATTTCCATAGCATTATTTCCTATGGAAAACAATGATAACTGTAGATAGTATATGAGGGAAATGTATAACATGAACTATGCCATAGATGTTAATCATATTGAAATAGTTTATTTATTAACACAGATAAGCCAAATGAATCTGTGGTGGATGAGAAGTCGCCATTGTGGCAGATGAGGAGTCGCTAGGACCGAACTTGGGACCTCTTGACAACTCAAGACCGACATTATAATCATAGAGCAGAAGCTAGCTTTTGCTCTATGATTATGATGTCGGTCTTGTAAGCACATGGTCCCGAGTTCAGTCCTGGCGACGCACAACTGCCACAATGATGACTGGACATTTGAAACACGCAACTTTCCTCTCCAATGATCTCACCTCTCAACATGAGATGGCAGCACCACACGGAGTCAGAGGCCTTGCCACTCCCTGGTTGACCACGACTGACGTCACGCCCGAGGCGACACATCTTCCGGCCTTCAGCCCCTCAACTGAGTTTTTGGATGGGGACATGCGGGTGTTTTTCTCAGCAGACCCCCTCCTTGCTGAAATTCGACAGGGGCCTTCTCATCAGGTGAGGGAGTGTTGTTGTTGATGAGACCCAGACCGTCCGACCTACCAGAATGGTGTAAGGTAACTGTATGGACGGCCGGGAAGTGCCACCCAATTTAGACCGGAACCCAGTGGGGGAGGCATCCACAGGGACCGTACCCTCCTTCCCCTACCACCAACCTCTCGGAAGGACTTACGGACCCACATGTTTAACGTGATCGTACTCCGCATGAACACGGCGGCATTTGTGGCAGCGTGCAAATCTAGCGCGCAAACCACGGGGATACCGCACCCGAGATGGCCAACAGCACGCGGCGTTCCGAGGTGGTCACCCACCAAGTACTAACCGCGCCCGATGCTGCTTCACTTCGGTGATCTAACGAGAACCGGTGTTTTCAGCACGGTACGGCCGTTGGCCCAGGTGAGGGAGTGTGAAGCATCAAAGATGCTTGGAACCTGTACCCGAATTATAAGAACGGAGCTGAAGCTAGCTTTTGCTGTATGATTATAATGTCGGTCTTGTAAGCAAGAGGTCCCGAATTCGGTCCTGGCTCGGGACTGGCAACTCCTCATCCGCCACAAATCCATCTGTATCATTTAGCTATTGCAAATATCAAATAATATAATTTCAAGTGTGAGTAATAAAATGTCTCCAGATGCAAGTGGGATTATTCTCCCTCAAGTGAGGACTAACAAAGAAAATCCCTGCTAAATGTGTCTTAAGCCCTCCTCAATGGTTTCTACCTCTCTCAGAGATGGAGAAATCATTATGGATGGATTAACAACTAGGTGCTATAATACCACTTAAATTCCTTCTGAATGTTTTCTGAAATTTGATTTCAGTAAAACTAAACTCCTTAGGATACAACACATAAAAGTTTTCGTACCCACTATTTTGAAATATGAAAGTTTCAAGGAATTTATATTTATTATGAGGTACAAAATTTTAAAAATAGATTTTATTTTATCTGATAATGATTGTGATACAACTGGTAATAAATGGAATAAGAGTGTATGATGAGGAAGTTTAGTGGGGACACACTCCAAATATTTTTGACTCATTTTTACGCATTATATCTCATTTTGAATGCAATTTAATTTTATTCATGAAGTTTATAACTGTTTTAAATATTTACTAATGTTGCATTTCTTTTCATCTTCAGATTCTTACAAGCTATTGTTACAGGTTTGCAGCCAACACAACCACCCAGTATACGAATATCATCTGTCAGAGCTGTATGGGGGTAATTTTTTTTTTATCTTAATTAAAATTTCAAAAGCTAAGAAGAATTGTATGCATGCATTCTTTAACGCTATGGGAATGGATCAAAAAATTGCTTTTATTTATATTATTTTCTCATACATAAATTATTCAGGATTGAAATACTGCCTAAAAATATGGAAAACTTGGGTTAATATCCAGATAAAATGCTTTTATTTACTTAAAAGTAGTTAATTTTTATTAAAAAAATTAAGCATGCCTTAAAGTACTAAATTTCGCCACCATTTAATATAAAATGCTTGAAAATACATAATTTTTTTTTAATTGTGTTATTATTTGAAAGTGAAAAATGAAAAGGCAGCCTACACCTCAAAATCTCAAAATTTTGCCAGAGTAATTCATTTGTACTTTGTACCGGTATGTATCATAAAAATTTTCATTTTTACTGCTTTTGTTACAGTGTTATTCCTATTTAAGGAGGGGCTTTAGAAAAAGCAACCCCTAACTTGGAATTTCAAACTTTTGCCAATGTCATTTATTTGTACTACATTTCTACTAGATTGTAAAATTAAAATTTTCATTTTTACCTTTTGTGGTGCAACATTATTTACATTTCAAGTAGGGGCTAGAAAAATGGCAGTCATCACCTCGGAATGTAAAAATTTTGTTGACGTCACTCGTTTGTACTGCATTTTTACTGGATTATACCATAAAAATTTTCATTTTTTCCACTTTGAGCACAATGTTATTTCCATTTTAAAGGAGAGCACTGATGAAACAGCAATCACTCCACCTCGGAATTTCAAAATTTTGCCAATGTCATTTGTACTATATTTGCATCAAATTGTACTATAAAAATTTTCATTTGTACCACTTCCAGTACAGCATTATTCACACTTTAAAGGGGGGCTGGAGAAATGGCAGTCAAAATTTTATTTATGTCATTCATTTGTACAATAAAGCATTTTGTTTGCACCACTTCTGGTACAGAGTTATTCTCATTTGAAAGTGTGTGTGTGTGGGAGGGGGGGGCGAGAACTAGAGAAACACAGCCTCTGCATTAGAATTTTAAAATTTTGCTGTAAAATGCTATTTGTACCACTTCTAGTTACATACATTAAAAAGTGTAGGATAAAATTTCACTAATTCACTAACCCTTTGCCCTATCTCCGAATTTCTAAATTAACAGCTGAACATTACAATTAGAGGGGAAATACATAAATCCATTGGAACCTTTTATTTTAAACAAATGTAAATAATATTTAACTTTGGTGTTTGCTTAGCCAGACAAAATAAAATTTAATCTTGGATATTAATTTTGCATTTCATTTTGGGGGTTTTATATTTTAAGTCTGATTTGCCATTCATTAGCTGCTTAACTTAGATACTGCTAGTTTGTTGATTCTTCTCTAAATTAGCTGCTTAACTTAGCTGCTTAACTTAGATACTGCTAGTTTGTTGATTCTTCTCTAAATTATTTTTTGCTCATCTGTAAATAATCTAAATCCTTCTGAGAAACTCAGTTTCTTTTGGGGTGGGAGAGCATAGCAGCCTTATCGTTTCTGAGAAAATATTTTAATTAAAAGTTTTTGAAAATGAATATTATATGACTAAATATTTTGAATTTGGCTTCTTCAAGTCCCCCCCCCCCCCCCCCCCCCCCCCCCCCCCCCCGTCCTCATCTTTGATCTTATGTTTGTACTAAGCTATGTATGTAACTTAAGGCAGGATTCACAACTAGATATGAGTGTTATGCTATATAATTACATCTTTATTTAAATTAAAATTTTATGTTATGAATGTCTATTTGACAACCATTACCAACAACCTCGTAAATAGCATTTTGTACCATTAGTTATATTATTTGCATCATCCTTTGTGAGAAGCAAACAGTGTAACAATGTTGTTCCATGTTTCAATACAGCATTTGTCTGTAGCATATTTAGTTCAGTTAAGTTATTTTGACTTTAATGTTGTTTATCTTTTTTATATATTTAAGGTAGGAAGTTCAATTTTTGTCCACTAGTTATATTTTTGTTCTTTGGATTCCTCAACAATGTTTAACAACCTGTAAATTAATAACCTGAAATTCTACACATATATTCTTTAACTATTATTCAAGTTGGTATTGCATCACCAAAACTAAATATATTCTAATAAAATCTCTTTAACAGGGAAGAAAAAATTGGGTCGATGTCATAATATAAAAATACATTTTACTTATTTTGATAGAAGATGCAGTTTTCTTAAAAAATTGTCACAAATCAGGAAAATGTTTTAACCAATAATCAAACTTTATAAAAAAGAGTATTTCGTGAGCTTTACATTGATACCAAGATTGAAACTCTGTGATAATTAACTTGTTTGTGTCGAACAAATTAGTGTGATGATTTTGCAAAATTTTGTTTAAGCTATTCACTAAATTTTACTTAATTTAATGTATAAAACATTAAATTGAATTAAAAAAAACTCTAGGTGTTTCTTGATTTGTCTGGAAGAGTATTTGTACCACACTTTGCAACTTTGACATTTTGTTAGAGTGTGTCTTTTATTATTATAGATGGTGTATTATGTAAAGAGATTATAAAAATGGAATTTGATGAAGCTTTAGGTTTTGAGTTCTGGATTTTTTAAAATGTTTTAAAATGATTCTAGATTATTCTTAAACAGATCTCTTACAAAATTAGAAACTAATATTATCATTTTATCCTAAAATTATTTGTATATTTGTTTTAGATTTTGTGATCACCTAAAAACTTCAAAAAATGTTCAAGTGTTATTGCCATATTTACCTCCAATTTTAGAAGGGCTTGTCAGTTTAGCTGTACAGTTTTCTTCTGAAGTATTAGCTTTGGTTTTAGAGGCTGTTGCCATGCTCATCACTGTAAGTGTTAATTTATTATATTAATAATGAAAAATTGGGTTGTCTTCTATATGTTGTTCATGGAAATGGAAATGAAAACTATTTGCGTACATAAAATTTAAAACAAAATTTGCTACCTTTTTAAATCTATAGCAGCAGTATGGCTGTGAGTGCATTGAATGACTGCACTAAGAAGGGACATATGAAAATTATACATATATTTATGAATTCAATTAAAAAGCTATGGTTGCAATTCACAGAAACAAGTTTACAATGTTTAAATTTTGAAAGTTTGAAATATTATAACATAATATTTGTCAATTGATTCTATACTATTTGAGCTATATATGTATATATATATATATTATAAGAAAATAGAATATAAAAAAATATTGTTGAATTCAAATGGAAATACTAAATGAAATGAACCATATAATTATGAAACAGTAAATAGTAAGCAGCATAGTTTTCATTTTAAATATTCTTTTATATATATATATATATATATATATATATATATATATATATATATATATATATATATACACGAGAGTCACACTGAAATTTTTAAGACAGGGACAGACGATATGTGCTAGAAAAAAAATTATTGGTTTTATGAACTCTTTTATGTCTGCAGACGATAATTTGTGGCAACAATTACAATTTAGCTATCGTAGAATAAATTTTGAAAGAGAAAATGGAGTTGATGCAAGAGCATTATCGAGCTATGATTTTCTATGATTTTACAGTAAAGCTAAAACAAGATGAATGTCTTCAATGTCTACAATTAGCATATAAAAATGATGCTATGCTCCATTTCATGTCACTGTATTCGGATGGTTTAGAAGAGGTCGAAATTCTCTTCTGAATGAAGAACACACAGGAAGACCTTTGTCAGCTGTAATCCCAGAAAATGTGTCGGCCATTCGAAAAATGTTAATCAATGATAATCGCTGTCCCTACCAAATGATATAAAAGGTACTTTATATTAGATCTGCAACTACACAAAATTATTCATGAAGAACTGCATATGAAAAAATTAGTTTGTCGTTGGGTCCCCCCATAATTTAACAGAACACTGAAAAGCAGAGCCTGTCAGAATCAGTAAAGAAACCCTAAAATTACTTAATGATGGTGGACACTGCATTATTTCTAAAATTATAACTGGTGATGAAACATACATATTGTTTTTTGACGTTCCAATACGTCAGGAAAGTAAAGTATGGTATGGGTCTTTGAAGATGACTCCAAACCAATAATGGTGAAAAGACAACAAGCAATGAAAAAAATAATGTATGCCATGTTCTTCAGAAGTATAGGTCTGGTCAAAGCCATAAAGCTAGAGGGACAGAAGACAGTTACAGCTAACTGGTACACCACTAAGTGTCTTCTAGAAATTCTTCAGGAAGTTAATGTTAGGAGACTCATAACAATGCATCTGCTCATTCAGCAAAAATGACAGCCGAATTTCTTGAACATAAAAACATCAAAGTGATGGAACATCCACCCTATTCTCCTGATCTTGCTATGTGTGACTTCTGGATATTTTTTAATCTAAAAAAAATGTATGTGGGCATCGTTTTCATTCCAAAGGTGAGATTGATTAGTCTATAAAAGCATATTTTTCATCGATTCCAAGAAATGGATGGCTTGAAGCATTTAATCTTTGGAAAATTCTCCTACAAAAGTGCATTGATGTTGGAGGGGAGTACTTTGAACACTCCTAAGAGTTGGTAAGTTTAACTTATACTACTTAACCGTATCTGAAAAATTGCAGTGTGACCTTTGTGTGTGTGTATATATATATATATATATATATATATATATAAAATAGTTTGAAAATCCAGTGATAGAATAGAGAGAAGCTGCAACTCAAAAATCCTAACTTTAAAAAATGCTTACATAATCAAAAGAATTATTAAATAGAGAATCATCAATCAAGTGGAAAATAATGCAAATTGCTAGTCATCAAGCTAAAGATAATCAACAAATATCAATGGAATGGAATCGATAATTGAAAACCAAATAAAATCTTAGCATTAAAACTATACACGTGGATAAGCTCTAGGCCTAAATAAATGAATTGTTCATTTTGAAAAAAACTCTTCATCAGGTCCAAGTATTTAATCAAAATGAGCACAAATGTGTGTTTCTGATAGAGATAGATAATATCTATAAACTCTAATAACTTTGACAACACACATAAAGAAAGAAAAACAATAAAGGAAACAAGAATACCTGGAATAAAGAAACAGCAAATGTGCTGACCATTGGAGCCCAAAATGAAGAGCCCAGTGTTGCCAATCACAAAATTTGAAAGTAGAGTTCCACTGTTGCCAATCGTGTGAAACAAATAACAGTAATGCGATATATATATATTCTGAACCCTCTTCCATGTATTGTGTAAGAGGATTTCTATACAATATATTTTTATTGTGCTTGATCAATGATGCCACTTTTAAAATGTTTTATATTTGTTCTCTTTCTGGATTGTCATGGCAAATCTAATTTATTTTACTTAATTTCTCTTTCACATTTGAGAATTTAATTTTCATTTATTTTATCACTTTTCAATTTGTATAGTTTTGATTTCTTTTTCATGAAAACTAAATTGGTAATAGTAAAACATCTCAATCTGTTCTTTGATTTGATATTTATTAAAGTATTTTTTAACTTTTATAGATTGACCAGAATTTCACAGCACAGATGGAAAACAAAATTTCTCCAATTGCAATTGCAGTATTTTTAAAGCATAATTCTGGTATGTTTATTTTCTAATTAATAAAGGCACTTGTGTATTTTAGGTGCTAGCCACACTGAGGATACAGACACACTGCATCTCATATGTTGTTCAAATATGCACCAGAAACAATGAGAAAACTGGTGTCTGCATTGCAGTGTATACCTGTGTGTCTCCAGTGTGTGGACAGTAAAGCAGATTAAGTATTTTAGTTACTGGCATTGGACAGTAGGTCCCAAAAAGTTGCACAGATCATATATTATTACCATGAATTTATCCTTTTCTGTTGTTTATTGAGATGTATATAGTGTACATAATGTTATTCCACCCACTGAAGCATTAAAAACTATTTAATTTAAAATTTATTCATGTAATTATATGTGATTATTAACAAAATTTTGTATCTCATCTTTACATATAATACATTCTGCTCTTGCACTACAATTATGGTTTTCTTACAAAATTGGCATGATTGTGTTTAATTTTAGTTGAAGCATATTAAAATTGTACTATGAAGTACTCTTAATTTCAAATTCAAGATTAAATCTATGACTTAGATAATTCCATTTTTAATCATTTTTTTCTTTGTTCATGTCCTATTAGTTATACATTTTGACTCATTTTATAAGGCGATTTCTATTTTTCTAAGTTATTTCAACTTGAGTTTATTTTTTCCCTAAGCTATTTTTTATTTTGAATTTTTCTAAATTTCCAAATTTTTTTAGTTCTTCATTTCAATTTAATAAGAGTGGTATGGTGGCTAATGCAATTTAAAGATGGTGAGCTTTTTAGTTTTGCTAGCATCAAAATTTACTGAGTAAATGTTACTTGCCAGTTTTGTCGAATGTTGCACATTTTCTTACTGGCCACATTTTTGGAAAGTGACTTGACAATTGGGCAGTGGCGAGTGCTAAATCTGCAGCTCATCTTTTCAAAATAATGATTTTGAATTTCCTTGAAGTGATAAAGTTCTATAAAATTGATGATTATTTATGCTTTTATTTAGCAAGGATGAAAATCTTCCACCAATCCAGTTTTTTGCTTTTTGTATTGTCAAATATTTTTGCATTTTTAGAACATCTTCCCTTACTATTTGCATTTAAAAATATTCAGCCATTTTATTTTTGCTTTAAGCTTTTGCTTTTTTTGCAGATCTGCAATAATTTTGCACTTTGTTTGCTTTTTCTGTTATTTTTGATTTGGAGGAATTTCTGCAAGTTCATATTTGGTTTATTTTATGACAAAACTTTTTTTTTTTTTAAGCAAATTCTTTATGATCATTCAAAAACTGCTGATTGAATTTGCCAAAAGCATGTCATTAAGTTGAAATTTAATTGTGGTGGTGACCACCCTGCTAGCTACTGGGGATATTCAAAATTCCCTAAGTCGAAATTCTCACAGTGCACTTTCACCAGTGGTCACTTTCAAGATGGAGGAAAGCTCCACGGGTGGTAAGCGGACATTGGGGCACATCAGGGCGCAGTTGTCACGCATGAACGTGGGAACTCAACCAGCTGTGGCGATAATTTAGGGGCTCCTAGCCAAGCCCTCTGTCAAGGACTGGCCACTGGTAAAACAGTAACATTACACCTTCCAATGATATTGAGGGGGGGCTTCATCTTCTAAACAAATCAGGTAAAAGAGGGAGGAGAGATCGACTTGGTGATTTTTCGGGAGAGACAATTTTGAGTTGAAAAGTGGAGAGTGCCTCTTGCGATCTGATCGAGTGAAATTGTATAATACTCGCTGGAGCGAGATGATGCTCCGCCGGTCTCCGTCCTTTTTATCACACCCGAGCCCGCTGGACACAGAGCAGAAGGTAGGCCTTTTGACATCATGCATTACTCTAAGTTGATTATCTCTTTCTCTCTCCTCTCTTTTAATTATCGCTACCTGAAGGAATTAATGGTCTTGCATTATGGCCCCAAGCCAAATGTGTTATTTTAAATGCCACAAGACAGGCTGTCAAAATATGTATTTTGTACTTAATAATACTTTGTAATTTAAAGAACAGATAACCTTTTTGAAGTGTATGATTATATTAATGCTTGAGAATTGTGATTAAGATTATGGTAGAATTAGTGAGTAATGATTTACGATGTGTTAATATCTTAAGGGAGCAACTTTTAAGCTTATGATTGTGTTGGAACATTGTAGCAAAAGAACAGTTCAAATCTCTTCATATTTTAATGTTAAATTGTGTAAATAAATTTATTATTTGTTGTTTTAAATCTAATCGGTGTCCCCATTTCCAAACCCTTTAATTACTTCTTAATTTTCAGATTAAATCTATACGATTGCGGTGGCCGTTAACATAATGTTTAATGAACATACTTTGTATTTATCGCTCCCAAACTGGGCGTGTGGCAATTCCCATGCAACAATGCTCTCCCTGCCCTCACAGGGAGTCCAAAATTATCATTGACAGAGTGCATATTATGTAAAATAGTATTTGTAAACTTGCAAAACAAAATTAGATAGTTTTTTGCTGAAAGGCCCAGTCTGTTATCCTCGAGCTTTCCAATTGGAGGGCTCTGAATCCTTAGTGTAATGGCACACCCTGTAGCTCCGCCCTCTTTCCTCGCCAGACTTTTGCTCTAGTCTTAAGGCATTGTTCTGGAGAACACATCCCTATCCGAAATTTTTCTTTATTTCTCTGGATAAATTTATCGCCTTATTCTAAAATATGTAACACGTTATGGCTGAATTGGGACTTGTCCTAATTTCGTTCAATGTGCTCAGTTGAATGTTCAATATGCCCAATGGATCCCTATCATGTTTAATTTTTTATATATTATAATTTCCTAAACCTTTTATTTTGATCGTAGAAAGCAAACCCTTTGGATTTGCTAGACCCTCCAAATTGTATCCCTTGAGATCTTGAGATTAAATTGAAATAAAGAATGTGTCACTGAATTGCATTTTATATAACTGCACATTCTCATTTGATAAAATCCAAATTTTTGTTAGAGTATACTAAAATTGTATACTTCAGAAAGAAAAATGTGGACATAGATTGCGAGATATAGAATGCATGCATTGTGGACATAGAATGCGAGATATGTGTGCAATGTGGACATAGCATGCGAAACATGCATGCATTGTGGACATAAAATGTGATGAGAGCAACACTGCACACAAACTTGCTTATTTTGCTAATTTTTTAGTAAATAGTCATTCCCATTCGTGATAAATTTAGTAATTATTTGATTTTGGAAAAAAATATGTTAATTGATTTAAATAGATATAAATTGGAAATAAGATTCAACCAAAATCCTCTGTTGATTACATCTAATTTACCCCTTTGTAAATTAATATATTTTTGTTAAACAAAAAATTTCAAAACTTTTAATTTTAAAAGTTTTATTTCAAAACTGAAGTTCTTTTAAATATTTTTCAGATCCTGTGCTGGTGAAAATCACTGAGGAAATTTTTAAAGAGCTTTCAAAAAACCCTGGTTCTATGGTTGCTGTTCAACAACGTTTGATTCCTACATTAGTTTCAATACTACAAGCTCAACCTACAAAAGTGCCTCTTGGTTTACAAGCTGTAAGTATTTAACTAGTATGCTCTTAACACCAAGATTAGTTTATTTCATGCTGTAATGTTTTCATTATAAATATTAATTTTAGTAATTGGTACATGCTCATAAATTACTTATGTCATATTTTGTTTGTGTAATTTGATTAGAAAAAAATCTTGTATAACAAACATCTAATTTTATATATAGTACAGTTCCATAAACTGGGGTACTCTTATTCAGGAATCAACTTAAGATTACTGAAAATTTGGATTATACTTTCAACAAAGCTAACTTGACATTACAGTGGTATTGGAAAATCTGTAAGCATCTGCTAAGCTATACAATCCATCTGTTAAATTATTCATCTATTATTAATAATAGAAACTAAAATTTTGATACATAAATCCAATGGTTGTTAATCAATCTATTTCTAAAGTAAATATTCAAAATTCTATTAATATATTTCATATTTCAAAAAACTGTATTTGTAACTCTATTCATTGTATGTATAATGAGCTTCTTTTTATTCCCCTATTTTTTAGCTTATAGAGTTCAAAAGCATTTTCTATCCATCTTCATCTAATTATACTAAATTATAATCTGGGAACTGAAAGTATTGTGTTTCCTTATTAAATGTTTGTGTTTTGATAGTTTACATCAGTATTTTAAAAATATTATCATTATTAAACTTTTAAACTTCTAAAAATTCTTTTATATTGTGTTTTGCAAGTTCTAAATTGAACTAAATTTTTTTCTACTTATAATTTTTTTTTCTGTTTGTTACCATTAAAATATTTTAAATTCTTATTAGCTATAGTTACATTATACTTTACTTATATAGTATTAAATGAAGATGCATATTATGCAGTGGCATGCACAAGGAAGTATCAGGAAGATAAGAGCCTTCTACTAGACACAGAATTAATGATTTAACGTCAGCTTCCTCCAAAATTTCTCTCTTTTTTATGCCATTAATACTATGTAGAAATATTTTTCTTATGCAGTAGGCATTTTCAATGTTATAATGAGTTATCATTTTTTTAAAAAAGCTTACATTTTTTTGTATAATGTTATAAGAAAATCTCTATTCTTTCCTAAGTGATGTTAAACATGCTGATTTGTAGAGCACCGTAACAAATGCTTACTACACTATCTACTGGATTGTTATTTTCTAATGTTGGCAGGTATGCAAGAACATCAGTATAGTTTTAAAATATTATCTTTATGCTTTTTTTACCTTAGGTATCTCTTGACATCTTACAGACAATAGTTCGTAGCAGTTCATACCCACTGTCTGAACCAATAGTTACACAAGCATTTCCAGCAGCTATTCATTGTGTGATGCATGCAGATGACAATTCCATACTTCAGGTATTTATATTTTGCAAATATTTTCATGATATACATTTAGGATAGCATGATTAGAAAACAGGATTTCTCCTATAGCAGCATACATGACCAGTTTTCACTTAATATACCTTTTCAAACATAGATTCTTTGGTACACTAAAAGTGAAAAATCAGTTCGTAAATGGTTTTGCCTGGGAATAATGCCTTAGCTTTGGAAGTGCCCCCTTTAGGTGGATTCTGTGATTATGATTAGAAAATGTTCTTCAGCTAAATGAGGTTAGTTCAGGCTGCGTAAGTCCTTAAAAGTCTTTAGAAACTACATTCCTAATTTCAAATTGTAAGGACCTTAAAACTACATAAATCTGTGCCTGGAAAAATTCACTCCCATTAACAGTGACAATTATATTGCAAACTACCGAAACAAATTTTACCATTGTCATATGGGGAAAAGGTCAAGGTGTTTCAAGGTTCCTGTTTCTTCTACTGTCTTGGTAAACACCCACTTCTTATTCCTTTATCTTAATTATAGATAATTGCCCCCCCCCCCTCCCCCCCCAAAAAAATTAAGTCTTCCTGAAAAATCACAAGGATTTTTGTGTAACATTTATTTCATTTTAATTTGCAATTACATCTATAACTACCTGATCTTCCGATTAGTAAAACTTTCCTCCATTTTTATGATTCATTTGTAAAAGTCTACTAAATATTTTCAAATCTGCAGGATCAAAAATATGTCAATTTCATTTATATTTAAAGAAATTTTTATTAGTGATAGGACAGCAGACATTTTTATAAGTATTTCTTGAGATTTTTATATAGTGTTGAAATCATATGAAATTATATTGCGAAGTTTAATCAAACTTCATTATATATTTTTGTAACACACCTTTTTTTTATAGTACTTAAATTTTCTTCAATAAAAGTGCTTAAATTTTTTAATGAAAACGAAGCAAGAACCTTTTTGTTATAAATCATTGTATCATTTAAAATACTCATCTTTCCTTAGCTGATAAAAGGAATTCCTATGTGGTATAATTCAATGTTCAAATTGAAAGAAATACCATTAAATATGAAATATTCTTTGCTAAATATATATTGGATTACAGAATTCAAGAAACAAGCTTTTTACATATGGTATTTTATAAAAAGAACAATAAGTTCAATGTTATATTCACTAATAAGATAATTCAAAGAGCAATTAGTTCAAAAGTGTAACTCTGTTTACCTTCTCGATAATTTTTATTTAATATTGGAAATTATTGTTTTCATATAATGTTTGAATTATAAATATTTACAATTGAACTAAATATACACTCTATAATGAAAAAATCGACGCACCAAGAAGGAGTTGTCCAATTGTGATAAAAATTGGTGGATGTGAAGAACATACATAGAAATGAAATGAAATAAGAAACAAGTGGCTCAAAAAGAGCCGAGAACATCGACCAGAGGTTTATTGTACTACCCCAAACAGAGCAGATCTCTACGAAGAGACCAGTAGCCGATGCAAAGATAAGCAGGCACTTGACAGAAATGTCAGCTCCCAGAGTTCAATCACATGTCAGCCAATATGCTCAAATCTGTGAGCAAAGTAAACCTCACATTCACAGAAAATATGAGCAGCAGTTTCTTCGCTATAGTTGCAGCCCTTGCAGAGCGAATCTTTAGTGACACCCATAATATTCAGGTGTCTTTTAAGGGTGCTGTGCCCAATAAGCAGCCCAACAGATCTTCTGATACCAGTTCTACTGAGCTTGAATAACTCCTTGTGACGTGTACTAGGGCAATTGCAGTTGAGTATTTTTGCCTGCCTTTGACCCTTAATATTGCGCCAGTTCTTGTATTGAAGCTTTCTGAAGATATAGACAATTCTTCTGGTAAATTCATTGGGAATACCCAAAGCCAACTCAGGACCAACAAAAGGAGTGCTTGAGCCTTTCCTAGCCAATTCATTAGCCAACTCATTTCCTGGGAAGCCCGAATGTCCAGGCACCCAGTAAAGAGTAACTTCGTTATTGCTAGCAAGTTCACAGAGTGCATTGTAGGACTCCCAGACAAGGGAAGACCTCATAGTGGATTTCCCAAGGGCCATTAGAGCAGCCTGACTATCAGAAAAGATAAGTATTTGGTTGCTCCTGTACTTTCTGTCATAGCAAATTCTACAACACATAAGAATGGTAAAAACCTCAGCCTGAAAGACAGTAGCGTAACTGCCAAGTGGATAAGACAACTTTGTGCCATCATCCGGGCAGTACACACCAGCACCAGTACTGGTGCCTAGCTTCGAGCCATCCGTGTACCAGACAATGCAATTCTGTTTATTGTAGGTAGGAGTCCTCTTCCAGTCGTCCCGTACAGGGACCTGAATGTCATAAAGCTTGTCAAAGGTATATTTGACATGAATGCCACCAGATGGCATACGGAAATAAGTATGACTCATAACATTGCTGTTTAGATCACTCCAAGATAAATACTTTGAGTAATCCTTCCAGTGTTTCAGATATTTCAATCTGTTTATGCAAATAAGTACCTCCGCTTCAATATGCATGGAAAGTGGGTGCAATCCGAGTTCAAGAGTTGCAGTGGGAGTAGTTTTCATGTATCCAGAGATTGCAATACACACCATCCTTTGAAGCTTAATTAGTTCTAATTTAGCAGTTTCGCATCTAATTCTAGACCACCAAACAATGGATCCTTAGGAGATTTTATGACAGATTACCATCGAGTAAATCCAATGGATAGCCTTAGGATTCAAACCCCAGGTTTTCCCAACAGCATTCCTACAAGACCAGAAGATTCTTCTGGCTTTAGTCGTGCAGTAATCCAAGTGTCTCTTCTAGTTGAGTCCCTTGTCAAAATAAATTCCTAAGAATTTAACCTCCTTGGAGCAGGTTAGCTTCTGTCCAAAGAAGCGAATGTCTCTAAATTAAGAATTCGTTTTCTAGTAAAAGCAACCATAGCAGTCTTCTGCGGGTTAACAGAGAGGCCTGCATTATTACACCATGTCTCAACCCTCCTAAGAGTGGTGGACATCATATCAGAGACAGTGTTGCCAAATTTGCTCCTGGCAATGATAACATTGTCTGCGTATCCAACACAGGAAACACCAAAAACATTAATGCTTTCCAAAAGAGAGTCCACAACTATACACCAAAGAATTGGCAAAAGCACACATCCTTGCGGACAACCCACAAGAGCATGCACCGTCATACTATCACCAAGTAAAGATGCACATATATACCTATTAGATAGCAGGTTCTTGATTCAATGTGAGATTGTGATATCAACACTTTTCCTATCAAGAGCCTGAAGGATGGTATCGATGGGTACCTTATCAAAGGCACCTTCAATGTCAAGAAAGGTGGAAAGAGCAATTTCCTTGGCTTTAATGTTTCTCTCCAAAATAAAGGAAAGACTATAGCCGGCAGTGTGCGTGGATTTACCCAGTTGATAGGCATGCTGAGAGCTTGACAGGGGCATAGCAGCCTGAATCACTTCTCTTATATACCTGTCAATAAGCTTTTCAATAGTCTTTAGAAGAAAATATGTAAGGCTAATAGGCCTGAAGGATTTGGCCTCGTAATAGTTATCCTTGCCAATCTTTGGAATAAAGATTACCTTTGTATGCCTCCAGGCAGATTATATATGACCCAAGGCAATACAGGATCTGTAAATATTGCAGAGAATGGGAACAAGCACCTCAATTCCCTCCTGGAGAAGAATCGGAATGATGCCATCAATCCCCAGAGTTTTGTAGGGTTTATGGGAATTAATTGCCCATTTAACCATATCCAAAGTAACTGCACTCCTAGCAGTGCTCCAACTCCTGCTGTCGTAGGTAGCGGTAGTACAAGCATCAAGTATGTCAATATGACCGTACGGATCAGAAACCGGAAAATGAACCCTGAACAACTCAGCCAGAGTCTTTTCCCCAGTGACAGGAAAATCACCATTTGGCTTCTTGACAGCATTCAAATTACAATTCCTGTCCCTTGCCATTATCTTAACAAGTTTTGCCATAGCAGGAACATCATTAATGCCATCGCAGCAGGTTTTTCAAGAGTTTCTTTTGGAGTCTCTTACTGCTTTATTATAGGAAGTGAGGCAGATTTGTAAACCTGCCATTCTCCACTCTTTTTAGCTCTGTTAAAAAACTTCCTGCATTTACCACGCAAATGACTGAGCTCATTCGACCACCAAGGAACAATCCTTGGGGAGTCAGCATTTGTAGTCTTGCAGTTATTATAATATGAATGGATGATGGACTGTTGCACAGAGTCAACAGCCAACTCCAGATTTACAATTAAAGAATACTCACCAGTATGACTAGCCATACTAGCAAGATCTTCTTTGTAGGAACCCTAATTTGTTCTTTTCGGGTTCCTACCCTTTACAGTTAATGGTTTCAAAGGACCTTTAACAGAAAAAACAATTAGTTGATGGTCAGACAAGGATATATCATCTGAAACCTTCCAATCTAATACATTGTCATAGGCAATACTATTGCTTACGCTTACATCTATAACCTTGTGACGATTTACTGTCATGAAGGTAGGTAACCATTCATAGCAAAAGAAATAATTAAAATTTCAGAACAATTTAATGATTTAGAGTTTGACCATATACAAAGGGAGGAAGTCAGTAAGGCATTAGTCCACCTCCGGCCTGGATGCAAGATGTCACCCGGTGTGGCATAGACTGATAAAGTTCACGGATGGTGTCCTGTGGAATGTCTTGCCAAATTGTCTCCAACTGTCGGGTTAAATCATCAACATTCCGGGATGGTTGCAATTGCTTTCCCATAATGTCCCAAATGTTCTCTATGGGAGACAGATCAGACCTAGCTAGCCAAGGAAGTATTGGGCAAGCTTGAAGACAATTCATGACACCAAATTTTATTCATTTGCATGTTCACTCAAAATGTCTTTGCATACAAAATTTCATTACAATCGGACAACTCCATCTTGGTGTATCGATTTGTTTTTTTGTTATAGAGCATATATATATTTCGGGCAGTAGTGGTTGTTTCTACTAGTTTGGATTAAAGAGCTTATTTTCTAAAATAATTGTTAAATTGATTTTGCAGGGTGTCAAAAATTGTAACAGATACAGGTGAGGTGTTATAACTAATATGCAACAATTAAGTGTGAGATTTTTTCTTCTTTTTTTTTTAGAATGGAGGAGAGTGTTTAAGGGCATTTGTCTCACTTGCATTAGAACAAGTCTCTGCCTGGCATGATGAATCTGGACAAAGTGGTTTAGATTATATCATCAATGTATGTATATTTTTTCTTTTTCATATATATTGTAGTTTTTGTTTCGATTATATATGTAGTTTTGTTCCACATATCCTGTATTGTCCTTGGACCAGACTTCACCAAGAGAAAGGCAAGCAAGGTAACAAATTGTGTAAAAATGTAATGTAAAAATTTCTAAATTAAATATAATATTAATAATAAAGAAAAATTTAGCTGTTAATTAAAACTAGTTTTGCTTATTCTTCAGTATGGTACTATCAAAATAGGATAAAATTGAAAACTACGTAATAATTCATTTTTGTATTATTTAAATTTTGCGACAGGTAAATGAAGTACAGTATAGTATTTGTACAGTAATTCATTTCACTTTCAAGATATTTTTACATACAAACTTGATTATTTATCAAGCTGTTTATGAATGAAATTAAACGAGTTATTAGGTAAAAGTAAAATATATGTGAGTTCTCTCTCTTGTTAAAAAAGTGCATTGGTAAGCATAGGCAGAAAGTATAAGAAAATATACTTAAATAGGCATAAAAAATAGCAACATGATGAGTATTTAGGCAATTAGTAATAAAAAGTAACCCAATTTAGCAAGGAAATTGCCATATGGATAACATTGCATCCTTCTTCATTTTTTATAGATATTTTTCAAAATATCTATAAGAAAAGGAATATCTGTAAAAAGATTTCTAAGATCAAATATGGACCAGCAACCAGGGAACTCTGTCCCTTGACTGTAAAAATGAAACCTTTTTATTTAAGTTGTAATAATTTTTTTTTTTTTTTAATACACAACTCAAAAATTTTTATTTATTTATTTTTCTTTTCACCACCTCTACATTTTATGACACCCCTTTTCCTATTCAATCGAAAACATCTGTGTTATTTTATTTGTATTTGTGTTCGGATGTTATAATTCTGAAAATTTAAAGCTAAGTAAAATTAAAATTTGATAATTTTGCAGCCCCCTATCTCAAATGAATTAAAAAATCTGATGTATCCATCCAATACATGACTTTCTCTTCAGATAAACTAATTTTGATGTAGAAAAAGATTAACACAAATTAGAACTAGCTTCCTTTTAACTATATTGCTCTGGCGGTTATTCAGATTAAAATAACCATAGTGAATTTCCTTTAATTTTAATGGTTTGTTTAGAAAAATCAACAGATCCTTTTTTTTCACCATTTGATGTAATAGTACCTAATTTCATTCGATTGGCTCAATTGGTTTTTAAGATAAAGTGAAAATTTTACTTTTTCCTATTGTACATAAAAAAGATGGCTCAATGGCTCAGAATAATTTCTATATAAAGGTTATAAAGGTGTGTGTATTTCTTTCTAGTTATATGTAACTTACATAGCATTTATATATATACATATATGGTTCAGCAAGATTTTTGTTAATTTCAAATTAGTTTAAAAGTTGGGAATGTTTAAAGTGGAAAATACGTTGAATTTTCAACTTCAGCATGAGTTTAATTTTGGGCAGATAATTTCTGAATGTAAACCATA
Source organism: Amaurobius ferox (assembly GCA_951213105.1). NCBI lineage: Eukaryota > Metazoa > Arthropoda > Arachnida > Araneae > Amaurobiidae > Amaurobius > Amaurobius ferox. Next base: position 116,690,349 of record OX578146.1, read on the forward strand.
TGAGAGCAGGTGTTTTATTTAAACAGTATAGATATTTTGTCTATACAGATAGACAGAGAAAATGCTGTTTCCAAATGAAGTGGATTTAATTTAGTTTTCTAATTTTGCGAATTTAAACAATTTTGTTCTAATATTTTTTACTTTGGTATTATTTTATCATTATGAATATTGTGCTAAAAAATGACAAAATTCTGATGAAAACTCACTAAGGTAGTGTTTAATTATTTTTATTTTACCATATTTTTATCTGCGGTTTGATATTGAAATGCCCAAGAATCAGGACAAAAGTGAGTTTTATTTTTCCTTTTTTGCGATTTCAAGTATTTTTAGCATGCAGATTTAAGACATATCAAAGGGCCTTATAGGAGCATAAGAATAATTTTGGTTTAAAATGAGCAGTTTGAAAATTGAGTAACATTATCTGTATTTATATAATAGGCACTTATTTAGGACTGGGACAATGCTGGGTAATTCATTCTAGTATCTTATATTCTTCTGTTTTTCTATGGTCTGGTAAATGCCAACTTTTTAAATTTTTATAACCACCCATAGTTAAATGGTTAGGGTTTTGATCATTGAAAGGTAATCAACTTGCAGATATTTGGCTCTTGTCTACAGTCAGTATTGACAGAATACAAAATTTTAATGCTTCCTTGATAGAAAGCAGGCATAAGAAGATTAGGTGATTACAATTGTTTTAAGAGCATTATGAACCCTCAACATCAGACTGGAATCTGTGTGAGGGTTACAACTGCAAGGAAATAGGCCAAGAATAAATGATGAGAACGAAAACGCCTAAAGTATGCTATTTAGATCAATGAAAGTTGTCTGTAAGATTGTGTTTCCTATTTGGGTATGTAAGGGATGTATCAGGCAGAAGAATTTTAATGAATAATAAATTCTAGTATAATTAACAAAAATAATGCATCGCATCATAATAAATCAAAATATATTGTAACATTGAAGTCCTTCGATTGTGACCTCTCATATATTTCATAAAATTGCTGATTTAAAAAAAAAAATGGTTTTAATATGAGTGTTTGTTAAACAAAGACTAGAATGTATATAAATTTTGATTATTATGTATGAAAATAAGACAAGGTTTGCCGTAGGCTTCAAATTATTATTTATATTATTGTCCACCAGTATAATTTTGAAACCATGGTTGTTAAAATGGCTGTTTTGTCTATTGTAGAAAAGTTGTGTTTTATTTAAGTAAATCTTAAGAAATTGTAACTTAGTAATTCAGTAAAATTGTCTTTATAGGTTGCACAGCGTTTGTTGGATCCAAAAACTTCTGAAAGTGCAGCTGCTTTTGTTGGGCGCCTCATATCGATGTTAATCATTAAAGCTGGAAATGCTCTTGGCGACAGAAGTAAACTTCTATTACGAGCTGTTCTTAGCAAAATGCAACAAGTTGAGGCTCTCAGTGTCAACCAGGTAATTGCATGACATTCATAAAACACCTCTATTAATTAATTATAAACCATTTCAGTGTTCTTCCCAGGCCATTTTAGATAGGTGGGCTACCAGGCAAATTTCTCTAATCCAGAAACAAAATGGGTAGTTATATTCCCCCTTAAAATATAATTTAAATTGCAACTATTCCCAATTTGATGAAAAAAATGCAACATCTGCAAGACATAAATTTGTTTCGCCAAACATCGGAAATATCCCCTTTTATCTATCTCTGAAACTCATTTGGGTTATCCTTTGGCAAGAACATGATTAAAAAGCAGACTTATAATTGACTTTTCCAAATACTATCTAGATGATGTGTCATCCCGTGGAATGCAAATTTTGCTAAAATGGTTACTGAATAACAATTTAGCATATATGTTATTCATTTCTGAAATTAACTTGTTACCTTTTACTAAAATGTCAAGAAAAGGAAAATAGTGGATGCGATCTAACACAGACTTCTGATTGGCTTTTAAATGTTAAACCCTAGTAGATGTGTTATTTCTGTGTAGGATATGAATTTCTTTTGCTAAAATATTGTTTTTGAACATCAGAATCATTGTCTTTCATCTATTTCCATAAGAAATTTGAGTTTTTCTATGTCACAAAGTGTTGAGCTCATTATTTCATACACATTGAATCTGAATAAACGAAGCTTGATTGATTAAATATGAATGAAATATATAGTAGAATAAATGTTTATACATATTTTTTTCTTCTTATTTCTCTTTTATATAGCATAAAATGCATTTTAAAAGAAAAATTCTAGTCGTGTTAATATATCTAAAATAGTTTAATACAGCTATTTATGTTTTAAAAAACTAAAAAGAAATACTAAACTAATTAAAACTTTAAACTCAAGACAACCAAAAAATAGGTTTAAAATTTTTTTTATTAAAATCTTCTTTTTACGGTATACAAAGTCACATGGCCATAGTGCTTTTGGGCACTGTTGTGCTCTTCATCAGTGGTGAAGTGAAAACTAGTTGCGAACATGTGCTTAAATATAAGGCCATAACTTCCAGGCAAAATTTACATATCAGTCAATTTAGGTTTTTAAATAAAATAATTTCTAAATTTTCAGAAAATCATATAAAGGTTTGACATGTAGTGAGTTGAGGGCGCGGTAGGCCCGGGTTTGATTCCTGCCACTGCCAAAACTTTCCACCATGTTCACGTGGCGTACGATCACGTTAAACATGTGGGTCCATAAGTCCTTTCGAGAGGTTGGTGGTAAAGGAAGGAGGGTACAGTTCCTGTAGATGCCTCCTCCACTGGGTTCTGGTCTAAATTGAGTGGCACTTCCCGGCAGTCCAAACAGTTGCCTTATACCTTTCTGGTAGATCAGATGGCCTGGGTCTCAACAACAACGTAGTGAGTCTAGAACGAAATGCCAAGCATAATTAAGGGTCTGGACTGTATCAAAATTACAAATTAACTCGCGGTAAAGATAAATAAAAAGGGATTCATAAAGTAAAATATTACGGGGGTTATTGCAGCTAATTAAGAGAAAAGTTTTATCAAACATAGTATGAAAATTATCATTAATAACATATTGGGCTATAGCCATGGACCATTTACCATTTTTAACATTGCAAGCATGTTCAGCTAAATTAATACTGGCCATACGTTTAGTACTACCAATGTAGAATTTAAAGTTATTTCCGGAAAATAAAAGTGGGACAATGTGCACTCCCAGCCTGACACTTAAAGTTATTTTTGTCCTTAAATTTATCTGAATGAATATGATTAAATAAAGTAGTAACAGTAGAATGGGCGGGCTTAAACTTAAATTCATGACAAAAATGAATGAGTGGATGAAAAAATCACATGGTGATACAGAATACTTGATAAATTACACACATAATAATGTTCACGCGGAGTACGATCACGTTAAACATGTGGGTCCATAAGTCCTTCCGAGAGGTTGGTGGTAGGGGAAGGAGAGTACGGGCCCTGTGGATGCCTCCCCCACTGGTTTCCGGTCTAAATTGAGTGGCACTTCCCCGCCGTCCAAGCAGTTGCCTTACACCTTTCTGGTAGGTCGGACGGTCTGGGTCTCAACAACAACAACACATAATAATGTGTCCGGCCACACAAACAGCTATCATAAGCCTTCGGGTTGGTCGTGTGGTCTGGGCTTTCTACATAATAATGTGTCCTTTCCCGGCCATCCAAACGGTTGCTCGAGTTCTTAGGATGAGTCGGACGACTTGGGTCTTCAACATAATAATGTGTCCGGTGTCCGGCCACTTAAACGGCTGCTGTAAACCCTTGGATCAGTTGAGTGGTCTAGGTTTTCGACATAATAATGTGTAATTTGCATTTTGTAATTAAATTATATTTAAATGCATTATAAATTTATTGATATGTAAATTTTGCCTGGCGGTTATGGCCTATATTTAAGCACATGCTAACAACTTGTTTTCACTTCACCACTAATGAAGGGCATAATAGTGCCCTAAAATTCTATGGTCGTGTGACTTTATACGTCGTAAAAAGGAGATTAATTTTAATAAAAGACTTATTCTTTGGCTGTCTTGAATTTTAAAGTTTTAATTAGTTGATGTGTTTCCATACTATTTTGCTAAACTATTTGCTGAATCAACTTCTGTAAGCAAACAGTCAAAATATATCCTCTTTATACTTGTATTTTGAGATATCTGTTTAAAGAGAAAACAGATATTTAAAACTTATTATCAAATGTATTTTTACCTTCTCTATATAGAAAAAGAATCCCCAAGTTTCTAATTGATTACAATGAATGTTTTATCATGTCATTGGATTATCCATTGATGTGATAAAACATATTGTTATTCAATGGTGCCATCACATCTGCTACTTTTTCTTTAAACTTTCTGGCAACACTGCAACAATTCATTAAACTCATTGTCAATGTATTTTTCTGTGAATTTCTTCAGATTACTATGTTACTCAAAACACTTTACATGGTCAGTTGGTACTTTCTTTTCAATTAGGCATTGAAGAATAAATTGTTCACCATTCTAAATAATTTAGTATCTCGTTTAAGATGCCCAAGTAAAACAAAGAGAAATGTTGCAGGGTTTTCAACCCATTATCCAAATATTTTAAACAAGTATTGTACAGAGCTCGCCGTGTGGTGACCGAAGTAGAATAATCCCACTGCAGCCCATGCATGTCGTAAAAGGCGACTAAAAAGGGCGCCCAGTGTCCGGGGGTATAGCGGGGCACCTTGCCCCTGGGGATTATATCAGGGGACTGGTCCTCCAGGTTGAGGATTGGGCAAAAGGCTAATCACCCCTCCTCATAAAACAATTCTGATTACGGAAACCCAAAGCTTAAATGATTTTCTCATGGCGGGCGGTGTCGTGACTTGCGAGACCCCAGACGACGGCTATCTTGCCTGGTCCAAGGAGAACGCAGATATGACGCTTCAGAGGGAAAGTCCCTAGGAGCCTTTGAGGCTGATGGAGTCGTTGCCATCGCCTAAGCAAACTTTGAAGATTGGTACTTGGAATGTTAGAACGATGTACCAGGTTGGGAAGACTAGGCAGGTGACTAGTGAAATGGATAATTATGGATTGGACATCTTAGATGTCAGCGAAGTAAGGTGCACCGGTTTTGGAAGAATGAAGACAAATGACAACAAGACTATTTTGTTTTCCGGAATGGATGACAAACATGAAAGAGGGGTCGCCCTTATTTTAAGTGAAGCCACTGTAAAAAGCCTTATTGAATAGGAGCCTTTTAATGAAAGAATCATTCGAGCTAGATTCTATTCTAGGCATATTAAAATGAGCATCATACAGGTATATGCACCAACTAATGATGCCTACGAAGATGAGAAAGATCTTTTTTATGACCATTTGCAAAAGGTGATGAACAATATTGCAAAGCATGATCTTATCCTTGTTATGGGATATATGAATGCAAAGCTTGGAAATAAAACGTGTAATGAAGAAAGGGCAATGGGAAATGAAGCATGTGGGGTCAGGAATGAAAACGGAGAATTGTTTGTTTCTTTTTGTGAACTTAACAATCTTGTTATTGGAGGTAGCAAGTTCAAACATAAGGATATCCTTAAATTAGCATGGATATCTCCTGATGGAAATACCAGGAACCAAATTGACTACATTGCTATAAACGGAAAATTTGCTAGGTCTATGATGGACGTTAGAGCAAAAAGAGGAGCGGATGTTGGAACTGACCATTTTATGCTAACAACACTATTAAGGTTTAAATTACAGAAATGCTATAGGAAAAATCAGAAAAGAAGGGGTGTTGGTTTCGATATTGCAAAATTAAGGGACAGAGAAATTAGAGAAAAGTTTAGAGCTGAAGTGAGAGAAAAACTTACATCCCCAGATTGCGGCCAACGGCCGTACCGTGCTGAAAACACCGGTTCTCGTTAGATCACCGAAGTCAAGCAGCATCGGGCGCGGTTAGTACTTGGTGGGTGACCACCTCGGAACACCGCGTGCTGTTGGCCATCTCGGGTGCGGTATCCCCGTGGTTTGCGTGCTAGATTTGCACGCTACCACAAAATGCCGCCGTGTTCATGCGGAGTACGATCACGTTAAACATGTGGGTCCGTAAGTCCTTCCGAGAGGTTGGTGGTAGGGGAAGGAGGGTACGGTCCCTGTGGATGCCTCCCCCACTGGGTTCCGGTCTAAATTGGGTGGCACTTCCCGGCCGTCCATACAGTTACCTTACACCTTTCTGGTAGGTCGGACGGTCTGGGTCTCAACAACAACAACCCCAGATTGCGATGCTGTGACACACGAAAACGAATCTAACAGTGTTGAAAAGAGATGGCATGATTTTGTGACAATATTTAATGAAGCTGCTGAAAATACAATCGGAAGAATGGGAAAGACAAAAGCAAAGAATGGATAGCTGGTGAGTCTTGGAAGCTTATTGAACATAGAAGATGGATAAAAATTTTGTTGGATAGTACTAGATCCAAAAGACTTTACCACAGCTATAAAGAGAAATATAGTGCGGCAGACAAAAATGTTAAGAAAAGTATTAGAAAGGAGAAGAGAAAATATTTTGATAGGATTGCTGGAGAGGCGCAACATATGGCTGAAGTAGGCCAAATGAGAACAGTGTACAAGTTGGGTAAGCAGATTAGTGGAGTTTATAGGAAACCTGAATGTGCAATCAGAGGCAAAGATGGTAAACTTCTAACTACGGATGCTGATATCGAGGCCAGGTGGAGTGAGCACTTCAGGGAGACCTTAAATGCGAAATGCTGAGCTATGTGTAGAGACATGTATTGTACCACCTATCTATCCTTAGCATCTCCACAGAAGAAATTTCGCTGTGCGAAATTAAAGACGCCTTGAAGGTGTGGAAGTCTGGTAAAGCCTGTTGAGGTGATCTTATTGCCGCGGAAATGCTGAAAGTAGATGTGGAGGTAACAGCAGAGTTTTTGAAAACCCTGTTTAACGAAATTTGGGAAACCGAAAGAGTCCCGGAAAAATGGAAGGAGAGTACCATTATCAAGTTACCAAAAAAGAGGAACTTATCGGTGTGTGATAAATGGAGAGGAATCAGTTTGATGTCTATACCCGCAAAGGTTTTTGAAAGAGTCCTTATCAACAGACTAAAAGGCGAAGTTGAGGGTATGTTGAAAGAAGAGCAAACTGGATTTAGGAGAGGTGTTGGAGCAACACAACAAATTTTCACCTTAAGAAATATTATTGAACAAAGCATCGAATTCAATGCTTCTCTGTACCTGAATTTCATTGATTTTCGCAAAGCGTTTGATTCAATCAATAGAGAAACGCTGTGGAAAATTTTAGGGATTTATGGTATCCCTCAAAAATTTATCAACATTATCATTGAGCTACATAAAAACAGCAAATGCTGTGTAGAGGTGAACGGATATTTAACAGAAACTTTTTTAATTAAGACTGGGTTAAACAGGGATGCGTGATCTCAGGACTATTATTTATAATAGTGATTGACTGGATCATGAAAAGAACTATCAGAAATAAGAGGCGTGGCATCAGATGGAACTTCACATCAGTATTGGAAGATCTAGATTTTGCTGATGATAGTCTTGATGTCCTCAAGATTAGACCATGTACAGCAGAAAACCAAGGTTTTTGCTGAACATGCTAAAGAGGTTGGTCTTCATATCAACAAGAACAAAACTAAAGTATTGAGATTGAAAGAGAAATCATCAAACAGTATTGTTTTGGATAATGACCCCATTGAAGATGTGGATACGTTTACCTACCTTGGTGTCATGGTGGGAAAAATGGGTGGAACTGATGAGGAGATCATAATTAGAATTGCTAAGGCCCAAAATTGTTTTCGTGGGCTCAACAAAGTGTGGAGAGCTTCAGAGATAAAGCTCAAGACTAAACTAAATTTGTTTAATGCCTTGGTGAAGAGTACTGTTATGTGGAGCAGAAATGTAGAAAGTGACTAAATCCCAAAGTGCCAAACTTAATGCCTGGCAGAGCAAGTGCCTTAGGAGAATACTAGGAATTTTTTGGCCCAACACAATATCAAATGAGAACCTATATAAAAGGACCAATTTAAAACCCATTGAATATGACATCAAATATCGAAGATGGAAATGGGTAGGCCATGTTTTGAGAATGCCATTGGACAGCATTCCCGCCGTTGCCCTGGACTGAGCACCAGAGGGCAGGTAGACAAGAGGTAGACCAAAGTTAACTTGGAGACGGTTGGTAGAGAGTGAGAGAAATCAGGTGGGATGGGCGAGCTGGACTGAAGCGAGAGCTGCTGCACATGATCGTTGTGTTTGGAAATCTAAGCTGAAGGCCTTAAGTGCCACTTAGGCATGAAGAGAATGATGATGATTGTACAGAGCAGTTACCTTCCCCCCACCCTCGACATTTTTATATATTTTAAATACCTGGCTAAATGAAAATTTTAAACCACCATATCCAGGAAAATGCTAAAATTTTGGGAGCTCCAAAAGTGAAAAATTTAATCATAATAATGTGTTAAACTGACAGGTATAATTATCTGAATATTGAATAGGACTCCCACCTAACAAGTTGCACCTAAAATAGTAAATATCCCTCTGAATAAGAAATGCATTTTGGGTTATTAAAAAGTTTGTTTATTTTATTTGGAACACACTCCCATTGCAGATATCAGCATCCATGGACTGGTTTTGTGCTTATTATTGCAGTCGTCAGTATGGAATAGCCATTATCTGCAATTGCAGTAAGAAAACTTGCTATATTCCACAGTTTTATGACCATCTAATATAGCACATTTTCTTACTGTCATTGCAGATAATGGCCATTCTATGTTGAGAGTGCATAAGTGTGAAACTGATCCATGGATACAGTTATCTACAATAGAGTGTCTTCTAAATTTTTGGGGATGTCCCTTAAAGGTGGGTTTTCTTTATTTCATATTATTTTATGGAATTAGAACTCTGCTGTTGCTCTGGTTCCTCTTAGATAGTCTAAATTCTCTCTTTTAGAGTCTGATCATGGTATTTGCTCACTTGATAAATCATCAGATTGAACCTGTCCTTGACTTTCTGAGTAGTGTTCCTGGTCCTACGGGGCAATCGGCTTTAGAATTCGTTATGGACATCTGGTGCCAGTGCCATCCTTTATTTTATGGAGCTTATGAAAAGAAAGTCAGGTAAGTTGGATTTAAATTCACAGTTTGCATTTTTGTTGCTGATATGGTAGAATCCTGATATCCAATAGCTTTGAATCTGAGTGAGGTGACTATACTCAGGGATAACTTAACTCGATTATATAGAACTGATAAAAAGTTTCAATTGCATGCATCTAACACTATGAATTGTTATGGTTAACTTCATCCGCCGTGGTATATCACAGACAAGTTGGCGGGGGCGCGGTAGCCCATTGGTTAGCGCGCTGGAGTTGCACTCGGTAGGCCCGGGTTCGATTCCAGCCACTGCCAAAACTGCCGCCGTGTTCATGCGGAGTACGATCACGTTAAACATGTGGGTCCGAAAGTCCTTCCGAGAGGTTGGTGGTAGGGGAAGGAGGGTACGGTCCCTGTGGATGCCTCCCCCACTGGGTTCCGGTCTGAATTGGGTGGCACTTCCCGACCGTCCAAACAGTTACCTTACACCTTTCTGGTAGGTCGGACGGTCTGGGTTTCAACATCAACAACAGACAAGTTGGAAAAGATGTGCCATACTTGGCATGATTATCACTCAAATATGATTTGTTTCATTAAATTTTTATATGTAATATCATATTTGAGAATTCATTACTAATTTAGAAAATAATTTAAAAATTATATAACACATAAATTTACAAAAAATGATCTGCAAGTGCAAAAATTGTAATATATTTTGAAAATAATTGGTATATTTTTTAAAGTATGTAAAACTTTTGTATAAGCATACATATTATACATTGCAAAACATTTTTAACTTGGTGTCTGCATTTAATATACACTTACAAATATGATACATGTTAAATTGTGCATTAAAAATGTTTCTTTTTTTTTGTTGTTGTTGTTGGAATGTTTCTATATATGAGAGCTTAAATAATCGATCTAAAATTTCATGAAATTCGAGAAGGAATAAATATGTTGTAAATAAAAAAGGCAGGAAAATTCAGACACCAAGGGGGATTTTTTCTTTTCTCAAATTTCACCTCAATGGTTGCAAATAGAAAAGCAAAAGAACAAACACTGAGCGTTTCTTTCATTGAATGTATTATGATGTACACAATCAGTAAAATAAAAAATACACAGAAACAATAATTGTAAAGTAATTAATTTGACAATATATATTCAGTATTTTAAAATTTTATTAATATTTTTTATTCATCATTCATTCTTTCTCCCATACATTTGTGACGTTTCAAGAATTATGTTTTTATGCCAGAAGTATTCAGCTTGGAGTATAAACACATATAATCAAGTTAGATTGTCCCTGGGCTAGTATAGTATAAAATTGAAGATGTTTGTTTCTTATGCACTTCCACAATTTTTACTCATATTTGATATGATTATTCTTTGCTTTACTAGATGCTAAGCCTGTCATATGATGAATTTGATAAGAGTTTTGTAACATATTTCCTTCCATCTGCCCACCTGCAGTACATGTGCTCTTAACAACCCCAGACACTTGCCTCTCCTAATTAATAATATTAATTACTATACCTATGATGCTCTAACTAAGCTTGCCTGTTCCACTGTGAAACTCTCTATATTTTGAATCCAAAATATTTAATTACCAGTACCTACAAAATAATGGGGATTATCATTATTGTAAATGAAATTGAATTGCATTTTTAAAGATTTTGAATTATCACCATTTTGATAATGTTTCCCCAAGGTCATCAAGTTGACAGTATTGGGCCAATTTTGTTACAAAGTTTGAAAGTTTGACATGCATAGAGATATCTTTTCTTTTTTTTTATTGTGGGTAATGTTGTCTATTTATCAAGTTGTTCTAAGTTTTGTTCTAAGTAACCACCATGTGTGTGTGTGTGTGTTCAATATAGCCCCATTTGACGATAGTGCATTTAATTTAGAGTTGAGGTAAAATAATTCTATGCATAAATATAAACTTTACAGTAGATACAAAGCCTACAATTTAAAAAAGGAGGCATAAAAATTAAAAATCACATTTTATAATGTTTAATGTGTTGCAATTTTTAATATTTTATATAATTTTATTAAAATAAGATAAATTATTTACACTTATTTGTAGTGCATTTGCTCTGTCTTTGATACTGCAATTTGGCTTGAAAGGAAATGACCAAAGACTTCAAAGCATTCAAGTTCGGGGAGATCAAATATTCAATCACTCAGATGGTCCAAGGACAAGATCAAAGACACTTCTGAGTATGAACTGAATTTTGTATTCTTCATTGGATTGTTATAATCACTATATAGATATATATTGTATGTATTTACACCTTCATTTTTATCAAGTTGTGTAAAATGGGTAATTACTGAGCTAGCAAACTCAACAAAAAAGAATTAACATGTGTAACAGTCGGTCTTTTATTTCAAAATATGCTTCTTCAATATTTAAGGACCGTTCATGAACCATACTTTTCAAAATACAGCTTTTGAAATTTTCTACAAGCCTAGCCTTTCTTTTAATGTCATCGTAGTGCACTGGGACAACGTGTTATAAAAAGATCATGTTTCAACTGTGTCTATGGTTGAATGGCTTAATTGTCAAGTACTTGGCCTTAGGAAAATAAATAAAATTCTATACATAGTTTTTTCTAGAATTTCTTAAATGGGAAATATATTGTATTTAAATACTTCAGTTTTTAATAATATTTTTTTTAGTTTTGATGTAATAAAAATTACTTCAATCTCACATTTCAGTAATTTCAGTGCTATAAAATTTTTATCATTCTTGCTCAAAATATATCTGAAAAACAAGTACTAAAACAAGGTTCTCATAATATTTAAAAAAAAAAATCCTTAATTTTAGAAATTTCTTTTAATTAAGGTTTCTTAAGATTTAATTTTTATATAAGTTTATTGAAATGTTTTAATTTTCTAGATAATCACAGGCTAAGAATTAAGAATATAATATATAAAGAAATAAAAAAGAGGAAGAAAAGTGTGGATAAAATCCTTTTCTTTCTCACCAATTGTTGTAATATTGTGTGACCCTGATACTGATTGCCTATGCTCTTAGCCCACCCAATTTATTCTGGAATCTGGGAGTAGCAACCACTGGGACCATACCCTCCTTGTGGTTGCCACACTAAAGATCAAACTTATTGCCAGATTCTAGTTATAGTTCAGAACAGAAGTATATCATTGAATTTATGTTGACATCATGGCTGCCAGAAAGGTCCCCTTTAATATGTTATAAATATGTCTTAATGAAATCTATTAATTAATAAATAATAAATTTATAGATAATATAAAAAATTCCGCAATGCCCTGTACTCTTGATATTTATGTAAAATAATGTTTTGTGTCCATCTATTATAGATCCAGATCAGTGGACATCCATACCTCTGTTTGTTAAAATATACAAGTTATTGTTAAATGAGCTATCAAATATATGTGATCAAGGTGTGGATAATCAAGAATTGGAAGAATCATCTGATGTAAGCAAATTTTGTTCAGAATTTTTTTATTTATTTTTTTCTTCATCTTTAGTCTTTTTTTTTTTATTATATATTATTTAAAACTAACAGTTATATCTGACATAGCTTGTAAGTTAGTTAAAACAAATGCAAATTCTAGTAGTATTCTGTATCATATTGTTCTTCAAAAAATCCTATTCAAATATTTAAATTTTCCCTGTAAAGAAGCATAAGAATCTCTGTTCTTGCTATTCTTCCTAGGCCAGAACATGCTGATCTCATTTATAAATAAATTTTCAAAAATTTGGTCAACATATGCTAAAATAAAAATGTTAATAGAATTCTAAAAAGATATACCTCTACCATTTTTATTCTGTTTCAACAATTTGTTAAACACAACAGAAAATATATAAATTTAAAAAATATTTTCCAAAAAATAACAGATGACTTAAGAAATTGAAAATATCAATAATCTTAACTCACTCATATAACCCAGTCAAAAATATAATACCATTAATTTTTCTATCAATTCCTTTATTATTTAAATTGGGTAAATTTAATGAAAATCATCTGTCATATGATTGATTTAATTCTGTTGCTTAGCAACATCATTAGGGTTTGAAATATGGCTTGAAATTTATAGGCCTTTCAAATAAATTAAAAACCTCTTTTCAGGAGTGAAATGAAAAACATTAAAAAAAAAAAAAAAGAGGAAAATATATGCTTTTTTTTTTTTTTTTTTTCATTTAACATAATTTTAGGGTACATCATAATTTGAATGATCCTAGTCTATATTTAAACTTTGGGCATGCTATTTTTATTCAAAATATTTTAAATAACTGAAAATATTGTTCATTACTACATTTTAAAAGATTAAGATGGGAAGAGTGTTAATTTTTAATTGAAATTAGATATGCAGTTTTGGGTGCAAATATATCAAATTTTAATTTGTTCTTCAAATATATTTTTAATGAGCTTAAATAATTCCAAATGCGTAAATAAATAAAAATATTTTCATTTTGTTTACGTAAACATATATCTATATTTCATTAACAATATGTTTAAAAGATAATAAAGTGGTAGAAAAGACCAATAAAAATATACGTGGATGCAAACAGATTGAAGAAATGGAAATATCTAAACATTAAATGAAATATACCGATGACCGTGTATGCCACAATTTCCATGATATTTCTAAACTATTGTTTATAAATGACTAGCTAATAAATGAAACACATTAAAAACAATAAATATAATGTTGTTGTGATAAGCATGTTGCCTGGACCAGTTTGAATAGAGTAACTAAAATATCAATATATCAATATGTAACTGCTTTAAGAGCTTAATAAAAAAAATTATAAAATCAATTACTCCATTCAAATTAAGATCCCTGCAACAAATTTTAAATGGCCAAATAAACAAATTAATTAAAATTATAAGATTAAAAATTTCGTATAGTGGTTTTACCCAGGTATTGACATGAGAATCTAAATAAAAATGTAAAAATAAAATAGATCATAAAACAAATACATAAATAAAATTCTCATTATTATATAAACAAAAAATTTGTTTATTACTAAAAATTATTCATTAGAATTCCCTTTATAGGTTATGATAATCATTATTCAATAGTTAAGGAGAATTAGATTTTAAACATGCTCAAACAGCTTCACGAAATAATACAGTACACGAGCTCTTATCCGGCGTTCAAATATCCGGACTCTTTCATTCACTCTTGAAAAAAAAAAAATCGCTAATTTCAATCCATATAAATAGGATTCTACTGCTTGTGCAGATGAAGCCCCACCATGTTCATCTTTCTCTTAGTATTTTTTGTAGTAAATTCTGCAGAAATGGTTATGTGAATATTAAAAAAGTTCATAGAAACTTCTATTAGGATTCATTGCGGCAAAGTGAATTTAAACAATATGAAATAATAATTTGGGAGGAATTTAAGTAAATCCCCCCTCTATATTTAAAACATTCAAAAGTTTTATTTCATATGTATTGGCAATGTGTTTACCCTTTCAGGAAGACATCGAAGGGTATGAAAATAATGGAGAGTGTTCTGGGTTAGCAGATAGCATTGGTCTTGCATTTGGAACAAATTATTTAGGTAAGTATGCATATCGCTGTTTAACTTAAAATACATTTGTTTAAAATCAGATTACCATACTTGTTATTTTTTTTTGTGTTTATCTCTTAAAACACATATATATATATATATATATATTTACTTTTTTATTATTATTATTATTATTTAAGGATTGAACACTTTTATTTGCAAGAAAATATAATTATTTTTATCTTTTAAGTTTGGAGAAAACCATCATAAGTTTGGGTGTTTAAAATATTGATTTGCTGGTCAGGTTTTCACTACTATTCAAGTTGCAGGTTGGGTTTTCTTTACTTTCCAATCTGTTGGTCTACCTGCAAAAATTATTTTTAAAAGCTATACCATATTACATTTTTTATGAGAGTAACTGACAAATGCGTAAATGAGGTAACAAACTATAAACTGCAGAAAATCATATGTGTTAGAGATTTAAAACCTATTGAATAGAATTTAAAAACATAATTCTGTTATGGGTCAGGAATTCGCTGCAGATTTCGAGTGGGTTGTGGGTTGACAATTTTCTTTGATGCATGCGCAGGTCTTTAACTCAAACTGCTGTTAATGTAATACTTTGTTTAAGAGCAACATGCGACACAAAATAAGTGTCAGACAGTTGTGAATGCAAGAATCAGCCTTCTTCTTCATTAAAAAAAAAAAAGACTGTTAGATGTCAGAGTTGTATGAAACCCGTAAAAGTCTGATTAATTGAAATTTACTTTAACCATTATTTCCCACAATTTTGATGAAGGTATTCAATGAATCCGTGTTATAAATTCTGAGCAATGCCTGGTACATTTTCTAGTAGCTAATAATTTGGATTGAATAAAAACCTATCTATTAAATAAAAATCTATCTATTTAATAAAAACCTATCTATTGATGAAACCTTTCTATTGAATAAAAACCTATAATATTCATCTTATACCCAAAAACTTAATTTGGAATCCTCAACTTTTAATGCAAAGCATTATATAAAATTATTTCAAGTAATATCCATTGTAGATCTGCTGATTGGTGTCATTTTATCATATTTAGTATGATAAATCAGGCTGCAGTATGATAATATGATTTTACCACCAAAAATACAATAAAAAAATATCTTTCCTCCATTTTTTCCCTTTTTAAAAAAAGATTTTTTTTTTCTCAGAAAAGTTTCTGATTTTGCTTAACAAATTCCGTTCCCTCTAGCTTCTCAATAGAAATAAATTAGAAACAATGGACAACCATATCGTTTTCTATATTCATTTGGATTTTCCACTCTTTCTCAGCATACTTAAAACTGCTGATTAGTCTGTGTTGGAATGTAGACACATTTCTTTATTTGAAGCTACACCTTCCCGATGTAAGGAAAAAAATTACTACATTCAGATCAAGAATTTATATAACTGAAATAAGCTTGAAAAATTATCACCTCATGTCATGTTATATCTAAATCATGTTAGATTTAAATTTTTCTATTACTTTTGACATAGAGTTATAAAAGTTTCATTGTATTACTGTATGGTATAATGTTTAAATGTTATTTATATTCTGCAGTTTTATTTACTGAAATGCATGAATATATTGCAGATTGTGATCTTAATGAAGGCGAAGTGGAAGAGGATCCTGACATAATTTCTGACCCCATCTTTGGTGTGAATAGCAAAGCATATCTAACAGACTATTTACAACAGTTGATGCAGCTTCCATTTTACGGAAGCTTTGTTGAACATTTAACACCTCACGAAAAAAATTTACTACACGAACTTGGGCTTTCAGCGGCTTAGTTAAAATAGTATATTTATAATACATTGTTCATACTAAAACGTTAACCTCTTGTACATGATTGTCATTGATACTAGAACAATGAAGCTTTTTTATGTGCCTCAAAAGTTTTTCATTTTTTCATTGAGTAAATGTAGAATATTATTTGCTTCCTTTTTAGGGGGGAGATGATGCAGCAGCATCTTATCATGTATAGGGAAGTTCAAGTGAAGTATAATACGGATAACTTAATTTAAAATGCAACATGTAGCCATTTATTGATAAATGTTAAATTATGCCAATTTATCAGTGCATAAAAATCTTTGTTAGTATAAAATGAAAAGCAAAGAAATCTGTGGATTTTAAGGCAAATCAAGCCTCTCAGATAATAGAGACCGCTGTTACTCCAGTAAAGCAGAGGAATGTATGTCTGACTGTTTTTGTTTTGGGCTGATATAATGATGATTTTTATCTGCAGGCAGTTTCAGTGAATTACTATACTAATTTATGATAAAAATCATCAAATAGTAATAACTGTACAAGAGTTGTGTAATATTTAAAACTTAACTTTCCATCAAACATTCAATATTGTATTTTAAGCAGCCACTAGATTTTTATTATAAAGATGTCATAAAAATAATATTTACAAGATCACTTTAATGTACAGTTTAATAAAGTACTAGAATGAGTTCAAAAGTAAAGTTTTATACACTTCTATTTCCCTGCCATTTAGATTTAGCCTAAATTGTAGTGTTGTTAATAGATCATATGTTTCTATATGAGGATGCAAGTGCAAAATTAACATTTGCCTGTTAACACCATTGTTGGAATTGTTATCAGATATTGGGGGTGTAACACAAAAGTACCACAGTTTCGCAAAAATATATGCTTTTCCTAATGAAAATAAAAATTGAGAAATCGTTTAAATTGAATTAATGTGTTTGGGAAACAAAATTTAAACTGATGTAATCATTACTATTAAAAGTTACGTGTTAGTATTATGCTGTACAGTTATAATTGTATCTAACTATTATTGGATAACCCAAATATTAACTAATTTCTTAGCAAGTAAGGGAAGTTAAATTTTTGTGTAATTTTGTTTCCCATGAACCTAACAATTCTAGAAAAGCAAGATGTATAAGATATCTGGCAATGCTTATCATTTGCTAATGTTAAATATCTTTAGATCTGAATATTTGTGCTTTTTTTTTTTTTAGAAATGAAAATCATAAAATGTGATGAAATTTTTTTAATTTGTTGTTAATTTAATAGCAGTCATCAAATCAATTTGCACAGTAAAATTTGTGTAATAGAACTATAAAATTGTTTTGTTAACATTCAAATAGGTATAACACTATGAGAAACATAAAAAAATTATATATTTATACAGTAATTCTGTGGTTTTCAACCATGTTTTGAATTATAAAACCTTTTAGTAGAATAATTTTTTTCGTAAGCCACCATAACCAGATTATTAATGTGAGTTGGGGGAAACAATGTGTATGCTGTATGTATAATTTATAGTTTTTCAATTTCTTATGTAATCAATACTGTAGTTTTTATTCATTTTCTGGAGTTCTTATGGTGGTTTCATTATTTGAATATATAGTAAAAAGCTATTCTCTAAAGAAAACTGAACTGAAATCCCTTTAAAAAGTTTCTATTAATCTTTCAAAAGGCTTGTTGACCATTCTTTACAAGCACTAATTTCCAATACAGTATACACTTAAGCTGCTGTAAAGTACTTAAAATAAAATATTGTTTGTTGGCAGTATACAATGTAAAAATTTTTTCAACTGGCTTTCAGAAGCTAAACAAGCGTCCTTTGTCGAGACATTGGCTGAGCAGTTTCCCCCAGCAAAAGCAGAACTGATGGCCAGCAGAAAACTATATTAGTCAACTTTTGCTAGAAAAACTGCTGTATATCTTGTCTCGATGCAAAATACTCATTTTGCTTCTAAAATCGATTGATTGCCAACTGAAAAAGTTATTTTTTTTTTCCAGATGCCACTACAAATCTATTTATATGTATTACGACATAAACAAAAAAAATTTTGCTTTCTTCAT
This sequence comes from Amaurobius ferox, assembly GCA_951213105.1. Taxonomy (NCBI): domain Eukaryota; kingdom Metazoa; phylum Arthropoda; class Arachnida; order Araneae; family Amaurobiidae; genus Amaurobius; species Amaurobius ferox. Next base: position 116,708,771 of record OX578146.1, read on the forward strand.
TATAAATGAGTTTCTACTTAATAAATTTGAATATCAGATATTAATTTCATTTTTACTTTTGCTCTGTGAGCTGTTCTTTATCTGGTCAGAGTAAATAATAGTCTGTTATTTTATATTGATATCTCAGATATAACTATCCTCCATGCTAATAGTTACTCGCTGCATTTATCAATTGGTAATTAAGGATGGCAATATGGCAATAATCTCATATTACATTCTGTATAGAATCCTGGTAACCAACTCCATCTAAATAAGCCTTTTAAGGAGTTCATTAAAACATGCTTAGAATTATTCTAAAAATTTTATTTCGCCATATTGCAATATTTTTATGCAGTATAAACTTTCTAGCTGAATGTGAATTATTTTGCTATATATTACAAATTAACACAGACATTTCAAATATGGTTTTCCTATGTAATGCTTCCATATCAGAGAAATTACATTGGATGTCTGTGGGGGGGGGGGGGGGGGGGGGCATGATAGTTGTAGATTTTTCTTTTTCTTGGAGGAAAGCAGGCATCTCATACCTCAAAAGCATTTATATAAAGTATAACGGATATATATTTTTTAATTGTGTTATATTATTAAACATTGGATGTATTGATATATAATTCCCAAATTTACTTATTTTGTGGATTCTGTGCAAGAATCTTAATTTTTATATCTCAAGTTACTGTACATATAAATATATATATATAAAAGATATGCATATTATACTCCCACATATTAACAGACATGTATATCGGCAGGATTCTCATAGTTTTTTTTAAAAGTGTGTGATTTTATTGTTACTATTTACGGTTATGAAATTTTACAAGGGTCTTTGAAAGTCTTTGATTCATTATCCTCTTATTCCTAACCTTTAATTTGGTCTTCCCGTTATGCTTCACTCTAATCATTTAAGTGGATTGTTCACCAATCTGCAATAAATTTAGGGCACTGTCTTCCAAGCCAGCTAGATCTACAGGTAAGGATTTTTGCAACATTCCAGAGAAAGGTGTGCCATGTAGGATTACCATATCATGTGAGGTGAGTTCACCTTGGATAACTACTTTGGAGGAATCATTCACTTTGCAACTGCTTGATAAATCCATTTCTTTTCATACTTGTCCATTAAAAGTGTATGAGCACAATCATTTCAAAAAGGCTCAAGGCTAGCCTTTAAGAAATGTGGTCCTTGAAAGGCCTTTAATTTTATATTGGGAAAGCTATGGTATTCCTAAAAATCATAATGATGAATTTCTTGGGAATTCTGAAACCAGCAGGCCAGTTTTATTTATTTATGTATTTTGTACTCAGATGGCATACCAGCTCTGTGACAATATGTTGTGTAGATCAAGCTTCTTTTATTCCATTGTGAAATTGTCTTTCCCACCACACCTTGTCTATTAAATATCCAAATAAGTGCAGAATAACGATATCTAAATTCAGATATTTTCTCAATTTTAGTGGCATGCCAACTGCCAACTAACCTTGATTTTTTTTTTTTCATGTTACATGTTTGAGGTTGAATTAGTATGAAAAAATATGCACAGAGTCATAAAATTCTACTGATCTGGCATGCCAGTTGATATGTTGGAATATGGTATACTAAAAATGTCATTCTTAAAGTACAGCACTGATAGTGATTATGTATCGTCAGTTTTCTTTGTTCTAGTATCAGTAATATAGAGAATATTTTTGGAGTATGAAGAAGATCCTTTCACAACTATCTGCTTATAAGCTATGCAAAACTTTTGCTTTTGTGTTTGACTTCCTTGATTCAAATGTTTTTATACTTTTTGTATGAATCTGTAATATAGTGTTGTAACTATAAAGTCCACCCGTTTATTTGTACTGTATAAAATGTTGTATAAAGCCATTATTAGTTACCTATAAGAAGAAAACCGGCAGGAATGTAATAAAATTTTAAAAAAATAAATGTATGCTGAAATTTTAATTTCAATTTTTTTTTTTTTTGCTGTATTCCACAAGTGTACACATAACAATTATTTCACCAAGATTTATAATTCTTGTTTCTTTATTCTAATATTATCTATATTTCAAAATTTTCATTACTGTTAAGCTCAATATCCAAGATTCTCATGATCTTTAATAATTATCTGTAAGATCTCCTTAATTCTTTACCAATGGACTAACTATCTGGACAATTACAACTGCAGGACCACCAACATATATATATTCTCACGTAATTTGTATAAAATTTTTCAGTTTTCACTAATTAAGATTAATTGAATTGCTGTGAAGCAGTTTTCTGGGTCGTAAATGTAACTACAAATATGGCATGTTCTCAAAATACCAAGTAATATGCATTCTACTGCGTCTGCGGGAAAATATATTTTGCATTTCATATTAATCCCTACAGGATCAGGATAACTACAATAACAGACTTATTTGCCACAAACTAACTATAAAACCCACAACTAAAACAAAAAATTAAAAAACAATGTTTTATTAGCTATATTGACTGTCAACTATGAGATAATACTTAATTGGCAGTCTGTTGTTAGATGTCCACTACGAGTTATCTTGTAGTTGGCTAATGGATTTATAATGCCAACTATGACCATTCTTGTAATAAATACTTGCTAACTAGCTAACTATATGTTTAAGACATTTGTGGCAAGTCCATTAAAAGTCTTGATGGCAGCGGGAACTCTGGCAATGTTTTTTTTTTTTTAAACAAAACTTATCTTGTCACAAAAAGTATGAAAAAATCATAATTTCACATTTTCCTATTGAAAGACCACTGTGTCTGAGGCAGGACTTGGTGAATCTCCAGTGGGAGTAAATGTCTTAATCAGATTTAAAGCATGATAAAGAAAAAATGGCCTTTTCAAGTTTTCTATCTTTGAATTTCTATGGTGTTATTTCTAAAGGAAACTTTTTGTTTTGAACTATGATTCATGTTTATATTTTTAGACTCAGGTGTTGTACCTTCCCAGTATGATGTACTGCTTCTGACAAAAATGCACTAAGTATAGCAACAAGTGCAAAATATTGATCAGATGTAAATATATCAATACTAACTGATAGAAATTTTTTTTTATTATTCAATGAGTTTCAAACATTATATTCTCGGGTTAATATTTCAAGAAATTGTGTACCAATAATTATGTTAAACACAAGCAATTATCTTAAAAACTAATCTAATTGCATTTCATGTAGCACTCCTTTCATATTTTAATATTTCAATATACACTTTCCAAAGCAAAGTAAGATTTTACAATTTTCATTGTAAATTTTCTAGTAGCTTAATAAATGTGACAAGTGTTACCCGGGAATTAAAACATTCAATGAATTCATTCATTATATACTTCAAAAAACGACAGGACTGATATTCGATAAATGAATCCTTGCTGTAAGTTATGGACAAGGCCGTCCATACAGATTGCGGGCCCTCTACAAACATTTATCATGGGCTCCCCTTCATATTTGATTTTCCTCATTTTGTCTACTCCTTCAAAAAAAATTGGGGGGGATCTGCTCTCCCCACCCCTTATTGGGGGCCCTGTTATGGGCAACACCAGTTACAAAGTAAATTTTAAATAATCAGACTTTTGCAGGTTTCTGTAAAAACCTGACTACTGTTCTCATCTTGCTTTCCCAGTTTGAAATTATTTTTTCATTCAGGTACCTGTCCTCTTACTCAAAACCTCCAATATGATGTCAATGAACAAAAAATATTAGTTCCTGTTTGCAGCAGGAAATGTAGAATTTATTAATATATATATATATAATATATATATACCTGTATATTAGAATGTAAAAATATCACACTATTTATACCAAAAATTGTAATTGTGCAACTCTTGTTTTGGGTGTTACAATATACATATGAAATATTATACACTTTTTATATATTTTAATGAATTTTCATTTTTTTTTTTTTTTTTTTTTTAATATAGAGAAATTATCATACAGATTTGGTTTGAAGCTTGTTGAAAAGGTCGTTCTTCGATCTTCACAATATTGTTCAGGTCCTTCCGAGAGGTTGGTGGTAGGGGAAGGAGGGTACGGTCCCTGTGGATGCCTCCCCCACTGGGTTCCGGTCTAAATTGGGTGGCACATCCCGACCGTCCAAACAGTTACCTTACACCTTTCTGGTAGGTTGGACGGTCTGAGTTTCAACAATATTGTTCAGAAAAAAAACTGCAATAATATTTTCAACCACTAACTAAACAATTTGTACAAATATCCTTCAAAATGGTGCTTCAACATTTTATAACTATAAAACTAATTTGAATTCTAAAAAAATATCAAAGAGGTGTTTTTTCTCAGGAGTCAAGGTACCCGTGTACCAAAATTCATGGCCATACGACAGATTTTCTAACACAGTCATCTAATATTAATATAGATAACTAGAACAAATTACTCAGTGTTGTCTGGGTGTCCTAAATAAGCATGTGCTACTTAAATAATACAATTACAGATAGTACAATTTATTTACTAAATCACCTTCAGACATCAACCACTGTTCATTCAAACTGCCTAAATTTCCAAATAATTTTCTCTTCTTTTCATCCAAATCCCTTTGCATGCACTCCACAGCTGTGGAAAGCAAAGAAAGAAAAATAAAAAACAGAATGAAATCCTTTCTCTAGGATTTAGATTAAACCACACTGGGAGTACAGGCATGCACAATCCATCATGGACAAAACTACCGCACTTCAACAAGGGAATGTACCATTTAAATTTTTATGGATTTGCTTGCAAAATCACAAAAAAAAAAAAAAATGTAGCAATTTAAAAATATATATTGTTAGAATGTGAAGATATACACACAACTTTTTGCCAAACTATAGAATTGTGCTAATCGTCCTTTTTCAGATGTGAAATAAGTATTGGGCAATCTAAAAAATGCAAATTTTGATGTATTTAAAAATAAATATAAAGGAATTATCCTACATATTTGGTTCAAAGATTATTGGAAAGAAAGTTTTTGATTTTCCCTGTGGTGTCAAGATAAAAACTATGTAAAGCCCCCCCCCCCCCCCGCCTTTTAAATATGTCCCTGTTGAGCATCGTAGATGCAGTAAATTACTCATTGGTTTAATTATTTTTCCTTTCAAAACATTGTTATCCTGATTTTTGAAAATTAGAAAGTAGGCAATTTCAATTTATAGCAACTTCTGGTTTAATAATTTAAGTCATACACGACAAGTTTTTTTTTTTTCAGTTTCTTATAAAATGTTATTAAAATATTAACATATGCCACAGAATTCAATGTGAGAATCTGTCAAGTTGGATCTGCCACAAAATAATGTATATTTGTTCTTAGTAATAGAAGGTGACATTGATAGTGTGCAATCTAAATTCAGCCTGAAGAAGATTAGGTGATATGACATTTTTTCTTAAACTGAGGAGGGTACATTTAAACTTAGTAGAAAATCTGATGTAGACAGCACATGACATTCCTTACATAATGCAATAACTGTACTTTCGCAGCTAAATTATGATGTTCAAGATCCATGACATAATGTTTTTGGCATTGAATTAACACCACATAAATTGAAATCTGTCACTTTTGGCATCATATGAGTTTAAACAGAATGACTTATTCATACTCATATACAAAATATTCTTGACATTTATCCATAAAATAAATGACTAAATGACACATTCTTTGGTATCGAAATATAAAACTATTACTTAAAGTGCCTTCTCTCACGAATGGACAAAAACTAGTTCTACAACAATAATGTTAACAGAGTTGATGCATAATATTGCATATGGAGAGAACTATTTTTTCTATATAATTTTTTTTCTAAGTTTATTTGAAATATATGCCATAACCCCAGAACGGTTCATGCTAACATTCTAAAGTTTATATCATTTGTTTTATGGTGACACATTGCATATAAAACGATTGTTTATTTAACAGTATTGAAGGTTCTGATTTTTTTCCCCCATCAAAAATCCATTTGTAAATCATGCAATATCTTGAGAATGGTTTATGCTAGCGTTTTAAAGTACATTTCATTCGTTTATTATAGTAAGTAAATCCAAACTATGTAACTTTTCTTACTTTTAGACAACATTAAACTTTTCAAACCTTTTCCTAGTTTTAACATATGAACAAATACGTATATATACACCTTTCATGATTTTAAGTTTTATTCTTGATTAAGTAAATATTAGTAATGTAAACAAATTTCCAAGTTTATGAAGTATCACTCTCTTTCCAATATCACTAACTACCTTTAAAACTAAATGGAATCACTGACCATATCCCACACAGGTTATGTAACTTGTTTAAAGGGCACATTTTCATCCTCAGAAATAAGTCAAATTTACCCATGATGCCTTATTTTTTAATATTTTTTTATTACATTTAGTGAAACCCACAGGCATTCTGCCGTATAAGTAATTTAAAAATAAGGTTGATTTATTCATGAGATTATTATGTCCCACAAAATCGTTACAAGATGATAGGGATTTGGTTTTCAGAAAACGGCACAATGGCGATCGTTCAATTCTGTTTGGAGATGTACTAGAAATTTGAACTGCGACTTGCAATTCTCCAGATTTTTGTGGAACTTCGGTTTTAGTGAGGAAAAACGGTGCTCTTGTTTCGTCCTCTGACCGTGTTAAGAAACGATCTTTATTTTCGCTTAGAAGTTAAAATACAGGGTGTCTGAAAAAGTCCTTTAACGCCCACAACATTTTACCAATTCGGACTTATTATATATATATATATATATGTGGTCCGAATTGATATAACATATATCAAGTGCTTGCTAGAAAGTTTTGAAGTCTGTGTGGAATTGCGGGTGGTAAAATGTTGTGGGCGTGAAAGGACTTTTTCAGACACCCTGTATAATACTAGCTCAATTAAATATTTTTGCCTTGACTAGTATTTAAGCCTGCTAAAAATAGAGAAACTAACGCTCTCATAAAATTAGTTTTCAACACTTTTTAATAAGTTTGTATTTTTTAACAATGTGTGTGTGCGGGGGGGGGGGGGGGGGCGCTTAGCGTCGAAAATGGCCGTCTCAATCTATCTCGGTTAGTTTCCCTTTGAATTTTATTCCAGCCCCACTTGGATTTCTTTTCTGGCTACAGCCCTGTTCGCTGTTTAAATTCCTTTTTGTGTTGAACTACATAGAAGTCGGCTCTAGTAAGTCTTGTATATTATTAAGGATTTATTTTGTATGGCTGGTCGGTACCAAGTTGGTCTGTTTTCTCTAGATAACGTCGTGAGATGGTGAGGTGCTGTAATTGGGCATTGATGAATGTAGTGTGCAGGTGATCCCTCCTGTCATAGCATAGGCGCATGTCCTGCATTGGCCGTTACTGGTGGAAGTTCTTTCTTTAAGAGTTTGTGGACAATACTATAAGACGTCAGCGTACAAAGTTTCAGTCTTCTGGGATAACCTCATTTTTTAAAAATTGGACAAAGTATCTAATTTGAATACTATTATTTTCTTGCGTATACTATCATAAAATTAATCAAATTTTCTTTATTACAAGGAAGGCATTTCTTTATTGACCTCATTAAATTTGCGGGTGAATTTTTTTGAAGATCCTTGTAGTTTAAAATTACTGGTAGTTATCTGTTTGTATATAACTATTACAACGTAAAATGCTTCGCAAATTAACTGTCGTAAGTATACGATCGTTTCAGAATTGCTTCATTTGTTTTCTATACGGCACTTTGCGTTCATATTTTCTGCATTTTATTGATTTTTCTCGCTTGTCTCTATCGTCACAACAGATGGTGAAACGACACTGGATAGAGTTCCTTTATAAAGGGATCTTCAATTCATTCTAACTTTAAAACGTAACAATTTAAAAGTAAAAACACAAAATAGCCGTCAATCGGAGATGACCAGACTATCTATAAAGGAATGCTAGGGTTCTGTGGCTTGCTTTTGCTAGCATGGTATGGACGAGTTCTCATTTGGCGTTCAGCTCTAAGCTTGTTCACATGAAAGTATTCTAAGCTATCCCAAAACGATCGGCTGCTTACGATATTTGATTTCCGCATCATTTTGTTATTGTTTGTACGCAAAGTCGTATTTATCTTAAGTTGTCGTTACATCCTTTCTCTGCAGTTCAAATTCAACAACGTTATTTAAAGTAAAGGCATAAAATTAACGTTCACTCAAATATTTAATTATGTAGGTAGGAGATTCAGTTCGATAGTACAAAAGATTATAAAATATTTTCGTGCATAAAGAAAGCTTAACTTTGTCATACGTAATTTTTCTCAACCAATAATTCCGCCGTTATACACCCAGTTGCGAACGTTCGTTTATGAAGTTCTTTGCGTATACTATGAGCTGCAACAAGGGCTTTTAGAATTAATTACTAATTTATGTTCACCGATGTAACATTTACAGCCACACCCGATCTTTCCAAGTGTTCGTTGTATGGTTGTTTCAGCCTTGATAGGGCCTTATACGCAGTATAGCGGCTCTCTAACATCAACAGCCAACTCAATTTTTGATCAACGTTTTTCACACACGTACGTTGAATATTATAATTTTAGGCTTCATCTAAATGTGAGTGATCTCAACCGCGCTCCTCCTGTAGTCGGACTAGCATGATGAACAACTCGAATCTTAACGGAATTGTCCACTAAATGGCACATGCACAGAATTATGAATATATTTTGCGTATGGAATGTGTGTATATCGCAATTTTGATACAGTTGTTCCACATCGTATTTCCTTTTTGTATTTAAATTGCCAGTGTGAAAAATCGCTAAGTGATTTTATTCCGAGCTTTAGAAATGACTTCTTTGTTGAACATATATGTTCTATATGTTCTACTGTGGATTTAAGTTTTGTGGAAAGTACCAACGGAGACTTGAACCGCAGATCTTCAATCATCAAATCATTTGTTTTGATAATTGAACTGGCAAGACTGCGTTCTGACGGAATTCTTACAGTGAAGTGAACATTCCAGCTGTAAAGTGATTAGATTTAACTGAGTCAAACAGTTTTGTTCCTTCTGTAAAAATAATTTGGCGACTGTAAGTTAATGGACTTTTATATTTCTTACTGATTTAACGTATTTCATAGGCACAGTAATATAGAATGCACAATACATTTGCTGAAAAAGTGCTTATAGCAAAAAATTACATATTCTGGTGTTAACATATTAAGAAAAAGGTAGTCAATGTCATTGTTTAGATGTTGCATGTAATGTACTTGTTAATTGCTGGATACATCCAAATATTGACTGAACATCGTAGGAGGAACTTTTACGACATTAAGCAATTTCATATGAATACTTTTGCGGTAAACGTTTTACTGTGAGATTAAAAAGTATTTTTCAAATGAAGATTTTTTAATGCGAAAAGAATCCTGAATATGACATTATTTTTCTGAGTGCATTTTGGTAGTTCATTTCGTCAACTGTTTGTATTCCAGTAAAAATACAATTAAGAGCAATAGTCTTCATAAAGAAGCGTTATGAAAATGGGAAAAGAAAAAAACAACCAGATATCAATGGACAAATGCGAATATTTAAAAAAATTGCCAAGTTTCCTAAAACAGTCTTCAATACCCGCAGTATCCCAAGTTGGTCATTCTAAATCAATGTCAAGAAAGATTTTCTGGACATTTGTTTTGATGATTAGCATAATAGGATGTATTTTCGAAGTTTATGGCTTTCTCAAAATTTATTTTGAATATCCAGTTCTGGTTAGCATGAAAATACAGAGTCAGCACAAAGTCGAATTTCCTGCTGTAACACTGTGCAATTTGAACAGAGTTAATTCAAGATATGAAAGTTGCGTAAAGGCAAAAAATTCCTGGGATAAGTGCTCATGGTTGTTAAAAAAACAGTTAATGACAATCAGTGAAAGAAGAAAAATATCATCACGGATACAATCACATTCAAATTCTGAAAGAAAGGTGCAGTTGGAATCAGCAGCTTTCTTGGCACGCTACACCAAATTAAATCCTCTCAGCCGTGAATTTTACGGATATACTTATGCTAATTTAGTAAATAGCTGTTATTTTGATTCTGTTGAATGCGGGCCCGGTAATTTTACACTTTTCCAAGATATGCAATTTGGTAACTGTTATACATTCAATAGGTTGAAGGATTCTGAGCAACATGTATTAATGTCTTCTCGTGCAGGGTCTGATTACGGATTAGAATTAAAAATTGACGCTGTAAAGGATTCTTACCTAGACATTACGCATCATGTTGGATTCATAGTCGTAATTCACAATAAGGAGGATGATCCTAATCCTAGCATGCACGGAATTAACGTAAGTCCTGGATTTGAGACTCATTTATCTTTCACAAAAACGTCAACCCAGAGATTACAATCACCCTATCGTGATCAGTGCTTCGATTATAACAGCAGTGAAGCTGACATGTCTACGAGAAGCGAGTTTGATTGCATCAGAACATGCATTCACCATTTTAGTATGTCTTTGTGTGCGTGTGTGGATCCGTCATTCCTCACACTGGAGCCGGATCACGTGAAATGCAGTCTACTGAATGTTTCACAGATGTACTGTTTGAATGATGTGCTCGAGAAGATAAGTGATCGTTTTTTGACCTGCAGCTGTCCCATTCCATGCATGACTACATCGTATGATGTCGAAATCTCATCATCAGTGTGGCGTTCACCAGCTTCTCAAACGCACAACTTTCGAGATGTTACGGAAGAAACCAACAAAGTGTTTCCTTATGATTATGATTGCAACAAAACAATTCTTGAAGGTGCCTACCGTAGAAAGGACAATTCAGATACTGAACATACCAACATGGACCATGGTGATTATTGCGACGGTCTTCAGTCAAAATCTGATTGGATAACGAGTCAAACTAACAATGAAGCGATTCAACCTTTACCGGTACTAGAGAATAAGGGTTTGCTTAAAGTATTTTTCAAGAATTTTGATCACAAAATTTACCAACAAACGCCATTCTACACCGAAACTGAGTTGTATGCTCATTTAGGTGGTCATCTGGGATTTTGGCTAGGTCTTTCTTTGACGGCCATCTTTGAATGTTTTGACAATGTCATTTTACTTTCGAAATACCTATTTAAAAAGTTGTTCCATTCATAGAACTGTTGCTTTATGATTTCAATTCAAAGTAAAGTTTTCATTCTTTAGTAAAAGATTAAAATCTTAAAATTTTAATTTAACCATTTTCAAAAAGCTTTATCTGTTAAACCTTAATAAGGAATGGCGAGAAAAATTTATAAAACAGTCAGCTTTGATATTATAATTGTGGCAAGGCGCACTTGACAATAACAGTAGATAGGTAAGGAGAGTTCTGCGCCACTTGGTGGAGGTGGAACTCCTATACTTTAACATGGGGAATTCTCCAAAACGCTCCGAGTCCAGAAAATGAGTGCATCATTCATGAGTGTGTGGCGGTGGTAAAGTCCCATGCTTTACCATGGAGATTCTCAGATGTCGGTGCGAGACGCCACAGTTACATAAGATGACGTCACAGAAGAGGGTAGAGTTTATTACATATAAAGTATTGCTGTTGTTATTTATGTTTTTATTTATATTTCAAATTTTTCACAAAAAGGTTTCAAAATCTGTAAAAAACAGCTAAAATGTGCGTTTTTTCAATAAGTTGAATTTTACGAATTGTAGAATTTCCCTATGGGAAACAACATGGGTTTTCACACTTTTGTAATTTTTTTACGAAAAATGTGTGATTTTTGCAAAAAAAACGGCCAAAAATGTGTTTTTTGAAAAATGCGGAATCGGCTGATTTTTTTAAAAATATTGAATTTCTCTATGGGAATTAACATAGGTTTTCACACATTTGCAATTTTTTAACAAAAAATGTGCGTTTTTGCAAAAATGGATGTTTTTTAACCATCTATATTCGATGAATTGCAGAATTTCTCTATGGGAAATAACATGGGTTATCGCACTTTTACAAATTTTTCACAAAATTTAGTAAAAAAATGTGTTTTTATGTTACAAAAACTGTAAAAAACAACAAAAATGTGCATTTTTGAACTTGCTGAATTTCGGGAATTTGAGGGGGTGGATATACCCAATGAGGATGGGGAAGCTTGCATAGGTTTTCACACTTTTACAATTTTTTCACAAAAATGCGATTTTTACTTGTAAAAAAACTAACAAAAACGTGTTTTTGTTAGGAAGTTCTGATTTTTTTATTGTTTATGGATATCAAAATATTTTCATTTGCTGGGAAGTTTTTGTTAGATACATCAGATGTTTTAGTTACTGGAGCTGTGAATAATTTTTTGTTCTCTGAGTAGAAAATAAAACAATTAAAATTTACAGAAAATTTGTAGATTCTTTCAAATTAACAAATAATTCAAAATTTTTTTGCAATCGATGTATTGTTGAACCTGTCATACTACTGTAGAGAGCAGGAAGAATGAAAATTAATCATGCCAGAAGGCCGTAAGATGCAGATAGGTCCTTTTTCTTCGCCGGTGCACAATTATATACTACTGAAAATAATTACTCAGAGTTGCCCAGGTCCTACATGTAGGGCCCCCACAAAGGGGGGGGGGGGGGGGTCCAGTTGGGATCATAGTACTGGGGCCCGTAAACGTGCCGGAAGAAAATCTTTTTAATGTTTATGCATATGAATTTATAATAAAAATTCTTTTGCAATTATAAAATTACAAGTGTAGAATAGATAGAAAGCAAACGTAAGTTTTTTAAAACAATAAAAAAAAACCAAAAAGTTGTTGAAATTAATCATGGGATACGTTAAGGAACTTGTTCTATTTCTTTGATTCCACATTTGTTACAAAAAAGTGAAAAGAAAAAAAAAAAAAGACAGGGGCCATTAGCGTACAAAGAAGATGCCTTGTACGGTATCTCTCATCAACAAGGGATCCGAAAACCGGGTGAGAAAACAATAAATACTTCCCATAAATTGCCCGACTTGAAGGGAGGGGAAGATCCTTTACAAGGCACCAGTTCCCAACAAAGAGCCCTCTTTGGTTCCCAAGGCAATAAAAAAAAGTCTGATGTGGGCAACACATGACTTTCCTTATATAATGCAATGAATTTACAACTTTTACAGTTAAAAAATGTTATTCTTATAGTAGATACTTATATTCTTTCCAAGATATTGAATTTTCTTCAATTAGTTGTCATTTTGATTGATTTTGCGTCATTTTTCTCCATTTGGCGAGATTTCTGTTAATTTGGCAACAATTAAAAAAGTCGCCAAGTTGGCGATATTTCGCCAAATTTGTTGCCAAAATTTCACCAAGCGTTATGGACGAAGACATAAGTTATTCTTACAGCAGATAAATAACTATTGGCGTTCAAATACAAAAGTATTACTCAAAGTATCTTTTTTCATGAATGGAACGAGCTAGATCCACGAGAATGGTGTCACCCAATTTATCGCATGATGTTACACATGAAAAGTGAACATGCTTCTCAATAGGAAATATTTTTTTTTATTTTATGACTTTTTGATAATTTTTTTGAAAAATGTGCAATATCTCGAGAACAGTTCATATTAGCATTCTAAAATTTATGTCAATCGTTTTCTAATGAAACATTACATAAGAAATGTCTATTTGCGTAACTTTATTAGCGGTTTTGATTTTTTGACGAATTTTTCAAAATTTCATTCAAAAATTTAGGGGGGTTCTGAACATTCGATTGCGTATAAAAACAATAGGCTTCCAGTGTTTACGGATTGTGATTTTTGTACCAAATTTTGTTCGAATCGGTCCATTCGTTCGTCAGTTATCGTCTCCACAGACTTACTGACACACACACACACACACATACTTTCACACACACACACATACTTTCACACACACACACACACACACATACTTTCACACATACACGCACAGACATCACTTCAAAAATGTTTGATTCGAAGTCAGGGATGCTTGAAACGTGCTCTCTCGTCGAAAACTCGAATTCGAATTTTCGATCCCGTCACAATACTTTCCTTATATATTATGTATATAAGGAAAGTAATAACAGGAGTGACTCAACTCGACTTTCGCATACCAGAATCCATTTTTTTTTTTTCAAATTTTACAGGAAAAAATTTGAAAAATCAGTATCGTAGAACCAGATGATTACAACTATAGCGTGTTACCCTTCACTTTAAAGGGCTTGAAAACATCTTTCAATTGATACCATACTTGAAAATATACACCCGTGGGTGAGTGGGGGATAGCTTGTCCCCTAGGGGGCTAATGACGTCACACATAAAAATTGTATCACTGCTATTTTTTACAACAATGATTATATTATTATTATATATGTATTATCATTATAGATGAAATAACATAAATAGAAAAAAAATTTCCAATTATATGTTTTCAACCAATGCCATATTTTGAAGGGATGTAATTTTGAATAGAAAAAATTCTCACATTTTAAAAAATATTTTTAATTCATGCACACTTTTTCTAAACATTTGCTACTATATTTTGTCTGTTAAGTAAATATGAACATTTATGGGGAAAATGCAGGTCCTTTCACTTGGATTTTTATGATTATTTAAAAATGCGCTGAAAGTTTAGATATGATTTCCAATGTATTTCTATAATTAAAAAAATCTGATGTGGGCAATACATGACTTTCCTTATATAATGTAATGAATTTACTACTTTTACAGTAAAAAAATAGGATTTTCTTGTAGTAGATACTAATATTCTTTCCAAGATATTGAATTTTCGACAATTAGTCGTCATTTTCATTGATTTAGCGTCATTTTTATCCATTTAGCGAGATTTTCGTTAATTTGGCAACATTTCAAAAAAGTCGCCAAGTTGGCGACATTCCGCCAAATTCGTCGCCAAAATCTCGCCAAGCGTTATGCACTAAGAAATAAGTTTTTCTTAAAGCAGATAAATGACTATTGGCGTTCAAATACAAAAGCATTATTCAAAGTATCTTTTTTCAAGAATGGAACGAGCTAGATCCACGAAAAGGATGTTACTCAATTTATCGCATGGTATAACATATGAAAAGTAAACATGTTTCTCAATAGGAAATATTTTTCCTTTTATTTTATATGACTTTTTGATAATTTTTTTAAAAAATGTACAATATCTCGAGAACGGTTCACGTTAGCGTTCTAAAATTTATGTCAATCGTTTTCTAATGAAAAATTACATAAGAAATGTCTATTTGCGTAACTTTATTAGTGGTTTTAATTTTTTGACGATTTTTTCAAAATTTCATTCGAAAATTTAGGGGTTTCTGAACATTCGATTGCGTATAAAAACAATAGGCTTCCAGTGTTTACGGATTGTGATTTTTGTACCAAATCGAATCGGTCCATTCGTTCGTCAGTTATCGTCTCCACAGACTCACTGACACACACACACACATACACACATACTTTCACACACACACACACACACAGACATCACTTCAAAAATGTTTGATTCGTGATCAGGGATGCTTGAAACGTGCTCTCCCGTCGAAAACTCGAATTCGAATTTTCGACCCCGTCACAATACTTTCCTTATACATTATGTATATAAGGAAAGTAATAATTGTTTGTTATTTAGCTTCCGAAATTTACAAGTGCTAAACTGATGACAAGAAAGAAAGATTTATCCACAGAGAGTGAGCACCAAGGTTATTATATCTATAAGGTTGCGCCACTTCAGCTCTCATCCAATGAAAGCACGTAAAGACGCAACGTCACTTGGAGTTAAATGTCAGGAACGGCCTGGTAGACTCCACTGTTAAAGGATGCTAACAAAATTAATTTAATCATTTTTTTTTTAATTTAAAATATGAAATAAATACTCAAATAACATTTATTTTGCTTGAACACAACTTAAATATGCAGTACAGGGTTTTTTTGGAAGGGTACATACATAATAAAACTGTATTTCCCTTTCTGAAAAATATAAATCATCTGAAAGTTTCGTTTCGCTTTTTGAAACTAGTCAATGTTATTATAGGAGAAGATGTTATTTTTAATGAATTTTGTTTTAAATACACGAATTTACAGAAATATGTTCGGAAAGTTTTCTAAACAAGCAATCATTCTAAAATTTTCATTATATACAAATAAATATCGCGTAATTTCTTTCTAAAATCATATAAATAAAGTTAGTTTCGATTATGATATCTCTAATAATTGAAAATCAAAACAATAATTAAAACGCTAACACTAAGAGTTTTATGTCTTTTTAGGGGGGGGGGGGGGATGTACTTATGCCTAACTAGTAAACGATTTAAGTGATGCTTCTATAATTTTTATGAATTCTGTTTTGAATACACGAATTTACAGAAATATGCTCGGAAAGTTTTCTAAACAAGCAATCATTCTAAAATTTTCCTTATATACAAATAAACATCGCGTAATTTCTTTCTAAATGCATATAAATAAAGTTATTTTCGATTATGTTATCTCTAATAATTGAAAATCAAAACAATAATTAAAACGCTAACACTAAGAGTTTTATTTCTTTTTAGGGGGGGGGGGGGATGTACTTATGCTTAACTAGTAAACGATTTAAGTGATGCTTCTATAATGTATATGAATTTTGTTTTAAATACACGAATTTATAGAAATATGTACGGAAAGTTTTCTAAACAAGCAATCATTCTAAAATTTTCATTATATACAAATAAACATCGCGTCATTTCTTTCTAAATGCATATAAATAAAGTTATTTTCGATTATGTTATCTCTAATAATTGAAAATCAAAATGATAATTAAAACGCTAACACTAAGAGTTTCATGTCTTTTTAGGGGGGGGGGGGGGATGTACTTATGCGTAACTAGTAAACGATTTAAGTGATGATTCTATAATTTATATGAATTTTGTTCACAATTTTGTACACAAACCATCTCCTATACACACTACACAATTTGCATGCACACAACTTGCAATCTGATTTAGAACAGCGGTTCCCAACCTTTATCCCCTTGAAAACCCGCGCCTGTTTATTTTCTTAAATCGTACCCCCCCCCCCCCCCCAATTTTTTGTATGTAATAAAATTTAATTAATAAAATGTAATGTAATAAAATTTAACTAATAAAATGTAATGTAATAAAACTTAATTATTTTAAAATGTGCGAGGTTAAATCCTGTTAGATTTTTCAAAAATTACAAGCCCATCATTAGAAAATATATAAAGATACAAATAACTTGCTGTAAAATGAAATGAATAAAAAGTATACTGTACTTTCGTCTTTTAAGATTTAAAAATCCTACATAATGGAGCTTCATGAACTAAACTAATGTTTCAAGAAAGAAGAGCATTTTCCCAAATTAATATAAATTTTACAATGTTGACTACTTTAAAAGAAAATTTTTGATTAAAATTTACATTATTCAACCTTAAAAAAAGAATATAAATAAATTTTGAAAATATAAGTATAAATATACTTTTAGTCATTAATTTCTTAATAAAAAATATCTTTGGTTTAATAAAATAATTTAAATGAGTCCTATTTTTCAATACTGATATTTTTGCATGTATCTGAGGTTGGGAAACACGACTCTAAAATGTTCATAATATTACGAAAAGAACACTTACTTATTCACATAAAAAAAGCTAGCATTGCCTGGAATTTAAGATGCAAATCTTTGATTAAAATTCTAGTTGAACTTGTAAGAAGTCTTCGAAAACCAACAAACACTTTAAAAATACATCTGTTTAAAACAAAAAATAAAAAAAAACCCGCGTGCCATCTTGTGCCGCGCGCAGTAAGTAAACTTCATCTGACGTCACAGATTGTATTCATAGCAGAGAAGTGGCACCCCCGTGACTAGGTGGCGCTGATGCTGTAGGGAATTTGAGGAATAGGGAAATCTTGAGGGAAAATATTCAGTATTGTGTTTTGCTTGTGTAGTGTTGGTGTGTTAAAGAAAATCTGACCACGTGGTAAGTTTTGATGATCATTATTTCCTTTAATTTCGTTTAATCCTTTAACTTTCCTTTAATCGATCGTTGTCTGAGGATTCGTATATCTTTTATTTGCATTTGATTCGTATATTTAGCACGTGCATAACTATTCCTTTCTATTTTCGTTTGATTCACACATTTAGCACGTGCGTATAACTAACCTTCCTATATTTAGCACGTGGTAAGTTTTAATGAGCATTATTTCCTTTAATTTAAAGTTTTTGATGATTATATATATGTTATATGATTCGATCGATCGTTATCTGGGGATTCGTATATTTTCCGCACGTTCATAACTAATCCTTTTTATTTGCTAAAATTTGAGGTTGAACAGGAAAATAGGCCCCCACTCATTTTTCAAAGTCCTAAACTAGTAAATTTGATTCGTGACTAGTAAAATTTAATAAATTGAATTCAGCCTAGTGTTTCTATGCCCTTCTGAATATAGTATTCTGGGGAATAATACTATATTCAGAAGGCTCACTCCCATAGGACCCTATGGTAACATTTTTAACATGGGATGTACAGGCCTCCCACATCAAATTGTGGGACAGGGTACCAGGTAGTGCCGTGGGCCTCGTGTAAATTAAGGGAGTGATTATCCCCCCCCCCCCCCCGGTATCCAACGCATTTTCGGCAAATAATTTTTGCTTTATCTTTTTAATTAATTTAAAGTTGCATTCTCTAGTTACAAAATAGTAAAACACAGCAGAAATAGCAATCACTTAATGAAACGAAAAGTTAAATGTACATTCATCAATAAAGTAAAAAAACAGATTTATCCAAACAGGCCCCCCCACATCAAATTGTGAGACAGGGTACCAAGTAGTGCCGCGGGTCCCATGTATATTAAAAGAGTGATTAGCCCCCCCCCCCCTTCTCCATGTATCCAACACATTTTCGCCAAAGTTAACTTTAGTAAAATAATTTTTGCTCAGTCTTTTTAAATAATTTAAAGTTGAATTCTCTAGTTACAAAATAGTAAAACACAGTAGAAAAAACAATCATTTAGTGAAATGAAAATGTAAATATATACTCATCATAACTTCCAATATCGTTATTTGATCAACTTCTATTCCTACTGCCACTCTCTTAACAAAATCAGGATATGCAGATAAAACACTCTTGATTTTCTGTATCAATCTATTTTTCATATCAAAATCTCATATATGCAAATATTCTTGTTGCAATAAATGTTTTTTTAATAATATGTAATAGTAGCTTGGATCTTCTAAATCAGTTGGTCTCTAATTTTCTTCAAATCACCACTCCATAAGGGTACGAAAAAGTTAATTTTCGCATGTGTGTAAAGGCATGTGTGTAGTCTGTAGCGAGAAATCTAAGCACGAAATCTGATACAGAGGCACCCCAGGACGACTCGACGAATACTACGCGATGAATAGTTTTTAATTCATATTAGTGTTTTAGTTATTCTATATTGAATCACGATTTTGAGTGATTTTCACAAAAATCGGTTCCTTAACAATCGAAAATGTTATCGCAGAGTTTCTATTTTGACACCATTGGAAATGATTAAAAAACGTTTTTTCTAACAATGTTTAAACCGAATCCGTAGGACAATCCCTTTCAATTTATTTATTTATTTTTAAATACATCGAAATTTGTATATTTCAGATTATTTGATACTTAAGGGTGAGTGTCAGTAAAACTTTTGCCCTATCCGCTCTTTGTTAACTTTCGCGGCACACATCTTTCGCCGAAATTCTGCTCGAACAGTTGCGAAATACTTTCTGATAGATAAAATGCAATGCTTAGATTATATTAAAACTAAATTTAATACCTAATAAAACATAGAATATATTTTTTATTTTAATTCAAAATATTTTTGGTCCTGCCATCTGTTGTCGCAATTTAATTTATACCGATTATTTTTATTTTTTAATCAACATTTTTAAATATAAATTCCGTCTAATACAGTATTAAATGCAACAACATATCATATATACTAATGCCACAATCACGGAAAGGTGATTTTTCATTCTATAAATTTGATAAGGGAATCTAAATGTACATGACTGAGAACTGCAGCTTTGTCTCCAAGTTCAATTAAGTTTCCGTGATTGTGGCATTATTATATATGATCTGTTGTTGTATTTAATAGCGTATTAGAAGGAATAGACATTTAAAAATGTTCATTAAAAAATAAATATAGTCGGTATGCATTACATTATGACAACAGATGGCAGCACCAAAAATATTTTGAATTAAAATAAAAAATATATTCTATGTTTTATTGGGTATTAAATTTAGTTTTAATATAATCTAAGCATTGCATTTTATCTATCAGAAAATATTTCGCAACTGTTTGAGCAGAATTTCGGCGAATACTATGTGCTGCGAAAGTTAACAAAACGCGGATAGGGCAAAAGTTTTACTGACGCTCACTCTTAAATATGTGTGTATATCCTCCTATTCTAACTGAAATATTTTTAATTACTACATTATTTTATTTGCTGTGAATTTTCAAACAAGCGCATAAAATTTAAAATTGTAGATATCGTTAATGAAATGTGTATATTTTTCTCCCCGGTGGATATTTGTGAGCATGCCCCTCAAAGTCTTGGAACTCACGATGCAGTTTAAGTCTTCTCGCCTAGAGAAATGATTTAATTTTGTTTCTTTTATTTATTTATTTTTCTGCTTTGCACGGTTGTGGAACGAAAGAAGGAAGCGATTTGCAAATTCAGTGGTTTTTATCTGTATGTATAATTTAACTAGAGGAAGCTTATCTAGGACCCGAGCAACTCTGAGTAATTATTACTTTCCTTCTATACAATAATGTATAAGGAAAGTATTGTGACGGGGGCGAAAATTCAAATTCGAGTTTTCGTCGGGAGAGCACGTTTCAAGCATCCCTGATCACAAATCGAACATTTTTGATGGGATGTGTGTCTGTGGAGACGATAACTGACGAACGAATGGACCGATTCGAATGAAATTTGGTACAAAAATTACAATCCATAAACACTGGAACCCTATCGTTTTTATACGCAATCGAATGTTCAGAACCCCCCCCCCCCCTCCCCTAAATTTTCGAGTGAAATTTTGAAAAAATCAAAACCTCTAATAAAGTTACGCAAATAGACATTTCTTACGTAATTTTTCATTAGAAAACGATTGACATAAATCTTAACGCTAACATAAACCGTTCTCGAGATGTACATTTTTCCAAAAAGATTATCAAAAAATCATATAAAATAAAAAAAATATATTTCCTATTGAGAAACATGTTCACTTTTCATATGTAATACCATGCGATAAATTTAGTGACATCATTCTCGTGGATCTAGCTCGTTCCATTCATGAAAAAAGATACTTTGTGTAATACTTTTGTGTTTGAACGCCAATAGTCATTTATCTGCTGTAAGAATAACTTATTTCTCCGTCCTCGTCCATAACGCTTGGCGAGATTTTGCGAAAAATTTGGTGGAATGTCGCCAACTTGGCGACTTTTTAAATGTTGCTAAATTAAAGAAAAACTCGCCAAATGGATAAAAGTGACGCTAAAACAATGGTAATGACGACTCATTGAAGAAAATTCAATATCTTGGCAATAATATATATATCTACTATAAAAATAATGTATTTTTTTTTTACTGTAAAAGTAGTAAATTCATTGCATTATATACGTAAAGTCATGTGCTGCCCACATCAGATTTTTTTTTAGTACTATATAAATGTGCACCGGCGAAGAAAAGTGACCTATCTGCATCTTATGGCCTTCTGGTATGATTAATTTTCATTCTTCTGCCCTTTACAGTAGTATGATAGGTTCAACAATACATCAGTTGCACAAAATTTCTTGAGTTATTTGATAATTTGAAGGAATCTACAAATTTTCTGTAAATTCCAATTGTTTTATTTACTACTCAGAAAACAAAAAAATTATGCACAACCCCAGTAACTAAAACATCTGATGTATCTAACAAAAAACTTCCCAGCAAATAAAAATATTTTCATATCCATTAGCAATAAAAGAAAATCAGAACTTCCTTATGACGCAAACTCGTTGAAAATAAATAGGTCTTATGCTGACACTGATTAAAATAAGTATACCTAATCGCATGAAAATTATTTATTTTGGTAGATATCACGCTCGTTGTAGGAAAAGTAATATTTCTAATACCTCAATAGTGGTTTAGGATAAATCCTAAATATATTTTCAATTCATTTCTGGTTAAAATCACTTAAATTAACCACCCAATTGGTAATAAATACCATATTTAACTTTTTTATAATTTTTTAAACTTAGATAATAAAACGTGCAATATCTGGATGATGGAACATCCTATAAATGATGTCATTTGCTTTTCAATATAAAATTAAATTCCATATTAAACGACTATTTCTGTACATATATTGGTAACATGGATATTTTGCCTGTCTTTCCAATTTTAAGAATAAATAATTGAAAAAGCTTTCTCCTGGTCCGATCTCACTGAAAATAAATAGGATTCTGATGTTTACACGATTGAAATAATCGTACGACATTCTGTTTCATTATTTCAATTTTTATTGTACTCATGGATATTAATAAATTACTGGTTTGTACGTTTTCAGGGATTCAGTGAGTAAATTCATCCAAAAGTTTTATACAAATTTTAAATGTATAGATTAATTTTACAGAACTATATAGTATTCTGATAAAATAAATAACGTTAATTCTAAGATCAATATTTTTAAGGCAATTAAAAATAATTTTGAAAAAATATAAGAATTTAAACAAACCTTAATATCAGACCCCTATGCAAAACAATTTTCTATTAATTACAAATATTGAAGAATTTATACGAGTTACAAAGTCTTACTGACAAATAAAAACACATTTTCATCGGATTAGACCAAGGCAAAGAGCTAGAATCTGATTGCTTCTCGAAGTGCCAAGGTATCTTACTCATCAACAATAAATTCGTTTCTAGAGGATCCACTGAGATGAACATTGTTTAGGGACATTCTGCTAGACAAAAGGTCTTCAATGCTGACCACTTGGTTTTCCCAGGATGAAATACAACACTCTTCCTTTAGGCATTTACTACAGAACTTGAGAGCTGAAAATTTGGTCATCCGATCCATTGCCAAATACCCAGAATATTCTCCTGCTACAAAAGAGCATAGATATTGTCCGTAGACTGAACCTGGACCTCCTGATGTGTTAATTGCTTTAGGACCATTTACATAAGATCTTATCTGTATGGGAGTGAAAAAGACTCCCTCTACACAAAGAGACCCTCTACACAAAGAGACACTTTACAACATAGTTGAAAAGTGTTTATGACTTTGTTCATTCTAACTGTCTGTCTGTTCGTTAGCACGATAACTGGCGTAAAAATGACTTAATCAAAATGAAATTTTAATATGTTGTTCAGCAGTGTTAGAAATTAAAAATTTGAACTAGGCGTCATTTGACGCCTATAGGTTCTGTCTCTAGGTGCCAAATAGACACGGCTAGTTGCCATTTTTACATCTCTAACAATAACAACTATTTTTTAAATGCCCATTTTTGTTAAAGATATAAAAAAAGAATAATTCAGATTTTTGTATTAAAAATTGTTTTAAATTTTCTTAAAATTTAAAATAAACTGAAAAAGAAACTCAAGAAAAAATAAATAGAAAAAATTGCTAATTTGTTTTTACTTGGCAAAAAAGGCATAAAAAAGCAACAAATTAAAAAAAAAACTTCTATTTAACAATTTTCAATTATGGTCATCTTACCTTGTACAGTCATTGTCCTAATACCCCTTCATTTCATGCTTGAAAATTAATTTTCCTGAGTTAAAACAGCAATTAATATAAAAGTTTTAGTTGATGAAAACAAATTGCGAGAATGGAAAATACATGATAATAAAACGGGATAAACCGATACTCACGTATAAATGCACATTTTAGTGACATTTCCATATAATCTTTCTCATATTACTTACAAATATAAGAATGAAACATTTAAAATTAAAATATTATAAGGGAATCTTGAGCGAAATTTAGTCACTTTTTGTTACCAATTTTGTGAAAGTATGGAATTTCATTTTAAAATGTGTTTACTATATTCACCTTAAAAGTTTTAAAAAGGGGGGGGGGGGGAATTTGCCTATTTCTCCGGAAATCGGCAGTCAATGCAAATATTGGAGCTTCACGAAGAAATGCAGAGTTGGCAGCTAGGGTTCAGTATTTGCAAGTCAATAATAAGTTTTTGTTTTATAGTTGCTACTCTTTTTCTTGTCGCTTTGACAAAATATAAATCATACCCTTGAAACTCATTTACACCCTTTGGGTGGGGCGCGGTAGCCCATTGGTTAGCGCGCTGGAGTCGCACTCGGTAGGCCCGGGTTCGATTCCAGCCACTGCCAAAACTGCCGCCGTGTTCACGCGGAGTACGATCACGTTAAACATGTGGGTCCGTAAGTCCTTCCGAGAGGTTGGTGGTAGGGGAAGGAGGGTACGGTCCCTGTGGATGCCTCCCTCACTGGGTTCCGGTCTAAATTGGGTGGCACATCCGTGCCGTCCAAACAGTTACCTTACAACTTTCTGGTAGGTCGGACGGTCTGGGTCTCAACAACAACAACACCCTTTGGGTGAGCTAGACAGCCTGGGTAATAATAAAAAAAAGTATGAATCACATTAATTTTAAGGCTTGATATAAAAAATGCATAGATGCCAACCTACCAGAAAAAAAACATAAGAACACATTGCATGAGGAAAAATCGCGCACTAATACCGTTTTTCCCCATACTGCTGCAAAATAGCCTTCTATTTCATTAATAATACGTTTGAAAAATAGTTTTTCTATTATATAGAAAAAATATTTTTATGTTTGTAATTATTTTGTATATTATATATACAAAATAATTACAAACATTTTAAACGATGCAAACAAATTGCAACAGTGGAAAAATACTTTCAAAATAAAACGAAATACAGAGGATCGCGCACAAATGCCGTTTATCGCGATACTGCTGCAAAATAGCCTTTCATGTCATTAAAAATACGCTTGAAAAATAGTTTTTCTGTATAATATAGTATATACGAAATATTTACAAACGTTTTAGACGATGCAAACAGATTGCAGAAGTGGAAAAGTATTTTCACAATAAAACGAAATATAAAGAAGATCGCGGACAAATGCCGTTTATCGCGGTATCCGGTACTCGTGCAATATAGCTCTTCATTTCTTTAAAAATACGTCTAAAAAATAGTTTTCTTGTATATAACAAGAAATAATCATAAAAATTTTAGTTGATGCAAATGTGTTTCTCCCACATTAATTAGAAAGACACGCAATTACGTGGAAACGGAATTTTAGATGAAAAAACGGGAAAACCTCCATCTTAAAATTTCAGACTTTGTTTCTCATTTCGTGACCTACTTCCGATTTCATGACTTGTAGATACTCTTATGCAGATCTGCATACAATAAAATATAAATGTTATGGAAAAGAAAAATCGGACTGCTGTGGATCCAAATCAGATTCCCGGAATAAGACTGAAAAAACGGAACAAGTACATAAAAATCTGAACACTTGGCAGCTATAAGAACGTCATTTTCAATGTCTGATAACAAAATATTTGCTAACCAATTTACAAGAAGCTGGAGCGATTCAATCTGGAATGCAATGTGTTCTATAATAGTAAGCAATTAGATAGTAAAGATTGCAGGATTACCCCCTTTTCTTTCAAGTGCGATACGTAGATCTACGAAGGAATAAAGGGAAGGGGAGCAATAGAAACTCGTTAAATACCCGGAGTCTCGGGCATCGGAATGTCTGAGGATAAAGCAAACAAATAAATTCTTCAGACGTGCAATTTCAGGTCTTGAAGGGTGGGGGTGAGTTCAAGTACAATAAGATCCCAATGTTTCCTTCCCTGAATAGACAGGGGGATTTCACTGTCTGTATACCACCTGCAGATTTATCACTGTGGGCGTGTATAAAATGCCGCTTTTTCTCGACCGCTGTCCAGTCTTCTACTAAGGATCGTAATTTAGTCAAAGGGAAAGGTGAGACTGATATTTAACAATAGAATTGTTTGGCGTCAAATTTGACGACCTGATTGAAGAATCTGGTCGTCAAATTGAAATTTCTAGTCGCAAATTACGACTAACGACCGCTAATTTCGAACACTGTTGTTCAGACGATCTGTGGGGCCTATGGTAATATAACTGAATAATATCACCCAATTAGTTTTGGATTGAACCCGAATTGAAAAAATGAAATACATTGGACCAGGGGCGGCAAATAGGGGGCGCGGTCGCGCCCCCAATTTTTTTTTCGTCGCCTATCAGCTTCTCCCTTTTTTATCGACTGTCCACTGGTCAGTTTTCTTAGGCTATGGAGCTTCAAAAGAGCCGACCTTCACAGTGAAACTTCTCTCTTCCGACTGGAACGAATCCTTTTCAACTTGTAAATATTGGGGTGATGTTATCCTTTTCACTTGAAAATTTCAAGTGTCCGATTAAATTTATGTGTAGTTAGTGCATGCTCAATCATTCCTTCTGCTAGAAATGCATTTCAAAAGCTCAGTGCATTATATTCTTTCATAGAAACATCCTATAAAAGACATGCTATTTTCGAAAAGATTCACTCATCAACAAATACTTTTTCTGGAGGCTCTTCAGCTCTACAATCACTAAGTGTTATGAGCTGATCTTCTAGAGTTAAAGCCATAAAAGCACTACTTGATAATTTTGAAGTGATGATTTTACCATTGGAAGAATTATCTGAAAACGATTCTCTCAATGGTCGAAGAGCCGAAGCACTTTTAACATACATAACATCGTTTGAATTTTTGTTCATTTTGTTTGTATTGCCCAGTGTTTTTGATCAATGCAATACTCTCTCAAAGCATCTTCAGTCATCTGATCTTAATTTTCAGACTATGCAAGCTTTGGCTAAAGCTACAATTGAAACTGTTCGTTCTTTTCAGACTGATGCATATTTCAATCAAGTGTGAAGTTGTGTGACAGAACTTTGCGAAAAAAATTCTTATTCTGGACCAAAACTGAAAAGGCTGAAATTCCAAGCGAATTCGGAGGAGGTGAAAAAAATCCCCATGATGATGGTAAATCATATCAAAGAATCAATATTCAATATGAAATTATAGATTCAGTATCTAATGAAATTGAGACAAGATTTAATGACAACAATATATCTGTATTATTTGCCCTTAGTTCATTATTATCCGGATCAGATGTCGAGAAAGAAAATGTTTCAACCATGTGCAAAGTATATAAATTCTAGAAAGAGAATTGTTATGTGAATTGCGACTGTTTTATTCAATGGTGCAAAATGAAAATATAGACCATCCCAATTTTAAAAGTCGCCTTGAATATTTGAAAGAGCGAAATTTAAAAAAATTTCCTGCGTTTCCTGCCATAACATTATTGTTAAATTGTTTTTGACTGTGCCAATCAGCTCAGACAGTTGTAAAAAGGTGTTTTTCGTATCTCAGGAGGTTGAAACATTATTACTTTCCTTATATACATAATGTATAAGGAAAGTATTCTGACGGGGTCGAAAATTCGAATTCGAGTTTTCGACGGGAGAGCACGTTTCAAGCATCCCTGATCACGAATCAAGCATTTTTGAAGGGATGTCTGTGTGTGTGTGTGTGTGTGAAAGTATGTGTGTGTGTGAGGGTGTGTGTGTCAGTGAGTCTGTGGAGACGATAATTGACGAACAAATGGACCGATTCGAACGAAATTTGGCACAAAAATCACAATCCATAAACACTGGAAGCCTATTGTTTTTATACGCAAACGAATGTTCAGAACCCCCCTAAATTTTTGAGTGAAATTTTGAAAAATTCGTCAAAAAATCAAAACCTCTAATAAAGTTACGCAAATAGACATTTCTTATGTAATTTTTCATTAGAAAACGATTGACATACATTTTAGAACGCTAACGTGAACCGTTCTCGAGATATTGCACATTTTTCAAAAAAATTATCAAAAAGTCATAAAATAAAAAAAACATTTCCTATTGAGAAGCATGTTCACTTTTCATGTGTAACACCATTCGATAAATTGGGTGACATCATTCTCGTGGATCTAGCCCGTTCCATTCATTAAAAAAGATACTTTGAGTAATACTTTTGTATTTGAACTCCAATAGTTATTTATCTGCTGTAAGAATATCTTATTTATTCGTCCATAACGCTTGGAGAAATTTTGGCAACAAATTTGGCGAAATGTCGCCAACTCGGCGACTATTTAATTTTTGCCAAATTAACAAAAATCTCGCCAAATGGATAAAAATGACTCTAAATCAATCAAAATGACAACTAATTGAAGAAAATTCAATATCTTGGAAAGAATATAAGTATCTACTATAAGAATAACATTTTTTTAACTGTAAAAGTAGTAAATTCATTGCATTATATAAGGAAAGTCATGTGTTGCCCACATCAGATTGTTTTTGCAGTACAATGGGACATGAAAGATTTTCATCTTTAGCTGTTTTAGCCATAGAACAAGATATACCACTGGATTATAATGATATTGTAACAAAATTTTCTCTTCTTCCAGACTCTAAGAACCGGCGTTTAAAACTTCAATAAAAGGTAAATAAATATAGATATTTGTATTTAGAAGAATTATGTTAATATAATTATATTCAAAAATTATGTTAACACATTTATGTACAAAAATTATGTTAACACATTTATGCACAAAAATTATGTTAACAACAATTATTTTTGTCAACATCAATTCAATTTTGTGATTCCTCTACCCCCCCCCCCCCCCCTCCGTTAGCAAACATTTTTTTATTCCATATTGTGGATTTTCATACATACAAATCTTGCACCCCCAAATGAAATGCTGAAATGCCGCCCCTGCATTGGACCCTATGGGATCTAATTTTTCAAACATTTCTTAAGCGAATTTAAAATTCACAAATTGCTTCGAACGTTTTAGGACATATTCAAATTATCCCATAAAATATATAAAATAATTTCAGCAAAATATATTCAGCAGTTTTTTAAATAAAAATTAAAATAATAATTACATTCTGTATATGAAGAGCTCACGTGACTATTATATGAAGAGATCAGGTGATCCACTTCAAAATAAAATATGGCATCCATCTTGTGTCAACATCGTGATTTTTAAAGTTCTTTTTAATTCATATTGAGTGTTGTAACCGTCCTAAAACCTCTTTATTTTTGCTTAAATTCTGTGCATCTATATATTGAAACAACGCAATTACAATATATTTGAGTTTAAATGATCAAATTTTGATTATTTCTACAACGAAGCCTAATTTTCACTTATGGAGAACGTAAACATTAAAAGATATAAAATGAGTTGTATGAGAATTGCTGCATTTCTTTAACGCAAAATTGTTTAGCTCATGGAGTCTGCAATATAGCTGATATGAATGAAACATTCATTGATTTTACACAGAGAACCAGACGGTTTTTTCTATGAAGTTTTAAGCATATTGTTAAATTACTCGTACATCAATGGTTTTAAGTTCTTAAATAAAATAAATTATTATAGTATTGTGATGAATGAAAGGAATGGAAAAACGTCTATGGATGAAATGCTGCTTTTATAAAGAGTCAGGCGATGTATATTTCGACCACGTCATTTGAATAAAGTTCATTTGTTTTCAATGAAGTTTTCAAATATAATATATTATTGTAGTATTGTGATCATTTTAAAAATATTACCGATTAATGTATCGTATTTTAGATATGGTTAAACCAGGCAATTTATATTTCAATGCCGTCATTTGAATGAAGTTCATTTTTTTCAATAAAGTTTTATGTTTTCAAATATAATAAATTAATGTAGTATTGTGATAATTTTAAAAATATTACCGAGGAATGTATCACATTTTAGAGATGTTTATATAAAATTGCATTGAAGTTGGAAAGTGTTTCATAATCAATGCATTATGCATGATTGATCTTTCTTGTTTTTTATTATTTTAAAGAACTTGCGTTTGCTTTTAATCTATTCTATACTTGTAATTTTATACTTGCGTAAAATATGCGATATTGTATCATAAAATATTTTTTATTACAAATTCATATGCACAATTAATGCTGAAAAAATATTTTTCCACGGGCCCCTATCTTTCGTCAGGCTCCAGTACCATGGTCCCAACTGATCCCCCCCCCCCCTTTGTGGGCACAGAATACTATAATATTAGTCTGTGTTTGTCGAAAGCCCAGACCACCCGACTCGTCCGAGGACTTAGAGCAGCATATTGAATGGCCGGTAGTCTGTGTTTGTGGGGTCCCTGACTTGTGGAGCGAGAAAAATATGAAGCAGCTACGGGCGGGAAAATTCCGTAATTTTACATTTCGAAACCAACTAGGTGGCGCTGATGCTGTAGGGAATTTGAGGAATAGGGAAATCTTGAGGGAAAATATTTAGTATTGTGTTTTGCTTGGATAGAGTTAGTGTGTTAAAGAAAAATCTGAGCACGTGGTAAGTTTTAATGATCATTATTTCCTTTAATTTCGTTCAATCCTTTAATTTTCCTTTAATCGATCGTTATCTGGGAATTCGTATATTTTCCGCACGTGCATAACTAATCCATTTTATTTGCATTTGATTCCTAAACTAGTAAATTTGATTCGTGGCTAGTAAAATTTAATAAATTGAATTCAGCCTAGTGTTTCTATGCTTACTGATATGTAAGCGTTCTTTTGTAACGTAAATTTTACCCGACCATTAGATTTATATGATTATTGATGTTTATACATGATGTTTACTGAGCATATTTCGCAATAATTAATATTTTTATTAATTTGTATGTAACTTTTTGATAGTGATCTAAAGTTTAAGTCAATCTTTTTTTTTTTTAATGAAATTTTTTAAGGAAATGATTATTTACGTAATTTTATTAAAGATACATTTTTTGATGATTTTTCAACATTTCATTCGTAATTTTAAGGGCTTTCCGAACTTTGATTGCGTTTGAAATTATTAGACTTCCAGTATTCACCTATTGTTATTTTTGTACCAAATTTCGTTCGTTTTCCTTTCGTTCATGAGATAGCGTCTCTACAAACTCACGGACACACACATACATTTCATTTAAAACTGTTTGATTCGAGTTCAGGGATGCTTGCTCTTCCGTCGAAAACTCGAATTCGAATTTTCGACCCCGTCACAATATTTTTCTTATACACATCATAATACTATACATAAGGAAAGTAAAAATGAAATTGAAAATCATTTCAAAGCGTTTGTTCTTCTCTACATATTATGTTGACCAGCAGTATTTGCTTTGTATATCAACTCTTTAACACATTACAACATAGTTGAAAAGTGTTTATGACTTTGTTCATTCTGTCTGCCTGTCTGTCTGTCCGTTAGCGCGATAACTGCCGTAAAAATGACTTTATGAAAATGAAATTTTAGTACGTTTTTCAGACGGTCTGTGGGACCTATGGGAATATAAATGAATAATATCATCCAATTAGTTTTGGATTGAACCCGGGTTGAAAAATGAAATACATTGAACCCTATGAGACCTAATTTTTCAAACATTTTTTTAAGCGAATTTAAAATTCACAAATTGCTTCGAAAGTTTTAGGAAATATTCAAATTATCCCATAAAATATATAAAAAAAATTCCAGTAAAATATGTTAGTTAGTTTTTTAAATAAAAATTATTTAATATAGGGAGAAAAACAAATTCAATTAAATTCTGACTCCTGTTATATCCTCCAGAAAGAAAAAAAAGATATATTTTATATATATAAGAGGTTTCACATTTTAAAACAAGAAAGATCAATCATGCATAAAGCAGTGATTATAAAACACTTTCCAACTTCAATGAAATTTCATTTAAACATCTCTAAAATGAGATACATTCCTCGGTAATATTTTCAAAATTATCACAATACTACATTAATTTATTAAATTTGAAAAGTTCATCGAAAAAAATGAACTTCATTCAAATGACGTCAATTAAATATAAATCGCCTGGCTCCTCGGGTATGTTTTTAACATTATCATAATATTACAATAATTTATTATTGAAAACTGCATCAAAAACAAATGAAATTTATTCAAATGACGCTATTGAAATATAACACGCCTGGCTCTCTATAAAAGCAGCATTTCTTTCATACACATTTTCCCATTCATTTCATTCATCACAATACTATAATAATTTATTTTATTTAAAAATTTAAGACCATGGAGGAACAAGTAATTAAACTCTATGCTTAAAACTTATCGCAAAAAAACCGTCCTTTTCTCTATAAAATCAATGAATATTTCATTCATATCAGCTACGCAGACTCCATGGGCTAAATAATTTTGCGTTAAAGAAATGCAGCAATTCTACTACAACTCATTCTACATATTTTGCTGCATTTTCCATAAGTGAAAAATAGGCTTCGTTGTAGAAATAATCAAATTTAGATGAGCATTTAAACTCAAATATATTGTCATTGCGTTGTTTAAGTATGTAGATGCACAGAATTTAAGCAAAAATAAAGCGGGTTTAAGACGGATGCGACACTAAATATGAATTAAAAAGAACATTAAAAATCACGATTTTGAGACAAGATGGATGTTATATTTCATTTTAAAGTGGGTCACGTGATCGCTTCAGATAGTGGTCACGTGATCGCTTCATATAAGAGGTGGAATTTATTTCGCTGAAATTTTTTTTATATATTTTATGGAATAATTTGAATATTCCCTAAAATTTTCGAAGCAATTTGTGAATTTTAAATCCGCTTAAAAATGTTTGAAAAATTAGGTCCCATAGGGTTCAATGTATTTCATTTTTTCAACCCTGGTTCAATCCAAAACTAATTGAGTGATATTATTCATTTATATTCCCATAGGTCCCACAGATCGTCTGAACAACATACTAAAATTTCATTTTGATTAAGTCATTTTTACGGCAGTTATCGTGCTAACGGACAGACAGACAGAATGAACAAAGTCATAAACACTTTTCAACTTTGTTGTAAAGTGTTAATAAACATGGTAGATAACAATTTTTCAATTTTTTTTTTAATTTTATATAACTCTTCATGATTGATGGTCGTCTATCTGTCTATCATTTTATATTTATTTGATGGCATTTTTAATGCACTTTCCTACGTCCTAGAGAGTTGAAATTTGGTACACAGCTTAAATTTGTAGAACATTTTATTCTACAAAAATTTGGCGGATTCTCAAATATAGATCCTACATTTTTTTCGAAATGGCGTGCAAATAATCCCCGTTCACTTCTATGAAACATTGTTGTAAGATTGTTAAAAATTCTGATGTATGCAGCACATAACTTTTCCTGCAGACTCATATTCATGTTCTCTTTATTTCTTCAATAATAATTTGAGTTTATTTGCAGAAAATAACACCCATAAGTATTTTAAATAACACCGAATTTGCACGTTAAACTTAAATTTGAGAGCTGGACTTATTGTCAAAGGTGACGTAGCGAAAACACGAAAAAATTTAACATTTCTTCAGAATGGCTAGTCCTAGAGTAATGGGGTTAGTCATTACTTTCCTTGTATACATAATGTATAAGGAAAGTATTGTGACGGGGTCGAAAATTCGAATTCGAGTTTTGGACGGGAGAGCACGTTTCAAGCATCTCTGATCACGAATCAAACATTTTTGAAGTGAAAGTATGTGTGTGTGTCAGTGAGTCTGTGGAGACGATAACTGACGAACGAATGGACCGATTTGAACGAAATTTGGTACAAAAATCACAATCCGTAAACACTGGAAGCCTATTGTTTTATTATGCAATCGAATGTTCAGAACCCCCCTAAATTTTCGAGTGAAATTTTGAAAAAATCGTCAAAAAATCAAAACCGCTAATAAAGTTACGCAAATAGACATTTCTTATGTAATTTTGCATTAGAAAACGATTGACATAAATTTTAGAACGCTAACGTGAACCGTTCTCGAGATATGGTACATTTTTCAAAAAAATTATCAAAAAGTCATATAAAACAAGAAAGATCAATCATGCATAAGCATTGATTATGAAACACTTTCCAACTGAAATGCAATTTCATTTAAAAAATTTTAAAATGTGATACATTCAGTGGGGATATCTTTTACATTATCACAGTACTACATTAATTTATTATGCTTAAATATTTAAAACTGTATCGGCATATAAATCATCTGATTCTCTATGCAAAATCAATGAATATTTTATTCATATAACTTGTATTCCAGACTCCAGAGCTAAATAATTTTGTGTGAAAAAAATTCAGCAATTCTTATGTAACTCACCTTACAATCGCTTCAGATATTTGCATTCTGCATAAGTTAAAATTAGGCTTCGTTGAAGAAATAATAAAAGTTTAGGAATCATTTAAAATCCAGAGTTTCGTCCAGAAAAGAGCACCAGGCGCGAAGCGCCTTTAATCTCCAATCTCTAGGTGTGGTTCTTATCTTCATACTGTGACATTATTTCATTTGCCCATAGTTGGAGGTTCGAGGTTTTTGATTTACTGTTTTTATTATTTGACTTAGCTCCTAGTGTGGCAGTTTGTTGCACATTTAGAGTTTGAGTAATTTTGGGGAGTTGATACAGTTCTAAGGATTTCCTATCAATTTGGCAGTTTAAGGTTTAAGAACATTTTTTAGAAAACATTGATCGAGTTTTAATTTAATATCAACTATTTAAGTTGGGACTTACCTAATTCCAATTTTCAATATTAAGTACCGCGCGGGGTCTCTTACGTGATTTGGCTTTGCGATGATCATAGTCATGCAGATTGAATAGTAGTTCATTTGGAACAGATGGCAGGTTTTTATAGAATTTAAGCGCTAGCTTTTTAATTTGGGCTCTAACAGTTTTTATTTTGAAGTCTTTCCTAATTACCGAGTTTCTTAAGTATCTAGGAGCTTTCCTTATAATCCTTAGGGTTTTGTTTTGTTTTTTCTCTAGTAAGTCTATAGTAGTTTTACAGGCATATCCCCATACGGGTGCTGCATACAGCATTCCCGGGCGGATGACCGATTTATAAATTAGGAGTTTATTTTGATAACTTAGATTTCCGTTTCCTATCATTGGGTATAAGGCTCCTGTGGCCATATACGCTTTTTTGATTAAGTTCGTTACGTGCTGTTTCCAGGTTAGGTGGGAATCTATCGCTACACCTAGGTATTTAGTAGATTTTTCCGCTTTTAGGGCATGGTTGTTTATGTACAGAGGCGGAGGAGGTTTACGTTTTCTAGAGAAATAAATCCAATGACATTTATTGGGGTTTAATTTTATTCGCCATTTTTCCAGCCATGTTTGGAGTATGTCTAAGTGTTGTTGTAGCTGTCTGTGCATTACTGAGACGTAAGGATGTTTTGCAAGTATCGCACTGTCGTCTGCATAGAGTGCCAGCTCCGTGTCTAGAGTCCTGGGGATGTCATTTAGATATATGTTAAAGAGTGTCGGGCCCAGGATGGATCCTTGCGGTACACTACTTTTAATGAGCTTGGGTGTAGACAAGTTATCTTTTACTCTAACTTGGAAGTGTCTGTTATTTAGGTATGAGATTAAAAGTTTGACAAGTGCGTCAGGGACTTTTAGAGTGATCAGTTTGTATGCTAATCCACAGTGCCACACTTTATCAAATGCTTTTTGTATGTCAAGAAAAATCGCAGCTGTGGGTGTCTTACTATTAAGTCCAGAAGAAGTCCTCTACCACTCTCAGCAATTGATGAGTGGTGGAGTGTTTTGGCCGAAATCCAAACTGCTCCGGAATGATAATATCATTCTCACTAAGGTGCGTGTTCGGTCTATTAAGAATTATTTTCTCAGTAATTTTACTAAGTGTCGGTAGTAAGCTGATTGGTCTGTAGTTGGCTGGAATTGTGGCATCCTCACCAGGCTTATGGATCGCTATAATTATCGCTTCCTTCCATTCTTTGGGGAAATAATTTAGTTTTAGTATTTTGTTTATTAGGGTGGTCAAGTAAAATATTATATTTAGGGGTAAGTTTTTGACCGCTATATTCCTGATTTTGTCGTGCCCTGGGCTTTTACGGTTTTAAGGTTTTTGATGATATCAATTATCTCTTGCGGGGTGGCTGGGTTAATCTCGGCCGTGACCGGGGAGTTCCTGAAGTTGTTTAGAGTTTGCCTAACCATTCTTATGGTGTCCTGACACATTAGATCGTGGTTTGGTTCAAATTGCTTTTCGTAATGCCTAGCAAGCGCCTCTGCTTTTTCTTCGTCTGAGTACGCGATTTTAACGCCATCTATTAGTGGCGGGAGTTTAATTTGAGGTTTTCTGAGTCTTTTAGCGAATTGCCAAAGCGATACGTTTTCCGGGCTAAGGGATTCAATTAACTCTTTATACTGTTGCTGCTTTTCTGCGACAATTTTATCCCTGACTTTCCACGTGAGTCTGTTAAGCTCCCTTTTGAGGGTAGGGTCTCTATTAGCCTGCCATGTCTTACGCATTCTGTTCCTTTGCCTAACTAATTGTTTGACATGGTGGGAAAGTGTGGGCATTTTTGGTGACTCACGATGTGTTGTGGCAGAGGCAATGGCTCTCTTGATTTCTGTTGTGAGTGTGTGTGTGGCAGAGTCAATATCCGCCGTGCTCATAATGTTGGGTACTGCCAAGTGCGGCTCAAAAAGTGCTCTTTTGAAAACGTTCCAGTTCACCCTCTCTTGTCCCAGAGAGGCTGGAAGGGGAGTGTTCAGATCGAATGTCACCAATACCGGTAAATGATCCGAGTCGAATTCATCCAGGGTATCGATAGTGTGAGCGTATTCTATGTTTCTCGTTAGGACAAAGTCTATGAATGAGCCGTTGGCACCTGAGAAGCAGGTTGGTCTCGACGGTGCAATGATGTTGGTGTTTGTTGTGTTCAGTAATCTGTGTATCTGTGTACCGCGTATGTTGGCTCTCCTGCTGCCCCACGCTCGGTGGTGTGCATTGAAGTCGCCCGCGAGTATTGTGTTTGGATATCGCGAGAAAAGCAGTTCCAGCTTTGCAGCTACATTTATACCACTCATGTTTTTGACATATATTGAAGTTAGGATAAATGGGTTTACATTATTTATTTTAATTTTTATGCTAGTATTTTCTACTCCTTGAAGATTTATGTTGTTTATTTCCTCGTGGGGAATATTTCTTTTGATATATATTGCTGTTCCTCCATGGGGGTTTCTAGCAGTTGTATTTGAGCTTAGGTTGTGATAGCCAATATAGTTTGCTATATTTAGTTTTTTATTTTCTCTAACTTTAGTTTCCTGAATTAACAGGGCATCTACATCATTTTCATTTACGTAGCTCCTAAGTTCATTTATTCTTGGAGATATGCCGTTCGCATTCCAAAATATTATTTTAAAGCTTTCTTTTTGGGACCTAGCCATGGCGGGTTTGATTCTCACTGTTATTTTTAAAATCCGCGATTAATTTAAAAGCCTCAAAGACCATTTGCATTGGATCACTCTTTTTTTGTATTAGCTCTGCGAACTGCATCAACAGGTGTTTCATTGCATCTAGGTCGAACATGGTGATAAACCCTCTGATGAGGTTGAGGATTTCATCCATCTTTTCATCATTGGTTTTACCAGCAGGTTCAGTCTCAGCTTCCATATCCTCAGCCTCAACCGCGGTTTGGTCATTTTTGTGAGTATCCTTTTGGACCTCAGTAGTTTTTTGCCTTTTTTCAACCGTTTTTTCTAACAGCTGGGTTTGCGCGAGCTCTTCCTCTCTGACTCGTTTAGTTTTGGCTTCACGTGTTCTGATTTCTTCTTTTGATTTAGCATATTGATTTACAATTTTAGCTTCTAGTTCCGCCTGTCTTGCCTGTCTGGCTTTTTCTATTTCCGATCTCTTTTTAATGGCAGCTGTAGCTGCTCTTACTTCCTCCAGGGTCAATTCTCTGGAGGTCGATGATTTGGGGGCCTGCTCTTGCACCGATCTGGTGGGTGCTGAAGATTGGTATCTATTTTGCTGTGGCACAGTGTGCGAGGAGCCCTGAGGGGGTGCCTGGGAGTTTAATCCGAGGGCCTTTTGCCTCCAAAGGGGTATCTGATTTTGGGGAGGGGGGGCATACCCCGGTGCCTTTCCTCTGTTCCAGGGGTTCTTCGGGCATTGCCTGAAGTTCGCTGGGTGGTCTCCATTGCAATTTGCACACGTAGCCTTCTCAGACCTAGGTCTCTGGCAGTCCCGTGTGAAGTGTTCTTCAGCACACTTAAGGCACTTAGGTGGCATACTGCAGTTCTCCGAGGAGTGATTGAACTGTTGGCACCGGTAGCAGATTTTGAAGCCCCGTGCTCTGAAGGCCTCTACCTTCACAGCCAAGTAACCTAATCTTGTTAGTCTGTAGACCATCTGCCAGTCTGCCGTAGGCCTAAGGCTGACTAAGAAGATCGGCAGGGGTAATCTCGTTTTAGTGTTCCTCAGTTGAGAAACCCGAACTACATCTAATCCTTCGGATGTTAAAGTGATTTTTATTTCCTCCATGTTATAATTTGTTGGTAGCCCCTTCAGAACTACCTTTTTTGGCCTTTCCGTCTTTAGATTTAAGCTGTGGAAGGGGATTTTCTCACTACTTAAATGGCGCTGTACAACCCTGTAGGTGTCAGCGTCATTTGGAATCAATTTTAGCATGTCTCCTGTGAGCTTGCCAGATACTTTATTTCCTGAGATATCATTTAGTTTTTTAAGGAGAACTTTGTAATTATCATTGAACTTTATGAAAAAACATTCAGCTTTTGGGTCTTTTTTCTCAACTTCAACTGTTGTTAGCCTGTCACTATTTTCGACCGTTTTAGGTTTAGGTGCACTTTTAAACACAACTGGTTGCGCGGCAATCTCAGCGTAAGTCTTAGTTTTAACATAATCATTGTCAGTTACATTTACAACATTATCAGCTATTTCATTACAGTCCATGTTATCATGGACATTTAAGTTTTCTTCTACAATCTGGCTTTTAGTAGGAGCATCCTTAGTGGATTGCCCCTCCATCTTTCTTTTTTTATTTGGATTTTCAACCGTTTTAAGTTTATCTTCATCTTTAATTTCCTTAATTAAGCCTAGCTCTATCATTTTACTTTTGATTTGAACACTGGAATTACATCCCTCACATTTAGAAATCTCATAAATATCACAATCAATAAACCTATCCAATTTCCGGGCAAACAAAAAAGAGTTCACAGAAAGTAACGAACCTAGAATCTTGGAGACTTGATCCTCTTCCTGTCCCAGTAGTCCGTTCATCAGCAGCTCCCTGATGTGAAGAGTCATCACGTAGACTGCCAGGGTGCAGAAGTTGACGGCGGTCTTGATTTCTTCCTTCAGTCCAGTCAGTTCAGTTCCTTCAGTCAGTCCACAGATAATACACAGATACGCATATAATATGTGTGTGTGTATGTATTTAAAGTATTGGAATCGTGCCGAAGATCGGAACTTCTAGACGTTTTGGGACTTCTAGAACACGAAAAATCTATTTTTAGGAAGACGTCTGTGTGTGTAAGAGTGTATCTGTGTATGTTTCTGTGTGTCTGTGGGGATATTACATCCACTCTAATTGAAAAACTAACGAACTCGAATTTTCTAAGGATCTACACGTTTTGGGACTTCTTGAACACGAAAAATCTATTTTTAGGAAGACGTCTGTGTGTGTAAGAGTGTATCTCTGTATGTTTCTGTGTGTCTGTGAGGATATTACATCCACTCTAATTGAAAAACTAATGGACCGAATTTCATAAAATTTGGTAGGTATGTTTTTTGTGGGAAATCCTGTTGTTCATTAGATTATAGTACGATTCGTAATAAAAGAATCTGCCTTCTTTGCGAAATGGCCGGCAAAAATTGCCTTTATCCATTCCAGCTAAAAATTAATGGAACAAATTTAACATAGGTGTATAATATTTCAATGACCTACAAGTGATTTATATACCAAATTTAACAAAATTTGGTACATAAATCATTTGTAGGTTATTCTAGAACGATTCAGGAAAAAGGAACGGGCTATTTTTGCGAAATGGCCCGCAAAAATCGTTAAATATAAAAATAAAAAACTACGTGTGCTCAATTATATCAATTAAATTCCTATTTTATACGTGATTTTTGACAACAAAAAGAGTAAGACTAACCCCATTACGCTAAAACTAGCCGTTCTTGAGATATTCTAGTTTTTTCGCGTTTTCGCTACGACACCTTTGACAATAAGTCCAGCTATCAAATGAGAACCAAATTTAAGTTTAACGTGCAAATTCAATGTCATTTAAAATACTTATGGCTGTTATTTTGTGCAGATAAACTCAAATTATTATTGAAGAAATAAAGAGAACGTGAATATGAGTCTGCAGAAAAAGACATGTGCTGTCCACATCAGAATTTTTAACAATATTACAACAATGATTCCCATATACAAAATGATTAAACTCTTGGAAAGATATTTATTATATAATATATCTCTTTTCTTTCTGGAGGATATCCCAAAAGTCAGAATTTAATTGAATTTGTTTTTTTCCCTATATTAAATAATTTTTAATTAAACTGCTTAACATATTTTACTGAAATTTTTTATATATATTTTATGAGATAATGTGAATATTTCCTAAAAATTTCGAAGCAATTTGTGAATTTTAAATTTGCTTAAAAAATGTTTGAAAATAAGGTCCCGTAGGGTTCAATGTATTTCATTTTTTCAACCCGGGTTCAATAAAAAACTAATTGGGTGATATTATTTATTTATATTCCCATAGGTCCCACAGACCGTCTGAAAAACATACTAAAATTTCATTTTGATAAAGTCATTTTTACGGCAGTTATCGTGCTGACAGACAGACAGATAGAATGAACAAAGTCATAAACACTTTTCAACTATGTTGTAAAGTGTTAATAAAAAGAAAATATTTCCTATTGAGAAACATGTTCACTTTTCATATGTAATAGGATGCGATAAATTTGGCGACATCGTTTCCTATTGAGAAACATGTTCGCTTTTCATATGTAATAGGATGCGATAAATTTGGCAACATGGTTCTCGTGGATCTAACTCGTTCCATTCATGAAGAAAGATAGTTTGAGTAATACTTTTGTATTTGAACGCCTATAGTCATTTATCTGCTGTAAGAATAACTTATTTCTTCGTCCATAACGCTGGGCGACGAATTTGGCGGAATGTCGCCAACTTGGCGACTTTTTCAAATGTTGACAAATTAACGAAAATCTCGCCAAATGGATAAAAACGACGCTAAATCAATGAAAATGACGACTAATTGAAGAAGATTCAATATCTTGGAAAGAATAT
Source organism: Amaurobius ferox (assembly GCA_951213105.1). NCBI lineage: Eukaryota > Metazoa > Arthropoda > Arachnida > Araneae > Amaurobiidae > Amaurobius > Amaurobius ferox. Next base: position 116,749,845 of record OX578146.1, read on the forward strand.
AAGTATCTACTATAAGAATAACCTTTTTACTTTCCTTATATACATAATGTATAAGGAAAGTGTTGTGACGGGGTATAAGGAAAGTATTGTGACGGGGTATAAGGAAAGGATGTATAAGGAAATAATGTATAATGTGACGGGGTATAAGGACATAATGTATAAGGAAAGTATTGTGACGGGGTCGAAAATTCGAAATCGAGTTTTCGACGGGAGAGCACGTTTCAAGCATCCCTGATCACGAATCAAACATTTTTGAGGTGATGTCTGTGTGTGTGTGTCAGTGAGTCTGTGGAGACGATACCTGACGGAATGGACCGATTCGAACCAAATTTGGTAGAAAAATCACAATCCGTAAACAGTGGAAACCTATTGTTTTTATACGTAATTGAATGTTCTGAACCCCCCTAAATTTTCGAATAAAATTTTGAAAAAATCCTCAAAAAATCAAAACCTCTAATAAAGTTCAAATAGACATTTGTTATGTAATCTTTCATTAGAAAACGAATGACATAAATTTTAGAACGCTAACATGAACCGTTCTCCAGATATTGCACATTTAAAAAAAAAAAATATTAAAAAGTCATATAAAATGAAAAAAAAAATTTCCTATTGAGAAACATGTTCACTTTTCATATGTAATACCATGCGATAAATTGGGTGACATCATTCTCGTAGATCTAGCTCGTTCCATTCATGAAAAAAGATACTTTGTGTAATACTTTTGTATTTGAACGCCACAATAGTCATTTATCTGCTGTGAGAACAACATATTTCTTCGTCCATAACGCTTGGCGACGAATTTGGCGAATTGTCGCCAACTTGGCAACTTTTCGAAATGTTGCCAAATTAACCAAAATCTCGCCAAATGGATAAAAATGACGCTAAATCAATGAAAAAGAGGACTAATTGTCGAAAATTCAATATCTTAGAAAGAATATTAGTATCTACTATAAGAGAAACCTATTACTTTCCTTATATACATAATGTATAAGGAAAGTATTGTGACGGGGTCGAAAATTCGAGTTTTCGACGGGAGAGCACGTTTCAAGCATCCCTGATCACGAATCAAACATTTTTGAAGTGATGTCTGTGTGTGTGTGTGTGTGTGTGTCAGTGAGTCTGTGGAGACGATAACTGACGAACGAATGGACCGATTCGAACCAAATTTGGTACAAAAACCACAATCCGTAAACACTGGAAGCCTATTGTTTTTATATGTAATCGAAAGTTCAGAACCCCCCTAAATTTTCGAATAAAATTTTGAAAAAATCGTCAAAAAATCAAAACCACTAATAAAGTTACGCAAATAGACATTTCTTATGGTAATTTTTCATTAGAAAACGATTGACATAAATTTTAGAACGCTAACATGAACCGTTCTCGAGATATTGCACATTTTTCAAAAAAAAATTATTAAAAAGTCATTTAAAATGAAAAAAATATATTTCCTATACAGAAACATGTTCACTTTTCATATGTCATACCATGCGATAAATTGGGTGACATCATTCTCGTGGATCTAGCTCGTTCCATTCATGAAAAAAGATACTTTGAGTAATACTTTTGCATTTGAACGCCAATTTATATGCTGTAAGAACAACTTATTTCTTCGTCCATAATGCTTGGCGAGATTTTGGCGACGAAATTGGCGGAATGTCGCCAGCTTGGCGACTTTTTGAAATGTTGCCAAATTAACGAAAATCTCGCCAAATGGATAAAAATGACGCTAAATCAATGAAAATGACGACTAATTGTCGAAAATTCAATATCTTGGAAAGGATATTAGTATCTACTAGAAGAGAAACCCATTTATTTTACTCTAAAAGTAGTAAATTCATTTCATTATATAAGGAAAGTCATGTGTTGCCCACATCAGATTTTTTTTTTACTGTAAAAGTAGTAAATTCATTACATTATATAAGGAAAGTCATTTGTTGCCCACATCAGATTTTTTTTAACTGTAAAAGTAGTAAATTCATTGCATTATATAAGGAAAGTCAAGTGTTGCCCACATCAGATTTTTCTTTTTATTGTCACAAATCACGTATAAAGTAAGCATTTAATTGATATGATTGAGCACACGTAGTCTTTTATTTTTAGATTTAACAATTTTTGAGGGCCATTTCGCAAAAAAAAGTCCGCTCCTTTTTCCCGAATCGTATCAGAATAACCTACAAGTGATTTATATACCAAATTTTGTTAAATGCTGTCCATTAGTTTTTAGCTAGAGTGGATAAAGGCAATTTTTGCAGGCTATTTCGCAAAGAAGGCAGATTCCTTTATTACGAATCGTACTAAAATCTAATGAACATCAATCAGGTTTTCCCACAAAAAACTTACCAAATTTTATGAAATTCGGTCCATTAGTTTTTCAGTTAGAGTGGATACAATATCCTCACAGACACACTGATACACCCTTACACACACAGACGTCTCCCTAAAAATAGTTTTCTCGTGTTCTAGAAGTCCCAAAACGTGTAGATCCATCGAAAATTCAAGTTCCGATCTTCGGCACGATTCCAATACTTTGAATACATATACACACACACACTCATATTATCTGTCTATCTGTGTATTATCTATGTATCTAAATTCCGTGCCTACGCAATTACAATAGTTGTGATTTTAAATGATCCCTAAACTTTTTTTATTATTTCTACAACGAAGCCTAATTTTAACTTATGAAGAATGCAAATATCTCAAGCTATTGTAAAGTGAGTTATGTAAGAATTGCTGAATTTTTTTTCAAGCAAAAGTATTGAGCCCTGGAGTCTGGAATACAAGTTATATGTATGAAATATTCATTGATTTTGCATGAAGAATCAGACGATTTATATTTCGATGAAGTTTTAAATATTTAAGTATAATAAATTACTGTAGTACTGTGCGAATATAAAAGATCACCACTGAATGTATATGTATATTTTGGGATGATTTTTTTCAAGATTTCACTCGAAAATATAGGGGGGTTCTGAACATTCGATTACGTTTAAAAACAATAAGCTTCCAGTATTCACGGATTGTGATTTTTGTACCAAATTTCATTCGAATCTCTCTATTCATTCGTGAGATATCGTCTCCACAGACTCACTGATACACACACACACACACACAGACATCACCTCAAAAATGTTTGATTCGTGACCAGGGATGCCTGAAACGTGCTCTGCCGTCAAAAACTCGAATTCGAATTTTCGACCCCGTTACAATACTTTCCTTATACATTATGTATATAAGGAAAGTAAAAATGTCGATAGCCATAAAACTGGTCTAAAAATACTGATACTGCCTAAAAATATATATCCTTTCTATATTACTGCATTCCATCAGAGAAGGCAGAGGACATGTGAAATATTTTAATTTTATTGCAGGACAAAAGAAATTGTAGCAGACATGGCAGAACATCAGAATTCGACTGAGGTAAGATGTTATTTTTCTGTTTAATGTTTTTGCGACTTATTTAATAACAAGAAAATGTATATTAATTTCTATTTTCTATGTGATTAACCTTTTGCTTACGGATGGGACAGCGTATCAATCCCAGACGGAGAACCTCCTAAAAAGATATGTATTTGACATGCTGTATCCCAAAGAGTTCCATCCCCCTTTGCAGTCATTGGCGTCCATGGAAGCCATTAGATTGGAAATATATATATATATATATATATATATATATATTAGAAATATGTAATAATAAAAAATCCAAGTAATATTAACATCACCATAGAAGCAAATTCACGGCCATACTGCCGATAGGAGAAGAGAACAGCACCAGCCCAAATTCGATGATTAGTTAGAATTAAATTCCTCCTCAGGTCTGAGTATTTAACTCTAACTAACCCAAACACATGCCTGTTTCAGATTGAGCAATAGTGCATTACTATAAATACTCTAACTCAGACTACAGGCATCAAAAATGAAGATAGGATACATTAAGGAAATTTGTATTACCATGCGGCTTGAACCCTTCTTCTTTTACCACGTGTATACACGATCAACTTCAACTCAACAGCTTATAGTATCTAGAAGCACCGGAATGAATAGGTCGAAATTATAGCAGGGAGGCAGTACGAACGTTCACAGTAATACTCCCAGACCCGTCCAGTGAGTCTAAGCTGGAGACCGGACAAGCAATTCAGAATATGAACATGTATCAAAAATGAAAATTCTTACTAAACAAGTAATTCATAGGAAAACTGGATAAACGAGAATGCCACTATACACCATTATAAGGGCGCTCAAATCGTAGTTTCAATGCTGGCTAAAGTTACAATTTTTTAACGAAAATAAAATTCAAAACATTAATAGTAATGCATCTTATTTTCCGATTTTTTTATTTTTATACCACCTCCTTAGACAAATTTGGTCAATCAGAAAATTTTTCTTTTTAATGCAACAAGATCATTAAAAAAACCCGCATATTTGTATCTTTCAAATTGAGAGAGTTATATTTAATTGAACATTTTGAACGGGGACCATATATCAAATTAGAAATGTAAATTTGTGACATATCACAAAAAAGTTAGAACTGGATGATAATACAGAGGATACCTAATAACCGCGTAGTGAGTACCACTGCTTTATATGATCTCTGTCTGTGTAATGATTTATTTAGAAGCATTTGTGATAAAAAATTTTGACATATACTAGCGTATTTTCGATCTAAACAATTTCCATCGTCAATTTGTTTATGATCCCTATTTTCACTGATGAACCAGGCTTTCACGTGGTATGGAAAAGTGACATAAGTCGGTTTTTTTCCTTTATCGTAATTCCGTTGATTTTAAGATACAGATATGCGGTTTTTTTAATGATCTTGTTGCATTAAAAATAGAAGTTTTCTGATTGATCCAATTTGTCTGGGGGTCGTATAAAAATTAAAAAAGTGTAGCTTTTCGAAAATTAATGGGAGGACTATTTCATTAACGTAGTCTTATTTCTTACCTTATTTTCAACATTTTTGCAATTTACAATGCCCACTTATCTCCAACAGGGAAAGAATTAAAGCAAGTTTCAATCATTTTGGGGCACCCTATATATATATATATATATATATATTTGAAATGTATATATAATAAGAGAAGTTTGAAAATCCAATGAACGAAAAGTAAGAAGATGTAACACGATAAACCTAACTTTTTAAAACACCCACAGAATAAAATATAATACAGCAAATCATCAATCAAATGGATAAAAAATACAAAACACAAGCTATCAAGTTACAGAAAATCAACAAAACTAAAAGGTGTGGAAACAAAAAAAGAAAAACTTAAACTAAATTCAACTATCTAACTGGCTTACAAAACAAAAGTAAAAATCAACTAATCCTCAAGTAAATGGAAAAAAAAAAAAAAAAATAAATATCGAATCAACAAGTCAATGAAAAATATATAATACAAAGGTATGGAATCGAAATAAGTATAACAAACGAAATCAAGCACAAACGCCATACACGTGGACGAGGCTCTAAGCCTAAATCATGAATTGTTAACCTCTACAAAAATCTAATCATGTCCAAGTTTTTTGTAGAAGCAAACACAAAAATGTATGTTTCTGAAGAAATAGATAGATTAAATCTATAAACTATTTCTACTTGGACGACATACATAAAGAAGGAATAAAAAAGAAAAAAGAAATACCTGGAAAAAGCACAGCGTATGTACAATCGATTCAATACAGGGAACACTGATAGAAGAGACCAGTGTTGCCATTCGTAAAGAAAAAATAAAAAAACATTTACTGTTGCCATTCATAAGAATTGAAAAACTGTGAAGCGAAATGTTAAGAAAAAGTATTAATATACAAAAAGAGCTACTAAAAGGAGGGGAAAATAATAGTAATGCTGAAGTGGGAAGTGAATGTAAAAAAAAAAAAAAAATACACAAGAGAATGGAGATGTCTGGCTAATATAAGATACTATGAAAAGAATTATATGATACTATGAAAAGAATTATAAAAATCCAGCTATTTTAAATTTTTTAACAATACTATTTACTAAATAAGAGGGATATTTATATAAATTACTAGTAATTTTGAGATTATTGATATGCATAGCATGAAATTTTTTATCAGATAATCTATAAATTCTAAAAAGCTGATTGAGTATAATATTTCTAAACAATTGAATCGAGTTACAGGAATTAAAAGGTAAGATTTTATTAATATTAAAATTATAAAAGTCTTTTTTATCATATAAATTTGTAACAATTCTATTAGAAGGATCAATAAAAAGATTTAAATCCAAAAAATTAACATTTTTACTAATAGTAGCTTCATTAGGAATTAATTCCAAATTGTCTGGATAGTAATCTATATCTATGAGATAATTTTCTGTATGTACTAAGCAAATCAGATCATCAACATATCTGTAAAAAGTATAATCTATTGAAGTAAATGACTTTTCATAATGATAAAGGTATAAATTAGCTAGCATACTGCTACTGCAGCCACCCTGTGGAACTCCTGAGACTTGTAAGTATAATTTATTTCCTTGAAAAATATAATTATTGAAAATAACAAAGTGAAGAAGTTTAGGAAAATTTATAAATTTAATTTGATTTGAAAGAGGTGTAATATAAGCATTATATAGAGCTAAAATTACATCATATAGATCAGATATCTTAATATTATTAAAAAGATCTTTAAAATCAAAAGTTTGAAATCCTATTATTTTTATAAGAGATGTTAATTTATTCTTTAATTCTTTACTATTATTTAGAATATGGTAATTATTGCTAGTCTGGCTTAAACTATTATTTATTAGATTTAAAGAATTTAGTAATAATTTACTCGCAGTAGTAGAATAAGTATTATGGCTACTAGTAACTGTCCTAAATTTAATAGGATTTTTATGAAATTTTGGAATAAGCACTATATAAGGAAATTTAAGATATTTATATTTAATATTTAAATCACTATACATATTGATAATTTTCAATTTAATACTATTGATGGAATGTAAATCAGGTTTAAAAAGACTATTACTTTTTAAATAATCTAACAGAAATTGAATATAAAATTTTTTACAGATAATAGCATAATTATTAGAGGCTTTATCAACATAGGTGATAACAAAGGATCTTTGTAAATCATTAATGGAATGTTTAATATTATCAATATTATATCAAGATCTAGACAATTTAATATCTCTAATAGCATTTTTAATTGATTCTAATATAGTAAATTTCCACATATTAAATGCCTCTAATGGCAGAGCGTATTTACAAGCTAATTTATATATATATTTATCAAGATCTAGATTAATTGATTTTAAAACTTTAAAAGAATTATTACAAGAAGGTATATATATACAGTAGTTTATGCATAATTTTCGATTAAAATATTTCAATTTTTATTTTTATATATATATGCTTGAGGATTAATTGATTTTTACATTTGTTTTGTACGCCAGTTAGATAGTTGAATTTTGTTTAAGTTTTTCTTTTTTTGTTTCCATACCTTTTAATTTGGTTGATTTTCTGTAACTTGATAGCTAGTGTTTTGTATTTTTAATCCATTTGATTGATGATTTGCTGTATTATATTTTATTCTGTGGGTGTTTTTAAAAAGTTAGGTTTATCGTGTTACATCTTCTTACTTTTCGTTCATTGGATTTTCAAACTTCTATTATTATTATATATATATATATATATATATATATAATCTTAGACATATATATATATATATATACACCGGTATTGGATTTCAATTTTTATTCCAAAAATCTGGAATTGATTGAAAATAAATGTGCAGAGGATGGATCGGTGAATTTTTTGGATATCACTATTAAGTACCAAAAAAATGGAAACGACAAGAGAACAAACAAGTTACGGCATAAAAATTAACCATATCATCAATTGGAAAACGAACCTTTCTAGATCTATTTTTAGAAATATACTTTTGGGACATTTCAAAAGAAACCAAATTTGCAACACTTTATCAAATGACTGCATATCCAGTAACAAGGCTATAATATCAGAGGCTATCAGAAATAATTATCCACTTAATCTCCTGAAGAAATATGATAATACATTTTTTAACGATAAAAATGAAACCAATTCATTCAAAAGGGATTTTGCTGGATTGGTATAATTTCTGCATATCACTTGGTAGTATTGGTGCGTTATAGTATATTGGTAGTATTGGTGCGGTTAGTATTATTGGTGCGTTTCTTGGCTTCCATTCTCGGTCGGTCTGTTTCTCCATTTTCGGGTGCTTCTGACTAGGCACGTATGGGGCATCAACCTTTGCAATGAATTGGTTCCGTGAGCGTTGCCCGGGCTGAAAAAGCTGCTTTAAACGGGAATGGGGAGTCGCAATCCTCCGCTGCCATTATATGCAATGCATTTGGTTTCCCCTCCTTTGAAAATCATCCATTTAATTGAATTCATTATATATATACACTATATGCAGAGTGTCCCGAAAACATTGACCTCGGCTTTTATTCCTTAAATATTAATCTTAGACACATATAATAAATTACAAAGTTGAGTAAAATAAGGTACAGAATTTTGTGAAATGCATAAAAAATTTCAGGGGATTAAATTTGAAAAATACAAAATCTAAAGTTTTATACGGCCTCCGTACAAAAACATTTCCAATGAGTAAAATGTGCCCCATACACATCAAATGCCCCATATACTAAATTTCAAGCCTCTATCACATTATAAAGGATATTTACAAATGACGCAACACAGAAATATGCATCATAGACAAATAATATATGCCTCATATCTTTAATGGATCTTTGGTATAGATGCAAAACATTTTGAACAAGCTTTGTAATCTTTGTGTAAAGTTATTATTTCTACACAGTGTAGATTCTTTTGTACCAATAAATAGCAAAATTATTATTTATCTAATCTTTGTTTTCTTTCGTAATTTGTCTACGACCCCTGAAACGTGTTCTGCCTATCTTTTCATATCTTTGGGACGTTTTATGATAAAATACTGAAATTTTGTACATCACCTTATTAGTGTATGGGGCACATTTTACTCATTGGAAATGTTTTTGTACGGGGTTCGTATAAAAATTTAAATTTTGTATTTCTTAAAATTTAATTCCCTTGAAAATTTTAATCGATTTCATAAAATTCTGTATACGCAACTTGTAATTTATTATACATGTCTAAGATCAATATTTAAGGAATAAAAGCTGAGGTCAATGTTTTTGGGAGAGCCTGTATATATATATATATATATATATATATATATATAATATAAATCTTATTATTGATTCTTCCAATAGAATTGCTACTAATTTATATGATAAAAAAGACTATTTTAATTTTAACATTAATAAAATCTTCCCATTTAATTCCTGCAACTCGATTCTATTGTTTAGAAATATTATACTTAATCAGCTTTTTAGAATTTATAGATTATCTGATAAAAAATGTCATGCTATACATATTAATAATCTAAAAATTACCAGCAATGGTATAGTTACCAGTAAATGGCATAGTTAAAAAATTTAGATTAGCTGGATTTTCATGAATTCTATTCATAGTTTTTTTATATTAGCCTAACATCTTCATACTCTTGTTTTAATAATATTTTATTTTTACATCCACTTAAACATTAGCCTTTCTATTATTAGCCCCTCCTTTATGAACCTCTGATTGTATATTATCACTTATTCTTACCTTTTCGCATTACTGTTATTTATTTCTTACGAATGGCAACAGTAGATCATTTCTTTTTCCTTTGAGAATGGCAGCACTGGAAGAGTTTTGGAGAAATGAACAAATCCATGATTTAGGCCTAGCTCTTGTCCACATGTATGGCATTAATGCTTGGATTTCATCTCTTTTTCTTTTATCGATTCCATACCATTGATTTTTGATGATTTTCTTTAACTTGATGATTCGAAATTAGTATTTTTTAGTAAATTAGTATTTTCAATTTGATTGAAGATTTGTTGATTTATACTTTTATTTCGTAAGCTTGTTAGAAAGTTAGATTTTTAGAGTTACAGCTTCTCACTTTTCTTTCATTGGACTTTCAAACTTTTATTATATATATATATATATATATATAATTTACAAATGTAAAGTATTCTGAGATAGCTACATGAAAAAAATTTCTCATACGTAAAATATGCAAACATGGCGCTAAGCTGCCCTTGTACACATTTACAAATATATTTTCCAAAAAGAATACCTAAGTACAGAAAAGCAAAAGATGAATGTGAAAAACGAAAAGTATCACAAATGGCCGGGGGGAGTTGTGATCCCCACTCTCCGGTTAAGCAATGCTTTATGCCATGGCGACACTCCCGGAAGCCGAAACTTATACATGGAATGGCCTTAATACATCAAAATTGTATTTTTGAATTTTTGCTGTTCGGTAATTGATGGTATTAAGGCCATTCCATGTATAAGTATCGGCTTCCGGGAGTGTCGCCATGGCATAAAGCATTGCTTAACCGGAGAGTGGGGGTCACAACTCCCCCCGGCCATTTGTGATACTTTTCGTTTTTCACATTCATCTTTTGCTTTTCTGTACTTAGGTATTCTTTTTGGAAAAATATATATATATATATATATATATATATATATATATATATATATATATTTCAAAAAAATGTATTTGATACCAGTTTATTATTTTTTATTACAAAACCCGCAAAATTTCAGCTTATATCAAGTTTTCTAACTGCCAGTGCAATTACCAGTTATGTTATCTCAGCTATCACTGGATTTATCGATGCTTGTTTCTGTAATGAGGGCACAGAAAAGCACCCAAGGAGCTGTCGGAGCGGGATTCCGCTCGACACGGCCGACCGGAGAATTCTAACTTTCTCCAAATTTTGTATATCCAGATCCGAAACTCCACCCGTCTGTGAGTGAAATTCACAGATGACTTGCACACATAAAACCAAAAGACAAACCCTTACCTTGAAGGTCTTCTTCTTCCGCTGGAAACATAAGTAAATATACTAATACAAACACAAATCAATACTCCTTAAATCTTTACTAAATCCATACTTTATTAATCAATCAATTTATATTTATAATAGGAGCTACCAACATTATACAGGAACTGGATTTATCAGCCAGTCTCCGCACTGGACTCAGGGAATCATGATATAAAATTTAATAACCACCAGTTAAAAGAAACAATTTCCAAAACGTAATAAATGTGGCTAAAGTAATAAATTTATCATTTAACATAACTACAGTTTAGGTATGGTCTCAACAAGGAGCAACCGCACTCGAAGCCTTCTTTCGAATTTAGAAATACCAAAAGTAAATATATTTTATTTCATATAAAAAAGATGTTAAATTAAGTCGAGAAGTCAAATTAAAGATCTTAAGTTTGTTCCAATTTACGTGAATGTTCTCCTACGGAAAACTGATCCATGGAAGAACACTCTTACCTCCGACATCGGAGATGCTGAAAGATCGTTACCAACATCCACTTTGAAACCTCGGCTATGCCGTTCCATGAAAACCGGCTCTCTTTTAGCAAATAATAGGCTGAGACTCGGTCAGGGCTCCGCTTCATTTTGTCCACGACATCCAACATCTCGACCCGGCACAGAGACCTCGGGTCAGAACCGTTCTTCAACGTCGATGCTCAGCAGGTAGACGGGCTCCTCCACGATGATCGGCGGCAACACCTCCCCATGCCCACGAAGTTCAGAGACCGGAATGGTATCAGGTCTCCAACTTCGAGGTGGGTAACATAATAAAATTACGATCCGGACTAGCCCAGAGACATGGGTAGCCAGATAGGGAATGTGCGCCCCGAATCAACAAACATGTCCTTTTTATGCACCAGGGGCCAATTCCAGCCCCGCCAATCGAAATTTTCTTTATTTCAAAAACTTTCCAGGGAACGCCTTCATAGCCTCGACGAAGGGTCCCAAACTCCAACAGTTCGAAAATCAACCTCCGCCACGATGTCTCTATACTTCACCAGCACAAACACTTGAATATGAAAATTCTGCATGCTATTGCACCATCCAGCCGCGTGCAGAGCCAACCGCTTCTACACCACATCCGCTTGCCTAGGAAAACGATGACCCTGAAACTAACGGCTCAAAAAGACCAGCCTCGAGTACGATCGCACAACACTTATTAAATTAAAAATGGCTAAGAATATTCGATTTGATTTTAAATGCAAAAGGTGTTTTTGATATTAAACATAGAATTGACGAGAGGGTGTTCAACAGGATAAAACAAATAATTATATAGATAAATATGCATGCAATAAATATAGAAACAGATTACAGAAGTTACAATTTCACTCGAGTGGTGCGAGGATCTCAAACCTCGACACCACACTCCTCCGGACCTCCCGGGAGAAATTTAAGAGCGCAGCGAGTAAATTTTTCAGAAAAAATCCAGTAGGTGCAAGTAGGTATCAGGTCCTTGAAGTCCTAGGTACCTTCAAGAAAATTTTCAGCAAAAATTTTGAAGGGTGCAGCTAATCAAACTACACCAAAAAGTTCTTGACACGTACACCATCCCATATGGGCGCATGTCAAAGAACCAGGGCCAAAAGGAACCTAAAAGTGACTGCAATTCAGTCGAAAATCCAAATATCTACCCGCCCTTTATAAAAATTCACATTATGTGAAAAACCAATTACAGATTAAATTTAACTCCAAAGATCAAAATTAATTATATACGTAACAACCCATACATGGTAAAGTGTGAATGAAAAATGCGCAAATAGCTTTTTCTTCCTTATTGCAGAGATTAAAAATAATTCTTCATATATTTTACAATATTATTGATGTGTTAACTTTTGAAAATAAATACCTAGTGTTTTTTTCCGATCTACGCGAAGATGTAAGGTAACTATTTGGACGATCAGGGCATTGCCGCCCAATTGGGATCACGTGTGTGTATCGCATCCAAATATAAAGAGAGGGTTAAAATTGACAGCCAAAGAGACTTCAATGGTGTTATTACACAGGACAATTTTTGTTGCCGAAGTTCGGCAATTCTGCACGTCAATCATACTTTAGGCTCCTCCTCTTTAACAGGCCCCTTCTTTCTAATGTCGCCGATTTAATTTAGAAAGCATTCTTTGGTGTGTTTTTCGTATAATTTGAATCTTTTATATCCTAAAGGTGTCTATAATTTGTTAAAAGTTCTATTATTATTTTTCCATCTCTAGACTTTAGAAATTCCTCCGGCAATGATACTTTAGGCCCCGCCTTTCTCAAACGCTCCTCCTTTTTAATACCACCGAGTTCATTCCAAGAAGCATTATTTAGTGGGTTTTTTTTTTCGTATAATGTGGATATGTTATATCCCACACGTATCTGTAATTTGGTAGAAGTTCTATTAATTTTTACATCTCCAGATTCTAACGTAATTGAGCTGCTTCGACGTGTTTGCATTAAAAGTCGCCATCGCCATCTTGAATACAAATGAGGAGAGGAAAGGCGAAGCGTAGTGACGTCCAATTTTATCGTCCTCTGATTGGTTCGCTGCTCAGAAATTGAGCAATTTTTATTGCTGATCACGAACGAATTGCGGCAATTCGGCGGCAAGATTTCTTCCCATTGAAATGTATGGTGTTGCTGAAAAATTGCTGGAAGAATTGCTCCGTGTAATAACACCATAAAACGCAATAGCGGCCGATCGATTATAGGAAGGGATTGTGGAATATAAACTTCATATGTTCAGAATCAAACTCAAATTTTGGTATTGTATCTTGTCGTTTCAAAGATCAGTACAAATAACCCAAATTAGTATGTTTCTGAAATTTTTTATTTTTTGTGCTTTGCCAAGAAGAAACACAATTGCTTAGCGTTTAAAATTTGCAAGATTTAAATGTTTTCATTTTGCAGCAAAACTGCGTTGTTTTGAAATAAGTATTTGCATTTTCCTTGTAATCTTGAAAAACATTCTGTTCCTAAACTTGCAGTCTTGTGGATGAACTTGTTAGTCAACAATGATTTTGCTGTTTGTTTATGGATAAAATCATACTTGCATATTGAACTTAAATTATCCAATCCTTTTCACTGTAGAGTAAAATGACATATACTGAAAATTTCATATAATTCGCATATGTTTATGTTTTTTCAGCTCAAAAAACGGGATGACATCAGACCAGTTCTTGAAGATCGCACAATGGATGTTCTTTGCAAAAAAGTTGATGAAAAGTGCACAATAGACGATAACAATGCTACTATGTTCCTTCCCAATGTTTTTCAACTTGTGGAAAGTGAATTGCCACTTCGTGAAGCAGATAACTGTGACGAACTCTCTGGGGTTTTTCTTTTCAGACAAATTCTTTCACAATGTTACAACATCATAAAGTGCCTATTTTGCCGGGATAAAAATTTCCAAACTATTGCTTTACTTGAAACGCATTATCATTCCATTCACGAACTTGCTGTCGACAGAAAAACAACATCATTTAATGAAAACATTGTTTTTGTTGCTGTTCCATCCGATGTAATTGAAGAAACTGTCGTGAGGTCTCCGTGTCTCTTCTGTGAAACCACTCTGAAAACTTTTTCTGAAACCCTTGATCATTATTCCAGTGCTCATAATAAGATTGTTAGACAACTGCCTGAATCTGATTTACTTGAAATTGGCAATTTTTTCTACTGTGGTTTATGTAACCATCCATCAGTAGATTTTAATGTTCATCTTCGACATATGAAAGATATGCATAAGATGTCAAAATCAGTTTTGTCGAATGAAAAAAAATGAACTGATGTTGAAAAGGAATAATTTGAAAAGCAATAAAACTATTTATTTCAAAAATATTTTGTGTATTTTCTGAAAACTTAATTATACTAGCCTAAGTAAGTGACATTACAGTCAGTCTCTTAATTACAATATTATCAAATATGAACGTATTCGGCATGAAACATCTTTTGATTCTTCAGTTCATTCAATAAGCCAGACTAAACAGTTAGAAATAAAAATATATAGAATTATTTTGCGTTATGTCACTTGATTAGAATTAGAACTAATTTGAATTATATTGCAGTAGGATATTTCTGACATGTATGTATTCTGGCAGAATCTTTGTTTATTACATGGATAGCATCTTTCTAGCTGTCAATTTTAACATAATTTCATAAATAAAAAATCTGATGTGGACAACACATGACTTTCCTTATATAGTGCAATGAATTTACTACTTTTACAGTTAAAAAAAAATGTTACTCTTATAGTAGATACATATATTCTTTCCAAGATATTGAATTATCTTCAATTAGTCGTCATTTTCATTGATTTAGCGTCATTTTTATCAATTTGGCGAGATTTTTGTTAATTTGACAACAATTAAAAACATCGCCAAGTTGGCGACATCCCGCTAAATTCGTCGCCAAAATATCACCAAGCGTTATGGACGGAGAAATATGTTATTCTTACAGCAGATAATATAAATGACTATTGGCGTGCAAATACAAAAGTATTACTTAAAGTATCTTTTTTCATGAATGGAACGAGCTAGATCCACGAGAATGATGTCACCCATTTTATCGCCTTGCATTACATATGAAAAGTGCACATGTTTCTCAATAGGAATTTTTTTTTTTTTTTTATATAACTTTTTGATAATTTTTTCGAAAATTGTGCAATATCTCGAGAACGGTTCATGTTATCGGTCTAAAATTTGTCAATCGTTTTCTAATAAAACATTACATAAAAATGTCTATTTGGGTAACTTTATTAGCTGTTTTGATTTTTTGATGATTTCACTCGAAAATTTAGGAGAGTTCTGAACATTCGATTGTATTTGAAAACAATAGGCTTCCAGTATTCACGGATTATGATTTTTATACCAAATTTCATTCGAATCGCTACATTCGTTCATGAGATACAGATTCACTGACATTGGGTGATCCACAGATTCACTGACACACACACACACAGATATCACCTCAAAAATGTTTGATTCGTGATCAGGGATGCTTGAAACGTGCTCTCCCGTCGAAAACTCGAATTCGAATTTTTAACCCCGTCACAATACTTTCCTTATACATTACGTATATAAGGAAAGTAAAAAGCATTAATTCATAAATATGAATAACTGAGATAAATTTCGAAATCCCAGGATTTTGACTCTTTTAATCATGAGATTTCAGGGTCAGTTTTTGGGTTAGGATCCCAGGAAATCTCTAATAGGATCATTAAGGTAAGTTTTACTGTGATTTCTTTTTATGATAAAATGTTTAGATATCTTATGATCATGTGTTTTTTTTTTATCCTTAGTTATTTTAAATGGATATATGGAACTATGGAATGAGGATATTTTAAATGATATTAATGAAAAGCTTAAACACTGAAGAAAAAAAAAAATAAATAAAAATAAAGTTATGGATTTTGTCGCATGGGTGGTGGTGGGGACAATCTTTAAAAAAAAAGAAAACTTTTTTGGCTGAGCAGCATTGTTATTTCTTAAATACTAAATTCACATTCAACATCATCAGTCTCAAAAATACTTTCATTTGCGATGCAATACTAAAAATCTCATGTGGGCAGCATATGACTTTCCCTGCAGACTTATATCCACGTTCTTTTTTTTTTAAATTAAATTTAATGCACTTTTAATTCAATTTTAGTTCTCATTTCGTAATTGGACTTATTTTCAAAGATGGCGCACAGAGCATACGAAAAAACTAAAATATCTCGAGAACGGCTAGTCCTAGTGTAATAGGGTTGGTCTTATTCTTTTCGTCGTTAAAAATTACGTATAAAACAAGCATTTAATAGATATATTTGAGCATACGTATTTTTTTTATTTTAGATTTTGACGATTTTTGAAGGGCTCTTTTGCAAAACAAGGCAGGTTATTTTTTTCCGAATCGTACCAAAATCTAATCAGCACCAGGGTGACCCACACGCTACTTATTTACCAAATTTTGTAAAATTCGGTCCATTAGTTTTTCAGCTAGAGTGAATACAGACTTTCCCGGGCAATCTCACAAAAAAAAGGCGGGTTCTTTTATCCCGAATTGTACCCAAAAGTAATCAAAACCAAATTCGCCCACAAGTGACTTACCTACCAAATTTTATGAAATTCGGTCAATTAGTTTTTTAGTTAGAGTGGATACAATATCTGTACAGACAGACAGACACACACGCAGACATCACGCTAAAAATAGTTTTTTCGTATTCTAGAGGTCTCGAAACGGGTAGATCCGTCGAAAACTCGAGTTGCGATTTTCGGTATGATTCCAATACTTTCCCTATACATTACCATGTATTGTAGAGAAAGTAAACATGCAGACAAACGGATACAACTTCATTTATGTAAAACAAAAAATAGAGGAGCATACCTCTATAAAAAAAAAACATAAGAGCAGCTGATCCCTGCTGTGAGTACACATCAAAGGGATGCCTTTCCTAGGGTTGCAGGTACAGAAATCCCCAGAATTTCACGGTTCACAAACAGAATAAAATCACTTTACAAATTAATTTTCAAGAACCCCCCTTAGAATATTATTTTTCATCTTAAAATTTCATTATTACTTTTAACGTCATTAAACTAAACCAAACTTTGTTAACTCTACAAGGTTGCGGGCGCGGCAGCCCAGTGGTTAGCGCGCGGGAATTGCACTCGGTAGGCCCGGGTTCGATTCCCGCTACTGCCAAAACTGCCGCCGTGTTCACACGGAGTACGATCACGTTAAACATGTGGGTCCGTATGTCCTTCCGAGAGGTTGGTGGTAGGGGAAGGAGGGTACGGTCCCTGTGGATGCCTCCCCCACTGGGTTCCGGTCTGAATTGGGTGCCACTTCCTGCCCTTCGAAATAGTTACCTTACACCTTTCTGGTAAGTCGGATAGTCTGGGTCTCAACAACAACTTCACGGGGTTATGGCGCCAGCGAGTCTGCTATGGTCAGAATTTTCAAAGGTAGCGAACAGGCTGGTCGCCGAAGGCGGCCAGTAAATAATAAAAGGCAATGTCTGCCTTTCTGTGTGACTGTGTTATACACTATAGCCTCAGCGACCGCGCGTCGCAGAGCTACGAAATTTGGGAGCTACGAATTTTCTCCTTGAGAGCTACGAATTGAGAGCTACGAATTTTCTCCTTCCGAGAGGTTGGTGGTAGGGGAAGGAGGGTACGGTCCCTGTGGATGCCTCCCCCATTTGGGTGCCACTTCCTGCCCTTCGAAATAGTTACCTTACACCTTTCTGGTAAGACGGAAAGTCTGGGTCTCAACAACAACTTCACGGTTTTATGGCGCCAGCGAGTCTGCTATGGTCAGAATTTTCAAAGGTAGCGAACAGGCTGGTCGCCGAAGGCGGACAGTAAATAATAAAAGGCAATGTCTGCCTTTCTGTGTGACTGTGTTATACACTATAGCCTCAGCGACCGCGCGTCGCAGAGCTACGAAATTTGGCAATCGGAGTCCCGGGGGGGGGGGGGGAGGTGACACGTGAAAACCTATTTTTAAAATTTGAATTATTTTCTTTTTTATTTAACGTTTTATGCGATTTTGACCGTTTTTTTGCCCCTTTTCCTCCACCATCCAGACGTCGTAGAAAAAACAAACAAATCACACGACCGGAAAGAGCAGACAAAAATGTATCAATTTCAAATCTCAGGGACAAATTCTAATATTTTTTAAAGATTTTTAAACAAAAGTCACTTTTGGCTAAAAGAAAAAAAAAACGAACTTCCGTTTTTAAATCCTCGCGTTGGGAAAAGTACCGACGATTTCAACTTATAATTTACATTTTTAGAAAGCTCAAAGATCAGGCATTCTTATAAGCCCAATCTCAAGAAATAATAAGAAATAGCCGCAGGATCCGGATTTTAAGGAAGTCATGATTTTCAATTTCTCGGCGAAAGAAGTTTGATTTTTAACCCACACGCGCGCGCAGACGAACGGTGTTGCTATGACGACGGTTTTTGGCCTAAGGACAATTAAAAATCGAATTAGTGTTTGGTGATATCTGGCTGATATATTTGGGCCATGCTCTTGATACCCATGCGAATATTTGCATGGGTATTAAATTATATTTGCAAATGTCATCAGTGATTGCTTTTATACGTGTTTTGGCCTAGGGACAATTAAAAGCCGAATTAGTGTTTGCTTTTTATAAGGTTTTTGGCTCATTATACTGGATTGAATTGTGGCGATGTATTGTTTACATCGGGTGGTGGTTAGGACCATAATGAAAAAATCTGATGTGGGCAACACATGACTTTCCTTATATAATGTAATGAGTTTACTACTTTTACAGTAAAAAAAAGGGTTTTTCTTATAGTAGATACTAATATTCTTTCCAAGATATTGAATTTTCGACAATTAGTTGTCATTTTCATTGATTTAGCGTCATTTTTATCCATTTTGCAAGATTTTCGTTAATTTTTTGGCAACATTTCAAAAAGTCGCCAAGTTGTCGACATTCCGAAAGTATTACTTAAAGTCTCTTTTTTCATGAATGGAACAAGCTAGATCCACGAGAATGATGTCACCCAATTTATCGCATGGTATTACATATAAAAAGTGAAGATGTTTCTCAATAGGAAATTTTTTTATTTTATATGACTTTTTGATAATTTTTTTTAAAAATGTACAATATCTCGAGAATGGTTCATGTTAGCGTTCTAAAATTTATGTCAATCGTTTTCTAATGAAAAATTACATAAGAAATGTCTATTTGCGTAACTTTGTTAGCGGTTTTGATTTTTTGACGATTTTTTCAAAATTCTATTCGAAAATTTAGGGGAGTTCTGAACATTCGATTACGTATAAAATCAATAGGCTTTCAGTGTTTACGGATTATGATTTTTGTACCAAATTTTGTTCGAATCGGTCCATTCGTTCGTCAATTATATTCTCCACACACACACACACACACATACTTTCACACACAGACATCACTTCAAAAATATTTGATTCATGATCAGGGATGCTTGAAAAGTGCTTTCCCGTCGAAAACTCGAATTCGAATTTTCGAATTCGAAGAAGATCGCACAATGGATGTTCTTTGCAAAAAAGTTGATGAAAAGTGCACAATAGACGATAACAATGCTACTATGTTCCTTCCCAATGTTTTTCAACTTGTGGAAAGTGAATTGCCACTTCGTGAAGCAGATAACTGTGACGAACTCTCTGGGGGTTTTTCTTTTCAGACAAATTCTTTCACAATGTTACAACATCATAAAGTGCCTATTTTGCCGGGATAAAAATTTCCAAACTATTGCTTTACTTGAAACGCATTATCATTCCATTCACGAACTTGCTGTCGACAGAAAAACAACATCATTTAATGAAAACATTGTTTTTGTTGCTGTTCCATCCGATGTAATTGAAGAAACTGTCGTGAGGTCTCCGTGTCTCTTCTGTGAAACCACTCTGAAAACTTTTTCTGAAACCCTTGATCATTATTCCAGTGCTCATAATAAGATTGTTAGACAACTGCCTGAATCTGATTTACTTGAAATTGGCAATTTTTTCTACTGTGGTTTATGTAACCATCCATCAGTAGATTTTAATGTTCATCTTCGACATATGAAAGATATGCATAAGATGTCAAAATCAGTTTTGTCGAATGAAAAAAAATGAACTGATGTTGAAAAGGAATAATTTGAAAAGCAATAAAACTATTTATTTCAAAAATATTTTGTGTATTTTCTGAAAACTTAATTATACTAGCCTAAGTAAGTGACATTACAGTCAGTCTCTTAATTACAATATTATCAAATATGAACGTATTCGGCATGAAACATCTTTTGATTCTTCAGTTCATTCAATAAGCCAGACTAAACAGTTAGAAATAAAAATATATAGAATTATTTTGCGTTATGTCACTTGATTAGAATTAGAACTAATTTGAATTATATTGCAGTAGGATATTTCTGACATGTATGTATTCTGGCAGAATCTTTGTTTATTACATGGATAGCATCTTTCTAGCTGTCAATTTTAACATAATTTCATAAATAAAAAATCTGATGTGGACAACACATGACTTTCCTTATATAGTGCAATGAATTTACTACTTTTACAGTTAAAAAAAAATGTTACTCTTATAGTAGATACATATATTCTTTCCAAGATATTGAATTATCTTCAATTAGTCGTCATTTTCATTGATTTAGCGTCATTTTTATCAATTTGGCGAGATTTTTGTTAATTTGACAACAATTAAAACATCGCCAAGTTGGCGACATCCCGCTAAATTCGTCGCCAAAATATCACCAAGCGTTATGGACGGAGAAATATGTTATTCTTACAGCAGATAATATAAATGACTATTGGCGTTCAAATACAAAAGTATTACTTAAAGTATCTTTTTTCATGAATGGAACGAGCTAGATCCACGAGAATGATGTCACCCATTTTATCGCCTTGCATTACATATGAAAAGTGCACATGTTTCTCAATAGGAATTTTTTTTTTTTTTTATATAACTTTTTGATAATTTTTTCGAAAATTGTGCAATATCTCGAGAACGGTTCATGTTATCGGTCTAAAATTTATGTCAATCGTTTTCTAATAAAACATTACATAAAAATGTCTATTTGGGTAACTTTATTAGCGGTTTTGATTTTTTGATGATTTCACTCGAAAATTTAGGAGAGTTCTGAACATTCGATTGTGTTTGAAAACAATAGGCTTCCAGTATTCACGGATTATGATTTTTATACCAAATTTCATTCGAATCGCTACATTCGTTCATGAGATACAGATTCACTGACATTGGGTGATCCACAGATTCACTGACACACACACACACAGATATCACCTCAAAAATGTTTGATTCGTGATCAGGGATGCTTGAAACGTGCTCTCCCGTCGAAAACTCGAATTCGAATTTTTAACCCCGTCACAATACTTTCCTTATACATTACGTATATAAGGAAAGTAAAAATCATTAATTCATAAATATGAATAACTGAGATAAATTTCGAAATCCCAGGATTTTGACTCTTTTAATCATGAGATTTCAGGGTCAGTTTTTGGGTTAGGATCCCAGGAAATCTCTAATAGGATCATTAAGGTAAGTTTTACTGTGATTTCTTTTTATGATAAAATGTTTAGATATCTTATGATCATGTGTTTTTTTTTTTATCCTTAGTTAATTTAAATGGATATATGGAACTATGGAATGAGGATATTTTAAATGATATTAATGAAAAGCTTAAACACTGAAGAAATAAAAAAATAAATAAAAATAAAGTTATGGATTTTGTCGCATGGGTGGTGGTGGGGACAATCTTTAAAAAAAAAAGAAAACTTTTTTCGCTGAGCAGCATTGTTATTTCTTAAATACTAAATTCACATTCAACATCATCAGTCTCAAAAATACTTTCATTTGCGATGCAATACTAAAAATCTCATGTGGGCAGCATATGACTTTCCCTGCAGACTTATATCCACGTTCTTTTTTTTTTAAATTAAATTTAATGTACTTTTAATTCAATTTTAGTTCTCATTTCGTAATTGGACTTATTTTCAAAGATGGCGCACAGAGCATACGAAAAAACTAAAATATCTCGAGAACGGCTAGTCCTAGTGTAATAGGGTTGGTCTTATTCTTTTCGTCGTTAAAAATTACGTATAAAACAAGCATTTAATAGATATATTTGAGCATACGTAATTTTTTTATTTTAGATTTTGACGATTTTTGAAGGGCTATTTTGCAAAACAAGGCAGGTTATTTTTTTCCGAATCGTACCAAAATCTAATCAGCACCAGGGTGACCCACACGCTACTTATTTACCAAATTTTGTAAAATTCGGTCCATTAGTTTTTCAGCTAGAGTGAATACAGACTTTCCCGGGCAATCTCACAAAAAAAAAGGCGGGTTCTTTTATCCCGAATTGTACCCAAAAGTAATCAGCACCAAATTCGCCCACAAGTGACTTACCTACCAAATTTTATGAAATTCGGTCAATTAGTTTTTTAGTTAGAGTGGATACAATATCTGTACAGACAGACAGACACACACGCAGACATCACGCTAAAAATAGTTTTTTCGTATTCTAGAGGTCTCGAAACGGGTAGATCCGTCGAAAACTCGAGTTGCGATTTTCGGTATGATTCCAATACTTTCCCTATACATTACCATGTATTGTAGAGAAAGTAAACATGCAGACAAACGGATACAATTTCATTTATGTAAAACAAAAAATAGAGGAGCATACCTCTATAAAAAAAAAACATAGGAGCAGCTGATCCCTGCTGTGAGTACACATCAAAGGGATGCCTTTCCTAGGGTTGCAGGTACAGAAATCCCCAGAATTTCACGGTTCACAAACAGAATAAATTCACTTTACAAATTAATTTTCAAGAACCCCCCTTAGAATATTATTTTTCATCTTAAAATTTCATTATTAGTTTTAACGTCATTAAACTAAACCAAACTTTGTTAACTCTACAAGGTTGCGGGCGCGGCAGCCCAGTGGTTAGCGCGCGGGAATTGCACTCGGTAGGCCCGGGTTCGATTCCCGCTACTGCCAAAACTGCCGCCGTGTTCACACGGAGTACGATCACGTTAAACATGTGGGTCCGTATGTCCTTCCGAGAGGTTGGTGGTAGGGGAAGGAGGGTACGGTCCCTGTGGATGCCTCCCCCACTGGGTTCCGGTCTGAATTGGGTGCCACTTCCTGCCCTTCGAAATAGTTACCTTACACCTTTCTGGTAAGTCGGATAGTCTGGGTCTCAACAACAACTTCACGGGGTTATGGCGCCAGCGAGTCTGCTATGGTCAGAATTTTCAAAGGTAGCGAACAGGCTGGTCGCCGAAGGCGGCCAGTAAATAATAAAAGGCAATGTCTGCCTTTCTGTGTGACTGTGTTATACACTATAGCCTCAGCGACCGCGCGTCGCAGAGCTACGAAATTTGGGAGCTACGAATTTTCTCCTTGAGAGCTACGAATTGAGAGCTACGAATTTTCTCCTTCCGAGAGGTTGGTGGTAGGGGAAGGAGGGTACGGTCCCTGTGGATGCCTCCCCCATTTGGGTGCCACTTCCTGCCCTTCGAAATAGTTACCTTACACCTTTCTGGTAAGACGGAAAGTCTGGGTCTCAACAACAACTTCACGGGGTTATGGCGCCAGCGAGTCTGCTATGGTCAGAATTTTCAAAGGTAGCGAACAGGCTGGTCGCCGAAGGCGGACAGTAAATAATAAAAGGCAATGTCTGCCTTTCTGTGTGACTGTGTTATACACTATAGCCTCAGCGACCGCGCGTCGCAGAGCTACGAAATTTGGCAATCGGAGTCCCGGGGGGGGGGGGGAGGTGACACGTGAAAACCTATTTTTAAAATTTGAATTATTTTCTTTTTTATTTAACGTTTTATGCGATTTTGACCGTTTTTTTGCCCCTTTTCCTCCACCATCCAGACGTCGTAGAAAAAAAAACAAATCACACGACCGGAAAGAGCAGACAAAAATGTATCAATTTCAAATCTCAGGGACAAATTCTAATATTTTTTAAAGATTTTTAAACAAAAGTCACTTTTGGCTAAAAGAAAAAAAAACGAACTTCCGTTTTTAAATCCTCGCGTTGGGAAAAGTACCGACGATTTCAACTTATAATTTACATTTTTAGAAAGCTCAAAGATCAGGCATTCTTATAAGCCCAATCTGGTCAAGAAATAATAAGAAATAGCCGCAGGATCCGGATTTTAAGGAAGTCATGATTTTCAATTTCTCGGCGAAAGAAGTTTGATTTTTAACCCACACGCGCGCGCAGACGAACGGTGTTGCTATGACGACGGTTTTGGGCCTAAGGACAATTAAAAATCGAATTAGTGTTTGGTGATATCTGGCTGATATATTTGGGCCATGCTCTTGATACCCATGCGAATATTTGCATGGGTATTAAATTATATTTGCAAATGTCATCAGTGATTGCTTTTATACGTTTTTTGGCCTAGGGACAATTAAAAGCCGAATTAGTGTTTGCTTTTTATAAGGTTTTTGGCTCATTATACTGGATTGAATTGTGGCGATGTATTGTTTACATCGGGTGGTGGTTAGGACCATAATGAAAAAATCTGATGTGGGCAACACATGACTTTCCTTATATAATGTAATGAGTTTACTACTTTTACAGTAAAAAAAAAGCTTTTTTCTTATAGTAGATACTAATATTCTTTCCAAGATATTGAATTTTCGACAATTAGTCGTCATTTTCATTGATTTAGCGTCATTTTTATCCATTTTGCAAGATTTTCGTTAATTTTTTGGCAACATTTCAAAAAGTCGCCAAGTTGTCGACATTCCGAAAGTATTACTTGAAGTCTCTTTTTTCATGAATGGAACAAGCTAGATCCACGAGAATGATGTCACCCAATTTATCGCATGGTATTACATATAAAAAGTGAAGATGTTTCTCCATAGGAAATTTTTTTATTTTATATGACTTTTTGATAATTTTTTTTAAAAATGTACAATATCTCGAGAATGGTTCATGTTAGCGTTGTAAAATTTATGTCAATCGTTTTCTAATGAAAAATTACATAAGAAATGTCTATTTGCGTAACTTTGTTAGCGGTTTTGATTTTTTGACGATTTTTTCAAAATTCTATTCGAAAATTTAGGGGAGTTCTGAACATTCGATTACGTATAAAATCAATAGGCTTTCAGTGTTTACGGATTATGATTTTTGTACCAAATTTTGTTCGAATCGGTCCATTCGTTCGTCAATTATATTCTCCACACACACACACACACACACACACACACACACACACACACACATACTTTCACACACAGACATCACTTCAAAAATATTTGATTCATGATCAGGGATGCTTGAAACGTGCTTTCCCGTCGAAAACTCGAATTCGAATTTTCGAATTCGAAGAAGATCGCACAATGGATGTTCTTTGCAAAAAAGTTGATGAAAAGTGCACAATAGACGATAACAATGCTACTATGTTCCTTCCCAATGTTTTTCAACTTGTGGAAAGTGAATTGCCACTTCGTGAAGCAGATAACTGTGACGAACTCTCTGGGGTTTTTCTTTTCAGACAAATTCTTTCACAATGTTACAACATCATAAAGTGCCTATTTTGCCGGGATAAAAATTTCCAAACTATTGCTTTACTTGAAGCGCATTATCATTCCATTCACGAACTTGCTGTCGACAGAAAAACAACATCATTTAATGAAAACATTGTTTTTCTTGCTGTTCCATCCGATGTATCTGAAGAAACTGTCGTGAGGTCTCCGTGTCTCTTCTGTGAAACCACTCTGAAAACTTTTTCTGAAAAACTTGATCATTATTCCAGTGCTCATAATAACATTGTTAGACAACTGCCTGAATCTGATTTACTTGAAATTGGCAATTTTTTCTACTGTGGTTTATGTAACCATCCATCAGTAGATTTTAATTTTCATCTTCGACATATGAAAGATATGCATAAGATGTCAAAATCAGTTTTGTCGAATGAAAAAAAACGAACTGATGTTGAAAAGGAATAATTTGAAAAGCAATAAAACTATTTATTTCAAAAATATTTTGTGTATTTTCTAAAAACTTAATTATACTAGCCTAAGTAAGTGACATTACAGTCAGTCTCTTAATTATAATATTATCAAATATGAACGTATTCGGCATGAAACATCTTTTGATTCTTCAGTTCATTCAATAAGCCAGACTAAACAGTTAGAAATAAAAATATATAGAATTATTTTGCGTTATGTCACTTGATTAGAATTAGAACTAATTTGAATTATATTGCAGTATGATATTTCTGACATGTATGTATTCTAGCAGAATCTTTGTTTATTACATGGATAGCATCTTTCTAGCTGTCAATTTTAACATAATTTCATAAATAAAAAATCTGATGTGGACAACACATGACTTTCCTTATATAGTGCAATGAATTTACTACTTTTACAGTTAAAAAAAATGGTACTCTTATAGTAGATACTTATATTCTTTCCAAGATATTGAATTATCTTCAATTAGTCGTCATTTTCATTGATTTAGCGTCATTTTTATCAATTTGGCGAGATTTTTGTTAATTTGGCAACAATTAAAAACATCGCCAAGTTGGCGACATCCCGCTAAATTCGTCGCCAAAATATCACCAAGCGTTATGGACGGAGAAATATGTTATCATTACAGCAGATAATATAAATGACTATTGGCGTTCAAATACAAAAGTATTACTTAAAGTATCTTTTTTCATGAATGGAACGAGCTAGATCCACGAGAATGATGTCACCCATTTTATCGCCTTGTATTACATATGAAAAGTGCACATGTTTCTCAATAGGAATTTTTGTTTTTTTTTATATAACTTTTTGATAATTTTTTCGAAAATTGTGCAATATCTCGAGAACGGTTCATGTTATCGGTCTAAAATTTATGTCAATCGTTTTCTAATAAAACATTACATAAAAATGTCTATTTGGGTAACTTTATTAGCGGTTTTGATTTTTTGATGATTTCACTCGAAAATTTAGGAGAGTTCTGAACATTCGATTGTGTTTGAAAACAATAGGCTTCCAGTATTCACGGATTATGATTTTTGTACCAAATTTCATTCGAATCGCTACGTTCGTTCATGAGATACAGATTCACTGACATTGGGTGATCCACAGATTCACTGACACACACACACACAGATATCACCTCAAAAATGTTTGATTCGTGATCAGGGATGCTTGAAACGTGCTCTCCCGTCGAAAATTCGAATTCGAATTTTCAACCCCATCAGAATACTTTCCTTATACATTACGTATATAAGGAAAGTAAAAAGCATTAATTCATAAATATGAATAACTGAGATAAATTTCGAAATCCCAGGATTTTGACTCTTTTAATCATAAGATTTCAGGATCAATTTTTTGGTTAGGATCCCAGGAAATCTCTAATAGGATCATTAAGGTAAGTTTTACTGTGATTTCTTTTTATGATAAAATGTTTAAATATCTTATGATCATGTGTTTTTTTTTATCCTTAGTTATTTTAAATGGATATATGGAACTATGGAATGAGGATATTTTAAATGATATTAATGAAAACCTTAAACACTGAAGAAATAAAAAAATAAATAAAAATAAAATTATGGATATTGTCGCATGGGTGGTGGTGGGGACAATCTTTAAAAAAAAAGAAAACTTTTTTCGCTAAGCAACATCGTTAAAGCAGCATTGTTATTTCTTAAATACTAAATTCACATTCAACATCATCAGTCTCAAAAATACTTTCATTTGCGATGCAATACTAAAAATCTCATGTGGGCAGCATATGACTTTCTCTGCAGACTTATATCCACGTTCTTTTTTTTTTAAATTAAATTTAATGCACTTTTAATTCAATTTTAGTGCTCATTTCGTAATTGGACTTATTTTCAAAGATGGCGCACAGAGCATACGAAAAAACTAAAATATCTCGAGAACGGCTAGTCCTAGTGTAATAGGGTTGGTCTTATTCTTTTCGTCGTTAAAAATTACGTATAAAACAAGCATTTAGTAGATATATTTGAGCATACTTAATTTTTTTATTTTAGATTTTGACGATTTTTGAAGGGCTATTTTGCAGAACAAGGCAGGTTATTTTTTTCCGAATCGTACCAAAATCTAATCAGCACCAGGGTGACCCACACGCTACTTATTTACCAAATTTTGTAAAATTCGGTCCATTAGTTTTTCAGCTAGAGTGAATACAGACTTTCCCGGGCAATCTCACAAAAAAAAAGGCGGGTTCTTTTATCCCGAATTGTACCCAAAAGTAATCAGCACCAAATTCGCCCACAAGTGACTTACCTACCAAATTTTATGAAATTCGGTCAATTAGTTTTTTAGTTAGAGTGGATACAATATCTGTACAGACAGACAGACACACACGCAGACATCACGCTAAAAATAGTTTTTTCGTATTCTAGAGGTCTCGAAACGGGTAGATCCGTCGAAAACTCGAGTTGCGATTTTCGGTATGATTCCAATACTTTCCCTATACATTACCATGTATTGTAGAGAAAGTAAACATGCAGACAAACGGATACAATTTCATTTATGTAAAACAAAAAATAGAGGAGCATACCTCTATAAAAAAAAAAAACATAGGAGCAGCTGATCCCTGCTGTGAGTACACATCAAAGGGATCCCTTTCCTAGGGTTGCAGGTACAGAAATCCCCAGAATTTCACGGTTCACAAACAGAATAAATTCACTTTACAAATTAATTTTCAAGAACCCCCCTTAGAATATTATTTTTCATCTTAAAATTTCATTATTAGTTTTAACGTCATTAAACTAAACCAAACTTTGTTAACTCTACAAGGTTGCGAGCGCGGCAGCCCAGTGGTTAGCGCGCGGGAATTGCACTCGGTAGGCCCGGGTTCGATTCCCGCTACTGCCAAAACTGCCGCCGTGTTCACACGGAGTACGATCACGTTAAACATGTGGGTCCGTATGTCCTTCCGAGAGGTTGGTGGTAGGGGAAGGAGGGTACGGTCCCTGTGGATGCCTCCCCCACTGGGTTCCGGTCTGAATAGGGTGCCATTTCCTGCCCTTCGAAATAGTTACCTTACACCTTTCTGGTAAGTCGGATAGTCGGGGTCTCAACAACAACTTCACGGGGTTATGGCGCCAGCGAGTCTGCTATGGTCAGAATTTTCAAAGGTAGCGAACAGGCTGGTCGCCGAAGGCGGCCAGTAAATAATAAAAGGCAATGTCTGCTTTTCTGTGTGACTGTATTATACACTATAGCCTCAGCGACCGCGCGTCGCAGAGCTACGAAATTTGGCAATCGGAGTCCCGGGGGGGGGGGGGGGGGGAAGGTGACACGAGAAAACCTATTTTTAAAATTTGAATTATTTTCTTTTTTATTTAACGTTTTATGCGATTTTGACCGTTTTTTTGCCCCTTTTCCTCCACCATCCAGACGTCGTAGAAAAAAAAAACAAATCACACGACCGGAAAGAGCAGACAAAAATGTATCAATTTCAAATCTCAGGGACAAATTCTAATATTTTTTAAAGATTTTTAAACAAAAGTCACTTTTGGCTAAAAGAAAAAAAAAACGAACTTCCGTTTTTAAATCCTCGCGTTGGGAAAAGTACCGACGATTTCAACTTATAATTTACATTTTTAGAAAGCTCAAAGATCAGGCATTCTTATAAGCCCAATCTGGTCAAGAAATAATAAGAAATAGCCGCAGGATCCGGATTTTAAGGAAGTCATGATTTTCAATTTCTCGGCGAAAGAAATTTGATTTTTCACCCACACGCGCGCGCAGACGAACGGTGTTGCTATGACGACGGTTTTTGGCCTAAGGACAATTAAAAATCGAATTAGTGTTTGGTGATATCTGGCTGATATATTTGGGCCATGCTCTTGATACCCATGCGAATATTTGCATGGGTATTAAATTATATTTGCAAATGTCATCAGTGATTGCTTTTATACGTTTTTTGGCCTAGGGACAATTAAAAGCCGAATTAGTGTTTGCTTTTTATAAGGTTTTTGGCTCATTATACTGGATTGAATTGTGGCGATGTATTGTTTACATCGGGTGGTGGTTAGGACCATAATGAAAAAATCTGATGTGGGCAACACATGACTTTCCTTATATAATGTAATGTGTTTACTACTTTTACAGTAAAAAAAAAGGGTTTTTCTTATAGTAGATACTAATATTCTTTCCAAGATATTGAATTTTCGACAATTAGTCGTCATTTTCATTGATTTAGCGTCATTTTTATCCATTTTGCAAGATTTTCGTTAATTTTTTGGCAACATTTCAAAAAGTCGCCAAGTTGACGACATTCCGCCAAATTCGTCGCCAAAATCTCGCCATGCGTTATGGACGAAGAAATAAGTTATTCTTGCAGCAGATAAATGACTATTCGCGTTCAAATAGAAAAGTATTACTTAAAGTCTCTTTTTTCATGAATGGAACAAGCTAGATCCACGAGAATGATGTCACCCAATTTATCGCATGGTATTACATATAAAAAGTGAAGATGTTTCTCGATGAGAAATATTTTTATTTTATATGACTTTTTGATAATTTTTTTAAAAAATGTACAATATCTCGAGAATGGTTCATGTTAGCGTTCTAAAATTTATGTCAATCGTTTTCTAATGAAAAATTACATAAGAAATGTCTATTTGCGTAACTTTGTTAGCGGTTTTGATTTTTTGACGATTTTTTCAAAATTCTATTCGAAAATTTAGGGGAGTTCTGAACATTCGATTACGTATAAAATCAATAGGCTTTCAGTGTTTACGGATTATGATTTTTGTACCAAATTTTGTTCGAATCGGTCCATTCGTTCGTCAATTATCGTCTCCACACACACACACATACTTTCACACACAGACATCACTTCAAAAATATTTGATTCATGATCAGGCATGCTTGAAACGTGCTCTCCCGTCGAAAACTCGAATTCGAATTTTCGACCCCGTCACAATACTTTCCTTATACATTATGTATATAAGGAAAGTAAAAACTTAAACACTGAAGAAATAAAAAAAGAAATAAAAAGAAAGTTATGGAGATTATCGCGGTGCATTTATGCATCGGGTGGTGGTGGGGACAATCTTTAAAATAAAAACTTTTTTTCGCTGAGCAGTATCGAACTCAGAATCTCACAGTTCACAAGCATTAGAATAAATTCACTTTATAAATCAATTTTCAAGAACCCCTCTAAAACATTATTTTTCATCTTAAAATTTCATTATTAGTTTTAACGTCATTAAACTAAACTAAACTTTATTAACTCCACTGAGTTAAGGGCGCGGTAGCCCAGTGGTTATCGAGCGGGAATTGAACTAGGTAGGCCTGGGTTCGATTCCCGCCACTGCCAAAACTACCGCTGTGTTCACGCAGAGTACGATCACGTTAAACATGGGGGTCCGTAAGCGCTTCCGAGAGGTTGGTTTGGTGGTAGAGGAAGGAGTACCTTTAGGAGCAGAAAAGAGGAAGGGTAGGGTCCCTGTGGATGCCTCCCTCACTGGGTTCCGGTATAAATTGGGTGGCGCATCCTGGCCGTCCAAATAGTTACCTTGCACCTTTCTGGTAGGTCGGATGGTCTGGATCTCAACAACTCCAAGGAGTTATGGCGCCATCGAGTTTGCCACGATCAGAATTTTCAAGTGTAGCGAACAGGCAGATCGCCGAAGACGACTAGTATATTATATGGAACGTTAATGTATGCAAGGTCATAACGTTGTTGCTTAAAATGTTCCATGGATTTGCTCCCAAACTTCATGACGTAATCTTAACAGCATTTTTCTGCTCTTAAAGGTATTCCAAAATCCGTAAGTGGTTGTTTACAATCTCAGATTTATGTTTTACAATTTATTTTAGCAATACTTGGGTAAAAGAAAGGTATGTTTTCGTACAATAAAGAATAAAAATGGATTGACAATAGATGCACCAGAAGGGGTCATTTAGACAGTTTGTTGAGATAATTTCCAAAATTTGGTATCTTAGTTGTTATAAATGAAATATGTACATTGAAATTGGATCGCTAAATATATGGATGGCATTTTTTTAATTTGTCAAGTGTTCCCACTAGAACGTGAGAATCTAATTTAGAATCTAATCGTGAGAAATTTAATTTAGCTACCCTTTACTAAAATGTCAAGAAACACAATGTAGGAATAAATTATTCTTATAGCAGATAAATGACTATTGGCGCCCAAATACAAAAGTATTACCCAAAGTATATTTTCTCATGAATGGAACGAGCTAGATCCACGAGAATGATGTCAACAAATTTATCGCTTGATATTACTTATGAAATGTGAACATATTTTACAATAGTTAATTTTTTTTTTTATAATTTTCTGATATTTTTTTAAATGTACAATATCTCGAGAACGATTCATGCTAGCATTCTAAAACTTGTTTTAATCGTTTTCTAATAAAAAATTACATAAGAAATGACTATTTACGTTACTTTATTAAGGGTTTTGATTTTTTGAAGATTTTATCAAAATTTCACTCGAAAATTTAGGGGGACTCTAAAATTCGATTGAGTATAAAAATAATAGGCTACCAGTGTTTAAGGATTGTAATTTTTGTACCAAATTTCGTTCGAATCTCTCCATTCTTTCGTGAGATATCGTCTCCACAGACTCACTGACACACACACACACAAACATCATCTCAAAAACGTTTGGTTCGTGTTCAGGGATGCTTTAAACGTGCTCTCCCGTCGAAAACTCGAATTCGAATTTTCAACCCCATCACAATATTTTCCTTATACATTATATGTATATAAGGAAGGTAAAAATCAGTTTGTTGTTGTAACTATTAGTTGAGCAAGGCAATGCGGTAATATAATTGTTTGAGTACTGATGAGTGCAGATGTAGCTTTTTTGGCCATACGCATAAAATCAAAATGGGGCTCCCAAATGTGGTTGTACTTCCCCGTAATTGGTTGGTTAATCAGGCCTTGACCTAACGTGTACACTCCTGAACATTTCTTTGGGAAATTATTGAGACATTTATAATTACAACCTTATATAGTCCATTTATCCAACGCTATTGATAATTAAAAACTAAAATTTGGTTGCATTAAAATAAAAATCTGATGTGGGCAGCTCATGACTTTCCTTATATAATGCAATGAATTTACTACTTTTACAGTAAAAAAATAGGTTTATCTTACAGTAGATAATTATATTCTTTCCAAGATATTGAATTTTCGACAATTTGTCGTCATTTTTATCCATTTGGCGAGATTTTCGTTAATTTGAGAACATTTCAAAAAGACGCCAGGTTGGCGACATTCCGCCAAAATCTCGCCAAGCTTTATGGACGGAGAAATAAGTTATGCTTATAGCAGATAAATGACTATTGGCGTTCAAATACAAAAGCATTGCTCCAAGTAACTTTTCTCATGAATGGAACGAGCTAGATCCACGAGAATGATGTCACCAAATTTATCGCATGGTATTACATATGAAAAGTGAATATGTTTCTCAACAGTTAATATTTGTTTTCAATTCATGGGATTTTTTGATAAATTTATTTGAAAAATGTGCAATATCTCGAGAACGGTTCATGTTAGCGTTCTAAAATTTATGTCAATCGTTTTCTAATGAAAAATTACATAAGAAATGTCTATTTGCGTAACTTTATTAGAGGTTTTGATGTTTTGACGATTTTTTCAAAATTTCATTAGAAAATTTAGGGGAGTTCTGAACATTCGTTTGCGTATAAAAACAATAGGCTTCCAGTGTTTACGGATTGTGATTTTTGTACCAAATTTCGTTCGAATCGGTCCATTCGTTCGTCAGTTATCGTCTCCACACACACATACATCACTACAAAAATGTTTGATTCTTGATCACGGATGCTTGAAATGTGATCTCCCGTCGAAAACTCGATTTCGAATTTTCGACCCCGTCACAATACTTTCCTTATACATTATTGTATATAAGGAAAGTAAAAATGTGTTTCTTATAGTAGATACTAATATTCTTTCCAAAATATTGAATTTTCTTCAATTAGTCGTCATTTTTATTGATGTAGCGTCATTTTTAACACTTTACAACAAAGTTGAAAAGTGTTTATGACTTTGTTCATTCTGTCTGTCTGTCTGTCTGTCTGTCTGTCCGTTAGCACGATAACTGCCGTAAAAATGACTTAATCAAAATGAAATTTTAGTATGTTGTTCAGACGGTCTGTAGGACCTATGGGAATATAAATGAATAATATCACACAATTAGTTTTGGATTGAACCCGGGTTGAAAAAATGAAATACATTGAGCCCTATGGGACCTAATTTTTCTAACATTTTTTAAGCGGATTTAAAATTCACAAATTGCTTCGAAAATTTTAGGTAATAGTCAAATTGTTCCATAAAATATATAAAAAAAAATTCAGCTAAATATATTCAGTAGTTTTTTAAATAAAAATTAAAATAATTACACATCTTATATGAAACGATCACGTGACCATGATATGAAACGATCACATGACCCTCTTCAAAATGATATATGGCATCCATCTTGTTTCAAATTCGTGATTTTTTAAAGTTCTTTTTAATTCATATTGAGTGTTGTATCCATCCTAAAACTACTTTTTTTCTGATTAAATTCTGTGCATCTACATAGTAAAACAACACAATGACAATATATTTGAGTTTAAATTCTCATTCAAATTTGATTATTTCTATAACTAAGCCTATTTTTCACCTATGTAAAATGTAAACAGCAAAATAAGTAGAATGAGTTGTATTAGAATTACTGTATTTCTTTAACACAAAATAATTCAGTCCATGGAGTCTGCATGGCTGATATGAATGAAATATTAATTGATTTTATAAACAGAAGGACGATTTTTTTCGATGAAGTTTTAAGCATAAAGTTTATGAATTGTAGCTCCATGGTCTTAATTTTTAAATAAAATAAATTATTATAGTATTGTGATGAATGAAATGGAGAAAGTTATGAATGAAATCCTGCTTTTATAGAGTGATCCATGCGTGTTATTTTTTCTATGACGTCATTTGAATTAATTTCAGTTGTTTTCGATGAAGTTTTTAAATAAAATAAATTATTATAGTATTGTGATGAATGAAATGGAGAAAGTTATGAATGAAATCCTGCTTTTATAGAGAGATCCAGGCGTGTTATTTTTTCTATGACGTCATTTGAATTAATTTCAGTTGTTTTCGATGAAGTTTTCAAATATAATAAATTATCGTAGTATTATGATAGATTTAAAAATATTACCGCAGAATGTATTGCATTTTAGAGATATTTAAACCACGCAATTTATATTTCAATGCCGTCATTTGAATGAAGTTCATTTTTTTCAATGAAGTTTTAAGTTTTCAAATATAATAAATCAATGTAGTATTGTGATAAGTTTTAAAATATTACCGAGGAATGTATTGCATTTTCGACTTTTTTAAATAAAATTGCATTGAAGTTGGAAAGTGTTTCATAATCAATGCTTTAAGCATGATTGATCTTTCTTGTTATCCATTTGGCGAGATTTTTGTTAATTTGGCAACATTTAAAAAAGTCGTCAAGATGGCGACATTCCTCCAAATTCGTCGTCAAAATCTCGCAAAGCGTTATGGACGGAGAAATAAGTTATTCTTACAGCAGATAAATAACTATTGGCTTTCAAATACAAAAGTATTACTCCAAGTAACTTTTGTCCTGAATGGAACGAGCTAGTTCCACGAGAATGATATCACCAAATTTATCGCATGATATTACATATGAAAAGTGAACATGTTCCTTAAGAGTTAATATGTTTTTTTTATTTTACTTGATTTTTTGATAAATTTATTTGAAAAATGTGCAATATCTCGAGAACGGTTAATATGCTAGCTTCTACAGTTTATGTCAATCGTTTTTTAAGAAAAAATTACATAAGAAATGTCTATTTGGGTAAAGGCTTTGATTTTTTGATGATTTTTTCAAAATTTCTCTCGAAAATTTAGTGGAGTTCTGAACATTCGATTGTGTTTAAAACAATTGGCTTCCAGTATTCAGGGAGTGATTTTTGTACCAAATTTCATTCGAATCGCTCCATTCGTTCTTGAGATACAGATTCTCTGACACACACACACAGATATCACCTCAAAAATGTTCGATTCGTGACGAGGGATGCCTGAAACGTGCTCTCCTGTTGAAAATTCGAATTTTAGACCCCGTCACAATACCTTCCTTATACATTATGTATATAAGGAAAATAAAAAACAGGTTATTCTTATAGTAGATGCTTATATTCTTTCCAAGATATTGAATTTTCGTTTAGCAGTCGTCATTTTCATTGATTTAGCGTCATTTTTAAACATTTGGCGAGATTTTCGTTAATTTAGCAATATTTTAAAAGTCCATTCCGCCAAAATCGCCACCGAAATCTCGCCAAGCGTTATGCATGGAGAAAAAAGTTATTCACATAGCAGAAAAATGAATATTGGCGTTCATATACAAAAGTATTACTCAAAGTATCTTTTCTCATGAATGGAACGATCTAGATTCTAGATCCACGAGAATGATGTCACCCAATGTAACGTATGATGTTACATATGAAAAGAGAACATGTTTCTCAAGAGTTAAATTTTTTTTTTTTTTTGGGTGGGGGGAGGGGAGGATTTTATTGATATATTTTTCGAAAAATGTGCAATATCTCAAGAACCGTTTATATTAGCGTTCTAAAGTTTATGTCAATGGTTTTCTAAGGCAAAATTACATAAAAAATCTCTATATGAGTAACTTTATTAAAGGCTTTGATTTTTTTATGATTTCTCAAAATTTCACTCAAAAATTTAGGGGGGTTCTGAACATTCGATTGTGTTTAAAAACAATAGGCTATGCAGTATTCACGAATTGTAATTTTTGTGCCAAATTTCACTCGAATCGCTCCATTCGTTCGTGAAATATCGTTTCCACAGACTCACTGACACACACACAGATTTTCAATGTTGTATTGAGTTATTATTTTTTGAAATTGAAATGACATTCTATCATTGTTATCATCTTCTTAATCACTGCCTCATTCCCCTATAATTTTCAATCTTTCTTCCTTTTGAAGGGTTTGCCTATTTCTTTCTCCCTCTAAATTTTTCCCTGTTTTACCCTATTTTTACTTTCCTTATATTCATATAATGAATGTATAGGGAAAGTATTGTGACGGCGTCGAAAATTCGAATTCGAGTTTTCGACGGGAGAGCACGTTTCAAGCATCCCTGAATACGAATCAGACGTTTTTGAGATGATGTATGTGTGTGTGTCAGTGAGTCTGTGGAGACGATAATTAACTAATGAATGGACCGATTCGAACGAAATTTGGTACAAAAATCACAATCCATGAATACTGGAAGCCTCTTCTTTTTATACGCAATCGCATGTTCAGAACTGCCCTAAATTTTCGAGTGAAATTTTGAGAAAATCATCCCAAAATAAAAACTTTTACTGAAGTTACATAAATAGTAATTTCTTATGTAATGTTTTATTAGAAAACGATTAAAATAAAATTTTGAACGTTAGCATGAACCGCTCTCGAGATATATTACATTTTTCAAAAAGAAATATCAAATAATCATATGAAATTAAAAAAAAATATTACCTATTGTTGAAATGTGTTCACATTTCATAAGTAATATCATGCGATAAATTGGGTAACATAATTCTCGTTAATCTAGCTCGTTCCATTCATGAAAAAAGATACTTTAGGTAATACTTTTGTATTTGGACGGCAATATTCAGTTATCTGCTACAAGAAAACTCATTTCTCCTTCCATAACCCATGGCGACGAATTTGGAGAAATGTCGCCAAATTAACGAAAATGTTGCGAAATTGATAAAAATGACTCTAAATCAATAAAAATGACGCCTATATGATGAAGTAATTATTAACGTATTTTAATATATGGACTGTATCACTTATTGAGGATGCTACCAATATTGATGATTGTTTAGAGTTGCGCGAAGTATAAGTAAATTGAGTATTTCGAAATAGTTTTAAATCTGATCTTCTAATGTACAATTCGCCGATACAATTCAACGATAAAAACACAGTTTCGTGGATCTTAGACAGTATTTTTTACTGTAAAAGTATTGAATTCATTGCATTATATAAAGAAAGTCATGTGCTGCCCACATCAGATATTTTCTCTCCGTTTTATTATAAAGCATTTCAATGTTGTCTTTCAAACCAGTCTTTGCTGGAGGGGGAGGGGGTCTTTATTGGTTTCCGTTGATATGGATGGGTTTGGTTTGGCAATGGCTGATACCACCCGCTAGCGAATTTTTTCGCTTTGACAACATTAAAAAGCCGCTAAGTTGGCAATATCCGGCCATATTTGTCGCCATATTTTTCGCTAAGCATTACGGACCTATTAATTTGAAATCCGGAAAAACCTGACGTTTTTTGAACTCAGTAGAAAACTTAAAAAGAAAAAACATTGTTGGGAAAAAAAAATACTGAAATTT
The DNA here is from genome assembly GCA_951213105.1 of Amaurobius ferox. NCBI lineage: Eukaryota > Metazoa > Arthropoda > Arachnida > Araneae > Amaurobiidae > Amaurobius > Amaurobius ferox. The sequence goes on from OX578146.1 coordinate 116,788,673, forward strand.
GTTTGGCGATTTGTAACACGCACAAAATAGCAGTTTGCAATACGAGAGCACGTTCAAACTAATTACTTTGTTATTTCAAAAATACCAATGATCACACTTCTGCAATTACAGCAACAAATCAGAGGGAATTTGACGTCGTCATTGAAATCGCACTTAATTTAAATATATTTTCGTGCCACCTCAATTTCCTCTGAGTTGAAATGAATGAAGATGAGCCGATTCACTTTGGATGAACACGTGTAAAGGGAATTCGTTTCATCCAGCGATTTCACTCTCGGTGACTCATCATCCAACCCCCAGTTTTCCTAGGCCAACGGCCCTACCGTGCTGAAAACACAGGTTCTCGTTAGATCACCGAAGTCAAGCAGCATCGGGCGCGGTTAGTACTTAGGTGGGTGACCACCTGGTAACACCGCGTGTTGTTGGCACATTTCGGGCGCGGTAGCCTGGTGGTTTGCGTGCTGGATTTGCACGCTGCCACAACTGCCGCCGTTTTCATGTGGAGTACGATCACGTTAAACATGTGAGTCCGTAAGTCCTTCCGATAGGTTGGTGGTAGGGAAGGAGGGTACGGTCCCTGAGGATGCCTCCCCCACTGGGTTCCGATCTAAATGAGGAATTTTCACGTTTTTTTTTTATTTTTATCGTGTAGTAGAGAAAAAATCATGAATGATAGTATATATATTTTTTAATTTTTGAACTTAGATAGTTAATATAAAAATGTTTAAACTCGCACTTAGCAATCCGGCGCGAAAACGCTGTTTCTGTAATGGCCGCTCTTGTGACGTCACTATGCATGTAAACAAAGAGCGCAATACACTGTTTACTGTGGATTCCGAGAGGTGCTCACTTGATTCTCCAGCAAAATATTTTATTTATCATATTTTTATAATGAGTGAGATTCTAAAACCGACCTACAAGTACTTTTTAGTACCTTGCTGCACAAATACAGCGGTTAATTCAGTTGATAAGCTGTTTTTTAAAGTTCTAAAAGATCCAATTAAACGAAAAGCATGGACTAAAGCAATGAAAACGGACGAGCAGAAAAATCCAAAATTATCGAATAAAACATCAATCTCTTTGGTATTGTGAAGATCATTTTTCGGTAAGTAAACATTTGCTTCTGTTTAAATATTATTTACTTGGATTTATGGCCGTAACCAAGGGTTTTTTTCGGGGGTTCAACCCCCCAAAAATGAAAAAGTTAACATTGAAAAGGTAAAGATCCATCAAGATATGAAATGTGGGTTAACCCCCCCCCCCCCCGAAATCAAATTCTGGATACGATCTTGCTTGGATCAATAAAAAACTCTAAATAATCCTGTGTAAATAGCAATTTAAAATTAAAGAATTTTGTGAACAATAAAACATACATTGGATTGAACAATAAAATATACTCTAGCTTGTATCTCAAAATAATAAGTTTTAAAAGCATAGAATCAAACCTTAAAAATATCTCACAATTTATTAAACAGGGGTGGCGCTAGAATCTGCTGGAGGGGGGGGGGGGGAAGGTAGCAGTAATAAATATCTTAAAATGACGCCAACGTTTTTGGCGCCACCCGTAATTAAGCCAAACAATTTATTGAAATAAACAATGCCACATTAATTTATAATTATTTCTTTTTGATGATATCTATTGTATAAATAGAAATGTTAACATTATATAGTAATTTATAATAATAAATAGCTGTCATTCTTTGTGTAACAAATAAGTTGTGATCATAAGTTGTGCAACCCTCATTTGTGAAATAAAGATTTATCTTATCAATATTTATCTGATATATATATACTACTGATATATATATATATATACTACTTTAACTATTATTTGTTAGTATAAATGCATTATATCTTCAACTTAAGCAGTGTTTATACAGTAATGGTTCTATTAACTTTTGTCCCCATATATAGAACACAAAAAAAATCTCAGTGTTCCCCCCCCCCCCTTCATCTGCTAAATAAAATATTCCTTTTTTTGGAAGGGGGGGGGGGAGACGAAAAATTAAATAAACTATCTCCTATAATGCTTTTATTCTTCCAATTATATCAAAATAATATAATTTGACATATTACAGAATATTCTATGAAATTTTTTTTAGGTTTCGATAAATCCTTTCAACTTTGTAATGGGAGACATTAAATCAAACTATAAATGTAACTGTTTTCTTAGAACTATTTTTTGATTCCTCTCTATATTTCAGTTAAAGGAAGATATGGAGAATTATTGGCAATGCAACCTCACAAATCAGACTATGTCATTCTAATTTGGTTTTTTGTAGTTTGTATTGTATTTAAATTTCTTGAGTATTTCAGGCACGCTTTATTTGTCTTTACATAATTTCAAACTACAATATAAACTACTATAAAAAGTCAATTATCAGCTTAAAAGTAGAACAGGACATTGCAGTGTGCGACTATTTCCACGTGCAATCAAAAATAAAGTTTTAAATGTAAAAGAATTATTCATGCATTTGAATTAGTTTTAGATTTATTTGTCAATATTAATGAAGATCATACATACCTCTTAGTTTTTACTCCTCGCATTTCTGCTCCGATAAAGTTGGGAATCGTTCCCAAAAACAAAAACATACATATAGCGTCAATTTTAGGAAGATTATCGTATTGTCCTTTGACAAATCCCGGAAAAATCGACATCTTAAACAAAAATGAAATGGATGGGTTATACAATGAAAATATACGGTAAAATTAAAAAGATTATAAAATTTACGGCTCAAACAATGATTTCTAAACTATGAATGCGAAAAAGCGAATTGATCTAGCGTTGTTTTTAAAACGTAAACTCTGATACTTCATGCACAGTGACGTCGGAGCCAATCACGTAGCGTTTCAAGATCACATGACATCGCGTCATTTTTCGCTAATTTAAACTTTAATTTTTAATTTATTCAAAATCATTTTGACATTTAATGTGACATATTTGAAAATCGTAAGCCTAAAATTACCAGGAAAATATAAAATTGAGCACTTTTCCCACGTGTGCAAATTCCTCATTGGGTGGCACTTCCCGGCCGTCCAAACGGTTACCTTACACCTTTTGGGTAGGTCGGACGGTCTGGGTCTCAACAAAAACAACAACCTCTCCAGTTTTCCTGTCCGGAGCTGTTTGTTACTGAATTTTTCCGTCCGTAGGCTGCTTGTCTTCCTCTCAACGCTATCATAGACATATACTATATCAGTTTGTCTTGTTAGTCTGGGAGTGTATATTGCTGAGTGTGGATGTGGATAAACAAGTTACTCCGGCTGCGTCTGAGATTTGTTTGTGTTCATTTTATTTCAGTCGTAAGTACCTTCTTAACTATTGTGTGCTAATTTGCTTTTCTGAGTTATTTCTGTTGTTTTTTTCCGTTTCTAATCACTTGCATACTACTAGCACTTATGAGTCAGGAGCGGGCTCCTAACCGAAATTTAGGTTCTTTATATATGGCTTTAGTTGCCAAGTCTGCTGGTTCATTGTGAAACTCCCGGATTTCGATGATTCTTCCCGTTTTTTTTTTGAGAATCTTAGTTATTTTTGTCAATTTCTTCAGAATTCCCAAAAGTTAGGAATTTTTTAATAACATTCTCTTTCAAAGGAAATTTCGATCAAACTTGCCTTCTTTTTTTTATCTGTCTTTTCTTTAAATGAACCTGCACGACATTCAATTCTTTTTGAGATGTGGTATGTTTTATTATTAATTAATATAGTAGTAAAATATTGATTTTAAGTGCAATTTCGCGTGCGCAGATTGCATTCCCGCGTAATTTCGAATCTTCCTTTTCCATCCATGTTTGGTTTCAAATTATGTGAATTAAAAAATGTACAACGTTAATTTCTTTGTAGTATGATTCATTCATAGTGTCGTAAAATATTAGCTACTTTTAAGTGTGATTTCGCTTGTATAGATTACATTCCCGTGTAATGTTAAAACATCCTTTATCTGTCTTTCTTTTTCTTGATAGACAGAACACTCATATCTGTACAGTTTACATAAAATGAAGTATTATTTAAAAATATGTACTTTATATCAATGACTTGAAGAATTATTTTAAAATATATGTTCAAATCAGTGATTGCCCAATTGAATTTTTATTCCCTTATTACTTTCCTTATATACATAATGTATAAGGAAAGTATTGTGACGGGGTCGAAAATTCGAATTCGAGTTTTCGACGGGAGAGCACGTTTCAAGCATCCCTGATCACGAATCAAACATTTTTGAAGTGATGTCTGTGTGTGTGTGTGTGTGTGTGAAAGTATGTGTGTGTGTGTGTGTGTGTCAGTGGGTCTGTGGAGACGATAACTGACGAACGAATGGACCGATTCGAACCAAATTTGGTACAAAAATCACAATCTGTAAACACTGGAAGCCTATTGTTTTTATACGCAATCGAATGTTCAGAACCCCCCTAAATTTTCGAATGAAATTTTGAAAAAATCGTCAATAAATCAAACCAATAATAAAGTTACGTAAATAGACATTCCTTATGTAATTTTTCATTAGAAAACGATTGACATAAATTTTAGAACGCTAATATGAACCGTTCTCGAGATATTGCACATTTTTCAAAAAAATTATCAAAAAGTCAAATAAAATAGAAAAAAAATATTTCCTATTGAGAAACATGTTCACTTTTCATATATAATATCATGCGATAAATTGGGTGACATCATTCTCGTGGATCTAGCTCGTTCCATTCATGAAAAAAAATACTTTGAGCAATACATTTGCATTTGAACGCCAATTTATCTGCTGTAAGAATAACTTATTTCTTCGTTCATAACGCTTGGCGAGATTTTGGCGACGAAATTGGCGGAATGTCGCCAACTTGGCGACTTTTTGAAATGTTGCCAAATTAACGAAAATCTCGCCAAATGGATAAAAATGACGCTAAATCAATGAAAATGACGACTAATTGTGGAAAATTCAATATCTAATAAGTTATACAATTTATAAATATATAATAATAGTTATATAATATATGTCGAAAATTCAATATCTAATAAGTTATATATATATATATATATATATATATATCTATAACTTATTTCTTTGTCCATAATGCTTGGCGAGATTTTGGCGACAAAATTGGCGGAATGTCGCCAACTTGGCGACTTTTTGAAATGTTGCCAAATTAACGAAAATCTCGCCAAATGGATAAAAATGACGACTAATTGTCGAAAAGTCAATATCTTGGAAAGGATATTAGTATCTACTAGAAGAAAAACCTATTTATTTTACTGTAAAAGTAGTAAATTCATTTCATTATATAAGGAAAGTCATGTGTTGCCCACATCAGATTTTTTTAATAGTTTTCTAATAAAAAATTACCTAAAGAACTACTATTTACGTAACTTCAGTAAAAGTTTTTATTTTTTGATGATTTTTTTAAATTTTTACTCCATAAGCATTTTTTCTATTCATTTTTATCTCATTATAGTAATAATTTGAGAACTGAACATCTTTTGTTTTTACTTTCCTTACATACATAATGTATAAGGAAAGTATTGTGACGGGGTCGAAAATTCGAATTCGAGTTTTCGACGGGAGAGCACGTTTCAAGCATCCCTGATCACGAATCAGACATTTTTGAAGTGATGTCTGTGTATGAAAGTCTGTGTGTGTGTGAAAGTATGTGTGTGTGTCAGTGGGTCTGTGGAGACGATAACTGACGAACGAATGGACCGATTCGAACAAAATTTGGTACAAAAATCACAATCCTTAAACGCTGGAAGCCTATTGTTTTTCTAGGCAATCGAATGTTCAGAACCCCCCCAAATTTTCGAATGAAATTTTGAAAAAATCGCCAAAAAATCAAAACCGCTAATAAAGTTACGCAAATAGACATTTCTTATGTAATTTTTTATTAGAAAACGATTGACATAAATTTTAGAACGCTAACATAAACCGTTTTCCAGATATTGTACATTTTTCAAAAAATTATCAAAAAGTCATATAAAAAAAATATTTCCTATTGAGAAACATGTTCACTTTTCATATGTAATACCATGCGATAAATTGGTTGACATCATTCTCGTGGATCTAGATCGTTCCATTCATGAAAAAAGATACTTTAAGTAATAATTTTGTATTTGAACGCTAATAGTCATTTATCTGCTGTAAGAATAACTTATTTCTTCGTCCATAACGCTTGGCGAGATTTTGGCGATGAATTTGGCGGAATGTCGCCAACTTGGCGACTTTTTTAAATGTTGCCAAATTAAAGAAAATCTCGCCAAATGGATAAAAATAACGCTAAATCAATGAAAATGACGACTAATTGTCTAAAATTCAATATCTTGGAAAGAATATTAGCATCTACTTTAAGAAAAACCTATTTTTTTTACAGTAAAAGTAGTAAATTCATTACATTATATAAGGAAAGTCATGTGGTGCCCACATTAAATTTTCTTATTAAATGTTTCACTGTCTGACAACTTACACCAGTCGCTTAAAAATATTCAGATTATTAAGCTTTTAAAAAACCTTTTATATTGCTTTTTATAAATCTTAAACTAAACTGAAATTTTGTAACTTATTTTTTTTTTATGTAGTCTGTTAATAACTGTAATGCACTGAAAATGAGCAGATGCTAAATTATGTTTACGTAGTTTTTAAATAAAGAATTACAATGAAAATAAGCACCTAAATATTCAGCTTTTTGTTAAAGAAAACGAAATATATTGAAAAATACATATTTATCAAACGTAAAATGTGTTGTCAAAAGGACCATAATTTTCCCATATGTACTTGTTGAAACGCTTGTACTAAAAAAATAGTAACACAACGAGATTGATTTATTCCATAAAAACAAAACACCACACGCATGCATCTTGTTCAGCCGCCATATTTTAAGCAGGCTCTTGGTCGAAGCCGAAGCGTGACGTTGAAGTATGCGCACAAGAATGCGCGTTGGGTGGGTTAAAAATTTGCCTTACCGGCTAGACGCTTGTATATGACAGTAGGTGGCGCTGATGCTGTAGGGAATTTGAGGAATAGGGAAATCTTGAGGGAAAATATTCAGTATTGTGTTTTGCTTGTGAAGTGTTGGTGTGTTAAAGAAAATCTGAGCACGTGGTAAGTTTTAATGATCATTATTTCCTTTAATCTTTTAATTTTCCTTTAATCGATCGTTGTCTGAGGATTCGTATATCTTCCGCACGTGCATAACTAATCCATTTTATTTGCATTGGATTCCTAAACTAGTAAAATTTAATAAATTGAATTCAGCCTAGTGTTTCTATGCTTACTGATATTTAAGCGTTCTTTTGTAACGTAAATTTTACCCGACCGTTAGATTTCTATGATTACTAATGTTTATACATGATGTTTACTGAGCATATTTCACAATAATTAATATTTTATTAATTTGTATGTAATTTTTTAATAGTGATCTAAAGTTTAAGTCAATCGGGTTTTTTTTAATGAAAAATTACATGGGAAATGATTATTTACGTTATTTTATTAAAGATAAATTTTTTGATGATTTTTCAATATTTCATTCGTAATTTCAAGGACTTTCCGAACATTTGATTGCGTTTGAAATTATCAGACTTCCAGTATTCACCTATTGTTATTTTTGTACCAAATTTCGTTCGATTCGCTCCATTCGTTCATGAGGTATTGTCTCTACAAACTCACGGACACACACATACATTTCATTTAAAACTGTTTGATTCGAGTTCAGGGATGCTTGCTCTACCGTCGAAAACTCGAATTCGAATTTTCAACCCCGTCACAATATTTTCCTTATACACATCATAATACTATACATAAGGAAAGTAAAAATGAAATTGAAAATCATTTCAAAGTGTTTGTTCTTCTCTACATATTATGTTGACCAGCAGTATTTGCTCTCTATATCAACTCTTTTTATCGCTTTACAACATAGTTGAAAAGTGTTTATGACTTTGTTCATTCTGTCTGTCTGTCCGTTAGCACTATAACAGCCGTAAAAATGACTTTATCAAAATTAAATTTTAGTATGTTTTTCAGACGGTCTGTGGGACCTATGGGAATATAAATGAATAATATCACCCAATTAGTTTCGGATTGAACCCGGGCTGAAAAATGAAATACATTGAACACTATGGGATCCAATTTTTCAAACATTGTCTAAGCGAATTTAAAATTCACAAATTGCTTCGAAAGCTTTAGGAAATATTAAAATTATCCCATAAAATATATAAAAAAAAATGCAGTAAAATATGTTAGGTAGATTTTTAAATAAAAATTATTTAATATAGGGAGAAAAACAAGTTCAATTAAATTCTGACTCATGTTATATCCTCCAGAAAGAAAAATATATATATATTTTATAATAAATATCTTTCCAAAAGTTTAATTATTTTATATAAATGAGAGGTTTCACATTTTAAAATAAATACGGTTGATAACAATTTTTAAATGAACAAAGTCATAAACGCTTTTCAACTTTGTTGTAAAGTGTTAATAAATATGGTAGATAACAATATTTCAATTTTTTTTAATTTTATATAACCATTCATGATTGATGGTCGTCTATCTGTCTGTCATTTTATACTTATTTGATGGCATTTTTAATGCACTTTCCTACGTCCTAGAGAGTTAAAATTTGGCACACGGCTTAAATTTGTAGAACGTTTTATTCCACAAAAATTTGGTGAACAGTCGTGCAAATAATCCCCGTTCACTTCTATGAATCATTGTTGTAAGATTGTTAAAAATTCTGACGTAGGCAGCACTTGACTTTTCCTGCAGAGTCATATTCATGTTCTCTTTATTTCTTCAATAATAATTTGAGTTTATTTGCAGAAAATAACACCCATAAGCATTTTAAATGACACTGAATTTGCACGTTAAACTTAAATTTGGTTCTCATTTGATAGCTGGACTTATTGTCAAAGGTGACGTAGCGAAAACGCGAAAAAACTTAAAATTTCTCAAGAACGGCTAGTCCTAGAGTAATGGAATTAGTCTTATTCTTTTTGTTGTCACAAATCACGTATAAAATAAGCATTTAATTGATATAATTGAGCACACGTAGTCTTTTATTTTTAGATTTACCGATTTTTGCGGGCCATTTCGCAAAAACAGCCCGTTCCTTTTTCCCGAACCAGAATAACCTACAAGTGATTTATAACCGAATTTTATTAAATCTGGTCCATTAGCTTTTATCTAGAGTGGGTAAATTATGAAAATATGAATAAATTATGAAAGTGGATAGTTTATGAAATTTGGTCCAATAGTCTTTCAGTTAGACTGGATACAATATCCTCACAGAAACATATACTGATACACCCCTACACACACAGACGCCTCCCTAAAAATAGATTTCTCGTGTTCCCAAAGCAGTAGAAGTCCCAAAGCGTGTAGATCCTTCGAAAATTCGAGTTCCGATCTTCGGCACGATTCCAATATTTTGAATATATACACACACATTTATTATCTGTGTATCTAAATTCCGTGCCTACGCAATTACAATAGTTGTGATTTTAAATGATCCCTAAACTTTTATTATTCCTACAACGAAGCCTAATTTTAACTTATGCAGAATGCAAATATCTCAAGCTATTGTAAGGTGAGTTATGTAAGAATTGCTGAATTTTTTCACGCAAATTTATTTAGCTCTGGAGTCTGGAATATAAGTTATATGAATGAAATATTCATTGATTTTGCATAGAGAATCAGACGATTTATATTTCGATGAAGTTTTAAATATTAAGTATAAAAAATTACTGTAGTACTGTGCTAATATAAAAGATATCACCACTGAATGTATCACATTTTAGAGATTTTTAAATGAAATTGCATTTCAGTTGGAAAGTGTTTCATAATCAATGCTTATGCATGATTGATCTTTCTTGTTATATTTATGGAGAATTGGAGAATTAAATAGTATCAATAAAATAGAAGTAGTAAAAATTAGCTCCTGAAATTCTCAAAAAATCTACTAGGATTTCTGCGTATTAGATTTCATGAAGAAAACTGTCGATAGCCATAAAACTGGTCTAAAAATACTGATACTGCCTAAAAATATATATCCTGTCCATAGTACTGCATTCCATCACAGAAGGCAGACGACATGTGAAATATTTTAATTTTGTTGCAGGAAAAAGAAATTGTAGCAGTCATGGCAGAACACCAGAATTCAACTGAGGTAAGATGTTATTATTTTTCTGTTTAATGTTTTTGAGACTTATTTAATAACAAGAAAATTATATTAATTTTTTTTTTCTATGTGATTAACTTTTTGCTTACGAGTGGGACAGCGTATCAATCCCAGACGGAGAACCTCCCAAAAAGACAGGTATTTGACATACCCTATCCCAAAGAGTTTCGTCCCCCATTGCAGCATGGACGCCATTCGAGTGGATATATATATATATATTAGAAATATATAATAATAATAAATTCAAGAAATATTAACATCACCATAGAAGAAATATGTAATAATAAAAAATTCAAGTAATATTAACATCACCATACAGATATGAGGTGTTTTTTAATGATCTTGTTGCAATAAAAATAAAAATTTTCTTATTGACCAAATTTGTCTAATGGGATCGTATAAAAATTTAAAAAGTGTAACTTTTGAAAATGAATGGGAGGACTACTTCATTAATGTAGTCTTATTTCCTACCTTACTTTCAACATTTTTGCAATTTACATTGCCCACTTATCTCCAACAGGTAAAGAATTAAAGCGTGTTTCAATCATTTTGGGACACCCTGTGTGTGTGTGTGTATATATAATATATATATATATATACTATATACAGAGTGTCCCAAAAGCATTGACCTCGGCTTTTATTTCTTAAATATTGATCTTAGACACATATAAATTACAAAGTTGCGTAAAATAAGGTACAGAATTTTGTGAAATCGATAAAAAATTTCAGGGGATTAAATTTGAAAAATACAAAATTTAAATTTTTATACGGCCCCCGTAAAAAAAACATTTCCAATGAGTTAAATGTGGCCCATACACTAATAACATGATGTACCGAATTTCAGCATTTTATCATAAAAAGTCCCAGAGATATGTTTAAGCAAAGTTGGTGAGGGATTAACCACAAATTAGAATGTAAATATTTACATCAAGAATGCAAATGACGCAACCCAGAAATATGCATCATAGACAAATAATATCTGCCTCTTATCTTTAATGGAACTTTGGCATGGATGGAAAACATTTTGAACAGGCTTTGTAATCTTTGTGTAAAGTTATTATTTCTACATAGTGTAGATACTTTTGTACCAATAAATAGCAAAATTATTATTCATCTAATCTTTGCTTTCGTTCGTAATTTGTGTACGACCCCCTGAAACGCGTTCTGCCGACATGATTCCCCCCCCCCCTCCCCTCCTCCCTGAGAATCCATGTCGATGCATCGAAAAGCGGTTTAAGTCAACATTTTTGTCTTTATATATCTCTGGGATTTTTTATGGTAAAATGTTACTCATTGGAAATATTTTTGTACATGGGCCGTATAAAAATTTAAATTTTGTATTTCTTAAAATTTAATTCCCTTGATAATTTTAATCGATTTCATAAAATTCTGTACCTTTTTTACGCAACTTTGTGATTTGTTATATATGTCTAAGGTGAATATTTAAGGAATAAGAGCAGAGATTAATGTTTTTGGGACACCCTGTGTATGCGTATATATGTATATATATAGTATATATATATATATATATATATATTGCAGAAAAATGTATTTGATACCAGTTTATTAGTTTTTATTACTAAACTCGAAAAATTTCGGCTTATATCAAGTTTTCTAACTGTCAGTGGGATTACTATCTATGATAGATCACTATCTCAGCAATCACTGGATTTACCGATGCTTGTTTCTGCAATGAGGGCACAGAAATGTCTTACTTAGCACTTAATTCAAAATTCTTAATGTCAAATGTCTTACTTAGCACCCAAGGAGCTAAGTAAGACATTTGAAATCATTATTCCACTCTCTGGAACGTCTCCTATCAACGATTTTTATGGCTTTGAAATATCTAACTGGATCGTTGTAAAAGGTTCTTCAGTTACCTTTAAATTCTCTACTACGTATTGAGAATTTAAAAAAAAAATAGGATCACCATTCCATTGCAGATGACAGCATCTATTGACAGGATGTTCCTTATACGTGGTTTCGTGAGTGCGAATGAAAAAAGTGCAAAAGGCTTTTTCTTCCTTATTGCAGAGATTAAAAATAATTCTTCATATATTTTACAATATTATTGATGTGTTAACTTTTGAAAATAAATATCTAGTGTTTTTTTTCGATCTACCCGAAAATGTAAGGTAACTATTTGGACGACCATTGCCGCCGAATTGGGACCACGTGTGTGTATCGCATCCAAACATAAAGAGAAGTAAACATTGACAGCCAAAGAGACTTTAAAAAGCAATAGCGGCCGATCAATTATAGGAAGGGATTATGGAATATAACAGCATATGTTCAGAATCAAACTAAAATTTTGGTATTGTATCTTGTCGTTTCAAAGATCAGTACAAATAAAATAACCCAAATTAGTATGATTCTGAAATTTTTTATTTTTGTGCTTTGCCATGGATAGATAGATACACAAGCCACAATTGCTTAGCGTTTAAAATAAGCAAGATTTAAATGTTTTCATTTAACAGCAAAACCGTGTTTGAAATAAGTATTTGCATTTTCCTTGTGATCTTGAAAACATTCTGTTCCTAAACTTACAGTCAACAAACTTGTAGTCTTGTGGATGAACTTGTTAGTCAACACCAATGATTTTTTTTTTTTTATGGATAAAATCATACTTGCATATTGAACTTAAATCATCCTACCCTTTTCTCTGTAGAGTGAAATGACTTATGTTAACTGAAAATTACATATTATTCACATATGTTTATATTTTTTTGCAGTTCAAAAAACGTGGTGACACCAGACCAATTTTTGAAGATTGCACAATGGATGTACTTTGCAAAAAAATGGATCAAAATTGCACAATGGACGATGACAATGCTACTGTGCTCCTTCCCAATATTGTTCAACTTGTGGAAAGTAAATTGCCACTTCGTGAAGCAAATAACTGTGAAGAACTCTCTGGGATTTTTCTTTTCAGACAAAGATTTTCACCTTTAAACAGCACCATTCAGTGCCTATTTTGCCCGGATGAGTTTTTCCAATATATTTCTTTACTTGAAACGCATTATCACTCCATTCATAAACTTGCTGTCATCAGAAGAACAGCAGCATTTAATGAAAACCTTCTTTTTGCAGCTGTTCCATCAGAAGAAACAGTCTTGATGGCTCGGTGTCGCCTCTGTAGCGTCATTCTGCAAACTTTGTCTGAAGCCCGTGACCATTTTCCCAATGTTCATAAGATTGTTAAAAAACTGCCTGCATCTTATTTACTTGAAATTGGCAATATTTTCTATTGTGGTTTATGTGACCATCCATCTATAGATTTTAATTCTCACCTTCTACATATAAAGGCTATGCATCAGATGTAGACATAACTGTTTTCAAAATCAGTTTTTTCGAATGAAAAAAATGTACTGATGCTGAAGGGGAATAATTTGAAAAGTAATAAAACTATTTATTTCAAAAATATTTTGTGTATTTTCTAATAACTTAAATACTAGTCTAAGTAAGTAACATTACAGTCAGTCTCTTAATTACAACATTATTAAATATGAACGTATTCGGCATGAAACATCTTTTCATTCTTCAATTCGTTCAATAAGCCAGATTGAACAGTTAGAAATAAAAAATATATAAAATTATTTTACGTTATGTCACTTGATTAGAATTAGAACTAATTTGAATTATATTGCAGTAAGATATATCAGCCAATTTCTGACATGTATATATTCTGGCAGGGCAGAATCTTTGTTTATTACATGGATAGCATCTTTCTCGCTGTCAATTTTAACATAATTTCATAAATAAAAATGTATTAATTCATAAATATGAATAACTGAGATAAATTTCGAAATCCTAGGATTTTGACTCTTTTAATCGTGAGATTTCAGGGTCAGTTTTTGGGTTAGGATCCCAGGAAATCTCTAATAGGATTATTAAGGTAAGTTTTACTGTGATTTTTTTATGATAAAATGTTTAGATATTTTATGATCATGTGTGTTTTTTATTCTTAGTTTCTTTATCCTTGCTTTGAAAATTTAAATTCTGCTTATTGGTCTATTAACATGTAAATTTCCCAATGCATATGTATTATGTTCTTTAATGGTGTTTTGTTAAGTTCAATAAGCTAAATTTTCTCTTGCAATATTGGGGTGGGAAATTACAGCAAAGTCAGTGCATGAAAACCGAACTACTTGTTTGTACTACTACTCATTTGTATTTTGGAAAAATGGTCATATTTGCTTATTTGCAAAATGAAACTTGTTATAATTGGTGCATTGGTAATCAACAGCGCAAACTATGTGTATAAAGCTTTTTACCTTGTGTTGAGTTGTAAAATATTTTAATTTGTTTCCTATAAGTTATATACCTATTTACTTAAAAAATAAAATGCTTTAATCACACAAATTTTTAATTTTGGTACCAATATGTGTTTCAGGACATTCTGAACATGTTTTGACTATTTTTAGAGTGATGTCTGTTGTCTGCCTGTGATTTGTTCTGTACATGATAGCTGTCAAAATATTAATGAATTTTCACGAAACATTATGAACGGTTTTGTTAATGTGAAATTTAGAACTGGATAGGATGTTCTAAAATTCAAGCAGAAAGTTAAAAATGTATTCAAAATGTTATAAATTTTTAACATGACAGCAGCATAATACAGAATTTGACATAGTTAGGCATAAAAGGGGTGTTATTTATGGCTCATTTATCATGACACTTAACAGTTTGTCATTTTAATGAAAATAGCTGAAATACAATTTTTATGTTCGTGATGCCATTAGCCCTCCTTTACCAAGATTGAGTACAGTGTCAAACTTGGTATCACTCGAAATATTTATTCAATCCGTTTAAAATGAAGGGTAACATGCTATTAAAAAACGTCAAACTGCTTATAAATGGATTCTGATATGGGAAAGTCGATTTAAGCTACATTCCAGTTATTTTAATTTCTGCTATTGTTTAGTTTTTGAATTTTCAATAACTCAATTATGTTTGTTTAATCTTTAGATGTTTTGTTATGTCCCTAAACATGCATATAACAAGAGTGTGAAACCAAACTAATCCTAGCTTTCTATTTATAACCTGACAAACTAAAGTGATTTACTGTCATAAATGTATAAATACTGTTTCATATTACAATTCGTTTCTTTGTATGGAAATATATGGTTAAGACTTGCTATGGGCCTGAAACTACTAAAGTAAAACTTGCACATATAATTTACCAAGAATACTATACAAATTTCGACAGAAATACTTGCTTTTTGTTTTGTTCCAATTTCCCCACTGTAAAAATGTGCAAGAAGCATCTGCATCACGTGCATATATGCAATGGTTTAAAATAATAGTCACAGCTGACTCCAAAGTTGAATACTCTGGCAAGACTTGCCCAGATGTTTTGCATTCCATTGAATCTGTATTCTAATTTTTATTTCTTTGCTCAATTCAACGTCATATAGCAGTTTAAATAAGTTTCTCACGCTTCTTAGTCTTAATTGTTTTTAAGGCTCCTTAAAACTACATTTTTATTATAGTTTCTTAAAAATGCATATTTTCTGAAAAATCTTTAGTTTTTTTTTTTTTAAGTTTAGAAAATGACAGGTTCAGAAAAAATTGATGTTAATGTAAATAAATGTGCTCTTAGTTTGCTTTGCTACCTTTTTTGCATGATGGCTAATGATCTCCAAATTGGGGTAAATTAAGGTATATTTAATTTTAATATTTTCGTAATTGTTTATATTCAATATATATTTCATATTACCACCAAATCTACTGGTTTTTCCGGGAAACAACCGATTTTGGGGAATTTCTGCCTGTTTCCCGATTTTAGAAGAAAATCTCCCGGCATTTGTCATTCTTTTTAGAATTCCCTAAAGTTAGGGATTTTTCAGGCCATTTTGTGTTTTTCGTATATGAACCTAGTACCAGTAAGTACTAAGTTGCATCATTTTCATTTTATTGATGGATATACTGCTTCAAATAAGGGCGGTTTCGAGTTCAAATAAGTGCAATTGCATTGCTGTGGAATGTTGAAAGAATTGTTACCATATGTGTTCAATTTCAAACTATGAATGAAAATTACACAACATTCATTTCTTTGTAGTAGCGGTTTCATTATTAATCAATATTTTCATAAAATACTGATTATTTTTTATGTGCGATTTCGCGGGTATAGATTACATTCCTATGCAATGTCGAAACATCCTTTTCCATCCATGTTTAGTTTCAAATTATGTGAATTAAAAAATTCACAACATAAGTGCAATTTCGTGTGTATAGATTAAATTTCTCTTCAAACCAGTCTTTGCTGGAGGGGGAGGGGGTCTTTATTGGTTTGCGTTGATATGAATGGGTTTGGCAATGGCTGATACCACCCGGTAGCGAATTTTTTCGCTTTGACACCATTAAAAAGCCACTAAGTTGGCGATATCCGGCCATATTTGTCGCCAAGCATTACGGACCTATTAATCTGAAATCCGGAAAGACCTGACGTTTTTTGAACTCAGTAGAAATCTTAAAAAAAAACATTGTTGAAAAAAAAAATACTGAAATTTGTTTGGCGATTAGTAACAAGCACAAAATAGCAGTTTGCAATACGAGAGCACATTCAAACTAATTACTCAGTTATTTAAAAAATATCAATGATCACACTTCTGCAATTACAGCAACAAATCAGAGGGAATTTGACGTCGTTGTTGAAATCGCACTTAATTTAAATATATTTTCGTGCCACCTCAGTTTCCACTCAGTTGAAATGAATGAGGATGAGCCGATTCACTTTGGATGAACACGTGTAAAGGGAATTCGTTTCATCCAGCGATTTCACTGTGGGTGACTCATCATCCAACCTTCTTGTTTTCCTGTCCGGAGCTGTTTGTTACTGAATTTTTCCGTCCGTAGGCTGTTTATCCTCTCCGCAACCACAGAATACTATATTTATATTAGTCTGTGGTCTTGTTAGTCTGTGAGTGTATACTGCTGTGTGTGGACGTGGATGAACAAGCTGGTCCGGCTGCGTCTGATATTTGTCTGTGTACATTTTATTTCCGCAGTAAGTACCTACTTAACTATTGTGTGCTAATTTGCTGTCTGAGTTTTCTTTTTTTTTGTTGTTGTTTTTTCGTTTCTAATCACTTGCATACTACTAGCAATTATGGGTCAGAGCGAGGGGGCTCCTATCCGAAATTTAGGTTTTTAACACTTTACAACAAAGTTGAAAAGTGTTTATGACTTTGTTCATTCTGTCTGTCTGTCTGTCTGTCTGTCTGTCTGTCTGTCCGTTAGCACGATAACTGCCGTAAAAATGAGTTTATCAAAATGAAATTTTAGTATGTTGTTCAGACGGTCTGTAGGACCTATGGGAATATAAATAAATAATATCACCCAATTAGTTTTTTATTGAACCCGGGTTGAAAAAATGAAATACATTGAACCCTATGGGACCTAATTTTTCAAACATTTTTTAAGTAAATTTAAAATTCACGAATTGCTTCGAAATTTTTAGGAAATATTCACATTATCCCATAGAATATATAAAAAAAAATTCAGTAAAATATGTTAAGTAGTTTTTTAATTAAAAAAATTATTTAATATAGGGAAAAAAACAAATTCAATTAAATTCTGACTTTGGGATATCTTCCAGAAAGAAAAGAGAGAGATATTATATAATAAATATCTCTCCATTTGTTTAAACGTTTTGCATATGGGAGTGGCTTCATATTTTAAAATAAATTTGGTAGATAACAATTTTTCATTTTTTTTAAATTTTATATAACTCTTCTTGATAAATTTAATTGATGGCATTTTAAATGCACTTTCCTACGTCCTAGAGAGTTAAAATTTGGTACACAGCTTAAATTTGTTGAACATTTTATTCGACAAAAATTTGATGGATCTTTAAATATAGATCATACATTTTTTTCGAAATGGCCTGAAAATAATCCCCGTTCACTTCTATAAATCATTGGTGTAATATTGTTAAAAATTCTGATGTGGACAGCACATGTCTTTCTCTGCAGACTCATATTCGTTCTCTTTATTTATTCAATGATAATTTGAGTTTATCTGCACAACATAAGTATTTTAAATGACATTGAATTTACACGTTAAACTTAAATTTGGTTCTCATTTGATAGCTGGACTTATTGTCAAAGGTGGCGTAGCGAAAACGCGAAAAAACTAGAATATCTCAAGAACGGCTAGTCCTAGAGTAATGGGGTTAGTCTTATTCTTTTTCTTGTCAAAAATCACATATAAAATAGGAATTTAATTGATATAATTGAGCACACGTAGTCTTTTATTTTTATATATAACGATTTTTGCTGGCCATTTCGCAAAAATAGCCCGTTCCTTTTTCCCGAATCGTAGTAGAATAACCTACAAATGATTTATATACAAAATTTTGTTAAATTTGGTATATAAATCACTTGTAGGTTATTGAAATATTATACTCCAAATTTTGTTAAATTTGGTTCATTAGTTTTTAGCTAGAGTGGATAAAGGCAATTTCTGCGGCTATTTCGCAAAGAAGGCAGATTCTTTTATTACGAATCGTACTATAATCTAATGAACATCAGGATTTCCCACAAAAAACATACCTACCAAATTGTATGAAATTCGGTCCATTAGAGTCCAATTAGAGTGGATGTAGTATCCACACAGATACACCCTTACACACACAGACGTCTTCCTAAAAGTAGTTTTTTCGTGTTCTAGAAGTCCCAAAACGTGTAGATCCTTTGAAAATTCGAGTTCCGATCTTCGGCACGATTCCAATACTTTGAGTACATACACATACACATATATATTATCTGTGTATTCTCTGTGTATCTAAATTCCGTGCCTATGCAATTACAATAGTTGTGATTTTAAATGATCCTTAAACTTTTATTATTTCTTCAAGGAAGCCTAATTTTAACATATGCAGAATGCAAATATCTCAAGCGATTGTAAGATGAATTACATAAGAATTGCTGAATTTTTTTTCACACAAAATTATTTAGCTCTGGAGTCTGGAATACAAGTTATATGAATGAAATATTCATTGATTTTGCATAAAGAATCAGATGATTTATATTTCGATACAGTTTTAAATATTTAAGTATAATAAATTACTGTAGTACTGTGATAATGTAAAAGATATTATCACTGAATGAATCACATTTTAGAAATTTTTAAATGAAATTACATTTCAGTTGGAAAGTGTTTCATAATCAATGCTTATGCATGATTGATCTTTCTTGTTTATAAATGGCTTTAGTTGCAAACTCTACTGGTTCATTGGGAAATTCCCGGATTTCGATGATTCTTCCCGGGTTTTTTTTTTTTTGAGAATCTTAGTTATTTTTGTCAATTTCTTCAGAATTCCCCAAAGTTAGGAATTTTTCAATAACATTCTCTTTCAAAGGAAATTTCGATCAAACTTGCCTCCTTTTTTTTATCTGTCTTTTCTTTAAATGAACATGCACGACATTCATTTCTTTTTGAGTTTTGGAATGTTTTATTATTAATTAATATAGTAGTAAAATATTGATTGTAAGTGCAATTTCGCGTGCGCAGATTGCATTCCCGCGTAATTTCGAATCTTCCTTTTCCATCCATGTTTGGTTTCAAATTATGTGAATTAAAAAATGTACAGCGTTAATTTCTTTGTAGTATGATTCATTATTCATTAATGGTGTCGTAAAATATTAACTACTTTTAAGTGTGATCTCGCTTGTATAGATTACATTCCCATGTAATGTTGCAACATCCTTTATCTATCTTTCTTATTCTTGAACGCTCATATCTGTAGAGTTTACATAAGAATGAAGTATTATTTAAAAATATGTACCTCAAATCTGTGACTTGAAGAATTATTTAAGAATATATTTTCAAATCAGGTATTGCGCATTTGAATTTTTATTCCCTTATTTTCTATGCAATAGAGTCCCATAAGCATTTTTTCTTTTATTCATTTTCATCTAATTATAGTAATAATTAGAGAACTGAACTTCTTTTGTTTTCTTATTAAATGTTTGACTGTCGTTTCTTATTAAATGTTTGACCAGTCGCTTAAAAATATTCAGACTTTTAAGCTTTTAAGAAACCTTTTATATTGTTTTCTACAAATTCTAAACTGAACTGAAATTTTGTCACTTATAATTTTTTTTTTCTGTATGTTTCTATTAAAATGTTTTAAATTTTTGGATCATCTATAGTAGTTGTATTATATTTACTTTCGCATACTATAATACATATAATATAGAGAAAGTATTGTTTTCACGAAAATTTTTGAATTCGAGATTTCGATGCCAATATATGTTTTAAGATCTCTTGAACAAGTTTTGACTATTTTTGGAGTGATGTCTGTCTGTCTATGGTCGATTTCTTGTGTACACACGATAGCGGCCACAAATATAAATGGATGTTCAAGCAACTTTATATTCGGCTTTGTAGTAAAAATTGTGGAAGTAGATAGAATTCGCTTAAATTCTAGCGAAAATTTCGAAATTAAATTGAAATTTTATATTTGTTTAACATGGCAACATAGGACAAAGGCTGACATAATCATGCATAAAAGGGTTTGTTTATGGCTTTATGATCACGATACTTAAGAGTTTCAATCATTGAGGAAAATGGACGCTATACAATTTCTATGTTCGTGACGTCATTAGCCCCCTCGAAGAGGAGAGGAGTTACAACCCCCCCCCCCCCGGAGGGTACATTGTTAGGTATGGCATTAATCGAAATATTTTTCAAGCCTTTTAAAGTGAAGGGTAACACGCTATAATTGTAATCACTTGGACCCATGACACCGATTTTGGATTGGATTGCGTTGGTTGCTCTATTGGATTGCGTTGATATTGATGGGTTTGATTTATGGCAATGCCTGATATCACCCGCTGGCGAATTTTTTCGCTTTGGGTGTTCTTAATCTATACCTGCCCTGTCGCAGTTCGTTCTTCATTACTGGTGTTATTTGCGGTTAGTTATCAAAATTTACTGTACTTTTGGCTTGGGGCAAAGGGCTAAAACGTCTTCGAAATAATTCACTGGTCCGGAATATAAACGTCACAAGTCAAAAAATACGATTTTTGAGTTATTGATACCATACTCCATAAAAAAAAGTATCATATTCTCTAGAAAAATAGTATACGCCTAGTTCAAGTTGCGGTCGGCAGAGAGCAGTTGCGCCATTTTCTACTTGCCGGGATGTGTTGTTCTCCACGTTGTCAACAAGATCGTCACAACTCAACTGTATTCTATCAAAGAGAGTACCAACAGTACTAATTTTGGTAAGTAGCACTAACTCCGAAAACTTCATGTTGAGGGCTTACAGAAATGCCAACTTTTGAGAGAAAATAATTCTATCGTCTCTCTAAGAAATATGACTTTTTGACTTGTGAAGATTTTCCTTCCGGGCCAGCGAATTGTATTCACTTAATTGACCTATGCAAGGAAGTATTGAATGTTATAATTTCACTATTGTTTATTAAATAATAAGATGATTTAAGAATGTGATATATATATATATAGGAATAATAGTTTTAATTTTGTATTGAGTTTTATAATTTGTAGAAGCTGGTCCGAAAGGAAAATGCTTGATACTTTAAGGAGCAAATAATTGAATATTTAAAAAAACGGAGTTTGTACGTCACTGAAATCATTTGAAGCCGAATATAATTCAAAACCCATTTTGATCAGAAAAAAATATATATAATATATATACATTATATATGTATATATATATTTATTTGTTTCGATTGTTTGCTCCTCATTATGTTTTTAGTGGAAGTATGGCTCATTCATTTAAGCAATATTAAGTTTTGTGCTGAAGGGGGACAAGAATTGTAACAGATATGCTTTAATATTCTGTTTAAAATTTAATTTGATATATGTATTATGAGTGTAAATAATATTCATGAAAACCTGTCTGTGGAGTGAGAAAAATCTAAAGTAGCTACGGCAAGGAATGCTACGGGCACAGACTAATATAAACTACGGGCTGCTACTACGGGCAGAAAGGCTCCATAATTTTACATTCCGGAGCCAACTAGGTGGCGCTGATGCTGTAGGGAATTTGAGGAATAGGGAAATCTTGAGGGAAAATATTCAGTATTGCATTTTGCTTGTGTAGATATAATAACCTTGGTGTAGTGTTGCTCTGTTAAAGAAAATCTGAACACGTGGTAAGATTTAATGATCATTATTTCCTTTAATTTCGTTTAATCCTTTAATTTTCCCTTAATCGATTGTTGTCTGAGGATTCGTATATCTTCCGCACGTGCATAACTAATCCATTTTATTTGCATTGGATTCCTAAACTAGTAAATTTGATTCGTGACTAGTAAAATTTAATAAATTGAATTCAGCCTAGTGTTTGTATGCTTACTGATATTTAAGCGTTCTTTTGTAACGTAAATTTTACCCGACCATTAGATTTCTATGATTATTGATGTTTATACATTATGTTTACTGAGGATATTTCAGAATAATTAATATTTTATTAATTTGTATGTAACTTTTTGATAGTGATCTAAAGTTTGAGTCAATCTTCTTTTTTTAATGAAAAATTATATAGGAAATGATTATTTACGTAATTTTATTAAAGATAAATTTTTTGATGATTTTTCAGCATTTCATTCGTAATTTTAAGGCCTTTCCGAACTTGATTGCGTCTGAAATCATTAGACTTTGAGTATTCACCGATTGTTATTTTTGTACCAAATTTCGTTCGTTTAGCTCCATTCGTTCATGAGATAGCGTCTCTACAAACTCACGGACACACACATACATTTCATTTAAAACCGTTTGATTCGAGTTCAGGGATGCGTGCTCTTCCGTCGAAAACTCTAATTCGAATTTTCGACCACGTCACAATATTTTCCTTATACATATCATAATACTATATATAAGGAAAGTAAAAATGAAATAGAAAATCATTTCAAAGTGTTTGTTTTTCTCTACATGTTATGTAGACCAGCAATATTTGCTCTGTATATTAACTCTTTTTATTAACACTGTACAACATAGTTGAAAAGTGTTTATGATTTTGTTCATGCTGTCTGTCCGTTAGCACGATAACTGCCGTAAAAATGACTTTATCAAAATGAAATTTTAGTATGTTTTTCAGACGGTTTGTGGGACCCATGGGAATATAAATGAATAATATCACCGAATTCGTTTTGGATTGAATCCGGGTTGAAAAATGAAATACATTGAACCCTATGGGACCTAATTTTTCAAACATTTTTTAAGCGAATTTAAAATTCACAAATTGCTTCGAAAGTTCGAAATATTCAAATTATCCCATAAAATATATAAAAAAAATTTCAGTAAAATATGTTAGGTAGTTTTTTAAATAAAAATTATTTAATATAGGGAGAAAAACAAATTCAATTAAATTCTGACTCTTGTTATATCCTCCAAAAAGAGATATATTTTATAATAAATATCTATCAAAAGTTTAATTATTTTATATATATATATATATATATATGAGAGGTTTCACATTCTAAAATAAATGTATTTTAAAATAAATGTTAACCAATACAATTAATATAAATATATATATATAATTAAAAATCAATCTAAATAAAATAATTTAAACAAATTCAATTAAATTCTTAATATTATTATTAATAATTATTATTTTATAATAAATATCTATCAAAAGTTTAATTTTATATATATATATATATATATATATATATATATATATATATATATATATGAGAGGTTTCGCATTTTAAAATAAATATGGTAGATAACATTTTTTTAAATTATATATAATTTAATTTTATATAAATCTTCATGATTGATGGTCGTCTATGTCTGCTATTTTATACTTATTTGATGGCATTTTTAATGCACTTTCCTACGTCCTAGAGAGTTGAAATTTGGTACACAGCTTAAATTTGTAGAACATTTTATTCTACAAAAATTTGGTGGATCCTAAAATATAGATCCTACATTTTTTTCGAAATGGCGTGCAAATAATCTCCGTTCACTTCTTTGAATCATTGTTGTAAGATTGTTAAAAATTCTGATGTAGGCAGCAATGACTTTTCCTGCAGACTCATATTCACGTTCTCTTTATTTCTTCAATAATAATTTGAGTTTATTTGCAGAAAATAACACCCATAAGTATTTTAAATGACACTGAATTTGCACGTTAAACTTAAATTTGGTTCTCATTTGATAGCTGGACTTATTGTCAAAGGTGACGTAGCGAAAAAACTTAAAATTTCTCAAGAACGACTAGTCCTAGAGTAATGGAATTAGTCTTATTCTTTTTGTTGTCAAAAATGACGTATAAAGGTGTGCTCCATGGGACGTATAAAGGTGTGCTCCAGAGGTGTGCTCCATGGGACACAGGCTTTAAATCGATGAAAAGAACATTCAACATACCTCTGGAAAACAGTGCTCATCAGAGCGGGCCCTAAACAGAATTTTAAAGAGTGATTTGGTGCAGCGCACCGAAGAGAGTTTGAATTCTATCCATGTCATGTGTAGCGGCTTTCATTTCGGGGATAACTTTCGAGAAACAATCGTAAATGCATTTGGGAGAAAAGTGCTTCTGGTATCCCATAAGCATTCCTATTACAGACTCATAAAAATCATTTACGTTGCCTTCCTTGGTTATCGTATCAATATGATGTTTGAATTTAGGTTTGGGAATTTTACCAGGGGGGGGGGGGGGAGCTCAGGGAAATCATCCGGGTTATTTTTGAAGAGATTCGCTTATGAGACATTTTTAGTTGCATATTTAAAAATAAATTTATTTTGTTCAGAATTATAATTGGGTCTAAGTTTGGGTTTTGGAAATTTCGGGCATCCTCTATAACTAGCGGGGTGCGCGCCGCCGCAATTAGCACAAGTGCAGGGGGGTCGATTTTACTCACAGACTAATATAGTATTCTGTGATTTTACTTTTAGACATTCTATTGTTTTGTGGGGACCTACGCATTTAGGGGGGAGAAAACATTGTCCTGCAGAGTGGTGGAAAGTTTGACATGAGTAGCATGGGCTCACTTGAGCCCTTCCTCTGTATCTTTCAATTTTTATTTGAAGACCTGACATGCTTTTAATTTGGTAAATAGCAACATTTTGGGCAGTTTTGGGGCACTGGACATAGAAAAGGGCATGAGAACTTTATTGGTTTTAGGGCCTTCATATAGCTGAGTGATACTGTTAAATTTGATATTATTGTTGACTAACTCGGATTTAATAATTTCAATGTCCGTAGGGACAGGAAGACCTCTAATAACCACTTTGAGTGGTTTTCTTCATTAAGAAGGAAAGTTCTATAATGTATTTTATCATCTGTTAATTTTCTTTGCACAGCTAAGTATTCATCGCGATTACTGACTTGCAGTTTTACTAAGGGTCCTCTCAGATTACCCCGAAGGGAGGCGGCAACTAATTTGTGTTTTGATATATAACTGTACCAATTAGGAGCAGGAACAATAAAAAAGAGCGGGGGGGATTCCTTTTTAGGGGCAGAACATTTTGAGCATCAGGTGCAGGAATTTCAGGGTCCAGCACGTGGTTGACTGTGCTGACGGGGGGGGGGGGGGTGTCATTTTTTTTACGCCGGCAGTAAACCTTTTTGGTACGGTTTGGAAGCCTTCGCTATCTAGACGGGGATGCTATTTTTGAGTTGGAATCAAAGTCCGGTTTAGCATTACAACTAAAGGAAGGGGTGGAATCAGAATTATTACTATTTACACTAATAGAAGGCGCTACTTGTGTGACGGCACTAGTAAATGCCTGGTGACCAAGATTGGCGGAAGAAAATGCAGGAAAAGGAATACTCCTGTGAGAAGAACTCACGGGGGGCTCACCAATATCAGGGCGTTGAAAAAGTGTCCATTTTATTGGTCCTGTTATCCATCTGTGCCAGCCTGGCATGCATCAGGATTTTCTGCTCTGGGGTCAGATCATCAGGTGGATTCTCGTTTAAATTCAGGAGCTCAGAGTAACTCATTTCCATAATCCATACTTTATCGTCATCAGCAATCTCTTCATCATAAGTCACAACGCCTGTGGGGGCACGTGTAACAGGCGTACCCCACATCTCTTCCTCGTATTTATTATAGTCCGCGATCGTTTTGTCTTCACCAAACATGCGTTTAAATTCAAACAACTTCATCGCTGCTCGCTTTGGCTGGAACGCCATAGCGCAAAATCACAAGTACAAACTTGGAAAGCAACACGTGGTGAGGAGTTCAGTTAAAAACGTCCTTCCTCGACCAAGTACACCAACCGAATAGAATCAGTCGAAATTCGACAGGTATTTGACATGCCCTATCCCAAAGAGTTCCAGTCCCCCTTTGCAGCCATTGGCGTCTATGGACGCCATTAGAATGCAAATATATATATATATATATATATATATATATATATATATTATATACGTATATATATATATATATTATATACGTATATATATATATATATATTATATACGTATATATATATATCATATATATATACACACACAGTCCCAAAAATGTTGAAAGTAAGGTACAAAATAAGACTACGTTAATCTTAAGAAATCTACTAGTAGAAATATAGTATTAGTGTTGTATATAGTATTTCTACTAGTAGAAATAGTTTATGGATATAATCTATCTATTTCTTCAGAAACATACATTTTTGTGTTTGCTTCTACAAAAAACTTGGACATGATTAGATTTTTGTAGAGGTTAACAATTCATGATTTAGGCTTAGAGCCTCGTCCACGTGTATGGCGTTTGTGCTTGATTTCGTTTGTTATACTTATTTCGATTCCACGAAACCTTTGTATTCATACCTTTGTACCATATTACCTTTGTACTTTTTCGATTCCACGAAACCTTTTCGACCTTTGTATTATGATATTTTTCATTGACTTGTTGATTCGATATTTATTTTATTTATTTTTTTCCATTTGCTTGAGGATTAGTTGATTTTTACTTTTGTTTTGTAAGTCAGTTAGATAGTTGAATTTAAGTTTTTCTTTTTTTGTTTCCATACCTTTTAATTTTGTTGATTTTCTGTAACTTGATAGCTTGTGTTTTGTATTTTTTATCCATTTGATTGTTGATTTGCTGTATTATATTTTATTCTGTGGGTGTTTTAAAAAGTTAAGTTTATCGTGTTACATCTTCTTACTTTTCGTTCATTGGATTTTCAAACTTCTATTATATATATATACATATATATATATTGCAAAAGAATGTATTTGATACCAGTTATTTTTTATTACAAAACTCGAAAAATTTCGGCTTCTATCAAGTTTTCTAACTGCCAGTACAATTACTATCTATGATAGATCACTATCTCAGCAATCACTGGATTTACCGATGCTTGTTTCTGTAATGAAGGCACAGCAAAGCACCCAAGGAGCTAAGTAAGGCATTTGAAATAATTATTCCACTCTCTGGAACGTCTCCTATCAACGATTTCTATGACTTTGAAATATCTAACTGGATCGTTGTAAAATGTTTTTCAGTTACCTTTAAATTCTCTACTATTGAGAATTTAAAAAAAAAAATAGGATCGCGATTCCATTGCAGATGACCGCATCTATTGACAGGATGTTCCTTATACGTGGTTTCGTGAGTGTGAATGAAAAAAGTGCAAAAGGCTTTTTCTTCCTTATTGCAGAGATTAAAAATAATTCTTCATATATTTTGCAATATTATTGATGTGTTAACTTTTGAAAATAGATACCAAGTGTTTTTTTCCGATCTACCCGAAGATGTAAGGTAACTATTTGAACGACCAGGGCATTGCCGTCCAATTGGGACCACGTGTCTGTATCGCATCGAAATATAGAGAGATGGTAAACATTGACAGCCAAAGAGACTTTAAAGCAATAGCGGTCGATCGATTATAGGAAGGGATTATGCAATATAACTGCATATGTTCAGAATCAAACTCAAATTTTGGTACTGTATCTTGTCGTTTTAAAGATCAGTACAAATATCCCAAATTAGTATGATTCTGAAATTTTTCATTTTTGTGCTTTGCGAAGGATAGACACAATTGCTTAGCGTTTAAAATTTGCAAGATTTAAATGTTTTCATTTTGCAGCAAAACCACGTTTTGTGAAATAAACATTTGCACTTTCCTTGTAATCTTGAAAAACATTCTGTTCCTGAACTTGTAGTCAACAAACCTATAATCTTGTAGATAAACTTGTTAGTCAACACTAATGATTTTACTGTTTATTTATGGATAAAATCATACTTGCATATTGAACTTAAATTATGTAATCCATTTCTCTGTAGAGTGAAATGACTTATGTTAACTGAAAATTACATATTATTCATATATATTTATATTTTTTCAGCTCAAAAAGCGTGGTGACACTAGATCAGTTTTTGAAGATTGCACAATGGATGTTCTTTGCAAAAAAATTGATGAAAATTGCTCAATAGACGATTACAATGCTACTATGTTCCTTCCCAATATTGTTCAACTTGTGGAAAGTGAATTGCCACTTCGTGAAGCAGATAACTGTAACAAACTCTCTGGGGTTTTTCTTTTCACACAAATATATTCACCAGGTTGCAACATCGTAAAGTGCTTATTTTGCCGGGATGAAAATTTCCAAACTATTGCTTTACTTGAAACGCATTATAACTCCATTCATAAGCTTGCTGTCGACAGAAGTACAGCATCATTTGATGAAAACATTGTTTTTATTGTTCTTCCATCAGAGGTAACTGAAGAAACTGTCTTGAATTGTCGCTTCTGTGAGACCATTCTGAAAACTTTGTCTGAAACCGGCGACCATTATCCCAATGCTCATAATAAGATTGTTAGACATCTGCCTGAATCTGAATTTCTTGAAATTGGCAATTTTTTCCATTGTGGTTTATGTAACCATCCATCTATAGATTTTAATTCTCATATTCGACATATGAAAGTTATGCATAAGATGCAACAGTAACTGTTTTTAAAATCAGTTTTTTCGAATGAAAAAAATGTACTGATGCTGAAGGTGAATAATTTGAAAGCAATAAAACTATTTATTTCAAAAATGTTTTGTGTATTTTCTAATAACTTAAATACTAGTCTAAGTAAAGTGACATTCCAGTCAGTCTCTTAATTACAATATTATCAAATATGAACGCATTCGGCATTAAAAACATCTTCTGATTCTTCAATTCATTCAATAAGCCAGACTGAACAGTTAGAAATAAAAATATATAGAATTATTTTGCGTTATGTCACTTGATTAGATTTAGAACTAATTTGAATTATATTGCAGTAAGATATATCAGCCAATTTCTGACATGTATGTATTCTTGCAGAATCTTTGTTTATTACATGTATAGCATCTTTCTCGCTTTCAATTTTAACATAATTTCATAAACAGGGTTGCCACTGAACCTGGAAACCGGGAAAACTGGGAAATGTCAGGGAATTTGAAAACAGTCAGGGAAAACCGGAAAAAGTCAGGGAATTTCGCGGGAAATCTGGAATTTTTTTTTAAATTTAAATAATGCAAATAAAATTCACGATGTGTACTAAGAACGATTGTTCAAAAGATCAAGGATCGGAAAAACCAGTTATTAGCTCGACGAACGCAAACATTTCTGGCCGCCCGCCGCCGTCTAGGCTACGCGTAACGCGTATTTCAACCCAATAAACCAACCATCCAACTTTTGACGGCGCGGCGCCGGCGCTGCGTAGTACCGTGCATTTTGCTGGCTTCAGAGTATTGTAGACGTGCCAAATCTCCGGGGCCGGAGACTCCGGATTTTTCATTACTTCTCCGGCCTCCGGATTACTAACGAAATTCTCCGGCTTTTTTTGTTTAAAATTTATCAATTAACCAGACATACCATAATTCCTCGGAAACACCGATTTTCCATTTTTTTAGCACTGATTTCTACCATTCCCGGGATCGTAGTAAACCCATAATAAAATGCAGGGTAAAGCCAATCAAATTAACGGAGATTTACGGCCGCGTGTAATGTAAATTAAAATCTCGATCGCTTATTTTATGAAAGTAATAAATATACTTCTTCAAAGGTTGTCTAATTCAGCATAAATCGCTAACATGTTATTTTGTTCATTAATTTCTCATAAACGCTGCGATTGCGCAATTCAGTTTGTTCTTATGAATCGCCGAGAGTACAATGATATCTTTTTCCATCCATTTCAATCTTCTAAATATTGCATTTTTGATTGACTAAACTAGATTATTTTCATATTCTGATTAATTATTATGGTTAATTTCTTAATTATTTTCGCATAAACAGTGCGATTGCGCAATTCAGTTGCTTCGCGTGAATTGCCGAGAGTACGTTGTTAGTATCTTTTCCCATCCATCTCATTCTTCTAAATATTGCATTTTTGATTAACTTTTAACTAGCTTATTTTCATATTCTGATTAATTATTATGGTTAATTTCTTAATTATTTTCGCATAAATAGTGCGATTGCGCAATTCAGTTACATCGCGTGAATTGCCCAGAGTACGTTAATATCTTTTTCCATCCATCTCCATCATTTAAATGTTGCATATTAGATCGACTAAACTAGTTTATTTTCTTATTATGGCTAATTATTAAGGTTAGTTTTTTATTTATATTTGCATAATACAAATTTTTCTATTTTGAAAAATGGGTAGCATGAACTCACTCTGTGAAGGGATATTTCCCAAATCTTCCCCATAGTGAATGGGGAAGATTTGAAGGCTAAACGAAAACATGAGTGTAGAAGATACTGTTAAGCGTAGTAAAGCGAAACGAGGCACAATTCGTAGTGCAATTACAAAGATTATAAAGAAAATTGAGGATGAAATAAATAAAAAAGAAGATTCGCGGACAGAAGTAATTCAGGATTCCATAGCTGTTCTGGTAGAACATAAAGATGCGCTAGAAAAATTGAATGAAATAATTGAAACGCAAATCGAAACAGAGGATTTGGAACAAGAAGTAGAAGGTTCCTTAGAATACACTCAGTCAATAGTGCTGTGCAGATCGCGTGCCAGTAGATATTTGGGGAACTTTGATGAAAATCCGAAGGTAAATCAATTTAGTGCAGAAACGATATCGGACATCAAAGTGAAGACAAACACTAAATTACCACGTATCTCCCTAAACAAATTTGAAGGTGATATTTGTAAATTTCCCTCTACTATGTCGGCGAATCCTTCTCTTTGGTTCAGTGGAATTTAATTGAGTCTCACCTGTTCCGTTACACGAATCTACACCATTAATCATAGACACAGATACGTCTGAATAAACTTTATTTCCCGATGGCAGGCACAATTTACATAAAAACGGTTGGACGTGGCATGCTGGTTAACATCCAGCTTCCATAGCTTCAATTCCCTCTACAATTTGCTGCTGCCTCACTTCTTATCTGTCTGGGACGTTACGACAGCGCCACCTGCCTTTCTGTTATAAATGAACATGCAAATTTCTCTCACAGCTCCCCACCTGTACTCCTTCTGAGAGTACACAAATTTTTCACTAATAATAATTTTACAATCTCTGTAAAACACACATATATTAACATAATTTCAATAAACATAAGAAGGATTAAGTACATAAAAGGTTAAGTTCATTAATATAATTCAAACTATTTATACATTTTTAAACGTTTAATTAACGTCTAATTCAAAAGGATACAATAATTGCACAGGTTTCCTGAACAGTCCTTTTGAAGTTTTCACCACACAAGCACGTACGAGATTGTCTCTTCCATAAATTACTTCCTTAATTATTCCCATGCTCCATAACAATTTGGATTTACAAGTCCCGTCTACTAACACAACATCCCCAATTTGGAGATTCCGATGTTTTTCAGGACATTTAAAATGATGAGCAGAGTTCAAATGAAACAAGTACTGTTCTTTCCACTTAGTCCATAATTGTTAAAAATTGTTTTAACAGTTTGGTTTGGTACCGTTTTCTTTTTATCAAAGTTTCTTTAGTGGAAAGTTTATCTTCCAGTTCTGCAAAGTGTAGCGGATAACTAAAGTCTTTCCTACCAAATTGGAGGAAATGCGCGGGTGTAAGTGGCTCTGGTTCTCCAATTTCACTTGCGGTGTACGTTAGAGGTCGCATGTTGACAACGGCTTCAATCTCAGTTAATATTGTTGTCAGTTCCTCAAATGTGAGCAGAGCTCGTCCTAAAATCTTTCGTAACGGATCCTTGACACATTTTACAAGTCGCTCGTAAAATCCTCCCCACCAAGGGGCACGTTCTACTATGAATTTCCATGACACACCTTGACTTGATATGAAATCCTGCAACTCTCGTTCCTTTATGATTTTTCCAAAATACTGCAGTTCCTTATCAGCAGCTTTAAAACTTTTTGCATTGTCAGAATAAATGACCTTACAATTACCACGTCTTGACAGAAATCGGCGAAATGCTAAAAGAAAGGAATTAGTTGTCATGTCTGATGACAATTCTAAATGAATAGCTCTGGTTGTAGCACACGTAAATAACACAACGTATGATTTTGCAGTATTATTCTTGTATGATTTTACGATAATCGGTCCTGCGAAATCCAACCCGATAATGCTGAATGGGGGGCGATTCCGAAATTCTGTCCTTCGGAAGTTGGCCTGTTAGTTGATTCGATGGTTGAGCATTATACTTTCTACAAATTAGACATTTGTTAATGATCTTTTTAATGAACTGTCTCCCCTGCGGGATCCAAAATTCTTTTCTAACTTGCGAAAGTGTTAACGAAACTCCACTATGCATCAATTTCCGGTGCTCTTGCATAACTAACAACTCTGTAAACCTTTCATTTCTGGGTAATATGACTGAATTTATTTCCTAGAATACACTTACGTTCCTTAGAATACACTCAGTCAATAGTGCTGTGCAGATCGCGTGCCAGTAGATATTTGGGGAACTTTGATGAAAATCCGAAGGTAAATCAATTTAGTGCAGAAACGATATCGGACATCAAAGTGAAGACAAACACTAAATTACCACGTATCTCCCTAAACAAATTTGAAGGTGATATTTGTAAATTTCAAGAATTTTGGCCTCAATATAAAGCCGCGATTCACGAAAATGAAACACTTCAAGAAGTCGAGAAATTTAATTACCTAAAATCGTTGCTTAGTGATTCGGCAGCAGCCGCTATAAGAGGTCTTCCTTTAACAGCTGAAAATTACAAAAAGGCAGTAGAAATTCTAGAAGATAGATTTGGGAAAAAGGAAGTTTTAGTTTCCGCACACACTGATCGTTTGTTAAGTTTAGAACCTGTGCGTAAGTCAAACGATGTGTTTGCGCTAAGAAGATTGCACGATGAAATATCGGTACAAATCAGAAGTCTTGAATCACTCGGAGTCAAAACCGACTCATATGGATGTTTATTGTTGCCCATATTATATAAATGCATTCCAAATGATTTGGTGTTACAATTTCATAGGCAAAATAAGGAGAAGGAAACTAATGTAACTGCGTTACTAATGTATCTAAAGGGAGAAATAGAAGCGCGAGAAAGGGCTGAAAACGTAACATCTTGCAAAATTGAAATTGCAAGATCTTACGAAAGTAACATGAAATTGGAACCCCCGAAATATCCCGGTCCGATGAAAAGTAAGACCCCATCTGCATTTTGTTTAAATACTATAACAGAAATTCATTGTGCATTTTGCAATGAAAAACACAAATCCGAAGATTGCAACTTAAACTTAGAACAGCGAAGAGACACTTTACGTAAGCAAGCAAAATGTTTCAGATGTTATAAAAAATTCCATCGTAAGAGCCAATGCAGATCAACCCAAATCAAATGCTTAAATTGTTTGTCAAAATGGCATCAGAAATCTCTCTGTGTGCAAGCATTTCAGACAAAACCTTCGTCGTTAATCCATGAACAAAATAATCAAAGCAAATGTGGATCTGGAACTTCGGGTGTATATCTTCAGACTTTGCGGTGCAAATTAATTGGAAGAAATGAAATTGTTAAAGTCCGTGTATTATTTGATACGGCCGCACAAAGAAGTTTTATAAAACGGGATCTATCCCGAAAAGTAGGATTGGAGGTTATTGGAAACGAGTCGATCAAAATACATAAGTTTGCGGAAAGTCAAGATCCTCCCGTCAGCACTCAAAATAGAGTACGCATTTTATTGAAAGACATGAGCTCAGATTATGTGGTTAGTTTGGAAGCATTAGAAACGGAAAACATTTGTCCAGATATAATAGGAGCACCTAGCGCTGAATTGTGTGATGAAATTAAATTATTGGGGTTTAATTTGTCAGATGTTTCTGATAGTTTAAAAGATGAAGGAAATAAAATAGATATATTAGTAGGGAGTGATTATTATTGGTCAATCATGACGGGAAAAATTAAATGTCTTTCACCAACCGTCGTTTTGAATGAGACGAAGCTTGGGTGGATGATTCATGGTAGATACTCTAATGTCATTAATTCGAATAATTTATTGAGCTGTATGACAATGCATGTTTCTATTTGGGACGAAAATAATGAAGATAAAGCGTCGATTGAACTTCAAAGATTTTGGGAACTTGAATTTTTAGGGATTAGAGGCGAACCTACAGATTCAGATTTGAAAACATGCGACAAACAAATACTGGAACAATTTGAAAGAAATATCGAATTTAAGAATGATAGATATGAAGTGAAGTTACCTAAGATATCCGATACAGTTGAACTTCCTAACAATTACGAGATCGCAAAAAGAATTAAAAGTTTGATTAAACGATTTCAAAATAATCCTATGTTGTTTAAAGAATACAAGGCCGTCATTGACGAATATAAGTCTTCTGGAATAGTAGAAATGGTTAAATCGCAGAACATAAATTCAACTAATGGAAATTTGACATGTTATTTGCCACATCACCCGATTCGCGATTTGGTAACAGGTTCATCTACAGTAAAAGAGATTTTGAAATTATCAAAGGAATCCACAGATATTTTCCAAAAATCTAACATGTCCCTACGTAAATGGCAAAGTAATTCTGTTATTGTAAAGGAATATTTAAAATCCTTGAACTTGGAGATACTTCCCGACACATCACGTAATGCAACTCCATTTAAATTTTTGGGTTTAATATGGGACACGGATAAGGATGTTTTAAGATTAGATAATCGTAATTTTTCCGAATTTGTGAATTGCCAGGAAAAAACTAAGAGAACTGTAATCAAAGCGGCTGGGAGAAAATTTGACCCAGGTGGATTCTTATCTCCATTTACGGTCATTATAAAAATTATCTTTCAATCACTGTGGGAGCTGAGATGGACTGTTTCAAATATTGTTCGGCACTGGATTAAAAGCTCTTCAAGCGTGTGGAAACCCTTCGTGAGCAATAGAGTTTCTGAAATCCCAACTCTTACCAATCCAAAAGACTGGAGACATTGGCCAGGTCGAGACAATCCAGCAGATAGACTAACAAGAGGACTATCACTTACTGAAATAGAAATTGATAAAATATGGTGGCATGGCCCTCCATGGTTAGCCAAAGAGGTTAGAGTCTGGCCAAAAACGACAAAGAAAGCAGATGACGAAGTAATACAGGAGGAAGCTAAAGGAAAAATAATTTCTCAAAATTTCTGCACATCAGATCCTCAAAAACCACTTATAGAGATGGAACGTTTTAGTTCATTAATGAAGGTAGTAAGAATAATAGCATGGGTAAAAAGATTTATTTTCAATGTAAAAAACTCTATTAAACGTAAAGTAAATTTAACTGCTGAAGAATTGAAAGAAGCTGAAATATCACTAATAAAAGAAATGCAGTTAAACCATTATAAAACAGAAGTTGAAGCTTTAAAAAGAGGTGATCATGTTAAGAAAAATTCGAAAATTTACAGCTTATATCCATACTTAGATAACACAATTTTATTAAGAATAGGTAGCAGACTTAATCTAAGGGAACTTAGTCCAAAGGAAATAAATTCAGTCATATTACCCAGAAATGAAAGGTTTACAGAGTTGTTAGTTATGCAAGAGCACCGGGATTTGATGCATAGTGGAGTTTCGGTAACACTTTCGCAAATTAGAAAAGAAATTTGGATCCCGCAGGGGCGACAGTTCATTAAAAAGATCATTAACAAATGTCTAATTTGTAGAAAGTATAATGCTCAACCATCGAATCAACTAACAGGCCAACTTCCGAAGGACAGAATTTCGGAATCGCCCCCATTCAGCATTATCGGGTTGGATTTCGCAGGACCGATTATCGTAAAATCATACAAGAATAATACTGCAAAATCATACATTGTGTTATTTACGTGTGCTACAACCAGAGCTATGCATTTAGAATTGTCATCAGAAATGACAACTATTTCCTTTCTTTTAGCATTTCGCAGATTTCATATCAAGTCATGGAAATTCATAGTAGAACGTGCCCCTTGGTGGGGAGGATTTTACGAGCGACTTGTAAAATTATTATTAGTGAAAATTTTGTGTACTCTCAGAAGGAGTACAGGTGGGGAGCTGTAAGAGAAATTTGCATGTTCATTTGTAACAGAAAGGCAGGTGGCGCTGTCGTAACGTCCCAGACAGATAAGAAGTGAGGCAGCAGCAATTTGTAGACGGAATTGAAGCTATGGAAGCTGGATGTTAACCAGCATGTCACGTCCAACCTTTTTTATGTAAATTGTGCATGCCCTCGGGAAATAAAGTTTATTCAGACTTATATCTGTGTCTATGATTAATGGTGTAGATTCGTGTAACTGAACAGGTGAGGCTCAATTAAAATCCACTGAACCAGAGAGAAAGTTTCGCCGACAAGTGGTATTAAAGCAATGATTTAGGCAAATAAAAAGGAAACCATTTTAGCAGAAATATAATTCTATATATATATATATATATATATATTTATTAAAGATCAATATTTATTACTTTCTTTAGTGAAAACCTGTGTTTTACCAAACATAAATATTTGTTTTCATTATAAAGTAATTTTCACGGGATAAAACCTTTATATATTTTTTGTTTTATAATTTATTGTCCTGAAATTGGATGAACCACTTGCACCATTTCTTTATGAATCTGTGACAACTATAGCACAGCCAATTTTGCAGAGATTTGTAAAGCCTTGTGTTTTAGGCAAAAATGCTTCATGTCTTTACAAAATTGATGGTCTTGGAAAAGATAACTTGATCCCAGCCTCTGAAGTGACGCTTAGTTTTCCTTTAAAAGATGAATTGAGAAAGATAAAGAATAAAAAGAATATAGACATTTTGAAAATGCAACAATTCATGTCTTAAAGCATATCAAAGATTTGTGCATAAACTTTTTGAGCGTTCACCTGTACGATTTCCATTGACTAAAGCAATATCGTTTCTTAATCCTGCAGTTTTTCTTCAAACTGATTTGGCGATTGAGCGTTTGTCAGCATGTCTAGAAATATTGGTTTCTAAAAAATGGATATCAGGATTAAAAGCTGACAACATTCATCAAAAGTTCCAAAAATGATTCAATGAGCCTTCAGTAGTAAACATGATGAAATTTTACAAAAGAAGTGATACTAGGGTTGACGATCATTGGATTAGTATACTGCATCTAAAACAAGCTTCTAATGATTTGACCTTTTTTATAAAATTGCTTTCCATTTTATCCCATGGTAATTCATTTCTTGAAAGGGGATTTTCCATTAATGCAGAATGCATTATTGATAACCAAACAGAAGAAAGCCTTGTAGCATTAAGACAAGTTTATGGGGCAATAAACAATGCTGGGGGAGTTGAAGCAATTGATATAACAAAGGCCATGATTCAGTCAGTAAAATGTGCACATTCCAGGTACATTGATACTATGCAAAGAAAGAAAGAAGCAGAAAGTAATAAAAAACAATTGGAAGACAGTCGAAAATGTGTTGCTTTAGAACTGAAAAGTTTAGAATGGAAGAAAAGCAAAATAATGGTAGATGCTCAAAAAGAAGCTGCACTAATTGAAGACAAAATAAGAAATATTTCTTAAATCTTTCCAAAAATAATATTTTTTCTACATACTATATTCACTCACTATTACATAACTTGTATATTAATATTTTTGGTGTTAATTTATTTTACCACATTTATTATAACAAGTGTAAATGATTTGTCTACTTTACCAAAGTAATTGATTTTTTTTATTTGTATATGTATGTCAAATATTATTTATTTGTCCCAATTTGTAACAAATTTTTAATTGAAGTGTAAATATTTTAATATTTACACTCCAATTAATATATTCCCAATTATAATATTATATTCTCTATGTTAAAACACAGAGAAAAGGTATACGTGTAAGCCTAGGTTAACTAAATAGTTTATTGCGCTGTTTTTTATAAACCTGGAATTTATCTGGAAAACCTGGAAAAGTCAGGGAATTTCATATTCTCTGGAGAGTGGCAACCCTGATAAATGAGAAAGTATTAATTCATAAATATGAATATCTGAGATAAATTTCGAAATCCCAGGATTTTGGCTCTTAATCACGAGATTTCCGGATCAGTTATTTGGTTAGGATCCCAGGAAATCTCTTAATATGATCATTAAGGCAAGTTTTATTGTGATTTTTTTATGGTAAAATATTTAGATATTTTATGGCCATGTGTGCTTTTTAACACTTTGTAACATAGTTGAAAAGTGTTTATGAGTTTGTTGATTCTGTCTGTCTGTCCGTTAAAAAGATAACTGTCGTGAAAATGACTTTATCAAAATGAAATCCTAGTATGCTGTTCAGACGGTCTGTGGGACTTATGGGAATATAAATGGATAATATCACCCAATTAGTTTTGGATTGAACTCGGGTTGAAAAAATGAAATACATTGAATCCTATGGGATCTAATTTTTCAAACATTTTTTAAGCGAATTTAAAATTCACAAATTGCTTTAGGAAATATTCAAATTATCCCATAAAATATATAACAAGAAAGATCAATGATGCATAAAGCATTGATTATGAAACACTTTCCAACTTCAATGCAATTTCATTTAAACATCTCTAAAATGCTTTACATTCCTCTCTAATATTTTAAAAATTATCACAATACGACAATAATTTTTCATATTTGGAAACTTCATCGAATACAAATGAACTTTATTCAAATCACGCCATCAAAATATAAATTGTCTGGCTCTCTCTATAAAAGCAGCATTTCATTCATAAACTTTTTCCAATCCTTTCATTCATCACAATACTATAATAATTTATTTTATCTAAAATCTTAAAACCATGGAGGTACATGTAATTTAACTCTATGCTTAAAACTTTATCGGAAAAATAGTCTTCTCTGTGTAAAATCAATTAATGCTTCATTCATATCAGCTATATTGCAGACTCCATGAGCTAAATAATTTTGCGTTAAAGAAATGCAGCAATTCTTATACAACTCATTCTACATCTTTTGGTGTTTACATTCTCCATAAATGAAAATTAGGCTTCGTTGTAGAAATAATCAGTTTGATGATCATTTAAACTCAATTATATTGTAATTGCGCTGTTTCAGAACATTGATGCACATAATTTAAACAAAAACAAAGCGGTTTTAAGACGGATACAGCACTTAATATGAATTAAAAAGAACTTTAAAAATCACGATTTTGATACAAGATGGATACCATATTTTATTTTGAAGTGGGTCACGTGATCTCTTCATATAATGGCCAGGGAAATGAATATTGGCGTTCATATACAAAAGTATTACTCAAAGTATCTTTTCTCATGGATGGAACGAGCTAGATCCACGAAAATGATGTCAACAAATTTATCGCATGATGTTACATATGAAAAGTGAACATGTTTCTCAAGAGTTAATATTTTTTTGAGGGGGGATTTTATTGATATATTTATTTGAAAAATGTACAATATCTCGAGAACGGTTCATGCTAGCGTTCTAAAGTTTATGTCAATAGTTTTCTAAGGAAAAGTTACATAAAAATGTCTATATGAGTAACTTTATTAAAAGTTTTGATTTTTTGAGGATTTTTCGAAATTTCGCTCGAGAAATTTAGGGGAGTTCTGAACATTCGATTGTGTTTAAAAACAATAGGCGTACAGTATTCATGAATTGTAATTTTTGTGCCAAATTTCACTCGAATCGTTCCATTCGTTCGTGAAATATCGATTCCACAGACTCACTGACACACACACAATTTTTCAATGTTATATTGAATTCCTATGTTTTGAAAATTGAAATGACATTCTATCATTGTTATAATCTTCTTAATCACTGCCTCATTCCCCTATAATTTTCAATCTTTCTTCCTTTTGAAGGGTTTGCCTATTTCTTTCTCCCTCTAAATTCTTCCATGTTTTACCCTATTTTTACTTTCCTTATATAATGTATAAGGAAAGTATTGTGACGGGGTCAAAAATTCGAATTAGAGTTTTCGACGGGAGAGGACGTTTCAAGCATCCCTGAACACGAATCGGACGTTTTTGAGATGATGTATGTGTTTGTGAAAGTCTGTGAGTTGTGGAGACGATGATTGACAAACGAATGGACCGATTCGAACAAAATTTGGTACAAAAATTATAATCCATGAATACTGGAAGCTTATTCTTTTTATATGCAATCGCATGCTCAGAACCGCCCTAAATTTTCGAGTAAAAATTTAAAAAAATCATCAAAAAATAAAAACTTTTACTGAAGTTACGTAAATAGTAGTTCTTTAGGTAATTTTTTATTAGAAAACGATTAAAAAAATCTGATGTGGGCAACACATGAATTTCCTTATATAATATAATTAATTTACAACTTTTACAGTAAAAAAAAGTAGGTTTTTCTTATAGTAGATACTAATATTCTTTCCAAGATATTAAATTTTCGACAATTTGTCGTCATTTTTATCCATTTGGCGAGATTTTCGTTAATTTGGCAACATTTCAAAAAATCGCCAAGTTGGCGACATTCCGCCAAATTTGTCGCCAAAATCTCGCCAAGCGTTATGCACTAAGAAATAAGTTATTCTTACAGCAGATAAATGACTATTGGCCTTCAAACACAAAAGTATTACTAAAAGTATATTTTTTCATGAATGGAATGAGCTAGTTCCACGAGAATGATGTAACCCAATTTATCGCATGGTATTACATATGAAAAGTGAACATGTTTCTCAATAGGAATTTTTTTTTTATATGACTTTTTGATAATTTTTTTTTTAAAAATGAACAATATCTCGAGACCGGTTCATGTTAGCGTTCTAAAATTTATGTCAATCGTTTTCTAATGAAAAATTACATAAGAAATGTCTATTTGCGTAACTTTATTAGTGGTTTTGATTTTTTGACGATTTTTTCAAAATTTCATTCGAAAATTTAGGGGGGTTCTTAACATTCGATTGCATATAAAAGCAATAGGCTTCCAGTGTTTACGGATTGTGATTTTTGTACCAAATTTGGTTCGAATCGGTCCATTCGTTCGTCAGTTATCGTCTCCACAGACTCACTGACACACACACATACTTTCACACACACACACAGACATCACTTCAAAAATGTTTGATTCGTGATCAGGGATGCTTGAAACGTGCTCTCCCGTCGAAAACTCGAATTCGAATTTTCGACCCTGTCACAATACTTTCCTTATACATTATGTATATAAGGAAAGTAATAAATTTTAGAACGCTAGCATGAACCGCTCGCGAGATATTTTACATTTTTCAAAAAAATTATCAAAAAATCATATAAAATTTAAAATAATATATTTACTATATTTGAAATGTGTTCACTTTCCACAAGTAAAAATCTGATGTGGGCAGCACATGACTTTCCTTATATAACGCAATGAATTTACTACTTTTACAGTAAAAAAAAAAAAGATTATTTTTATAGTAGTTATTTGTATTCTTTCCAAGATATTGAATTTTTGCCAATGAGTCGTCATTTTCCATGTCGTCATCATCAATGAATCGTTATTGATTTAGCGCCAGTTTTACCCATTTGGCGAGTTTTACGCTAATTTAGCAACATTAAAAAGTCGCCAAGTTGGCGACATTCCACAAAATTCGTCGCCAAAACCTCGCCAAGTGTTATGGACGAACAAGTAAATTATTCTTGCATCAGATAAATGACTATTGGCGTTCAAATACAAAAGTATTACTCAAAGTATCTTTTTCATGAATGGAACGAGCTATACCCACGAAAATGGTATTACCCAATTTATTGCATGGTATTACATATGAAAAGTGAACATGTTTCTCAATAGAATTTTTTTTTTTTATATGCTTTTTTGATATTTTTTTTTGAAAAATGTGCAATATCTCGAGAACGGTTCATGCTAGCGTTCTAAAATTTATGTCAATCGTTTTCTAATGAAAAAATACGTAAGAAATGTCTATTTGCGTGGCTTTATTAGCGGTTTTGATTTTGTGACGATTTTTCAAAATTTCTCTCGAAAATTTAGGGTTTCTGAACATTCGATTGCTTATAAAAACAATAGGCTTCCAGAGTTTACGGATTGTGATTTTTGTACCAAATTTCGTTCGAATCGGTCCATTCGTTCGTTAGTTATCGTCTTCACAGACTCACTGACACACACACACAGACATCACTTCAAAAATGCTTGATTCGTGATCAGGCATGCTTGAAATGGGCTCTCCCGTCGAAAACTCGATTCGAATTTTCGACCCCGTCCCAATACTTTCCTTATACATTATGTATATAAGGAAAGTAATATGCGATAAATTGGGTGACATCATTCTCGTGGATCTAGCTAGTTCCATTCATGAGAAAAGATACTTTAGATAATACTTTTGTATTTGGACTCCAATAGTCAGTTATCTGCTACAAGAAATCTTATATCTCCGTCCATAACCCATGACGACGAATTAGGTTTAATGTCGCCAATTTATCGACTTTTTTAAATGTTGCCAAATTAACGAAAATGTCACCAAATTGATAAAACTGACGCTAAATCAATAAAAATGACGCCTATATGATGAGGTAATTATTAAAGTAGTTTTATATATGGACTCGATGGCTTATTGAGGATGCTATCAATATTGACGATTGTTTAGAATTGCGCGAAGTATAAGTAAATTGAGTATTTTGAAATAGTTTTGCATGTTGTCATTCTGAAAATCGCCAAATGTACAATTCAACGATAAAAACACAGTATCTTGAATTTTATACATTATTTTTTTACTGTAAAAGTAGTGAATTCATTGCATTATATAAAAAAAGTCATGTGCTGCCCACTTCAAATTTTTTTCTCATTGTTTTATTATAAGGCATTTCAATGTTGTCTTTCAAACCAGTCTTTACTGGAGGGGGGGGGGGGGTCCTTATTGGTTTGCGTTGATATGGAGGGGTTTGGTTTGGCAATGGGTGATACCACCCGCTAGCGAATTTTTTCGCTTTGACAACATTAAAAAGCCACTAAGTTGGCGATATCCGGCCATATTTGTCGCCAAGCATTACGGACCTATTAATCTGAAATCCGGAAAGACCTGGCGTTTTTTGAACTCAGTTGAAAACTTAAAAAAAAAAAAAAAACATTGTTGAAAAAACATTACTGAAATTTGTTTGGCGATTTGTAACACGCACAAAATAGCAGTTTGCAATACGAGAGCACGTTCAAACTAATTACTGAGTTATTTCAGAAATACCAATGATCACACTTCTGCAATTACAGCAACAAATCAGAATTTGACGTCGTTGTTGAAATCGCACTTAATTTAAATATATTTTCGTGCCACCTCAGTTTCCACTCAGTTGAAATGAATGAGGATGAGCCGATTCACTTTGGATGAACACGTGTAAAGGGAATTCGTTTCATCCAGCGATTTCACTGTGGGTGACTCATCATCCAAGTCCAACCATCTTGTTTTCCTGTCCGGAGCTGTTTGTTACTGAATTTTTCCGTCCGTTGTCTGTTTGTCCGCTCCGCAATGCTATCACAGACATATATCAGATCAGTGAGATCAGTTTGTCTAGTTAGTCTGTGAGTGTATACTGCTGTGTGTGGACGTGGAAGAACAAGCTGGTGCGGCTGAATCTGAGATTTGTTTGTGTTCATTTTAATTCCGTAAGTACCTTCTTATTTATTGTGTGTTAAGTTGCAGTGTACAACGTTAATTTCTTTGTAGTATGTTTCATTATTCATTAATAGTGTCGTAAAATATTAACTACTTTTAAGTGTGATTTCGCTTGTATAGATTACATTTCCGTGTAATGTTAAAACATCCTTTATATATCTATCTTTCTTATTCTTGAACGCTCATATCTGTAGAGTTTACATAAAAATGAAGTATAATTTAAAAATATGTACTTCAAATCAGTGACTTGAAGAATTATTTAAGAATATATTTTCAAATCAGTGATTGCGCAATTGAATTTTTGTTCCCTTATTTCCTAGGCAATAGAGTCCCATAAGCATTTTTTTATTCATTTTCATCTAATTATAGTAATAATTAGAGAACTGAACATCTTTTGTTTTCTTATTAAATGTTTCACTGTCTGACAACTTACAATA
Organism: Amaurobius ferox; assembly: GCA_951213105.1. Lineage (NCBI taxonomy): Eukaryota > Metazoa > Arthropoda > Arachnida > Araneae > Amaurobiidae > Amaurobius > Amaurobius ferox. Next base: position 116,833,172 of record OX578146.1, read on the forward strand.
GTCGCTTAAAAATATTCAGATTATTAAGCTTTTAAGAAACCTTTTATATTGTTTTTAATAAATCCTAAACTGAACTGAAATTTTGTCACTTATAATTTTTTTTTCTGTATGTTACTATTAAAATGTTTTAAAATTTTGGATCATCTATTATAGTAGTTGCATTATATTTACTTTCGCGTACTATAATATATATAATATAGAGAAAGTATAGTTTTCACGAAATTTTTTAAATTCGAGATTTCGATGCCAATATATGTTTTAAGATCTCCTGAACAAGCTTTGACTATTTTTGGAGTGATGTCCCTCTGTCTATCTGTGGTCGATTTCTTGTGTACACACGATAGCGGCCACAAAAATAATGGATGTTCAAGCAACTTTATATTCGGCTTTGTTGTAAAAAATGTAGAAGTAGATAGAATTATGTTAGATTCTAACGAAAATTTCGAAATTTATTTGAAATTTTATATTTGTTTAACGTGGCAACATAGGACAAAATCTGACATAATCATGCATAAAAGGGTTTGTTTATGGCTTAATGATCACTATACAATTTTTATGTTCGTGACGTCATTAGCCCCCTCGAAGAGAAGAGGAGTTCCCCCTCGAAGGGAAGTTAAGTTTTTGTTAAAGGGGACAAGAATTGTAACAGATATGCTTCAATTTTATGTTTAAAATTTAATTTGATATATGTACATGAGTGTAAATAATATTCATGAAAACCTGTATTTAGTAATTTATAATCTTGGTATTTAATAGCATCCTTAATAAACAATAGAATTCATGTTAAGATATTTAAATAATTAATTCATCAATCTGGCGTCATTTTTATTAACTTAGTGCATTTTTACAATTTTGACGACATTTCGTTAGATTATTCGCCAAATGTATCGCAAGGCGTTACAGACAAACGAGAAGATATATCTATATAATAAAAGATATGTGCGTCATATGACGGAATTTATAATTTGCCAAATATTACCTTCCATTTAACATCATTTTTATCAATTTGGAGACATTTTCGTCAGCTTGACAACATTTACTAAAAAGTCGCTGAGTTAATGATATCCGGCCAAACTTGTCGCCATATTCGCCAAGCGTTACGGACGGAGAAATGGATTATTCTTTTAGTAGTTTCTTTTATTATTACCAAGATATTAAATTTTCGTCAATTAGTTGTCATTTTCATTGATATTTAGCGTTATTTATATGAATATGGTGACATTTTCCTCAATTTGGCAACTTTTAAAAATCTCGCCAAGTTGGCGATATTCCGCCAAATTCGTCGCCAAAATTTCACGAAGCGTTAAGGGCTGAGAAATAGATTATTCTTTTAGTAGATAAATGACTGTTGACGAATTGTTAGGCGTCAAAATACAAAACTATTACCTAAAGTAGAGTCTCTCATGAATGGAACGAACTAAATCCACGAGAGTGATGTTTGCAAATTTATCGCTAAATTTTACATATAAAATGTGAGCATAATTCACAATAATTAATATTTTTATTAATTTGTATGTAACTTTTTGATAGTGATCTAAAGATTGAGTAAATCTTTTTTTTTAATGAAAAATTACATAGGAAATGATTATTTACGTAATTTTATTAAAGATAAATTTTTTGATGATTTTTCAAAATTTCATTTGTAATTTTAAGGACTTTCTGATGCGTTTGAAATCGTTAGACTTCCAGTATTCACCTATTGTTATTTTTGTACCAAATTTCGTTCGATTCGCTCCATTCGTTCATGAGGTATTGTCTCCACAAACTCACGGACACACAAACGTACATTTCATTTAAAACCGTTTGATTCGAGTTCAGGGATGCGTGCTCTTCCGTCGAAATTCGAATTCGAATTTTCGACCCCTTCACAATATTTTCCTTATACATATCATGATACTATATATAAGGAAAGTAAAAATGAAATAGAAAATCATTTCAAGGTGTTTGTTTTTGTCTACATGTTATGTTGACCAGCAATATTTGCTCTGTATATAAACTCTTGTTATATTTATGCAGAATTGGATAATTAAATAGTATCAATAAAATAGAAAACGTCGATAGACATAAAACTGGTCTAAAAATACTGATACTGCTTAACAATATATATCCTTTCTATATTACTGCATTCCATCAGACAAGGCAGATGACATGTGAAATATTTTAATTTTGTTGCAGGAAAAAAGAAATTGTAGCAGTCATGGCAGAACACCAGAATTCAACTGAGGTAAGATGCTATTATTTTTCTGTTTAATGTTTTTGAGACTTATTTAATAACAAGAAAATGTATATTAATTTTTTTTCCCTATGTGATTAACCTTTTGCTTACGGGTGGGACATCGTCCATCCCAAACAAAGAACCTCCCAAAAAGACAGGTATTTGACATACCCTATCCCAAAGAGTTCGATCCCCTTTTTCAGGCATTGGGGTCCAAGGACGCCAATGGCTGCACAGGGGAATGGAACTCTTTGGGATAGGGTATGTCAGATAACTGTCCTTTTGGGAGGTTCTTCGTTTGGGATTGAAGCTGGCCCACCCGTAAGAAAAAGGTTAAAACTTCCCAGCGAAATGGAGATTAAAATAATTCAGAGTATTTTGTTTAGAAGTACTTTGAAAATAAGATTTACTTAGGTAGGGGAGTAGACCACTTCAACTTCTATCACGTTCAGTAATTTTTTTGACATTGAGTAATTAGTTCAGACAACATTTTCCCAAATTTTTGGATAAAAGATTGGTGATACGATTGTCAAACTACTTAAAGTTGCGTATAATGAAAAAAAAAAAACCTGTAGTAAAAAGTCGTATACTTATGACATTTTTGGCATTATTCGTCTAAATGTAAAAGTTTGAATACTGACACAAAAATATTCTATACCTTCTTCTTTTACGTAAAAATTGAGTTTAAAAATCTAGAGCAATGTAAATAAGCAAAAATAACACAATAATGCAGCAAACAACTGTTTCGAGGATACGCTGGACCCCTTCGTCAGTGCAAAAAACAAACAATCCCGAAGTCTAAAAGTGGAATAGGCTCGAAAGAAGGAAGGAGGGGGGGGGGGATAAATACCCTCTAGTTTTTCTTATCTTTCGCACAAAGTGCATTTTACTTACTGAAAATTGAGTTTATTATCTAACATGCACTTTTCAAATCATACACAAATAATAGGTAAATAGAAATATAAAACTTTGTTATTTTGTAGTTACAGTAAAACCCCGATTATCTGAAACAAAAGCGATCGGGCATATTTTGGATAAGCAAAATTTCGGATAATTCGGAAATTCGATTTTCAGTGTAACAAAACTTTAACATTTTCCCCAATCACACTTAAGCAATACTAAGTTACTATATTAAAAACGTTCGTCATTTACAAGTATAATATATTAAGTTGTTTAACTGCTTTGAAAATGACTCGATATCTTTGTTTGAACTTTTCTTTTCACAACATGATTTTGGCTGCAATGTCGCTTTATGAACAGCACAAGGCTCCTAGCTTCCTTCAAAAAAACAAAAAATTATCTTCAACATCAAATTCAAATTTCACTGAAGGTTGCTTTAAAAAATAGCATTTTACACTAAACTGTAAAAAGAAAAAAAAAGTGATTTTTTTCCTCTAAAGCTTTGAATTCGTCGTCCGCAGTCACCCGATTCTGATCTGAGATTGTACCGTCTGTCGTCCAACGTCTCCAAAATACTTGTCAAACAATTTTATTACCAATTTGTAAGTTCTTGTTATTTGTCCTAGATGTTATTTCAAAGTCCCTTGTAGGGGCGGATTTAAATTTTATCAACCCCCTCCCCACCCTCTGTGAATAATAAAAGGTGATAAATTTGGACCCAGTGTAGATATTCCAGTAGATAGATACTGGACGTCCGTTTTTTAAAGATGTTTCTTAGAGGGATTCAACCTAAACAGTAGGGTTGTTTTTGGGTGACTTAATACTATCGCGAAGTAATTAAGACAAGAAGACACATGGGGGAAACACTAAAGGAGAGGACATAAAGCGATTAATAGTTGACGAGTAGAATGCCAGTTGAATAGCAGAGATGTTTGATGCCTTATCAAAACCACGTGCTGATTAAGAGTTAAGAGTGGAGTGCCAACTCATGGTTCGTACGTTTGTGAAAATCCTTGAAAAGTGCTTGAAAGTTCTTGGAATTTTTAAAAATCATAAATAGTCCGTGTATTTTTTTAAGCCGCAGTTCAACCTATATTTTATCCAGCTACACAAGCAGATATGCGGTGCAGCTACAGTTAATTTAGTTGCTTATGTCCCTCTGCAAATGAGTCTGCCACAAATGTTGCAACTGGTCAGCTATTTCAGTTGTATTCTGAGAAGGCTGCAATTGCCGTCCCAGACGTTTTCTATTGGTGATAGGTCTGAAGACCTGGATGGCCATGGGAGGATATTAAACTCTGAAGACATTGTTGAGAAAGTCGTGCTGTATGTGGTCGAGCATTCTCTTGTGAACCTGGGCGACTTGACAGCATAAGCAGAATATTGTCGATGTATTCATCCCTCTACTTTCACACCACGTGTGATAGCCGTTTGTCACTCGACAACAAATGCGGGGTCGGAATGCTGGATAGTCCTCTTCCACATGCATATGCGGTGGTCATTGGTGCTGAGAGAAGCGGGATTGGTTGCTAAAGACAACATGCTTCCAGTCGGACATTGGTGCTGAGAGAAGCGGGATTGGTTGCTAAAGACAACATGCTTCCAGTCGGACATTGGTGCTGAGAGAAGCGGGATTGGTTGCTAAAGACAACATGCTTCCAGTCGGACATTGGTGCTGAGAGAAGCGGGATTGGTTGCTAAAGACAACATGCTTCCAGTCGGACATTGGTGCTGAGAGAAGCGGGATTGGTTGCTAAAGACAACATGCTTCCAGTCGGACATTGGTGCTGAGAGAAGCGGGATTGGTTGCTAAAGACAACGTGCTTCCAGTCAGACATTGTCCTGGCAGACTGAGCCTGGCAACTGATCGTGAATTACAAAAACAAGAATTTCGATAATATCAACTTTTCAGGTATATTACGAGAACATCAAGAAATAATCCCTATAAAGGAAGTATTTATTAAAGTGGCATATAGATATGCATTACCACTGGGTAGACGCTTATTTAATTACAATAAAGTGTGTAAAAATGTATTAAAAACCGATCAAAACTGCCCATGTCATAAATATCCAGCTTTTAAAGACAATAATCTTGGTCATATAATTACAGGCGATCTAAACATACGAGAAGGATCTAGTTTAAAAAATACCTTTACTTTAGGAACTAAATACAGAAACGAAGAATATCAAGATATTGAAGAAAGTTTCGTTAATAACATAGCTGTATTTATATATAAATGTGCAGTTAAATACAGTCTTCCAACACAGGTTTTCGAGGAATGGAAATCGGGAATGCTGGGAAGTATCAAGATAAATTATAAGGATTTAAAAAAATACGATGGTTCAGGGAAATACAATCTGGAGAAATTACATCAGGAATTTGTAATTACATATGTTGATAAAGTTACGTCCAATTTCGCTTTCACATGCCAATATTATTACAATAAAATGCTCATTGCAAGTTATCAGAATGAAAGTGCGTATATACAACTACACCAATCTAAAACTGAAATGATAAAAATTAAAAATACTGGAGTATTTTTCATAAAAAATAGTTTTGAAGTAATAGAAAAACTTAAAAATATATCTGATAACTTATATTACAAAAGTTATGATTTCAATGATCTTTTCTGTAATATTCACATACATGATTTATTTGATATTTTAATGCAGTTTTATGATAGATACGAAATGCAAAGTCTTATTAAAAACATGTTTTTAAGTGCTTGGTCGAAATGGTCCTGTTTGAAACAGTATTATATGGCGGAACCACTTTTTACAAACAACGATATGGAATACCAATGGGAGGGGCTTGCTCCTCTGTTCCAGCAGATATCTACTTAAACAAATATGAAGAAGGAACTCATTTATTAAATGAAATAATCTTTATTCGATATGTAGATGACATTTTGTGTGCTTATCACGATGATCAATATAATATGGACTTTACTTTTTATCCAACCAACTTAACATTGACTGAAACAGCAAGTAATTCTGATCAAAGCATTCATTTTCTGGACTTAACTATATACAAACAGACAAATGGATACGTTGGTTTTCGTCTTTATGATAAAAGGAAAGATTTCAATTTTGAAATAAATTACATTCTGAAATGGAATACTAGTTTACATCGTAATATATTCAGAAACATTATATTAAAATTTTTAAACTGAAGTAAACGATTAAATAGCAATACAACATATCGTTATGAAAGCGACATATGCTTCCTGAATGAGGCAATTGCAAGGGGTTACGTTACCCTTTGCGTTTTCTTAGCAACATAATCAGAAAATTTTACAACATAACCGTAACGGAAAGTTACAGTTTATATCTAAATAAAAGAACACTTGCAGTTTAAACAGATGGAGATATACGACTACCAAGGACGTATCGGTTGCGAAGTTAAAGGGTGTTTAGCTTTGGCTTTGTGGAAGTTGTTTCTATAACTGTATGAGAGCTAGGATGGTCATGTGGGTGCGAGGTCAGTTCGTATTGTTATCTCTCTGATATTATATGCTGTCTTTTGTGTAGATGTAGGTAACACTGTATCTTGAAATTTCATTTATTGTAGTTGAGTCTATTTGGGTCTTTTGACTTTACATATTTCATATTGATTTTTAAATTTTGTGTACTTGGTTTTCGACAATGAATTTCGACTCTTCCGGGAGTGTTGTCGTGACGTTAAGCTGGCTAACCGGGTGGGGGTCACAATCCCCCCGGCGAATTTTTGATACATTGTCGTTCTTTCTTCTCTTTATGTAATATATAAATGTACTTGGGCTGCATCGCGCCTTAGGGTATATCTTCTGTAAGCTGTTTAAGGAGATGTCGATAAATTTATATATTTGGAGATATATATATATATACATATATATATATATATATATATATATATATATGTTTTGAGTTAAAATGCTTAGCCAGTATCACGGAATCTACACTGTGTTAAGCAGCACAAGAGGTAAATACATTTATATTATTATATTCTTATACCTTTTCATAACATTGAAGTCTCCTATAGCCACACGCTGGTATATTTGATTTCTTATATATCTGATCCTATTTATATTTTTCCCTACGTCGAGCCATGTGCATTATTTCTGTAATATAATTTACAGTAATGCTCACAGAAACGCAGAATCCACATTAACGAAACATGTGTGGCCCTTGATAACGTACATGGCTTCGGAAATGCTTTTCACTTTATTCAATTTATTCAATTTTAAATTATTTTTAGGAGCTAGAAAAGGCCTAGCTCATCGTGTAAAACAATGTTTCTGTTTTGTAACTTTTCATCTTACACACGATTTTTGCATTTACACCATGTATGTTTATTCAGGGAACAAGGGGATTAGTACCTTAAGCACCTGCATTACATATGTGATTTATAAAAATACTTTCACCTAAATGTGTAGTCGAAAATTTTTTTTCACCCATCTTTACCACATGTAATTCTTATTCCATTCCTTAACTTATGGAACAGGGAAAAAGGGGTATTTTATACCAATTTAGTACCTGTTTTATTTATGTTTTCTTATAATGTTCTTTTTAAAATATTCAACAGTTTGTCGTATAGTCTTTTTGATATCACATTTACATTTCAGCGCCATCTTCCTTTCACTTTTGCTATACAGAAAATTTTCTAATAATGATCAATCTCAGGTATATATAATACAAGTAAAATACAAATTCTTCAATTATATATATATATATATATATATATATATATACACACACACAGGGTGTATATAAACTGATGGTCAGAACTGTAAGGGGTTATAGAACTCGCCAAAACAAACAACTTTCACAATACAATGTGAGGTCGGAAAGCAACCGGCGAGCCTCGAGAGGGCGCTTTCTCTGGAGTGGATGAAACGTCGCGTCAAAATGGAGAACACAGTAAATCCGCTTGCTACACGTTCCAGTTGCCACCAGAAAAGGTTCTCCGTGAATGTGTGGACAAGGATTATCCGTGACCAATTAATTGGCCCGTATCTGTTACCAGACCACTTAAACGAGCAGAGGTACCTCACCTTCCTCCAGAAGGTGCTGCAAGATTTACTACGTTGTAGCAGCAAATCATCGAGTGATTATGTGGTTCCAGCACGACGGAGCGCCAGCACATTACACCAGGATTGTGCGGAACTACCTGGACATTGCCTTTCTGGACAGATGGATTGGACGTGGTGATTCCATCCCGTGGCCTCCCAGATCGTCCCTGCCTGGATTTTTTCTTCTGGGGACAGCTAAAAGGCGCCATTTACAAGAAGCCCATCGAGTCACTAGATGACCTTGTCGCCCGAATTAGCGTTGCAGCTGCAGACGTTCGTGAAATGCTAGGAATCTTCCAAAGTGTACGCGATTTACTCTATCGCCACTGTGACGCCTGTCCTGCAGTTGGTGGTTGTTCATTTGAGCATTTGTTCTAAACATTTTTTTAATAAATTTCCATAATTCGTCTTCACTCCATTTTGAAGCGACGTTTCATCCACTCCCAGAGAAAGCGCCCTCTCGCGACTCGTCGGTTGCTTTCCAACCCCACATTGTATTGTGAAAGTTGTTTAGTTTGGTGAATTCTCTATCTTCTTACAGTTCTGACCATCAGTTTATATACATCCTGTATATATATATATATATATATATATATATATATATATATATATATATATATATATATATATATATATATATATATATATATATATCAGGCTATGAGAAATCTGCAAAATCTAGCCCGTCCGCGAGGACGGCTAATGAAATTTTTTATCCGTCCTCCTACGAATTTTTTTTTCACTTTATATTCATTAATACAGGGTCTTTCAAAAGTCCGAATAAATTTTAAAAATTCATTAAAAATCGAAAAACCATCGCATTGAGGTACGGTTTGTACCATAAGTATTGCCAGGATGGGTTTTTTTTTTTTTTGACGTGAAAAAATTTTGTAGTTTTAAAAATCACCTATTGGTGCCGCTTACCCGAATGCATCTTCCAGAAGTGTGCAAATGAGGTTATTATAAAAGAGCTGTAGTGCTCTGTAGATTCTTCATTTGATTCATTAGTAAACGGTGCAAAGAAGTTTTTGCGAGAATGTTAACTTTGATCGAGAAAACCTTAGTGAAGCTGTATTACGTGAGCGGAGAATCAACATCTGATGCTTTGCGAAAATTTTGATTTATGAAAAATCTAAAGAAAGGAAAAGGTCCTATCACCTGTTCAGGGTTACTGAGGCTTGTCACAAGATTTGACACTTACAGTAAGTTATTTTAATTGTCTTTCCAATGCGTTCAGCGCCACCTATAGGTGATTTTTTAAACTACAAAAAAATTTTTACGTCAAAAAAGAAAAAGTTCTAGCAATACTTATGGTACACACTGTACCTCAATGCGATGATTTTTCGATTTTTAATGAATTTTTAAAGTTTATACGGACTTTTGAAAGACCCTGTATATGTGCCTAAATACATCGCACAACAATAATAAATTGGAACCAACTGCCTCAGGATGAAGTGCGATAACTGCACATTCATACATCACCCCTGCAGCTCTTAACCACATGGATCAAACTCGCCGACCGATAAAGGACCGGACTGGCGGAATTCCTATCTATGGGTGGGGGCAGAGGGGTAAGATATGTAAGGAATCGCTCCTTTTTCCAATGTTTGGTAACTTGAAGGAGTGGTAAATAAATAATCATATAAATCCTCTTGTCTCTAAGCAGTTTAAACCTCATGGGCACTCTCAATTTCTAGGATATGTAGTCAATCAAGGTTAAAATCTTCTTGGACTAAATAGATGTTTCATACCTTAACTTCATTTATAAAAACAACTGGAACAAATGCCATGAATGAATTTTAAACGTTTTAGTTTTAAAGTTGAAACCAAAGTGGGGAAAAAAATAAAACACTTCTGCCTGAAGAAGAATCCATTCCAAACATTAAAACTTGTTACTTACTCCCGTCTATTACAGCAAATGAAAATTTTATAGCTTGGGTTTTAAAGAGTTAAAAGAGGATTTGGACTTAGGCCCGGGCTGGGCTTGAGCTATTGTTTCGGGCAGAGTTGAGTTTTTTTTTAAAACATCCGTTACGACCGGGCCGAACATACTTATTTTTAAAATTTTTAAAATGGATTTAAATTGAAGGCATGAACTTATTGCTTTTATTTCAGCTATGTAAATATAAATGTTTAAGAAAACAAACTAAATTCTCCGTACAAAATTTTGACAAATTTATTTCTAACATATTTGAATATAAATCATTTCGGGCCTGCTGAGACGCAGTTATCTTCAAGCCGAGTTCATTCTACATTAAAAATCTCTTTGGGCTTGGTCCGGGTTTAAGCATTGGTATTGTCGGTCTTGTGAAAATCTGAAATTTCGGCATGTGGAGACCTCGGAAAGGAGAACAGAACATGTCACTTCGATCGTGAGCGCGCTATCGCATTTTCGTGCGGTCATCGGATTCACTGGGTGGAGCACAGAATACTATATTAGTCTGTGGGGTGGAGAATGAGGGGAGAGAAAATAACTAGCGCCTGTGGTTACAATGCAGATCTGGCGGCTCGCCTAGAAAGAAGGCATTGATAATGCACACTAAGTTTATGGGATGGGGGGAGGATTTACAGGTGACGACATTTCAATTTTCATTCATGGCACGGGAAAGGGCGGCTTTCGCCATAAGTTTACGATGACAACAATTTGTTATTTATTTATTTTTTTTTTACGGAATCTCTAATCTCAAGGCAGTCTGAGAGGACGGTAACTTCCGGAAATTGGCCGTCCTCGCCGAATTTTAACCCGGGGGGGGGGGGGACAGCCGATTTCCAGAAGCCTGGTATATACTATATTATATTGCAAAAGAATGTATTTCAACCAGTTTATTATTTTTTAATACAGAACTCGAAAAATTTCAGCTTATATTGCATTTTCTAACTGCCAGTACAATAACCAGTTATGATATCTCAGCAATCACTGGATTTACCGATGCTTATATCTGTAATGAGGGCATAGCAAAGCATCCAAGGAGTCAAGTAAGACATTTGAAATCATTATTCCACTCTGGAACTGCTCCTACCAACGATTTTTATGGCTTTGAAAAATGGTTTTGAAATATCTAACTGGATCGTTGTAAAATGTTTTTCAGTTACCTTTAAATTCTCTACTACGTACTGAGAAAAAAAAAAAAAAATAGGATCGCGATTTCTTTGCAGATGACAGCATCTATTGACAGAATGTTCCTTATACGTGATTTCGTGAGTGTGAATGAAAAAGGTGCAAAAGACTTTTCCTTCCTTATATATTGCAGAGATTAAAAATAATTCTTCATATATGTTGTCGAATGGTAAACACATGATCTAATATTTTCGGGGGGGGGGGGAGGGGGGTGCGATCTAGAGTTTACGTATTTATTTTTGGGGGTCAGCCTTTTCATTTGGCCAGCTGCACTCGGATAGAAAACAGGATGTGGGGGAGTTTTCTTTGGAAATCACATTTTTACCGAAAGATTTTAATGTTTGTCCGGTTCGGACGGATCATAGGGCTGGCGGCCTGTTTGAATTAGTGGCCGAAAACATCATATCAGTTTTGCAGGGGCTTGAGAAGGGGCTTTTTGTTTCTGGGGGTCTGAACCAATGGCGATGTTTGGGGTCAAGACCCAGAATCCAATGAGATAGTTGTGTGCGCCTCAGGGACGTGTTTTAAAATCTTGGAGAGAGAGAGTTTTTCAGAATTTAAAAAAGGAGCGAGGAGAAGGAGCTGGGTTTTGAGTGCGTAAAGACGTCTTCCCATCATGGTCCTCTGAAAAAAGAGATGCTGCTCAACGGCAAGTGATGTTGGTGAGTTACACATTTAAGGGCCTGTGCCTGATTTGTATCTTTTGTCTCCCTCTCCAATTAAATATCTACTAGTTAACTCCAATTAAATATCTACTAGTTAACTCCAATTAAATATCTACTAGTTAACTCAATTAAATATCTACTAGTTAACTCCAATTAAATATCAACTAGTTAACTCCAATTAAATATCTACTAGTTAACTCCAATTAAATATCTACTAGTTAACTCCAATTAAATTATTTACTAGTAAAAGTCAGGTGCTTTCATGATAGCTTACCATCTGTTCCAGTTAGTCTATGAGACTCCTTACCATTGTTTCTTTTGCATTGTTATTAGAATGGGTGATCAATCCATTCATGTTAATAGGAGCATTTTGTGTATTATGTTACTTGAACATAGATTTAAGTATTGTAAATAAATTAATGTTATTATTTAAAAACACGGCCTTATCCTTTTTCGCGTTCTCACCTAAAAGAGGAAATTACCTCGGGGCATATGTGTTTACCCTCTTTTTATATTTCGATACGATACACACGCGTGATCCCAGTTGGGCGGTAATGACCTGGTCGTCCAAAAACCTTACACTTTTGGGTGGATCGGAAAAAGACACTAGGTATTTTCAAAAGTTAACACATCAATATTATTGATGAGTTAACTTTTGAAAATATATACCTAGTGTCTTTTTCCGATCCACCCAAAGCTGTAAGGTAACTATTTGGACCACCAGGGCATTGCCGCCCAATTGGGATCACGTGTGTTGAAGGCCCAGACCACAAGACCAACCCTAAGGCTTGTGGTAGCTTAATGTGTGTCGAAGGTCCAGACCACACAGCCAACCCTAGGGCTTACGGCAGTTTAATGTGCGGCCGGAGCTTAATGTGTGTTGTTGTTGAGACCCAGACCGTCCGACCTACTAGAAAGGTGTAAAGCCCGCCATACACCAGGAGTCGGGGTTAAAAAAATAGTCATTTAGCTAAAATATTTTTGCTTCTGTAAACAGCTGCGAAAATATGTAAAGTTCTTAAGTAATTCTAGTAGAGTGAAACTTTGCTCATTTGTGGTATCGTGGACATAACCGAATTGAACTCCCTCCCCCCAATTTTCGAATGAAATTTTGAAAAAATATTACTTATAATTTTATGAGCTATTGATTAAGATGAAAAATAAATTGAAAAGGAATGCATATCATTTCAATCCGACCTTATTTAATTTCTATACAGTTATTTTGGGCATTATTTTTTACTCAACTTTTTCGAAAAATCATACATTAACCATCGAATTTTCAAAATACACTTTTTCAAGGCGCTCCTTAAAAACTGCATTTTTACACGGAAAAGGAAGGGAGGGGTTATTAGGTGTTTCAGTCTCTCTCATTATGGAAAAATTACATTAGTTATCCAAAGGAGTCCATATTGTAAAACAAACCCTTTTTACCAGATGATAGGTGTGTGTCTGTCCGTGAGTCTGTGGAGACGATATCTCACAAACGAATGGTGCGATTTCAACGAAATTTGATACAAAAACTGCAATCAGTGATTACTATAAGTTTCTTGATTTTAAAAACGTAATCAAATGTTCGGAGATCCCCCCCCCCCCTCAATTTTCGAATGAAAAAAATTATCAAAAAATCGGAACCACCTTCAATAGTATTTATTACATGAATAATCATTTCTCTTATGTCATTTTTAATTAGAAAACGATTGACACAAACTTTAAAACGCTAGCACAAACTTGTCTTGAATTACTGTGCTTTTTCTTAAATGAATGTATTAAAAAATCACATAAAATTAAAAAGTATTAAATATTACGAAATACGTTCACTTTTCATATGTAATATTATGCGATAAATTTGTGAACATTATATATATATGTGTATAATATATATATATATATATTATACAAATGTAATGCAATTTAGTATACTACAATACTACTAAATAAAGAATAGTATATTTTGTTATACTGTGTACTACTATTTGTTATACTACTAAATAAAGAATAGCGCTAAGCTGCCGAATTCAATCGAATCGAATACAAACATAGCTAACCAAATGGAAAATTGGACTGGAACATGGAGGCATAAAGCATGCGTGGGTGTTACCCCCCCCCCCCCCCATCTCCTCCAGCCAATTTGTGGCATCTTACTCTTCATTTTGTATTGTATTCCAATTTTCAAATTATATATATATATATATGTGTGTGTGTGTGTGTTGTAGAATGTAGCAATAGTGCGTAGATTTACATTGTCCGTTTAAATAGAGAATTAATTATTTGAAATATATAATACCATTTTTACATTTTCCCACTGCATAAACTAGCTTCAATCACGAGATACATTTAAGAAGACACCAGTGCAACAGCAATGGCAAGGGCAATTTCACCATCAAGCGACATTTTGCAAATAAATGACAGTCACATATGAGTGCGATAGAAACTCACGACAGAAAGCGACAACCAAAGTTATTATTTATCACTCTTTGGTGATAAACCGCCAAATCAGCATACTTTCACTCTGTCACTTTCTCGGACCTTTCAAGATTGATGACTTCGGGAGTTTACGGAGGGCGACAGACCCCCTGTAGTTCCCGTATCGTCTGGAAATAAAACTCGTCTCTTTGGTTCTCCAATGTATTGGGGGCTTAAGGTAGCTTAATGTGCGTGTATCGCATCGAAATATAAAGAGAGGGTAAACACTGACAGACAAAGAGACTTTAAGGTAATAACGGCAGATCGATTATAGGGAGGGATTATGGAATATAACTTCATATGTTCAGAGACAAACTCAAATTTTGGTATTGTATCTTGTCGTTTTAAAGATCAGTACAAATAACCCAAATTAGTATGATTCTGAAATTTTTAATTTTTGTGCTTTGCGAAGGATAGACACAATTGCTTAGCGTTTAAAATTTGCAAGATTTAAATGTTTTCATTTTGCAGCAAAACCACGTTTTGTGAAATAAGTATTTGCACTTTCCTTGTAATCTTGAAAAACATTCTGTTCCTGAACTTCTAGTCAACAAACCTGTAGTCTTGTAGATGAACTTGTTAGTCAACACTAATGATTGTACTGTTTGTGTATGGATAAAATCATACTTTCATATTGAACTTAAATTATCTAATCCTTTTCTCTGTAGAGTAAAATGACTTATGTTAACTGAAAATTACACATTATTCACATATGTTTATGTTTTTTCAGATCAAAAACCGTGGTGACACTAGAGCAGTTCTTGAAGATTGCACAATGGATGTTCTTTGCGAAAAAATGGATGAAAATTGCATAATGGACGATTACAATGCTACTATGTTCCTTCCCAATATTGTTCAACTTGTGGAAAGTGAATTGCCACTTCGTGAAGCAGATAACTGTGATGAACTCTCTGGGGTTTTTCTTTTCAGACAAATATTTTCACCAGGTTGCAACATCATAAAGTGCTTATTTTGCCGGGATAAAAATTTCCAAACTATTGCTTTACTTGAAACGCATTATCACTCCGTTCATGGACTTGCTGTCGACAGAAGCACAACAACATTTAATGAAAACACCGTTTTTATTAGTGTTCCATCAGATGTAACTGAAGAAACTGTCGTGAGGTCTCCATGTCCCTTCTGTGAAACAACTCTGGACACTTTGTCTGAAATCGGTGACCATTATCCCAATGCTCATAATAAGATTCTTAGATATCTGCCTGAATCTGATTTCCTTGAAATTGCCAATTTTTTATATTGTGGTTTATGCAACCATCCATCTATAGATATTAATTTTCATCTTCGACATATGAAAGTTATGCATAAGATGCAACTATAACTGTTTTCACAATCAGTTTTTTCGAATGAAAAAACATGTACTGATGCTGAAGGTGAATACTTTGAAAAGCAATAAAACAAATTATTTCAAAAATATTTTGTGTATTTTCTAAAAACTTAAATACTAGTACAAGTAAGTAACATTACAGTCCGTCTCTTAATTACAATATTATCAATTATTTTGCGTTATGTCACTTGATTAGAATTAGAACTAATTTGAATTATATTGCAGTATGATATATCAGCCAATTTCTGACATGTATGGATTCTGGCAGAATCTTTGTTTATTACATGGATAGCATCTTTCAAGCTGTCAATTTTAACATAAATGAGAAAGTATTAATTCATAAATATGAATAACTGATATGAATTCCAAAATTCCAGGATTTTGGCTCTTTTAATCATGAAATTTCAGGATCAGTTTTTTGGTTAGGATCCCAAGAAATCTCTAATATGATCATTAAGGAAAGTTTTATTGTGATTTTTTTATGAAAAAATGTTTAGATATTTTATGATCATGTGTGTTTTTTAAAACTTTACAACATAGTTGAAAAGTGCTTATGACTTTGTTCATTCTGTCTGTCTGTTAACACGATAACTGTCGTAAAAATGGCTTTATCAAAATGAAATTTTAGTATGCTGTTCAAACGGTCTGTGGGTCCTGTGGGAATGTAAATGAATAATATCACCCAATTAGTTTTGGATTGAACCCGGGTTGAAAAAATGAAATACATTGAACCCTATGGGAACTAATTTTTCAAACATTTTTAAGCGAATTCAAAATTCACAAATTGCTTCGAAAGTTTTAGAAAATATTCAAAATATCCCATAAAACATACAAAAAAAAAAAAAGTTCAGCAAGACATATTCAGTAGTTTTTTAAATAAAAATTAACATAATTGCACCTTGTATATGAAGTGATCACGTGACCATTATATGAAGAGATCACGTGATCCACTTCAAAATAAAATATGGCATCCATCTTGTGTCAAAATCATGGTTTTTAAAGTTATTTTTAATTGATATTTAGTGTTGCATCCGTCCTAAAATCGCTTTATTTTTGCTTAAATTCTGTGCATCTACATGCTAAAACAACGCTATTGCAATATATTTGAGTTTAAATGATCGACCAAATTTGATTATTTCTACAACGAAGCCTACTTTTCACTTATGGAAAAATGTAAACGGCAAAATATGTAGAATGAGTTGTATAAGAATTGCTGCATTTCTTTAACGCAAAATTATTTAGCTCATGGAGTCTGCTATACAGCTGATATGAATGAAATATTTATTGATTTTACAGGGAGAAGGACGATTTTTTCGATGAAGTTAGCACGTTTCAAGTATCCCTGATCTCGAATTAAACATTTTTGAGGTGATGTGTGTGTGTGTGTGTCAGTGAGTCTGTGGAGACGATATCTCACGAACGAATGGAGCGATTCGAATGAAATTTGGTACAAAATCACAATCCGTGAATACTGGAAGCCAGTATTGTTTTTAAACATTCAGAACCCCCCAAATTTTCGAGTGAAATTTTGAAAAAATCATCAAGAAATCAAGACCTTTAATAAAGTTACGCAAATAGGCATTTCTTATGTAATTTTTCCTTAGAAAGCGATTGACATCAACTTTAGAAAGCTAGCATGAACCGTTCTCAAGATACTGTACATTTTTTAAATAAATTTATCAAAAAATCCCATAAATTAAAAAAAATATTAACTGTTGAGAAACATGTTCACTTTTCATATGTAATATCATGCGATAAATTGGGTGACATCATTCAAGTGGATCTAGCTCGTTCCATTCAAGAGAAAAGAAACTTTGAGTAATACTTTTGTATTTGACCGCCAATAGTCATGTATCTGCTATAAGAATAACTTATTTCGCTATCCATAACGCTTGGCAAGATTTTAGCGACGAATTTGGCGGAATGGCGACTTTTTTAAATGCTGCCAAATTAACGAAAATCTCGCCAAATGGATAAAAACGACGCTAATTCAATGAAAATGATGACTAATTGTCGAAAATTCAATATCTTGGAAAGAATATAAGTATCTACTATAAGAAAAACCTATTGTTTTTACCGTGAAAGTAGTAAATTCATCACATTATATAAGGAAAGTCATGTGTTGCCCACATCAGATTTTTTATTGTTGTAACCGTCCTAAAACCGCTTTATTTTTGCTTAAATTCTGTGCATCTAATTGGCTCCAATAATGGGTTATATATTTCTGTTATAGTTTAGATTTTGAATGCAAATTAAATTTAAGGAACGTTTATTGGCAATTTAAAAATATTCATTCTCCGTTTAAATTAAACATCGAAACTCGGTGGAAATTATATAAAGCAAAAAACTCATTTTCTTCTCTACTCCCTCTTTCCATCTAGAGAACTTCTATGTACTGCTGTGTATTGCATCTGAGTTACTTAAATAAATGTATTTACATATTATATATAGTAATAGTATTATATACAGTAAATACTCAGTTTAATACAGTGTTTTCGTATTTGATGCTAAGATGTGTTGTGTTACTACTTTTCAAAAGTTAAATTTAGCTACATTTTTATATAGTTTTAAACTTCATTTTTTGCAGAGTAGTTCACTAAATGTTTTGTATTTTTTTTTCAATCATAATTTCTTTAAGCATAATACACTTTGTGCGGAAGTTAAAGAAAACTTGAGCAACGTATAAGCACAAATAATACAGCATACAGCTGTTTCGAGGACACACTGAATCCCCTTTGTCAGTGCAAGAGAACTAACAAACCCGGACTCTAAAAGAGGAACTGGCTGAAACTTTTCTTGCTTTTCGTTTCGAATTGGCTGGGTGGTTCGTCATGCTGATTTCTGATTGGCTATCTCTTAAAGCCCCCATACACTAGGGAAACAAAATGACGAGGGATGTTTACAGACGATAGAAGAACCACAGGGGGTCCGTCCTTCATAGACCCTGGAGTCATCAATCTTGAAAAGTCCGACAAAGCGACAGAGTGTTAATAAATTGGCGGTTTATCACCAAAGCGCTATAAATAATAACTCTTTGGTTATCGCTATGAGTTAATGGTGATGTCCCATTTCATCTCTTCCCATTTCATCCTGCGTCTCTTGTTATTTCCATTTCATCCTGTCTGCACCCCTCCTAATTACCTTGTGGTCCTCACCTGTTGGTAGGGGGAAAAACTGTGTGCGTTCCCCAATAGTCTCTTCTCTTTATAGCCCTCCTCGCCTGTTGGAGGGAATGAGATTTGTTCCCCATGCGGCCGTTCCATTTGGAATAACTTTACTTTGTCAAAAAAATATACAGTAAAGATAATTTCCCTTTGAGAAGATCTATGTTCGTCTATATCTATTTTATACATAACTAGCAGTATTCCCGTTTTCGTATTGAAAATACATTATAAAGAAACTTAAAATTTACCAACAGGTGCAAATTCCTATAGTATTCTAAATGACATTGTTATTCAAAACATTCTATTACAATAATTAAATTAAAGCTCCAAAAAGGAAGTTCTCTATTCTCGCTATATAAAACTCAATATTTAGTGTAGTAAAATGAAGGTCGCGTATACTGCACCCTATTTAAAATGACTGATGGGTAGGTCCCATAATATTTTTTTTATTGTTAATATTGTTAATGAAGACAACATAGAATGAAAATCTCGAAAAATGAACAACCTGAAAATTTTTCTCACGAAGATGGTTAACAATCATTGACATATTTTTCTAATTGCCCTAACAAACATTTTTCATTTCTATTTAGAATAATTTACTTGCAATTTCCCAATCTGCCTTCGATTCGACAATATCTTTGACATTTAGGTCATTTTTTCATTACAAACAAATGTGCCTCTGTCTCAAAGAAATGTTAAGCGTTCTTTCAAAAATGCCATGAGTGACATATTATTTTAAAGTGTTAGCTAACTGACATAACACTAATAATTGATAAGTGATAGAAAAGCTCAAAATTATTTTCTTTGGACATTAAATTTTGCAGCTTTATTTTACGAGATTATATTACTCCAGAACAGTATTATAGTTTTTATTTTTAAAATACTAGCTATCTTAATCGAAGCGGTACGATAAATATAAACCCTTTGGACGTGTATATCTCCAAACCTAATAGTTAAATATGAAAATCATTTTTTTTTACTTCTTTTGTTGAAAATGAAAATATGGTGCACATTATGAATATATAAAATTATTTCAATATTTAAATATTTTAAATATTTTTTCGAAAAGATCAAAGTTTTTGTCCGAGCAATGATTTGCTAGGTAACTTATCTACTAAATATTGTGAAATTTGGTCAATTAGTATTTTAGCTAGGGTGGATACATGAAATTTTTTGTTGGCCAGTTTGTAAAAGAAGGCGGGTTCTTCTTTTCCGAATCGTACCAAATTCTAATCGGCACCAACAAGTAACTTATCTACCAAATTTTGTGAAATTTGGTTAGTATTTTAGCTAGAGCGGATAATTGAAATTTTTACGGGCCATTTTGCAAAAAAAGACGGGTTCTGTTCTTATGAACCGTACCAAAAACTAATCAGCACCAGGGTCACATCCAAGTGACTTACCTACCAAATTTTATGAAATTCGGTCCATTAGTTTTTGAGTTAGAGTGGATGCATACATTGCACAGACACATAGACAGACAGACACACAGACGTCACTCTAAAAATAGTTTTTTCGTATTCTAGCGTTCTTGAAACGTGCAGATCCGTCGAAAATTCGAGTTGCAATTTTCGACATGATTCCAATACTTTCTCTATGCATTACCATGTATTGCAGGGAAAGTAAAAACACATTTTGTGTGTTTTTGAGTTAGAGTGGATACATACATTGCACAGACAGACAGACACACACACAGACGTCACGCTTAAAATAGTTTTTTCTTATTCTAGAGGTCTGGAAGCGTGTAGATCCGTCGAAAACTTGAGTTGCGATTTTCGGCATGATTCCAATACGTTTCTTATGCATTACTATGTATTGCAGGGAAAGTAAAAATGACATAAACTTTAGAAGGCTAGAGTGAATCATTCTCAGGATATTGCACGTTTCTCTAATAAATTTATAAAAAAATATAACATAAAAATAAAAAAGTATAAATTATCGGGAAATATGTTTACTCTTCATACAATATTATGCGACAAATTTGCTGACATCATTCTTGTGGATCTAATCTGTTCCATTCACGAGAGAAGATACTTGTGTAATAGCTCTGTATTTTAAGGATAGAAAATTCACCAATAGTCATTCATATATAAGAAAAGATCCTCTCTTCGTCTGTGTAACGCTTGGCGATCAATTTGGTAAACTTGGGGACTTATTTGCAGATATTATCAGTGGAGATTCAAAAGATTTGCCCACAAAATACAAAACTATAAATTTTCTTCTGAAAATACTGGCAAAAATTCACAAATATTTACACTTTTATAGAGGTAATATTGTTAATGCATTTATTAGTACTATCTTCTCCTTTTTGGTTGCATTTATTAGTACTATCTTCCAGTTTATGGTATTTGGTTTTTCTTATTTCAGGTATTTTTTTAACATTTTCTAACTTTAAGTTTCTTTAAGTCATTGTCAGTATCCTTTATTATTTTAACTTTTAGAGTTTTCCAAATTTTATTTCCAGTTCATTTTTTGAATATTTTTAAACATTTATAGTGACTAATTATTTTCTAACTTTGTTTAAAATCTTACCACTGCTTTCCATTATAGGCTTTTCATGACATCCTAAATTTCATTTGTTTTTCAGGACATCCTAAAAATTTCACTTACCTTGAAGCATTTAAATACTTTTGAGGCAATTTTAAATTCCTTACCCCTACTCGATCTTTCAAGAATTTTTCAGATTTTATTTTTTACTGAAATTACCAATTATTTCCGATTTTGCGTGTCATTTTCTTTGTTTTCAAATTTTCTGATAATGACATTTCATTTTTTTGTATTTCTAAGTTGAATGACCATTTGATATAAAATTCTGCTTTTATTATTATTAAGACTGCAGGCTACTAATTTTTCTTTAATTTAAGCGATAACTTTAGGTGATTTTTATTCATTTAAATTTCCGTTTTATTGTTTAATTATTTATAAGCAATTTCTAAATTATCTTGATTGCAATATTTCGGTCATTTTTTGAATTATTTTATCAAGTAATATGAACTCATCATTTTCATGTCAAAATGTCATCATTATGTTTTCTTTTTCATAACTACTAAATTATTTAACTATTTCATAACTGCTAAATTATTTATTTTTTTACTTTTCTGAATTTAAAAGTTTCAATATGGAATTTCGTATGAAAATGGCTAAAAAAATCGGATGTAATATTTTTTTAATAACTCGCATGGGCCAAAATTTCAGATTTTTACCGGTTTGTCTCGCAAGTTCCAGTTCCCGAACTTGGTCTGAGTTTGAAAAAAATTTTGAAAACTAGTTATATTATTAATTACTTTTACAAATTTGCACTCAACATTTTCCCCAAATGTACACCAGCCTGGTAAATGATCAATTTAGGTATAACAAATATGAGGAAATCAAAGTTTAATCGTTTCTGGAAAATACCCACTAAAACCCAACAAAGTCTAATAAAATTCGGGTGCTTTTTTTTTTTTTTTTTTTTTTTTTTAAACTCTGCGTTTTTCAAACCTTTTAAATTTAGACTTTTAGCACATTTGAATATAAATCATTTCGGGCCGGACCGGGCCGAAATTCAATGGTCTTTGAACATAACTAGGTCGGGCTCGGGTTCTACACCTGTAAAGTTCTTCGAGCTCGGGTATTGACTCAAACATCGACTCTGTCAGGTGGGGTGAAAGTGAAACTGAATTTTTGACTCTTGCAGACCTTTGACACACATACGGCCTTGTGTTCATGCGGAGTACGATCACGTTAAACATGTGGGTCCGAAAGTCCTTCCGAGAGGTTGGTGGTAGGGGAAGGAGGGTACGGTCCCTGTGGATGCCTCCCCCACTGGGTTCCGGTCTAAATTGGGTGGCACTTCCCGACCGTCCAAACAGTTACCTTACACCTTTCTGGTAGGTCGGACGGTCTGGGTTTCAACAACAACAACACATACGGCCTTTACACACACATAGACATAACCAGGACCTTGGAATGTTGAAAATACTAAGTTTCGTTTATGCAATTTTTCAAGCAAGAGGAGGTATGACTCTTAACCCCCCCTCTTTACCTATACTACTGTACACACTTACTGATATATACACATATATGACCCAGAAACGTTATATTGAAATTCAAACTTGTAAAACTGTTAAAAATAGGAATTATAATGTTTGACTAAGTTATAATATTTTTGCTACTAGAGAGTACTTTACAATACTAGAGAAAGTAATACGTTAAAAAGTTTTGGATTCTGTTCGTCAATTAAGGGTTTGCACAACAACCACTACATAAACATATATATTTATGGTACTACAAAACAATTATAAGTATCCATTTCATAGAGATATCTGACAAGATAGGATTTACTCTATCTAAATTATTTCAATATATTTAAATAACTCCAAGCAATATATTTACAACTAATATTTTTAATTTGTTCTCAACACTAATATCACGAGTGACGAAGGTCGTTTCGATCTGCTCCTTTTGAGACACCTGCAATCACAATACAATGTTCAAAGCTATCGCAAGAGGGACGGAGCTCCTCGGAACTCATCCACTAGGGAGTCATTTGCACCCTTCTCAGTTGGGAGAAAGGGTGAGACACAGGTGTACATTGGATAAGGGATGAAATGCGACTATTTTAAAAAAGGGTAGCGTAAGGGACGAAATGGGAAGAGATAAAGTGGGAATAAACCGTTTTAATGTAAAAGAATTCGCATCGACATGTGACTGTCATTCGTTTGAAAAATGTCGCTTGATGCTGAAATTGCCATTGCTGTTGCACTGGAAGACGATCCGCCGCGTAAAAGGACAAAATGGGTGAAGGGTTGGTTTTCTACATGAATATAAAATTTATGGAGAGAAATTAATCTCTAACAATGGAATTCGAATGAAAAATAAACAAATACATTTTTAAGAAAGTCTAAATTATGAATGTGTTATAACCGGATGTACAATATATTATAAATATGTAATAATAATAAAAACTCTACTCAACCGGGATTCAAGCCACACATATTTTAACTAGCCAATCGAAGCTCTATCTATTAACTAACTGGGAAGAAATTCATATCTCTTATAGTAAAAGCAGATCTTACGTTCTCCGCCTTCAGATTTCAGATTGAAGTGAAATCTCCTTAAGGGCGTTATTTAGGAGGGACAGGGTAGGACACCACTAAAGCAAGCGCTTTTTAACTCTGACCACAGAAAAAAACTTTAACACTCAATGCTATTTACAAAATTGTATACTCTTTCCAGGAACTTGTTTCCGAAAAGGTCCAAAATTTAAACATGTTAAATTTTACGTTGCTACGATTAGTGAAACCTGGTTAGTTAGGACCTCAAAGATGTGAAACGCGACATATATATACAGGGTGTCCAGAAAGTTCCGGAACGGCGCAATATCTCGAGAAATACATTTCGGATCAAAAAAAAAAAAAAAAGAAGCACGTATTCAATACTTTTAGAAAAGCTATCCAATGATACCAAAATTGATCCCCTCCCCCCCTCCCTCCTGGGGGAGGGCAACTTTAAAAGCTTCATTGGGAACCCCCATTTTTTTATTGCAGATTTTGATTCTCC
Source organism: Amaurobius ferox (assembly GCA_951213105.1). Taxonomy (NCBI): domain Eukaryota; kingdom Metazoa; phylum Arthropoda; class Arachnida; order Araneae; family Amaurobiidae; genus Amaurobius; species Amaurobius ferox. The sequence goes on from OX578146.1 coordinate 116,857,634, forward strand.
AGAAAAAATTACATACATTTGACCTACGATTTTTGAGTTTTGATCCCACAAACGGCGCTATAATCGAGAAAAACGGAAGTGGGGCTCAAACGTTTAAAAATGAGAATGTCTCGGGAAATACACTTCGGATAGAAAAATAAAAAAATACGTGTTCAATATTTTCAAAAAAACTATCCAATGATGCTAAAATTGACCCCCCCCCCCCCCCCCCCCCCGCTAACCGTTCATTTCAGCGACAACCGTTGACTTCAGTTTAGAAAACGGTTCAAAACCACTTTTAGCACTACCCAGGAACAACGATGTGGACGTAGTAGTTTTCTGTTCCCTTCGGCATGCTTGATTAACACGAGTCCCCTTGCCTCTCATGATCAGGGTGCTTTTTTCTGTAACTCCCCTTACCTCTCATGATCGGGGTGCTTGATTAACATCACATTTTCTTGATTATAGCGCCGTTTGTGGGAGCAAAAATCGTAGGTTAAATGTATGTAATTTTTTCTGGAGAATCCAAATCTGCAATAAGAAATGGGGGTTCCCATTGAAGATTTCAAAGTTGTCCCACCCTCCTCCCCCCAAGAGGGGGGTCAACTTTGGTATCATTGAATAGCTTTTCTAAAAATATTGAATACGTGTTTTCTTATTTTTCGATCCGAAGTGTATTTCTCGAGATATTGTGCCGTTCCGGAACTTTCTGGACACCCTGTATATATATATATACTTCATGTGAGGTTCACTAAAAGGCTGTAAAAATTATGTTTCGGCAGGAATAAATAAAAGCTTGAAAGAAATAACGATTTAGCAAGAATCTATTTAGATACTCATATTTTAGCAGCAACAGGAGGCTCCTCTTTAAATGCCCCACACTCACAGACTTCAATTTGCTAACACACTTTATGTATAGATTTTTAAAAGTAGCCTTATCTTTTCTAAATTGTTCTCATTATCTAAATGATTCTCAATAGAATTTCTTATCTAAATTATTTTCAATAAAAGTAATCTTTATAATAATAATTGTCACAGTAAGATCATTTGAAAATTATACATACCATGATTAAAAAAACTAATCTTTGACTTCAATTCCTAATTAATATGCATCATTATCAGCATAAATAAAATTTTTCATTTATCTTTTCCAACTGGTACACCATTTGCTCTACTATTATTATTTTTTTTAAAGTTCAAAGTGTTGGTTTTCTTATTTGGCAACTCATAAGGAATTGCTGAAAGGGTTCTAGTTCAACTGAAAATACCTTATAGATCACAAAAACATCAAAAATAGTCAACCAGTTGTTGGATTGAAAATATGAACACAACATACAGAACTACTAAGGGATGTATATTTCTGCAAAACTGTTAAATGTTATTAAGGGCAATTTAGACAATATGGTCAACGCGAGTCATGAAGTCATTCGGGAGCCTCTCATTTATTCATTCGTATTTAAGATAGTGCAAATTATGTTCTCAATAATATATCATTTGGAAAAGTCTTACTAGCTATGTGACACTTTCAATTGGCCTTCTCTGAACCACTGTTGCCAACTCCAAGCAACTACTATATCGCTCCAACCAAGATTGCGATTGATCAACCGTTGGAGAAACCAGCAGAGAAGTTTCAGAAACCTTCAGCGTATGATGCAACCCCTCTCTAAATTCGACAATTGTTCACAGTGTCGTTGAGTACGTCTCAAAGACATCTTTGTACCAATTTGCAGTACCTAAACAGAAAATCTAGTTCCAATTACCCGTTAATGAGAACACGGATCTTTTTAAATACTGCCCGATACGCCGTTCTCATGCGTGTTACATATGTCCTATAACATTATTGGCGCTGACAGTTTGATCATTTGCATAATTCTTAAAGCGACATTTGAATGCCAAGTTTTGCGGCTGTAGCTCCATTTTTTTTAGTGCATATATTTTTTTTTGCAACAGAGTGTATATATGCAATATTTGTTTCTAAACAGTAAGCCATATGCAAAGTGGAGATGTTTGTCGTTGTTTTATTAATAGCTAGCCTTTGGTTACGGGTGGAACAGCGTCCATCCCAAACGAAGACAAGTCAAAAAGACAGGTATTTGACATATCCTATCCCAAACAGTTCGATCAATGCTTGCAAAGGGTTATCGAACTGCTTGGGATTGGCTATGTCAAATGCCTGTCTTTTGAGAGGATCTTCGTTAGGGATGGACGCTGCCCCACCCGTAAGCAAAAGGGTAATAATAAATTTAAAAAAGCAACAAATAATACTCTATATTTTATTCAACAGTGCGAGTTTATTATTTAATAACCCCCACTGTTGTCAATTTTGCGATATACATTGTCTAACTTAATATAAGTCGACCAAGTTGGGGATCCGCGCGAAATTTGACAAAATATTTCAAGGAATCCTCTAAATAAAAACGGTTGGGAAACACCGGTCTAATGAGAAGGAGTAAACACCGGGAGCAGACTTAACGCGGAAGGCAACAAATACCATCCATTTCACTAGCGAATGCAAATACTGTCATGGAATACCCCTCCTAAATATACAGGCTGAAGCAACTTTCATTTTGACTTCAATTGGTCCAGTCGATTATCGTCTGCCTGTGCTATTTCAATGGCGTCCACATATTACATGGCTGATATCTGATACACAATTTGGCTGTAAAATAGGTGCTTCTGCTTTCAAAAAATTGTACTAAGCATTCAAGAAAGTCTAGAATGTTTGGATTTTCGCGAGATACCGAGATAGAACGAGAAAGTAAGATTCTTTTTCGTCATGTACTGCCATCGCTTCAACTAGGAAAGATGGCCGCTGTAGAGCCAGCCTGTATAAAAGGTAGCGTGTAAAGAACGGAATATGGGGATTGGTGTGCTCGTTACGACTCCTGGTGGCGTTCTATTTGTCCGATCCGTGAAGTGTGGTAAGTATTTTATTTATTGCCTTCCATATACATGCTTCTTGTATTTCTGATCTTGTTGATTCTAAATAATTTGATAATGTTCCACAATTTGTAATTAGCGATTTTCTTTTATCTCGCTTTCTTGCCTGGTTTGTTATATTGATTTTTTAAATTATCCGCTAGTGGTGCTGAAATTATTTTTATTTGATAGGGCATGGTCACTTTACTAGAGACCTAACGTGTTACACTCATGGACATTTTCCTTACAAAATTATTAAGATCTTAGGGATCCCGTAAGTTGGTGACTTTTTAGATGAAAAAGTATACAGGGTGTCCCAAAAAGATTGAAACGCGCCTTAGTTCTAGGTTTTTTGATAACAAAGCCGGATATAAATTTTCGTGAAAATCCATTCATATTTGTGGCCGCTATCATGTACACAACAAATCGACCACAGAGGGACATCACTCCAAAAATAGTCAAAATGTGTTCAGGAGGTCTTAAAACATATATTGGCATCAAAATCTCGAAAGCAAAAATTATCGTGAAAACAATACTTTCCCAATACTACGTATGAAAAAAGTAAAAATCTCAAAGTTATGGGTCTTGAATCAAATTGATTCATTCAAAAGAAACGAGGGAAACATAGATTTTAGAGGTCGTATAAAGAATTGAATTTCGTTAGATAAAATTTGCATTCAAATGCGTACTTTTATTACTTACTAAATACTCCAGTAAAAGCTTTAAACAGTCTCCAATCCGTCGAAAATTTTATTTTTTATTTATTTTAAAAGAATGCAAGCTGCTGGACAAAGTTCCAGTAACAGCGTGCAAGATAAAATGCATTACAAAATATACAGATTAAAATAAAATAAAATACATTAAAATGCGAACTATTGACAACAAATTATTTTCGAAAACGCCTGCAAATGAATAAATACATTAAAATATAAAATATTTACAACAAATGATTTTTAAAATCCATTTCTGATTAATAAAAAACATCGAGATTATCGGGGAAACTGTTACAGGGGAACAATCAATTCCGCCATTGAACAGATTCTTGAAGAATGAAAATAAAATATAATCCCTTCTGTTCTGTAAGCTTTAAACATTAAATATATCACGTAGAAAAATAGCAGATAAGGCATAATAAAAAATACCAGTTTTCTTATAATATAGATATCTCAAGAATTTATTTTGAATAATCTTGATCTTTTTTGCATGAACAGCATAAAAAGGCCTCCACACCACAGGCGCATACTAAAGCCCAGACCTGACCAAGGCATTAAAAAGAACAATGATGGTATCCTCATTAGTAAAATCCTGAATAATTCTCTTAATGTAACCGAGTTTCCTACAGGATTTAGCACAAATATTAGAAATATGAGGAGAAAAGGAGAAATCAGACATATAAATAACTTCAAGATCAGTAACAGAGAACTTTCTAGCTAAAATAGATTTGCCAATACCATAAGAAAATAAAATAGGCACTTTTCTAAGAGTAAAAGACACAACACTGCATTTACAAATATTAAGATAAAGAACGTTATTGCTACACCAATTGAAAAGGACATGCAGCGCAGACTGAACATTGTTACAAGAACCAGCATCGGAAATTGACAGAAAATTTTCAAATCATCAACATAAAATAAGCAATTTTTAAAACAATCTGCAAGATCATTAATGAAAATAATAAATAACAAGGGACCAAGAACAGAGTCCTGAGGCACCCCAGAAGTAACAGAAAAATCCATACTCAAGCAAGAACCGAAATTAACACATGAATATCTTGAAGTTAAGTAGGATTTTAATAGCATAACCAAATTAGAACAAAACCCCGATACTCTTCAATTTATGAATCAAAATACAGCAATCAACCGAATCAAAAGCTTTTGTAAAATCAGTGTAAACAACATCCAACTGCCCCCTTGAATTAATGGGGTCAATCTCAAACGAACTAAAGCAAAGGCGATTAGAAACAGCAAACCTACCACTCACAAAACCATGCTGATTAATAGAAATAAAAGACCGAACTTAACTGTAGGTGCACTTATGCAAAATAAATTCAAAAACTGTAGTAAATGGAGAAATAATAGAGACGGGCCTGTCATTTTCAATACGCTATTTGTCACCCTCTTTGAAAATAGGAATAATTCGAGATCTTCTTCCACTGATCAGCGGAAAACATTACAACTGATGGATAAGTTAAAAATAATAAGTAAAGGATACACAAGATATGTAGAACACGCTTTAATAATTATACGCAGGTACACCATCAAAACCCAACGAGCCCTTTAATCTATTAATACCATCGAAAACATCCTTCAGAGTTACATGATAAACACTAACTACATCAGAAATCACACTCAGATGATACTTGGCAGGAACAGTATTGGCATCGAATGGTGTACTGACAATAAAATTAGCACAAAAAGACTCGGCAAAAGCATTAGCAATAGTTTTGTGTAGTATTATTTAAATTCATAGTATTGGACAAAATCTTATCTTTAATTATATTAAAGGATCAAAAACGCTTAGGATTGCTTTCCAGAGACGATTCAACAAATCTAACATAAGATTTATATTCACGATTAATATCAGTCTTAATCTTAGCTCTATGGAATTTATATTGCAGAAGGTCATAGGTCAAACCACGCTGTCTATAATTTTTTCGAAACTTGGCCCTTAGTCTGATATTGCGAATAATGTCACGACTAAACCAAGGTGGATAGTTACTATTTCTAACAAAAGTTTTAGGATTACAAACATAAAAAATTTGATAAAGATGGAGATAAAACACACTAACAACAAAGTCAATATTTTAAAAATAATTTAAAAAATTCCAATTAAAATCACTTAACTTTTTATACAAAAGTTCAAAATCAGCATTTTTAAAATCATAACGCATACAATCAGAATGAGGCTTCCTTGACCTTTATTCTGGGTATCTTAGTATTGGTAAGAGTAATAATGATTGAAGGATGGTGAACATCTTCTAGAAGTAAAATATCATCAATACCTGTTCGTTGAATACTTAACATACATTCATTTTAGTTTGAAATAACCAGATCTAAAACTATGTCATTACTATTCCTAACGTTATTCAATTGATTTAATTCATACAAGTTTAAAAAATTTAGAAGTAACATTTCAGTATTAGTATAATTAACTTCATTTGACATGACAAAAGGCCAAACAATACTAGGTAAATTAAAGGCACCCATAACAACGTCATAACTGAAAAAATCATAATTGACTTCGAACAGATTGAAGAATTCATCATACATAACAAAATTGGAAGCAGGTCTAATATATACCACACAGAGATACAAGTATTTACCAAAAGCAAGATCAATTTTTAATCAAACCGATTCTCTTTGATTTTCACCCATGAATAACTCATTGAACACAATGTTAGAATAATGATATTTCGGATATTTTTTATTGTATGACAATAGAATTTTTTTGTTAGACTCATTGGGCGATAGAGCTGTTTATATATATATATGTATAATTTTTTTTTTCTAGGGTCCCCGTATAATAATTTATATTTTATACTTTTTACAAGTGTTCTATGATTAAAATGTGCATGACGATAGTCCACTTTAAAGCATTTCTTAAATTAGAACCATGGGTCATAGACCCATGGTTTAAATGATACGTAATCGCGCGAACTTTTTGAAACACTTTGTAATATTATACATGAGAAAGAAACCATATTTAGGGCAATAATTATTCCTCGGCGCCAATTTTTCGTGATATTTTTCGTGAATTTTAGGGATTTTCAGAAATTTCTCGGGAATATCAAATATATTCGAACATTTTAGATTTTTGTTCTTTCGGAAATTTCGCGAATATCAGATATATATCATGTCTTTCGACCTTTCAAAAGAAAATATTTGCTCGGTTTCAGCCGCATTTTTATGTTCGAAGATGAGGATTCACTAAAATGTGAATGTCATTCATATACAACGAGTGTAAAAAAATTTCGTCTTAGCGAAGGTTTGATAGATTTCGGGAATACGAAAAATAAAAAAAAGTTATTTTCCTAGTTATAAAGTCGTTATCCATTGTCTGTCAGTAACCACAAGGAGTATCGATGTCGAACGATCTTTTTCTAAATGTAAAACAACAAATACTGCATTAGAGATGAAAAATCTGTGTATGTGCTTTAATGTATCAAAACGCCTCACTAACTTGATCATAATAATAAACTCAATAACTCATGTTACTGAGACTCAGACCGTCCGACCTATCAGAAAGGTGTAAAGTAACTGTTTGGACGGCCTGGGATCTGATCTCATGCAACGATGTTAATTACATTGCTAGAATTTGAGTAGTTTATAAATGTAAATATAAATTTAAAATAATTAGAATTTAATGCTTTAATGCTTTTTGAGTTAAGTAGTAGTTATTTGTATTACTGTTTAGAAACTAGTAAACGATCTTTGGAAATGTTGGTGTAAATCCTCATTCGCGAAATTTCACAACTTACCCCGCGAAATTTACTCCCCCCCCCCCCCCCCCGCAATAAAATTACTGCCCTAACCATAGTTCATGGAACGAAATGATTATATCCGACCGAAATATATTGCCTTATTCAATGAAATTCCTTAATACTTCGAAATATCGAATAAAATTATGTGATGAGAATTATAACGTCTTCTTTCATGGAATCACAAATAAACTAGTTTTAAGAATATTCTTTTTTCAAAGTTTTAAGGTTTTTGCAAAATAATATGACGTTTTGAGTGCACTCAAAGACCACTAATATAGATACACCAAGCCAAAAGCTTAATATACCACCTATGTGTGAGATAATTTCTGCTTCTGTAAACATGGGTGCCTGCGAAAAAACTGTATGATCAAAACTTTTGAAATATATTTTTAACCTGGCTCTTTTTTCCCTTGGGATTTCCAAGATTGTAGGATTTGTTTGGCTGAAATCAGAATAATTGACGTTTCTTTTTGTGAACGAGTAAGGGTTCCAAGTGGATGATGATATTTCCATGGTATAGCTGTTGATGACACAAGCTATTGGGCATTTGCAGTGAAGTCCATATCTGTTCATATCTTCCAGAACGGTGTCTAAACAAAGCATTTCTGCAGCGTTCTGCAAGTCACAACGCCTGTCGTTAGTTTTCGAAGGCAATAACGGTTCGACACAAGAACATTGTGTTAAACTTCTTTCTTGAGTGCAGTTTCTTACACATTCAAGTTGAGATGCAAATAGAAATCCAGAATGCTTTTTCGTGTAGTCAAAACAGTGATCTCTGTACGGTGGTGGCAATCTCTGTATGGAAGTTTTTGCAATAGAAATATGTGTCTCACTATCAGGGCTGATGTTTATGCCATTCTCTGATGGATCGGGATCCTCATTTGGATTATGGATTATGACTCGAATGCCGATACTTGGTGTTATTTCCATGTATTCTTCCGCTTGCAGATTAAGAACTAGTTCCAGCCCGGTGTCAGAACCAATGCGATCGGATTTCAACGTCTTTGCATCGCCATTTTTTCTTCCGTTAAAAGTGTAACAATTACCGTACTGTAGATTCTGGAAGAGTGTGAAGTTCTGATCGCAAGGTACGGAATGGAAATAACATTCTTCGACCATTCCGTAAAGTTCGTGCCCATACTTTTCACGACTTAAATCATCAAGTTGCGAATAACTGTTTAAGAAGGAGGTTGATTCATAGAACAGTTTCTGTTCGTAAGTCTTTTCAGAATGTTCTAAAGATGTCAGCGCCTTTCTCTCAGTAAACACCAAAGAACCACCACCAAAGTAAGTAATGTGACTACCTTTACTAATTTTTTTATTATTATTAACAGAATCTGCTAAGGAATGTTTTACTCTATTTAAGTTGCACACCGTCACTGCCGGAAACTCAGCTTCTAAGTTACTCTGAATATCTATATTTGTAAAAACAGGATATTTTAGATATAAGTGCACAAACCTATAGATATCATAGATGGATATGCACATAAATATTATTAAAATTACAGACCAGAATAACTTTTTGGATTTTGATTTAGATTGGTATATCATTGTTACGATAGGAACAGATGAATTATTGGGGAAATTTGCGATGTTTTTACTGCAACTTAATTCTTTTTTTGATTGATGTTCTTCAAGGGGTACTTCTATGATTTCTTTATTCGCTGACCTCCGCATATATTTTGGTTTTCTTTCTTTTTCCATTTCATTAAATCCAGTCGATTAATTACGTTTAAATTTGATTGACACTTCTAAAATAGAAATTGATCTGCAGAGAAATCTTTCAAACACTGATAAATACATTCTTTTTTATCTAAAATATAGTAGATCTTAAAATACTCAATTTTCAAATGGATTGTAGCATATGAGACGAATGTCAATGTTTAGTGTTCTTGGCACTTAGAAATTTTGTAACGATTTATATTTCATAATAAAATAGTTGTATATACAAAGTTCTTGAAAGATATTTTTTTCTTCCCTGTAACACCAACGGAAGTTGTCTTTATTCACAAGGAACTGATGTCATTTGAAGCAGCTTGTAAGCCGGCAACAGATAGAATGTTCTATGCAAATGTGCAAGAAATATCAGTTACGATGCATTTTCTTCTCTGAGAATGATTTATTTTATCAAATAGAAACAACTCGCATTGTTTATTAGTAAAGAAGCTTCTAATATTTTTATACACTGTATTTGTAGATTTATAAAGTAACTTCGAATAATATATTTAAACTTTTAGTTTACCACAACTGTTACTTTAGATAAAGCATTTCAGGAAAAAACATGCTTGACTTAAGTGATATGGTAATTTAAAATTCGAATATTTTAAGTATTCTATGAATACTGTTATACCTAATATAAATCAACGCTGTGAATAAGTCATAAGCACTTCACCAAAAATAACTTTTTCACCAATAATCGTCTACATTATTGTAGGCCATATTCCAATACATCAACTTCAGCCATTGCTTTCACAAAATCATTCATTTTCAGTTCAAAATTATGGAACTCAATTTTAGACTTTTTGCTGTACCGAGAATTTCACTGTCTGTAGATTTGATGAGCTGCTAAGCAAATGTACATTCCATTGAGTGTTTTTTCCCTTTTAAATAGCCTCTGAGGTATGCATTATAAATATCATGAATGTTCTGACTTAATAATAGGGAGCTCTTCGCAATATGGGCGTGGCCAAGAAATTGCATATTTATGTCACAATGCATGCAACGTGAAAACTTTTACTCCATGATGTTTAAAAGTATTACAGAGAAGGGAAAAGGTGAAATTAAGAGACTATAGCTAGAAAAGCCCTGTAAACACAAAAGTGCCAGGTTTTGTTTGTATCCCTGAGCCATTTTCTGAATTATAGATTTCGCTTCCGTACATATTACATATTCATGCACTCGCTGGTTGGATTGTGGAGACATTTTTCATAGTTCTCTGCTACAGTTGTGTATGAAATTTTAATTCGATATACTACTCTCTTCTCATTCATTTCTCATTTGCGTAATTATAGTGAAACCCATTTATGACGACCACTTATGGGATATCGAAAAAGTGCTCTTTTATTTTGGACAGGTACTAAAGAAATACAGAGAAATAGAAGTTGCAATGAATTATTGTACTTTTTAGGGCTGTATGTAATTAAACAATTTAAATCTATCTAAAGCCATAAAGAATGGCTTAATTAATTTGATAATATACTACTTTAATTAAGTTGATAAGCTGACATATAGAATATTGAGGCTTTTCTAATCGAACACTTCAAAAATGAAAATTCATTGATCCTTTTAAAAGTTTTCTTGTATTCTTCAAGGTAGATAATAATTATTTATTTCTCTTTTAATGATGGAGAAAAAAATAATTACATAGAAAATTAATACACCACAAAATAATTATTTAATGGTAAAAATTATTTACTACCTTTAGAAGAAAGTAAATTTTGAAAATTATAAATTTTTAAACATCAGAGTTAATGATACGAATTACAAACAAGAAATTTATGAAGAACCGTCATTTGGTGGCAACGGGTGTGTGCACGTCATTTTCGACGAAACTAGGATTTTTGCACTCTTTTGCACACTTGTTTCGTAAAAATAAGTGTGCAAAAAATTGTAATAACTTCGAGTTCATGATACGAATTACAAACTAACTTATGAAGAATCTTCCTTTAGTGACAAATAGTGTATACACGCCATTTCCGATTGAACTAGCATTTTTTCATTCTTTTGCACATGTATTTCGTACAGTCGTATGAATTTTCGGAAAAATTAAAGGTAACTAGAACCGGAAATAGAAATTTTTAGTAACCCTCTCAACCCTTTCCAAAATTGGATGCTGAATCCATATCCGTCTTTTATGTGATCTTCAGAACGAAATAGTGGCACATAGCGAGTTTTGTTTTACTGCTATTGCTGGTATCATTTACTTTTGTTAAAGAGCGCATTAAAAGCACGAAACCGGTCTATGGATGCTATTATCTGTATGCTATCAAAATCCAAATTTTGTGAACGCTCCCCTGCCCCAAGGCCAGTTTTGTGAGTATATTTATTGCCCTAGTCATCGCCTTCTGATTAGAACAATGCGAAAGTATCACATTGTAATATTCATTTCGGGGCAAATACTGTCAACTAAAACTGTGACATCAAAGTTCAATTGGGTTAATAATCTTCTAACGGTTTATCTGGTACGTGTACATCTTCTAATGCAATTTTACGGCTTTCATTTTGACACTTATTAATCAAATCTCATATTTTTTACAAATTCATTTACAAACGGGGCCAAGATGTTTGTATTTTCCACATCTGCTCATGAAGATAATCTTGTATAGCGAGAACAGAGTTTCTTACGCTTAGTTTTAGATGAAGTAAATTAAATATTTTAAAATAACGTTTTGAATGACAATGTTATTAAGAATACTGCAGAAATTTGCTTATTATTGTAAATTTCAAGTTTATATTCTCTATGAAGAACGAGTGTACTGTTAGTTGTAAATAAGAATAAATAAGAAAAACATAATTATGTTTAATTTTGAATAAAAAAAAATCATTACATGAAGAAAGCGAAAATCAGTGATTGGAAGCATAAATCTGTACATATGATAAATGCATCGTATGAAATAATCCTAAAATATATTCACAAGTAATAGCGTGTAAGGTTGAAATGCTTTTTAAAGATCTGAAATAAAATGTTCTATTAGTAAGAGCATAAGCGGTTGATTTAAAATATCAACCTCGCGTCCCCAGAAGTACGCGTACTACAGTTTGGAAAGCAGTGTTTTCGATGATGCATTCTACTCAAGTGCGTCCATAGAAATTTTCCAGAGGGGGCACCTAAATAAAGACGTACAACAACGAATAGCTTGATGTTCATCTTTGTGACTTTGAACGTCCAGGAAGGGGGAGGGGCATTGATTCTACTGCCTAGATTGAATTTGGAGTAACTTTTCTGTTCGAAACTTCCATAAAAGTACAAAATTTTCGACACATTCAAAAATGGCTACTAATGATAGACCAAGCCACAGTCCCATTTGGCCTCCGATTTGACTAAACACTTCAGAATTTTGATACATAGGGTTTTGTGCGTAGATAATCGTCTCCAATGTATCATAGTACACCTTAAGCTTTAATCTGTTTTCACGAACGCCTTCATAGCTTAGCTCTTCTGTTCCTTCTGAATTGTTGATGGGATTAGCATTGTGGTATGCTTTTGAAGGCCAAAGTGCTCCGAAAATACTTATTTCATAATACGTATCATTGCACGACACCGGACATTTGCATTCTTCGTCACCTGGAGAGGAATACACGCAACATATGACCGACATTTTTGTTAAATCACAATGATTAGCTCCTTCACCAAAAATGGAACAAGAACATCGCTGTAATATCAAGTCGTTGGCGCATTTTTCATTGCAGCTTTCCATGCTTTCGCCAGTTGGGTACAGCATACATTTGTCTTTGTACGGTTTTTGAAGTCTCAGCATCTGGAACTTCGAAAGTGTTATGGATGTTTCGAACCCCGGACTGATGTTTATACCGTGCAGCCTGATGTTCTCGTCATGGTAAGGATCATGCACTTGAACTCGGGCGCCAACAGCTCGTGTAAATGGTGCATATTGCTCCACTTCTAAATCTAATTCCAACTCTAAGCCACTATTTGGTCCAACAAACGGTGTTTTCAATGGAGATTTTGTATCATTAGCTGCATTAAATGTAAAACAGTTGCCGTAGTCAATATTCACGAACTCAGTAAAATTATCTCTTGTGCATATTTCACCATTGAACGAGCAAGTTTGTATAAAGTTTTCTTTTTGATGTCCATAAATAATTTGGCTTTCCTCGGTCAGTGAAATGAATAAATTTTGCCACATATAGCGCGTTAATGCCACTTGGCTCACACTAGCATTAGTTAAACCACTACAGTTTGACTCATCTATGTCATTTACCAATTTTATGCTCATTGTCTGATCATCAACCGCAGACAAGTTGCACTCATTGTGATTGAGCGCTTGTTTCAAACATGGGAGAAATTTATTCTGGATGCGGTTCAAATTGCAAATTGTTACAGCAGGAAATTCTTGATCTAATGTGTACACCGCATCCATATTAACCACGACTGGGTAAGAAAAATACGCTTGCAAATACTGTACAATCTGTATTCCACTGCCTAATATACCCACTATCATAATAAAAGCCCAAAATACTTTACGCCTTGTTGTTGAGGAATTTCCAATTTGATTTAAAGCATAAATTGAAGATCTTTTCAGAAACATCATTAAAAGAGTTTTGAAATCAACTTTTGAAGTCTGTGAATCGCCAGTTATGTCGGTATTATTATGATCTTGCATCCTTTCTTTTTGGTTGTTGTCATCACAATGTACTGTTGGCGTGTCTGTTATGGTGTTTTCGTTCGACAGAAGCCTTCTGGAATTGTCCCATCGTGAATACCTAGCAGATACAAATACATTCCTATTAGACCCAGTGTCTGATTTGAAAACAGTTTTACAATAGCCACTGCTTGCATAATTGTTTCCACTCTGGCGATTTAATGACTGACTTCTTGTGACAACTTTCTTGGCAGCATCTATATTCTGAAAAGGCCTAACCCTCAAATTGTTATCTTTGCAAGATAGGGGAACGGAAAATTCTTCACTAAATTCTTGTTCAGAACCTTCTTTTCCTTCTAAAGTGAATATTTGATTCTTATTTTTCATGGTAATGCAGAATGTCCTACCGAACAGTCCTTTTTGAGATTAGTTGAAACTCAAACTTCAGGAATGGAGAAGTAAAATGTTTCAGTAATATTCAACAGCAGCAGATCCCTAAAATAGAAGTTTTAGTTATAGAAAAACTGAAAAACAATTATTAAAATACTTTTCTACATTTAATTATTGTACTATGCTAGCAACGTTAAAGAAAATACACGTAAATGAGATAGCTTGTTATCAAGCATCATAAAGTGGACATATAGCGGTATCAAACTGCTTCAGAAACAGAACGAATTTAAAATGCAAAAGAACTTCGCTAATAACAGCATAAGTAGCTGATTAAAAATATTAACTGGTTTTGGAGGCAAGAAACAGTCTTCTTCTCCAAGACGTAAAGATAAAACAACCACACTGCAATTTGGTAAGAAGGAATCTGTTAACAATAGTTTTATTGCGTGACCCAAGAAGAAAATTGTTGTCAAATAAAAAAAAATTAGGGCAAATAATAAGAAAAAAATCCATTAGGAAAAGGGCTGAGATAACCCAGTGGACGATCGCACATGGTAGACCCGAGTTCGATCTCCGTTGCCGCCCAAAACTATCTTTGTGTTACGCGGAATTTGAGTACGTTAAATCTATAAGTCCCAAGGTCCATCCGATGATGGGTTAGGTGAAAGATGATACGGTTTCTGTGATTGTCATTCCATTGGATTTCGGTCAACTATATTAGATGGAACTGTTTTGACCGTCCAAACAGTTTACCTTATCTTCGGATAGGTCGGACGGTCTTAGTAGCGAGAAAAAGAAAGAGAAAAGAACAGTAGAAGAATTGAAAATCTTTTTCAACGAACTGTGAACTTAAATTTATGATAAAATAAATAAGTTAACAATGAGTTTCAAAAGCTACATAAGCAATATCATCAACTAACTTAAAAAATATGCTCCAAAAATTACTATAGAAACGTTTACTAATAATAGAGTACGAAATTAGGTAGTACATATATATATATCTATTGTTGCAAATACCAGCCTCTGTACACCTGTACCTGTACAGGGTAATACCATTTTCCTATATTCAAAGCATCTTAGTTGGAAAGCAATATTTACAGTTACTACTAAGAATCTTCCCATATTAACAGTGGGTAAGTTTCGCGAAATATCACCAACTAGACGAGTTTGATAATATTCGAGAATTCATGTGATTAGTCAAGAATTTTACGAATTAATTTGGATTCTAGTTTTTATAGATTTTTCCACAGAGGATATATAAGGATGTTCATTGATCAGAGAACAAAGGTACGTGAAGTAAGTAAGTGAACGTGGTGTGTGCATATGTCAATGTTTTGATACTATGATGATGTTTTGTGAATTATTTGAGCCTTTACTTGTCTTATTGCATATGATATTTGTTTTGTGACGTCTCTAGATAGCTAGAAAGTCTTATTATTGTTCATGCTTATTTCTGCTTTGAATGGGGCTTAAGTTATTCAGATATTAAGACCTATTCTTATATCCCGAGAACACCCCCACGTTTTGGGAGTCAAATGGTCAAGTCAGTTCCAATCAGTTGAAGATAAATGTATTTACAAGCTTACTCTGTTGATTCAGTATCACAAAATGATAAAAAAAGGAGGGGGGATCTCTTTCGCAATGAAATTATAAAATCTTCTTAAATATTAAAACTTTGAAAGCTGTAATAAATTTCTGTGCCCTATTCACTACATTCACCAGACCGTTTTTTTTTTCTTTTTCAATAGGTATAATGCACCAAACATGGATTAGACAAATCTGCAAAAAATTAACCAAAGTTAATTCGTTTCAGAAATGGTAAAACTCTAGCAAAATGTTAAGAAAAAAAGGAAAAAGAATCGGCAGTGACTCCCGTCCGATGGAGCCGAAATACTTTTGCGTGGATATCATCTTATAAAATAAAACTCCAATAAAGCTAATTAAGTTCATCCGTTGCTCTTTCAAATATTATTTCCTGGGTTTGATAGGTTTTTAGGGGAGGTATGACCCCCAAGGAACCTATTTTAGAAACTCCACTGATTATTTCAACGGGAAATAATTTTATGAAAATATTAAAACTTATTAAGTCATTCAAGTTCTCTTTATAAAAATTATCAAAAATCTAGTTCTGATTTAACACATAAAATGTACCTAATGTAAAAAGTCTACTTTCTATCCATTTTGCTGATACTACAGTCTGTACTTTTATGCTTAAAGTGTACCCTATTGAAGTGTACATACTCTAATTCTATTTTCCTTCATATACATAATATGGCAAATCAAAATTAGTGTAAATTTTTTTTTGGAAAATGCTTACTGGGGAAATGAAAAGAAAAACACATAAAAATAAAACATACATCAAAATTTATCAATTTTTAAATTAAATTTAGAAAAAAATTCTTTAAATCAAAAATGCTTACTAATTTTTATTATGCACAATTGTTTGCTCTTCCATTTCCAATTTTTCAGAACTTCCTAAATTATCTAAGTCACCTGTGAGTACGGATGTTTAGCTTAAAACAACGGAATTTGGGAAAATAATATTATCTAAATTTCAGTCATAAACAAAAAATGTTGAATTTTTCTGTAAAAATTTGACATTAAAGTGCCTCTTTTCAATCAATAAAATTATTTTTTTTTTCAATTATTGTAAGATCCCATTGAAACTTACAATAAATGAGGTATTTATGAAATGTTTGTCACAGTCTTTAAGTACTCTTAATAACTTTGTCAGGAAAGGTTTATGACTGTCTAGAGAAAGAGGTCCCCAAAGTGGTTGATATCGACCCCCCAGGGAGTCTATTGAAAAAGTTAATTACAAATCACTAATATAATAAATAACAAAATATCTCTTAGTTTGTTCCAACATTTTTTTTATTGTTATGCTATTTTTAGAAATAGATTAGATAGACTCAATATATTAAACTTCTAAAATTAAAGACAACCAAAATAGGTTTAAAAAGTCATTTAAAAAAATCCCCTTTCCTCGACGTACATAAATTTACAAAGCCAAAGCGCTTTCGGGTATCAGCATGCCTTCATCAATGGCGACTGATATATGTTAGATGTATTAGAAATTTTTGAAGAGTAGACTGTCAAAAAAGTTTGGGAATCCCTGCTCTAGAGTAAAGTGACAATGCCGAATCGCATAAAAGTAGTTACGGCGTCTCTAGAGGAGAATTTAAAACGTTAGGATAAGGAACTCGGAACAAGGCGAGATAGAAGATAAATGTCAATCACAAAGTTGTAGAGAATTTTTTTCAATGGCGGAGCACTTGATTATTTAATCCAATTTCTAGCGACCGGATCGTGAGCCATTTTCCTGTCACATGACGTTGCCCTGGTGCACCACGGGGGAGGGAGTGGATCCTATTACACCTTAAAAGGATACTATAACATCCACGCCCGCAGGTGGGATTCAAACCGACAGTTGAGAGAGCACGAGTAATCGCTTGCCTTATACCTCTCAGCTATCGGGTCGGCAGGTTGTAGAGCATTGATACTACTAAATCGGTTTCATAATACATTTATGTAACACAATATGGTTATATAAGCGATTTAGAGTCTTATTCAGGAATGACATCATAAAAAAAAAAAAAAAAAAAAAAAAAAAAATTATGTGTACAGGAATCTAGTGTAGAGCCTGCTCAAAAAGCCTATCCGTTAACGACAATGTACAATTGAATTTCAGAAAGAATATTATCGCTAAGCAATGCAGGTATCATAGTGTTACAGCATTTAATAACCAATGAAGTATGACGGGTATTTATTAACTTCTATATGCACGTTCTGTACGTACCTGATGACGATTTATTATGATTAGACAATGTTCATTTTTTTCCTATCTCGCTTTGTTGTCGAGTTTGCTGTCCTAAGTTAGAGAGTTCTACACTATTGTCGCTGCAATTACTTTCATTCGATAGGGCATGAACACTTTACTGAAAATAGACCTAACGCGTGCACTCATGGACCTTTCCTTACGAAGTTACTGAGGGAATGGGGTTTAAGGACGTTCCTAGGACCCTTATGATAGGACAAGCTAAATGATTTTTTAAAGTCTCGCATGAGAGAATATCAAAATTATGTCAAAAATGAAGAAAGCAATAATTTTTCAAATTTCCTATAGCAAATCACTGCTGGGTTAACAAATCATAGGTTTGAGTTTATTCTGCCTCTGACACTCATTTCTTGATTGTAAAAATGTGTCTATAACACTTCATTTCCTGAGTCATGATATGACCTAATTTAATTTGTTTCTTTCTCGATTTTCTTATCTCAGTTTGCTTTTATTTGTTCTATAGTTGATTGTTCTTTTCACCCCATTTCACCGTTCCTTCACAAGAATCTCCACTTTTGACGACTAAAGGAATAAAACCAACCCCATTACCTTAGTATTAACCGTTCTCAGTATATTTAAAAAATTTTGCAACGTCTTTGAAAACACGACCAGTTGCCAAATGAAAATTGAAATTAAACTGCAAATTCAGCGTAATTTTAAATAATTCGAAAGGTCTTTTATTTTTATTTTATGGATATCTTTAAAACCTTGCATGCTGATGCAAATTGCAATAAGCTGTCTATAAAAATGTGTCTATAACACTTCATTTCCAGAGTCATGATATGACCTTATTTAATTTGTTTCTTTCTCGATTTTCTTATCTCAGTTTGCTTTTATTTGTTCTACAGTTGATTGTTCTTTTCACCTCATTTCACCGTTCCTTCATAAGAATCTCCAACACCGTCGTATTTAATCATTTTTGTTACCATGTTGTGTTATACAGCATTGTGTTATTTGTGCGCTTATACGTTGCTCAAGTTTTTCTTATCCTTCGCTCAAAGAGTATTGCACTTATTGAATATGGAATATAAATCATTGATAAAGCCAAGAAAAATAATGAACTGTTGTAACATTTTCATAAGATATAATGTGTCTATAACACTTCATTTCCCGAGTTATGATATGACCTTATTTAATTTGTTTCTTTCTCGATTTTCTTATCTCAGTTTGCTTTTATTTGCTCTATAGTTGCCTGCTCTTTTCACCTCATTTTACGTTCCTTCACAAGGATCTCCAACACGTCATATTTAATCATTTTCGTTTGCATGTTGTGTTATACAGCATTATTGTGTTATACAGCATTATTGTGTTATACAGCATTGTTATACAGCATTATTGTGTTATACAGCATTACTGTGTTATTTATACGTTGCTCAAGTTTTTTTTATCCTTCGCTCGAAGAGAATTGTACTTCTTGAATATGGAATATAAATCCTGGATAAAGCCAAGAAAAATAATGAACTGTTGCAACATTTTCATAAGATCAAAATTAAAATTTTTGTTGAAAATTCAAACTTAAAGGATATACTTACGTGTTTAACCACTGTATCACACATTTTCCAGCTGCAATCTACAGCATATACCAAAAGTTGATGAAACATTGTCTTTTCATGCCTTTTACAAACCTTCGAAAACATCGATCTTGACCGCTATTTATTTAAAACTTCTAAATGGAATTTCAAACACGCGCTCTATACATGTCATCATTACTACTGACAAGCGATTATTCTTGCATATCGATGCAGCTTATGTACATTAGCGGCAAAGTCAAGAAACCAAAGATTAGCCAATCGGACATTTTGTTTCTGTAGAGGTTTGTCCTGCTTTCTACTTTCTCTATAAAACATGGCAATATATAGGGAAAGTACTGGAATCGTATCGAAAATCGCAACTTGAGTTTTCGACGGATCTACACATTTAGAACATTCTAGAACCCGAGAAAACCATTTTCAGAATGGTGTTTGTGTGTCTTTCTGTGCAATGTATGCATCTACTCTAACTCAAAAGCTAATTAACCAAATTTCACAAAATTTAGTAGATAAGTCACTCGTGGATTACCTTTGTGCTGATTAGATTTTGGTACGATTCGGAAAAAGTGAACTTGATTTATTGGAAATGGCTGTCAAAAACCGTCAAGATCTGAAACAGGACTTCACATATTCAATTATATCAAGTAAATATCAAGTTATATCAAGTCAATTATATCAAGTGATTGCTCTTTAAGTACTTTTGACGACTAAAGGAATAAGACCAACCCCATTACCTTAGTGTTAACCTTTCTCAGTATATTTAAGCATTTTTGCAACGCCTTTGAAAATACTGCCAGTTGCCAAATGAAAATTGAAATTAAACTGCAAATTCAGCGTAATTTTAAATAATTATCCGCTTTGTCTTATGCAGTTAAACTCAATTTAATGAACTATGAAGAAAATAAAGGGAATATGTAGTGAAAGTCATGTGCTGCTCTCATCAGAATTTTAGTTTCCTTACAATACATGGTAATGTATAGGAAAAGTTAATGAAATCGTGTCGAAAATCGGAACTGGAGTTTTCGACGAATCTGCACTTTTCGGTACTTCTAAAACACGGAAATACTATTTTTAGCGTGACGGCATTGTATATTTGTTTATTTATTTCTTTCCTTACTGAAAATTCGGCGCAATTTCAAAAACGCTTTCATGCTATTTTGTGCAATTGAACTCAATTTAATGGATTATGAAAGAGAGAGAAAAAGAAATGAGTCTGTAGGGAAAGCCACTTGCTGCCCACATCAGAATTTTACTTTTTCTGCCATAAGTGTCACTGTATAGGAAACCCATTGAAATGATGCCGAGAATTGGTTCTCGTTTTCGGCTAATTTACGCGTTTAAAACCAATTCCTTTATGTTTATATATATTTTTAAATATATCGAAATTTGCATTTATTGGATTATGGTATACTTCTTTCGTATCCGAAAAACTAAAATTAGCACTATAATTTTGTAAAAAATTCCGTATATGTCTTCGATTTCAAACAAAATTTTTTTATACTTTTTGTAAGAAATTTTAATTTTGGTGATTTATTAAGCGAGTGAACCTGTGCGATTTTTGACGCCTCACGTTTTCTATCACAGACGAAGAACGCGGTTTTCTATAGACCTTAGTTTCGGTGGTTGCGCATGCGCTTAAAGAAAGAATTTCCCTTTGGATCTCTATTTATTTATATACATATATTCACTTATTTTGCTTAATCTGAATTGGAAACATTTTAAAGGAAGGGAAGGGGAGTAATTTAAAGGCAGGGTCGTAGTTTGTACGTTCCTTTTATTTTCGCGTTTTCATGAGAGGTTAAAATGGCTTTCAGTGCTCGCAGTGGTAAGGATATCATTTATTTATTTTGGATGGGGTCGTATCACGTCCGTTCCTACGATGTAAGACGATTGCATGCAATTTTTATTATTAACAAAATAAATAAATTTTGATTATTATTTTTTTTAGATTGGTGAATTCATTTTATCCCTGCTTTAACTCCCGGGCAACTCTGAGTACATTTTCTAATGCAAACATACATGCTTGTAGGCATAGATAGATATTTATATACTTAATTCGGATGATTTACATTTGTTTAAAACGAACGTAAATCGGAAAAAATATATATGCTACTAATCGCTAACATCAAATTAAATCCAGAATATAAACTTCACGAACTGAAATCAAATGCTAGAATCCTGCTCATTGTGAGGCAAACAGTTTGTCTGATTTGCATAGTTAACTTACCTAGAAAATTCTTCTAATGCAGCAATACAATAAAAAAATAAAATTTCAGAATTTTTTGTGTCATTGAACGTAATTTTATTTTCCTTTGAAGAGTACCGAATTTCGGCCGGCGAGCACTGGGATGCTCGCCAGCAACAGGTTGCGACTTCCGCATACAACAATACTCTACAATTGTACAATTACTTTTTTCGTCTATCTCTCTTTGTTGCCGCGTTTATTATCCGTAACGCAGCGAAGCGGGTGAACCACAAGGGCCTAATTTATTTATTAAAATGCAGTTTTTCTTGTGCATTCTTTTAATTTTTTTGAGTATTCAATTTGTGAGTCCCTCTCCCTCAGAGCTATACCTGGCCACGCTACTGTTTGTTATCCAACCTTTTTAAATTATCCACTCATGTCGCTGGAATCACTTTTAATCAATCGAGCAGGGTCACTTTACTCTAGATAGGTCTAGCGTACATAGTCATGTAGGGCTGCTCATACAAATTGTGGATTCCCCTACAGACATTTACATGCCCCCCTTTTTGCATTTGATTCTCCCTTTTTAGGAATTTTGCATGTCTTCTTCTCCCTCAAATAAAAAAGCATTAGGGGTCCGAACACCCCCTCCCTAAAGTGGAGCCCATCCCCCTCTATGGGTGACCTTGGTTTATTGATCCTTACAAAGAAATTGAGAGTGTTAAAGGACTTTCTTAGGATCCCAGAATTTTAAAATGGCTAAACACTTGATAATGTTTATAATTGAATGACCTCATATGAATAGACCCCATATAGACAGTTTTGATTTTTACAGTACATTCAAATTTGCAGTACACCTTTTCTGTAACTTTGTTATGTTTCTGAGCACAGATGTTGTTGATGTCCAAAATGGCTACTATAAAAAGCTTGGCTTTTCAATCGGATTCCCTAAATTGATAAAAAAAACAACGTTGTATCGTGTCATTCACTTGTTCACTATTCTGCTTTTTTATTTAAAAAACTGCGGATAATCAATAACTGCAACGAAATTTACGGTTGAGCCATTTTATGTCTCCATAGGCTTAATCGGATCAAAATTACTTATCGATTTCGACTCCTTTTCATTGAATTGATACCTTAGGTGTTTGCTTACTTAGAGTCTATTCTTGCAATCATCGGTGTAATATTTCCCATCCGCCTCATAATGCAAAGTAAATATTGGAACAATGAAGTTTTCTTGATTGAAACTGCGATAGATCATATTTACAGATTGTATTGATTAACTTCTGCAAGGTCGGAAAATGTGAATTCCACCCAGCCAGAAAATCAAAATCAAGTTTTCAGAAAGTTTGATTTTTTTTTTTTTTTTTTTTTTTTTTTTTTTTTTTTTACTTTCCCTACAACACATGACTATGTGTTGTAGGGAAGTATTGGAATCATGTCAAAAATCGCAACTCGAGTTTATCTATACGTTATCGAGACGGATCTACACGTTTTGGGACTTCTAGAACAAGAAACAACTATTTTAAGCGTGACATCTCTGTGTGTATATGTCTGTCTGTCTATCTATGCAATGCATGCATGTGCATCCATTTTAACTCAAAAACTAATTGACCAAATTTCACAAAATATTATAAGTTAGTCACTTGTGGACCCTAGTGCTGATTAGAATTTAGTACGATTTGAAAAAAAGAAGAACCTGTCTTTTTTACGAAATGTCCCGCAAATATTGTTAAAGTTTAAAATAAGATATATTTGAGCATTAATCAATTAAATGCTTATTTTATACGTAAATTTTTGACCGACGATAAAAATAGGAACAACCTTATTACTGTCGGACTAACCGTTCCTGAGATATTTTAGTTTATTCATATTTTTGCAACACCATCTTTGAATGTACGCCCAGTAACCAAATGGAAAAGAAAATTGAATTAAAAGTGCAAATTCAGTGACATTTCAAATAATTATGCGTGTAATTTTGTGCAATTAAATTCAATTTAATGTATTATTAAAGGAATAAAGATAAAATGAAATAGAGTTTGTAGGGAAAGTCACGTGCTGCTCACATCCGATTTTGTTTATGATGATAATGGTAGCTTGATGAAGTCAAGGAAGTAATTTGGTTTTATTTAACCAAATTAAATGGATTGAAATTATAGTATGCATAACGATGTTGTTAGAGTATTAATACCGGGGCACATTTTGGCAGTATTGCAATACCAACATTAATAT
This sequence comes from Amaurobius ferox, assembly GCA_951213105.1. NCBI lineage: Eukaryota > Metazoa > Arthropoda > Arachnida > Araneae > Amaurobiidae > Amaurobius > Amaurobius ferox. The sequence continues at coordinate 116,881,506 of OX578146.1, forward strand.
ACTAATAATTCGGTATTACTGATTTTTCGCATTTATTAAATTATTAAGTACTCAAAACTTAATTATTATTTTCCATTGTAATCTATTTTTATTAAAGATTTTGATAGTAAAGCAAAAGTTGACGTCACTCATTAAATTATCTTAAGATAGTCTATTTTTCCTTTATTTAATCAACTTATGTTAATTAGGAACTATAATTCCAATTTATGTCATTTTTCGGTATTTAAGAACAAAATATGTAATCGTAACTTTTATACCCTTTTCTTTGAGGTGTTCTGTCTATGATTGAATTATCTTGTTGAGAGATTCTATCTATTTTTCCATCATTGAATCAACTTTATGTTAATTAGGAGCAATAATGGTCGACTGATCCCATGTTTTAGTGTTTGCAAATACAAGATACTTTAAAAAATTTTATGTCCTTTTCTTTGACTTTTATACATTCAATGACTTATTGAACGATTTTGTTGACAGATTCCATCCAATTTTTTTCATCCTTTAAGCAACCTATATTAATTGAGAACTGTATTTCCCATTTTCCGATATTTGAGGACTAAAAAGTATTTTTAAATTATTTTGTCATTTTCTTTACTTTTGTGTATTCTGTAAATAACTTATTATCTTGTTGAGTCTACTGATTTTTTATTATCACTTAATCAACTTTTGTTAATTAGGAGCTCAAATGGAACTAATTAAGATTAATTGATCTATAAATTTCAATTAATCCCATTTCCAGTGTTTGAGAACACAAGACACTTTCAAAAATTTTACGGCCTTTCTTTTACTAGTATATCTTCAATAACAAATTGATTTATCTTGTTGAGAGATATTATCGACGTTTTCATCCTTTAATCAACTTATATCAATTAGGAACTATAATCTCAATGTTACAGAGTGTTTGAGAATTAAAAAGTCATTCTAAACATTTTGTCTTTTCCTTTATTTTTACTTCATCTGTTATTGAATTATCTTGTTGACTTATTGAATTATCTTGTTGAAAGGGTCTACTGCTTTCTTTCTTTATTATTTAAACAACCTTTGTTAATTATAGGAACTATAATCTCAATGCATTGCATGTTACAATGTAAAAATAGACATACATATTTCTGTATTAGTATAGATTGTAAATAAATAAGTGCTTTTACAAGTGGGGGCATTTACTGACCTCACATAGTCATTCGTATTTCAAAATTTTACCTGGTCAACATGGGAGAAAAGATCGAGATATGACCTAAGTTTGAATTTTTTATATAAATCAGATACTAGAGATAAATGCATAATATTTTCATAACTGCTAAAACATATTTATTTGATTTTAGGAAAATGCTCAAAAAGAAAAAAAAGTAATTATATTAAAAACTTATAAAAAAAAAAATATTTTAAATTAAAATCGTGTTTCTTATTTTTAAAATATCTAGTGAGCGCAATGCAATCTATTTTGGCGTGGTTCAATTTGAATAATTATTTTATTAAGAAATAGAAAGAAAAGAAAATCTTATCAGTGTTTAGAAAAAAGTTCACAGTTCATAAGTATTTTCATTTTATAGTTTTAATTAGATAATTGAGTATAAGAACCAGTTTTAATTTTTTTTAGCGATATAGGCAACAATATAATTTTACTAACTAAAGCAAATACAATAGTTCAACCAAAGCATCATTATACCATTCTTCCTAGAAAGTTTCAGGAGAGAATGCTTTCAGACGTCATAAAGTCCTTCATCAGTGGCAATGCAAATAAAAGATGAAAAGCTTGAGCTTTAATATGCAGTCAGCGCGAAACAAAAGGCTATATGAAAGCTGGTTAATATAAAAGCTCACGTTTTTCATCTTTTATTTGCATTGCCACTGCTGCAGGACTTTATGACGTTTGAAAGCACTTTGGCTTAATTGTAATTTATTTGAACGTCTTAAATGGTGGAATATTAAAAATACTTTTTGCTGAAAACGTAGTCTTTACTGTTTATAATTTAATATTTTTAGACGTATTTTGCCTATATTTTGAGTGTCAGGAGAGCTTATTAATTTGTTCACGACATGCCATGCGCGAAAGAACAGAAATCAGTGTTTTGAAATTAGCACGGTTAAAGTTAAACATTAAAGCAATGGTTTTAATATTTCACTTTAGTTTCGTTAGTTTCGGAAAATGCAATAAAATAATTGGTGTTTAGTTTTTCAAAAATTTGTTAAACTACGAAATTATATTAAAACTAGCAATTTCTAAGTTTGCCCATTCTCAATAGCTAGAGGTCACTAAATGTGACACACACTTAATACAAGTTCGTAATATTAAAAACCGTTTCAAATTTAATCATAACATATTTTATAGTGTTAACATGAAAATTGCGGTATGTGACACACGTCATATCCGGTCACTAAGTGCGGTCTTATTTTAAATGGTTTCAGACATTTTAATTTAAAAATCAATTATTAATAAAAAAAAATATTTTCAATGCTTTAGAATAATAGATAAGCCATCAGATTCTGTATTTGAAGCGCAACTTTGTTATTATGGTTACATATGGTATAAAAAACTGTATAAAAAATAAATTATAAAATACACTCTGTTGCAAAAAATACATGCACCCATAGAAAATTGGAACAACAGCCGCGAATCGTTTTAATATTTATGCAAATGATTAAACTGTCAACGCGAATGATGTTACAGAGCTCATCCGACGGGCATGAGAACGACGCATCGTGCAGCATTTAAAACGACCGGTGTTCTTACTCACGGGCAGTTAGAACTGGATTTTATGTTTTGATACTGCAAGTTATATACAATGATGTTTTTGAAACGTACTCGACGGCGATGCAAACAATTGTCGGATATAGAGAAAAGTCGCAACATCGGTATGAGGGAAGCTAGTTGATCCACCAGATGTATTTGTCGCCATCTTTAGAGGGGTGAATTGGTAGTTGTTTGGTGTTAGCAACAGTGAATCAGAGAAGGCGCATATAATCGTCGCAGAAGCAAAGGACACCCTAGATAAACAAATTCTCGAGAGGATCGTGGTGCAGTCAGGAGAGAAGCCACGTCCACACCAATGACGTTGCTATCAGCAATTTCAAGGCATTTGCTATCTTCCATGCATTCTGTATCAAGAGATTCGGAGACGGCTGACAGAAGGTTGGATTAAGTGTCGACGTCCATTAAGGCACCTATCACTGACACCTTAACATAGGCAGAGCCGTCTGGATTGGTGCAGAGCTCAGTTAGCCTGGACAGCGTCCGATTGGAAGCATGTTGTCTTTAGCGACGAATCTTGCTTCTCCTTCAGTGCTGATGACCGCCGCATACATGTGGAGAAGGACTGGCTAGCGTTTCGATTCCGCATTTGTTATTGAGAGGTGTATGGCCATTTCGTGGGACAGCCCTAATTGTGCTGCAAGCTAATCTGACTGCTCGCCTGTAGTTCGACAATATTCAGCAGCGGATTGTTTTGCCTATGCTGTCAAGCCGCCCAGGTTTTACCAACAAGACAACGCTCGGCTACATATTCACAACTTTCTCAATATCTTCGAGGATTTAATACCCAGCCATGGCGATCCAGATCCCCAGACCTATCACCAATATAATAGTCTGGGAAAGCAATTCCAGCCTTCTCAGAATACCACTGAATTAGCTGACCAGTTGAAACATTTGTGGTAGAATCTTCCGCGGAGGAACATAAGCAACTTAATTGCCTCTATGCCGCACTTAATATCGGCGGCTTGTATAGTTGCCATGAGAAGATTTACCACTTACTAAAATGCAATCTTCTTGTTGCCACCATTTCTCAAAAATTCTAATCATTTGCATATTTCCCCAAACGCTACATACATGCCGAGTGTCACTGCTGTAGCTCTATTTCTTATGGGTGCATATATGTTTTTTTTTCAACAGAGTGTATAATAAAAAAAAATCATATGTTATAACTCAAAATTAAAATACTCAAAAACCGCATAGTTGTACACATAGTCAATTAAAAAAAATTAGGATATTTTTGCCTGGCATGATGGTATTCGTATAAAAATGTATTTCGCGTTTCTAGTCGTTCTATTTATAGTTAGAATGCCTTAGTATAGCCGTAGTTAGCCAACGTTTCAAGATTCTACCTTCAGCAGTTTGGGCTATAAATTTATTGTCAGTCAGTCTCAGTTAACTGTGCGACATAAATTAGTAAATACGTTCTTATTTATTGGTTTAGCACACTCGTTGTCAACTTAAAAGAAACTTTACTTAAAGTGACTTTAAAAAAATATTTTTGAAAGTTCCTACAAAGATATCATGTCGTTCCAATGCTTATGATACAAATGAGTCTGAACAATATTGAAAGAATATTGTCTGAACAATATCGGTCTGAAAGTGACCTTGGTGCGACTAGCTCGGTTTCAGTGGACTCTGAAATATTGAGCGCCGATTTCAAATCGGCAGGCCAACGACCACTCAGGAAGCTAAAAATAAATTCAGGATGTTAGGCTAGGGTAAAAATAGCAGGGAGTGGTCGGTTGTATGTCAGTGTGACATTAGAAGGGGGAGAATACCTTACAATTCCTTTCCAATTTGGAAAGCATCAGATGGCCAGTAAAAATATTGGTGATTTGGACACCTCCTAGCACAGTAAGATTCTTTGAAATGGATGAAAAAACAGAGTATTTTCAGCAGATTTTTAACAGCTTATTTTTACACTATTTTAGCTATCAGAATGTAATGAAAATGAAGTAAATTTTGACAAATAAAGTGGACCAGCAAATATTTTATTTTATAAAGAGTAAAACAAACTTCTACACTTTTTTGTAATATTTATTTTATAAGTGAAAGACAAAAATAGCGACTAGAGCATGTGCAGTCTCGATTAAATGGCACTAATATATAGCTGCAACAATATATTACAAAACAAAGATAGGCAGTTAACAAAGCACTTGCTTTTCCTCTATAGAATATAAGTTAGGTTGCTCTGTAGAAAAAGTTTCACAGGAAACACGTTGCAAGCAGAAATCATGCAAGTCTTTTAAATTACTAGGCATAAATAAAGCTGTTATTCTAACGCATACCAGGCATTGTGATGTAGGTATTAGTGAATGAAATGTTTACTGAATGTGGAAACTGTTGTATGAAGTTTTTTAAACAGTCAACATTTTAAGCTCTCCCCAGACGCACATTACACAAAAGGTTTTACATGTACAACATGATACATTGCTTTGAAGTTACTTTTTAACATTTATATGTAAAATACATCAATAATTTGAACTTTTGCGGGAACTGATACGATATAATAAAATAAATTTTGCATTAGAAATTCACTCAGAGATTTGCATGAAGTTTTACAGCATGTTTAATCAAAATACATTTCGCGTTCATTCCGAAGTAAAAAAAACAATATTAAATGATATGTTTTCTAGAATTTAAGTGGTTTCATGTAAAATTAATGAACTGTCGTCGTTAATAAATTCAATAAAAAATAAGTCATATTCTTTGTTTCTTGAATTGCTCTGAAGTTTGCAAGACTTAATCGAAATCATATTCTTTGCTTCTTGAATTGGTCTGAAGTTTGCAAGACTTATTCGAGAACTTTGCAATAATCTAAAAATTTTGTTTTCTCTTTCAGGGTTTGTCCGATTAATGTTCTATGCAGTTTCTTAATTACTCTCATTTAAACTGCCTTACAAGACTCGAACTTAATTTGGTACCCAATTAGAGAAATGTAATCGTATTAGTTAAGTGTTGAATATCTTGAAATTTTAACCGTAACTTCATTTGAAAATGTAATAATTAAATGCATGAAACTTGTTAAGGCTGATATCACATAAGCATTTGCTGAAGAATGAAGTTTTGATTCTTAAGGAGTTGTTGGCTATAGGGTCTTTACATAGAATTATTTCCTATCACATTACGCCTGACCAATGTAATATTACCCCTGTAGCAGTGTACTTGTAAAAACGAATGTCACAGTAATGCTTAATTGGTAAGTTGCATGCAGTTGAAAATTATCTAATTTTGCGATTTGCCTGACAGATGTCATATAGATAATAAATTATTCAATAGGATGGTTGCGAGAAATATTGCAAAACGCGCCAACATAGATGAACTACGTACAATTTATCGAGCAGGCACCCTAATATTCACCTTAGCACGTACGCTGAAATAAGTAGTAAGCGATATCTTTACTATATCTGTCGTAACGAGCTTGAAAGACACTCCTTTGGTTCTTGGAGCTTTGTTTTGTTCTAGTCATGTGACTTTAAAAACATCATTGCAGTCTAATATTTCAAGGGATTTTTACAATCAATTCTATTTTGTGATGAGAGTATTAATAAATTTCAAATTTTTTTTTAACCTCATGATCCAAATGCAATGGTTTTTAAATAGAATAATAGGTTTGGGATTGAAATGTTGAGATGTATTCATTTTTACCAGTTGTGTGTAAGCTTCCAAACATTAGTCGACAAAATACACACAAAATACACAAATTAAATCAAATCTTTTCACAGTTTATTTCAGACAAATATCTAGACTGAGAACCACAAAGATTTCAATACCCTACATACAATAATACATAAATGCAGTGTAACTAAATGATGAGAAATTGAGAACATTTGAACAACTTTCTTTCCTGTTGAAGACTGTACGTATGTGAACTGAATACATTTAAATGTGGAAAAGTTTGCCATCTTTCTTTAAGAAACGCTGACAACATTCTGCATTACTTTTGAGAAGTTGTTGGAGTTGGCGTCTTATGAAGAGTGTTTTCTATGTTTTGGCATTTGTAAATGCCAATGAGTACTTTTCAATGCAGAACTTACATTTTCTTATACTTCTAAGTTCTATGGAAGCTAAGAACTGAGGCCTATTTCATCTTTCGATAAATGTATTTATAATTATACCAGGTTTTAGAAGAAGTTTGGTTTTTTAATTTCAGTGACCGCTAAAATTCTGATAAAATGAGAATGACTGCTTTATGGGGAAAAGTTAAGTTCATTATTAATTAGTTTTTTTTCTTACAATTGTACTATTTCGAATAATAACAGATCATTGTCAACTGTAGTCATAACTGATCTCATCAGTTGAGAGATTTGATTAGTTTCTCCATTGAATTATAAAGATAAAACTAGAAAACAACACTTCAGCATAGCATTGAGCATTCTAGCTGTATTAGTTAACTGCTATCCAGTGAACTACAATACACAATAATGCTCACCGGTATGTTATAGGGGCGTTATTTCTGTCAACTTTTGGTACAGAAACTAACCAAAATGTCTCAACTTCTATAATCAATACAGCTATTTAGTTCATTGTTTCAAAGGCATTACCGGGATAAGTTGGAAATGGTCTATTAATCTACATGATACAATTGCATAGATAAAATTAATAGATAAAATCACACCTGTGACCTATATAGCAGTCATTCTGATAGTCACTGCTGCTGCTAACAGATGAACACTGAAACTGCTCCCATTCCTGGTCCGTAGCGTACTTTTTATTAAATTTGATACATAAACATCCTGTGTCCTCACAGATGACTTTGAAACCCACGCGGTGTCTTAGTCTAGATGCGGGAAATCTTTAAGTAACAAAACAAGGAATCACATGTAACAACAGTTCACAGAGTTCTGAGTGTTTCTTGCCTAGTAGTTCTGAGTACTGCTGGATGTTTCCTCCGTGGTGGTGACGTACACCTGCTTGACGGATGCTGGCCCAGTCACGATGGTCCTGTGGCGGGATCGAATGAAGGACAGGTTGTTCTCGGCCTGATCAGCTCTATCTTCAGCGGCTTCAAGTTCCCTCTGGAAGCGTCGGACGCGGGACAGATTTTGCGAGGTCATGCCCTCCTGTAAATGGAATGCATAAAAGGTTTTAGAACGAAATTCACATATGTTTCTGCCAAAATGTTTAGTGTAGTTTTAGCGATTGGTCTAGTTGAGTAGCATTTTAAAAGCTTCATTCAGCAGCGTACTCTGAGTGAATGCAAGGAGTGTGAATCCAATCCTAAATATTTTAAATTACTATAAACTAGTGCTATAATTATATTAAAAAATTTGCATTTAAATATTGCTACAATTGGTCTTCAGTCACCGACGTATTTTTTAATGCTATTATAGTTTTTGTCTGTATTATCAATTTTTCTGTCTAAATCTTCAGTAAAATATATTTTCAACTTATCAGACAGACTACCAATTTCTCTCTATATTGAAAAAAATAGCTGACACCGCCGCTGTTTGACAAATTTTGCGTCCCTCGAGATTCTTTGTTTCGTACCGCAAAAACTATGGCATGCAAAAATATGAAATTTGGTACATTTATATAGGAATGTTAAGGAAATACGCAGATATAAATCACGTTTTGATTTAAACTTTAATTTGAGATATTTAATGTCAAAGTCAAAGGAAGAGTATTTGAGCCGTGAGTTTGCGTTTGGACAGACTAACAATAAATAAGATCACAAATTTTTACAGACATGTACTACATAGTTGAACTTTTGCAGGACGGAGCTTTTTTGTTAAATTTCGATTTAGTTTATGAGTTATTCTATATTTTATGCACTTCTGAAGTAAAAATTTATCTTCAGTATGGACAAAGACTTGGTTGGTCGAACTGATTGGATGTGTGTCAGCCTAGTAGAAAAAGCTCACGAAACGAGCTCCAGGGGTGAGTAGGTGTCAGAGAATAAGGGACGGATTCCTAACAGACGTGTTACACCAGCGTAACAGGCGGCATAAAAGAGAAATATATACATTTGGCTCACATCTTACACTGATTTTAGTATGGTGGAACGAATGAATTTGATATTCGAACCCGATTGATATTCGTATTCTGAGTATGAAGGAAATTATTGCAAAATCTAGATTAATCATTTTCCATCTCTGTCCTTTCAGAACACGAAATATTGACATAATGTTTGTAATGGATGAAATGGCTAAAAATGAAATTTGTTTGTTAAAAACTGCCCCAGAAAATGTTGAAAATGATATTCAGACGATTTCTAAAGCGTAATATAAACATTTATTGTAAACGGTAACTTCACAAATTATTGCTTAAGCATAAAACCTATTTGAAATGCATTTTAGGAATACACTCTTTCCCAGATTCGGCAAAATTTCACGAACAAATCACGAGGGAATCATACAAGTTGCATTCGAGCAATTTCAAAAAGTTTAACATCATAGGCTTCCCATAGTCTGAGAAAGCATCTGAGGTCAAAAATCTAGACCTCGACCGATTTATATTATGAATTATGGGAAAATTTCGAACCTTCATAAAACGTTTATTCTGTACCTGAACAAAGTAATTGATCTAAATCAGCGGCATGCTATAACAACCAGGCGTTGTTTAATTTATAGCCCATAGGGGGTATGCGCATTAAGTTGCTCAACGGAAATATTACTATGCGCTACACAAAATGATCTGGCAGCTTCGTTTCTACTAGATCTCCATAAACGTTTTGATATATTTGGGTTTTATTTTGTCTGTTGATGAATGATATATCGCTCATCTAGATCGATTAGTTTGTTCAGGTTAGAAAAAATCTCAATAACTCGTAATATAACTTAATTGGGGTTTAGTTTTTTGCCTCAGGTACTTTCAAGACCATTGGCTAGCCTTTGGCTTTGACATTTTTGGAATAACTCGGGTGCAACTCGCGTGGTTCCCGCGTCAGATACCTGAAATTAAAATCCGTTATAAAAGTTAGTTCATTCAATGAAAAAAGAATATGCATTTGGTTTTATATAATTTAAATTTCGTTTTATTCCGCAGTCTTAATGAAGAAAGTAATTTGCTTTTGAAATAAATACCAATTTCGAGGTATCTTTTGCTAAAAACTTTCTTCGCACCTTCAATGATCTTTTCCAGTACCGCCAGGGCTATACATACTTTAAGAGGAGAATCGCTGACCTATACGAATGTAAGAAACTTCTTAGGAATAGCAATGTACCTATAGTTTTCAAATCGAATACAACGCAGTTACCTGTTCTGACAGCTGCCTCTTGTAGACCTTAACCTTCTCGGTGAGTTTCTCGACGGCATCGTTGAGCATGGAAATGGTCTTGTGGTCCTCCTCAGTCTGGAGCAAAAGTTCCTTCACACGATGTTCTTTCTTGCGCATGATCTTCTGTGTCTCGTTGTGGCGTTTCTTCTCCTCATCCAGCTCAAGCTCGATGTCACGGATCTGTAAGATATGAAGGGTTTAAAAAAGCAAATAATTTCATAATCCTCCAATGCTTAGGGGATCATTTTGAATATATAAAGAAACTACTGTCCCAGAAACCGAACGGATAGAGCCTCAACTGGCTAGACCAGTGTTCTTCAACCTTTGTCATCTCGCGGAACCCTTTTTTTGAGATATTTTTTTATGGAACCCTTCGTTCAGTAGCACACCCAGATTTCGTTTTAGGGGGGATGTGTCATATTACGTATTACATGTTATGAAAAAGGTGCGTATCTGCCTTTGTTATAAAAACTTTATATAAGATATAAATTTGCATTAATTCAAACAAGAAGATAAATATTTCATATAAAGTATTTGTATTATACATATATATGTCATATGAAATTGAAAACAAAGAAAAACAAAACAAAAACAACGAATTGTAGTGTCGACTCGCGGGACCCCTAAAGCGTTTGAGTGGAACCCTAGGGTTCCGCGGAACACAGGTTGAAGAACACTGGGCTAGACAAAGATCCACGATTTAAATTCTGGTTGAGTATGAGTTCTTTCTGAGGTGACCCAACTTTTAACTCTGATGGTTAATAACTGTAGTCTCAAAGAAACAGAGTTTCGATTTTTTTTCAAGGCCCTTATGATTTATGGGAATGATTTTCAATACTTCCAATTTAAAAGCAAAATATATTTACTTCTATTAACAAGCATTCAAAGCTTGACGAAATTGGCATTGGAATGATAAAAATGGTGATTTACAGGTAAACATTTGAAGCAGTGTTTATAAATATATGATAAGACCTAAGAAATTTCATAATTAGTTACGAAACTTAATAATTATTTCATCTCTCTCCATGTACATCTATATTGCTTAGGTAATATCAATAGATTTGTATAACATTAATTTGCTGTAATTCTTTATATTGACAGAAAATCTTGAGTACTCTATTAAAGAAGTTCATATTACACATGTGAAACAATGAATTCTGAATTAAACACGATACTCTTAAAGCATCTGATACGGAACTTTATTACTAGTATTCCCGAGTTAACTAATTATTTTCAACTGACTCAGATAAATCAAATAAATATATCAAGTCCGGAAATCAATGACTAAGTTTTCTTAGCATGAATATTATTCTTGCAGCTTAGTTAAAAAATATTCTAATTATTTAAGAAAAGCAAAAAGGTTTTCTTACCCTGGCTTCCAGCTTGCTGACAACTCGTCTTCCTCCAGCCAAGGCGTTGGTCTCGACCTCTTCGATCCTGATCTGCAAATTCCTGACCTCAATTTCCAAGGACTTCTTGATGGACTCGATCTTCGTGATGCGCTCAGTTTCCTCGATCAACAAGTCTTTAGTGGATTTCAACTCAACGATTGTGCGGTTGTACCTCTCGTCAGATACCTTAATATAAAAAAGATGAAGAATTAAAAAGAAAAAAATATTTTAAAGACCAGTGATCAGCAATTAATTGTCTTTGGGCCAAATCCAGCCCACTATACTTACATATGTGTCACGCCAATATTTGAAGATGTTCAGTTGAAAATCAAATAAAGGTTCTATATTACCAATGTTTTAGCCGGAAAGTTTAAAATAAAATTGTCATCGTCGTATTAAAGCTAAAGATGTTTTTGATTAAAGAACTTATGCAATGACAAATGCTCATAAGATAAGTTTATCTGAATTACTTATGACAAATTTTAAATACATATGTATGTTAATCTTTACAGTCAATATCACAAATTTACAGATCTATAAAATTTTCGAACTGGTAAATAGAATTATGATTAAGGCAGATTACATAAACAGATTACTTTTATCCATTCGCCTTAATGAAGTTGATGTAATTATATCTACTGTCTGCGATATGAAACATTTCAAAAATTTGAAAGAACAGTGGAACAAAATTTGTGCAGAGCGAACTAAGTCTTGCAAGTACGTACGAATTTATGATGACTGAATGTAGTATTGAAAAATAGTCGCCATTCTTCGCATTATCAATCCATTGTATAATGCGTCTGTTCATTGATATTTGTAATTGCATATTCATACTCAACCTATACACTACATCAACTAATTGCCGATCACTGTTCTCTATAAATATAGCGTACATACCCTAAGCTCCTTGGAAATTTCCTCGTAGTCGTTGTGCAAGGACAGGTATTCGCTCTCCAGTTTTCCCTTGGCGGAGGTCAGGTTGACGTTGAGGGTGGTCAGCTCCGTGATCTTGGTGTGGGATTCGTCCAGACCTTGCTCCAGAGCACGTTTGGCGCGCAGAGTCTATAATGACACAAAATATGCAATAAGTTTTGTTCGGAAACACTAATAAGTTAGATTGACCAGATCTATCAGTTATCGAAGGGTTCGAAGATTCTGATTACTTTCTAAAAAAATCTTAACCGCTTAAAGAAATAAAATATTGATTAAAATATTAACAATTTTTCCTGTATCTGGAAAAAGTGACTGAGGTTTTAGATCCGATACTTTGTCCAGTGGCTTTATGATACATATTAAGAAAAGCGAAGTAAACATTTGTAGATATCAAATTCATAGAATCAAAAGAGGCAGACATTAAATTTACAGGCATGAAATTCTCAGACATCAAATTCGCAAAGGAACTTATAGTGTACCTCATATGCTGGTATCTTGTGAGACATCGCATTTAATTGCACAGCTTCACAATTAATCAAGCATCTTACTAGTAACTAACCGATTAGAAAATTTTAAACACGGTTAAGCTTTTTTTAAATTGTTTGCGAAAAAAAAAGCTTTATGTTCACTTAGCATTTAAATTTTAAATGATTCAAACTTTATCTTTTCTATTTGAACTATAACTAATAACTGAATTTTGTATTAAAAAATTAATTTTTAATGAAATGAAAGTATTCTTTTAATTTTATCGTGTAAACTTTATCTTTGAGCTAAATAAGAAATTTGCGTACACAATAATTCCTTTTAACTTAAAATTTTAATTACCAATAATTAAATAAAATGATCATAATTTTAAATAAAATTTTACCTGTTCCAAGGATACTCTTAGTTCTTCGAGCTCTGCAGACAGAGATTGGATACGGCGTTGAGATACTCCCAGCTGGTCGATGGACTGTTGTAGTTGGCGGGTAACTTCATCATAGTGAGATTGCAATTCCTAGTGAAAGATAGTAAATCGCTAATATTTAAACATCATAAACATTTTACTTATGTTATGAAAAATTAAATTTAAATGGGGGAATTTTCCAAATTGTTTGACAGTGCAAATAATTTCTTAATTTTCAGTTAAAGTCGCATTTATTTTTATATTGCATTGCTTAGATAAGTGTTTTACAATCTTTCAGCGGTCACCGTCCCCTTGTAGGGAATTTTAGTTATCATCTCCTAGTCACTTTTATGTAATAGGACATTTTACCATTTCGAAGAAATTTAAGCTAAATATTTTGCATCTATATATTTATATTTTTTCATATATTGTGGTTGTTTAGGCCAATATATGTAACAAATAAATGTATGTCGATGAACTGTAGACAACATAATTTCTACAAGTATAGTCAAAATTGGGAAAATGTAGAAGTAGTTCTTTGTTTAAAACAAAGTCCAAGCGTGGTGGTGGTGAATCATCAGTTGAACACTTTCTTACTTTTATGCAATGCCCTATTATAGGACAGAAGTTGATTAATTGTAATCCAGAGAGCTTATAATTTTATATAGTAATGGACGGTGCTAAAATATTGCATCATTATTAAATTCAAAGCCCATATTTCTACCAGAAAAGTTCTAAAATCTTTGTATTATTTTAAGAAATTTTGTTCTTACCAATCGTCTGCAACATATTAAAAAACTGCAATAAACCGCAAAACTATAATGAATCTATCTTGTGGCTAGAGTCATAGTAAAAAATAGCTGGACTTTTATACACAGCAGTGTTACAAACTTGGTCGTTTTATGGCTAAATTTAGCTATTTTTAAAGGATAAACGTTTAAAAAATGTCTAGCTCTAGTCATATAATGGTTAAATTTACAAGTATGTTCATAGGTGATGATGAATGATCAGTTGCTTTTAAATTAATACCTAATGAAATTTTAAAGTTCATATAATAAAAATAACACATTATAGTGTCTATTCACACATATTTCATTTTAATATGGGAAATAAAAATATTTTAATAAAATGTTGATAAAAGCTACATATCTTATTATGTCCGTGTATATATGACTTATATTTGAGTTCGAAAATGTGAAGATCCACAATATAATTCCCAACTAAAACGATTTGTGTCCTTTATTTCATTTTATTTATTTATTTTGTGGAGGGGATATCAATTAATATAGACGTTTCTATAGACGTACTTTTACTATGATCCCAATTTTGTATTTGAAATGCAATCCGAAAATCACATATACACACTTAAATAGCAGATCTCTGTTGCTTACATAGCTTTTGTTTTGTTTTCTGCTTTGAAGAATAATTTTGAACTTGTAATTCTGAGACATGAAATGTGTACAGTCATATTACACAATCTAAAGCGACACATTCAGTAAAATGACCTATAACAACCATAATTTTAAAAGAATGATTATTGACTTACCATAATCTTTGTGGACTGGATCTTGATGGTTTTCTGCATATCGATGTTCTGCTTGTTAGCAACGTCCAAGGACATCTCGATCTCTGTGATCTGTACCTGCATCTTCTTCTTGATGCGGGCCACTTCAGTCTTAACCTTGGCCTCAGCCTCAGCTAGACGCTGGCTCAGTTGGTCAATTTCGATGGCCATCTGCTTCCTGAAAATGAAGAACATAGGTTCTGCATATTGAAATAGTAATTCTTATGGAAATGTACCATTTATATGTGCTTTAAAAGGGCAATGCTTGTTAAATTCGCTATGCATAGCACAATTGATGGCTGTGAACTCAGGTAATACACATTTGCTGCTTTCTCATAAATATTATCCTCGCACAGATGCTACACAGGATTATTTTATTACCTATCCTAGGTAATAAAATAATTGATGGGACCTGTTGTATACCAGAAAAATTATGTGCTGCCGTGCACAAGATTTTTGCGAGCTGATATTTCTTGTTTAAATTCAAGAATATAAAAAATATATTTTTGAGTCTGATTGATTTTATTTGGGGAAAAACACAGCATTATTTTTAATTAATCTTGTATACCAAATTTTAAAAGTATTTGCTAAAAAATCATAACTCCAAAGTAGGAGCAGTTAAGAAACGATTATTTAAAAGTGCCTTTTAGTAAATAAAGATATTGCTTCTCATGCAATAAAAATTCAGAAAATTATTTTATGCAAATACTCCACACTTGATTTTCTACACTTTTTTTTCGATTTTCTCAGGATTGTAAAATCTGAAACTCAAATCCCTCCTCTTTCTCAACCGATGCTCACGTTTTTAATTTCTGACTAACCCTTCGGGGAAATTCTGATGAAAATTTTCCCTGAAAATGCTTCAAATAAATCCTGGGCAATTATCAAATACTTTTTTATTTCCAAACTTATTATTGTTTACTCAAAGACCCAGGAAAAATAAATTTGTAACGATGTACCTCAACTGCAGCAAAAAGACAGTAAACTCGCTTTCAGTGAACTTCACTTTCAAAGTTAATACAGCTGTTTCTTATATATTTTATAATAAAAAATCTGATGTGGGCAACACATGACTTTCCTTATATAATGTGATGAATTTACAACTTTTACAGTAAAAAAATAGGTTTTTCTTATAGTAGATACTAATATTCTTTCCAAGACATTGAATTTTCGACAATTAGTCGTCATTTTCATTGATTTAGCGTCATTTTCATCCATTTGGCGAGATTTTCGTTAATTTTGCAAAATTTCGTTAATTTTGCATTTCAAAAAGTCGCCAAGTTGGCGACATTCCGCCAAATTCGTCGCCAAAATCTCGCCAAGCGTTATGTACTAAGAAATAAGTTATTCTTACAGCAGATAAATGACTATTGGCGTTCAAATACAAAAGTATTACTCAGAGTATCTTTTTTCATGAATGGAACGAGCTAGATCCACGAGAATGATGTCACCCAATTTATCGCATGGTATTCAAAAGTGAACATGTTTATCAATAGGAAATATATTTTTTTTATTTTATATGACTTTTTGATATTTTTTTTGAAAAATGTACAATATCTCGAGAACGGTTCGTGTTAGCGTTCTAAAATTTATGTCAATCGTTTTCTAATGAAATATTACATAAGAAATGTCTATTTGCGCAACTTTATTAGTGGTTTTGATTTTTTGACGATTTTTTCAAAATTTCATTCATTTAGGGGGTTCTGAACATTCGATTGCGTATAAAAACAATAGTCTTCCAGTGTTTACGGATTGTGATTTTTGTACCAAATTTGGTTCAAATCGGTCCATTCGTTCGTCAGTTATCGTCTCCACAGACCCACTGACACACACACACACACACACACAGACATCACTTCAAAAATGTTTGATTCGTGATCAGGGATGCTTGAAACGTGCTCTCCCGTCAAAAACTCGAATTCGAATTTTCGACCCCGTCACAATACTTTCCTTATACATTATGTATATAAGGAAAGTAAAAAGAATTTTATATTTTTTATGTATTTCAAGCAATATAAAATAATGAATTATTTCACACAGCAGTAAATGCATGTTAAGCTCTCATCTATATTGACATTAAATATCACGTTTGTAAATACATTGAAAAATAATAGACTTTACTAACACTAGCAACACCTAGATATAATTCTCAATGCATTATGGTACTTTTAAGCTTATCATCCATAGGAGTTTTTTTTTTCTCCTATGCTCTAACTCTATAGTTGCAATATTTTACAAACAAAAGTTTTCATTCATACTGGTACAAAATTCCGTTGCAAATTTGTCATTGTCTCACCTGAGGGATTCCAGCTCTTCCTCCTTGGCAGTAAGCCTCCTTTCGTACTCGTGCCTAACCGAGGCCAGTTCCGAGCTCAACCTCTGAGCCTTGGTCTCCTCCTGTTTCCTAAGAGTCTCAGCTTCCCTATAAGCGATGCTAAGCTCCTCCCTTTCGTTCTCCAGACGCTTGATTTCAATATCCATATCATGGATGCGACGAGTGGCATCACCAAGATGGGCCTTGGCATCATTCAAATCATCTGTAAGAGAATAACCAATTCCATTAATACAGTAAAATGTCATTATTTATACTACAAAAATCAGTTCAAATACTATTTTTCTTAATTTATTGCACTAAAATGTGAACAGGAGCCAACTAAAAGGACTCATAAGTAACGTCGAAAACATGCTACGCATGCACACCACCACCTTTGAAGCGCGATTATTATTATTTTGTAATCAATGAATTTCATAATGTAGACACGATAATTTTCTTTATAGAATTACCAACTATAGAATTACCTCTATAGAATTACCCTCTATAGGTAACGCAACGCAACGAGTAAGTTACTGGTGTTCTATTGATAAGTATCTAAGTACATTTACCTCTGAAAAAGAAGCAACTGGATGTTAAATGTTAAACTTTTCAATAAGTTACATTATAATTTACGTAACGTTTTTTAGGATATAAGCAATGCTAACTAATATCTTTCAATTTTCCTCTACTTCCATAAAATCATAGTTAATGAGGTTTAAAAGGAATTACAAAACACACATAAATAAAAAAAGGTGTAATTTTTGTATTTTCTACGATTTGGCTAACAAAACTTTTATAACTCTTATGTTAAAAACAGAAATCTATCAGAAATAAAGAATTCAAACACTTTTATGTAATCAGTGATACTCTGAAACCATCAACTGCCTTGATTTTCATCAACGCTTCCATTCGAAACGGCTTTCGATTCGTTTTCCCTCGAAGAACTTGTCAGAAAAAATGATGTAGAAAACCCAGACCACACGACCAACCCATAGGCTAATGATAGCTTTCTGTGTGGCCGGAGAAAAAATGATGTGAAATCAGAACCCGGATGTTGCTGAAATAGTCAACGTAGTGTAGATAATACGCATAACACTCCTAAATTAAATATAACTAAAATAAAACGTCTTTGCAACTATAGAAACCCGGAAAACTAAAAATAAAAGCAAACAAAGAATTAGAAACACAAAGCATTATCGCGGCCGTTTTGATCATAGGCAAAATATTAAATGCTGGAAACCCATCTTCTGTTCTCAATGCAACTTGTTTTACGATAAAAGTTTTATGGACCAGGGACGGGCTCTAGAATTTACTTTTGCCTAGGGACAAGGCGGCCCTGAGGCCACGCAGTCCATGAGCCAGAAGTTTCTCATTCATTGGTACGGCAAACGCTGTGACAATATTTTTTTTTTTTTTTTTGGGGGGGGGGGGGGGGGGGAACTTCTAACCAGGGAAATAAAATAAAAATTTTAAATGCTATCTTCAAAAATTTAAATTCAATTCGAGTGAATTTTTCGCAGAATTCATATAATGTTGAAATAATTGTACATTTAAAAAAAAATTAAATGTTATCTATAAAGTTCAGAAAGTTAGACTTTTCTATTTTAAACCATAGTTCCTGTCTCAACAGATGTCTTGTTTATCGATCGCCGTTCGTGTCCTTTGCGCTCAGAAAATCGTCTGCTCCATAAATTTAATTTAAAAATGGCCGAATTTAGGCTTTTAAATTCATAACTTTTAAACTAATTTGAAATTAAAAATATTTTGGCAAGGTGTATTGCCCCCAAAATTTAGCTGCAAATATTTAGACACATAAATATTTAGAAACTACAAGAATTTAGCTAAAAGTTGTGAATGTACCAAATTTCACGTCTGTCTGAAGCTTCAATATTTCACTACAGGCAAAATAGTCAAACAGAAATCTTTTATTATCTAAAAAAATAATTTTAGATAATTTGCATTAATTTTAAAGTATGCTGCAGAATTAAACATCCGTTTAAAATATGTTTATAAATTAGTTCATTAGTTGGTATATTCTTCGTAAATACATTGCTTGTAAACTCATTTATAGACCAAATATTACTTCCAAAAGAGATAAACTTTAATTTCGGCACAATATGGTACATTAGCAAATGGGAAAAGGTGTGTTTCAAATATTTGCGTTTATAGGAGTACTAGAATTCGGAAATATTTAAATTTCCCGGAGATCGAAATATTGGAATTTCTATGCGATATAGATATTTGCAATTCGTAAGTATATAAATCATTTGACGAAATAAAACTGGAATTAAAATTAATAAAATTCATTCATTTAAAGTGGAAGAGGCAAAAAAAAATTTTTTTTTCTGAAACAAATTTAAAACTCACTTTCTAATGAGATAGAAACTTGAAATTACTTATGGCCACGAATTGTTATACAACTTTCTGATATTAACTTGAAGAAATCGCGTGATTGTCGCAGTCATATTAGCAGACATAAGAATATTTTTCTTGTATCTGTTTTCTTCAAGAAAGTACTAGAAAGTTTCATTCTCAGAAGCAATAGTTTCATGTATTGTCATAAATTGTTACGTTAAACTGACATGGAGATTGTAGTTTTCAAACCTTTCCTTTAGGAGTGCAGCAGTTAAAATAATTTTGAATTATCGATTGAATGGGCAAAGCCGACTTTCAGTTGTCATATAAGCTTAAAATTAAACACGACTTAATTAATCTGATTAACTTATGGGTAAAATGGAGTTTTCGAAAATATTTATCTATGCAACTAAAGCAAAATGCTCTAACTTTCATATTTATTTCACTTTAATATTTGTACTTTTAAGTACAAGTATTAAAACCAAATTGAAAAAAGTTACATAAAATATACATGTTGATAACTTACATGTACCTATGCATTACTTCAAAGTAGTATCTTTGTATAACTTAACTAATATTGTGTTTTACCATCCAGTTTATCAGATTTATAATTTTATTAAACTTTTTAAATATTTATTATTAATTTTAGTCTAAATTAAGAAAATAAAAAGATATAAATAATTTTTCAATTATTTATATTTAGCTTAAACGACCACTGTATCATTCTAAATGTCATAATATTTGATAAATAATGAATTATTACAAACAAATATGCCCATAATTTTAGCTTTCATATTTTGTTCATTACTTTGTGTCATTTGTTTGCGTATTTTGTATATAGGATAAAATATTTGCATTAAAAAATTTAACTGCGGGTGATTTTAGTACATAAGAATAATCAGTAAGCAATCAAAGTTTGTAATAAGTATTGAGAAATAAGTAACAAATGAAACCCAAATTCATGTGACTTTTCCTTTGAAAATCCGCAAGAAACTGCCACAAGAGCATTAAAACAATAAAATTCGAAACTTTATTGCATTTCATAAGAACAAAGAAAAATTACCGCCTTATTAGACCTGTGGAAGTTCATACAATTAAAATTTAGTTACTTATTAATTATTTTTATAAATCATAATTCTTTAAATCGGAAAACACTCCTATATTCAATAGTCATAGTCTGTTTCTTCCAGCTGATTCCAATGAAAACTATTCTCGATATGAAAGACAGTTCCATACACCACAAAAGTTTGCTAGTGAATTTAACATACATATACATCTTTTAAATACGTCTATTTGATCCATTCCAATTATTACCATAAAATGTCTTTAACGTATCACGCGTATATACACATAAAAGCAAAAATTACTTTTTCCTCGAACTACGGAATAAAATATCAATTTTACTAAATTATACTACACGCTGAAATTAGTATGCAAAACTAAAGAAGAATAAATAGAACATATTTCTTTAACAAAATAAATAACACTTTAAGTTCTAAAAGTTTAAACAATTCATCTTAATCTGTAGATATGTTTATATGCGCTGTATATACGTAATCTACACATACATTTATATGCGCTAAGTATATGTTTTATTCTATATTATGTAATCATTAAATTTCAAATGCAAGATAAATAAAATTTTAAATAATGAAGGTTTAAACAATTCATCTTAATCTGCTTTTAAAATCATCAATGCATCTCAAAACAAATGGAAGTGAAATAAATATGGTAATGCTTTTTCATTTTACCAAAAATCGAGCGGAATGGACTCATGAATTGGGATCTAAACTAGTTTACATTGAAAAGATTTGTGATATAATATTAAACTTACCACCAGAGGGTTTTGTGTTACAAACTGATTTCTGATTCTCTTGATCAACAGGAGAATCAGTTGCACAATCTGAATCGTGACCTGCACGTTCATTGAGATCTTCACCACTCTCTGTAGCACTGTCCACAGATTCTTTCTGGGGCTGAGGAGAAGGACTTAAATCCCCGGAATCACTTTCTTTAGATTCACATTCTGACTCTTTTCTCGGAAGTCCATTTGCAAATATATTCGACAGTTCAGACAACGGTACCACTTTAATTTCTGGTGATTGTGAACCATTGCAGAGCTTTCCTCCTTGAAGCTCCGGAGACAAAGACGGTGAGGGCACAGAGAGGTTTGGTTGTTCCTCCTCGACAACCATCTGTAATTCTTTTTTTAAGGATTACAAATTTGGTTGTTTAATAGTTTTCCTTTTAATTTGAGATCACCAAGTTGAAATAACTAATCCAAGGGAAGCTTGATATTCTAAATAAATTATTTTCTTTTCTAAACAATTGTTATACTTCTTTGTCCGATGCTTATTATATAAGCAACTTCGCGGTAAATAATTTGGTCTTTTTTTGTAGATATAGTAGAAGTTATCTTTTATGCCTTTTGTTTGCAAGTCACATATCTGAGAGTACTTTCAAGTTGTGTAAGGCACCACTGAAGCTCTGGTCGTTAATGATAACCACGCTACCAATCACGATGGCTTAGAGCTTTGAAAGTTCTTAGAAGTCTTGTCACATGATCATTGACGTCACTTCAGTAGGCAGAAGAAATGGAACTTTTTTCAACGGTCTGCTTGTGAGGGTGGTTCCTGGAGAGGTGCAGGTGCAACGCCTCCTCGGGTATTTTAAGATTTTGTTTGGGGTAGGATTTTAAGGTGGAAAGAAACAGCTTTTTGAACAATCTTTTCCTCTTGAATTGTTTCCAAAGTGGATTCGAATTTCCCGAACAATACAGCTCAGCTTGTCGAAGCGATAAGCTTGAAAAGATCACGGGGCTTTTGGGAATAATTTGGAACCATTGTTTCCATTAGAGTCTGCTATTTTAAAAGCGTTTGTTAGCCTCTGTAGAAAAGAGAACAACCAAGAGGTATAGGAGAGAATAAACAAAACACGCCATTTGAATAAAAATAGACGCTTCTCTTTTGCTGGCGTCCCTAGAGATAGCAGGTATGTGAGGTAGACAATACGCCATTATTTGTGCGCTTAGCTGAATGTTCGACGCTAGGGCTTCAACAGCTCAACTGTTTCAGCACCTATTAACCAGAAACAAAGTATAATCTGGTATCTTATTTCATCTAAAGGATTAATAAATTGGATTGAGCTAAGGAAATGAATGAATTTTAAAGGTTAAATCATTCTAACATATTAATCCAATGGGAGAAAATTGATTGTTTCAGACAAATATCCAAACGCTTAATAGAGTATTTTATTATTAATTTTATTCTGAACAGAAACTTAAGTGGGAAATTACAATTTCTTTCTTTTTTTCCGGGTTAAATTAAACGAAGGGTGAGGATTCGTATAAAATTCTTTACTGTTTATTTTGTATTCATATATACTAACCATAGTTTGGTACAAATGAAAAGTATGCGATGTAATTAAGCATAAATTACATAAAAAAATGGTGCTGAGTTTTAATTTATGATTAATGGAGTAGCATATTTTTTACTTATTCTTCGCAGCGTTTTTGCTTATATATATATATATATATATATATATATATTAGAGTAAAGTATTTATTTTTTTAGTGTTAACAGAGTTTAGCACACGTACTTCAATGTTTCATGAGTGTTCATAGTTTTTCCTGCACCCCTCTATTGTCAAATTAGCTTTGTATATATGTAAGTATATGCAAATATTTCTTTGAAATTTTGAGAAATGCAGATTTTTCTAAGGGAATGAGCCAATATGTGTGCACTTTCTACTAAAAACTTAGATTGAATTTTTCTATTTTAATAATACATATTTCTTTACTTACTACCGAAAGAAATCAGTAAGTCTCATATGGAATTTTTGTTACATTTTTCATTAAAACTTACTATAAAGCGCACCATTACGTGATTTTATCTAAAACTGATAAGGATTTGAGCACTTGATTTAAAGATAGTACTTATCACAAAATTTATTCAACATTTTGGACAGCACAATACGTTCTGCTTTGAATGTAGTGTTACTAGAGCATGCTTGAAATATCTCAAAAATGTAATTTTAGAAGATTCTGGGTGGGGATTTTAAGTTAGGGAATACTTTAGGGATGTTTTAAACGAAACAGTTCGTAACTATACTTTCTGTAGAACTGCGAAATGATCAAAAACGTCCCCAAAATAGGGGTAGATATGGACATCTTTAGATCCTGCATCAAACACAAACTAAAAAGGTTGTAAATGGATATTTTTAGCGAAGACTACAAATTTAGTCAAATATCTTTATTTTAAAAACACCATTAATGACATACGAATTTACAAGAATTCCAGAGCGCTTTCAGACGTCATAACGTCCTTAGCGCTGACGTCTGAAAGCGCTCTGGTATTCTTGTAACTTCGTGTACGTCATTAATGGTGTTTTAAAAATAAATACATTTTACTAAATTTGTAGTCTTTGCTAAAAATATTTTTGAAATATTTACAGGTTTGGTTTTCACACTTATTGAGTTGTAAATGAAGTTTAGTATAGGTATGAAAATCTTCCAATCACGAATTACATCAGAAAATTTAAATTTCGAAAGACATCCTAAAGGCATTACGATAAAACTATAGACAAAATATATCTTGCTTCCCAGGGAAATACTTTTTATATCCCGAGGCTGTTATTTCTGCTGGAAATGTCATGGTCGACATTAACAAATCTTCACATGTATTTCAAGTGCTGAAAATGGCAAAACTTTCGAAACGTTTATAATTACTGCTTGAAAGCAAGAAAATTGTTATGTTTACAATTTAGTTCATAAGGCTTATTTTTCTGTGTATCTTGTGCAGTTTTCGTCAAATTGATTCTGCGGTTTTAAACAGCCGTTATCGAAACGCACCTGTGGAAAATCGTGATGGCAAGAACTCTGCCAAAAGAAATGCGATGAAGAAGATAGATTGCAGCGGGGGAAGAAGTTTATAAATAGACAAGACGGCTTCAGACGGCTTGAAGCCGACAGACGAGAAGAGGTCGTTGTATATTATCCTCTTGAAGAAAAATTTTCTAATATCGGAGGTACTGATGAAGAAAAGACTTCCGGATTGGGACTATGATAATTAGAAATAGATACCTGGTCTTTGGCATAGCTTTGGGTGTCAGGATGACTAAAAATTGCAAACAGTTTTTGGCAGGATATGTATCATTTATGTCAATCGTTTTCTAATGAAATATTACATAAGAAATGTCTATTTGCGTAACTTTATTAGCGGTTTTGATTTTTTGACGATTTTTTCAAAATTTTATTCAAAAATTTAGGGGGGTTCTGAACATTCGATTACGTATAAAAACAATAGGCTTCCAGTGTTTACGGATTGTGATTTTTGTACCAAATTTGGTTCGAATCGGTCTATTCGTTCGTCAGTTATCGTCTCCACAGACTCACTGACACACACACACACACACACACACACATACACACACACATACTTTCACACACACACACAGACATCACTTCAAAAATGTTTGATTCATGATCAGGGATGCTTGAAACGTGCTCTCCCGTCGAAAACTCGAATTCGAATTTTCGACCCCGTCACAATACTTTCCTTATACATTATGTATATAAGGAAAGTAAAAAACGATTGACAAGGATTCTGTTGCCATTTGCAGAATATAATGTTTTTCAACAAAATTTTTTCGATTCGTATTTTACTATATGCACTTTTACATTAAAATAAAAAAAGTTTAAAAATCGTTTATCAAGTTCCTGCAATCTAATCTAAAAAAATCACTTATTTTTGGACATCCCAGGTATATGAGCCCCTTTAAGAATGGAGTTTTACTCATAAACACAGATAAATTTGCCAAAATAATATCATATTTCACATTCAACAAAATAATTATTGCCAATAGTTTGTTTCCAGATGGTTTCTTTATCCAAACGAAGTGCTTCTAAATATAAATAAATAGATCTCCAAAGTGTGAAACTGCTCAGGATATTACCAATGTATTTTTGGCAGAAACCATCCAAACATTCAAAAGGAATAGCCTCCTGAAAGGCACTTGTGAAGAAAATTGCAATTCGTTTAAAATAAGCAGATGGAGGAATAAATAAATAAACCATGCCAACTAAAACTGAAATCCATGTCATCAATGTCTTGACAACAGAAGTTCAAAAATAGCCAAAGAAAACGTGAAGGATTTCAAAATACTGAAAGAAGGTCACATACAAAAGAATAGATGGCGGAAAACCTATCTCGTTATACCTTAAGACTTTTTCTATGAAAATTCGTCGAAATACATATAGTTATTTAATTGTATTCATGATCAACCTCATATACAGCTGAAAATTCATATACCGTTTGCATATATCGCTGCATATACCGCTTGCATATATCGCTGCATATACCGCTTGAAAATTCAATTTGTAAAATGTGAAAATATGACAATCTTTCAGCATACAACTTTGTTCAGCACACAACTTTGTGCATACAACTTTGTGCAGCTCCAGTATATGTGCCTGGTGCAGCATATAGTGCTTATGTACTGGTGCTGTATACTGAACTGTAAAACGCTTCAAGCATTGAACTTTTATCGGCGTGTATTTATGAATGAGCAATCATGATCAAAATGTCAACCATTTATATTGCAACTCTGATCTTTTTTTAAAATTATCCTAAAGGTTGTGATTTAACAATTAGTACTAGTAATTTTTTTTTTTCAAAAATCCAATTTTTTTGAACAAATGTGTACTTAGTCATCTTTTGAGTCTGAAATTTCGCATAATAGCCGTGGCAAGAACGTGCCATTTTTTCAAATCAAAGTTGCCTAAAATAATGACCACCAGTAAAGTTTTACAACTCCAGGCTGTGTGAAGTTTAAGATTTTATATTCGGATGATTTTTATTAAACATCAAAACTTAAAAATGCAAACTAATGATTTTCTCTAAAAAAAGTCAAAAACAACTTGGTCTGTTCTAAATATATTTATGGAAGCAAAAGTAACAAAACATGTTAAAAAGAATAGCGACTTGAAAAGAACTTTTGAAGAAAATTGTCAATTCGTTTAAACTAAACAAATAGAGTTCTGCAAACCATGCCAACTAAAACTGAAATCTAAGTTGCCGGTGAATGACGGAAGTGCAAAAATAGCTAAAGAAGTGTGAAGGATATGAAAATACGAAAAGAGGAGGGGCGTGGGGAAGCGTCACATGAAGAAGAATAGATAAGGGAAAGTTAATCTGTTTGCACCATTTTACTTTTACTGAGAAAAATATTCAAAATATTATTGGGTTTCTGAAAACAATATCGCTTCAGAAAGAGGCATCAAAGGATTATATGAGGTTTAAAAGGTTAACTGTTGGCAATATTGCACATTCTTTAACATTCTAATATAAAAAAAAAAAATCTTTTGAAAGATAATATTGAACTGATATGTATATCAATGAATTATAAGCATTATAATATAATTAAATAACATAATATAATAATACAACATTAAACTGCTTATCATCGGCTATCTTACGCTTTCAAAATTTATAATTTTAATATGGAAAGCATTATATATCTTTGACAAATTATTTCTCGATATTAGGATCTATAAATGAATACAAAATGAAAGCTGCATTACGATATGCATTGTATTAAACCACTTTTCCCTATTGCACCCACTATAGAAATCTAATTTAGCAAAGAACGATCATTAAAAGCAATACCACGGTTTCAGATATTGCTTTTTCCAGTTCTGGAAAACTTCCAAAATGCAATCATCCTTCCAGAGTCTGTTAACCTTAACAAATACTCTATTTTCAGGTCTTATCTGTGCTTCCACTGATGTGTCCGACGAAAGTCAAAATAAAAAGCGTTGAAAGATGGATACCCCCCAGTGTGTAAATACGTGCACCACCATTTGGAAAGGTTGAAGAGACTAGTGGGGTACTTTTGGGAACAATTAAGTTGAAAAATCGGAAGTTCGTTAGTCTCTTGGAGAGAGACCAATTCAAGGACGAGATGACAGCTCGTTTTTGCTAGTAATTTTTTTTTTCAAGAAATGCAGTTCGCCAGTGCACAATCACATGCTGTCAAACACAATGTAACTTTTTATTTCATGTTTTTCACTCACAGCGGGTGTTTCAAGAAGTTTGGTAACCGTCGATGTTCCCTTTTGTAAATAATCAATTTTTACCTTCCCCCATACTGTATGGAGAAAGTATGTATTGATCAGCGAATTATTTTTTTTCGAATTCGATATTTGACTGAAGCGCATATTTTAAGGTCACTGGCAAGAAAGTTTGAAAACTACCGGTTTAGAGACAGGGAGTGACTGCAGGTGAGCTTATCAAAGCTCAAAACATTGCATTCGCTGAATTTTACAGTCCGCTTATCAGGCTGTGAACCCACATCATCTAACTTTATTTTCACCTGATAACTATTCAACGTTTCAACAAAACAAATCTAAAAGACAATTGAGATACTTTATACCATTTATTCCAAAGTGAGATCAATAAGCACAATCTCAGGTTTTGCTTTTATGTTAATTTATTAAGGGGACGGTGGACGTTGAAATTTTTTTATTTATTTATTGACTTAGAAACATGAAAATTTGTATAAATATTCCTCTTAGCATTGCTATATAAAATACCATTAAATTTTTTTCAATTTCGTTATAATTTTGTATTATTTTTTTTAATTTAATTTTTTTTAACGAAAATTTAAAAATGCCCCTTGTGTGCCATTTATTCACATTTTTGATTAATTTTACATTATGATCACTCAAAAACACATTATGAAAAAATTTGGGTATTCATTTTTAAATTCCTTAGAAAGTTAATTTTTTAAACATATTTTTTTGCATTAAAACTTAATTTTCATCATTTAATTAGGTTCTTATTCACTTTTAATTACCTTAATAAAGTCCAATTACAAAATGCATACCCAATTTCATTAAAAAGTATAAGAGGTGTCTTCTTGCCAAATTTCATGCTTCTCAAACAAAAATTAAGACGCATGGAGCATTTTAAAAATGTAAAACCTTTGAAAATTTCGTTTCGAAAAAAATGCATTCAACATTTTGCTTATGGGTGGCACAGCATCCATTCCAAACGAAGAACCTCCTAAAAAGACAGGTATTTGACATACCCTATCCCAAACAGTTCAATCCCCTTTTGCCGGCATTGGCGTCCATGGAAATCACCTGCTGCAGCAGGTGCAATGTTTCTGTCGGCGATTTCCATGGACGCCAATGCCTACAAAGGCGAATCGAACTGTTTGGGATAGGGTATGTCAAATACCTGTCTTTTTAGGAGGTTCTTCTTTTGGGATGGACGCTGTCCCACCTGTAGGCGAAAGGTTAAATATGTAAAATAATATTATATATTAAAAAAAACATTTTTAGTCGATTTTTTCTCATTTCAACGTCCACCGTCCCCTTAAAGATACGAGATGGAAAGTTGGTATGCCAAACTAAAACACAACGAAAGCAACTCCTTCAAATAAATACATATAATATAGTCCTTAAAATGTAAAATATAAGCATAAAAAACCCTAAAATGTATTATTTTTCTAAGATGGACACAAGCCAGTATTTTCAATTTTTGAGAAATTTTTACGGATACGGCACGAAAAAAAAGTTTTAAGAGATTGTACTGATATATATTAAATTATTTAAACCGACTTTTCGCACGCCTGCATGTATTTTAAGTTATTTATATTTCTGTGAAAAGTAACCTAATAGCCAGCGTTAAAGTTAAGCTACAAATATAAACACATTTTTTTTGTTACACAAAATGTTACAGAATTGTGTATAGACAGTTCTCTTGTTTTCAACTCTCTCTCTGAAACATTTCTAAACATTTACATTTACTGGTGTTGGAAGATATCGAATTCTCTACGGAAATTGTGCGAAAACTTAAAGCTTCCGTCAAGGTTTCCAGGAAGTGTCGGAAAGATTGACAAAGTCTTATTCTTCAACTGAAACTTATATCGAAGGTCACTTACGCCCACCTACAGGTATGGAAAGTGTTCAAAACCTGCATGAGCCAATTTTCTGGAACTTTACCTGCAAGCTGTGAGATTATGTTATACCAACGGCTCATTTCCATGGAACACACGCTTTCGCGGACACTAGACTTTGTTCATTTTGGACGCCTTCCACCAAAAAATTCAATCCGAGTGTTGGCATAACAAGACATTCACAGTCATCAGGTAATTTGTCTTCTTCTGGTTCTATTGAAGTAAACAGGAGAAATTTTTAGTAAGTAACAGCCATTAAAACACTTTTACCTATCAGATAACGATTCAGTAAAGCTGGCGTGCTTTAACTAGAAACTATTAACCAATTTATAGTGGTTTTAAATAACTAAGAGAGTGTTTTTTAAATAGCTAAGATAGTGTTTACTCTTAGGAACAATTAATTTACTTTTTGTTATTAATATTTTCTGCCTAATTAAAAAAACTTTTGTAAATGCTTTCATTATTAAACATTTCTAACAAGATATATATAAGAAGGATGGATTTTATAAAGACAAGACATCTATAGAGCTGGCTTTACTTTTGTAAACTTTCTTTCCGGTTGCTTAATAGAGGTTTCTATATAAAGTATAACTGCTTTATAAGAAAAGCAGAGAAAGCCTTTATATTTAATCCGTTTGTTTTCTTAATCCCTTGATTCAGACTTGAACTAGTAAATATGTGCGTTCACCCCCCCCCCCCCCCCCCCGAAAAAAAGAGCCATGCATTGTCATCACCTTTCTAAATAATTGTTTATAAATGGGCTGGAGGAGGGAGAATTGAATAAGGAGAAAAATTCCCAATTGTTTCGATTATTTGCATATAAAGTGCATAGTATTATAAATCATATCCAAACTAATAATTTTGTTATGCGTCCATAATTGATATATTAAGAACAGAGATTTGTAGAGAGATTGTTTTACCGATATTCTTATAGATTGAAAGGGAGTACATGGATTGTACGAGAATGTATCTTGCAAGGAAGTACAAGGATTGTACTAAAATGCCTTTAACAGAAAAGTACAAGGATTGTACGAGAATTCCTCTAACAAGGAAGTACAAGGATCGTACGAGAATGCCTCTTACAAGGAAGTACAAGGATTGTAGGAAAATGCCTCTAACAAGGAAGTACAAAGATTGTGCGAGAATGCCTCTAACAAGGAAGTACAAGGATTGTATTCTTCTAACAAGAGAGTACAACGATTGAACAAGAATGTTTCTAACAAGGAAGTACATGGATTGTACGAGAATGTATCTTACAAGGGAGTACAAGGATTAAACAAGAATGTTTATAACAAGGAAGTACAAGGATTGTACGAGAATGCCTCTTACAAGGAAGTACAAGGATTGTACGAGAATGCTTCTAACAAGGAAGTACAAGGGTTGTACGAGAATATCTTTAACAAGGAAGTGCAAGGATTCTGAAAGAATACTTCTAACATGGATGTACAAGAATTTTGCATTCTCAAAAGCAGTATAGTTGCATTCATTGTCATTTCTAAGTGCTTAGTTGTAAACAAATTGTATTCAGAGTTACCAAAGTTATCTCATTTATTTAACCACATTAACAAAAATGTCCTCAGTTATTCTTTCCAATTTGAGAAAATGTGCAGCTCTGCAGGATGTAGTGATGGAGCACGTTCATAAGGAAAGAATCAATGCAACTGATATTTTTAAAATGCGTCATAAGTACATATATGTAAATAAGGTATAAAGTTTTTCTCATAGAATAATTCGGTTCTCCAACTTCTTGATCTTAGAACAAGCACTCTACCAACTGGGCATTCTGGGTTGTAATAGAACCGCACAATGTTTGCAAGAACTTTGGCAACTGGGAACAATGCAACATTTTAGACGACAATACCTCATCAGAGATTCGGCTGCGGCAGACAGATACGAATTACATATAAGGGGGAAAATAGTACAGCTATAGTAGTGAGTTCTTAGAAAAAACAGATATTTTGAGGGAACGTGATTTTCATCGCGACTTGTAAAAAAATATCATGCAGTTCGGAAAATAGTGCAATGTAGAAACCGCAGTTTATTCTCATTTTGTGCCAAAAAATATTGCCGCTTTTTTTCGAGTACCTGGAACGAATGTTCTCGAATAAGATTCTTAAAACCCCGTGAACGTTTTCTCCGAGTCATAAAAATTCGGTGAACACTTTGGAATAAAAAAGATAAGCATCAGGTGTGTAAAGCTTTACACGAATTTCTCAACCATTCCTTATATTATTCATGACCTGTTATGTCAGTATATCAGAATATGAAATAAATGCATCATCGCAAATTATTCTTGAAACTGTTCGTAAGAATTCTTAAAATAATATATTGCATCGAGTTGTCAAAATGTCTGTCATGGTGAAGAATTTCATACATTAAGCTAATTTTTTGAAAAATACAGTGTTCCTGGGAATGTCCTTAAGCACTCCAACAATTTTGTGATGAAAAAGGTCCTTTAGAGTGAACGATAACTCTATTTAGAGTAAAGTGACCATGGGCGATCGAATAAAAGTGATTACAGCGCAGTGATTGTTTACACTGATGGACCTTTCCTTATAAAGTTATTGAAAGGGGGGGGGTGCTTAAGAACCTTCCTAGGGACACTGTGCATACACATACAAAGCAAATACAAATACGGAAGTTTTTCCAGAACTGTTCGAAATGGGTTTAGAAAGACTTAAAATATGCTTTTACGGCGAAGTTTCAAACTCGAAATTGTTCGGATGTCTATCCTAATATTCTTGAATAGACAATACAAGAGAAAATGGTGTTTCTTGCATTGTCTGTTCAAAGGAAACTAGAGACAAGAAAGTGAATATCGTTTTCTTCGAGAGTATATCCCATTAGAGGCATTAGAACATAATCCACGAGACAGAAATATCGTTGTTCAAATCTACCAATTCGAATCACTAGAGCATACAAATAGGACAAGCTACTTTCAAGGTTAGGGCTAATTACTTGGCATGCAAGGGTAGGATGATATCCCATACCTCCTGCTGTCTTACGCAAGGATCATTTGAACCGGGTTATTAGCTAATAGAAGAACTTTGTCAGCACACGGGATCTAATAATAAACTGACTTAAGATTCCACGCCGACTTTAAGTAGGCCTTTGAAGTATAAATATGTCGGGTATTAAAGGTATAATTGAATTTATATGAAAGGGGATTCAAAAATAACCTTTGGAGCTAGAGTTCTGTTCATTAGAAGTATTAAAATGAATTGCTAATGAAATATTTTCATTTCATCAATCTACTGTAAAGAGAAAGTATTGCTTGCAATGTGTGCTGTACTCCAAATGGTTCTGCAGCATTAATTTTCATTCCCTCTGACTTTCCATTTTATTAAACGCGCTATCATTTAAAAAAGATTGAAAAATTTCACCCCCTTTTTAATCTTTGTTTATCAGTAAATTGGCGACATCTCTCGACCAAACAATTTGGTCATCTGGCTCTATCTGTGTGCATCAGTCATTTTTTCTTGACACCTATCAGTGTATATTGTATTTTTCCATTTTTAACACTTTACAACATAGTTGAAAAGTGTTTATGACTTTGGTCATTCTGTCTGTCTATCTATCCGTTCGCACGATAACTGCCGTAAAAATGACTTTATCAAGATGAAATTTTGTACGTTGTTGAGACGGTCTGTGGGACATATGGGAATGTAAATGAATAATATCACCCAATTAGTTTTGGATTGAACCCGGGTTGAAAATGAAATAAATTGAACCTCATAGGACCTAATTTTTCAAATATTTTTTAAGCGAAGTTAAAATTCACAAATGGTTTCGAAAATTTTAGGAAATATTCAAATTATCTCATGAAGTATATAAAAAAATTTCAGCAAAACGGTAGTTTGCTGTTCAGTAGTTTTTAAATAAAATTTAAAATAATAATTACACTCATATAATATGAAGAGATCACGTGACCCACTTCAACATAAAATATGGCATCCATCTTTTTCTCCCAGAATAAAAATTTTAATTTTTAAAGTTCTGTTAAATTTATATTTAGTGTTGCATCCGTCCTAAAAACGCTTTATTTTTGGGTATTTTCTGTGCATCTATATTCTGTTCCAACGCAATTGCAATATTCTTGAGTTAATTGATCATCAAACTTTAATTATTTTTACAACGAAGTCTAATTTTAATGGATGTAGAATATAAACAAGTGATTGTAAGATGAGTTGTATAAGAATTGCTGAATTTTTTTCACTCAAAATTATTTACTCTAGAGTCTGGAATAAAAGTATATGAATGAAATATTCACGGCTTTTACATAGAGAGCCAGGCGATTTATATTTCGATGACGTCATTTAAATAAAGTTCAATTTTGTCGGTGAAGTTTTAAGTTTTTAACTAAAATAAATTATTGTAATTCTGTGATAATTAAAAAAATATCACCGCAGTTGAAAAGTGTTTTATAATCAATACTTCATGCATGATTGATCTAGAATTATCATAGAATTATCAATTCATAGAATTAGCTGCTTATATATCAGTTTTTGCACACTTACGTGCACATTTATGTAAGTGTGCAAACTTATGTAACCTATACGTAAATGTGCACGCAACCTATACGTAACCTGTACGTAAGTACACGTACGTAGTTGTACTTATACGTAAATGTGCATTATAAGACACACTTATGCGTAGGTTCAACTTGAACCAGTCCATTTTAAAGAGATTTATGCCATTGAAGATGCGAATCAGCCTTGTGGTATGTACCTGTATGTCATCTTCAACATTAACGAGGTAAGTGACCTACG
Source organism: Amaurobius ferox (assembly GCA_951213105.1). Taxonomy (NCBI): domain Eukaryota; kingdom Metazoa; phylum Arthropoda; class Arachnida; order Araneae; family Amaurobiidae; genus Amaurobius; species Amaurobius ferox. The sequence continues at coordinate 116,915,643 of OX578146.1, forward strand.
TGTTTTTCTAATTAAAAATCGAGACCTATGCCTATTTGAAGCCATTACCAAGGGTATTTTGAATACACAAATAACTTTTTCAAATGGGCTTTGCTAAGCAAGCTAGAAACCCTTAAAGTTTCAATATTGTCGTATAATACATGTCAGGGCGTTTCTTGTCATGGTGAATTGAAAATTTAAAAAAGTTACTTAAATCGAAATGCTACAAATAGGCATAAATCTCGATTCTTATATCGATAAACACATAGGCCTTTCTCCTCGTAAGCTTCATGTAGTTTTAGATTGTAGAGTGTTATAAAGTAGCAGAAATATCGTGCGTTTACCATAATACTTTTAAAGTCACCTTCTTCGCAATAATGGCTTTGCCAAAATAATTAAAATATACCCTCAACATATTCTATTTGCCCAAGACTTATATAACTGGGGATGCTTAAGCCTAAATCAGTCTTATCTTGTCATCTGTTGGAGATCATATCTTGTCATCTCGTCTTCTCATTAATTTAAATCAGTTTGAATCTTTCTTATATCTTTTACAACAATCTCGCCAATATTCTGTCAACAGGATTAACACCTAGAACTCACTAATAAATTTTTAACTGTTTCAGTGACTTCGTCGGCAGGGCCCGACTTACAGGTGATTGTGTCCAGGACCATATATATGGTCATATGGCGCCACTGTCGACGACCGCTATAACAGTACATATGGCCAAATATAAACATTAGCAACGAGTTCCTACTTCTTTTGATGCCCTTAAAATGTTGGTGTCCAATATGAAATTAGAAGTACCTGTATTTTAAACTATATTAATATCCATGTCAAAATTCTCAATTCTTCCGGTATTATGTCACCTCTATGACCTATGTCAATTCTATTATTATAACATACGTAACCATTTAAATTTTGAAAGAATATACTTTTGGGATGAAGAGATCAACAAACCTTTCAAACCATTCTTTGATAAAAGTCTATCTTCCCAAGAAAAGTAAAAAACAAAAGGCCTACCCCCCCCCCCCCCAGGCCCTGCACATACATCAGACCCTACTTGTCAGCATCGTCGTACAACTAGTCTCGGTCTGTTTCATACCGATTCCCAACCAGATGCGCCAGATGTATATAATATGCTCTGAGCTGGTGAAGAGGTAATGTATCAAAATTCAAAATTACCTAGCACTTCCACTATAGCAAGAATCTTGGTTTTGATGTGACCCAATCCATTTCAGCTTCGAGACAAAAGAGAAAATCAAAAATTCGAATTGGGGGTAAGGATTTAAAACAATTTTCAAAAACTCAAAAACCATTTTGCTCAATGGTCGAGCACTTCCAACCGAGCTAGAATCTCGGTTTTAATCTCATTTTATCCGTCTTAGCTAGCATATCAACGGAAAAATCGAAATTTTAAAGAATTCGAATTAGGGGTGACGATGCGAAGGGACTTTCATAAAACTTGCACCACATAAAACTTTACCTCTCAAATATGTGCATCATTCCATTTTTATGCTTAAATTTGAAAATATTTTTGATATTTAGAAATTTTATTGTGTCACATTTAGAGACCACTAGCTATTAAGAACGCGCGAAGCGACTAGTACAAGAATAAACTTTAAATATCATGGGAAAAATACAGAACCTTGAGATTTATGGACAGATTTTGATCGGCCGTACTCACATCGATTGACCTGTCGCCCTTATAATTATTTTCCCATATTATTATATACTATCCGACACAGAAATGCAACACCATGAAAAAGCGAATAGAATGTGATGAAAAAGGACACACAGCAGAGATGGCATATATAAATAAGCGATGTTAATTCCAGGAGGATAATGTAATACAATAATAGCATAGAGAGGGTGATCAGCAAGCAGTAGGACCACCTCTTGCACCGATACAAGCAGCAACCCATCGAGGAACAGATACAATGAGAGTGCGTATAGTTTCTTGAGGATGGATGACCATATGTCTTCAACCATTCTTCACAGGTCGTCCTCTGTTTGAGACAAGGGCAGGGCAGTCAAGCGACGGCCAATCACGTCCCATACATGCTCGATGGGCGAGAGATCTGGAGACAGCGGAAGCCAAGGAAGCGCCTTGCGAGGGTTGTCTGCTCATGGTTGCCGTGTGCGGTCGCGCGTTATCTTGCTGGAAAACAGCATTTTGCAACCTCTGAAAATAGAACAGTGTAACTGGCCACAGAACCTCATCCACATATCGTTGTGCCGTCATTGTGCCATTGATACGAACCAGTGGTGACCGGCTATCGAAGCCAATGGCATCCCAAACCATGATGCCGCGCTGTCGAGCAGTATGGCATTCAGCAGTCGCAGCTGGATTGGATCTATTTCCCCGTCGCCTCCAGAATCTCACACGACGACTGTCATTCGACAAACAGAACCGAGACTAGTCGCTGAACACTACCCTGCCCCACTCAGTTATCCAAGATCTCGGGCCCGACACCATTGCAATCTTTCACGACGATATCTTGTCGTCAATAACAGTCTTCGTAAAGGACGATTTGAGTGCAAGCCGTTTTCGGCCAATCATAGAGAACTGTTCTCGCTGATATTGGAACATCCAATGTACCCTGCAAATTCTGCAGAATGTCGACAGTCGTCATTTGTGGGACCGCCACCGCATGCCTTCGAATGCGTCTATCAACGCTTACAGGCGTGCGTTTAGATGAGCCTGTGCCTCTGCGACCCTTCTTCAATCCATCTTCTCCTAATCCTTAGTAGAGTGAACGCATCTACGACCACCTAGCCCTTCTTCAATCCATCTTCTCCTAATCCTTAGTAGAGTGAACGCATCTACGACCACCTAGCCCTTCTTCAATCCATCTTCTCCTAATCCTTAGTAGAGTGAACGCATCTACGACCACCTAGCCCTTCTTCAATCCATCTTCTCCTAATCCTTAGTAGAGTGAACGCATCTACGACCACCTAGCCCTTATTCAATCCATCTTCTCCTAATCCTTAGTAGAGTGAACGCATCTACGACCACCTAGCCCTTCTTCAATCCATCTTCTCCTAATCCTTAGTAGAGTGAACGCATCTACGACCACCTAGCCCTTCTTCAATCCATCTTCTCCTAATCCTTAGTAGAGTGAACGCATCTACGACCACCTAGCCCTTCTTCAATCCATCTTCTCCTAATCCTTAGTAGAGTGAACGCATCTACGACCACCTAGCCCTTATTCAATCCATCTTCTCCTAATCCTTAGTAGAGTGAACGCATCTACGACCACCTAGCCCTTCTTCAATCCATCTTCTCCTAATCCTTAGTAGAGTGAACGCATCTACGACCACCTAGCCCTTCTTCAATCCATCTTCTCCTAATCCTTAGTAGAGTGAACGCATCTACGACCACCTTGCCCTTCTTCAATCCATCTTCTCCTAATCCTTAGTAGAGTGAACGCATCTACGACCACCTAGCCCTTCTTCAATCCATCTTCTCCTAATCCTTAGTAGAGTGAACGCATCTACGACCACCTAGCCCTTCTTCAATCCATCTTCTCCTAATCCTTAGTAGAGTGAACGCATCTACGACCACCTAGCCCTTCTTCAATCCATCTTCTCCTAATCCTTAGTAGAGTGAACGCATCTACGACCACCTAGCCCTTCTTCAATCCATCTTCTCCTAATCCTTAGTAGAGTGAACGCATCTACGACCACCTAGCCCTTCTTCAATCCATCTTCTCCTAATCCTTAGTAGAGTGAACGCATCTACGACCACCTAGCCCTTCTTCAATCCATCTTCTCCTAATCCTTAGTAGAGTGAACGCATCTACGACCACCTAGCCCTTCTTCAATCCATCTTCTCCTAATCCTTAGTAGAGTGAACGCATCTACGACCACCTAGCCCTTCTTCAATCCATCTTCTCCTAATCCTTAGTAGAGTGAACGCATCTACGACCACCTAGCCCTTCTTCAATCCATCTTCTCCTAATCCTTAGTAGAGTGAACGCATCTACGACCACCTAGCCCTTCTTCAATCCATCTTCTCCTAATCCTTAGTAGAGTGAACGCATCTACGACCACCTAGCCCTTCTTCAATCCATCTTCTCCTAATCCTTAGTAGAGTGAACGCATCTACGACCACCTAGCCGTACGTAGGCCTAAAATGAATCCCCTCGCATGATCAAATGCAGAAACGGTCTTCGGCGTGGTTGGCCAGGCAAAACGTGTCTTCTGAAATGAAAAACAGCTCGGAAAACGGGTTTCCGTTGGCGACAAAGAGTAAAATCTGTTGGCTCATCTGCCGTTTCCATCTCTTTTATCCCGCGCTTTAATTACGTGACCTGCTTGCATTTTAGATCATTTTCGTATATCTGTCGTTTGTATCCCTTTTATCACGCGCTATAATCACGTGACCTACTTGCATTTCTGATCATTTGCATACATCTGCCAGCTGCGTTTGTCTCGCAGTTTACATAATTATACAGCCAAAGCTTCATAGTGTTGCATTTTTGATATCGGGTAGTGTATATGGGGAAAATATTGCTTACCCGAAAATTTACGAATTCGAAATTTTGACGGTTAAGATATCTTGAACCCATTTCACTTACATTTGGTAAGACATCGTGAGTGGGTGTGTGCTGTGAAATTTGGATACGATAATCCAATAACAAATGCACCTACATTTATCTAATTTTATGTGCAAATATACAGGATTCCTATAAAGAGCATTAAGCACGCTAATAATTTTGTAAGGACAGATCCATGAGTGTATCGCTAATTCTATGTATAGTAAAGAGACTATACCCGATCGAATAAAAGAGATTGCAGCGTCCCCTAACAAAAAATTCAAAAGTTATGATAACGTACTCAAAAAAGCGAGATAGACGAAGAAGACCAATTTCAAAATTTTAGAGCGCTGTTTAATGAGTAGACACTGACACCAGGAACGCACGAAACGCGTATATGGAAGGCGATAAATATTTGCCCTACTTCACCGGCTTCTAGATGCGCAGCGACTAATTGTAAATATTTTTTGTATATTATTGTCTCTCGAATTAAAATGTACATTATTAATGACTGAGAGTATTTTTAACATATTCTACACTCGATTCTTGTTTATGTAAGTGTCGTTTAGGAACGAATAGGAGAGCCATTCGCCTATAACTAAATTGCATGAATCAAATGCCTTCTGTAACAGTTTTCGGCTCATCTTCCATATTTCAGCCGTTTGACATCTGTCTTTTTTTAGCTTTTGACTCTGAAGTTGAGTCAAAAAGATCTACGGGACGATACTTTATATACATGCCTAACATCGTTTAAAAAAAATCTGATATGGACAGCACATAACTTTACCCATAGACTGAAATTTATTTTCTCTTTCCAAATCCATTAAATTGAGTTTTTATGGCACAAAATAACATGGATAATTATTTGAAATAAAACAGCGAAATTTTAAATAAGTACCCATGTTATTTTGCGCAAATCAAAACTCCATTCAAAGGATTGGGAAAGAGAAAATGAATTTGGGTCTACAGCTAAAGTCATGTGCTGTCCACATGAATTTTTTTTAAATGATGTTTAACATGTATACAATGTATCGCCCCGTAGATCATTTTGACTCATCTTTAAAGTCAAAAGCTAAAAAGAAAGTAGATATCAGATTTTTTTTTAAATCATGTTTATCATGTATATAAAGTATTGTCCCGTAGATCATTTTGACTCATTTTTAAAGTCAAAAGCTAAAAAGAAAGTAGATATCAGATACTTTTAAATCATGTTTAACATGCATATAAAGTATTGTCCCGTAGGTCATTTTGACTCATCTTTAAAGTCAAAAGATAGAAAGAAAGTAGAGTCAAAAATTGAAAGCAAAGAAAGATGCCAAACGGCTAAAATACGGAAGATGAGTCCAGTTTTCTTGTTAATTCCTACTCTAGACAATATGCTGCATCTTTGTGAATGGCATTCTTCTTCTATCTCGCTTTGTTACCGAGTTCGTTATCCTAACTTCTTTAATTCTACGCTAGGGGCGTTGCAATCACTTTTTTCGATAAAGCACGGTCGCTTTACTCTAGATAGACTTAACGTGCATTTCCTAAGAGACCTGTATATGCGAGAAAATGTAAATAAATATCATTTTTAATAATTCTCATCATTAGAATTAAATGTTCGAATTTAAAGATTTTCCTGGCATTATTTCCTACGGAAAACATAATTCATGTAATTGCTCAAACAATGAGGGTAGTATAGTATATATTATATGGGAAAATGATAATTTAAACTATGCTCTGAATATTAATGGCATAAAAATAGTTAATATTAATCCAGATAAATAAGGCCAAATGCAAACATCCATAGGCGTCATTAAGCTGTTGTCAACTTGAAAACAGAATCTTGGTCACGTTCTGTTTCCATAAAACTATTGCTTTCTACTGTTTTCCAATGGATGACGTCACTTAAAAGTGCAATCCCCTTTCCTTGATTTCCATTCTATTAAATAATGTCAGGCACAGAGCCCACTTCTTATTGAACAGATAGTTAACTGTTGTCAGATTTGGCTCAGTTGCGGTAATTATGCGTACGACCTCTATGCCACCGATATAAGTTATCGCAGGGTTATTTTGAAGCAGCTAGACCCGAGATAACATGCTTTATTTAAATAATTAAATTAGGTCTTTGGCAACGCTAGAAGAATACTCATCAGTGGAGTAATAAGAGTGATGCCACCTGGGTAAGTAAATGAAAGCATTAGGAAATACCAGTAAGTTGTCTATTGTAATTCAGTAAGCATGCGTGGTAATTTTGAGAAATCTCGCAAAATATAAAATTTCTCGTTGAATTTCGTTCTAGATCTCAGCTATTAAATGCTATTATTAATTTAAAAAAAAAAACATTTATATACTGGGCGTTTCCGAAAGAAATATAAAACCAACGATTAGTCGTAGAAGTGAAGTGAAATATAAAAAGTAATCTGAAAATGGAGACAAATTTAACTATGATAGTTACACTCGCCCCCCTCCCAGAACTAATAATTTCATAGAAACCAACATTTTATTTTTTATATGACCTCATAAACAGAAAAAAAAATAATTAGTAAAATTTTTGCCATACTTAATTAGAGCGAAAGAAATTTACCCGGTAATTTTAGACTGAAAAATTTGTTTAGCTATCGATAGTTGAAAATCCTTTACTTATTCCATTTTACCTGAATAGCAAATGTGAATAGTTTGCTTATGAGGGATATCAAGAAATTTATTTAAAACAGAAAAAAAAAAAAAAAAACACCAATCGAAATTGGCTACCACTTAATTTTAAGTAGCTTATTTGTTGCTGGCGCCTTTAAATCGAACTAAAAATACTCAATAACAATAATTGACATTTTTTTTTTATTATTAAATGTATTGGCTGAATTCCTGTCATCCCAAATAAGCATGGTGAAAATGTTACTAATTGAAATTCTTTTGATTGTGGAAGGAGGGGGGGGGGAATCATAAAAATTAAGTCTTGCATTTTTATGAAATTATCAGTTTCATGGGGGTGCAACTATCATAGCTAAATTTTTCTCTGTTTGCTAATTAATTCTTATATTTCCCTTTACCAACCACTCCAGACCAACCATTCCAGATCAACCATTATATTACCATTCCAGACCAACCATTATATTACCATTCCAGATCAACCATTGGTTTTATATTTCTTTCGAACACTCTTCGTGGAACTTCCTCTATACAGTGTTCCAAGGAAAATCCTTAAGCACCATGGGCGTATTTAGGGGGGATCAGGGATGTACCAATGCACCCCCCTGGAAAATTGTTAATTTAATTAGAAGGCATTCCTTACAGAACAGTTTAATACAAGTTGAATAATAATTTTAATACATTTTAATACAAGGAGTTTGAAAGAAATTTCGACAAAATTAATAAATTTTTGTATTGTTAAAATAATATGATTACAAGAAATCTTATATAAAGGTCAAACAATATGAGAAAAAAAATATGAAAAATTTTGGAATTAGAACATTCAGCCACATTCTCCCACGTGTATATTAATGGAAACATTTTAAACTTAAACCTAACTGAAAAACATAAAAGTATTATTGTATTTGGTATATTTATGAATGTCTAATTTATTAATTGTGTTATATTGTCTCCAAGAGCTCAGGATGTTATCAAGGGGGGGGGGGAGTTAAAGGTGGCGCACACTAATTTTTAAAGAGTGATGTATACTAAATTTTAAAAGCACTATACATACGAATTTTTAAAATACTATGCTCATACCATCTATCCATATTTACTTCATAGCAATACATATAATCACCCAAAAGTGCTCGATCTTCCCCTCAGCCGGTATGGCTTACTGCAAGTTTTAGTTTTCATGTAACTTTAAAAAGTCTTCATTTCTATTAGCTTTTGTTTTCCTTTTAATTTAATCAATTATCTTATTTTTATTTTGTAATTATTTGTTTTAATGTCAAATTTTTAATCAATTTAGTATTCAAATCACTATAACTTTTTCATAATTATTTTCAAAATATCCAGATAAAATATTGTGGAAGTGCACCAGTTTGCACCTTGCTGCCAGCCTTGTCTGTCTTTTTTATCCTGTACAAGGTTCGTTTTAAAAGAAATAAATCAGTTGATACCCTTACACTTTTGTTGATAAAGGTTTAACCCACAGTGAAATTTTAACTGCAGTTTTAGCACATAATTAAAATAAATGGCTTGTGATTTGCAATTGTTCATAAAGCATTGTCCTAAAAGAACATCGTCCTTTGGACGCGAAGAGCAACACTAAAAGGTTTGTACCAAATAGGTAGAGTAGATATAGAATGCTTTGCGGACTAGAAACAGTTTAAAAACTGAATTTTTTCAATCTGTGTAAAAAACTTTAAAAAACTGCATCCGCACATGTTTACCACTCATGGCGTTCTCATTTTCACATTTAGGATTAGTTCAGTGTACAGCTAAACGTCACAAATTGTACAAGTATCAATTTTCTAGCCTACAAATAAAATTCTAAAATTTATCCTACTTAAAGACGAAAATGATTGATTTGCTTCTAAGAGAAATAGTTCGCAGAATGCGCAATAGATGGGGCAGTTTATAGACAAGTTTACAGAAAGTCTGCGCCATCTATTGCTCATCTTACAAACTATTTCTCTTAGTAAAAAATCAATCATTTATGTTTTTTTCGAAAAGGAGGAATTTTACTATTTTAGTTGCAGATAAAAATATCATGTTTCAACACAAATTAGGTTCAGATTGTATGTCAATTCAACATTCTCAAGTTTATTAACGAATAATATATTGTTCTATGTGGCTAAAAAGGTAAAGTTTCCAGGTATAAACCACACGTGTTTTATTCAGTCGTCAAATTTATTTTCTATCATTTGTAATCCACCCCAGCTGGTATATATATCTGAAACAAATGTCGTTAGTTCCGTACATCATGTTTGTAATAGATGAGCTCATAAAATTTACGTCAGCACGTAGGGAATGATTAGGCAAATTATTTTCACCAGGTTTTACTTGTAGAAACGGCAAAGTTTAGAATTGTTTCAGATACGTTTGTTCGATTTCATTGACTGAACAAATGATAAAAATCGAATTTTTCTTTGTCTAAAATTATCCATATTTTTAAAAATATGTTTTAATTCTCATACTACCATCCCCTTACATTATTTACCGCCCCCACGTTTCCTAATCACCCATCAACCTCCATGTTATTATTCCTGTATTTGGATTTGAATACCTCTGCAAAAATTTTCAGATGCGTCTGTTTATTACTTTTTTACAACAGAAAAATTTAGTATTTTACTTTTCTTCCTCAAAAAATTAAATTGTGATAACTCTCTCTCTCTCTTGCCCCTTCCTTTCTCTCTCTCCTTCTTTTCTCTCTCCCTCCCCTCTTTTCCCCCTCTCTCCCTTCCCTCTCCCCTTCCTTCTCTCTCCCTCTCCCTTCTCTCTCTCCCTTCTCTTTCCCTTCTCTCTCTACCTTCTCTTTCCCTTCTCTCCCTTTCCCTTCTCTCCCTCTCCCTTCTCTCTCCTTTCTCTCTCTACCTTCTCTTTCCCTTCTCTCCCTCTCTCTTCTCTCTCCTCTCCCTCTTCCTTCTCTCTCTCCCTCTCCTCTTCCTTCTCTCTCTCCCTCTCGTCTTCCTTCTCTCTCCTGGGCGGGTTTTTTTAATGATCTTGTTTCATTAAAAATAAAAAAATTGTGATTGACCCAAATTGCTTAAGGGAGTCATATAAAAATTTAAAAAGTGTAACTTTCTGAAAATTAATGAAAGGACTATTTCATTAGCGTAGTCTTATTTCCTATCTTACTTTCAACATTTTTGCAAATTTACATTACCCACTTATCTCCAACAGGTAAAGAATTAAAGCGCATTTCAATCTTTTTGGGACACCTTGTATATATATATATATATATACAATTATATATATGCAATTTTATATATATATATATATATATATATATATATATACATATACAATTATGCAATTTTATATATATATATATATATATATATATATATATATATATGCAAAATTTACAATTAAATGCAAGTAATAATGACTCAAATGTTGCAAACTTTTTAGATTTAAATTTAAATTTACAAAATTGTAATATGGTTATAAACTTGTATGATTAAAGACAGGATTTTAAATTTAATACATCAAAAATTCAACATTTTGACTCTTGTTTGCATATATCTGTATTTAGAAATATTATAATAAACCAGGTTCTTAGAATCAATAAAATTTGTGATGAATATTATAAATTAGCGCATTTTATGGAATTATTGAGTACAGCGACTAATAATGCATATCCTCTCAAGTTTGTTATTAAAATTATCAACTCAGTATATCAACTTTCACTCGATAACATCTTAGAAAACTTTCCTAATTATAGTGGCTAATAATAATAAAAAAAAATTAAAAGAAAAATTAAAACAAAATATATATATATATATATATATATATATATATATATATATATATATATATATATATATATATATATATATATATAATTATTTATTAATTATATAAATAAATAAAAATGAAAAATAATAAAATAAGTCAAAAAAATTGGAAAAATCAAGAAATCGGAAAATAAGATGCATTAATATTAATGTTTCGAATTTTATTTTCGCAAAAAAATTGTAACTTTTGCCAGTATTGAAACTACGATTTGAGAGCCCTTATAATGGTGTAATAGTGGCATTCTCGTTTATCCAGTTTTCCTATGAATTACTTGTTTAGTAAGAATTTTCATCTTTGATTCAAGCTCATATTCAGGATTGCATATTTGGGATGTTCATATTCTGAATTGCTTGTCCAATCTCCAGCTTAGACTCACTGGACGGGTCTGGAAGTATTACTGTGAACGTTCGTACTGCCTCCCTAGTAGAATTTCGACTTGTTCATTCCGGTGCTTCTAGTTTAAGCTGTTGAGGTTGATCGTGTATACACGTGGTGGAAGAAGAAGGGTTCATGCCGCATGGTAATACAAGTTTTCTTAATGTATCCTATTTTCATTTTTTCATTTTTTGATGCCTGTAGTCTGGGTTGGAGTATTTATAGTAATTTACTATTGCTCTATCTGAAACAGTCATGTGTTTGGGTTAGTTCGAGTTAAATACTCAGACCTGAGGAGGAATTTAACTCTGACTAATCATCGAATTTGCGCTGGTGCTGTTATCTTCTCTTATCGGCATTATGCCGTGAATTTGCTTCTATGGTGATGTTAATATTACTTGATTTTTTTTTAATTATTATTATTATTACATAATTTTTATTATTACGTATTTCAAATATATATATATATATATATATATATATATATATATATATATATATATATATATATATATATATATATAAATTTTCTTTATTTTTTTTTATTATTAAATGCAAATCGTACAGAAATGAAGGGCCGTGGTTTATATCCAGAAACCACATTTATTGTCTTTTAAAAGGCTAAAAATGAAGTTTTTTTTCTCATTTTCAAGATTAAAAAAGTCCATATTTATTTTTATATAAGAACTGATAAGTACTTGCTGATAAGAACATTTAATTTATATTTTAAATATATATTAAATGTTTGTTATATATTAATAAATATTAAAAGAATATATTTATTAATATGTAAAGAATATATTAAAAAAAAAACAGAATGTTTTAAAGCATATTTTAAGAGAACAGAAAGTAAGCTACACTCCTGCTAAAGTTCGCTTTTCATTTGCTTAACAAATTTCTAAAACATTTATAGTTATTTAATTTTCTCAAAAAATGCAAATCATACTGATATTTTATGGGCGTGGTTAGTATCTTCAAACTAAACCAAATTAAATGCAGAGTATATGAAAAGTCCTTGGAATACAGACTCTTGTTACGGTGTTCCATTAACCTCGGAGAATATGAACTCCATGTCGGGAGCCAAAAAGAACGAAATAGAGAAACAAACTGCCTTGGAGAAATAGGGTGTCATTGACGAATCATTAACGAGATTACTGAAATTTTTATAGATATGACTGTGGGCGGTACTTACCGCTGAGTTTCTTGTTCTCCCTGGAGAGAGCGGCTACCTGGTCCCTGAGTTTCTCAATCTCGTGGCTGGCTTTCTGCAAGTCGGCGATCTTGCCCTTGAGGTCGCGTTGGGATCCATCATATAAGTTAGTGACTTCCTCGATGCGGGTCTTCAGCTCAATGTTGATCTTCTCGATCTGGACTACGCGCTTCTCGAGTACCTGGACGTGGGTGGTGGCCTGAAAACAAAATAAATGTTTTAAATCGCAACATTAAATGTTTGCGCAGAAATATTAGACGTTATATTAGAAATGTTACTAACAATGACAGTTATTTCTTCAGAATCGGCTGTCTGACTAAATACTGTTACAGTTTCTGCCAAGGAGTGAACAGACGATAAAATCATCAACAGATGTGACCAAGGAGGACAATTTGAATGTCATTGACATCAACGCAAATAAAAGAGATGGCCCGCCCGGTCACGTGTCTTGTCATAGGGCTTAGACACACACACCCACGGGCCAGTCGATCTAAATTTCAAGGAGTATTTCGGGTCCGAATGCTCTCAGACTTAGCTTTAACGAATTCGAAGCTGTCTGTATATGGCTAATGTTTAAAATAGTTATAAATGAATATCAATACAATGTAAAAAAAAGACTACGCAACTGTAAATAGAAAGAAAATTTCCAAATACAGCTTTTTAAAGTAAGAGGAAGTACGTGGATACCTCTGATGGTTTTCGGTATAGAATAAACTCCATCTCGACCCAGAATTCGATCCTACAATTTAAAAGTATTTCAATTTGGGTCCTGGCTCTGTTACAGTCCAGTAAAGAAGGGTAAACATATAAATTTTCGGCCCGTACAGATCTCTAGTCCAGGGCTGCACAAGTGGAAGACTACGGACAGTATTTAACAGTATCTAACCCGCAAATGACAATCTGGTCTGTAAAATTGTACATTTTCTATAAAATATAAATTTATACATCGAAGTTAATTTATTTTAAAATTAACTACTGTCGGAATATAATCCAAATAAAGCATCGCAAAATGATTTTTAGAGAAAAATGTGACCGGGCAAAAGAATTTGACCCGCTTCATGACAGAAGCTGCTTCAAATCCATAGTTACAAGAACTGCTCGATTTTAAAGGGTTTACTTTTTTTTTATTCATTTTTCTGTACTATTCCAAAGCATACTGTTTTTGTGCTTGGGAAAATAAGTGATAGTTCGCACGACACATACCTTCTCCAGGTCCATGACAAGGACTTCTACCTCGCTCTGGAGCCTAGACTTAGCCTTCTCGAGAGCACTGCACTTGTTGAGAAGGGCCTCCAGCTGCTCTTCGTATTCAGCCGTCTTCTGGGTCATCTTGCGCCTGAGAAAAATAAGACACGTTCCATGAGCAAAGTAGAAAATAAAATTCATTTATAATTTATGCATAAAGAAGTATTACGACTTGAGCAATTGTTTATTTATTGGAACTGGCGAGAAAATCAACCGTACTATCTAGTTTGTGTTATTTCGAGAATATTTAGGGGGAATATTTTGAATTGATTTGTCAAATTGATTTTTTTGAAGGAGTGTTCTGAATTAATCTGTCAAATTGCCGTAGTTCAGATTTCATGTGTTTGGAATTACCTAATGATTGTTCGGGTAGTAATGAAATATCCTTTTGCTTTGTTTATAAAAATTAAACTAACAGGAGTGTGAGTCAACTTGACTCTTTCTCAAACCAGAATCAATTTTTAGCAGTTTTTTTTTTCAATTTTACAAGAACATTTTTAAAGAATTGGTGTCGTGGGTTCAAGTGATAAGTGATTACAATTATAGCGTGTTGCTCTTCACTTTAGGGCTTGAAAACGTCTTTCGATTGATATATTTGATAATGTATCCTGGGGGGTGGGGGTAACTTCCCCTCTACCCCGAGGGGGGATTAATGACGTCTCGAAACAAAAATAATTATTTCGCGGCTATTTTTCACAACAATAATTGGAACTATCAAGCCACGTGATCATTGGGTCATAAACAAACACTTTTATACATGATTATATCAAATTTTGTCCTGTGCTGCCATGTTAAAAAAAATATAAAATTTCGAATAAATTCCGAAGTTTTCACTCGAATTAAAAAAAAAAATATTTTTAGTTCTAGATTTTTCGATAACAAAGCCGGATATAAAATTTCGTGAAAATTCATTAATATTTGTGGCTGCTATCGTATACACAAGAAATTGACCACAGACATACAGACAGACGGAAATCACTCCATAAATAGTCGAAACGTATTCAGGAGGTCCTGAAACGTATATTTGCAACAAAATCTCGAATTCGAAAATTTTCGTGAAAATATTTTCACTATACAACTCAAATATTACATAGTATGAGAAAGTAAAAATAATAAACGTTGGGACAACGACTTTCGATAATAAATTAAATAACATCATATCTTAACTCGTGCAATAAATATGTTATGTTACATAAAGAGATCAATCGACATTACAATCACGATTTGTGCTAACCTTTTTTAATGAAACGTATTTTTTTAAGGGCTCTATGAAATTATGACGAGTTCGAAAGTTTTGTAGTTTGTCACGGATACACTTGTACTCATATTCACGTAAACAATTCTGTAATCCTGAATGTCTGTATTATAACGTTGAAAGTTTGCGTATATGTATGTCCTTCCAGCTATGCAAATCCACACTGCTCATCCCAACAAAATTCGACATAGTGACTAAACCGACTAACATGAGATAAAAGCAGACAAAATTATTCAAGGGGATAAAAACGGCCAAACACACTTTCCGATCTAATAGACTTAAAATTTAACAAAAGTCTGACAAAACTTTATCGGCACTTAATGGTTAAACTCTATCAGGAGTTTTATATATTTAATGTATGTTTTTGTTAAACTCTACCGGCAGTTTATGTCATATGATAAAATCAACACAGATTAGTAGTTGTTGCTTTTAAATATTATTAAATGTTTTAAGAATGTCATGGGTAAAAATGTTTAGTTGTTATGGTAACAGAAAATTAACGATTCCGATTGATTTAGACAATTGTTTTGCTAGTATTTTTTATTGAAAGGTTGTTTTATAAATCAAATAAAAAAAAAATAAGAGTTTTCAATTTTAGGCATTTAGGGGGTGGGGGTCTTACGTACAAACAATCTGAAATAAAACTAGAGAATTAAAAATCAATATTAGCAGAAATAATCGGAATTTTCAGATAGTTTCAGTTCTGTTGGCTAAAGAGCATTCCAAACACGCCATTAGTTGTAAACTCGATGAAATCAACATCACTGTTAATAGTATACAGCCTTGTGACGACGTTGACTGTAGTTGTTCCAGTAGTTATTGTTGATAACCACATTTCTCCTATTAATAGCCACCAATTAAACAATTCATCTCATTTTGCATCTTCTTTTTTTGCCTATTGCTTTAGGCTTAAATACAATTGTTTTATGGGGGGTCCTTCAGCATTCTTATTATGTTTTATTTCATCGTCATTAAACTATATGTATTCTGGGTCACTATGGATGCTTCTGCTTGTTCTCATTACTAAAGTTCAATGTATGTTTTGTTGTGCGTATGTATCTGGATTTGTGTATAAACCTCTGATCTTGCAGTCTTGAAATTTTGAGACAATGTAAAAAAGATTTTGACTCAAATTCTAATATATTTTGCAATAAAAATCCATTCATTTGATTTTGCATGTTACAAGAGGTCGAAATTTAGTTAAAAGGGAGGGAGAATAAGTTATAAGAGAGGGCAAATAATCTACAAGAGAGTGGTAAAAAGTTACAAGAGAGTGACAATTAGCTACCAGGGAGAGTAAGAATAAGTTACAAAAGAGAAAGAGAATAAGCAAGAGAGACAGTAAGTAAGAGATACAATAAGCAAGAGAAATAGAATATGTAAGAAAGAGATAATAAGTAAAAGATAGAAAGAAAACACGTTACAAGAGAAAAAAGTGAGAGAATAAGTAAAAGTGATATATATATATATATATATATATATATATATATATAGAGAGAGAGAGAGAGAGAGAGAGAGAGAGAGAGATAATAAGTAAAAGAAAGAGGTAATATATTACAAATGAGTGGAAATAAGTTAATAAGTTTCAAAAGTAAGTAAGAGAGAGCGAGAGAAAGAGAATTAGTTAAAGAAAATAGTACTACTTTACAAAAGAGTCAAAATAAGATTCAAGAGAGTGAGAATAAGCTGCAAGAAAGTGAAAATGAGTAACAAGAAAGATAGAAAAATAATACGTTACTAAACAATTAGAATAATTTATAAGATAGTATGAATAAGCAAGAGAGATAATAAACAAGAAAAAGAGAATTAGTAAGAGAGAGAGAAATCAAAAAGACAAACAAGACGGAGAGAAATAGCAAAAGAGAAAAAGAAGAAATACAAGAAATTAAGAATGAGCTAATATAAAGTGAGAATAAACTTAAAGAGAGTGAGAATAAGAGAGATAGATAATAAGCTACAAAAGTGTATGAATATGTTATAAGAAAATGAGAATAAGTTACAGAGGGCAAATAAATTACAAGAAAGTGAGAATAGCTTTCAAGAGAGTTTAAATAAGTAAAAAAGAGAGTAAGTTAGAGATGGGATGAGTAAGAGAGAGAGAGGAGAAAGTAAAAGAGAAAGAATATGCTACAAGAAAGGGAAAGTAAGTAATAGAGAGATAATAAGTAAAAGAAACAGAGAAAATACACAATAAAAGAGTTAGAATAAGTTACAAGAAAGTGAGAAAAAGCTACAAGAGAGAAACAGATAGAGAGATTATACGTTACACGAGAGTTAGAATATGTTATAAGAAAATGAGAATAAGTTACAAGAGAGTGCAAATAAATTGCAAGAAAGTGAGAATAGCTTTCAAGAGAGTTTAAATAAGTAGAAAAGAGAATAAGTTAGAGATGGGATGAGTAAGAGAGAGAGGAGAAAGTAAAGGAGAAAGAATATGCTACAAGAAAGGGAAAGTAAGTAAAGAGAGATAATAAGTAAAAGAAACAGAGAAAATACACAATAAAAGAGTTAGAATAAGTTACAAGAAAGTGAGAAAAAGCTTCAAGAGAGAAACAGATAGATAGATAATGCGTTATACGAGAGTTAGAACAAGTTATAAGGGAGTGAAAATAAGCAAGGGTTAATAAACAAGACAAAGAGAATAAGGCAGTGAGATAGAAATACTAAGTGGAAGAACAAACAAGACAGATAAAAATAGCAAAATAGATAGTCTGTGTTATAAACTATAAAAAATTTAGTATAAGCTACAAAAGAGCACAAATAGCTTGCAAGAGAGTGAGAATGCAAAGGAGTTTAGAATAAGCAAGAGAAAAAGAATAAGAAAAATTGTGAGAAAACAAACTAGACAAAGATAAAAAGTAGTAGAGAGAGAATATGTGAGAGAGAGAGAGAATACATATAAAAGATAGAATGCGTAAGAGAGATATAATGAACAAGAGAGAGATTATATGCAAGAGTAGCATAATAAGCAAGTGAAAAAGAATAAGTGAGTGAAATAGAGAGAATACGTTATGACTTGGGAGTGGGTGACTCAAAAAGAGCAAAGTAGAGCAAAGACCGAAGATCTATTGTACTATAAGAGAATACATTACAAATGAAAATAAATCAAACCTTAAGTAACCGTACACTAACAAGGAAACATTTCCATGCTAAACTCATAGAATTTGACGAAAATTTGACAGGTGTTAGAAGAAGTTATAAAAAATACATACTTTGAAAATTAGCTGCTGAATTGCATTAGGAAAGGTGTTGTTGTTGTTGTTGTTGTTGAGACCCAGACCGTCCGACCTACCAGAAAGGTGTAAGGTAACTGTATGGACGGCCGGGAAGTGCCACCCAATTTAGACCGGAACCCAGTGGGGGAGGCATCCACAGGGACCGTACCCTCCTTCCCCTACCACCAACCTCTCGGAAGGACTTACGGACCCACATGTTTAACGTGATCGTACTCCGCATGAACACGGCGGCATTTGTGGCAGCGTGCAAATCTAGCGCGCAAACCACGGGGATACCGCACCCGAGATGGCCAACAGCACGCGGCGTTCCGAGGTGGTCACCCACCAAGTGCTATCCGCGCCCGATTAGGAAAGGTGTAGAATAATGTTAAAAACTGGGTCTGGGTTGCCAAAACCTTACAGTTAGGATCAATTGGCGACATTGCATTCTTGTAAATTTACGAACACATGTAATGTGTTTATACTATCAAAACGCATTTTATGCTGTATTGAGGCGTTAATACTTTAAAAATAGCTTCTTAAAAACTATCACTCGAAAACAGAAAATCCAGATTACATATATCTGTAATATGGTATATAGTTTATGAGAGATATAATTGATGACAAATGATTGAGGTCGAATGAAAGGGTTAATTTCTTTATAAATTGAAAGTGTTACACCAGCTACACCGAGTGAATATTTTGGATGCACAGTTTTGTTTCCCGCAATCAAGTACGTTGTTTGCATTAAATAAAAACTCAACAGGATTTTCAAAATACCCAGGATGGATTTCTGTGTATGAGCATGCATGCCATGAATATATCCACATGTTAACGTAGCGTGGTGAAGAGAGTTGGTTGTGTACAATGAATTGTACTTTAAAGATATTGTCTCGATGGAACAAATCGATTTGTATTTGCGCAGTCATAACTAAATCTGAAAAATTTTCGAACGAAATTTTTCCAGACCCCAAAACCGTACCTATCAAGAGATTGTATTAGATGAGTGGTTTTAGGTGACATGACAAATACATGAACGATTCCACCCGGTGGCGTAACACTATCAATCAAATCGTTGTTTTTGAAGGGTGACCAATATTCTACTAAAAGGACGGTTTCATCTGGTGTGGAAAACCCAGGCCGTCCGACTCATCCAGAAGACTTGAGCAACGATTTGGACGACCGGAGTTTCATCTGGTGTGTAAATATTAAGAATATATAAAGAAATTCCTTTTGATGGAATACTTTCAAATGTTTCTTTATTAATGAAAAGGTTCAAATGGTGGTTGATTCAACATACGAAATAACTTCAGATAATGGGAATCTAGTAAGATGACAGGTAAAGTATCCTAATGCAGCTGGATATTATATTAAGGTTCTACTCCATACTTGCATATTATGTACTACATACATTACTTCATACTTCATACATATTTTTTACCTAACTTCATACTTCAGATAATGGGAATCTAGTAAGATGACAGGGAAAGTATCTTAATATAGCTGGGTGTTATATTAAGGAATAAACTTTGTTTTATCCCAGATAAACGTTTGTGACTTATTTACTGATTTTATCTGGTTGTCAATCTTATGCAATCCCATCATAATGAGAAACATATCAATTTTTCCCAAATCATTCTACCGTCCTTTGCAATAGTAACATATTCCCGACTCAACACATTGCTGCTCACCTAAGTTCTTCAACCTCGTCGGCGTGGGCCAGGCATTCGGTCTCGTACTTGGTCTTGTAGGTGGCACACTCTCCGTTGACCTTTACCAGCTGTCTTTCCAAATCGATACGGGCTTCGGATTCCTCGTCCAGTTGAACCTTGTAGGACTCAACCTCCATCTCGAAGGCGTGACATGTGGTCTCCAAGGTGGAACGACGCTGTAAAGACAAAATAGAGCGTTAAAGTATTTAAAAACTGGCATTAATAAGTTCAATATTTATTTTTAAATTGTGAAACAATCTGAAATATTTTCATGGAAAAACATAGAAATGTGATTAGATCGCGGAAGAAGGAAATCTATTAGCGCGTGTCACTTTTACAGATATTTACATTTTGTATACTCGCAATAACAGATATGATAACATTTTACACTAAAGTAACTCATTCTGCTATTTTATTTTCCTACTCAGGCCGTGCCACCTACCTGAAGGTGTAGGGTAATTGTTTTGAAAAATGAAATGTTCTCACAACAATATTCAATTGTATTTCCTAAATTGCGAACACTGTTTAAAGAACCCAAGTCTCAACTGGGATTCTAGCCTCATACCCTTAAACTGGCTGGACGATTCTCTTACTGAGACGAAATTGTTTCTTGTCAATGGTAACCAACCAATTTTACCCCGCAGGTTAGATGCAGAAATCATTGAGTTCTGAAAAGATCAAATTTTGATTTTTCTAAGAATGCTACGAATATTGGTCGAATAGTTTTCGCGAATAGTGGTCGCGATGCAGGGTATTACTACTCACAGGATGCTACCTGTATTAAAAAAATGAGAATGATGAGGACAGGATACTAATTTGCATGAAAAAGTTGATAATGAAGAGGACAGCGTATATGCCTGCATAAAAAGTAGAGAATGATGAGATAGAATCGAATTCACTTCGATCATGATCGAATTCACCCAGCTGAAATCATAAGGAGCAAAATATAAGGTCCACTCCTGCCAAAATAATTTCATTCCAGCAATCAAGTGAGTACTGTCACCTGGTCGGTTCGAATCTTGGTTGGGATTTGAGTTCTTTACAACCCGTTAATACGTACATACATTTGAACTTCATTACATAGTATAAGAGTTTATTATATTCTTTTTTTCATATTTGATTTCCAAAGTAAACTATTTTTCCACGGATATCCTACTATGCTAGAAATAAAGTAAAGCAATTGACAATTTTTACCTATACTCCGCGTATAATTAAACAACACAAAGATATTGAAAAAATTGAGCCTCTTTTGATAGAATTGATGTATTAATTAACATTATGAATAATTAAAAATTAAAATTTTTCTGGTCGATACCGATGACTTGAGTTTAAATAAATAAATTAATTAAATAAAAATTCAAAACTTTACTTATATTTTTTCATATTTAAAAAATATTCTTCAAAAACGAATTTGTTGCTATAGCAACTATCTAGTTAATGTATGCATAATATACGGGTTGAAACAAAATGGAGTAGAAAGGCAATTATAGCTTGCGTTACAATATACTAAAGTTAACTTGAAGCTATTTATATACTTCTTGCAAGGTTAAATTGATTACATAACTGCTGGAATTGAATTATAACTGCTTATTTTCTCAGATGGATTTTCTTACACACATTATACATATTTTGACCAGATATTACCCACAGTAATAGAATCTTTGTTAATATCAATATAGAATGTTTTGTATTAAAAAAATAAAATAAGTATAATTTTGAATAACTACCGGTTTTCTACATCAATTTTTAATTTTTAATTTTTATTAACGTTATAAATGGACATTGATTAGTGGAAATTTACCGTTTTTTCTACACTTCTGCACTGCCAGACATGGCACCAAGTATAGGCAGACATGATGTAGTTACTATAATAATGAATCAAGATAATCAATCAAGATGAATCTACCATGGAATGCTTGACTCACCCTTTCTTCGTCCTCGTATTTCCTCCTGAGGTCTTCAAGCTGAGAAGCAAGTTGCATCTTGATGTGGTTGGTGTTGTCGAGTGAGATCTTGTACTCCTGGCACTCCTTCATGATGTCCGAGTTCTCTGAGCTGAGGCGAGCTCTTTGAGCAGTGATCTCTGTGATGGTTCTGCTCATCTCCTCAATGCGGATGTTCATCTCGTGGATGGTAACTTCATACTTTTCAACGGTCTTCTGGGCAGAGAGCTGCAGGAGATGATAGAACAATTCAGAAAGGAAGTTTAACTTATAAGCAAGACAGTATAAAAATTATCTTGAGGTTTTTAGAGCCGGTGTCTTTTCCAA
The DNA here is from genome assembly GCA_951213105.1 of Amaurobius ferox. Taxonomy (NCBI): domain Eukaryota; kingdom Metazoa; phylum Arthropoda; class Arachnida; order Araneae; family Amaurobiidae; genus Amaurobius; species Amaurobius ferox. Next base: position 116,937,866 of record OX578146.1, read on the forward strand.
TGATATCGGAACCATCCAATTCTATTCATTTCAATGATATCAAAACATCTTAATGTCTCAAATACATTAAAATATATCTTTCTCTGAACATTTCTCTTACTATTACAAAAGATTGCAAATATATTGTTGCCCGCATAAATGCAAATACATTTCGTACATTATGGCTTGTATATATATATATATATATATATATATATATATATATATATATATATATATATATATATTAATTCGATTATGTGCGACCCGACCTTTATCAAAAATTTCAAAGAAAAATTCGGATGTCCATGGACGATACAAAATCCGAGGGCCAATCCTGATGCCAGGCAGATAGATCTCTATAATGCAACGACTAACAGCGTCTTAAAAAACCCTGTTAAAATAAAGATTATGGCTCCTTGATTGAAATGCTATTCCGAACTCCAAATTATAAACGCAGTCGAAAATTTGGAATTCTCCTGAATTTTTGAATTACTTAAAAAAAGAAAATTCTAAAAAACATTACTACAGTCATTTATGTTAAATGAACAATCATTTTGTATGTAGTTTGTCATAAATGGATGAATGGTGTTATTATCATTCAACGTTAAATAAATATAAACAGGTAACTCACTGTAATGAGTACTTCACCATTTTAAGTGTTTTTCACTTCTAAAATATTTACAAATTAAATTACATTTTATTTGTGGAATTAATTGTTATTTTAATAAGAAAGTCATATAATTTAAATACTATTTTCTTGGATTCAACAAATATCCCCAAATTTTCCATGTTTCAGTTATTTTCAATTCCAAACTCAATAAAATAAATATTTCTTTTTTTTTTTTAAATCATACACCTGTTTTTACAGTGCAAAAAGCAATGACTAAAAATTCCCGCTTTTTGGAAACTTTTAAAATTATCAGTTGTTTTAAATTTAAAAAAAATCAAATAAATGAATAAAAAATAAATAAATAAACAAATAAATAAAAACAGTTTATTCCCGAAAATAAACCGTGTTTTTTCTGATCTTAAAACTCTACCTTAACCTCCATATAGTATCCATAAAAAAGTATTATATTGTTCTAACCGATAAATGAAATAAATTAATTTTAGTGAATTTACATAACGAAAGAGAATAATAAGTAAGAAAAGTTATGTGCTGTTTGCACGATATTTGTATTAACGACTACACATTTCATCATCAAAGAGCACATAAAGTTTGTCTCCAATAAAATGTTAATAATTTATAGATATATAAAATACTTTAAAAAACGGAATTCTCTCAAAATATTTAAAAAAGAAACTGCATTTAAACAGTAGTAAAATTATCAATTTATCTTAATTTATGGACATATAAATATTCTCCGATAAATAAATGTGTTCAGTGAAAATTGCATTTTAACGGCACGCAAATTCGACGTTAATTTTATGCTAATATAATGCATTTTATTTGGTTGGTTTGATCCAGTTTTGTTAATACATATTTCATAGAGAACCATCAACTCCCACTTATTTTGTATGTTTTATTTGTTCAGAAGCATTTAATAATTCGTAATATATGACCCTTTGACCTTGCCTTGAGCTTTAATAAATTGTGTAATATCGCATGCTTTACTTCCAGAAAGAAAGAATCTCTTTTGCTTTGTAAATACTTTAGGGCAAAAATCGAAAGCCATTTTGGTTTCACGTAATAAAATTTATAACACGTGCTCATAAAGTAAAGGAAAACACTCATTTTTAACTGGTGAGAAATCCTAACCTTGGAGCAAGTTTCCAATTATGTGTAGTGTTATGCTCTAAACTGGAAGTACGACAATGATGTTTATAGTTGTGTTGCAAAGGGAACCAAAAAATGAAAAATTACATATCCTGTAATTTTACTTTTCTTAAATGGAGTAAATAGCTGAAATAATCGTAAATAAAATACAATGTAATGAACTATACACTATCAAAAGTGCAGTTTTTAAGTATTTTACCTTGTCCTTGTGAGCGTTCTCCACTTGAGCTAACAGATCGTAGACTTCAGCCTGAAACTTCTGCTTTTCCTTCTCGATCCTGCGAAACACACACGCACACACCAAGAGTTAAAAGATCATAAAATTATTATAGAAAATGACTGTATCATTATTAAAAATCGTGTATTGAATATAACAGAAAATTATGGAATTTGTAAGACTAGAAAAATATTGACAGACTCTTTAACAGATTATTGAAAAATATTGTTTTTACAGAAACATCAATTGCTTTGAATTAAAAAAAAATCGCCCCAGAACATAAGTAGCACATTACGCTCTTTGTGTACTGGTTTTCGATCTAAACATAGGTAAATTTAATAATTCCTTAAGTGGGGGGGGGGGGGGGGGTAATCTCTCTTACCAGTTTGCAAAATTGTTACTTATAGTGGAATATTTAAAATTTTATAGACCTGTCATTATTTCCTCAAATGGTCTCAAAATTTTAGAGTATGTTGTCTTATTCTTTATCTATTACTAAAAATAATAATAATAATAATAATAATAATAATAATAATAATAAAAATTTGGAAAACTATTTTGTGTTTAGGATAGAGTAATTGGTAGTTTTTAAAGTGTGTCTTGTGCACAGGTTTCTGCATAAACTGTGACACATTCATTTCCCCATTTTTTTAAAATATAATTTAAAAGATTATACTGCAACCTCCACCTAAAATTATATTGAAGTTTAGAAAAGAATTAAAAAGGTAATTTTGTGATCAAATGCTAAAAATATAAAAGAAATTTACAGATTTTTTTTGTCTTTTAAATAAAAGTTGATTGACAGACAGTTATTTAAATTTAGGCGGAGTATGCATATATATGCACATAATACAATAGCATATAAAATTTTAAGATTCTGGGTTGATTAGTTTTGATGCTACAATGTGCACAAGATTGAAAATAACAGTCTTGAGAAAAACGATCTCAAAGTGTGAGAGACATGCTTAATTTGTACAGGTATTGTTTCCACGATTTTGTTATAACACTCGTTTTAATTGGAATATTTTTATTTATTTTTTTAATATTCTTAATATTTATTTAATATATACAGAAAAATGTAAGAGAACTTGGTTTTTTTATTATTTAAGTTTGAAGGGCGATTCTTAGAAGGGCTGATAATTTTCTTCTCGAAAAGAGGACAAGGTTTTACTTGACTAGAAAGATTGAGTTTTTACAAGTCAATGAAAATTAGTTCTTAGATGAAATTAGCTCGTTTGTTTGAGTCTGGCTGTTCTAGTGATTGATTATAGGGTGATTAATTATGGCGTTGGTGAAAGATGATGCCTCTGGCGGGGACAGTCTGTTAAAAATCGAGCATGTGTCTTGTGCAATGTATACAAGGCATTAATCAACTTACGATTGTAAAAGGAAAGATACCGTATATTACATAAAATTTGTAATTTAACTTTACAAAATGCAAGACTCACTTGACTCTGTGCTTGTTGGCCTGCTCCAGCTGGTCCTGTATTTCGAGGACGGCCTCCTGGTGCTTCTTTCGGAGATGGTGGGCTGTTTCTTCACTTTCCAGGTGTACGTCTTCCAGCAGCTTCCTCAGCTTCGACAGCTCCGTGTCCCGCTTCTTGTTCATCTCGCTCTGAAACAAAGACGGACACCATTTAGACGTGGCCTATCAGCCATATAAACATAAGCCATGCAAGAGTAATAAATAACAAGCAAGTTGCAATGCAAAAAAGCAAAGCAATTTGCAAGTTGAGTTGGTGAGTATCGGCGAATAGGAAGCACATCACCTTGGTGCTGCTAAACTTGGGAAAGAGTTTATTATTATTTTTTTTTCAAAGTATGGGGATATTTTCCCTCCAGCATTTGTTTAATTTTCCTCATGTTAACCTATGAAAAATAGTCCCAAATCGTTTAAATTTTAGGATTTTTATATGTTGCTTTTTACCAAGCCGAGAATATGAAAATTTGGTTTTTTTAGGAAATCAATAAAATAATTTAATTTTTTTTATAATGTCCTATAATGCATTGCTGTCCGATAAATATTAAAATATACTACTGACTGACCAAAAATTTGACCGATTTCGTTTAAGCATAAACCTTCTTCATTTCAGCATCAATTTGGCAAAAAAAAAAAAAAAAAAAAAAAAGAGCTGGGGGGGGGGGGGGGATCTTAAAAAGTAAACGAGCTAGAAGGTTTAAGGTAAGAGCTATTTTCCATAGGTTAACATGGAAAAAATGAAATAAGCTGTTAGAGAAAAATTATCCTCATAATGCAGCAGTATATATTTAACTGAAATTTAAAAGTGGAAGAGAAGACGAGGAATTAAATACTTTGGCGAATCCTAGTCAACATGTTGACAAGGATCGTGGATATAATTAGAGAAAGCATAAGGAAAATGATTTCTGTATTGCACTTTGTTGTCGGATTTCATAGTTTGACATAAGCTTTCTTCCACTTGCATTGATTACCCATAACTCGTATTACTAAAATAGCGGCAAAATAAATGGCCTCAAAATAGCAGCAGAAAATACGAAGGTGAATGACCAGTTAAGAGGCAAAGCATATTCGAATCAATACTTTGCATAGTTTTTACACATATTATTTTTAACTTGTGTAGACATAGTATATTTTCAATTGATTTTAATTGTTTAAGATAAGGAGTGAAGAAAGGCTTAATGGGTCTATTTGTATAATCTTTTTTTTTTGTGTGTGTGTGTTATTGACTTGGAAATATAAATGTAATTTGAATAAATGAAAATATAAATACTTAGTTGCTAACGCACACAAACAGTAGTTTAAACTAACCGGTTTCAAAGACAAATAAGAGCCTTCTTCGCCGGATAAGTGTGGCAGAGCAAGGTAGGGGATACTACTCTGCCACCAGGTAAATAGAATTTGCTACACTATAAAACATTTTAGTGTAGCAAACCATGTTACTGGAAGTTTCAAGTAAATCAGCTGTCTGTAATGGGAAGTAAGGTTCCTGATAATTATAATAGTACTCATATGATATAAAAATGCCCAAAAATAACGCTTCGGCAGACGATAATAAATTAGCAGAATATTTCAGAAATGAAGCTAGAATTTCCATGAACGCCTGTAATTGCGGCTTTTCTGAAAGTTAGATGAAATTATCAACAAAGTAGCTGAAAAAAATGAGCAAAGGTTGCAAAATGTTTTAGTGTACTCTGAAAAAAATTATAATTGAAGAAAAAAGCAAAGGAGGTTGCTAACAGCAGAAGATTGCATAAAATTCACTCATAAAACTAGAATTTATTATAAATATAGAAAAATGATAACTTTGGTAGCACCTAACAAAACTAAAGATTTGTATTAGAGCAGTTCTCACCTGAGATTCTGAAGATCCTTCGGCCTCATCCAGACGTTCGGACATTTGCATCAGGTGGACTGTGAGGTCGGATTTCTCGCGTTCGATCTGCGAATACCAATAATACAGTAAAGTACTAAACAAATAATATAACAAATGAGTATTACATTCTTAACTTTGTTTCAAAAAGATATATTTTTCAAAAAGTAAGTACATGATGACGCATTGTTATTAAACAATGAGCTATAAATTGAGTAATAATTTGTTTTAAAGAAGAGATGTAGTAAAGGAAGTTTTATCATTTTTTAAATTTGTGATAAAATATGTAATCATTTTGTAAATATAAAATTAAAAAAAAAATGGAAATAGTATAAGAAAGCTAATAGGATATACAAAATTAAAATTGTTAAACTTTAGTTCAGATTTTATACAAATATATTTCTGTAATTACATATGATTGTGCTATATATGCAATGTAATCCAATTTATCCGGATAAATCGGAACTAGAAGAGATCCGGATAATCCAAAAAATGCAGCATTTTTACATAATAGAATATGTCTGTTTGTCTGACTGTGTGTATGTCGTTTGTAGCGGAAAACCTGAGCTTCGTACAGCCGCAGAATTCGGCACTGGTTTTGCTGAGCTCTCTGTGCAGCATGCTTTGTCGATTATTATTATTATTTTAATTTGAACTAATTTAATTTGTATTCAAAAATCAGAATACCCCGCCATTTTCTCAAATTAAATTTATTCTTCCTTGCCGCCGCAGACGGCAAACAATAATTCGAGAGCACGATTAAATCGCAAACGTTTTCATCTACAGGAAGATACAGCTGACAAAGTGCATCTAATTAGTTTTCTAACTTTACGAACTTAAAGGATTTCGTCCTATTTTTTTTTTAATTTTGTATTATATTATAAGTAAGAGGCTTGTACTGTAAGTTGAGTTAAATTGGATGAAAATTCGTTAAGATAGCAATATTTTTTTGAATTTTACACCTGGAGTAACATACTTTTCTTTTTTCTTATTTGCGACTTCCAAGTATTTTTATTGAGCCGTTCAGACAACGATTGAGCGTGTATTTAGGGCGTATCAAGAGAGCTTATTTGGGGCGTATTATTCCCTCGTTGCATCGCGCATGGAAAAAACGAACACTGAAATTGTTTTAGCTCAAAATGAACGATTTGGAAATTGAGTTGAGTTATCTGTATCTGTATTATTTAAGTAGCGGGTACTTATTTATGACCCTGACAGCGACAAGCTATTCATTATAGTTATTAAATAAAAGGATAATTAATGCAGACAAAATCAATGTAACGCAATTTTTCGACATTGACTACCGTGAGCTAATGAATATATCTTGCTAAAATATATATATATAAATAAATAAATTGACGGATTATTTATATTCCTCATAATAAAAATTATAGCTAATTATTTTTCAAATTTAAAATTACTTCAAGTAGAAGATAAACCGAACAACTAAGCAGGATTCTAAAGTAACTATAAAAATAATTATTTTAAGCTATAACGAAATACTTATTTCAATTGAATAATATACTTATTTCAATTGCATAATCCAAAACTTTAGCCCACACTGCTTGATCTTTAGATGTTTTGACATGACATGATTCAAAATTTCGATCATAATGGTTGTTTAAGATTTCAATCAATAGCAGATTTTCTAGCTTAAACTTTGTGTTCATGGCATACAGGAACCCCGCAGAAAGCCAGGATTTTAAAATAAATTTATAATAAATTTAAATTAATTCACTTCAAATTAAACTAATTTAAAATTACTAATGAAAATGGTTCTTACTTTTTGTCGGAGTTCCCTTTCGAATTCTAAGTCCTCTTGAAGCAGTCGAATTTTGTCCTGAAAAAGACATGAAGATATATCATTGCAAATTATAGTCACTTATTACTATATATATATAGTCACTTATTATTATTATAGTTTATAACATATCACAAAACATATCATAAAAAATATGATGCGGCTAAAGATCCCGGACGTCTTTTGCAATCCTTGTGATTACGGGATTAAGAATTTTTCAATTCCGGGATCAAACAGGATTGGGAATTGGAATTTTGCTTCATTTAAATGAAACCAAGTTACGTTTCACTGTTACGTTTTGATTTCTTTTTTCTTTTTATAAATGTCACATATATTTAAACGTTAATATGAAGTACAGGTCTTCTTATGAGCCATTTTCTATACAAACACTTTTGGATATATTGAACACTTTTATGCAAAAAAGAAATGTAATTTCATAATTGTTTTCGTTTGTAATAAACACTGAATATGCTTATAAAAAGCATTGAATAATAGTGAAGTTATCCAGGTCTATGTTTTAAATTAAGCAATAAAAATATGATAAAATCTGTCTATTAAAATCTGGTTATTAAATCCACATGTGTTTTTTGACATAGCTAAATAAATAAAATTGAAAATTTGTCTGTATGTGTTTGTGTGTGTTTGTCTCATTATCACGGGAGAACGGCTGCACAGAATTTGATGAAATTTTCGGGGTAGACTTGGAATAGCCTCAGTTAAAATTTAGTCTATATTATATAATATTCTAATCTACGAGAATATAAGTAGTACCGGTGTATCTTCTAATACAATTTTAGAGCTTTCATTTTGGCATATATGCATTCAATTTCATTTTTTCTGTTTACAAACGGCGTCAGGATATATTTTCTGATGCCGTTTGCAAATAAATTTCAGTTATTTATTTACAAACGGCATCAGGATGTTTTACTGTTCAGATCTGCCTGTGAAGATAATCTTGTACAGCGAGAACAGATATTCTTAAACTTCTTTTTCGGAGAATTAATATACATATTTTAATAGAATGCTTTTTATAACAATGTCATTTATGCTATAGGAATTTGTACAAATTTTAAGTTCCTTTATATTATGTATTTCGTATGAAGAACAGGTATACTGCTAGCATACTATAAAATGTAACTGGCTAACATTGAATAAATTGTATATACTAGAATCTATATACAAAAAGTCTCATTCGTTTATAAATGCGTTTCATTGTGCGTCTTATCTTAAGGAGAAAAATTCATATATTTAACGAAACCACATATTGTATTTGAGTTATGAAAAGAATTCAAAGTAATTTTTACCGATAGAAAAAGGTTTCTATAGTATTACAGTGCTATTTCATCAGTTTTCGCATTCAGCCTCTAAATGACACCATTATCAAAGTAGGACAATGTTCGTCAATTGGACATCAAGTGATTATTCTATTTATTCCATAAGTCAAGCAGAACAATTAGAAAGAATAATATACAGAATTTTGAAATAATATTATAAAATTATATTTTACATGAGCATAACTGATTTAGAATTGGAATTTATTTGAATTTTATAGGTTCTATATATCACCCAATGATACTTCCTGCTCTCCTAAATTAATGACTTCGCTCTCTATAGCAATTTCGGAATATTGCAGGACTGTGGGTATTATTTCATAAATTAAAGTAACCGAGATAAATACCGAAATCCCGAGGTTACAGAATTCATTTTTACTTCTTATACGCAGTATCGAGAAAGCATTGTTTCCACGTAATTTTTCGCTTTGGATGCCAATATATGTTTTAAGACTTCTTTAACTCGTTTTGACAATTTTTGAAATGATGTCCGTCTGTCTGTGCGTATATCTGTGATCGATTTTTTTTTTTTTTTTACACGATAGCGGCCACAAATATCAATGGATTTTAACGAAACTATATATCTGGCTTTGTTATCAAAAACTCTAACATTAGATAGATACTTTTTTAATTCGAGCGAAAACTTCGAAATTTATTTGAAATTATATATTTTTTTAACATGGCAGCATAGAACAAAATGTGACAATATCTTGCAAAAAAGGGTTTATCTATAGCTCAATGATCACGAAACTTTATAGTTTCGATCATTTCTGTGAGTAATAGCCTCGATACATTTTTTTCATTATAACGTCATTAGCCCCCCCCCTCCTCCCCAGGGGAGCAAGTTACCCGTCCCCGGGGGGTACTTTGTCAGTGAAGAGTGATAAGTGTAAAGTGAAGAGTAACACACGATAAGAGTAACACACTATATATATTAAAAAAATCTAGAACTAGATAGAATTTTTAAAAATTCGAGCGAAAACTAATTTATTCGAAATTTTAAACTTTTTTCAACATGGCAGCACGGGACAAAATTTAACATAATCATGCTTAAAAGGGTTTATTTATGGCTAATGTTTATTATGATCACGAGACTTTATATATTCACGAGAAGGGTTTATTATGATCACGAGACTTAATATATTCATAGATTGTCGTGGAGAATATCTGCTATACAATTTTTTTATTGTTATTGTTCGTGACGTCATTAGCCCCACTTAGGTAGCAAGTACCCCCCCCCCCCCCCCCGGGGAGAGGGATACATTTTCAAGTATGGTATCAATCGAAAGTTTTTCCAAGCTTTTTAAAGTGAAGAAGTGAAGGGTAACATGCTATAGTTGTAATCATCTGAACACATGATACTGATTTCTCAAAATTTTTCTTGTAAAATTAAAAAAGCAGCTACTAAACATGGATTTGGGTATGAGGAAGGCCCAATTGGGTCGAAACCTAACAATCCACGCGAGTCTAAAAATCCTTAAAATTTGGGGACCAGGTTCGCGGCCTCGGTGCTGGTCACCTTTATGAATAAATCGTTAAGGGTGAGCGTCAGTAAATTTTCTGCCCTATCCGCGCTTTGTTAACTTTCGCGGCACACATATTTCGCCGAAATTCTGCTCAAACAGTTGCGAAATATTTTCTTATTGATAAAATGCTATGCTTAGATTATATTAAAACTAAATTTAATACCAAATAAAACATAGAATATATGTTTTATTTTAATTTAAAATATTTTTGGTGCTGCCATCTGTTGTCGTAATTTAATTCATACCGACTATTTTTAATTTTTAGTGAACATTTTTAAATGTCTATTCCTTCTAATACGCTATTAAATACAACAACAGATCATATATAATGCCATAATCACGGAAACGTAATTGAACTTGGACTTGAAGACAAAGGAACTTGAAGACAAAACTGCAGTCCTCAGTGATGTACATTCAGATCCCTTATCAAATTTATAGAATGATAAATTACCTTTCCGTGATTGTGGCATTATTATATATGATCTGTTGTTGTATTTAACACTGTATTAGAAGGAATAGATATTTAAAAATGTTCATTAAAAAATAAAAATAATCGGTATGAATTAAATTACGGCAACAGATGGCAGCACGAAAAATATTTTGGATTGAAATAAAAAATATATTCTATGTTTTTTGGGGCATTAAATTTAGTTTTAATATAATCTAAGCATTGCATTTTATCTTTCAAAAAATATTTCGCAATTGTTTGAGCAGAATTTCGGTGAAATATGTGTGCCGCGAAAGTTAACAAAGCGCGGATAGGGCAGAAAATTTACTGACGCTCACCCTTAAAGTTCTCATATAGATCACATTTGTATTTAGTAGTAATTAATTACAGTAGATGGCAGCACCATACTTTGTTTAAGAATTGCTTTTATTCTATGTTATGATTCACAATCAATTATCGTTCTGCCAAATTTTTTTAATATAGCGAGTATTAAGTTGTAATCAATTTGTTGTTGTTGAGACCCAGACCGTCCGACCTACCAGAAAGGTGTGTAATCAATTTGTGACAATCAAATGATTTCTAACTTTTTGTTTGTAATAAAAGAATACTGTGTGTGTGTGTGTAAGAAGTATTATAACAGTAAATAACTTCTGGTCTATAGCAGGAGGATACATATAAAAGACAATATTAATTATACATAGATATAAGCAAGATTTCTTCACTTGATCATTCTTTCACCACCCTTGTTTTTCGAAATATTTACTACTTGCCATCAACGATTCAATTAATTATTTTTTCTCCACCCACTATGGAAAAAATGTTAGGCATTTCGGATTTTGTCCATGGTGGGAACTGCGACCAGTGAAGCCCTAATAAAAATTTTCAACATGTATCACTAAGATTACATTATAAATTTGTCCTTTCGGCTTACTTTGAATAAATATTCTTTGTTGCAACTTCTCCTCCCCGAAATACTCAACCTAATATTGAAAATACGCCACTGAACGATGCTACAAAGATACCCAAATTTTTACTTTTTTTTTTAACAAAAATTTCCATTACGATAAATAATACGTTCGATATCCAACAACTAAAAATAGAAATAATAATTTTTCAAAATTAGGCTTTTATAAATGCGTTAAAAGTTGGAATTCAGTTATGTTATCAAAATTAAAAACAAGCGTTTTCCCAATTCAATTGTGCTTACGATATTCGTCACGAATGAGCAACTTCTGTAAAATTATTCTTTGCACTCGTTCAGTCGACTTTATTTTCCCTCTTAATGCATATTTTCTCAATTAATGTCTAAAATGAATATTATCTTTTACTGTTCCATTGTAGCTTTATCGGCAGTCACATCTAACATTTCATTTCACATCTAACAATCACTCTAACATTTTAGTTCAATAACTCTTCCCACCGCCAATAATAAAATAAAATATAGTTATATCCTATAATTACATTAGGGCTGCACGTCTGAAATTTAAAATTGAAATATAAAACACTTTAAAATAAAAATCTTTATTCGAACTAAGACTTGAAACATATTACAAGCCTGAGTTCTTTCGGACGTGAAACGGCCTTCATTAGACATATGACTAGAAAAAATCCAATGTAGCTTATGCCTCTGATGAAGAACGTTTTACTTTTGAAAGCGTTAAGGCTTTCAATATGTTTTTAACGTCTTTTACTGCGAATAAATATTTTTATTTCAAAGTGTTTTATATTTGAATAGTTATATCCTGTCATTTTGCAAAAATTTAATTTTAAAAAGCGCGTGAACATTTTAAGACAAAAAATATGTTTAGTGTATGTTCAGATTTGCAGATACTACCATGATTAATCAATTCTATCCAGATTTATTTCACAAGTTCCTGAATTCACCAGAGAAAAAAAGTCTGGAGCATACTTGAGCAGATTGAAATTTAAATAAATAAAATCGAAATGTGTGTACTAAGGTTTTTCTAGAAAAATCTTAAATATGTAATTTGACCACTGAAATTATAAAATCTCTACTTAAAAATGGAAGTTTTATTTTTATCGACAAAAATTTGAAACGAAAATCTCATAAAAGAGAAGTATAGAATTCGAGGAACCCTTCGAGGAACAATTCACCCAATTCACACCACTGCTTGACAGATTCGCCGCAAGTATTTTGCAACAAAATAAACCAATCTTTTAAAAGTATTTCTAGCCATTTAATTCACCAATGAAAAGTATGAAACAGAAAGAAATTAATCTCAGTTTTCTGGAATAATATATTTAAATTGTCCTTCCATTATCAGATAGCACAAACAAACTGATTGAAATGATACTCCATGTTAAAAGATATTAATAAATTCGGTAAATTTTGTCACTCAAAATGGTGGGACTAATCTCAGATTCGATCTCATACATCATTGACAGATTCTATCTATTGAAATTATTTCTCTAATTATTACTGTTTAAAATATCCTAACTGTAACTTAGAACTATGTATTTTCAAGTTAATAATCAATAAGATTTTAAAATAAGTTTTAATATTTTAATACACCTTTTAAGATATCCATTGGATACTTTTAAGTTATCCTAGGGTTTCAAACCAAAAATAAAACAGAGAAATCCGCAAACAAATCAGTTTTGTTTTATTTTTCCTGATTTTAAGCCTAATAATTTTAATTTGCGCAATCATTTTAATACTTTTTACTACCAAATTATTATCTATCTATTATTTATCATGATAACTCATGATAAATAATAATAGATCGAGCTTTTCAGTGTAAATGTAAAGTGCGAAAGGACACAATATATCCCCAAATGGAAAAATTATTAATTGAGAAATTCTTGTGCTTACGCTATTTACTGTGAAAATAAATTTTCTCTTAAAATCCATTCAATTAGGCTTCCACTTTCCTACAATTAATTTTCGCAAAGAAAAATAAAGATCCGATACAGAAAATTTAATTTTAAATTTAATTTTTTTTTTCCCGGTTCTTTTATGATTTTAATCTGATTTCACAAAAATTTTCATAGATGGCAGCACTACTGATTAAAATGCTATCTTTTTAAAAATTGCTTCCTACGCAATGAATGAATGTAAGTAACATTCATTCATAGAGTCATGAAACGTAAAATGTTTTATAATTAGAAAATGCATAGTGGTGACATCTATATTTAAAATATCATAATTAAAGTACTTTCAGTTTTCATTGAATTTATTGACATATAGATGTCCCCACTATACTTTATTTTTGTATATAACAGCAGTAAATAAGATATAATTAATCACATTCGTAATTCATAGATGGCAGCACCAAAACAGAAGATGCAATTAATTTAAGATTACATTCCTAGATGGCAGCACCAAATCGGAAACTGCACTTACTTCACGATTACATTTATAGATGGCAGCACCAAACAGAAAATACACAGAATTTAAGATTGCATTATGTGTGGCAGCACAAAATACCACGATGCAATTAGTTTAAAATTATATCTGTAGATGGCAGCACCAAACAATATAATTAATTTGACATATTTATGAATGGCAGTTAGCTAATCATTTCGTTCATTGATGCACCAAAACAAAATAAAGCAAATGAACATAATTTAACGTTGGAGAGTAAGTCTTGTCCTTCTTATCTCAAGGACGAGGTCAGAGAAGTGCCTAGGAAAGGATATGATCCTCCCTCCAAACTTCTAGGGAAAAGATAAAAGAATAAGGAAAAGGTGTTTCATAAAAAGGATAGAATTTAAATCTAAACCTTCTAATCTACTTATGTCAATATTTTTATAAGAGGTCCGTCATAATATTCCAGGGTTTCGGGACGTGATAGTTTTGTTTAAATGTTCATAAAAATTAATGAAAATACGTAAAATTTGAGTGAGTAATTTGGATCATAATGGACTTTTTCTCGCTTAGGGGTTCCACCATAAAATTAAATTTCAATAAGGATTCTACTATTAAAACAATTTGAAACACATTGCTCTATGTAAAAGGAAAAAAATGATGAATTGAAATTTCACTCTTATCTTTATTTTACGAATATCACATACACTGAATTCCGAAAGAGCACAATAAGCGATTATACAGAATGTAAAAAAAAAAAAAAAAAAAGTATACAAAATGCACAAAATTAAATAATGCATTATATATAAAAGACAAAATGTATAATAGATATTTCAATTGGTATTTTAAATTTAATTAGAACGCTATATATATATATATATACTATACATATATATATATACTACACATACATATATATATATACTATATATATATATATATACTATATATATATATATATACCTTCTAATCTACTTATGTCAATATTTTTATAAGAGGTCCGTCATAATATTCCAGGGTTTCGGGACGTGATAGTTTTGTTTAAATGTTCATAAAAATTAATGAAAATACGTAAAATTTGAGTGAGTAATTTGGATCATAATGGACTTTTTCTCGCTTAGGGGTTCCACCATAAAATTAAATTTCAATAAGGATTCTACTATTAAAACAATTTGAAACACATTGCTCTATGTAAAAGGAAAAAAATGATGAATTGAAATTTCACTCTTATCTTTATTTTACGAATATCACATACACTGAATTCCGAAAGAGCACAATAAGCGATTATACAGAATGTAAAAAAAAAAAAAAAAAAAGTATACAAAATGCACAAAATTAAATAATGCATTATATATAAAAGACAAAATGTATAATAGATATTTCAATTGGTATTTTAAATTTAATTAGAACGCTATATATATATATATATATATATATATATAAATATAAATTAGTAAATCCAAAGTTAGAATCTATATATATATATATATATATATATTTCACACATATATTGAACATTGACTAAACTAGACAATGGAAGCAACGGAACTATCTTTTGTGATAAATTAATTACGTTATAAATTTTATTTGCATAATACATTAGCACATATATGTCACAAGTATTCCCCTATATTGAACAATAGCTAGACCATATAATTTCAAAATCTAGTAAACTTTTATTTACTTTCACACTAACAAAGAAAAGCATATGAAATCCATTATATTGTATAAGTTTGAAATCTATTAATTTCATCTGGAAAAAAAAATTATAACAGAAAAAGAATAAAGCCATCATGATTCTGAAAATTATGGAATATTTTAAACAGAAGTCTATTTGTGATTCGTAGCAAAATATCTATACCAACGTGTTTGACGTTACCTAGACGTATTTAGGACGTCAAAGGCATGCATATTGAACTCCTTCCAAACTCAAAGCACAATGGCACAGAATTCAAGGGTATATATCCACCTTTTCCAGACACAGGGTTTAGCTAATCAGATGTGGGTCTAAAATACCGGAACCTAAATATATTCCTGGTGGCGCCCATCAGACTTACCTTCAGTGTGTCAGCAGAATAAAGGGTAGTCGCATGCACATTTTGGCATATTTGGGCCAAGGTCAAACGAAAGGACAAACGTGGTATATTCTTGTGAGAAAGGTTGCTCTCTCTCTCTATTTTGTCATGAATCTTCACACACCTGGATCTAATTATATTCATTAGCAAAAAAAGAATTGATATTAGAATAGATAGGTGTGACCAGTGTTTCTTTCAGGACATTTTGGCCAGGGAGGGAGCGAGTGAAATTTTAAGGGGGGGGGGGAGCAGGTATTCTATTTGCCCTATAGAGATATATATAAAAGCTGTGTCACATAAACAGAAAAACTACGTTAACATAAAATGTCTCCGGGGGGGGGGGGGGGGGCTTCGCTCCCCGGAAGTATGCCTGAAAGAAAGACTGGGTGTGACTTCCTTCAAAGTTTGCATCGTAATTAATAGCACAAGGATTTCAGGGATTTTACTTTCTCCTTCTTTATAGCACCATTGAAACACTACTGAAATAATCTATATCAACGTTTCCCAGCCTGGGGACTAAGGGTACGTGAAAGTATAGTTGAGTGTACGAGAAAATATTTCAGTAATGTCAGATAAATTAATGGTTTTTTAATCCAGATTAGATATTTTTTTAAAAAATTAAATATAGCATTTTATTATATAAGTAGAATAATAATTCTACTATATAAGTAGAAAACACATCCATATTCTAAACATAAAATCAAACACAAATGATTCAATCTTTTGCCACCTATTCTGGTTTCAAGCATCTTACTTCGGGAAATTTCGCCAAATAGGGAAAGACGCTTTTTAAGCAGGTTTGATACTTTGGTAATATTTGCTTACTTACAGTTCCAGACGGAGAGGGCTTGTTTTGCTCCAGAAACCAACAGACTATTCTCTTCAACATTTTTTTTTTTAAACACTTCGTTAATGCCTTGTATGCATATGTGTATTTTATTAATATTTTTAAACGTTTTATATTTTATGATTCTGATCCAACAAATTTCAAAGCAAGGATCTTTATTTCCAAAGAACTTACAAAAGCATTCTGTTATTTTTAAAATTTGTAAAGTGAATTTTAATTATAGAAAATCAAATTTTGTAAGAATTATAATATTTATTAAGTTGAAAAACTTGGGGGGGGGGGGGGCAGATGAAAGATATTGCGTCAACGAGTACAGTTGAAATATCATATTTAGTTGTCAGAGTTAGTACAGGGTATTTCATTGAGAGAAATGGAAAAAATACGGTGTTCAATTGAATGAACATGACAGTCAGAGGTTACAATTGAAAGAAAATGACAGTCAGGGGGAGGAAAAGAGATTGGAAACTGCTGATCTATATAACAAGTGTCTAACACGTTTTGTCTCTCAAAATCCCTTTGAAGCCCCGGTGACCTAGAAGACTAAAACTTTACACACTTACAGTATTGTTACCGTAAGCCTTAGGGTTGATCGTGTGGTCTGGGCCTTCAACACAGTATTAATCAGTGGACAGAACCTAACGGAGTCGGATTTTAAATCACACACACCCCTCCGGGGACGGAAAAAATGGGGAAAGTATTTCTATACTCCTTAAAAGCTCACCCGATAAGCTAGAAAGCTAAATCTCTGCACACTTATAGTATCGACCAAGGGACAGAACCCTAAGAAGCTGAAATCACGATTTTCTCTCCAGGGGTAAGGAAATGAAACTTTGGAAAAAAATTTTCAGAAAAACATAGAAGGCTAGAAGGCACATTTGACATAGAAGGCTAGAATTGTATAAGCT
The DNA here is from genome assembly GCA_951213105.1 of Amaurobius ferox. Lineage (NCBI taxonomy): Eukaryota > Metazoa > Arthropoda > Arachnida > Araneae > Amaurobiidae > Amaurobius > Amaurobius ferox. Next base: position 116,955,453 of record OX578146.1, read on the forward strand.
TATAGTATCCATCACGGGCAGAACCTAAGTAAGTTAGAATTTCAATCAAAACGACTATTTTTAACACTAAAGCGCCATATATTGTTAAAATAAAATACATAAATAAAACTTATTAAAAAAAAAGTTGCAGCTACATTTTTAAGACTGTTAGTTTCCCCTTCTTTTACAGGCTTAATTAATAGTTTCATGTAAATATGTTTCGTACGAAACTAATCTGATTTTTCCTCCATAATACATACGATAATAAAACGCAAATCTATGGAAATATACGTTTTGGTGATTAAAAACATACTTTGATTCCATTGTTTGTCTATATTTTAACTTAATATTCTAACTTAATTTATTTAACTTAATATTCAAATTCCAAATACGTCTTGAAATTATTTTTTTATATTTCTAATTTCATAAATATTTATTAAAACTTGCGAACTGTGAAAGTTTCAATATGAAAACTTTCGCAGTTCACATACTATTTCATACGCCGAATCCATTCAAAGTTCAGTTTTTTTGCTAGTTGCTTTAATTTCCATTATTTTTGCTCGAAAGGGCGCAATTTTTTTTTTTTAATTTTTCGATCGATTTGAAGCAATTTTTTTATTACCTTCGTCTCAGCATTTTATATATTTTTACTTTTCCTAGGGGTTATAGAGAAAGTATTGGAATCGTATCGAAAATCGCAACTCGAGTTTTCGAAGGATCTACACGTTTTGGGTGCCTCTAGAACACGAAAAAAACTATTTTTAGCGTGACTTTTGTGTCTCTCTCTCTGGCACGCTCTCTCTCTCCCCTTTCTCTCTCCCCTCTCTTCCCCCTCTCTCCTCACCCCTCTCTCTCTCTCTGTGTGTGTGTGTGCAATGTATGCTCTCTAACTCAAAAATTAGTTGATCCAATTTCATAAAATTTTATAGGTAAGATGATCCTGGTGCTGATTAGATTTTAATACGAAATATCCCGCAAAAATTTTATGTATACCCTCTAGCTAATTGACAGAATTTCACAAAATTTGGGGTAGATAAGTCATTTGTAGGTTAGCCTGGTGCTGTTTAGATTTTGGAACGATTCGAGAAAAAAAAGAATTTTTTTTTTTTTTTTAATGCGAAATGGGTTGCAAATATCGTCAAAATCTAAAATAAAAAATTACGTATGCTCAAATGTATCCATTAAATGCTTGTTTTATACGTAATTTTGATGATGTAAAGAATACGATCAACTCTATTACTCTAAGACTAGCCATTTTCGAGATATTTTAGTTTTTTTGTCTTTTTGTTTTTATAATTTTTAGTTTTTTCGCCTTTGAAATTACGCCCAGTTACCAAACGACATTTGAATTAAAAATACAAATTCAGTGTGATTTCAAATAATTATGCGTGTTATTTTGTGCAATTAAGCTCAATTTAATGAATTATTAAAACAATAAAGGGAAAATGAATTTGAGTCTGTAGGGAAAGTCATGTGCTCCCCACATCACATTTTTTTTTTTCATTTTAACTAAACAAAAGCTTTTTTTGGTGATTTTATCCCAATCTAAATCATTGGGATACTTTTGCAGTTTTAATGGACGATCTGATGTCATACGCTTTGCAAAGCTTCGTGATTACATAATAATCTCGCTGTTAAAGAAGTATAGTCATTGCATTATATAGAGAAATTCATGCGATTATAACCCACATTATCGTCTCACTTTCAGTATATCTAATGTCATACTCTTTCATTTATATATGAAGAGTTATGTTCTTTATATATAAATAAAAGTTACTCGCAATAATTTTCTCTATAGGTAGCTGTAAATATATTTAATACAAGGAATCAAAGACAGAGGTATTTAAATTACGAATGTCCTGGGCTAAAGGTTTCAAACCACCACATCAACAAGCAAAATTGGAAACATTAATGTTAATAAAAATTAACTGGAATGTGGATCAACTTGACTTTCTCATAACATAATCCATTTCTAAGTAGATTTTTTTTTCTTAAATTCAAATTTTATGAGAAAATTTTTGAAAAATCGGAAGCGTGGGTCCAAATAATTACAATTAAAGCATATCCCCTTTCACTTTAAAGCGCTTAAAAACATCTTTCGATTGATACTATATTTGAAAATGTACCTCTTGGGGAGGGGGGTAAAACTTGAAACCCCGTCAAGGGGGCTTATGACGTCACGAACACAAAAATTGTATCGCGGCTATTTTTCACAACAATGATTGAAGCTTTTAAGTCTCATGATCATTGATAATATAATAAACGACTACGTAAATAACTCCTTTTATGCACGATTATGTTAAATTTTGTCCTATGCTGCCATGTTAAAACAATGTAAAATTTCGAATCAATTTCAAAATTTCTCTCGAATTTAAAAAAATTCTGTCTTGTTCTAGATTTTTTTTATGGCAAAGCCGGATATAAAATTTTGGGAAAATCCATTTATATTTGTGGCAGCCATCGTTTACACAAGAAATCGACGACAGACAGACATACAGACAGACGGACATCACACCAAAAATAGTCAAAATGTGAACAGCAGGCCTTAAAACATATATTAGCATTAAAATCTCGAATTCGAAAATTTTCGCGAAAACAGTACTTTCTCTACATAATAGTATGAGGAAGTACATAATACATACTCTCATTACATAATAGTATGAGGAAGTAAAAATCTGATGTGGGCAGCACATGACTTTCCATACATAATGCAATGACTTTATTTCTTTCACAGCAAAATAATGGTGTACGGCACAATGTTTTTGGCATTGAATTATAATAAGTAAATTATAATTTGGCTCTTCTGGTAACTTATGATTCGAAACAGAATGACTAATTCATCCTCACGTGCAAAATTCTGATCAAAATGCAATGAGCATTTAATGAACATACAGTGAAAAAAATAACTATTGACGAACTAATTCTTTGGCGTCAAAATGCAAAATTATTACAAAAAGTATCTATCTTCCGTGAATGGAGAGAACTAAATCCACAAGAATGATATCGACGAATTTGTTACAGAATATTGCATGTGGAAAGCGAACTTATTGGATGATATTTAACTATTTTGTTTTTTTTTAATTTTGTGTCAATTTTTTTTTTCTTGAAAAATTTATTTATGAAACGTTTAATATCTCAAGAACGGTTCATACTATAGAGTTCTAAAGTTTGTGTCACTCGTTTTCTAATGAAAAATTATGTCTGAAATAATTATTTATTTATCATTTTTGAAGGTTTTGGCTTCTTCAAAAATTTATTCTAAAATTAGAGGATCTTCGGAACATTCGATTAGAGGATCTTCGGAACATTCGATTAGAGGATCTTCGGAACATTCGATTGCGTTTAAAATCAATAGGATTTCCGTATTTACAGATAGTAATGATCGTACAAAATGAAGTTCGAAACTCTCCTTTCGTTCGTGATATATCGAATCCGCACACGCACCCACTTCAAGAACGTTCGATTCGAGTTTAGGGATCCTTAAAACGCGCTCTTTCGTAGAAAACTCTAATTCGATTTTCGACCTCCTCGTCATAACACTTTCCCTATACATTGTATTGTGCATGTAGGGAAAGTAATAAGAAAGGTTTGATTTATTAAAACAACCAGAAACAGAAAGGTGTACAAGTAGGAACAATATGATATGTTCCTTTAAAGTTTTTCCGAAAAATTATCAAATCTAATAGCTGACTGCAAATTAAATTTTATTTTTACTTTTCCTACAGTACATGTTATGTGTAAACAGAAAATATTACGCGAAGGTCAAAACTGAATATGAATGGATATGCACATTTTGAATATATCTGAACACGAATTGAATACTTTTTTAATGATGTCTCTTTTTATCTGTGCATTTGTATGTGAATCTGTGGGCTCTAACTTCAGATCATATAATAACACAATGAGGAACTAAGCAATTCAAATAAAATTTTGTCTGAATATTTAAATAGGAAAACATAAGAAATCTGTTTATTTTTTAAAATATCAGACTAGGGAAAAAAAAACCTGCCCCATTTTAAATTAATTAAAAAAGCAATTTTCGAAAATTAATTACACTAAATATTTTTACAGGTTTATCTTAACTAATTTTTTCTATTTTTGAGAAATAACTTATATGAAACTCGAGATATTGTATGGTATAGATCAAGAACTAAAAAATATTTTAAATGCAAATATACTCACTATTATATATATATATATATATATAATATATATAAGAGTAGTAAGCGTATGTTCATATATATATATATATATATGTGTGTGTGTGTGTGTAATAATAGTTTGAAAGTCCAATGAAAGAAAAGTGAGAAGCCGTAACTCGAAAAACTTAACTTTCTAACAAGCCTATAAAATAAAAGTATAAATCTACAAATCTTCAATCAAATGGGAAAAAATACATATTTCGAATCATCAAGTTAAAGAAAATCACCAAAAATCAATGGTATTGAATCGATAAAAGAAAATCAAATGACATTCAAGCATTAATGCTATACACGTGGACAAAGGCTAGGCCTAAATCATGGATTTGTTCACTTCTCCAAAACTCTTCCTCGGGTCCAAGTATTTTGTCGAAGCAAACACAAAAAATGTATGTTTCTGAAGAAATAGATAGATTATATCTATAAACTAAGAAAAAGAAGAAAAAATATATCTATAAAGAAGAAAAAATAAAAGGAAACAAGAATACCTGGATTAAACACTACAAATGCACGAACCTGTCGAACCCGGGAACCCAGAATGAAGGGACCAGTGTTGCCATTCGCAAAGGGAAAAGAAATAATTTACTGTTGCCATTCGTTAGAAATAAATAACAGTAATGCAAAAAGGCATGAATAAATGATAATATACAAACAGAGCTACTAAAAGGAGGGGCTAATAAAAGAAAGGCTAATGTTTAAGTGGACGTAAAAATAAAAATATTATTAATGCAAGAGAATGGAGATGTCAGGCTAATATAAAAACTATGAATAGAATTCATGAAAATCCAGCTAATCTAAATTTTTTAACTATACCATTTACAAAATAAGAGGGTATATTTATATAAAATGCTGTTAATATTTAGATTATTTATATGTATAGCATGAACTTTTTATCAGATAATCTACAAGTTCTAAAAAACTGATTAAGTATAATATTTCTAAACAATAGAATTGAGTTGCAGGAATTAAATGGTAAGACTTTATTAATGTCAAAATTAGAAAAGTCTTTTTTATTATATAAATTAGTAACAATTCTATTAAAAGGTTCAATAATAAGATTTAAATCCAAAAAATTTATATTATTACTAATAGTAGCTTCATTAGGAATAAATTCCAAATTGTCTGGATAGAAATCTATATCTATGACATAATTTTCAGTATATACTAAGCAAATCAGATCATCAACATATCTGTATAATGTATAATCTATTGAAGTAAAAGACTGTTCATAATGATAAGATTATAAATTAGCTAACATACTGCTACTGCAGCCACCCTGTGGAACTCCTGAGACCGTGTAAGTGTAATTTACTTACCTGAAAAATATAATTATTGAAAATAACAAATTGAAGAAGTTTAGGAAAATTTATAAAATTTGTTTGAGTTGATATATTAGTAATATAAGCATTATAAAGAGCTAAAATTACATCATACAGGTCTGAGATCTTAATATTATTAAAAAGATCTTTAAAATCAAAAGATTGAAATCCTATTAGTTTTCTAAGTGATGTTAATTTATTCTTTAATTCTTTACTATTATTTAGAATAAGGTAATTATTGCTAGACTGACGTAAACTATCATTTATTAGATTTAAAGAATTTAGTAGTAATTTACTCGCAGTAGTAGAGTAAGTATTATGACCACTAGTTACTGTTCTAAATTTAATAGGATATTTATGAAATGTAGGAATAAGCACTATATAAGGAAATTTTAGAAATTTATATTTAACACTTAAATCACTATACATATTGATAATTTTCAATTTGATACTATTAATGGAATGTAAATCAAGTTTAAAAAGACTAATATTTTTTAAATAATCTAACAGAAATTGTATATAAAATTTTTACAGGTAATAGCATAATTATTAGGCTTTGTCAACATTGGTAATAACAAAGGATCTTTGTAAATTATTAATGGAGTGTTTAATATTATCAATATTATATATAGATCTAGACAATTTAATACTACTAATAGCATTTTTAATAGATTCTAATAAAGTAAATTTCCACATAGTAAATGCCTCTAAAAGCATAACATGTTTAGAAGCTAATTTATATATATATTTATCAAGATTAATTGATTTTAAAACTTAAAAAGAATCATTACAAAAAGGTAACCTGAATTTAGTACCAAAAGACATAATGGTTCTTAACGAATTGCCTTTAACTATACCTAAGTCTCCTGTAACTATATGCCCCAAGTCTGGATTTAGAAATTTAGCATAATCGTATACTTTACAAATACATTCATTATCTAAAATTGACTTAGAATCATGATCTACAGAGAGAGATTGTAAAATTTCATTATAATTAAATATTGATCTACCAATAGGCTTGTTGTATTTAAAAGTCTTTGAAACACTCAAATCTCCAATAGGCATTAAATGTTTGAACTTGTTAAATAGATGACCAAAATTTATAGAATTATAAATAGGGTGCTTGAAAGAGATTACGCAATATGAATTAGTAGACATATTATTAAGATGAAATTGATTAAGTTTTAAATTTAAATACTTTAATCTTGTAATAAGCAAATCATAGAAAATATGATTAAAAAGTTCATTAGCAAGATTTAATTTTAAGAAAATTGCATAAACTTTATTTAAATGTTTTTCTTTACCGAATATATGTATATATATATATATATATATATATATATATATTCTCCTTTGGTTGTGTAACTTTAAGTAATGGGTATTATACTTTTAACCGGAAAAGAATTGCCATTTTTTCTTGAGGAATAGCAGCAAAAATCTGATGTGAACAGCACATGAACTTACATTGACCATTACGGACCATTACAAACTAAAACTCATTTTTCTATTTTTGTTCACATTAAAGTTTTATCTCACAAAATAACCTATGAACTGGATATTTATTTGAAACTATAGCCCGCTCTTCGTACAAAATATATAATATAAAGAATCTTGAAAAATTCTTTATATTACATATAATATATAATATAAAGAAAATCTGTCCGATATTTTACTTGCAGAGCTTTGTGAAACACAGTTTGTAAAGGGAACTATTTATAAAAGGGCGGCAGGGTTCTTTGTTCGCGTTTCTATTTCGAAACGAACCGCTGCCACGTCTCTTTTAGAAACACACAGCGTGAAAAATGGGAGAAGCAAGCGATGCTCTTCGAACAGGGGCACTTGTCTCGAGGAGAAGATTGGATTCCGAAATGTTTCGATTTAGTTGTTCTACTTGTTGAAAATTGCAGCTTTTTCACTGACCCGATTCCTTTAAAAATCAGCAGACTTCTTATGGTTACAGACAGGGCCCGATTAACGCAAGGGCTTACGCGACCGTGGCCCTAGCCCCCCCCCCCTCCAAATTTTAAGGGACCCCTAAATTTTGTATATGATAAAAACTTTGGCAGAAATGTTTTTTAACACTTATGTATATAACATAATTGAAAAGGGTTTATGACTTTGTTCATTTTGTCTGTCTGTCTGTTGGCACGATAACTGCCGTAAAAATGACTTTATCAAAATGAAATTTTAGTATGTTGTTCAGACAGTCTGTGGGACCTAAGGGAATATAAATAAATAATATCACCCAATTAGTTTTGGATTGAACCCGGGTTGAAAAAATGAAATACAAATAAACCCTATGGGACCTAATATTTCAAACATTTTGTAAATAAATTTAAAATTCACAAATTGCTTTGAAAATTTTAGGAAGTATTCAAATTATCCCATAAAATGTATAAAAAAATTGTCAGCAAAATATATTCAGTAGTTTTTTAAATAAAAATTAAAATAATAATTACACCTTTTATATGAAGCGATCACGTGACCATTATATGAAGAGATCATGTGACCCACTTCAAAATAAAATATGGCATCCATCTTGTATCAAAATCGTGATTTTTAAAGTTCCTTTTAATTTATATTTAGTGCTGTATCCGTCCTAAAACCGCTTTATTTTTGCTTAAATTCTGTGCACCTACATACTGAAACAACGCAATTACAATATATTTAAGTTTAAATGATCATGAAACTTTGATTATTTCTTCAACGAAGCCTAATTTTCACTTATGGAAAATGTAAACACCAAAATATATAGAATAAGTTGTATAAGAATTACTGCATTTCTTTAACGCAAAATTATTTAGCTCATGGAGTCTGCAATATAACTGATATGAATGAAATATTCATTGATTTTACACAAAGAAGACGATTTTTTTCGATGAAGTTTTAAGCATAGAGTTAAATTACTTGTACCTCCATGGTTTTAAGTTTTTAAATGAAATAAACTATTATAGTATGGTGATGAATGAAAGGAATTTAAAAAAATTATGAATGAAATGCTTCTTTCATATGGAAGCAATTTATCTTTCGATGACGTCATTTGAATAAAGTTCATTTGTTTTCGATAAAGTTTTCAAATATAATAAATTATTGTAGTATCATAATAATTTTAAAAATATTACTAAGCAATGCATCGCATTTTATAGATGTTTAAACCAGGCATTGTCGTCATTTGAATAGAGTTCATTTTTTTCGATAAAGTTTAAGTTTTCAAATGTAATAAATTAATGTAGTATTGTGATAATTTTTAAAATATTACCAAGGAATGTATCGCATTTCAGAGATGTTTATATAAAATTGCATTGAAGTTGGAAAGTGTTTCATAATCAATGCTTTATGCATGATTGATCTTTCTTGTTAATTAATTTACAACTGGTAATATTAGTTTTTATTTTAAATTATCAAATATGTTAATATTTTAAATATTATATATATTTTAAAGTCTTAATATATCACTTTGAAGTAAAAGTTTGGAAGTTCTGTACATGTACAAAAGGGCATTAAGCGTTGTGATCCTGAGCCCCCAAATTTTTTATGTGTTTATGCGTAGGGGGGGGGGGGGCGAATCAGCACCAGGCCCTGAGCCCCACTTTGTCTTGCTCAGACCCTTGCTACAGATTTAAAAATTCGTACCGAATTTCAATTGAACCGGCCCATTCTTTCGAGCGTTGTCGTGCCCACAGTCTCCATAACTAACATATTCCAAGAGTAATTGTTGGCATGACATCATTGAAAATAAAAACGGTTGATTCATATTTAGGGATGCTCAAAACATAAAAATGAAAGAACAATGGTGTAATTAGAGTCAGATTTTAGATTCCTATAATTTCCTTTTTACATAAACTATGTTTTGCAGAGACATTTTAATCTAAAAATGAAGCATTAATAAAAAAATACCTTCAATAGATTTATCAGAAGAATAGCCAGAAAAAGGTTTAAAACTTAAATATTAATGTTCACAAATGGAATCAAAAACTGAATTATAGCAGACGATTTTTACTTTCCTTATATACATAATGTATAAGGAAAGTATTGTGACGGGGTCGAAAATTCGAATTCGAGTTTTCGACGGGAGAGCACGTTTCAAGCATCTCTGATCACGAATCAAACATTTTTGAAGTGATGTCTGTGTGTGTGTATGTGTGTGTGTGTGTGTGTGTGTGTGTGTGTGTGTGTGTGTGTGTGTGTGTGAAAGTATGTGTGTGTCAGTGAGTCTGTGGAGACGATAACTGACGAACGAATGGACCGATTCGAACCAAATTTGGTACAAAAATCACAATCTGTAAACACTGGAAGCCTATTGTTTTTATACGCAATCGAATGTTCAGAACACCCCTAAATTTTCGAATGAAATTTTGAAAAAATCGTCAAAAAATCAAAACCAATAATAAATTTACGTGAATAGACATTTCTTATGTAATTTTTCATTAGAAAACGATTGACATAAATTTTAGAACGCTAACATGAACCGTTCTCGAGATATTGCACATTTTTCAAAAAAATTATCAAAAAGTCATATAAAATAGAAAAAAAAATTTCCTATTGAGAAACATGTTCACTTTTCATATATAATATCATGCGATAAATTGGGTGACATCATTCTCGTGGATCTAGCTCGTTCCATTCATGAAAAAAGATACTTTGAATAATACTTTTGCATTTGAACGCCAATTTATCTGCTGTAAGAATAACTTATTTCTTCGTCCATAACGCTTGGCGAGATTTTGGCGACTAAATTGGCGGAATGTCGCCAACTTGGCGACTTTTTGAAATGTTGCCAAATTAACGAAAATCTCCCCAAATGGATAAAATGACGATAAATGAATGAAAATGACGACTAATTGTCGAAAATTCAATATCTTGGAAAGGATATTAGTATCTACTATAAGAAAAACCTATTTATTTTACTGTAAAAGTAGTAAATTCATTTCATTATATAAGGAAAGTCATGTGTTGCCCACATCAGATTTTTTTTTATATATATTATAGCTACAAATTAAAATATATCAAGAACTGTTAATTGTACAGCAATGAGGTTAACTAAAATTTAAGATATATTTTTCAGCGTAGGATGGTATGGAAATGAATTCTGTGTGGACAGCCATTCTCGAGCTATAACTGGAAGAAATTCGGAACAAAAAATTCGAGATTTTTAATTATTTCATAGAAAATTCAAAGATTCAAGCAAGATCCAAGAAAATCCCAAATCGCTGAAGTTTTTACTTTCAGCAATTTGGGATATGTAATTCATTTAGTCAGGCATCCCATTCAGTTGCATGATATAAATAAACAAAATAGTAATTGTTTTTTAAAACCCAGTATTGCTTGCGCGACGGTTCATTGACACGCCATGAGACGTTAGATGAACTTTTTAGCTTTAACTGAAGCAGTTACAGAACAGGATCGCAGAAATTGGCAAACTCCGGCAGTTTCCCGGAATGTCTTCATCTTACATTGAGTCTCGTGCCTACAAGGCAATTCCGATATTAAACAAAAAAAAGATCTTCTGTAACCATTCTATAACTTTCACTGCAAGCTATAGATAGTTTTCATTTGTTTGGGGAAAAAATGAAAATTCATGGTGTGTAAGTGTTTTTCTTAACTTTTTCATGGATTCATATTCCAATTAGCGTCAAAGCTGTCCAGTCCTATGTCCATTTCTATCAAAATCATCATTAGAAAAAAAAAAGATTCATCTTTTTTTTACTTTCCTTATATACATAATGTATAAGGAAAGTATTGCAACGAGGTCGAAAATTCGAATTCGAGTTTTCGACGGGAGAGCACGTTTCAAACATCCCTGATCACGAATCAAACATTTTTGAAGTGATGTCTGTCTGTGTGTGTGTGTGTGTGTGTGTGTCAATGAATCTGTGGAGACGATAACTGACGAACGAATGGACCGATTCGAACGAAATTTGATACAAAAATCACAATCTGTAAACACTGGAAGCCTATTGTTTTTATATGCAATCGAATGTTCAGAACCCCCCTAAATTTTCGCGTGAAATTTTGAAAAAATCGTCAAAAAATCAAAACCGCTAATAAAGTTACGCGAATAGACATTTCTTATGTAATATTTCATTAGAAAACGATTGACATAAATTTTAGAACGCTAATATGAACCGTTCTCGAGATATTGCACATTTTTCAGAAAAATTATCAAAAAGTTATATAAAATAAAAAAAATATATTTCCTATTGAGAAACATGTTCACTTTTCATATGTAATACCATGCGATAAATTGGGTGACATCATTCTCGTGGATCTAGCTCGTTCCATTTAAGGAAAAAAGATACTTTGAGTAATACGTTTGTAGTCGAACGCCAATAATCATTTGTCTGCTGTAAGAATAACATATTTCTTCGTCCATAACGCTTGGCGAGATTTTGGCGACGAATTTGGCGAATTGTCGCCAACTTGGCGACTTTTTTAAATGTTGCCAAATTAACGAAAATCCCGCCAAATGGATAAAAATGACGTTATATCAATGAAAATAACGACTAATTGTCGAAAACTCAATATCTTGGAAGGAATATTAGTATCTACTATAAGAAAAACCTATTTTTTTACTGTAAAAGTAGTAAATTTATTACATTATATAAGGAAAGTCATGTGTTGCCCACATCAGATTTTTTTTTTTTAGATATCGTGCAGAAATTGCTCTCCTTTAAAATATTCTGTAATTTTTTTAAGTTTCTTTTTTCAAGTTGGCAACAGCTTAGTGACATCGGTAAACTGAATGCATTTTGCTTATAAGTGAATATATATTGCTTATAAGTGAATATAGTCATTGAAAATCTTCAATGATATTTTCATAAAAATATTTAGAGAAATACTGCTGTAAAATAAAAATTATTTGACTCTGAGAAAACGTCATATTATTCAATTGATAAAAAGTGGTTTGTAATGATCGTTTGACGTATTGAGAACAAGAGACGATATTTCTGATATATTTTTAGGAGATATGAACGCCACTTAACTGAAAAAAATTCTACCATTTCAATTTCTTGGTAGATTATATGATATTTAAAAAATTTAATGTGCGCCGACTTTTCTATCCCTTTGTATTAAAAGTTTTAATATATTAAAGATTTTCGACTTAAATAATTGAAAGTCATTTAACATATTTCAAACGTAAGTTGACATTACCATGCATTAATGCGCATTCAAACAGTTACCTTACACCTTCGGGTAGGTCGGATGGTATGAGTAGGGAAAAAACATATGTTGACAACGCAGTAAGGAACGAAACGTTTATAAACATTAATAAGTTAGATTCCAAGGAAAAAATAAAGATAAAACGTTTGAAAAAATCTTGTGAAAGAATTTAATAATATGGTTTTAAATTAACGTAAATTGTTTAGATGCTGAAAAAATGGATGGACAAAAGAATACAATATGTAGTATTTATTCCTGCATTGGTTTTAAAAATTTTAAAAATAATGAAAATGAAGAACAGTATAGAAAAATAATTAAATTTTAAATCTAGTAATTTGTTGAATATACAATACCGGTATTATCATATCAATACCGATATTAAAATACCGACAAAGTTTGACCGGAGTAATAATTTTATATTCCGGTGAAATGAGCTGGTGCCAATTAAATGAAAACTTTAAAATTTAATAACGATTATTAATGAGTTCTCATTGTAGGATACAGGTATACACATCAATTTTTTTTTAAATATACCGCTTGCCATTTTTACATTTCTTGACATTGACGCTTTTGCGAAATTCAAACAATACTGGCTAAAAAACCTTATATACAATTTTATACAATTTTTTCCCTCTCTTATCCGATTTTTTTTTCAGTATTTAGATTTTATTGATCAAAATAAAGCAGATTCTTGTTCTTTGAAATTCCACCAAGTTTTCAGTTTTAAATATTTTTCTTTTCATTTGGCGACTTGGCACATTTTTAGATGACGCCAAGTTCTTAGAGCAATAGGTTTGACTTATTTGTTTTGTCACAAAACCGTACGTATAAAACAAGCATTTAATTAATACATTTAACCATATTTAGTCTTTTATTTCAGATTCTGTTAAATATTGCGAGTCATAGCATAAAAAAAAATCTGTTCTATTTTCTTCAAAATCGTACTATAATCTAATTAGTACCGGGGTAATGCATACTGCACTCAACTACAAAATTTCCTGAAATTTCGTTGGAAAGTTTTTGAGCAGGAGTGGATGGATACATTGCAGAAACAGACACATGCATGTACACAGAAGTCACGTGACGTTTTCGTATTGTAACGGACCCAAACTATGTACATCAATCAAAAACTCGAATTCTAATTTTTTGACACCATTTCAATGTAATGTATTAGGGTCGAGCATTAATGACTTTTTTTTTTCTAATTATTTTGAAAATAGATGCAATTAGAAGTTTGTAAGGGAATTTTAGATCACGAAATAAACATTTTTAGTTCCAAAATTTCATTTTGTGTTTCAAAATGTTTAAAATATAAATAAGTATAACTAGGATTTGTTAACTACATTTATTTTATTTTAGAACTAAATAAATGGTGTTGATAACAGTTTTTTTTCCTTGTACGATCTTAAGATAATATTCTTTCATGCTTTAAAACATTATTCATATTCGAGTATATTCCGATAAAATCTGACCAATTTTGCAAAATTTTCCTTAAAAAAAGCTATAATTTTTACACTAATTTGTTAAATCATTCGATTTATTTTTATCATGTTTCCTTTGTTTTTCTCCTTTTATTTCAAGTTTTTTGGAATACAAACATTTACTCCACATCTAGTAACAATAACTACAAAATCCTCGAACCCATGTTGCTCTCATTGTCTTGGGGAAAAATAAAGAATCTGTAGGGAATTTCTTCTCCTCTTGTTCTCTTTGAAATAGAAGATGGGGAATCGTGATTGTAGCGTCCCTTTAAAGGGGCATTCAAGTCCTATTTTAAGCAGCACTTCCGCAGAGTAGTGGATGAATGTTCTACCGATACGGTGGTGGATTGTGGCCTGCCAGCAGTTTTTAGACAGATCTGATTCGGTTCGGGGATAACACGAGCTGTATTCCATGAAAAAAAGTTCTGACTAACATCACTTCTGGGGAAGATTTGCTACGAAAGAATCTTGGGGGAGAAGGCTGAGTGAAGTGATGGGATAATTGTAAATGTTCGAAATTGCATGGCAGAAAGTGTTCAAATATCTTAGATGCTGATATACAGTGTGTTTCAGTATAGTTAGCCTCGCTCTTATAACTTCAGCAATTGGTTTTAGACACATAATTCCAATTTAAAAGTTTGTTAAAATTAAATGCGAAATTCTTTCATATGATATTTTCTCGGTGGGTGGTATCTTCACAAAATAGTACGATCTAAATTTTAATATGGTCTCTTAAGAAAAAAAGTTCAACTAGAAAAAGTTTCGCTGATTAGTAACTAGTCAAAAGAAAAATACCCGGTACAATTATCTGTCGTGAAAGAAAATAAAATTCAATATAATATTGTTGATGAAAAGATGAAACCGATTTTTAAAAAAAAATTTTTTTGAAGATTTTTTTAATAAAAAGAAATTATAAAAGAAAATAATAGCATTATAAAATATTACAATAAATAACCCCAATATTTTGCTGTATGTCTTGATTTTTCCGTCAATTTAGTGACTGAGCGCCATTTTAAAATGCAATAAATCGCCAAATGAAAAAGGAAATTATTTTAAAACTGCACGTTCTGGAAGTAATTTTAAATAAGTATCAATTTCATGTGTTATTGAGTGCAATAAAACTAAAATTAATGTACATGAAGAGTTGGTTAAAGTTACCCAATGAAAAGAAAATGAATTGCAATTCCATGTAATTAAAATAAGGCTCTATTTTATGTCAGTTTTTGCAATGTGGAACTCATAGGGTACTTATAGAAAGCTCATTATGTATTAATCAAAAGATTAAATACAACTGTAATTTTTTAATTTTATTTTTTATAGTTTTTTTTTTCATTAAAGTCTTTTAAACAATTGTGGTCACCTAGCTTTTATATGTCTGCTTCTATCAAGAAAATATACGAAAAATTTGTATTCTAACAAGCTGCCGTTTATTTCATTGTGACAGTATATCATATTACGTTACATTAAATAAATGGCTATTTCCAATATTATACGCATTTCCCTTTATTTTAGAAAATAAACACTGCCATTTCTACTGCTCTATCATATACCGTTCTCAATACATTGTTAGATTTTATTTTTCTTGGATGTGTGTGTGGGGAGGGGGGGGGGGGGGGACTAGTTGTGTATTTATTGAAAAATGTCAAATGAAAATAACATTTATATAAAAAGTTGTAAAATAGGTGTGCAGTTTTAAATATATTCATTTTTGCATTATTTTACGATACAAATATATGCCTTCATGAAAAGGAAATTTCAAACTTCCAAAAGTGAATAAATAGTACGCCTTTTCAGTGATTTATATAATGTCACCCTAAAAATATATAACTCTATCTATCCACGCTGGCCATCCTATTATATCTGGTCACATACGGATCACACACTTTTCTCAATCAATATTGTAAATTATTAAACGTCTTCCAATGAAACATAAACACAAATTATTAAAATTAAATGTATTTCAAAATAATATATAATTTGTATTGCAAAAAATGTTAAAGTAATTAGGACAAAACCCTGCTTATAAAATGTTTTGTTAAAAAATCTTTTAAAAAAATATTTCTTCAAGAAAGTATTAGAATGGTATACACACAACATTATATATTACAACATTATCTAACATTTTACAGAAAAGCGATATTAATAGACATGCTTATGGTTGGTGGCAAAAATTTTTTTCCTTGAAACATCTATTTCTTCTTATTGGCTATAGACAGAGATTGGATAAGGACTGATATGATTTCAGTATCAAATTTTGGAGGGGATAAAAGGATTCACTAAGGATTTCCACTTCGAAAGGATTTCCATATTCAAAAATTTACATTTTCCTTGAAACATCTATTTCTTGAAATCTGTTATAGATATAGTAATATAATATAATGTTAAAGATATAGTAATATAATATAATGTTATAAATATAGATATAATGTCGTATCTGTTATAGATATAATGATGACTGATATGGATTCAGCATTAAATTTCGGAGGGGGTTCACTAAGGATTTTCATTTCCGGTTCTATTTTACACTTTTTAGATGATGACTGATATGAATTCAGTATTAAATTCCGGAGGAAATCGGGGATTTACTAAAGATTTCCACTTCAGGATTTTTTTCATTTCCGGTTTAAAAAAGTTCGTTGAAACATCTATTTATCAAGACTGTCTAAGATCGAAAGCTTAGATGATGACTGATATGGATTCACCACTGAATTCCAGAGGGGGTTGGGGAGTTCACTAAAGGAGTTCCGGTTCTGGAGATGTCACTTATCCAAAAATTCATATGAGTGTACGAAATAAGTGTCAAAAGAAAATTAAAATGCTTAAGAGACGTTGAAGTGGACATACAGTTTGTCATCATATGTAGGCTCTCTCATAAATTACTTAATAAACTTTCATAAATTACTTTAAACTTTCATAAATTACTTATATAGTGTAGAAGCACTGCATGAACTTCTGTAATGTGTATATAATTAGTTTCCTTCCACCACATATAAGGTATCTTTTATAGTATTTCCAAACATGAAATCCAATCTACTGTGTATTTCTGAAACTTTATTTTAAAGTTGTTATAAGTTGTAATCCAATGAATAAAAGGCGAAATTCGAATAGAGGCTTTCAAGTGATATATCTCCTGAACTACGCGATGGATTTTAGAGATATTTTTTAATCACTGAATATGTATCTAGGAAAATATTGTGATGTATGTTTTATCAACCTGCAGCTAAGTACTGAATAACAAGAATTGAAAACTTGTATTTGTCTGTCATGACTACGTATAGCTTGAGAACAGTTCTTTTCACTGGTTTGTAAGGTTTAATAAGGAGTAGGTTCGTAGCTAAAAATATTTTCGATTATTTACCGCGTATAAAAGTGAAAATTCCTAAATAAACTTAGCTAAATGTCTCCTAAAATATTTAATCTAATGTGCTGAAAAATTTTCAAGCAATGAAACTGAATTCAAAAAATATTTTAATTTTGGGTTTTATCCCCCCCCCCCCACACACACACACACCACCACCACCACCTCCCCGCAGAACAACGACACTTAAACTGACCATTTTGACAATCTGTAATAATGCATCTATGGTTAAATTGATTTTGTACTGCGTTAATTTCATTCCTGTATTATCCCGGACAAGGTCGAGTATTTCTGCTGGTATGAATATGAATAACTAAAAAAATCAAATTTATTTAACTCTGCAACCAAAATCATGTGCTAGTTTATCCACATCAGAGTTTTTATGTATTATCATAGCGGCTGTTATATTGTAATTTTCAATTCCCAATATAACATTGCTCTTTTGAAAGAGGAAGTGGACCTAAGAAGACGGTCCCTCATGAAGTGAGGCAATTTTTGTAACATTCCCTCGAACGCAGCTGCACCGGACATTCATTTCGAAAAGAGAGGGTGCTTCTCAAGTTCATGTCAGCGTTAGGTGTTACAACAAACGGAAGGGGTTGAACTTCTTGACCCCAGAGTCAATTAATATCACTTGAACCTTGGGAAAATTCTCGTGAGAACTTTCAACGATTTTAAAACTGGAGACTGCATATCTCATATTTCAGGGGGGCCTTGACCAATAATATAGCCTGAAGGGCGTAGCCCTTAATTTACTTAGCCAATTATGGACAGGGGCGCCTTGTTAAGGGGGTAGAGACAGAGAGCAACTTTGGACTTTAAGTTTTTGAAATCGAGGACTTGAATTTTGTGAGTGAAAAGAAGAGGTCGCAAGAGCGACGGATCTCGGAGAGAGCGAGCCCTCGGGACAGAGCCGGAGCGCGCCGTCATAAAGTCCGACATCGGCAGTGATGATCGAGGTAGGACAATTCTACACATATTTTTGCACTTTGATTATTATTATCTCTCTGACCCTCCTAAATAAGGTTAACCTGGGCCATTAAGACGTAGGCTAGTAAGAATAGTGAGTTAATGCACATTAATAGGTTAATAATTGTAATGCTCATATTATGATCATAGAATGAGGAGATTTGATTGTCTTAATGTACTACACTAAGGATGTTGGTATATGAAATTTACCAGATGTTAATAGTTATTAAATAAGGTTTTATCTTAATGAAATAAATTCTTTGTTATTGTTTAAAATTAAGCCTCTTCATTTTAATTACTGGTATTATGTATTTCTTTATTTACTCCACTTTACGAGAGCGGTCTATATAGCGTCAATACATGACGTGTGATGAATCACATATCATTTTGGCGCCCGTGACCAGTCGAATCTGGACTCAAAATTATTGCTCACATATCATTTTGGTGCCGTTTAAACCAGTTTCGAACCTGGACTCAAAATTATTGCACCCTTATCATATTGGTGATCATGACCAATCAAACCTGGATTCAAAATTATTTCACCCTTCTGGCGACTTTGCTGTTTTAGACCTGTTATATGCCAGAATTTAAATTTTAATGAAGAGAATAAAAATATTTGGAATTAATGAAAAATGAAAATATTGAATAAAAATTTTTTTTGTGTAAAATAAGGATTAAATTAAAGAAAGAAATTTAAAATTAAAATAAATATAAGTAAATTTAAGAAAATTTATTTCACAGTATGAGAAGCAAGCAAATAGTGAATCATTATGTGTTCTTAATGAGACATGCCATATTGTATGTGAAAATATAATTATTAGGGAACTTGAAGCTTTTAAGAAACTTTTGAATTATATAAATATTTGTGTAATATTTGAGGAGTTAATTATGAGGAGTGAAGTATTTGCATGCGTAGATAGTGAAATGATTAGAATTATGTTTTTGAATTTATGTGATATTGTATTTAAATATTTTGGGGGAGGATTTTAAAGTGTAACAACAGGGAATAATTTTGATTAAGCTGTAAAAAATGGCCACATACTTAGAACAAGCAAATTTAGCTCCGATAACTGCAAAGGTAAATAATGATAATTTTAGATGGGAAATTGAGACGTTCCGCAGAGAACAACAAGAAATTAGAACACATCTTTTAAATTCTATTACCCAAAAGATAAACACATTTAAAATACAAAGAAAGGTACATATTCCCACAATACAAACAAGAAAAATTGTTACATATCATTATTGCAATAAAGAGGGTCATTGTATGAGAGAATGCCGGGCGTACGCAACAAATAATGGGGGACGGAATCGAAACATAAACAATTCCAGAACATTTTTGAATAAACGAATACAATCTCCTCCCCACTCATTTCAAAACCAACCGTATGTTGATCGCAGAACTTACGCCTCCCAGCCGGACACATACAATTACATTTCAAACCACGCCTTTCCGAGAAAATATCACCAGAGCAGAAATTACTATGCAGAACCTCCTACACAAAACAGAGACCTAGAAAGGGGTACGCAAAGGAATAGAGAAGGAATTAGAAAAAGGAATGTTACACAAATAAATATTGAGAACGAGGGACGTAACGTTGAAAAATATAAAACTCAAATTGATAGTGGAAATATTGGTAATTACAGAACCCAAAATAATGGAGAGAGAGAGGACATTAAGGACAGGAAGGACAAAGTTGAACATATCGCGTCAATTGGAGATGAATTAAACACGGAATTACACAAGGTGGAAAATAAATTTCAAAACACGGAAACAAAAATTCGCTTTGACTCTGGCACATCTTTGTCGGTTTGGCCTATTGATACTTTCAAAAAAATTAAAGAACAAACTCAGAAATTAAATGAAAACAAAATAACGGACGTTTCGGTTGAGGAGAGCGCTGATTTCAAAGACACACAGAAGACAAATACAAATTATGACAATGAAGGTATCCAAATCCCAAATGAAAATGAAACAACGATTGCTTTGTTTAGCGAAAATGCTGATCCCGAAAATTCACAAAACACAAGTACAAACTATGGCAATGAAGACATCAAAATTTCAAATGAAAACAAAGTAATGGATTCTTTGATTAGCAAAAATGCTGATCCCGAAAATTCACGAAACACAGGTACAAGCTATGGCAATGAAGATAGCAAAAATCCAAATGAAAACAAAATAACGGAGGTTTTGATTACAGAAAGGGTTCATTTTGAAAATATTCAAAATACAAAATGCAAGCTTCAGGACATTCGAATTACGAATGAGAATCACATGATACAAGATACACAAAATTCAAATGAAAGTGAAATGATGGATATTATGGACAACGATAATGGAAATACTAACTCTCAAAATTTACAAAATTCAAAGGAGACCACTAAAAATATTCAAAATAAAAATTCTAGTACAAGTAGAGAGAAAAGCCAAAACGATAGTGAAGGGAATTGCGTCCAAAAACCTTCAGAAATAAATGAGAATCATAACAAAAGGTATGCTAGGCAAGAAATAGAGGTTCCACAGAAAATACAAGTTTGTAACAATAGTGTAAGTGAGGAGATCCAAAAGCGGAATGAAAGAAAACTCGGTTCACATTTTTTCATGAAACCAAAAATTTTTAGGAACTTAATATTGTATGACAATCGCTATTTGGAAAATTTCAAGATGAGAAAGAGGTAAAAAATAATAATTTGTCAAAAAAATGAATTCTTTGGAAATTGATCTGGCAATGGATAAATTATAAAAATGAAAAATGGATATGAAGTCAAAATTGTTAATGGAAAGCAACATTCTCTTCCCGCTTTTATTATTTAACGTATTTGCGACAGATAGGTAGCAAAATACACGACATTCACTAAATGTCAGCACAACACAACACCAGCGAACGATCCCCCTCCCCCCTCCTCGAACAGTACAAAATGTCAACAAACACATTTGCGAGCGAAAAGGTTTCTTTCTCCCTTCTCTTAAACAGCAAGCGACACGTACAACGGGATGGAACTGGTTGAGAGCAGATTGCCAATCACGCAAAACACTTCGGTGGCGACAATTTCAGGGAGGCAGAATTTCTCAGTGGCGACTCACGGTCAAAGAGTGGAGATGGGTTCCACTCAAGGTCAATTTTCAGAGGGAAACAGGGGAAATGGGATCTCACAAAGGGGGTGAATTGCAACCTCAGTCTACAAAGAAGCAGCGTACGCACGATATTCACAGACAAACCGGAATTCAAATTTTTGAAAATTTTTGTAACAAAGAAAACACACGGCATTCACAAAATGCAACGCGAAAGATGGAACGCAAATTTTAAATAAACATTGAATTATAAATTAAAGAAATGTAAATAAATATTACATTAATTAAGAAAGTGTAAACAAATTGTGAAAAAAAAAAAATTGAGGAAATTTTAAATAAATCATACATTAATTAGTTGAAAGTTTAAATAAACAAGAAAGTTTAAATAAATATGGAAGTATAAATAACTGAGAATTATGAATAAAAATTGTGATTTAAAAAAATAAATAATTGTTACAAAATAAATAACAAGTATCGTTGGAGGACAAAAGAAATTTTAGGGATGATAGGTTAAAGATGTGGATATATTAAATTCAAATTTGGAAAGAACATAAATAACAGAGAAGACACGTCACATTTTATGAAAAGAAAAAAAAAGCAAAAGGGGGACATCGTTAGAATTCTATAAAAAGTCGTTATAACTCTATAAAAAGAAGGTTTTTTTTTAAGAGAACTTTGATTTCCAGGCAATAAAAATTTCGATGGATAAGATATTTAGGAATATTAAATAAAGGGATATTTTGAATTTCTAAAAAAAAAAAAAAAAACTCTTTTCAAAGAACAGTGAAATTTTAAAACAAAAGTAAACTTTCTCCACGCGCTCTTCATTTAATTAGCGGATTGATCAACCATTGTTGGATGAATACGCGTGAGGAAATAGGAGTTATAGAATTATAGTTTAAAATAATTAGATAATTGGTAAATAAAAAAAAAAAAAAAGAAAAAAAGAAAAACAAATTTTTTTTTTCTAGTTTAAATAAATAAATAATTCATAATTAAAAATAAAAATTGTAATTCAAATAACTAAACAATGGGTAATTAAAAATTAAAATTAGAGTTTAAAATGGATAGAGAATTTTAATTAAAAATCATAATGGCAGTTCAAAGAAAAAAGATAATGGTAATGAAAATTATACACAAATTATAATTTAAAATGAATAGATAATTTTAATAAACATACGCGAATTGTAGATTAAATAAAAAGCATTTGAAAAAAAAAAAAAAGCGTTTCTACATATATTTTGAATGGGTCGCACATATAAAATTTTTGAGAGAGACGAACTTTCGAAGGTAACGCTAGAACGCGGGAATAAACATGATATAATAATAAAATACAATGGTAGAACAAAAGGACACTAACCGCATTTTAATTAATCCGTGGGGTAAATGAATCCTTGCGTAATCCATAGGAGTCGCGAAACACAGACAATCACACACACTGCTACGCGCACATCCCGTCGTCCTAAACACTTTACACAACATGGCGGAAACGTAGACGAGAAAATTTGTATCATTTTGCCAAAACGACATCTTCAAAAATTTGTACAGCTAATTGGCCATGGGAAGTTACACGAAGAAATGCCCGTATTAGCCGCAGGCCAGAAAGGGGACCGCTTTCCAGGGAAAATGACACAATGGCAGAAGGACATGTTGACCTTGTATACCACTACTTGATTTTCTCTGGGGACTAGATTTTTCTGTTTGAACAGGGAATTTAGATGCTAGAATATATGTTACACAAAAGGAGAAATGAATTAATTCAGGAGACTTTGCATTCAATTACAGGGGATATAAGAAAAGAAAATGTACATTTTGGTATTCAAGTATGGGATTTGAATTGAGTTAGGTGGTTTTTGAGAGAAAATTCGTAATTTTGTAGGCATTGAGAGAATTTCAGTGAGTGATAAGATTTACAAAAAATTTAAGTATGGTTTCATTAAGTGGGAAAGTGAATAATGTAAGGAATTCGGGAAATTCCGTATCCAAGTATAAGATTTGGATTAAATCAGGGGATATGTGAAAGAAAATGTATAATTATGGATAGTGTAATATAGAATCGCAGGGGAGTTATAAGATTTTCAGTAGGATAATAATTAAATGATTACATGGGTTTTTTTTTTCTGTCATCTCAGTTTGTAGGAAAATTTTAAAGTATTGTGCGGAAATTTTTGAACCTATATAAATCTTATTTTGATAGTATTTGAGAGGATAGTGTAATTGTTTAAGTATTTTATTATAAATATGTACATGAGTTATATTTATGGCATGTCCGGTTCAGAACACATGATGGATTGGATGTTAGATAAGAAGTGTATATAATGTAAAAAAATATATATATATATATATATATATATATACATAAGGTAGAGAAATGTAAAATAAATAAATAGTAGGAATTTGAAAAATTTAAGTTTGAAGAGAGTAGCAAATTTAAGTAAAAAATGTATATAGTATAGGGAAGGATTTAAAGTAGATAAAGTGTAGAAATTTCAATGGGGCAATTTTTGAGAGTGTTAACAAATTTAAAAGGAGTTTGAAGAAAAAAAAAAGAGAGTTTTTTTTTGTAATGTTTCGTGTGCCGGGTGACAAATTAAAATTATAGAAATTGAATTTATAAAAAAATGATACTTAAGGGAGTTTTAAGAGAAGAGAGTATTTTAATAAGCTTGAGTGTAATGTATATGTATTGATTGTCCTAAACAAAACATGAGACAGCGTACAGATCCGGTTGCCTAACGATTCTCAAATGGTCAGCAATTCCTGTTGATCAGCGATTCCGAGTGCTCAACGATTCCTGGTGCACAAAGATTATCATTTGGTCAGCGACTCCAGCAGTTCAGCGCCTTACAGTTCAGCGAATTCCAGTTAGACAGCGGTCCAATCCTTCAGCGAGTTCCAGCAGTTCATCGCCTTACAGTTCAGCGAATTCCAGTTAGACAGCGGTCCAATCCTTCAGCGAGTTCCAGCAGTTCAGCGCCTTACAGTTCAGCGAATTCCAGTTAGACAGCGGTCCAATCCTTCAGCGAGTTCCAGCAGTTCATCGCCTTACAGTTCAGCGAATTCCAGTTAGACAGCGATCCAGTTCTGCAACGAGTTCCAGCAGTGGAGCGATTTACATTTCAGCGGTTTCCAAGTGTGCAGTGATATCAGTGTTTTTTTTTTCCAAAGGAAAGATATTTTACACTTTCCACCATAACTACAAGGGGACAAAGTGATATTATTAGGGACCATATGCGTAAGTCCCTGATCCCAACAAATATCCAATTGACGGTCAAAGTGACTTTGGTTATCATATGTGAACAATTTTACAGATATACACCTTGAACTTGTGTGGAACTATATTGTTTAAAAAAAAAAAAAAAAAAAAAAAAAAAAAGACATATCACCAGTGGACGAACTTGTGCTTACATGAATAGACTTTTAATCGACATTAAGTACAACTGAACGACACAGATATCGTCATTTGCAGACACATTGAGAATTGTATTTTTGTATAGTATTTTCGTGTTCTTTTGATGGCATATAAGAGTATATATATGATAATATGATTTGTGTATATGTGTATATAGTGCATTTTTACAGTAGATACAGATGAGAGCAAGACGAGTTGTTGGACTACACAGTGGACACGCCTGCAGCAACTATGAGCTGGCACTTTGTAATTGGCTTTTTTCCCACCAAATTTTGGGGGGGGAAGAAGGGTAATTGTTATATTGTAATTTTCAATTCCCAATATAACATTGCTCTTTTGAAAGAGGAAGTGGACCTAAGAAGACGGTCCCTCATGAAGTGAGGCAATTTTTGTAACATTCCCTCGAACGCAGCTGCACCGGACATTCATTTCGAAAAGAGAGGGTGCTTCTCAAGTTCATGTCAGCGTTAGGTGTTACAACAAACGGAAGGGGTTGAACTTCTTGACCCCAGAGTCAATTAATATCACTTGAACCTTGGGAAAATTCTCGTGAGAACTTTCAACGATTTTAAAACTGGAGACTGCATATCTCATATTTCAGGGGGGCCTTGACCAATAATATAGCCTGAAGGGCGTAGCCCTTAATTTACTTAGCCAATTATGGACAGGGGCGCCTTGTTAAGGGGGTAGAGACAGAGAGCAACTTTGGACTTTAAGTTTTTGAAATCGAGGACTTGAATTTTGTGAGTGAAAAGAAGAGGTCGCAAGAGCGACGGATCTCGGAGAGAGCGAGCCCTCGGGACAGAGCCGGAGCGCGCCGTCATAAAGTCCGACATCGGCAGTGATGATCGAGGTAGGACAATTCTACACATATTTTTGCACTTTGATTATTATTATCTCTCTGACCCTCCTAAATAAGGTTAACCTGGGCCATTAAGACGTAGGCTAGTAAGAATAGTGAGTTAATGCACATTAATAGGTTAATAATTGTAATGCTCATATTATGATCATAGAATGAGGAGATTTGATTGTCTTAATGTACTACACTAAGGATGTTGGTATATGAAATTTACCAGATGTTAATAGTTATTAAATAAGGTTTTATCTTAATGAAATAAATTCTTTGTTATTGTTTAAAATTAAGCCTCTTCATTTTAATTACTGGTATTATGTATTTCTTTATTTACTCCACTTTACGAGAGCGGTCTATATAGCGTCAATACATGACGTGTGATGAATCACATATCAGCGGCTTCATCCAATTATCGATCAAAACTTCAGATATACGCATATCTCTAATTTACAGTATCTTCATGTTACAAATTCTGTCAGAAATAAATAATTGACTACCAGAAAAAATATATAAATTCGCATGGTTAAAAACCGTTTAAAGAGATCGTTAAATTTGCTGACGACAGCACTATTTTAAGTTGCCCACCCGCATCGCGGGGGTGTTTAAGCACGGAGAAATAAACACATTTCCTTCAAACAGGTGAGTTTTGGCGACAACTTATCACACCTAAGTAGACGTCTGTGTTTGTAAAGTGTGAAATAATTTGTTAAACGTAAGCGAAAAGTTGGAATAAACATTCAAAACACTTGAGCGCGCTTGTAAAGTTTTTAAAGTGGATTGATGGGAATGACACAACATTTGAAGCTGTTTTTGCTTTTCTTACAATATATACTGTATATCCATACTCACAGAATCCGTTTGTAGGTGGCTTTCTTCAATGTTAGAATCGCGTTCTCGTTGCGGATACCAACATCTATGGACCGGTTTTGCTCTTAGTATATGCTCGTTAACAATAAATAGCCAATGCTTATAATGGCGGTAAGAAAACGTATACCTCAATTTTGCTTATCTCCATGGAAACCAAAGAATTCAGACCTACCACGCAAAAATGTTAGAAAAAAAATATTTTCTAGTCTGAAAGTGGTTTCATTGAACTTCTATATACAAAACTTAAACCTAATATATTAATTCATACTTATATTTCTATTTAATTGTTTTAGTTTGCTCATCAGAAGGTGATTTTTTTTTTTATCTCATATTCATGGCAATATCGTGGACTTCGAGGGCAAATACATAAGACATCTGGCAGCAAATTTCACATAGAATTATTTAGCATATTTTAAATTAGTAAGAATAGACACATTGTAGTAAGACACATACACACACGTACCACCAAAATAAAATTAATACAGGTTTTAGCATGTTCAAACTATGTAAATTCTTTGAAAGATGGAATTCAGAGTTTTCGAATGAGTCGCAATATACATATATTGTGAAGAATTAAAAATGTCATATGTATTATATAGAGTTCAAAAATATGGTGAATAACTACCTCAGTATTTAAGTAATTTTACATAAATATTAAATGAACTTGTATTAAAGATTTATTTTCATGGTAGAAAACTGAATTCATATATTCTGAAGGTTGTCGTCACTAATCACAACACAATAACTAAATATTAAAATTATCATATTTAATAACTACCAGAGAAATTATGATATTTATATATTTAATAATTAAAAACGACATTTATCTCTTTCATATTTAATAACTAAAAAGACAATTACCACTTTCATATTTAAAAATGAGCAAAAACCGCTGACATAGTTACACTAGCTTACGCTCAGTTATGCATCACGTTGAGGGTATTATTGTTCATGTTCTATAATATTTTAGAATTCGCTTTTCACGGCTTCATGTAAGTTTTTCTTTTTTAATATTAATAAAAAATATACATCGAGATTTATTATAATCTGATTAAGTAAAAAAAATTATACATAAATCAGAATTTAATTATGCAGTATGAGTTCAAAAATTAGAACCCATACAAAATTTTGAGCTCTATCATGATACTAGAAAATATCCAAGTAAAATAAAGTCATAAATTTCACTTATGATTATTATCTGCTGAAAAACAAGGTCCACATTTTCCCCTTCCAGATTATCACTCTTTGCGATCATCAACATTCCATGTAATATTTTGCCTTCAAACGATCATCTTAATCAATACCAACCAAGATCTTGTAAAAGTATGTCGACCTGTAAAATTTGGTGTCGATTGGACTGTGCGTTCAAAAGTTAAAGCCTGTATAAACAAGACAAGGAATTTAGCTCAAGAGAGATATCATTATGAACTCGAGCTTCGCGCATTCTCAATGGCCAGTGGTCATAAAATATGACACCTACACATTTAATCAAAGTTGCTGATGACCAGTTTTAATTAATAAAAGGATATCAAGTTGAGTATTCATTATTTTTGAGAGGCAAAATGGTATAAGTTTTTTTGAAAATTCCTTTTGTTCAAATTCCTTTAATTCAAATTTTCGAAATTTTTTAATTTTTCGTTGATTTGGAAGCCGAGACAGATCAAATGAGACTAAAACCAAGGTCGAGTAAAAGGACCTAATCATTTTGAAAGGTGGTTTTGAATTTTCTAATTGTTCCTCTGCATCGTCACCCCCAATTCGAATTTTCAAATTATTAAATTATTTCGTTGGCCTGGAAGCTGAGATGTATCAAATGAAACCAAAACTCAGATTCCAGCTAAAGTGAAAGTGTTCGATAACTAAGCAAAATATTTTGAAGTTTCTTATTATTACTTTGCGCCGTCACTTCTAAATATAATTTTTGAAATTTTATATATTTCCCTTGGTCCAAGCCAAGACTGACCGAGTAACACCAAAATTAAACTTCTAGCTATTGTAGAAGTGCTCAATAATTTTAATGTATAACCCTCCCCTTGAATCTATTTTCTCACAATCACCCTTAATTCAAATTTTCGAAATTTTAGATATTTCCCTTAAATTGTTTCGATTATGATTTCACACCGTCACTCTTAACTAAAATTTTTTAAATTTTGTATTTTATCTTTGGTCTTAAAGCTAAGTAGGATCGAATTATTCTAAAACCAGGATTCTAGCTATAGTGGAAATACTCGAAAATTTTGATACATGACACCCTCACTCACTTAATCACTCAGTTCGGTGCATATTATAAAAATTCAATGCAGTATTATAACTAATATTTTTTAATCAATTAGTGGTATTTAAGTGATTTTGAATCATTTAAAATATGTTTTAAATCCAATACAGTTTTTCGCGTAAATCAATATTATTTTTTATGCTGATCAGAAAAAGTAAATTTAAGTTACTTGATTTTCTAATTGGGACTCAAATATCAAATTCGCATTTAAATCTCTTATACCATATAGAAAATAATTTAAATAAATTACTGTAGATTGTTATTAATTTCTTTTGTGAAATAATTATTCATATGATTTGTATTATGCTGCTTTTAACTTGTTTAAAAAACCCAAAAGAAAACAGCATGTATTTTTAGAATCGAATTAACTGTGATTGTGAATTATTATTATTATTATTGCATATAATTGTGAATTATTATTATCATTATTATTGTATGTTATATTATTATTATTATTATTAATTTTATTGCTATCCTATTACTATTAATTATCTTTTAATATATTATGCTAATTCATTTTCATTTGTTATCACTTAGTTTCTAGTTTGCTGTATTATATTATTGTATTATATTATTTATATATTATTTCATAGTTATATTATTCTCGTAATTTTAAAATTATAATAATTTATACTGTATAATGCAATAATAAAAAGTATTGTAAATTGATTGGAAGGAATTTTTACAAGAATTATATTTAGTTCCATTTTATAAAAATTAATTAAATTACTTTTATCACAAATAAAATATTAAACACCATTCATTTAATAAATGCATAAATTTTAAAAGTCAAAAATCTTTAAATATATTTTTGACACACCCCACATTTACCTCCCTTTAATTATCTCCCCTTAATTATCTAATTGTAGAAGTTAGAACGTAAACGTAAAGAAAAATTTTATTTTTGAATAACTTAAATTTTATATATTCTAATTTAAGGTCTTGCTTAAATTAAATTCAAATTTCAGATCTTTACACATTTCTTATTAAGCATACCTAAATGTAAAATTTTAAACCGAAACAAAAATATCATATGCGTCTGAGTAATTTTCATAAATTCTAATTTAAGATTTGAATAAAATACATATTCTATGTGAGATTTTTTTTTTTTGGTTTTCTTATTCCAGACTCACGACAGTGTATATTTTTCTTTACTTATTTATTTTTGCTTATATCCAGTGAAACTTTCTGAAATTTAAAATTTCCCAATAAATTCTAAAGTACGTACGTCAGTTTATTAGTGTTACAGAAACACATTAAAACGACATTAAAATCCTCAAAATAAATAAACATTCTTAATTTTATAAGTGATTATCGATAATATCAAATTTAGCATAAACTATATTTCATATTGATTACTTATTTCTTAATTCTACTTAACTTCTTTATTAAATCAATAATTCTAAATGATAAAACAAGAAAGATCAATCATGCATAAGCATTGATTATGAAACACTTTACAACTGAAATGCAATTTCATTTAAAAATTTCTAAAATGTGATACATTCAGTGGTGATATCTTTTACATTATCACAGTACTACAGTAATTTATTATACATAAATATTTAAAACTGTATCGAAATATAAATCATCTGATTCTCAATGCAAAATCAATGAATATTTCATTCATATAACTTGTATTCCAGATTCCAGAGCTAAATAATTTTGTGTGAAAAAAATTCAGCAATTCTTATGTAACTCACCTTACAATCGCTTGAGATATTTGCATTCTGCAAGTTAAAATTAGGCTTCGTTGAAGAAATAATAAAAGTTTAGGGATCATTTAAAATCACAACTATTGTAATTGCGTAGGCACGGAATTTAGATACACAGATAATAAACAGATACACAGATAATATATGTGTGTGTGTGTGTGTATTCAAAGTATTGAAATCGTGCCGAAGATCGGAACTCGAATTTTCGAAGGATCTACACGTTTTCGGACTTCTAGAACACGAAAAAACTATTTTTAGGAAGAGGTCTGTGTGTGTAAGGGTGTATCTGTGTATGTTTCTGTGTGTCTGTGAGGATATTACATCCACTCTAATTGAAAAACTAATGGACCGAATTTCATAAAATATGGTAGGTATGTTTTTTGAGGGAAACCCTGATGTTCATTAGATTATAATACGATTCGTAATAAAAGAATCTGCCTTCTTTGCGAAATGGTCGGCAGAAATTGCCTTTATCCACTCTAGCTAAAAACTAATGGAACAAATTTAACAAAATTTGGCGTATAATATTTCAATAACCTACAAGTGATTTCTATACCAAATTTAACAAAATTTGGTATATAAATCATTTGTAGTTTATTCTAGTGCGATTCGGGAAAAAGGAACGGGTTATTTTTGCGAAATGACCCGCAAAAATCGTTAAATATAAAAATAAAAAACTACGTGTGCTCAATTATATCAATTAAATTCCTATTTCACACGAGATTTTTGACAACAAAAAAAATAAGACTAACCCCATTGCTCTAGGACTAGCCGTTCTTGAGGTATTCTAGTTTTTTCGCGTTTTCGCTACGCCACCTTTGACAATAAATCCAGCTATCAAATGAGAACCAAATTTAAGTTTAACGTGCAAATTCAATGTCATTTAAAATACCTATGGCTGTTATTTTGTGCAGATAAACTCAAATTATTATTGAAGAAATAAGGAGAACGTGAATATGAGTCTGCAGGCAAAGACATGTGCTGCCCACATCAGAATTTTTAACAATATTACAACAATTATTTATAGAAGTGAACGGGGATTATTTGCAGGCCATTTCGAAAAAAATGTAGGATCTATATTTAAAGATCCACCAAATTTTTGTAGAATAAAATGTTCAACAAATTTAAGCTGTGCACCAAATTTTAACTCTCTAAGACGTAGGAAAGTGCATTAAAAATGCCATCAAATAAGTATATCATAAAGAAATCATGAAATCAGTATATCATATAAAATTAAGAAAAAAGTTGAAAAATTGTTATCTACCAAATTTATTTTGAAATGTGAAGCCTCTCTCATATACAAAATAATTAAGCTCTTGGAAAGATATTTATTATACAATATATCTCTTTTTTCTTTCTGGAGGATATCCCCAAAGTCAGAATTTAATTGAATTTGTTTTTCTCCCAATATTAAATAATTTTTAATTGAAAAACTATGTAACATATTTTACTCAAAATTTTTTTATATATTTTATGGGATAAAATGAATATTTCCTAAAAATTTCGAAGCAATTTGTGAATTTTAAATTTGCTTAAAAAATGTTTGAAAAATTGGGTCCCATAGGGTTCAATGCATTTCATTTTTTCAACCCGGGTTCAATAAAAAACTAATTGGGTGATATTATTTATTTATATTCCCATAGGTCCCACGGGACCGTCTGAAAAACATACTAAAATTTCATTTTGATAAAATCATTTTTACGGCAGTTACCGTGCTGGCGGACAGACAGACAGACAGAATGAAACAAAGTCATAAACACTTTTCAACTATATTGTAAAGTGTTAATAAAACTTTTAATAGATAGTTCAATTTATTTAAAATAAATACAAAAGTAATTTTAAAATTTTTATTCAAAATTTATACTTTTTACACATTTAATCACACATTTAATTTTTATCACACATTTAAAAAAGTTCATTACCAAGTTTAAGTTATGAATCTATTTTCACAATAATTATTCCAATAGTTTAATGAAATTGATATAAAAATTTGACCGTATAACTTTGCACGAGATTTTAAATTAATTAAATTTCAATAAATATTTATGTCGTTCAGCGTTAAAAACTTATAACTGCAAGATACATTCATGTCTTTACTATTCTATATATTTTTTATTGCTTTATTTTATTTGTGTTTTATATTATTATTATCACTTTACAACAAAGTTGAAAAATGTTTATGACTTTGTTAACACTTTACAACAAAGTTGAAAAGTGTTTATGACTTTGTTCATTTTGTCTGTCTGTCTGTTTGTCTGTCTGTCTGTCCGTTAGCACGATAACTGCCGTAAAAAGGACTTTATCAAAATGAAATTTTTGTATGTTGTTCAGACGTTCTGTGGGACTTATGGGAATATAAATAAATAATATCACCTAATTAGTTTTGGATTGAACCCGGGTTGAAAAAATGAAATACAAATCAACCCTATGGGACCTAATTTTTCAAACATTTTTTAAACAAATTTAAAATTCACAAATTGCTTCGAAAATTTTAGAAAATATTCAAATTATGCCATAAAATATATAAAAAAAATTTCAGCAAAATATATTCAGTAGTTTTTTCAATATAAATTAAAATAATATTTACACCTTTTATATGAAGCGATCACGTGACCATGATATGAAAAGATCACATGACCCACTTCAAAATGAAATATGTCATCCATCTTGTCTCAAAATCGTGATTTTTAAAGTTCTTTTTAATTCATATTGAGTGTTGTATCCGTCACTTATAGAAAATGTAAACAACAAAATATGTAGAATGAGTTGTATAAGAATTGCTGCATTTCTTTAACGTAAAATTATTTAGCTCATGGAGTCTGTAATATAGCTGATATGAATGAAATATTCATTGATTTTACAGAGAAAAGGACGATTTTTTCGTTGAAGTTATAAGCATAGAGTTTAATTACTTGTACCTCCATGGTCTTAAGTTTTTAAATAAAATAAATTATTATAGTATTGTGATGAATGACATGAATGAAAAAATGTTTATGAATGAAATGCTGTTTTTATAGTGAGAGGCAGGCGTGTTATCTTTTGATGACGTCATTTGAATAAATTTCAGTTGTTTTCGATGAAGTTTTCAAATATAATAAATTAATGTAGTATTGTGATAATTTTTAAAATATTACCGAGGAATGTATCGCATTTTAGAGATGTATAAATGAAATTCGATTGAAGTTGGAAAGTGTTTCATAATCAATGATTTATGCATGATTGATCTTTCTTGTTTTATTACTTTACGTTTATTATTTCATTTATTTAAATTAAGTTGGACCGTGTTGCATTTATATGGACTTTTCATGCGTAAAATATTATTGCACTATGTATTTCTATATTTACATGCTGCTTTCAAAATCAATTTATTATATTGAATCTTAATAAAAATTTAATTTCTATGAATTTATTTTTTAAATAATTAGGAATTTCTTTTTCAATTTTATTATCGTTAATAAAAAAAAAACAATTTTTTTTTATCATTTTTATTATAGAATCTAATTTACTGGATATTAAGTGTACATTGGCTTTTATAACTAATTAATATAATTTGTTTCAAAAATTTAAATACTTTAAAATTATACAAAATATAAACTAAAATATGATTTACAGAATTTTTAATTTTGTCGATTTACTTTAGTAAAACTTCAAATTAGGTTTAATTTTCACAAAATCTTTATTTTATCGCAGTATTTAGTAATGCATATATTGTTCTATATATATCAATTACGATACTTCCAGTATATTGAACAATTTATCTAATTAATTTATCTTTAATTTTAATTCAAATCCTAAAGTATCACCAGGAAATTTTCTACAGCTTATACAACTTGAAATTTAAAAAATGCTTGAATTATATAAAATACATTTAACATTACTACTGTTAAAAAATAAACATAAAAATGGCAAATTGTATTTAAAAAATTCCAAACAGACGATCTGTAATGGGATTTTATTTCTTTAAATTAATTATATATATTATAGAATTTAATTTACTGCATATTAAATGTAAATTGGCTTTTATACCTAATTAGTATAATTTATTTCAAAAATTGTAAACAGTTCGAAATTATACAACATATAAACAAAAATATGGTTTACATAATTTTTATTTCGTTGATTTACTTTAGTAAAACTTAATTAGTTTTAATTTTCACAAAATCTTAATTTTATCGTAGTATTTAGCGATACATATATTTTGTTCTATTTTTATCAATGTGCAATTCTTCCAGTATATTTATTGAACAATTTGTCTAATTTAGTTTTAATTCAAATCACCAGGTAAAGTTTCTACAGATTATACAACTTGAAATTCACGAAAAAGAAAATTACTTTAGCTATATAAATGTTCAAATTAAATATAAAATACATTTGACTTTTAAAAAACAAGCATAAAAATGGTAAATGTATTTAAAAAATTACAAGCAGACGATCTGTATTGATTTTTTTTTTCTGTCAACAAAATAGTCTCTAGCTACCATTTTCCCCACTACAATTTACTAATTTTTTTTCTAGTTAATACACTACATAGAATATTTAGTTTAGTAAAACTTCACATTAAAAAAAAGCCATCCACGTAAAACATAAATCAAGAAACAGAATATAAAGAACCAATTTCTGGTTAGAGTAAAAACACCGAACTTGATACTCATATCGAATTCCATGCCAGTTTTCTGTAATGTTCTTTTTACTGTCACAATACTACACCAGCGACAGAACTCGTTTTACAGTCATACTTACGCATTGAAATTCCCTCCTATCATTATTCTAATATTCTCACAGAATTTCATATAAAATATCGGCTTGTCTTTTACTCCACATTTACATCTGGTAATAAAAAAGCCTAATATACATGATTAAGTTAAATTGATTGACACCTTTTAAATTTGCTCGGTATTTGTAAAATGGGTGTTTCAATCTTTAAAAAGTTATATCGTCATTTCATGTTTATAATTCTTAATAAAATTCCAACATGTATCTAATTTATATAAATAAATTTATATAAATCAAAACTTGTTGAATTACATTTAATTAATTTTATGTCTCATCCACTTTACACTATTATTTTTATAAATAAACCTTGGAATTTTTGTTTCTTCTGAAAATGTTTTTTCTATACTTACTGAGTTAAGTGCATTTTTGTCAAAAATGAATGCATATTCCACAGTATTTAAGATATTTTTATTTGACATTTTTTATATATTTATTTTATTAAGAAAGTTAGCGATAAAATTTTGGTAGATACTGGAATGTATTTTATATTTTTGTACAGATCTTCAGTTTAAAAGTACATTCGAAATCAAGTTCCCCCCCCCCCCTCATAAATTTTCTTATCTAATTTATTTAATTTAAATATTTGTTCAACAGATAACTCAGTCTTTTTAGAAGTGTCTTGATAAAAAAATAATACAAACAGTATGGCAAAACCATATAAGAAATTTTTATATATTTTTTAAATTTTATACGAAAGAAAACGGATTAAGTCATTCCGCCCTTTTTTAATGAATAATTCTGAATTTTTAGTATTTTAAGATGTTGAATAATTTTTTAGCGAGAAGTGGCATTATAATTTTATACTTTGTATTTTAAAAATTCAAAATTAAAATAATTTTAAAAGATAATAATTCTCTATTAAATATTTTTGATTCCAGAATCTCATTTAAAAAGTCGCAATTTTGCTTGGAATTTTTCTCAGAAATTAAAACGGAGACAAAGTATTTATTATAATTCACAATACTTATATATTTTTATAAATTTTCAAACTTTTTTATAATGAATTTCTGCTACTCCATGTTAAATGGAGAAGTAATTCCCACTGTACATAGGTCTTTTATCATCCGATATTATTCATATATATTGGCAAGGCGTAAATTAAAACGCTGAAATATATATATAACCATATAGCATAAGACATCCAAAAGAGATCCGACAGATGTCATTTCGACATTGAATGGATGTCCATTGGAGGTTTCTTAGGTGTCATGTACCATATGGTTAGATATGTTGTGTCATTGAAATTCCAATTGGTATATTCCAAGTTATTGGGTTATTAATATCCATGTCAATTCAACCTATGATTTTGACAGATGACCTTGAAATCCTGGAGCAAATGCCTGGCATGTCAATCAAACAGTTTTAGATTTTGCCTCATATAGGCAATTTCTTGTGTGCAAAGATTGGCAAAAACCCATAACTTTCGGTTACTCCATATTACATGATTGATCGGTACATCAAGGATTTAATCCAGTTCATATGGTATTTGTATTTTGCATATCACTTTCCATATTAGTAGTTTTACGGCAAAAAAAAACAGCAAAAACATGGCGTACCTCAAGCCTGGTAAAAGCACCGATATCCGTTCCATACTCCATGGTGACGTCGGTGGTGCCGGTGGCAGCACCACCACTGGACTTGTACGTGTACTTGGTGGTCTTGACGGTCGTGGAAGACATTTTATTTATACTTTACTTTTCCCGCAGACAGCTGAAAATCAGACAACGGAAACTGCCGAAGACCTGGCTAAGTGGGCCCACTTGCGAGCTGCTGCAGTTACCCCTCTGAAGTCTTGTGCAAAGTTCTCTCTTCTTCTGTTGGCAAAGCAAAGAATCGCGTTGCACTGACAGCGACAGGAGCTTGGAAAAATTTTTTGGAGAAGACGCGTTTCCCAAACGGGATGGATCCAAGGTGGGGTGGGAGGAAGCGGGACAAAAAGAATCATGGGATAGGAAGGAGGGGCCGAGTCCTAATCGAGAGGCTGAAGATCGTGGGGTTATTTTTAGGTTGGGTTTCTGAATCAGAGGAATGTGTTGGGCGGTATAGTTAAAATTTGATCAGGACTTTATACCGAGGGTGTTAGAAGGGTTTATAAGTTATTACGAAGTTTATAAGGAAAATAACAAAATAAGAGAAAAAAGTAAAGGTATTTATAAAATTTCGAAAAGTGCATTGAGAAAAATTATACATGTAGCATCTTCCCGGCCACACGTTTAACTGCCGTAAACCCCTGGGTTGGCTGTGTGGTCTGGGCCTTCCACATGTAGCATCTTAACAATACACAGAAACCAAAACACAGATTGAATAAAATATTGAATACATATTTTAAATGTTTTAAAAAATAAATAATTTGTTTACGCTATACATTCCTAATAATTTACCAATTCTCTACAGAAATACTTTCACTATGGAACAAAAAATAGTAATCATTTTTAGAGCTTGCTTATATCCGTCGAAATCTCGAATTCAAAAATTTTCGAAGAAACACTACTTTCTTTAAACAATAGTACGAAAAGGCATACATTGTAAACGAAGCTGCTTTACGTGATAATTCAAACGCAACTTAATTTAAAGCGTTGAAGTAATTGGTGTAATTTATTGTGGAGGGGAGATTTTTATTATTCGATCTTTCATTGAACAGTTGCCACTCATATATACGTGTCTCTAAAATACTTTGCAATTCAAGTTAATGATTTTTTTACGTGAATAACTTCTATGATATCTGTGTATCCGGCTGAAATTGGGTTGCTATGAAAAATGTGTTAGCACTTTGGACGTTTATATCATTGAAACTCATATTAAAAAATATGAGCTATTTATACTTTTTTTGCAGAAGCAGGGTACCATTTATAAATGCACTGCATTAAATTCAATATTTGAATATTTTAAACATTTTTTTTTGTTTAAAAAGCAAGATGTTTTTAATTTTCGCTTCACTTTGCTTACTTTTACTATCAATATCTTCTAAACTATTAAAAATAGATATAAATAGTAAGTAACAAAAATATTCAGTGGGAAATCCCGTTTATAGACGAATAATTTGTGTTTACAAAGACCTTATAATTTTCGAACAATTTTAATGAATATTAAATCAGTATTTTGTAATCAATATTAAAGTATGTATGCTTTTCAAGCTACTTTTTTTTTTCACTCCGCGAAGGTGGGAATAGGTGATTAGAATATCCGTAATATGTGGTTAGAATCTAGCACTTGGCATTTGGCTGAATACATTTGGCTGATTTGTATTAAGGCATTTTATTTTAATACCATTTGCATACTTAGTTCAAACTACATTTTCTCGCATAGACTATACTCCCGGCAAGGCTAACTTGGATACACAGTAGACGCTATGATCGGCTAATTATTCGGTTTAGAGTTTTTTAACATTTGTACATTTACTAAATGGTTCCATAACGGCAGCATTCGTTTCGAAGAATAATTTAGAATACTTTTTACTTTTCTGTAAAGTATTGTAACAGGGTCGAAAATTCGAATTCGAGTTTTCGACGTAAAAACACGTTTTAAACACGTTTGAACTCAAATCGAACGCCTATGAGATGATGATGATGATGATGATGGTGTGTGTGTGTGTGTGTGTGTGTGTGTGTGTGTGTGTGTGTGTGTGTGTGTGTGTCTGTGTGTGTGTGTGTGTGTGTGTGTGTGTGTGCGTGCGTATTTGTGTGTGTGGATGTGACATCCCATGAACGAATAGAGCGTTTCGAACGTAATTTAGCTCGATTATTACAATTCGTGAATACTGGAACCCTATTTATTTTAAATGCAATCGAACGTTTGTTTGTTGGACCCTCAAACTTTCAAATGAATGTTTGAAAAAATCATAAAATATCAGGACATTCAATAATGTTAAATAAATAATCACTTTCTACGTAGTTTTTTATTCTAAAAAACGAGTGACATAAACTTAAATACGATAGCTTGAACTGTTCTCGAGATATTGCACGTTTTCCAAATAATGTATCTAAAAGAATTACATAAAAATGAACAGTAGTAAGTATCATCAAATATGTAACACTTATCTATAAATTTCCTGGTCTTGACGACTCATTTGGTGAGATATCGTGAACTTGGCGAGTTTTTAATGTGGCGCCAAATTGACGCTAAAACTACGAAAATAACGACACATTGATGAGTAATAATTAAAATATTTTAATATAATGAAGTATATTGCTCAGCAAATGTTAGCAATATCTTCAGTTGTCAATTTAAATTCGCGCGAAATATACGTTAATTCGGTACTTCAAAATAATTTTACATGTTGCCATCCAAAACAGTGCCAAATGTCAGTGCACGTTAAAAACAACGTGACGTGGATCTTGTCCATCATTTCTTCGTATTGAAAGAAGTAAAGTACTTGCATTCTGCAGGGAAATAAATAATAATTTTGAATAGATAAAATTGAATGTAAATCATTTCAAAATATGGAAATGCATATTTATACGTAAAATAAGTTGCAAACATTGTGCTTTAAACCGCATTTTGAATAGAGTTATGCTTGCAAATTATTTCGCGTATTTAACAAATATTATATTTAAAAAATGATAAGTATCGGAAAGTTACAAATATATTTTAGTATGGTTACACTAACACTAACACTAACACACTCCCTCCCAAGGGAGAGATGTAAGCATGAGGCTTGGCACTAAGCCTTTTGCCTCGAGGGAACAAAAGTAAAAGATTTACAGAAACAACACTAGTATGGTTACTATTATTTACCTTTAGTTATCGTTACAGTTACGATTACAGATTTTCTGAAATTTAATTGATATCGATGTCCGTTGCATAGAAAGTAACCATGCTACGGTGCCGTAACATAACGGAACTCTGAATGAAAACTAAATTTTCATAACAAAATCATGTTCCGCACATCTGCAGTTTCAGAATGTTTAATCGTGCAATCCGAAACCTTGTGATTCCGGAGCAACTCATGCTATAAGCCTCTAGCTGCCAAATAGAAGGTTTTCCTCCTGTAGTCGAAGCCCGCTTTTTCACTTATGCCTATAATGTAGCGAAACACAAATCATAGGTAAAAACAGTGTCACCAAAAAAAAATTAGAGGGTGGGTGCACCCACCCTCTAATCTTCCAAAGGACCTGCATATCTTCCCAAAGGACATGCATCTTACTACTGCGATCCCAAAACGGACTGGACCGGTAAGGTTAATACTAAGGTTCATAGGATTCATAATAAAAGTTAAAACATTATATACTACAAAAGACAACGACATATTAAATTTGTACATTTTAGCTTCTCCGGATCTCGAGTTATTCCCAAGAAACGTGTACATTCTTAAGGCGGTCCCAAGACGGGGTGGCCCGGTAAAGTTCAAATCCCATAAAATAAAAATATGCCATAAAAGACGACATGGCAAACTTAAAGTCACAGTGAATAGTAGGGCCGCGATAGTCCAGTGATTAGAGTGCGGGGATTGCACTCGGATGACCCGAGTTCGATTCCCGCCATTCCGATTTGAAATTAGACGGTGGGTGCACCCACTCTCTAATTTTTTTTCTAGTGTCACAGATATTTTCTATGATTTATATTTCGCTATATTATAGGCATAAGTGAAAAAGCGGGTGTCGACTACATGAAGAAAACCTTCCATTTGGCAGGTAGAGGTCTACAGGGTGAGTTGCTCCGAAATCACGAATTACAAGGTTTCGGATTGCACGATTAGACATTATAAAACTGCCAGATGTGCGGATTTGTTTCCTATTTCCCCATACATCATTTCGCCGAACTTCAAAGGGTTCCTGTAAGGATGTTATGAGCTTCCCTCCCCCCCCCCCCCTTGGCAATGCTTGTAAATATCCTAGTAGAATATTAGGAACCTTACTAGGATATCTACTGCAATGCAACTGGGTAGAGCTATGTACCTCTACAGTCTATAGTTTAATATTTAAAGGATGTCGGAGAAAGATTAGCATGCGCAGCTTGCCTTATGAGAGGATCGAACTCTGCTCTTTTTCTCCTTACTGATTATCGAAGTAACGTTGACCATAAAATCTGGGAGCGGGTCCCTGTCTTGTAATTTGCCATGTTGTTTTGGGGGTTTTAAGACAAGGGATGTTATAGCTTTTATGATAGGACTTGATGCCGGATTAAAGCTTATGTGGGTTCTAATGTGCTGACGAATCGGCCTTTGTCTGGTAGCAGGTGCTTGTAATTGATCCTAAATCCAGTTTTCCATTTTATACTAAGCCTTACAAACCCTGTAGATTCCCCCGTTAATCCCTATTAATAAAGCGCGTCTACATCTAGCCCAGCCTTTACTTGATATCACAGATGCTACTTATACAAATATGGATTGAAACTAAGCTAAACGTTTGCAGCAAAATTGTGAAGTAGATTGCATTTAAATACACTGTTCAAGTTCGTTCTAAACCGAACTGCTCTTATTCCCTAACATTCTAAAGCAGATTTCATTTAAAACCCACAATTCAAATTTACTCTATAATCCGAAGTGTCCTTATTCCCTAACATGAAGTTCCACAATTTATAATTTTTTATTCAACGCTAGGATATCAATGGTGTCGAACGCGAGCTGAAACCTAAATTTTCTCACAAACATATTTTATTTACTACTACACCTCTCGTTACAAGTAACTTCAAGTGTGGTAACTCAAGTTACTTGTAACTTCATTATAGTGAAAACAGTTACAGTGACAGTAGCCCGTTACTTCGTCTGGGTAAAAGTGACTTATAAATTTCTTATAAGTCACTTTTACCAGTTACTACCCACTCTGATTCCATTTCAGATCGGTCAATAAACTCGGATGTCATCTTATTTGCCTTATTAACTCGGTTTATTTATGATTTTCATAATTTTCATGTTATCAGACGTTATGATCCATAACAAGGTTGGTAAAACTTGTTGCAGTCTCACTAAGGCAATTTGCACTACACTCGTTGTTTACTTTTTAAATAAAAACAAATCAGATCCTGCCTTTTTAGTTCTGCTGACGAAAGGAATTTAAACTTTTGCTCAGTATCGGGTTCAATTTTAAAATTATACTCATGTAAGAAACTGAAAGATACAAGCCATAGGGTTTTACAGCACATTGTACGAGATGACCTAATCTAACACACACTAATTTTGACATATGAGATTAAGTAACCTTAATATCTAAACTCTTATTTGTGCAGATTATTGAAATCAATGTTTAGATAAAACAAACACGTCGGGCACATCTCAAGCATTCTATCCAACTGCATGTCCAAACCTGTGAACACATATTAGTTTTAAAGCTGGCTAAAGAAATATGTAATACTAAATCCTTGTCTGAAAATTCAGAAGGTCGTAAGTTAAACTTGTTTTAGATGCTGTAATTATTAAACTTCTAGAAAATTCGAACATTTGCCACTCAGTAAGTATAACAGCATCATGGTGGATAAGTTTGATTGACTTGATCGGCAATGGGAATTGTTATTCTGTCTCAAGACATGACAATATCACCAAAAATGCTCTTTTTAACACTTTACAACATAGTTGAAAAGTGTTTATGACTTTGTTCATTCTGTCTGTCTGTCTGTCTGTCTGTCCCTTAGCACGATAACTGCCGTAAAAATGACTTAATCAAAATGAAATTTTAGTATGTTGTTCAGACGGTCTGTGGGACCTATGGGAATATAAATAAATAATATCACCCAATTAGTTTTTTATTGAACCCGGATTGAAAAAATGAAATACATTGAACCCTATGGGACCTAATTTTTCAAACATTTTTTAAGCAAATTTAACATTCACAAATTGCTTCGAAATTTTTAGGAAATATTCACATTATCCCATAAAATATATAAAAAAAATTTCAGTAAAATATATTAAGTAGTTTTTTAATTAAAAATTATTTAATATAGGGAAAAAAACAAATTCAATTAAATTCTGACTTTTGGGATATCCTCCAGAAAGAAAAAAGAGATATATTATATAATAAATATCTTTCCAAGAGTTTAATCATTTTGTATATGAGAGAGGCTTCACATTTTAAAATAAATTTGGTAGATATAAACTTTTCAATTTTATTTTTTAATTTTATATAACTCTTCATGATATACTTATTTGATGGCGTTTTTAATGCACTTTCCTACGTCCTAGAGAGTTAAAATTTGGTAAACAGCTTAAATTTGTTGAACATTTTATTCTACAAAAATTTGGTGGATGTTTAAATATAGATCCTACATTTTTTTTCGAAATGGCCTGCAAATAATCCCCATTCACTTCTATAAATCATTGTTGTAATATTGTTAAAAATTCTGATGTGGGCAGCACATGTCTTTCCCTGCAGACTCATATTCACGTTCTCTTTATTTCTTCAATAATAATTTGAGTTTATCTGCACAAAATAACAGCCATAAGTATTTTAAATGACATTGAATTTGCACGTAAAATTTAA
This sequence comes from Amaurobius ferox, assembly GCA_951213105.1. Classification (NCBI taxonomy): domain Eukaryota; kingdom Metazoa; phylum Arthropoda; class Arachnida; order Araneae; family Amaurobiidae; genus Amaurobius; species Amaurobius ferox. The sequence continues at coordinate 116,999,298 of OX578146.1, forward strand.
ATTTGGTTCTCATTTGATAGCTGGACTTATTGTCAAAGGTGGCGTAGCGAAAACGCGAAAAAACTAGAATATCTCAAGAACGGCTAGTCCTAGAGTAACGGGTTTAGTCTTATTCTTTTTGTTGTCAAAAATCACGTATAAAATAGGAATTTAATTGATATAATTGAGCACACGTAGTCTTATTTTTATATTTAACGTTTTTTGCAGGCCATTTCGCAAAAATAGCCCGTTCCTTTTTCCCGAATCGTACTAGAATAACCTACAAATGATTTATATACCAAATTTTGTTAAATTTGGTATAGAAATCACTTGTAGGTTATTGAAATATTATACGCCAAATTTTGTTAAATTTGTTCCATTAGTTTTTAGCTAGAGTGGATAAAGGCAATTTCTGCCGACCATTTCGCAAAGAAGGCAGATTCTTTTATTCCGAATCGTATTATAATCTAATGAACATCAGAGTTTCCCTCAAAAAACATACCTGCCATATTTTATGAAATTCGGTCCATTAGTTTTCCAATTAGAGTGGATGTAATATCCTCACAGACACACAGAAATATACACAGATACACCCTTACACACACAGACGTCTTCCTAAAAATAGTTTTTTAGTGTTCTAGAATTGCCAAAATGTGTAGTTCCTTCAAAAATTCGAGTTCCGATCTTCGGCACGATTCCAATACTTTGAATACATACACACACACACACACACACATACACATATATTATCTGTGTATCTAAATTCCGTGCCTATACAATTACAGTGGTTGTGATTTTAAATGATCCCTAAACTTTTACTATTTCTTCAACGAAGCCTAATTTTAACATATGCAGAATGCAAATATCTCAAGCGATTGTAAGATGAACTACATAAGAATTGCTGAATTTTTTTCACACAAAATTATTTAGCTCTGGAGTCTGGAATACAAGTTATATGAATGAAATATTCCTTGATTTTGCATAGAGAATAAGATGATTTATATTTCAATACATTGTTAAATATTTAAGTATAATAAATTACTGTAGTACTGTGATAATGTAAAAGATATCACCACTGAATGTATCACATTTTAAAAATTTTTAAATGAAATTGCATTTCAGTTGTAAAGTGTTTCATAATCAATGCTTATGCATGACTGATCTTTCTTGTTAGTTCTTTAACGTTATACATTAAACTTGAAGATGTCCACATAACAACAATGAGTGGTATATGGTTACCAATTAATCGATCAATAATGAAGGTAAGGTAGTAACTGACGTAATAGTATCATAATATTCAAGTGCATACACAAAACTCATATAGGAAATTGAAAAATTCAACATTTCAATAAATATATGCCAATCAGAAATTCTAAAAGACATTATTGTTTGTTGAATCCATGCATTAAATGTACTCCAGTAGCTGTAAGTATCAAACTTCTAAGCAATTCGAACATTTTCCATCTAGTAAGTGTAGCCGCACAGTAACATTGAATGGCGTTGGGTTATGCAGGAAAATAGGCAATAATTTTGGCAGCAGGTGACGTACTAGTAACATAGTATCCAAGTAAATATGCAAACTCGTAAAGCAAATTACAAAATCTAACGTTACAGTAAAGAATATATCAACCAAAAATGTTAAAAGGCTAGATTTTTGTTTGAAGAATCAAAAGTCCGTAAGTTAAAATTGTTCCAGCTGCTGCAAGTATTAAACTTCTGGAAAATTCGAACATTTGCCATCCAGTAAGTGTAACTGCATCGAGCTGAAGAAGTCTGATTGACCTCATCGGGAATGGGAACAGCTCTTCTGATTCAAAACGTGACACTACCACTAAAAATGTTCTTCTTAGTTCTTTAACTCCATTATTAACATTGGATGCCGTAAACACAATGGCAATAAATGAAGTCAGGTTACCTAGAAACCAAGCAATAATGCCGGCAGTAGCTGCAGCAGTTATAGCATAATATCCAAGTACATATGCAAAACTCGTGAAACAAATTGTAAGATTTAAAGCTACAACAAAGAATATGCAAACAGAGAGAGCCTCTTCCATTTGATCGATAAGTAAAACTATTTGCAATGCAATTTCAAAAGTTTTATCAATTTTAGTGTCCGAATGTCGGAATTTCTTCAAATTTGCAACACAAAGTTGAAGCATTTTGAATACAATAATGCTTAAGAAAACGTATAGAGTCGAAGCTAACAAAGGAAGGCATAATAGATAAAAATTGTACATGCAATACAATAAAAAGTCTATGTAGTATGCAGCATCCTTTGTTACATACCCGAAAAGAGCAATATATTCGTAATTTTCAGCTTCCTTGTCTGTCATCATTCCAACTATTAAAATAGATACAATGATGGGGAATATATATACAAAGCATATTGTTATGCGAAACAATAGGTGAAATTTCCTTACGCTTTGCAGTGGCATTATTTTGGAAACGCGAAGCAATTTCATCAACAATTTTCCAATATTCTTCCTCTGATGATAAAGTGAGTGCCAAATTGCCAAAACTAATATTTCTCTGAATATAAGGAAAGATGCTTGTTTTATGGTATATCCTATAGTGTGCACTCTAAAATTTAAAACTAAAACTCTGTAACAGATAAACAAATGCATAAGAAAAACAACTGCATTTGATAAAATATATTTTATGCTGCATTTTAAAGCTTTATCTTTGGCAATAAAGTTTATACCAATGCTTCTGAATATAAGCAATAGAGATTTTACAAACACTGAATAAAATTGGCATTTTGAGCATGATTTGCAAGGTTGGAAAAATGTGCAGTATTTAAATGATTTATCCTTTTTCAAAGGGTAAATTTTGGAATTATGAAATGAGGAATCTTCCTTGAACATTTTTATGAATTTTCCTTGGATAATATTTAGCTTTTAATTATTAAAATGTGTTTCGTCTACAGTATTTGGAAGATATATATGTAAATATTTTTAAATTATTGCTTTTGCTTAGTGAACAATCAATAGGTTCCAAGGAAAATTTAAATTTTATGAAATATATAAATAGCAGATCATTCAGCAAAAATAAATCACAAAACTTAAGTACATATTTAGTAACTGGGATTATATAGTTCTGAGTTTTTTCTCCTATTAATCACCTACTGAATCTAAAATCTTAATATTTTAAGATATTTCAGCTATTTTCAATCCAATTTCTTTTGCAAACTTGTATACATATAGAATTATATATCTAATCCACAATTTATAAAAATTAAGACTTAACTCAAAATTAGTAGAAACATCAAATTATTTTCATGTAAAATTTAATTTGGTTCGTATTATTACAAATACTTATCAATAAAGCTAAAGCTTGGTCAGCATTTAATTTTTATGTAATGCTGGATTGCGTACATAAATATCAATCAATGTAGTTTTAAAGCAATTAATGTTATTCAATTCCTCATTGATTTGTTTCAATACATATTATCTTCTATTTGATTTTACTTTTAAGCTTTTGATGCTGGTGCAGGTTATTCTCGTTAATATTGCGCTGTTTCAGCCCCAGTGTAGAATTCAATTTAACATAGAACATGAATAAAGCATCTTGAAACTGAACTATTGTCAAGCATTACTCAATAAAATTCTCGTTCTGCAAAAAACGTCTTTGTAGGCTTCATTTCAAAGAAGGAAAAGGTATGGTTTCAGTAGCTCAATGGATAGAGCGTCGCCTAACCAGATTGATGTTTTGATTTCCCGTGTTCTGTAGAAACAAGAGTTCTTTCCATTGACACCCGAACAACTCAACCCTGCAAATTATATGAAGTCTATGACTGAGGTCATAGTTTGGCCGAAATTGAAAATTCCTCCTCTTGGATCATACTAATTATGACAGAGATTTCAATTGAAGGAAAGTTACGCCGAACATGACAATATCTTGCAAAAACGAAGAAGGTATATAGAGGATGTACATAATTAAATCTGCATTTCTATCTTCCTATGAAGTAGGAAAGTATGGAGGGTTCATTACAAATATAAAAGAAAGGCACTAATGTCTGTTGCTCAATGGCTAGAGCGTTTTCTGAAAAGTCGATCGTGATATAATTCTGCTCTGAATATAGAAGATGTACATAATTAAAGCTGCACTTCTATTTTTCTATGAAGTAGGAAACTATATAGAGTCTTACAAATATAGAAGGAAATGCAATTATCGCTGTTATTCAATAGTTAGAACGTTTTCTGTATGAGCCGATTATGGTATAATTCTGCTTCGAATATAGAGGATGTACATAATTGAAGCTGTTCTTTTATCTTTCTATGAAGTTCGAAACTATATAGAGTCCATTACAAATATAGAAAGAAAGGCACTAATGTCTGCTGCTCAATAGCTAGAGCGTTTTCTGTAGAGCCAGTCGATCGTGATATAATTCTGCTCTGAAACTAGATTTCTTCAAGGTTACTATATCTATACATCTTTTCATTACATCTTTTCGCTGGGTTCTCCTTCAGTATTCTGACCACCTCTATGACGTTTGTTTTTACAAAGAATTTCAGTATCATTTACTCTGTAAAATGCTATTATTTGTTGGAGTTATATTTTAGCATCTAATACGAAATGTTAATTCCAATAGCAGATGAAAAAGTTTCATATCCGAAAGTGTATAATATTACATTCCGTCTGTCATGAGAGGCTCAAACTTTTATGTGGTTCTGATAAAAAATCGATCTTTTGCTGATATATCCCCAGCACAAAATAGTCCTTTATCTCATACTGAGTGATGCCACTCAAATCGGTATGAAGCTTCATATATAATACCCAGGTTTTATTTATTATTCATTTATTAGAATAGAATACAGTAAACAATGAATATAGCACAAAGTTTCTTGCATTTCCGTCCTTCCAGTTTATCTCCGAAATTCGTACAAAGAAAATACACAACAGTATTACTTTTCTATACAAATAAATATATATCATTTCCGTTATCTAGGAAAGTTATCTGAAATTTTCTATGAATAAGAATCTTCACGCCTCAATATACCAGAATCTCAATTTTTGTAGAGCGAAAGTGAACAATATAATTTCCTGCCAAATTATTGTCATGTATCTAATAAAAAATATTCATTTAATTGTACACAAGATGTTATATTCTTTGTGTCAGGCATAGAAACTATTCATTTTTAATTGCCATGAAGAACGCAATAGTTCATTTACTATTATAGAATAATGATACCACCAAACAGCAAAAAGGTATTGATTTGACAATTGTCATTTGGTAGATTCTGCTTTTAACTAGAATTTCTGAACTGTGGTAGGTGGACAAGGCTTTCTAAAGGGAAGTAGCTAAGACATCTCGGGCCCCTTTTCAAACAAACAGCTCATATATATGTGATATAATGCATATTGTTTATCTTATCAGAATATTTGAAAAAAATTCTATTTTGAGTAATTGCTATTGTTGACCAAATGAAAATGAGCAAGTAAAGCTTTGCTATATTCATGAATCGCCACATTCATTTTGTCATAAACAGCTCATTACAAAAATAATATATGTGTGTGTGTGTGTGTGTAATATAGGCAACAATAATCCAGTGTAGAGACATTTCATAGGCCGACCGAGCTCTCGCAACCAGTTCTCTCTCTCAAGAAATCTCAATGCCGTCTGCCTTTGTTCATATAATGTACAGTTACATCGGAGGGGGAGGGATATGGTGGTATGGGAAAGATGCTGCCTTCGCATTCATCATGCTTTAAAAATGTGATTGGGGATGCAGTTTCATATGAGAAAGTTTACGCAGAGGTTAAGATTAGTGACCATATATGGTATGGTCGAGGAAAAGAGGAAGTGCTGCCACATTTGTTAATATTAGTGGCGTGGGATAGAATTTAGTTGCAATACGTGCGGGACATAAAATAGGAATTTAAAATAGTGATTATGAAAGAAAGGGCGCGTTATTGGGGAAAGCTTAAAATTTCTGAATCATATATATATTTACAAACATCTGGTGTACCACAATGTGGCTATAGTAGTAGTATTCTCGGTAACTTATATCTTTATTATTATGAATACCATTTTAACTCTAATTCATATATTATATATAGATATCATGACGACTTAATTTGTATTATCATTGATGATTCCTATCCAATTAATATTGATTTTTGCCCATCTAACCTAGAATTAATTCCTGATGAGCCTAGCGTTAGTCAAACTGTATACTTTTTAGACCTAAATTTAGCTACCCTCAATAATCATGTAATCACCAATCTATATGATAAAAAAGATTCTTACAACTTCACTATCATAAAGCTGCTATCATATCAATCTTGTAATTCTATTCAATTGTTTAGAAACATCATTTTGAACCAGCTATTTCGAATACATCGACTTTCTAATCCTCAGTTTAACTTTCTCCACATCAATAATCTTAAACGCATTTGTCAAAATTACCAATATCCGGAAGTATTTGTAAATAATATTATTAATAATTTCAAATATACCACGTAATAATTTTACACATGCATTATTTATCTTTGATTGGATAACTCATTTTTATGAATTTCACCCATTCTTATCACCTAACTTACCACTTGGCCTGAGTCTAATACTGTTTACTATTTTCGAAAGACTAATTTCCACTTGTCCTGATTTCTATACTGATTACTATTTTTGAAAGTCTCCATACATATTATGTTTCGATCAAATGTATTCATTCCGGTGCCCGCTCGCATTGACGAAGTGAGATGAAATGCTCAGTCGCTTGTTCAACCTACAAGTGGTAGCAGTGCTTGTGAGTTAATATTTCTGTTTGAGGTTTTTTTTTTTTTCTGATTTGTAATTCAATTGTTTTTTCTCCTTCCACTAGCCAGTAGACAGTTCCAATGGTGTCTATAGTTAAATACTATCGCCATTGTCAGAAACTGGCTATTCTATCGGTTTTAATTCGAATTGTATGGCTGTCCTGATGAGAATGCAATTTCGAACTAACCGCCATTTTTTGTGTAGTTTCAATCGATTGTTCTCAATGTCTTAATCTTTTATCTTGAGCTAATTATTATTGCCTTTTCTCATTTTTGCCGTGTTTTCTTTTTCATTTTCATTTATATTTATATGCTTTTTAATTGTAATTTTTGTATCCTAATATTCTTCTCATCCCCCTTTCCATTGTAGTGATATGTTAGCTTCTATTTTTATCCTTAGTCTTGGTCTATAGTTACTTATTTGTAACAGATATGCTAGAGATGGGGTTTTTTTTGTGCATACAGTAGTTTATGCATAGTTTTCGATTAAAATCTTTCAATTTTTATTTATATATATATATATATATATATATATATATATATATATATATATATATATATATACATATATATATATATATAGGGAATGAAAACTTAAAAACATTTATATATATATATATATATGTGTGTTTTTTTTTGTGCGTGTGTGTGTGTGTGTGTTTGTTTGTTTTAAGTTTTCATTCCCTATTTTACGCACTTCCATCACCCGATATTTAATATTACAGATTAATTCCATCCTTTTGTTCTATCCTAACTGAGATAGTTTTAGTGGTGAGAACTTGCAACTATCCATAGCCTCAAAGAATAATTGCATGTATTATTTAGCCAAGAGCCAAAACGCTTCTTTACGGGGTGCCTGCGTCTAGAAGACACTTACCCCCACATCGAATATATAGGAAAGTTCTTTGGATATAGCGGTGTTGAAATTATGATATGCATTCAGCTCTTGGAGGGTGCTGTGAAGAGGTTGTAGTCCTTATATATGAGGTGTAGAATCTGTTTTGGATGGCTGATCTGGCGAGTAGTTTAAAAAGGGAAGGGGAAGGAAGGGAACCGTGGAAAACAGTCAGCCAATCAAAACGATAGGACTGAGAAAGGAATTGAGAATTAGATAAAGTTTACTTGAAGGTTATGAAGTTACTAAAATGGCAAGATAATCGGAATTTAATTTAAAGTTTTACTACGAATTAGGTTTGTATTGAAAAAAATTTAAGTAAAAGTTAATAATAATTAATACAAAGATGATAATGAACGTGGATTTGAGTACTGGGCACACAGAAGTACGCGAGCAAAAGCTAGCAATCCTATTGGCCTGTGTCTGAAAATGAAGCGGTCTTCCAACTTTGGGGGGTAAAGTGATGGTCCAACATATGGTTTAACAGCATGGTAATCCAGCAGAGATAGAAATCAGGGAGATTTTTAATGATGCGATTACTAATACGATCAAGTCCGGGGGTTTTCTTTATTTTCAGTCCATCAACGATATGAAGAATTTCAGCCAGAGAGATTCTCTCTAAGTTGTTTGATGCTTGAGAGTGTAGAGCATTGTGATTGGTCTGTTGTAGTTCGTGTTCAGTGTCTGCATAAGTGTGGCTGAAGTTGTGGTCGATATGAGGTGAAAATTGGAGCTCCAAGCTATTTCCAAAAACATTAGCTTTTTCCTCCGCAGTCTGGGATGTATTATTTAGTAATTATCTGATACTGTTGATTTATTTTTGAATTAACTTTATTTTAAAATATCTCTACCACTTAGTTTAAAAACAGGTTACATTTTCTCTTTCATTCCCTAAAGATTAAAAAATGCCACAACAAATCAAGGAAACGCCTGACGTGAGGTCTATTCTACACTCGTTTCGTGCGTATGATATTGGCTTATAATGTATTCAATTTTAAACAAACTCTTATGAAATGAGTTTTTTTTCACGCGTTCACATAAAAATCTTAAACTTAAATTTTCCACGAGAAAGCAAATAAACTTTTAAACGCAAAATGACATTCATTTTTGCACCTTTCCTAGTGAAAACATTTTTTAAACATTTTTTTTTAATGCTTGCTGTTTGTTCTCCCACGAAACTCCAATAACATTATACGTTTTAATTTACTTGCGCAAATAATTATTTAATATTTCCCCTGTTTCAATTGGACTCTATTGGTTTTTCCCTATACTGCTTTTTTTTTTAATCTTAAATAATTTTGCACTCAGTAGATTGTTTCTCTATATTAAGTGTCATATTTAAATTATTTAAAAAAGGAAATTCAATACCATTATAATCTCGTTTTCAAATGTTTTGGACTGGGACGACTTTTCCCCTTCATTTGAAAACTAAAATAATATTATATAATTATAAGTAAAATGATAATTTATTAATACAATATAATAAATAAAATTTGTCTACGAAATGTTCAACAGTAAAATTACAATTAATAAAAACTGTGACATTTTGTATACGATTACATGATTAACATATTTTTTGTGATTAATATTTTTTTTTTGCATAGGGAAAATATTGTGACCGGGTTGGAAATTTTAATTCGAGTTTTCGACGGACGAGCACATTTTAAGAATTCTTGAACTTGAATTGAACATTTTTGAAGTGATGCGTATGTGTGTGTGTGTGTGTGTGTGTGTGTGTGTGTGTGTGTGTGTGTGTGTGTGTGTGTGTGTGTGTGTGTGTGTGTGTGTGTGTGTCTTTCAGGTATAATATTTCATAATAAAAGAATTATGTAAAGTTTAGAACGCTAGCAAAGGATCGTTCTCAAGCTATTGGATATTATTAAATGCATTTTTCAAAAAAGTCCCATACAATTAAAAGTATATTAAATACATTAATTACATATGTCATAATATATTATGAAATATGTTCCACTTTCATAAGCAATATTCTGTAGCAAATTTGAACATTATTCTTGTGGATCTAGTTCGTTCTGTTCATGAGAAAATTTACTTTTTGTAATAGTTTTATATTTTGACGCCAGAGAATTCGACAATAGTCATGTATTTCACGTGATATTAATTATAAGTCAATTGCAGTTTGATGAAGAAATTACACATGAGTATGTTTAGATTCATGAGCTGCCAAAAGCACAAAATTTTAATTTACGTGATATTATTTTATTACCAAAAACCTTGTGCGTAGGATCTTATATGCCATTATTTCGATGTAAAAAAGTAAAGTCATTGAATTTTGTAGAAAAGGTCATGGGCTGCACACATCAGCTCATTTTTATAATAAGGAGGCAGACGCATATGCTGCATAGGAGCCCAACAATTCTGTCAGCAGTATTGCTCATACACACAGACGGATGCCTTTCCGAAAGGTTTCGAAATAGGTTCAGGAGTTCTTTAAACGTGTTTATTAGTTAATATCCCGAATTCGAAAAATTTCAAAGAACAATATTTTATACAACAGTATGAAAAAATAAAATGAGCTAGGAACATGTATGTTACGAAACCGCTTAACTATCAGTAATATTCATCGCTACAATAACAAAAGATGTCCTTAGAAGTGAACTAATGTAAAAATTCTAAATTTGATACATAATAGATCAATTTATTTCAAAGAAGCACAGAAAATTCATTGTTTTTTAAATACTTTACATTATCATTTTTGTTTTTCAATAATGTCATTATTTTTTAGAATAATAATTATCATTGAAAAAGTATTGATTTCATTTTATTTGAATTTTAGTTCTTTCTTTTACCAATTTTATTTTACAATCTTCCTTTTCTACGAAACCAGCCATCATTAAATATTTATTAAATGAAAATATTTGAAATAACTTCCAATAATTAGTTTTTTTTAGGCATATTAAGAAAAATAATTGCTTTTTCTTATTAATGACATTATAACTTTTTGATTTTTGTCAAGACAACCTGGAAATAGATTCATTTAATATTAAGAAGACGCAAAACATTGTTGACTTTGAACAGATCTTTTCAAAAAAATTTAGCCGCCGAACCCTTTTGTGAAATTTAATTGGATGGCAGATCCCCAAAATGTGAAAAAGTCCATTATGATCCAAATTATTCATTAAAATGTTACGCGTTTTCACTAATTTTTAACACTTTCCAACATATTTGAAAAGTGTTTATGACTTTGGTCATTCTGTCTGTCTGTCTGTCTGTCCGTCCGTTAGCACGATAACTGCCGTAAAAATGACTTTATCAATATGAAATTTTAGTATGTTGTTGAGACGGTCTGTGGGACATATAATAATGTAAATGAATAATATCACCCAATTAGTTTTGGACTGAACCCGGATTGAAATGGTGAAATACATTGAACCCTATGTTACCTAATTTTTCAAACATTTTTAAGCGAAGTTAAAATTCGCAAATTGCTTTGAAAATTTTAGTAAATATTCAAATTCTCCCATGAAATATAAAAAAAAAATTGAGCAAAATATGTTTGGTAGTTTTTTTAAATAAAATTTAAAATAGCAATTACACCCATATTATATGGAGAGATCACGTGACCTACTTCAAAATAAAATATGGCATCCATCTTTTTTCCCAGTGTCAAAATCGTAATTTTTAAAGTTCTTTTAAATTTATATTTAGTGTTGCATCTGCGCTAAAACTACTTTATTTTTGCGTATTTTCTGTACATCCATATTCTGTGCCAACGCAATTACACTATTTTTAAGTTTAAATTCTCTTCAAACTTTGATTATTTCTACAACGAAGCCTAATTTTAACTTACGCAGAATGTTAGCAAATCAAGCTGTAAGATGAGTTGTATAAGAATTGCTGAATATTTTTAAGACAAAATTATTTAGCTGTGGAGTCTGGAATATAGGTAATATGAATGAAATATTAATTGATTTTATACAGAGAAGCAGACGATTTTATAGCATTTCCTTTTTGGATGAAGTTTTAAGCATGGAGTTAGAAAGTACTTTTACCTCCATGGTTTTAAGTTTTTAAGTAAAATAAATTATTGTAGCATTGTAATAATTTAAAAAATATCACCGCTGAATGCATCGCATTTTAGAGATGTTTAAATAAAATTGCAGTGCAGTTTGAAAGTGTTTCATAATCGATGCTTTATGCATGATTGATATTTCTTGTTAAATAAAATTTACACGAAACTATCACGTTGCGGAAACCCTGAAATACTGTCGCGGAACAAACTTTGAAAAACACTGTCTTAGAGACATCAAAATTCTTAATCCTGCCCTGCATTTGCATCTGTAGCGTTCTGTAATGTATCAACCTTCCCTTTCTCGACCTGACATTGTATGGCCATGAGTCAGAAATAAGGTATAGTCAACTCTTTGTTGCAGCCACTTTCTCCTGGCTCTCTATCAAGATACTCTCTTACTAATCTTTGTATTTATGGGAAACTTCTGACTATAGCAATGTTACTACAGCGGACGAAAACATTGTGAAATGAGCTTATTTGGAAATATAAATTTAGACAATTGACTCATTTGAAGCAGGTTGACTCAGTTCTCACCATGGAGGCTAAGTTTCTCACCCAATGAGCACCATTTTCTCTCCCACGTCGTGTTGCCATTTTTAAACACATTTCCGAGGAAAATGATTCAATTATTGAATATTTGGGGTACTTTCGTAATCACGGGTAATACGATTGGCATTGGCAAATTCAGGCTGTAGAATTATTGTTTGGGGCCAAAATTCTGATCCCCCGCTTTTTTAGTTAAAATTTTATCATGTGTCAAAAAGACAGGTATTTGACATGCCCTATCCCAAACAGTACGATCCCCCTTAGCAGGCATTGGCGTCCATGGACGTCCATGTTTGAGAGGTTCTCCGTTTGGGATGGACACTGTCCCACCCGTAAGCAAAAGGTTAAAATGTTTGAATCATTATTTGCTATAAAAAAGGGTCTTATTCACGATCGCTGAACTTTTTAAAAAGTGGCCGTAATTGTATTCAGACTATGTTTTTCACCTATAGCAGCGCAGGCCGCGAAAGAACGACCTTCTTGAATAAAGCCATTTTAACGAATAACAATTCCTTCAAATATTTCAATTTTCAAAATAATTTAAATAATTAGAAGATTTAAAGATTAAAAAAGTATTTACGTGAAAGCCTTTGAATATACTTAAATAGGTTTTAAAATATTTAAATTTTTTACATTAAAAAATATTTATTTTAAAATAAGCAAAAAATTATACGAGAAATAAAAGGAAATATTTACATGGTCATATGACAATCATGATCAATATTATTATATAATATACGACTGCTATTTTACGTTGGTAGTATATAATTCTATATACAACCAACGTAAAACAATTAATTTACAACATCCTATATCCCCTAACAAAACGTACCCATTCAACAAACAGTAAACTTACTATGTTTTAAATTAAAAATATTAAATTAATAAATCCTATAAAGAGACAGGGAAAAAATTATTTTCCGAGAAATTAAATTTTCATCAATTTCGAGACATTTCCCAAAAGTCGCTAAGTTAACAATATTTCGCTAAATTTATCGTCAAGTGGAATATACAGCGAGAAGGCTTTTTCCTGTATAATATATTTTTTTTAATTGGGTAAACGTTAAATAATTTATTCAATATTAATACAAAAAAAAATGCTCTACTAAGAAAGACATACCGATTCTTACTTAGCCTACAATACATAATATGTACAAAGATAAATTATTATAATGGGCTTAAAAATCCGACTGTCAAATTTATATGGATCTACACATTTTGAGAATTTCTGTATATGAATTAACATGGACGCCCATATAACTTTTTTTAAGGGAGAGGGGTAAACTCAAGGATAAAACGTACAATTGACTATCTTGATGCCCGCCTTTGTGACCTTCAAAAATCAGAATTCTTATCCTCGCCTACGGGTGCCCGTGCAAATCAACCCTTTTTTCAATGATGCCTGTGTGTTTTTCAGTGAATCTATGGCCGCAATATACCTGGAATAACTTGAGAAAATATAATAAAATTTAGTCGGATTATTTCAATAAATGAACATCAGTCGCCTATTACTTTTCATGATGGATGGAGCACGAGAGAATTTTTTGAACATTTTTCTCAAAAATTGAAGAAACTTTATAAAAATTAATTCTAAAAATTATTATAAAAATGTTACGAAAATAGCTATTTTATATATGATTTGTTATTTTAAAGCGAATGACGTCACTTATAGGACGCCACCATGCGCCATATTCCAGATATTACAAGCATTGAATCAAAACAGTTACCTTACACTTTTCTGGTAGGTCAGACGGTCTGGGTCTCAACAACAACAACAACGCCTTGGATCTAAATAGGAAATATTATTTTTTTTTAAATATATTCATTAATGTTAAGAAAACTTAAATTTTAATACGTAATATCGAATAATATTGAATAATTTCAAAATTCTTTAATCTGTAGTAAGAGGCTTCTGTTGGATACATTACATTCTATCATATCAAAATATTTGATGCATCGATAACACAGAGTTTCGTGCTCTCGCGCTTACCCATTTTCAATAGTTCTAACAGAAATTTGAAACTTACTTCTAATGTTAATTGCTTCAAGATATTTTCAAACTTATCTTTGCAAATTATATTTTGAAATTATTTACTTCTATTTTTTCTGGTGATTTTCAATGTAAAAGAAATCTGAAAATATGAAAGGACAAAATGGATTATAAAATTCAAAATTTCTTACGTAATCTTAATTTACGATTTTCTTAATCTGTAAGTATAAAATTTCGCTAAATTCAGCTGATAAGTTTTAAGACCATAAATATTTTCTTATATCTTTTATAAATAATAGAAATAATTAGTATTATTTTATTATTCGTGCCAAAATATTTAAATATGTTTAATTTATTTCAAAATATTTTAAATAATTAAATATGAAACATTTTTGTATTTAAAATTTTTCTTTCAAATAGAATATGGATAAAAAAAATGTAATCTTTAAATTATTCGAAAATATTTTATTATTTAAACAATGTTATCATAAAGTTACACTATAATTATGATTTGATAACGGACATTCCTTGATCACATATAGCAGTTGGTTAAAAGAAAATCTTCTTTCCATATTTATAATATTTTATTTATTTAAATATTTTAAATAGTTGAGAATTGTTAAGAATTTCCTATTTCTTACTATAGTATAAAATATTGTTTTCTTGAATATTTTCGAATTCCAGATTTTAAGAAATAAGCACGTTTTAAGACCCCCTAAACCCATTTTGAATACTTTAGGGGACATGTCAGTTTGTGTGTGTGTGTGTGTGTGTATGCAAGATAACTCAAAAACCAATACATCTGCAGTTATAAAATTTTATGTGCAGACACTATGCAAAAATTAGAATTAGATATAATTTTTAGTAATTCTCAGATGATTAGAACTCGAATTATTCAAATTTTAAGATTTCCATATCATTATTTCCTATGGAAAGCAATGATAGTTCTCCAACAATGACAACAATGACAGTAGTGCATTAGTATATTGCCGGGGGGGGGGGGGGTATATTTTGAACTATGCTAATGGTATCAGAATAATTTTTAATAACACAGATAAGCCAAATGGATTCAAAGGTGTCACTAAGCTGTTGCCAACTAAAGAAAGAAACTTTAAGGAAAGTTAGATAATTTCTTTAAAATATAGGAGTATTTTCTAATGCAATATTTTTCATTGCCATTAATTCATACACAAATGGGGGATAATTATAAATCCTCTTGACACAGTTTGTAACCAGCCCCTTTGGTGCAACAAATGGGAAAAAGAATGCAAAGGTCTAAAAAACAACTGCATCTACTCTACACCGAACGTCGCTTCGAGTCAGTCGGGGCTGTGGCCTAAATTCTCCGCTCCATTCTTTTGTTCCTTTTGCTCAATGACAAATCTCGTATTTCAGAATGCGTAAACCATTTATAGAAGTACGGCACGGCACCGCTCAATTCAGAATAGACGCCGGTTGCCTGCCGTACACCGCGCGGCAGGGGAAGCCATTTTGTGTACGGTGAAGCAATCGCCGGCGATTAGGCTTAGCGTGTTCTCTCAATTTCTTCCTGGTGAATCTGACTTTGAGGCCACAGTGCTCCAAGTCATCGACATTCGGAAAGGGCGGAGAAACCAGAAAAGAGGGCTAGGGTCTCTGTTATTTTGGGATTATTTCAATCATTTCCTTGCCCCCGTTGAGAAAGGGTTGAACAGATGCGTTTGTAAGCTTTAGTAAGCATTACAAAAAATCAAATAGAACGCAAAACTTTGCAGTTCATTGCCCAAACTTTTTGGAATTTGAACTCGTAGCCAAAAGAACTGTTACATGAATCATGTCCAGATAGAATGTTATGTTTTCTTGTAACTTTTGGCTCAAATATTCTGAGAAAGAAAGCTGAACAATATAAGAATGAGTTCGATGTCCTAAACCCATTTTATATCTTGTTTAAAGAGGAGAGAAAACAGCTTTGAATACTTTAACAATACTGTTTCTAACATTACAAAGCCGATCAATGAATGAACTTTATGTTGATCATGGAGTAATCATCAGATCATCAATTTGCATATAATGGTGCAAATGACTAATACTAATACAATGTCTTTTCACGACAATGGCTATAACTTGAATCACGTTTCAATAGCAGATATCACTATTCGTAGACCGGTTTCGAGTTTTTTAGCTTTTTTCAGTACGGAATAACCAATAACAGCAATAGCAGCATGAAAAACTTGCTCAGTGCTGCTTGCCATCTTGCGAACCTTTATGGAAACAGAAAAATTCAGTCATACCATACAGCCATCTTCACGTTTCATAAAAATTGAACTATACGAGATTCAATGTCTATACGAGGATTCAATGACTAAATTCATATCCAATGAACTCGTTTTGGCGGGGTGTTTGGGCGAGTTCTGTGAGTGGGATTACCATATATGGTTATCGCGGAGCCACATATCTTTTGCAGTATTTGTCTGCCCCGTCTCTCGACACATTTCAAAAATAATTATATTTGCAACATGCATGTAACTTGAGATCGCCATTTTGAAAAATTTCAGTAAAATTTCATATCTGAAATATTCAGTAAGTATTCGCATCTGAATTCTTCAGCGAAATTTCCTAATTGGAATGGATATCTCATATGCTAACACGTATATGAGACGCCATTCAGATACAAGCTGGTGTCTTTTTAGACACGAACTCGAATCTGAAAAATCTATTTCATATACGTATTCGCATATACTCATTCATATACGTGTTCGAAAAGTTATAAAGTAACAACAATGAGCATCCTTATATACCCTCTGTGGAATATTCCCTCAAAATTGTTGCACATAGAATGTTTTAACTGTCATTGAAAGTATCGGTTACTCCTGTCTGGCGGGCAAAGGCGTCGTCAAAGGGGATCGTAACCGCCTTTCCGATCGAAACCCATTGAAATTCGGAGAAATTAGGTATAAGGAAATGGGAAACAAAATGTTTGGTTACCAACCTCCACCCTCAGTTTTTTTTTTTTTTCTTTTTTTTCTAGCGGCACTACTGCTGACGAACGAATGGAAACGGTTCATGGATATTGCTATCTTTAATGATAAAGCAATTCTATCTTAGGTATAACGTCCATTATTACAGCGTTCTATGTTATATAGTTGTCCGGTAGAGAATTTTATGATAACTTTAAAAAATCTGATGTGGGCAACACATGACTTTCCTTATATAATGCAATGAATTTACAACTTTTACAGTTAAAAAAATGTTATTCTTATAGTAGATACTTCTATTCTTTCCGAGATATTGAATTTCCTTCAATTAGTCGTCATTTTCATTGATTTGGCGTCATTTTTATCCATTTGGCGAGATTTTTGTTAATTTGGCAACAATTTAAAATGTCGCCAAGTTGGCGACATTCCGCCAAATTCGTCGCCAAAATATCGACAAGCGTTATGGACGGAGAAATAAGTTATTCTTACAGCTGATAAATGACTATTGGCATTCAAATACAAAAGTATTATTCAAAGTATCTTTTTTCATGAATGGAACGAGCTAGTTCCACGAGAATGATGTCACTAAATTTATCGCATGGTATTACACATGAAAAGTGAACATATTTCTCAATAGGAAATTTTTTTTTTTTTTTATATGACTTTTTGATATTTTTTTTTAAATGTGCAATATCTCGAGAACGGTTCATGTTAGCGTTTTAAAATTTATGTCAATCGTTTTCTAATGAAAAATTACATAAGAAATATTTATTTGCGCAACTTTATTAGTGGTTTTGATTTTTTGACGATTTTTCCAAAATTTCCCTCGAAAATTTAAGGGGGTTCTGAACATTCGATTGCGTATAAAAATAATAGGCTTCCAGTGTTTACGGATTGCGATTTTTGTACCAAATTTCGTTCGAATCGGTCCATTCGTTCGTCAGTTATCGTCTCCACAGACTCACTGACACACACACACATACACACACACATACACACACACACACACACACACACACACACACACACACTTACTTCCCCCCCCACACACACACACACAGAATCACTTCAAAAATGTTTGATTCGTGCTCAGGGATGCTTGAAACGTGATTTCCCGTCGAAAACTCGAATTCGAATTTTCGACCCCGTCACAATACTTTCCTTATACATTATGTATATAAGGAAAGTAAAAAGCAATGAACGAAAGGAACGTAATGGTAGAAAATAAATTGGAATAATATATTGCCGCGTAAATTTATAGAATGCCAGGAATAAGAATTCATTGAAGAAGCGAGATAAATAAATTCATTCTTTACCATACAGCACAAGTTTACTATTTAATGAAAAGAATGAAGAATAAAAAGAATTGCTATTCAATCAATTTAAATTACTAAATCCTAAAGAAACCTAACCCATAACTAACATCCGCCATTCTTAACTACAATGAAATGGAACACTTATGGAATAGAATATTAGAATCCTAAATAAAAGTAAAATGGGTAACTAAAATTAAGAAATGGCATCATTAATAAGTAAATAAGTTTCTTGAACCCGTTTAGATGAATAGATTTTTAAATAAAATGTATGGAAACACGTTATTTTAGCAAAAACTTTTAAACGATATAATAAAGACAACCAAGAGTTTAGTAAGAATGGGTCTTTAATACTTAACACCATCTATGACGTATATAAAATTACATTGCCATAATTTACATTGCCACTGATAAAGGACGTAATGACGACCCTAAAAACCCTGGATTTGTAATTTTCCTTATGTCATAATTAGTGCTAATATTGCTAAACATTATAAATATTAAATAATCATTGCTAAATATTAAAAAGCAACCCAACATAGTAAACATTCTTTCAGGATTGTGAATTCTATCAAAGTGTCACCTGTTACTTTCCTTATATACATAATGTATAAGGAAAGTATTGTGACGGGGTCGAAAATTCGAATTCGAGTTTTCGACGGGAAATCCCGTTTCAAGCATCCCTGATCACGAATCAAACATTTTTGAAGTGATGTCTGTGTGTGTGTGTGTGTTGAAAACCCAGACCGTTCGACTCATCCAGTGGACTTGAGCATCTAAATGGACGGCCGGGGGGGTGTGTGTGAAAGTGTGTGTGTGTGTGAAAGTGTGTGTGTGTGTGAAAGTGTGTGTGTGTGTGTGTGTGAGTCTGTGGAGACGATAACTGACGAACGAATGGACCGATTCGAACGAAATTTGGTACAAAAATCACAATCCGTAAACACTGGAAGCTTATTGTTTTTATACGCAATCTCTCTCTCTCTCTCTCTCTCTCTCTCTCTCGAATGTTCAAAACCCTCCCTAAATTTTCGAGTGAAATTTTGAAAAAATCGTCAAAAAATTAAAACCGCTAATAAAGTTACGCAAATAAACATTTCTTATATAATTGTTCATTAAAAAACGATTGACATAAATTTTAGAACGCTAACATGAACCGTTCTCGAGATATAGCACATTTTTCAAAAAAATTATCAAAAATTTATATAAAATAAAAAAAAAATATTTCCTATTGAGAAACATGTTCACTTTTCATATGTAACACCATGCGATAAATTGGGTGACATCATTCTCGTGGATCTAGCTCGTTCCATTCATGAAAAAAGATACTTTGAGTAATACTTTTGCATTTGAACGCCAATAGTCATTTATCTGCTGTAAGAATAACTTATTTTTCTGTCCATAACGCTTGGCGAGATTTTGGCGACGAATTTGGCGGAATATCGCCAACTTGGCGACATTTTTAATTGTTGCCAAATAAACAAAAATCTCGCCAAATTGATGAAAATGACGCTAAATCAATGAAAATGACGACTAATTCAATATCTTGGAAAGCCGGCCGTGCGCAAAAGCCTTTAAGCCACATGTTGGCAAGGTGCACGGTCTGGGTCGTGGAATATCTTGGAAAGAATATAAGTATCTACTATAAGAATAACACTTTTTTTTAACTGTAAAAGTAGTAAATTCATTGCATTATATAAGGAAAGTCGTGTTGCCCACATCAGATTTTTTCTTTGCAATGGTTTTTTTTTTCGACGTTTAGGCTGTGAGAGAATGCGTTTACTCTGTATGGAAATTTAATTAACAGGCTGCGGTTAAAAATGTTTAACATCAAAAATTTATATTGGTCTAAGATTGAATTAGATTAAGTTACACGCACACGTTTATTGCCAAAAAAATATCTAAGTGGCCAAATAATTTTTACTGCTCCATTTCACCTTTGTGTAAATCTTGATGCATCTATATTTATCTCGAGTTTTTTATTGAGCGCCATCAGCGTTTCTAAAGCTGTAGCACGTTTTTATAGTTGGCTGCAGTTAAAAGATTTTTATGTGAAAGTTCAGTGAAAAGCAAATTAAACAAGAAACTTAAAGGCGGTGGCAAATGATGCGACACTTCATTTTTGACGGAACAATTAAGCTTTTTTATTCTCTCTTGCAATCTTTTAGTACGGTCATACGAATTTTCAGTAAAACCTGAAGTGAACTCCAGAACCGGAAGCGGAAATCTTTAGTGAACCATCTCTCCCCTCCTCCTCCTTTCAACCCATTTTAGAATTTCACGATGAATCCATATCAGTCTAATCTCTATCTTTGGAAATTCTGAGAAATAAATTTTTTAAGAAAATATTTTGAACTGGAAGTGGAAAAAAAAGTGGAAATCCTTAGTGAACCTCCCTATCCCATATCGGAATTGAGTGCTCAATTCCGCATCAGGCATCATCTAAGATCTATCTGCAAATCTTGAAAAAAATATAATGTTCTAAACATTTTTTAAACAGGATGTGGGAAAGAACTAGAAATGGAACTACTTAATGAAAGGAATTTTATGTTCAATCCACATCAGTCATCATCTATCAGCAAATTAAAAAAAAAAAGATTAATGTTCTAAAAAAATTTTTAAACCGGATGTGGAAAAAGAAATAGAAGTGGAGATCCTTCGTAAGCTACTCTACCTCCTTCAGAATATGATGCTAAATTCATATCACTCATCATTGAAGTTCTATCTATAGTCAATCGTAAGAAATAGATGCTTTAAGTGAAATGAAAGTTTTTGAATCAGACATGGAAAAAGAACCGGGGGTGAAAATCCTTAGTGAATCCCTTGTACCTCCTCCGGAATTTGATGCTGAATCCAAGTCAGCCATCATCTAATCTCTATTTATAATAGATCCCGAGAAATATACTTCAAAATAATTAATAGTAACATCTGGGAACCACTGGCATAAAGAGTCAAAATAAAAATTAAACTGTATAAATAGGTGCTTCTCTAGATTTACATACCTAAAAGAAAAGCCAATGTTTATTACGATTGACGATAAATTTATCGAAATTAGTGACACATTTGACACAATATCGCTAACTCCAATGTTCTCTAAAAAGTCGCAAAATTAACGATATTTCTGACAATTAAATTTCATTTGAAAATCCCTGTCGCTTTGTAGGAATTATTAATTTAATAGCCTTTTCCGAGAGGGTGGTGCGGTAGGGGAAGGAGAGTACGGTCCCTGTGGATGTCGCCCCCCCCCCCCCCCCCCCCCCCCCGCTGAGTTCCGGTCTAAATTGGGTAGCACTGTCCCGGCCGTCCAAACAGATACTTTACACCTTCGAATAACCGGCCACTCAAATTGCTGCTCGTGCCCTAGGGCGAGTCGGGTGGTCTGGGTTTTCGACACCTTCGAATAGGTCGGACAGTCTGTATCGAAAAAATAAAGAATTTAATATCCTTGAATCAGAATATAGCGAATTTAACTACTCGCGGAACCGGCGATTTTTGTTAGAGGAGTCTATGGGGTTAACGAGTGATGGTATAGTATATTTATTACTATCCCTGCCATACATGGTAATGTATAGGGAAAGTATTGGAATCGTGTCGAAAATCGCAACTCCAGTTTTTGACGGATCTACACATTTGAGGATCTGTAAAACACGAAAAGTTATTTTTAACGTGACGTCTGTGTGTGTGCCTGTCTGTTCAATATATGTATCCACTCTAACTCAAGACCTAATTGACCGGATTTCATA
Source organism: Amaurobius ferox (assembly GCA_951213105.1). Lineage (NCBI taxonomy): Eukaryota > Metazoa > Arthropoda > Arachnida > Araneae > Amaurobiidae > Amaurobius > Amaurobius ferox. The sequence continues at coordinate 117,021,504 of OX578146.1, forward strand.
AAACTTTATAGGTGAGTCACTTGTGGGTGACCCTGGAACTGATTAAATTTTGGTACGATTTGGAATAAAAGAAACTGCCTTTTTTTCCCCAAATGGCCAGCAAAAATCCAAAATAAAAGAGTGCGTATGCTCAAATGTATCCATTAAATTCTTGTTTTATGCGTAATTTTTGACAAGGAAAATAATAAGAACAACCCCATTACAATAGGACTAGCTTTTCTTGAGATATTTTAGTTTTTTCGCATTTTTGCTATACGCCGCCTTTGAAAGTACATCCCGTTACCAAATAAAAACGAAAATTGAATTAAAAGTGCAAATTCAGTGTCATTTTAAATAATTATGCCTGTTATTCTGCGCAGTTAAACCCAATTTAATGAATTATTAAGGAAATAAAGAAAAAATGCATTGAAGTCTGTGGGAAAAGTCATGTGCTGCCCACATCACATTTTGTTTCGTTAGGTGTCGTATAATAATTTATAATATTGATTGCCAGAGGTTCGTTTGGTCAGCGTGTGTTCCAGAATATTAGGAGCTCAAATCATGCGTCCGGGCATATGAAAGAGAATGCTTTACAAATCTTCATGCATTCTGTCATATGACGAGCTTAACATCTAGTTCATTAGACTGTTCAAAGAGTAAACGCTTCGCACAAAATTGAAATTTCGAGCTGCTCCGTCAAAGAAAGTTCAAAAACGCATGAATCACAAAATAATTCCACCATTATTCTTCAGGCCACGCACTGATTCCCCCGCAAACGATACCGCACTCAGATGAATGATCAGATAAAATGGAACAATTCCTTAAACCCTTTTAGTAGCACCCGAAAATTTTTCCACAAGTTTAGCCAGACTCCAACAATAGATATCACTCCACGCTCTCTCGGTGTGACTCATGCTCATTTTCATTTTATTTATTTCCCACAAACCCTCACAACAACAATCGGCCCGTCCACCCCCTCCCTAATTTTCTAAAATTAAATCCTCGCGCGCATGCCAGAGCAGATTTTGTCCCATCCGTCCCCTGGTGAACAACCTTCTTGGAAATATTTTTAAACGTTGTTGTTTTCCGACGGCTTTTGTGTCTTGCGGCTTCTTGTGGGAATTTTAGGGATACTTTATGGTTAACAGCAACACAGATAATTAAAACAATGAACGGGTATGGGGGGGGGATCCTTTTTATTCATTTTTTGCAAAACGATTTCGAGGAAAAACAAGATTCTAAAAATTGCAAATAAAATGCTCATGTGTCGTCCATGCAGAACTCATAGACAGTACATACGTTCCCGATCTAGAGTGAGTTTCCACTCGTCTTTCTCATATATTCTTCATATCCCCTCTTTTTTACGTCCGTTTGTAGTATTACCACAGCCCCACCGGATACACAACGTAGCGCGCTTCAAGTGGGGACGTAGTATCACAATTAGTATGAGGGTGAAAGAAAAAATGTACCCTTTGCAAAAATCACTTCGAAATTAAGAGCTTGCAATTTTGTCCCAGTAGCTTAACCGTAAAACATCGGCTGGACAGTAAGAAGATCCGTGGTTCGATTCTCGGTTTAGGACAGCTAGGCTGTTAACACCTTTCATGGGCTTTTTAGTTGCGAAATTCCAAACCTGCCCCTCTCCTGCGATTTCGACCTAGTCTCCTTACAACTCTTTTCTAACACTTACTCCACAGTTTTCTGTTGAAGCCATCTACAAGATCAAGCTCTGCCCCCACCCCCACCTCGCTCGCATTGCTGAATTCCAATGTTCAATCCCAAGAACTTTCGTTCGTAAATTGTTCTATTTTATTTTTAAATATTTAAAAACATTAAGTTGCACACAAGTCAGTCAAACCTTTACATTGGCAATCGGTTCTATTCAGTTAGATGTATTCAACTATGTGTTAACTAACCATTTAATGGTGATTGAATGTAATGCCTACACACTTAATAAAAGTTCTGAATATCAAAACCGCTTCAAATGTAAACATAAAGATGACACACATTCCACAGTTCTGTTAACAGGAAAATTGTGGTATGAAAAACAATATTTCATCTGCGATCGCTATGTGTTTGTTGCGTTGTTTTCAAGGTTCTGAGACATTTTAAGCTAATAATCTATTAAATTACAGCATTATATTCAACAAGGAAGACACTCCCATTGCAGATAACAGTATCCATGGACCGGTTTCATGCTTATTATGCACTTATCGGCATGGAATAACCGTTAACTGATGCAATGCGGCAGCAAGAAAACTCGCAATTTTCCCCCAATTTTTGAGCTTCTATGGGAATTGGCTATTCATATAGCAATTCCCATAAAGTCTCGCAAAATTGGCGTAAATAGCAAATTTTCTTGCTGCCATTGCAATTAAGTCAATTAAATCTTGCTGCCGTTGCAGTTAAGGCAGTTAAATCTTACTGCCATTGCAGTTATTCCATGCTGATGAGCGCATAATAAGCACGAAACCGGTCCATTTTCCAAACTCTCTCCCTTAAAGACAGGGTATTTTTCTTTAATTCAGCCAATCGAACATTTCAGAGTGCGCAAATCCTAAAATACAAAATATTGCAACGCAATAATTGTCTTCCTATTTTCCATCATAATACATACATTGTCGCCAAAATTCAAGTTTGTGTCTCACTTGTTTACCAAACGGTCCATATTTCAAACGTTTTGTTGTAGACCATCTTCTCATTCACAAAATTATATTTTAGAAAAATTATTTATCGCAGTGTGTCGTATTCAGTTGTTAAACAGAGCACCAAAATTTACGTCTAAAAATAAGGTGTTTCTCCTTTGTTCTACAAATCGAATATTTTAGTATGCGACACGCCTAAAATAACAAATATTAGAAAACGGAAATTGCATACTTTTTTCTTTCGAACAATCTACCATTACACTGTCTCTCTCATTGCAAAGTATATTTTTTATCACTTAACCTTTCGAACGTTTTGGCGCACAACACACTTCTGCAAAACAATTTTTAAACGGATTAAATAAGTTTTGTACTAGCTCTAAATTGTTTTTGATTAAAAGACAAAGTTAATATCAGGTGGCCACTCAACCAGCTGATCATACCCTAGGGTGGGTCGGGTGGCCTGGATCTTTCACTACCCGACACAGAAAATGCAAAACCATGAAAAAGCGAATGGAGTGCGATGATAAAGGACACACAGTTATACAGGGCATATATAAATAACTGATGTTAATTTCAGAAGGATAATGCAATACAGTAATGGCAGAGACAGGGTGATCAGTAGACAGTAGAACCACATCTTGCGGCGATACAAGCAGCAACCCTTCGAGGAACAAATGCAATGGGCGTGCAGGTAGTTTCCTGAGAGATGGATGGCCATATGCCTTAAACCAGGGGTGGCCAACCTTTTACATACCATACGCCAACAGTCAAAAAATTGAGATGAGCTGATGAGTAAGAAGGCTGTGTGAATTGAACTGAGATCACTCTGGTGTTGAAAATATGAAGATGGATTCAGTTATGGCACCTACCTCAAAAGATTAAGTAGGCGCAAGGATGCAATCAGCTACTTGTAATCATCCAAAGGGCCACAGGTTGACCACCCCAACTACGAATGAAGATGTGGGGTTTTACTGAAGGTAATATTAGGAGACGGTCCATCAGCTCTGGTGATAGTTCTGTTTGCTAGTATCTGGTTCTGATGAAGTACAATATCATAGGTGCAGTATAGTCCTGTACGGTTGGGCATGGTAATGAACGTATTTAATGCACTTAAATTATGAGCTTGAGCATTTGCGATATGATATGATACTTTTATGTAAACCATTGAGAATAAAGATATAAATTACTTGATACACATTATCACACTTTGGTTGAATATTTACTGACTTACTGAATGCAAGCGCTAATTACATCTAAAAAATTATCCATTACATCCAAAAATTCAAGCTATTACTATTAAAACCTATCTATTATAACTAAAAATATATGAAATAAAAATAAAATAACAAGAAAGATCAATCATGCATAAACATTGATTATGAAACACTTTCCAACTGAAATGCAATTTCATTTAAAATTTCTCAATGTGATACATTCTGTGGTGATATCTTTTACATTATCACAGTACTACAGTAATTTATTATACTTAAATATTTAAAACTCTATCGCAATATAAATCACCTGATTCTCTATGCAAAATCAATGAATATTTCATTCATATAACTTGTATTCCAGACTCCAAAGCTAAATAATTTTGTGTGAAAAAAATTCAGTAATTTTTATCTAACTCACCTTACAATCGCTTGAGATATTTGCATTCTGCATAAGTTAAAATTAGGCTTCGTTGAAGAAATAATAAAAATTTAGGGATCATTTAAAATCACAACTATTGTAATTGCGTAGGCACGGAATTTAGATACACAGATAATACACAGATACACAGATAATATATGCGTGTGTGTGTATGTATTCAAAGTATTGGAATCGTGATGAAGATCGGAACTCGAATTTTTGAAGGATCTACACGTTTTGGGACTTCTAGAACACGAAAAAACTATTTTTAGGAAGACGTCTGTGTGTGTAACGGTGTATCAGTGTTTTCATGTGTGTCTGTGAGGATATTGCATCCACTCTAACTGAAAAACTAATGAACCGAATTTCATAAAATTTGGTAGGTAAGTTTTTTGTGGGAAACCCTGATGTTCATTAGATTACAGTACGATTCGTAATAAAAGAATCTGTCTTCTTTGCGAAATGGCCGGCAGAAATAGTCTTTATCCACTCTAGCTAAAAACTAATGGACCAAATTTAACAAAATTTAGTGTATAATATTTCAATAATCTACAAGTGATTTATATACCAAATTTAACAAAATTTGGTATATAAATCACCTGTAGGTTATTTTAGTACAATTCGGGAAAAGGGAACGGGCTGTTTTTGCGAAATGGCTCGCAAAAATCGTTAAATATAAAAATAAAAGACTACGTGTGCTCAATTATATCAATTAAATTCCTATTTTATACGCGATTTTTGACAACAAAAATAATAAGACTAACCCCATTACTCTAGGACTAGCCGTTCTTGAGATATTTTAGTTTTTTCGCGTTTTCGCTACGCCACCTTTGACAATAAGTCCAGCTATCAAATGAGAACCAAATTTAAGTTTAACGTGCAAATTCAATGTCATTTAAAAAACTTATGGATGTTATTTTGTGCAGATAAACTGAAATTATTATTGAAGAAATAAAGAGAACGTGAATATGAATCTGTAGGGAAAGACATGTGCTGCCCACATCAGAATTTTTAACAACATTGCAACAATGATTTATAGAAGTGAACGGGGATTATTTGCAAGCCATTTCGAAAAAAAATGTAGGATCTATATTTAAAGATCCACCAAATATTTGTAGAATAAAATGTTCTACAAATTTAAGCTGTGTACCAAATTTTAGCTCTGTAGGACGTAGGAAAGTGCATTAAAAATGCCATCAAATAAGTATATCATGAAGAATTATATAAAATTTAAAAAAAATTGAAAAATTGTTATCTACCAAATTTATTTTAAAATGTGAAGTCTCTCTCATATACAAATTGATTACACTATTGGAAAGATATTTATTATGTAATATATCTCTTTTGTCTTTCTGGAGGATATCCCAAAAGTTAGAATTTAATTGAATTTGTTTTTCTCCCTTTATTAAATAATTTTTAATTAAAAAACTACCAAACATAATTTACTGAAATTTTTTTTATATATTTGAGGAGACAATATGAATATTTCCTAAAAATTTCGAAGCAATTTGTGAATTTTAAATTTGCTTAAAAAATGTTTGAAAAATTAGGTCCCATAGAGTTCAATGTATTTCATTTTTTCAACCCGGGTTCAATAAAAAACTAATTGGGTGATATTATTTATTTATATTAACATAGGTCCCACAGACCGTCTGAAAAACATACTAAAATTTCATTTTGATAAAGTCATTTTTACGGCAGTTATCGTGCTAACGGACAGACAGACAGACAGACAGACGGACTGAATAAAGTCATAAACACTTTACAACTATGTTGTAAAGTGTTAAAAATTAATGCTTTTTAACACTTTACAACGTAGTTGAAAAGTGTTTATGACTTTGTTCATTCTGTCTGTCTGTCTGTCTGTCCGTTAGCACGATAACTGCCGTAAAAATGACTTTATCAAAATGAAATTTTAGTATGCTTTTCAGACGGTCTGTGGGATCTATGAGAATATAAATAAATCATATCACCCAATTAGTTTTTTATTGAACCCGGGTTGAAAAAATGAAATACATTGGACTCTGTGTGACCTAATTTTTCAAACATTTTTTAAGCACATTTAAAATTCACAAATTGCTTCGGAATTTTTAGGAAATATTCACATTATCTCATAAAATATACAAAAAAATTTTCAGTAAAATATGTTAGGTAGTTTTTTAATTAAAAATTATTTAATATAAGGAGAAAAACTAATTCAATTAAATTCTGACTTTTGCGATATAATTCTATATAACTTTTCATGATATACTTATTTGATGGCGTTTTAAATGCACTTCCCTACGTCCTAGAGAATTAAAATTTGGTACACAGATTAAATTTGCAGAACATTTTATTCTACAGCAATTTGGTGGATCTTTAAATATAGATCCTACATTTTTTCGAAATGGCCTGCAAATAATCCCCGTTCACTTCTATAAATCATTCTTGTAATATTGTTAAAAATTCTGATGTGGACAGCACATGTCTTTCTCTGCAGACTGATATTCATGTTCTCTTTATTTCTTCAATAATAATTTGAGTTTATCTGTACAAAATAACATCCATAAGTATTTTAAATGGCATTGAATTTGCACGTTAAACTTAAATTTGGTTCTCATTTGATAGATGGACTTATTGTCAAAAGTGGCGTAGCGTAAACGCAAAAGAACTAAAATATCTCAAGAACGGCTAGTCCTAGAGTAATGGGGTTGGTCTTATTATTTTTGTTGTCAAAAATCACGTATAAAATAGGAATTTAATTGATATAATTGAGCACATGTAGTCTTTTATTTTTATATTTAACGATTTTTGCGGGCCATTTCGCAAAAACAGCCCGTTCCTTTTTCCCGAATCGTACTAGAATAACCTGCAAGTGATTTATATAACAAATTTTGTTAAATTTGGTACATAAATCACTTGTAGGTTATTGAAATATTATACACCAAATTGTGTTAAATTTGGTCCATTAGTTTTTAGCTAAAGTAGATAAAGGCAATTTCTGCCGCCCATTTCGCAAAGAAGACAGATTCTTTTATTACGAATCGTTCTATAATCAAATGAACATCAGGGTTTCCACAAAAATCTTACCTATCAAATTTTATTAAATTCGGTCCATTAGTTTTTCAGTTAGAGTGAATGCAATATTCTCACAGACACACAGATACACCCTTACACACACAGACGTCTTCCTAAAAATAGTTTTTCGTGTTCAAGAAGTCCCAAAACGTGTAGATCCTTCGAAAATTCGAGTTCGTTAGTTTTTCAATTAGAGTGGATGTAATATCCTCACAGACACACAGAAACATACACAGATACACTCTTACACACACAGACGTCTTCCTAAAAATAGATTTTTCGTGTTCTAGAAGTCCCAAAACGTGTAGATCCTTCGAAAATTCGAGTTCCGATCTTCGGCACGATTCCAATACTTTGAATACATACATACGCACACACATATATTATCTGTGTATCTAAATTCCGTTCCAACGCAATTACAATAGTTGTGGTTTTAAATGATCCCTAAACTTTTATTATTTCTTCAACGAAGCCTAATTTTAACTTAAGCAGAATGCAAATATCTCAAGCGATTGTAAGGTGAGTTACATAAGAATTGCTGAATTTTTTTCACACAAAATTATTTAGCTCTGGAGTCTGGAATGCAAGTTATATGAATGAAATATTCATTGATTTTGCATAGAGAATCAGATGATTTATATTTCGATACATTTTTAAATATTGAAGTATAATAAATTACTGCAGTACTGTGATAATATAAAAGATATCACCACTGAATGTATCACATTTTAGAGAGTTTTAAATGAAATTGCATTTCAGTTGGAAAGTGTTTCATAATCAATGCTTATGCATGATTGATCTTTCTTGTTCTTTTTACTTTTGCCAAACTGCAAACTTGGAGGATCAGTGCTACCAACTTATTAATTATTTTCTCACGGACATTTATGAAATTACTACTTCATCACTTTTAGCAAATTCCTTCCGATATTATTTCCCGGAGTATACCTGAAAACATATAAAAGGATATACAACAATCTTATGTTAAACAGCAATGATTTTTTAAACAAAAATTAGGGGAAAATCAAGATGGCGAAACATTTTTTAAAATAACAACTAATCAAAACATGTGACCAGCATTTTTTAAACACCATATCTAGTGCAATGATTGAAAGCAAACAAAATTTTTAACACTTGAAATTCCAACTGAATTTTCCTGACTGCTGCTTTAGAAAGGGTTGAATTTTTAATGGTTCGGCCAACTTTGTGATCCTTCTGACAGCAACCAATCATAGAGAAATTGAATGTCTACTCAACCAATTAAATGTTTGCTCATATTGGCAGTGCTAAATATTTATAAACAATATTTGGCAAACAATGTAAACTAAAATTCCAAGCTCGTTTTGCACATCTAAGGTTTTTTCATATTGGTCTATATGTAAAATTTAAGTTGTTTTACAAGAATGACGTAAACGCTGCTAGCGCTCTTCGCGAGTTCAGACGTTTGAAATCATTGCTTACAAGTCCTCTGACTCCATGTGACGCCCGAAGCTTCGAAGTTCAACGCTTCGAAAAGACTGGAAGTTTCTCAGTTCAACCAGGACGAAAACTTGCGACAACGCAAGTGGGTGAAGAGGTTGCAACGGCTGTTGTGGAGCAGATCAGTCACAATGAGGCAGGAATCAGTAGTGCTCGAGTTGTAGCAAGACAATTGGATTTGTCCTACGCAGCAGTACGGAAATGTGTGCGGAAAACTTTAGAAAGTTATGATCCAGCGTCACCAAGCGTTACAACGTTCTGATACAGATATCCGTAAAATATTTGCTTTGATATTCCTTGCCCGTATGCAAGTAGTCGCCAACTAGCTCTGGAACATCTTGTGGAGTTATGAGGCACATTTTTCTCTGTGTGGAGCTGTAAACACCCAAAATAGCCGCATCTATGCAATGAAAACTCCCCGCCAGTTTCAACAGATCCCTTTACATTCTCCAAAACTAACCGTTTGGATTGGCTTTGCATCAACATTTCTAATTGATCCGTATTTTTTTTTAAGAAATCCATCCACAGGGACCAAATACCTGTTCAGTTACTCCACATTGTTATAGGTCCGGCCACACAATTCGCTACCATAAACCTTCGGGTTGGTCGTGTGGTCTGGATCTTCCACATTGTTATAGGTAGGTCCGGCCACACAATTAGCTACCATAAGCCTTCGGGCTGGTCGTGTGGTCTGGGTCTTCAACATTGTTATAGGTACATGTTGCAGAACTTCGTTATTCCTCACCTCCAACAACGTGGATGCCTCAGCTCTACCATATTCCTGGATGCCTCAGCTCTACCCATTTCCATCTTTATGGCCACCCTGTTCACCAGATCTGAACCCTTGTAACTTTTGGCTGTGGGGATTACCTGAAAAGCATGGTTTATCGAGGAGATATTCGTATCTGTCTAGATTTGAAAAACAAAGACTTCCCGCACACGCGCAACATCACAACAGACCGGCTACGTACAGCTGTCGAACACTCTGTCACACGGTACCAGTTGTTGCTTCTTCAACACGATGGACACATTGAACACTGCCAATGACTTACCTTTCTAAAGCCTTCTTCCCTTTTGCGTTCCATGTGTAACATATTCTAGATGCATCAATTAAATTAATATTTGGGTGTTTATGACTATTGTCAGTATCTATCTCACGCTTATACCATTTACAATTCGTAATTAATATGCATCACGAATGCGAAGCCGTTTCATTGAATTATAGTTTTACTAGGGACTGTTTACAGCACCATATTTTCCCCTATCGGTCATTTTTGGAAATAACTTTTTGCGTTATTCGTTTTCCCATGATCTGAAATGAATACCGCGCAGATTTGGCGTCCTTATGCGACCACTGGTTTTTCTGTACAGTGCTCTGAACAGAGATACTTTAATTTCGGTATATATATATATATATATATATATATATATACATACACTCATGAACAATGAAAGTTGCACACCAAGAAGAAAATATAGTACAACCGCGAAATGATGTAAATAGCTAGAGGGCGGGCTGATATGCAAATGATCTCAGTGGTGTCTAAGCCACTGTTTATGGTGATAACATAAACAATTTCTCGGACTTGAAAAATGTGATATACCGACATGTCCGTAACATTCCTCCTGATATGCTAAGAGCTACTATTGAGAACGCAGTAATGCTATTTAACTTGCTTTCCAAAAATGGTGGAAGCCACATTGAACATGATTTGTAACACGTTTTAGAAACGATTAAAAACTTTTTAAACCGCTGTCTTCATGTCTTATTTGGTTTAGCAATATTGCATACAGCGCCTGGGTAATTAACTGGGTAATTCTTTCTTAAAGCTTCTAATATTATCCCCTTGTTACTATGTTACTACTGTTGTAGTTTTAAGAAAGAATTATCCAGTTAATTTCCTGAAGAAATATTATAATTCATTTTTCAACGATAAAAATGAAGCAAATTCATTCAAAAGGGATTTTACTGAATTGGGATAGTTTCTGCATATCTCTTGAAGACTTGCACATGCGCATCGTTACTTATATAACAGGAGATTTAGTGTTTCTTCATTTGTACGTTTCTTGACTTCCATTCTCGGTGGTCTGTTTCTCCATGTTCGGGTGCTTCTAACTAAGCACGTATGGGAGATCAACCTTTGCAATGCATTTGTTCCGTGAGCGTTTGCCCGGGCTGGAAAAGCAGCTTTAAGCGGGATTGAAGAGTCGCAATCCTCCTTTGCCATTGTATGCATTGTATTTGGTTTCCCCTCCCTTGAACTTGGTCCTCTTTTTTGATTTCAATTGTATATTTACTTCGGATTGAAGAGCAGCATTTGCGCCTTTTCCTTGATAATAATAATAATAATAATTTACATCTTTGTATTTGCGTATTGCACTTGTTGTTATTGTGTATATATATATATATATATATATATATATATAAAGAAAAAAAGATTTGAAAGTCCAATGAAAAAAAGTGAGAAGCTGTAACACGAAAATTCAAATATCTGACAGGCTTACGAAATAAAAGTATATATCAACGAATCCTCAAGCAAATGGAAAAAAAATACACAAATAAATAAAATAAATATCGAATCAACAAGTCAATGAAAAGTATCAAAATACAAAGGTATGGAATCAAAAAAAGAATAACAAACGAAATCAAGCACAAACGCTATACATGTGGACAAGGCTCTAAGCCTAAATCATGAATTGTGCACTTACACAAAAATCGTATTCATAAAGTTTTTTGTAGAAGCAAACACAAAAATGTATATTTCTGAAGAAATAGTCAGATATCTATAAACTATTTCTACTTGGACGACATACATAAATAAGAAAAATAAAAGGAAAAATGGATACCAAAAAACGGATTGAAAAAACACACTAACCTAGTAAGCACAGGAACACAGAAATAAGTGACAAGTGTTGCCATTCACAAAGGAATAAGATATACTGTTGCCATTCGTAAGAAATAAATAACAGTAATACAAAAAGACATGTATAAGAGATAATATACCATCAAGAGCGGCAATAATAGAAAGGCTAATGTCTAAGTGGATACATGAATAAAATATTAAAACAAGAGAAGGGAGATGTCAGGCTAAAATTTAGAGCAATATTAAATAAATAAAATTCAAGAAAATCCAGCTATTCTAAATTGTTTAACCATACCATTTACAAAATAAGAGGGATATTTATATAAATTACTGGTAATTTTTAGATTATCAATATGTAAAGCATGGAATTTTTTATCAGATAATCTATATATTCTAAAAAGCTGATTAAGAATAATATTTCTAAACAATAGAAACGAGTTGCATGAATTAAATGGTAAGATTTTATTAATTTTAAAATTAAAAGAATCTTTTTTATCATATAAATTAGTAACAATTCTATTAGAAGGTTCAACAAAAAGATTTAAATCCAAAAAATTAGTATTTTTACTAATAGTAGCTTCATTAGGAATTAATTCCAAATTATCAGGATAGAAATCTATATTAATGACACAATTTTCAGTATGTACTAAGCAAATCAGATCATCAACATAACTGTATATTGTATAATCTATTGAAGTACTGTTCAAAATGATAAAGATATAAATTAGCTAACATACTGCTACTGCAGCCATCCTGTGAAACTCCTGAGACTTGTAGGTATAATTTATTTCCTTGAAAAATATAATTATTGAAAATAACAAAATGAAGAAGTTTAGGAAAATTTATACAACGGGTTTGAGTTGAAAGATTAGTAATATAAGCATTGTATAGAGCTAAAATTACATCATACAGGTCTGAGATCTTGATATTATTAAATAGATCTTTAAGGGTGAGCGTCAGTAAATTTTCTGCCCTATCCGCGCTTTGTTAACTTTCGCGGCACACATATTTCGCCGAAATTCTGCTCAAACAATTGCGAAATATTTTTTGAAAGATAAAATGCAATGCTTAGATTATATTAAAACTAAATTTAATGCCCCAAAAAACATAGAATATATTTTTTATTTCAATCCAAAATATTTTTGGTGCTGCCATCTGTTGTCGTAATTTAATTCATACCGATTATTTTTATTTTTTAATGAACATTTTTAAATATCTATTCCTTCTAATACAGTGTTAAATACAACAACAGATCATATATAATAATGCCACAATCACGGAAAGGTAATTTATCATTCTATAAATTTGATAAGGGATCTGAATGTACATCACTGAGGACTGCAGTTTTGTCTTCAAGTCCAAGTTCAATTACGTTTCCGTGATTATGGCATTATATATGATCTGTTGTTGTATTTAATAACGTATTAGAAGGAATAGACATTTAAAAATGTTCACTAAAAATTAAAAATAGTCGGTATGAATTAAATTACGACAACAGATGGCAGCACCAAAAATATTTTAAATTAAGATAAAACATATATTCTATGTTTTATTTGGTATTAAATTTAGTTTTAATATAATCTAAGCATAGCATTTTATCAATAAGAAAATATTTCGCAACTGTTTGAGCAGAATTTCGGCGAAATATGTGTGCCGCGAAAGTTAACAAAGCGCGGATAGGGCAGAAAATTTACTGACGCTCACCCTTAAAATCAAAAGTTTGAAATCCTATTATTTTTAAGAGATGTTAATCTATTCTTTAATTCTTTACTATTATTTAGAATAAGGTAATTATTGCTAGACTGATGTAAACTATTATTCATTTGATTTAAAGAATTTAGAAGTAATTTACTCGCAGTAGTAGAGTAAGTATTATGCCCACTAGTTACTGTTCGAAAATTAATGGGATTTTTATGAAATTTTGGAATAAGCACAATATATGGAAATTTAAGAAATTTATATTTAATATTTAAGTCACTATACATATTGATAATTTTTAATTTAATACTATTAATGGAATGTAAATCAAGTTTAAAAAGACTATTATTTTTTAAATAATCTAACAGAAATTGTATATAAAATTTTTTACAGATAATAGCATAATTATTAGAGGCTTTATCAACATAGGTGATAACAAAAGATTTTTGTAAATCAATAATGGAGGGTTTAATATTATCAAAATTATATAAAGATCTAGACAATTTAATACTACTAATAGCATTTTTAATAGATTCTATATATATAGTTATATATATAAATAAATAAATAAAAATATATATATATAGATATATGTAAATTATTTACATATATATATATATAATCGTACCACAAAAGTTCCGTTCAATCCCAGAATATGATGTCGAAGTTCTGAAAAAGACCCCCCCCCCCCCCCCCCCCCCTCTCGACAGGCCTGGTCATGAATTCATAAGAAATATAAAGTAAAAAGTATTTAATTTATTCTTGCATACACTGGAAGGTCTAAAGAATTTAGTTACGAGAACATATAATAGATGGCAGCACTACGAGTTACAGTAGATCAGTTCACAGATATTTATAGTATGAGGTACAGAGATCCTTTTACGAAGGGTTCATATCTCACAGTAAAAAAAAAAAATAATAATAATAATATTCTATATTATAGATATATTATCATAATTATGTTCTGTGCTCTAATATTCATGCAAATAGGAAAAATTATGGTAGAACCTGCAATTTCAAACTAATGCTGATAGATGAACGATTAAAAAATAAATATAAAATGGCATTCCCCTCAGTGCTCAATTACATTTCGGTATGATGTCAGCAACTTATTAGTCCAAACACTAAACAGTATGACTTATTCATACTCGATACTCGCGTGCAAAATCGTCATCAAAATGCAATTGGCTTTAATTAATATCCCGGGAAATAAATGTCTATTGGCGAGTTTTGGTCGGAAAAATTGAAAACTATTTCAAAAAGTATCTTCTCTCGTGAATGGAGCAAACATTTGTTGCATAATATTGCGTACGGAAAGTGAATATATTGGATGATACTATTTATTTAATACTAACTGTAATCAAATTGAAAAATGTGCAACATTTCGAGAATGGTTCATGCTAACGTAGTTTTAAAGTTCTTCTATTAGTTTTATAATGAAAAACCTGATGTGGGCAGCACATGACTTTCCTTATATATATAATGCAATGAATTTACTACTTTTACAGTAAAAAAAAAAAAAAAAAATAGGTTATTCTTATAATTGATACTTATATTCTTTCCAAGATATTGAAATTTCGTCAATTAGTCGTCCCTTTTATTGATTTAGTGTCATTTTTATCCATTCGGCGAGATTTTCGTTAATTTGGAAACATTTAAAAAAAGTCGCCAAGTTGGCGACATTCCGCCAAATTCGTCGCCAAGCGTTATGGACTGAGAAATAAATTATTCTTATAGCAGATAAATGACTATTGGCGTTCAAATACAAAAGTACCTTTCCTCATGAATGGAACGAGCTAGATCCACGAGAATGATGTCACCCAATTTATCGCATGATATTACATATGAAAAGTGAACATGTTTCTCAACAGTTAATATTTTTTTTTTATTTATGGGATTTTTTTATAAATTTATTTGAAAAATGTGCAATATCTCGAGAACGGTTCATGCTAACGTTCTAAAGTTTATGTCAATCGTTTTCTAAGGAAAAATTACATAAGCAATGTCATTATTTGCGTAACTTTATTAAAGGTTTTAATTTTTTGATGATTTTTTCAAAATTTCACTCGAAAATTTAGGGATGTTCTGAGCATTCGATTGTATTTAAAAACAATAGGCTTCCAGTATTTACGGATTGTGATTTTTGTACCGAATTTCATTCGAATCGCTCCATTCATTCCTGAGATATCGTCTCCACTGACACACACACAGACATAACCTCAAAAATGTTCGATTCGTGATCAGAGATGCTTGAAACGTGCTCTCCCGTCGAAAACTCGAATTTGCATTTTCAACCCCGTCACAATACTTTCCTTATACATTATACTATGTATATAAGGAAAGTAAAAATTACGTAGGAAATGATTATTTATTTAACAGCATTGAAAGTCTTGATTTTTAAATAATTTTTTTCAATAAATTCATTCGTAAATCGTGCAATATCTCGACAATGGCTCATGCTAATGTTCAAAAGTGTGTATCATTCGTTTCAAAAAAAAAAAAAAAAAAAGAGTTCTGAAATGTTTGCTTATTTATCATTAATAAAGATCCTGATTATTTAAAAAATTCGTCCGAAAATCGGGGGGGGGGGGGATTCCGAACATTCGACTGCATTTCAAATCAATAGTATTCACTGATTATTATAACAATCTTACCAGATTATTTTCAAAATGCTTCATTCGTTCGCAAAATATCCCTTCCACAGATACACATACGTCACCTCAAAATTGTGCAATTCAAGTGCAAGGATGCTTAAATCCTGCTCTTCCGTCAAAAACTCGAATTTTCAACCCCGCCGCAATACTTCCCTATGCATTATACTATGTATGCAGGGAAAGTAAAAAGATTCATTCATTATGTTGCTCATTCATTCATTATGTTATTCATTCAAATTTCATTCATTATGTTGTTCTCTACTGACAGCATAGTTTAGTCTTTTGCTTCCACAAAAAAATCTTTTCATTAAAATTCTAATCTGAATGTCTGCTGTCTTATCTATTCGTAGTGTTTTAATGGACACTTTTACATTGCAATTTGATCAAAAGACTCAATTAAATTGTAAAACTTGGTATTTTTATTCGCAATACATTAAAATTCGAAATTTTCAATTTGAGCAAAAAAAAGCAGTTAAAGTGGAACTGGCTAAAACTTTAAAATAAATACCATTGATCCTTCCAATGTGTGGATTAGTGGCAATTTCAGATTTAGATACAATTCACGTTCTGTTAAATTACCCTCACTTAACATGTTAAGCAATTAAATGGAACAAAAAATGAATTTGACAAGGTCATGACAGACAAATTTTCAATGGTCATAACAGACAAATGAAATAGAGGGGTGGGGGTAGGAATTTGACTATTAGAAGTTGAATCTGCTGCCACACTAAAAGGCACGTCAACAAAATTACCATTTGGCATATTTCAAATATAATTATGGTGCAAAGAATGTTTCAGCTAACACTCTAAGTCACCGAATATAGAGATCTGAGCAGACTGCAATTTCAGATTTTTAACCGACTCAACAACATCGTTTTCCGAATGCGAAAAAACTCTTTAAATGTAGAACTTGAACCGAGCCCCACAAATATCTTGTATGCCCTAGTTTAATAGGAAACAATGCTATAAAATTCATATTCGAGTTTTAATCCTAAGAATTACTAACGTTTTTCTCTAGTTCCAGTTTTTCAATATAATGTATCTATACATAACATTTAATAGTGGTAAAATATAACATTTAATAGTGGACATATTTCCAAAAGAATCTGAAATGGGTTCAAGAGGTCTTAAAACATGCTTATCCATTAAAATCCCGAAATCGAAAATTTTTGTTAAGACAATACTTTCTCTATTCAATAGTATGACACAATAAAAGTCTTGTGTATAAGTGGTAAAGCAGAAGACCGCAGATATTTAATAATAACTTTTAATATAATTCCAACATGTGTAAATTATGCCGTTACATGTGTGTTTCCTCTAAAGGAAAGTAACTAAAACAAAGCGAGTACATACTAAGTACAAGTGCCATGTGACTCAACACTATTCACATAAATACTTAATCAACCAGAAGTATAGAAATGACCCTACAGTGCTTCTATGAGAGAAGTAAAAAACTATATGACATATTCAAAAAAATATAGGACAACTTTCTTTATTCTATAGAACAAGGATTCACAAGCTTTTTAAACATTATTCCGTACAAAAAAAATTGTTGCCATACGACACAACAAATAGAGTGTCATAAGCTACAGTCAATTTGCAAAAGAAAAAATTCTTTAAATGAACCAAATTAGCTCGCAGTCAGGGTTGCCGAATATGATCAAATTTCTACCAATCAATTTGGCTGGCACAGCTAATTTTTTACTGGCTATTTACTAAAAACAACCAGCCAAATAAAAAAAAATTATAAAATCAAAATATATTCAAATTTAACAAAAAGAGTAAATAAAAAGCCTAATAAACAGATAAAATTTTTGAAATTACTCCCACTGCCCAATATCAATACTCCTTGCCCGTGTCATAGTCTTGACTCATTTTACATATTCAATCGCAAAATTCAGACATGAAACAATTGGAATATAACTGTTTTTTAAATACATTGCCAACATGTTAAACACTAAATCACATATGTTTTGTATGTTATAGCAAAAGTTATGAAAATAATGTTTATAAATGAAGTGTCTTTTTTTTCCATCAGAAGTATCATTCATATCATGTTTTCTCCCGAAATATGAATGAGGGTCAGCCTCGTCTTAAATTCAGATTTAAAAATAACAAAAATCAACTCACCATAATAGTGTGTGGTTTTACATTTTGCATGCCATTTCAAAAATTTTAGTCGCCATTTGGTGATTGGCGGCCAACATTCAGCAACCCTGCTTGCAGTACAAAGTTTGTGCATCCTTAATATAACACATATATGACTCATTAAAAAGCCAGTAGTATCAGTATAGAAGCATGTAGAGGAGACAGTGTCTACTCATACAACCTGTTACCAAGTAACTTTTGTTTTAATTGTACATACTTGTATATTATTCAAAGTGTATAAAATATTTCAAATAATGTATAATTGAAGTGGAAGTTGCTTAGTAGTGGGTTGTTTGGATAGACACTGTCTCCCTAAATTCCCTTCATACTTTGCCACTGATCACTATACCGGCAAAGCACAGTGAACTTTCTCTCAACGAATACTTCTAAATATAGATGTCTTTTAATAATAGTTTTTAAAAGTTGAACACTTCTTAAAAATTCTGATTTACCCAACATGATTTTCATTACAGATTATCAAATTTGGATACATGAAGAAACAATAACACAAATTCGAGCTTTCTTATGACTCGCTTTTACTGAAAATCAATAAACTTTTGGCTTCGACAGATTAAAATAAGCATATCAATTTATATAATTTGCTCAATTATTTTCAAAGATATCATGCTCCCTATGGAAAAGTACAACATATAATATATCAAGAACGGTTAGTGATAATTACTAAACAATGATGTCAATTTATTATGGATTGAAAGTACCTATAAAGCATGTATTCATTTTCTAATAAATATATTTACATTTTAATTCTTTCCATTTTAGGTCAAAAACGAGCAATATCTTGAGAATGGCACATGTTAAAATTCTATAAGTTGTGTTATTTATTTTTAAATAAAGAATTACATATAAAATAACTATGTACATAACATTTTAAACATGTTTATTTTATTTTAAATTTCTTTGAGAATGAAAATATTGAAATACTGAATGTATTCTTCTGCTCCAAGCTCACCCCAAATCAAAAGGCTTCTGATGTTTATCAATTATAATAATCGTACAAAATTTTATTCTATGTGTTTGATTTATTTCAGAGATACAATGCTTTACGTGGGAAAAATAACATTTTCAATATCTTAAGAATGGCTCATGACAACTCACAATCAATTTAATTCCAATTAAAAGTACTCATATATAATTCACACATTTGATAATAGTTAATATATTTAATTTCTTACAATTTTTTTTCAACCCTGACAATTGACACCCTGATCAGCCACACCTTGTGCACACCTATGATTATTACTGATTTTAGATTATTGATCATCTAAAAATTGATCTGTGTTTTGTGTCTAGAGTAAACAGGATAAATCGAAACAATTTAAATTAATTTAATATACATGGAAAATCGTTTCTAAAACCTACATAAATAATTTTAAATATCCTAAATTTATATATACAAAAAAAAAAACCCTCTAGCAATTAAGTTCTAGGCAGTGAGTCATTCAATTCATTCCTGGAATATGATGCTCTATTATTAATGTGATATATAATCATCCAGGTTAACACCTTGTATTTTGACAGTTCGTCTTATACCCAAGCAATTTTCCCTCTCAATAAACAGCTTCCTTGAGGCACGCTCAAGTTTAAGGGTTTGCTGAATCTTTTCCTCATTCAGCTTGTTTAGAAGATCTTTATTGTGGTTCAGATTGTCCGATATATAAGAAGTTTTCTTTTCAATGTTTCTTACTTCTTCATCCAGCCTATTAAAAAGAAGGTATACTCAGAGTTCGATTAATCTGAAGTAAAAGACAAACCATAAATATAGTTATAGTTATTACAGAGTCCCTGCTCAAGCTTGGAAATGAAACTCCCTGAATATTCCATGCTTTTATGAAGAATTTTCACAAATTTCCAGAGTGTGAATTAAGATAATATATAGAGAATTATTATATTTTAGTGAAATAAATTTACATTCAATAACCAGTAAAAATTTAATTACCAAATCTTTTTAATTTTATTTACCAAATCTAATATTAAAGCAGCTATGAAATTCCATTTTTAAAAAAATCCCAATTTTGGCTTCAAGTATAATAAAGAAAAGAATTCTTCTAAAAATATTTTAAATCTTTCCAGACAAGAAAAGGCCATTTTTCAAGTTCTTGCTGAATTTTCTTAGATTTTTTATGAAAAATAGGGTATGTTCAAGAGCTGATATGGGCTGAGCCCGAGCCGATTAAGGCTTAGCTTATATTTAATTAAGGTTCAAATTCTGTGTACTCAATAATTTGGCAAAATCAGCTTCAAAATATGCAATTTAAAGCCTGAGCCCACCCACATTTTGTGAGACATATTTTGCAAAATATTTATGGATGAATTTTTTTTTATAAAAACTTTGAATATTATAAAAATTTGAATTTAAAAAAAATTCAAATTTTATAAAAGCTATAAAAGAAAGTTGAAGATAATTATACAATGTATAAATTACAATACAACATTTAAATTACACAATTAGAATAAAATTACACGTTTCTGAAATATTTTTTTAATTAAACACTTGGTGAATGGGTTCTATTGTTCGATGACAGGAAGTTTTGTGTAGTAAAAAGTTATACTATTATTAATTATTGGCAACTGATTACATCTGCAAGACTGTATTTCAAAAAAATAAAATAGAATGTTTGGCTGTACTTTAAGAAAACGGTATCAATATGTCAGGTAAGAATAAATTTAAAATATTTTTGACATAAGTTTTTAAATTATCATGATAATAATGGAAAAAAGAACAAGATCTTGAAATTCCAGGATTATTGCAACTATAATATTTAAAGATCTAAGTTGCAAAGGTACTCATAAAGATCTGTTTTCACTGGTCCATGAACACTGATTGTTGAAAATCTTCAAGAGCAGAGAATTATTTTTAAAATTATGAGAAATGTTTGTAATCAATTTCAAAGAATGTTTAATAGAATCAAATTTCCTATATTTACCAACTCTTCAACAAAGAAACTTAAACATACTGCTCTTTCATTATGTATTTTTAAGTTTATTCACAATATATCATAAACTAGAAAATATATTGCTCTTTACAAAAATAACAATTGGTGAAAACTTTATGGAGAGAACTAGTTTTTAGAAATCTAGCAGCTTACCACTGCCTGTATAGCTTAAATTATGTTATAACCACTAGCCAGCTAGCTAATAACTTTCAAATTTAGCCGGTAAACTTTTGTATACAAGTAGCCATTGTGACTACTAACTTTCTGCCATCAACCAGTGATGCCAAAAAGCAAATGGTAGAACCTGGCCAAATGTGTGGAAAATAGAACATAAGTATTAACCAAATTAGTCTTTTTTTTTCTCCTTTTGTATGTTAGTATTTATAAAATATGCCTTAAAAGGTAATTTAAAATTATGAAATTATTTCTATATGGAATTTTTTTTATTTCCTTTTAGTGAATATAGCTTTTACAACTGATAATATTGCACTTAAATAACAGTAACTTGTGTTTAAATCAGTGACTTGTAATGAATGAAGATTGGCTAGTAAAATTATGGTGTCTACTAGCCACAGTGGCTAATATACTCGAGAATCAAAATTTAAGCTATAAGTTATACTGGCTGGGTACATTGTTTATATTTCGTCTTCCATATCAATGGTTCCCAAAGTGGTCCATACTGCCCCCTGAATGAGAGAGATATAACTTAGGGGTGCTAAAAGCCAAGGAGGTGTTACGAGGCACTTGAAGTGTTTTAAGACTCCTAAGTGACTTTAAACAAGACATTGGGAAACATATATTATTTAATCAAGGCTATCTATTAGATTAAGATTTTACTGATTAGAGAAGTAGTAACTAAATGTGGTATATAAGATTCCTGCTAAGTGACTATCAAACTTTGAAAAACTGTTATCACTGGATCAAGGTCATACATTTTGTTGAATTAATTAAACTAATATGTTTCACTGGGATTTTTTTTTAATTTGGATTTTGAATAAATGTGCAATTAATCATTTGTTTCAAATTTTATCATTATTGATCTTTCTTAATGGGTTATGCAAATTGCTTTTCTGAATAATGCTTTTTATAGGGTAGAGAAGAAGGCACTAAGGATGAGTTTATGAAAATCAAGGAAACAGTGATTCAAAAAAGTTTACATTTACTACTATTCTATACAAATTAAATAAGATAAAGTTTCATCAATGAAACTCTTTATGTAGGCAATATGCAAAACATGGACATATCTGCTGTAGTTTACCCAAGTAATGCATAAATAATCTAGACAAAGTTGTACTTACTTTCTAATGGGTGCATCTCTTATGTGATCAGGTCCAGGGCGATAAGTCATGGTTTGCAATCTCCAAAATTGAGTACTTTTCACACGATCTTGGATCTTCAAGTCATTGAAAAAGTATGCAACACGTTGATTGGCAGATGCAATGTCTTGGTTAATCTGTCAAAGACATTATAATTACACATACAGTGAAACTTACAATCGTCATTATGCAGGGTGTTTCAAAAAGATTGCATAGCTGAATATATCTTGAATGATTGGTCCCAGACCCATGGTTACAATTTAAAAAATGCTTAAAAAGGATAGACTTTTAAACTATAACAGTTCTGGTCATATTAGTAAAAGGTACAAAATTCAATCTTTTATATGGGGACCTCTACAAAGGAAGTTCTAATTAGCAAATTGTTTTTTCTTCATTTAAGACTTATTGAAAAAAAAATCTGGTTCTTTACTATGCAAAATTGGCTGTGAAAAAATTATAGGACTTAATCCACTTTGACCCCAATAAATAAAAAAGTTAAAATATAGATTTCAGGGATTATAAAGAATTGAATTTTATCAGATAAATTTTCCATTCAAAACCTTACATGCATATACAATCTTTAGCAAAAGTTTTATGAAATCCCTAATTATATGCCGAAAACTTTAATTAATGATATCTTGGGTAATTTTATTATTGGACACTGGAACTTCTTTTTTAATTGACTAACTGGGCTATGGAAATTTTTTTATAACTGATTTTTTTTTCTAACAGGCATGTATTAAAAGTTACATTTTGTACTTTTTACTAAAAGGTGTCTCAAAGATCAAAATTTGCATACAATGAGAATCTGCCTTAATTAAAGTATTTCACATATTGGAACCATTACACCTTTCTGGTAGGTCATTACCTCACACTTTTCTGGTGGGTCGGATGGTCTGGGTCTCAACATATTGGAACCATGCCATAAGCCTTAGAGTTGGTCGTGTGGTCTGGGTCTTCAACATATTGGAACCATAGGTTTATGACCAATCAATCAAAAAATATTTATTTAGTCATGCAATCTTTTAGAAACACCCTGTATAAGAGTATTTTTAAACATGTATTTGCCTGTATGAATTTAAGTAAAAGTGACAAATGTGATGAAAAGTGAAAATATAAAACATTACACTATAAAAAAGTAACAATTTAGCAGTGGCAAGCCTTGGTCTAGAAGGCAGGTCATGTAGAAATGCATTTTACATTCCTCCCTGCATTATCAGTCTCACCACAATACTTAAGGGATTTAATGGTAATAAAAGTAATAATGAATAATGTTACTGCTATTATGTTATATATTGTACCTAGAGTGTTTGTCACTAATTTAGTCTGAATGTGCCATACTAGTTGTACTGCAGAATTCATTTTACAAGTTTATTAAGACAGCAGTATGTGCAAATTTTTATATACTAGAAATTACATGTACATAGCACAATTAAAACCCAAATAAAATCAGAAAAATATGATAAAAAAAATATTAATAAAATTAATGTGAAACAAAAAATTTGAAATAATGTCTTAATCTAGCATTTAACAGGAATAAGAAGAGAAAATGATGAAATATTTCTGCAAGTTTTATAGATAAAAAATGCATTTAAAACAGATAAAATAGAATTTGTTGATAATTTACAGACATAAGTAGTTGGCATACTAAAGAATTTTCAAATTTATCGTTCCTATTTTTTCATAAAAGACAAATTCTATTTTTCATTTCTGTGCTAAAATGTAGACTTACTCGCTTTAGCAAATTTTTAATATTGTGACCAGTCTTTTCCTCCTCCTGCACAGATTCCTGCAAAGCTTTACTGGTCCTGAACCAGGCTTCAGCAGTTTCTGCCTCATTCTGTCTCATTGATGCCATTGCCCTTTCACAACTGTTCATAGCCTCTTGTCTAAGGGACACAGCATTTTGCACTTTGTCATGAAGATTCCGCTCCCAGTCATCGTCAGAGCTAAAAAAATACAAAAGGTATAAAAAAAGTAAAAATATTAAATTCAGGTAAAGAAAGAGGTTGTGACTAAATAATTATGGGTTTTTTTTATGAAAATTCCATGGAAAATATCTCCATAAGATTAAAAGTGGAGAAAGTCAGATGAGTTTTTAGAAAAAAAGACTAATATCCCTGGCTAGACTTGAATTAGAAACCTTCAAATTTGTGCCTCAATATCTCTGACCATTGGACCACAGACACAGATCAGTTTTATGCTAAATGGTTATACAAATGTGTCCATGCCAGGAGTAGTTGCCATTTTTACAGAAAAACAACTCTGGCTTTCTTCATTTCACTAACAGGTTGAGATTTAACAAAAATTTTGTTATCATCTTAAATATAGGACAGCCTACATAGCCATCATAATGTATTTTGATTTACTTTGAAAGTTCGGAAGTCTTTGCAGAATCAACAATAATATTCTTATCATTTAATTTATTTTATACTGAGTTTAAATTTGTTAAGAATTTTTTCAACTGATCAAATTTTGTGTTTTCTCTTTCAATTTATAAAATGAACAAGAATTAAACTTTTTTTAACTGTAAGTAAAAAATAAGTGCATGTATTTACAGATAATGATCTCCATAATTAAGTTAAAATAAATGATCATAAAAATTTATTTACAGAGAATTTTTAAGATCCATAGTAGCATATTTTACCATTGTCCTATATTCAGATTGGCTATTGAGAAAGCAATTACAGCAAAAATTAAGCACTCATCCACAACAGAAGGTTTTTATTTCACTTCCTATAAGACGTACAATTTTTTTTTTCTTTTTCTTTTTTTTTTTTTAAGGGCCAGAGCGCTTTCGTCTCTTCATCAGTGTCTACATGGAAATAACATTTGAATCGTTCATATATAGACCAGATATAGTGATAAAATTTTCATAAATACAATTTACAAAAGAATCTATGTTTAGGCAAGGATAAACCGAAAACTATAAAACAATTTTTTTAGAGTTTCAAAAATTCCAACAAAAGAACAGCATATTAAATTACAATTTAATTACAGAAATCGAAAAAAGAGGAGGGGGGTGGCAACCAAGCATAATCTCAAAGATGAAGACGTCAAAGATAACTTTGTAGAGACTTGAATTGCATGGAGTTGAGAATGAGTCGCCAAGAGTAACTCAAATTCATAACAGGGTCAAAATTACAAACGGACTCACGTAGATATAAATAAAAAGGTATTCAAAAAGGAGAACATCATGAGGGTTATTACAACGCATCAAAAGGAAAGTCTTTTCAGAAAGAGGCTGAAAATTATCTTTAACAACAAATTGAGCAAGAGTCGTAGAAAGTTTACTATCCCTGACATCCTGAGCATGTTCTGCTAAACGGATGCCAACAGTGCATTTAGTACTTCCAATATAAAATTTAAAATTACCATCGATGGACAACAGGGGAACAACATACACCAACAAAGCTTTTAAAGTCATCCTTATCACCCAGTTTATCAGACCGAATACGGTTAAATAAAGAAGAAATATTAGAATGTGCAGGTCTGAAACCAAACTCAGAACAAAAATGGATAAAGGGGCGGAAAATCCGAGGATTGTATGGAAAACTAGACCTATAAGTCAAATGATCTTTTAAGGCAATAAGTTTAGTATCAAAAAGTGTATATTTACGGTGAACTTGGAAGAAAACCTTATAAATAAACTCAAAGGAGTAGGCAGCCTCACGACCAAGGCCAAAAATAAAATCAATTTCATCACTTAAAGCAGAGATAGATGAACAAACATTAAAAGCGCGATTAAAATAAGCATAAAAAGAAGCTTTTTTAGAGGAAAGAGGATGGTAAGAATTAGCAGGAATACAAGAATTAGTAAAAGAAGGTTTATGGAAAACCGAGGTTTGAAAACCAATAGCAGAACGGGTGACCAGTACATCAAGAAAAGGCAAAGAACCATTAGTTTCATGTTCGACAGTAAAATTGATAGAAGGGTAAAAATCATTAACTTTAGACAAAAGAAAAGAAAGATCTTCTAAATCACTATCGCAAACAATAAACACATCATCTACAAAACGGCACCAAAGAGAGGGGGGGTTGGATAGAAAAGGCAAAATCTCATTCTCGAGTTCCTTCAAAACCGCCTCGGCTAAAATACCAGATAAAGGGCTACCCATAGGGGCACTACAGGTTTGTAAATAAATAGCATCATGGAAACCAAAATAATTTGGAAAACAAAACAATATTCAAAGCAGAAGTGATTGTGTCGATAGTAGGAGTTTTAAAATTATGATTATGTAGTTTTTTGATTATAATTTTAATAGCAATGTCAACGGATATACTAGGAAATAAAGAAACATCAAAACTATGCAAGGTACTATTAGATTTAGGTACTATTTATAGCAATTACAGCTTTGGTAAATCTTAATTTCTGTTCTTGTAGTTTGAAACATACATACTAAAAATTTTGTGCAAAAACACTAATTATTTTCTATATTTGGCAAAATATGAACTAAAGTAAAAAAAAAATTATGTTCTCAGAGCCAAATTGAAGAATGTTGCAGTTAGAAGCACAGAAAATTTTGCCAACTCAAAATTTTATTAAATTTATATTATCTAAATTTTGTGAATTTATTTTTCTAATAATATATATATAAATGTTTCACAAATAAGGCTATTGGTTTTATTTTTTATCTTTCTTCTTAAGGTGCCTTCCCACTCACCGCAACGCAACAGCAGACGGTTCACGGCAACGCTCGAGGTACACGCAAGTCTTTGCGGCAAAATAAACCCCTTCACACTGTCGGTCGACGGCGAAGAAATGTAGCCAATCAGATGCAAGCGCAGGAATTTCTCCTCGTTCAGCGGCCATGTTTACAAACCATCTCTTCCAAAGCGATTTTATATACATGAAATATTATATAATAAAAATTAAGATATTATTACTAATAAAATCTCTTTGGTCTCTTCTGATTCAAATTTATATTTACCAGCGGCTAGTTTACAGTATTGACGCGTTTCAGAAAATTCGCCTTTCTGTGAATTTAAACAAGAGCGCACGCGAATTTGCTTTGGCGATATATACATATTTCATCAGTTTTCTAAAATAAGCTAACTAAAGTGATTCCATCACAAAACACAAAGGATCCTAATTTAAATTGTTTTAGAATATTTACTACACTATGGCAATTTCCTCGTTTTAACGAATGCAATTATGTTCTCTTTCTCGAATCGTTAAAAAAAAAAAACATCCGACAGAATTCAAAAAATAAATTTTGAAGTATGTTCTTCATTGACTTTTTTTTATCCCTCTATTGCAATCCTAAAACAACTTGAAAACATATTTTGTTTACTCTTTAAAATAATATTCTAAAATAGCATTAAATGCTTTGCATGATATAATTTGTTAGTACATTTCAGGTGAGAAGTTTTGGCTTGGGTGGTAGAGAATCAGGTCCGCAAACGAGTGGGTTCTGGTTCGAATCCAAGTGATTCTTAAATTTTACAAGTGCTGCCATCTGTTGCTAAAATATTCAAATACAGTTTTTCTTTAACAATCTGCAGAATTTTTTTGTTTTAAATTATTTTAAGTTTTATATACAAAATAACCTTATATCAGTAAATTATTTTTGAGTTTGAATGCTTATAAAAATTTATTTCGAAGTTACTTTGAAAAATATCTTGAAGTATACTTTATACCAGCTATAGATGGAATGTACTCTTCTTAATTAAAAAAGGTGTTTGTAGAAATAGCAAATATAAAATATGCATATAAAATTAGACAGAAATCATCGAACATCCTTATACAAGTAGTAATTATCTTTCGACATGTAATTTTGAACATTTTAGATTGGAATAGAAACAAAAATCAAACTACTTTGAAATTTTAAAGAGGTTGTATTTTAATAATTTGGCGCTAACATTTGAAGAATTTTTTTATTATTTTAAATGCACATAGACAATTTGAAATTTATAATACATTTGAAAATCATTTATTTTTAATAAAATAAATAAGTTTACATGTAAATATGAAAAGTTTACTCTTTTAAGTTTGAATGCCTATAAAAATTTATTTCGAAGTTACTTTGAAAAACATCTTGAAGTATACTTTATACCAGCTATAGATGGAATATATATTTAAATCTATTTTAAAACATAATTACTCAATAAATATAAATGTAGATAAAATAATTTTTAAATTTAAAAGTTTACTTTAATGAGAAATATTTTAAACGTTACAAATGAGCAAAGAACATATTCGGATATTTAATATAGATACGTATTTGAAAACCTTTGAAATCAAGTATAAAATGGTAATGAACTTCAATTTGTTTAAGACATAATATTTTAATAACGGCATTCTTGAATTTAAATACTTTTTACGTTTTTTTTTTTTTTTTTGTTTCATTTCAGTCAATATCGGCAATATCGCTTTTTAAACTAATTTTGTATATTGAGTGACTATTTTTCAACAAATATTTATTAGTTTTTTATACGGATGTGTGACAAATCCAAATATTTTTTAATGTTCATTCATCTGTTTAAGCTTCTGATATCTAAAGTAATCCATATGAAAAAGATCAAATCAAAAATTTACTTTACGAAATATTGATTTAGCAGTAAAAACATGATCTACGATGCTATTGGCTGTTGTGTAGCCGTCAACCGTGCGGTACGCGTTGAATTCGGTTCCATTTCGAATTTAGCGTTGCGGCCTGCGTTCACCGCGGAAGAGGACTTTCCCCCACTTTTTCATCGTACAGCGCATGCGTGAACTCAGCCGTCTTCTGCGGTGCGTTGCGTTGCGGTGAGTGGGAAGGTACCTTTAGTCATAACTAGTTTGAAAAATAGGTAATTGCACTTTGTTTAAAACATCATCAGTTTTATTAAATATCCTATGTGTAGGGTAACTACTGCCTTTAAATCTTCTGATATGACTTGAATTTTAAAGGTGATGCGTGATGCTTAGAAATGCTAATTAATTATGAATTTGTTGGCAAAATTATTATATCATGCAGGAATCCAACCAAGAAGGAAACTATTGAAGATGTTTCTTGCCACTTAGATGTGCATCTTCTCCTTCTATGGAAATACTGCTTTATGTGTTTTACCAAATAATATAGATTTGTAATTATTAATGAAACATATGCATTATACATTCAAAAAGTATACCTTTAAGTAAAACAAGATAAAAATATTTTGAAAAATATTTTTATTTTTGCAAAGCTGTCTAAAAAAGCAAATATGACTGAAAGTAAAAAAATACCATATTATACTAATATTGTAGATTTTAGAAAGTTGACAACAATGAAAAGGAATAAACTTTAGGGTGGGAAAATTATATTGATTTTCTAAAACAGCATTTCTCAACCGGAGTATGTGGAAAATTTTCAGCAATGGCAAGTGCTAACATTTTTTTAAACCGATGAAGTGCTTCATTACTTTATTTATATTTTTGAAAATTTTACATTTCTTGTATCACTTCTGAGAGCTTTCAAAGTAAAAATCTAATTACACGTGTTTTGTTTGAAATAATTAGTAAAAGCTTTATGTTTATAACTATCATTTAAAGCTTTATAACTATCAGAAGATGTTAAACCCAATAAAAGTAGCTCTTAGAAAGTTGATGCCAAGGAAAGGAAGAAATCTAAATAATACAACTAACTAAGATGTACTATCCATGAAATAGCAAATTCGTAAATTCAAATTTATTAACTAACAGCGGTTGCAAACTTGAAAATAGTCAGTTGTAGAAAACGTTCAGAGTAATATGTCAAAATTCCCCTTTGTAAACTTTCGTTTTTAACCAAGATTACAATTTATTTTATAACTAGTGGGCAACCATGAAAAGTCAAGAAAAACTTGTATATGTTGTATCCCACAGAGTTTAAATATACATAGTTATTTAAACTCCTTGGAATACATCATACAAGTTTTTGGCCACACTTCAAAAATTTTCTCATATGGAGACTCCCCATATGAAAAAAATTTTGAAGTATGGTCAAAGAATATTTACTAATGTGACAGCTATAGAAGTCCCCTCAGAAAACATTCCTTTCTCCTATCCAGGAGAGATTTGGGACTACAGAGTTTTTCAACATGATGTCACACATTCTTTATCGTCTGCTTCAAAAGCATTTGTAGGACACCACATAATCATTTTTTGACTTGATTCATTTGATTTTGTAAGAATAGCTTAAGATTTGAGGGACAAGTTTATAAATATGCCGAACCTTTGAACTTTTCTAAATATGCCGAACTATTTGGGATGTGGTAATCAAGGTGATAGGGATTTTGTTTCTTTTTTCAGAATCCCTTGTATTCCCAAAACAAGAAAACCCAGTAATATTAAATTAAAATTGGAAATATGTGGAAAGGGGATTTCAGTTCTTAAGTGGAAAGATATGATAATATTGACAATTTCAACATTGAAATTCTCATATCCTTGAAAATTAAATTTTTGATAAATGTCTTATAACAGATAAGTTTATTCTTTTCTATTAATGTAAAATAACTTATTCATTCATAAAGCATTAAGTTTGAAATGTTTCTAAACCATATTGAGCGTAAGTATGGTTGTAATCGACAATAATGTAGCTCAAGATGTTAATCCATTTATGGAATCTAAAATATATGGATCAATACTATTTATGTTGGAAATTTTATTTTGAGAACACTTTGCTGCTGCAAAATCCATGTTAACACAATGATTAAGTCTTAACTGTCTATCCTACATTCCGGGATTCCGGGATGCTATGCTCTTGTCAAGGCCATGTGATGCACAATACTCTAGCCCCAATGACCACTGAATTAATCCCCAACAGAGGAGGATTAGTCCCCACTGGAGGGGGACTAATCCCACTGATGTAGGGAGTTCTATGTTACTCATACTGGAGATTTATAGGATTCTTTATGAGAATACATGTATTTTTAGATTCTCACATCCAAATACGAAAAAATCAATATGAGGATTTCACCTTTGTTATCCTTACTTTGGATGATACAGTTGATCTACTGGATGATCAGCTGGGATGTATGGAAAGCTGAGCAAGGGTTCAGAATGTTGGCAGCGTTTACCAATATTAATAGTCAAACTCTTAGCTTCCACTTCAGACATTAAAGAGCTGCGAGCTTTCTGTAGTTTCCTTAAATTATATAAGAAAATGAAATAATTAAAAGTGCAATATTAATCATTCAATTATGCTAATTAGTAAAATTTAGACTTTTCATATATGCACATTTATAATATGTGATTTTAAAATATAAAGTTTCTAGAAATAAAAATGTAGTATTAATACTACATTTTATCAATGGAGCTAAAGGGAGAATTTTTTTTTTTAAATGGAGAATATTATACTATTATTGAAGCACCTGTTTGAATTCAACTGGAAAATGCAATATGTGATTTCAAATTTTATTCAGGATGATATTAAAGCATTTAGGATGCAGCAAATTTAAAGGCTTTTTTAAATAAGAGAGTGATATATAAAATTCCCCAAATAAAAAATTATTAGAAATTAACACTTTCTTTTTAAATTTACATTTGACACATTATCCCTAGTTCCATTTTTGCAACATATTTAAAGATATAAAATGCATATCTTTATATAATTTTAATGCTGCAGATCTCTGAGGAACTTTTAACCTCCCCTCACAAAAGCAAATATGATCAGCCATTTTCAAGACCCAGAGAAATATTCGAAAAATCTCAATCTATCAACTCTGTGTGTAACTTAATAAACTCTCCACTTAGTTTGTAATATTGTGTAATTTTGTTTTTTGATAATGAAAAATAAATAAATATTTTCTAATCTCATTTATAATAATTCAACATTAATAAAACTTTCATTTAGTGAGTCAAATATTTTAATTCTCCTACAAAAATAGATTGTGTATATGATAATAATTTATATTTATTTTGAAACAAAATAGAAATTAGAAGCAAATGCAAAACTATATATCCAAACCTATCATAGGAAATTTTAACCATAGCTAATAAATTATCAGTAGTTTGCAAGGGAAAATGTTCTAACCTATTTTTTTTCTTTCAACAAGTGAAAATTTATCTCAACGTAGCTTGCTATCTTAATGGTCTTTAAAACCTTATAATGTGTAAATGGAATATTAGGAAAGTTGAATGAAATTGCACATACAGTAGAAATCATATATAATGAACAACACAGGACTCATTTATATGCTCATTAAATACATTTGTCACATAAAAATGCTATATAATTTAAGGAATAGTAAGGCCCAGGAATGATAAGGCCTGAGATAAGGATCTCAGCTCCAGAGAGAGAAATCTATAAGAATAATATAAAAATATACAGTGGACACCAATATATTTAGTAACCTCCAATACAACCTAGAATCCCATTTAGGTGATGTAATTTTATTTCAGGCTTATGATTTAAATATGACATTATAGGAACTATTATTTCACCTATTCCTTGAATACATTTCTTTGCTTGGGGATGTGATTTCCAGTTTCTTTCACCAACACTATTTACAAGAACTTAACCCAATGTCTTCATTTTCAACTCTGCAGCTACTATTACCAAATACTTTAGAGATTATGGCTGGAAAAAATTGAACACTTTTCTGGGTTGTTTGCTGATTAGATGTTCTAATGTGCAGTGCACCCCCTCCAACTCAACCAATTTTTCTACTTCTATTCATGATAAAAGTTAAGTAAGATTTTTCTTTTGCTCTGATATTTATCTTGTTTTTAATATTTCATTGAGTTTTCTTATTTTGTATAGTCATTAAACCCAGGGGGCTAAAACTTTTGTGTGTTCAAAGTGGGCAAATCAGGCTTATATTAACATTATACCAATCAAAAATTCATAATTTTCTCATTAAATCAGGAAACTCGCTAAATATAGAGTCCTTATAAGCAGGCTCTACTATATTATGGAAGCAACAATTCCAGTGTTTTCACACTTATAAAAACTTCACCTTTCACATTCTTTAAGTTCATCCAGGTGTTGTTTCATATCATTATTTGCCTTCAAGATCTTCTCTTCTTCCTAGAAAGAAAATTTAAACAAAGAACATCAAATAAACAATAGCAACATATGACACAATTATTAAAAGTATTTTTGAAGTATATAGATTTGCACATATAAAACCAACTAAAATGTTACAAATATGCAAAATAAAAATCGTTTTCCCATTAAAACTGAGGTCTCTAAACTTATTAAGCAGAGGGCCACATTAAGATATAGAAAGTGCTAGGTGGGCTGGTCGAAAAAGAGACAAACATTGTTCGTGTATATATCTATAATAATAAAAGAATATATCTGTCTGTTGTGCTTGTCTGTAGCAGAAAATCTAAGTGTCATACTGCCCTGAAATTTGGTACAGAGGTACTTCAGGACCTAAGAAAATGTGCCTCAGTGAGATTTTTTTAAAATTTGAATTAATTTCTTAGTTATTTTATGCTTAATGCGATTTTTACACAAATCAGTTTCTTAACAATAGGAAAATATTATTACAGAGATTTCATCTTAACACCATTGGAAAGATCAGAAAATAATCTTTCAAACAAACTTTGAATAGAATTCAGACCAATTGTCGTAATTTTTTAAAAAATATATATATTTTGTGTATTAAAGAGATAATCTATCTTCTATCTATAATAATAAAGGAAGATATGTCTGTGTTGTCTGTAATGGAAAATCAAATTGTCAGTATAGTTATGAAATCTAGCAGCTACAGATATGTTTAACATGATTTATGGAATTTTGATATATATTCATTACATTCACATAACAAAAATTAGTGTGACAGGAATAAGATATTGGTCTGTTTTTGTCTGCATAAAAATTGAAACTAACATTAGGAAACAAAGTATGCATTATGCATAACTTGCACTAACAGAAGACACATAACGCACTAACAGAAGACACATAACACACTAACAGAAGACACAGTATTTTTAAATTTTTATTCATATTAATAAAAACTATATGCCTGTCAGGAATGACAGGTAATAAATATACTCATCAAATATGAGTCATAAAATTGAGTTTTTTTTACTTATCTATTAATAGCAAATTTTCAAAACTTCAAGCAGGTATAGAAAAAAAAACTCTAAATAGTGTTGGGGGATGAAAAGGATTATTTCTTGGACAACATCACAATGTCACTGATTCTCAAGAACAAACGTGTATCAGCAATTTCACAAAATTATATCAAAAATATTTTTAAAAATAAAGGTTTTTTTTTTATAAGTTAAAATCCTAATTTCTTAAGTGTCACTTATTTATTTCCCTTATTTATGTTTTTACTGATGCAATTAGGAGATGAAAACTCAACTCATCACTTGAACACGGTGACAGAAATGACAAATTTGCCTTTTTATGAAACCAAAAGTACTCATATATTTAATCTTATTGGCAAATACGTTTCCGTTGAAACATATGTAAAACAGATTGCATTTTAAACAAATACTGTAAAAATATATATCTCATTTATTATTTTTTTTTAAAGATCAAGTGTCACAAAATTGGCAATTATCGTATATTCAGCCATATCTACGGTGACCATATGTCCTTTATTTTAAAGGACCTTCTTCTTTTTTAAATCACTGTCCCTTAGATTTATTTATTTTTTCAAATCTATAATTTCATGAAGGATTGATCAAATGCTCGCATTGAGAGAACATTTTCAAACATAAATAATTTTTGTACAATAAAACACAACTGAAAGTTGAAACTCTGAAAGCTTGCATTTACACACAATGCAACTATGAGATGAATTGTCTACAGTTTTATGATTTTCTGAAATTGCATTATGCTTTCTTACAAAAAATTTATTCATGTGAGAAATATTCAAAGTATGTATTTTCAATGCTAATTATTTTAATGTAGGTCAGTCAATTGTAATTCATTACTATGATTAAACATATATGTTTAGTTATATATATATTTTTTGTTAATTATATTTTTTAATCTTTTTAAATCATTCCAAACCTATTTCAGATTTAAACCATGCAGGCATGCACCCAAGGGTAGGGTAGGGGCTACCAGGCTGCAGTCTTATTACCCAGGAGCACATGGATGAAGTGTATAAAGTTGCAAAAATGTACTATTAAGACTAAAGTAAAAGTCCCACACAATAGGATCAGTTCAAAAAATAATTATGCACTTAGTGAGCACTTTAGGTCAGCAGGTGGGACGTTCTTTTATAATCATCATTTTAGGTTTGCCTCCTCCCAGTCACAAACTCATCTGGAAATGTGTTAGAACAAATGCCAAAATTTGTCCTTTAATATTTTCTTTCAGAAAATATGGTCACCATAGCCATACCTCTGATTCAATTGAAATCAATTAATATGATTTGCTCTTAAATACGTTTTGATCTCCTACCTCTCTGAGTAAGATGCTAATACGGTCGTTTGGATCATAATCTTCTATTTTCTTTCTGTAGTTCGATGTAGCTTCTGAGGTACCCAGCATGTTCGAAAAGTACTGCTTCTTCTTCACAAGATCTGTTTGACAGTCAGTCACATTTTTTATTTCTATAGCCAATCTGAAATATTTTTGTGGAGCAAAACATTTTATGAGTAGGACAAGAAAATAGGAGATTATAATAAACAATATAGGGTCATTTCATGTCAAGTGGCCTAATTTAATAAATCATTCCTGCTTGAACACCTTCAATTTTGATAGAAAATTTACAAAACATACATACAGGTCTTGTATGGTCAAATTCAAGATACAGGGTTTTGAAAATAGATAAAATTTGATGTGTTTGATTTTGAGTAAAATTTTTGTGACTAATAACACAATAAGTACGAAAGCATGAAAGATGCTGCTTCAAATATCAACTTTTTACCATTTTTTGTTACAAACACATCTGGTTTGCTAATTATACAATATACATTGATTATTTAAAGTAAGGAAAAAATTTATCTGATGAAATTTGTTGGCCACTTTGATGCAAAATTGTAACAAATATATTACTTTTTGAATTTGCTTATACCATTTTTATACTTGACACAAAAAATTGAACTGGAATATCAAATTTCAACATGTTAGCTATCTTGGATCAGGAGCAGGGCCTGATTAACAGGAAGACATACAGGACATTTTCCCTGGGCCCCATGCTTTTAGAAGGCCCCTAAATCTGCTATATCTATCAATTCTCCATCATTCTGAGAATAAATAGCATATTTGTGTTTAAAATCAATTTAAACATTGCATATTTTTATTTTTTTTTATTTTAATGTGATTAACATGAATTTAATAGAAACAAACTATATGATAATTTTAATAGAAACAAACTATATAGTATGGTCAATAGTTTAATACATTTCCCCATAATATTGTATAAGGCTTCAACTTTGTGACATGGTATCTGTGTTTTCACATGGAACATACTTATCAACCTCTTTGTTCAGATGCTCTCTCCACTGCTTCAGCTTGCTTTCTCTTGCTTTATAGGCATTTCTGATGCTGCCCTCTCCGATCTTGTTCAAAGACTCACACCATACTTTCGTGTTCCTACCTTGCTTCTGAACAAGAGCTGTATCTGCCGTGAGCTTTTCTGGTTGGGGTAAGCCTGGAGAAAAGTATTTTAAAGCAATTATTTTTATTGAAAATGATATTAACTAATGAAGACAGCATATAAATCTAATGAAGACAGCATATAAATTTTCCTACACACTGCAATGAATTTACTTTAGCAATTCTCTAGCAAGCCTGTTTTTTTAGACTGTTATAAATAAAAGAATCATAATCACTTTAATCCTTTTGAAAATATAAAATGTGGGGCAATTAATGTGCTAACCAAGACCTCCTGTATTATCAGATTTGCTCATTTCCATGCTTCCTTTGGTATTGCCTGTCTGCCCTGTAGTCTGTATTTATAAACAGAAGGTGTCAACTACCATGCCTCTTGCCAGCAGTATGCTCTTAGCAGCAGGAGCCAACTACCATTCCTCTTACCAGCAGTATTCTCTCAATTAGCAGATATAAATTTTATACATTATGGATTCGAACATTACTGATTTTTAAAGATGAGAAGTTTTAATTGCTAAACATATAACAAAAGTAAAAGAAGTATACAGTACATTTTTTTAAATTATTACTATAACAGTCTAATGGTTATAACAATATTATCTCATCATATTGCTATTTTCAGCATCAAATTAGTCAAAACAAATTATGGATTTAAACATTGTAAACAACTTAACTTAAATCATTGAAGGTTAGTGTAAAATTATATAAATTAAATATATCAGTTAAAAGGATTAAAATCAATTTTAAGCATTAACTAACACCCCTTTTTTAAAGTGCTAAATGTACTAAAATGCACTGAACATGCAAATGAAAAATGCTAAAATTAAAACTTTATTATAAATAAAATTCAAATTTTTATATAAATTTAAAGAACTTAAACATTTTTGTATACAGTGAAAAGTATAATTATTTAAAATTTTAAATCTCTGATTATATTAAGAGTTTAAATATTTAAATAATTTTAATTATGTAAATATTTTGAATAAATTTACAAATTTTTAATTTAAAATTGATGTTTTTACATCAAATTTTAAAATTTGAGGTTTTAACATTTATGCAATGCATAAGGTTTATAGTTTACACTTAAATGGTCATTTATCATTATTTGGGATATATTTAAATCTCAGAGATTTTAATAAGGAAAACAAATTTTATTTACTTAAACCTAATTGCCTATATACGGAGCTAACGTGATTAGATACTTACATAGTTAAAACTAAGTCTTTTAACTCAGATTTATTTATTCATATAACAAATTCCTCCCTCTTTGGATATCAATTATGATTGAATGCTTTATGATTGAAATAAAAAAAAATATTAATAGAAACATAATTTTTAGAATCTAATAGTTTGAACTCAAACTATGGACTATATTTCTTAGCAGATACTCACAATTTTCGGCATACCGTGAAATTCCATAACAAAAATCAGTGAGGTTGTGAACATTGCATATTTTCTTCAGAATAGAAAGTTTTTGTACAAAAATGACTCAAAAGGAAAATGAAAACACATAACAATAAGTAATTTTAACTTTTATGCATATAATATCACCAATTTATTAATGTTTTTAGTGGAGAAAATGTTTGTATTTAATTCAAAAAAGGATAGCCTCAAACAATGCATGGTTTTACGATATGGAAGTATCATCAAAAAATCCAAATGCAGAATATACCAGTGAAAATGAAAGTAAAATAATAAAATATGAAAGGTAAAAGCAATAGCCTCATTTAAATTTTTTTACTAGTTTCGGTCTAAACTGTAAGAGGTATTTTTTGCATTGCTCTTTGGCAAATTTAGCGTGATCACATAAAATTTATAAATTTTTAACTTTAACTAAAATTTGTATTCTAATTACTTAACATCTGGTTTTTAAATCTATTCATATTTTAAATAAATTTTTAACTTTAACTAAAATTTGTATTCTAATTACTTAACATCTGGTTTTTAAATCTATTCATATTTTAACAACTGATTTCTGGAAAACGGCTGAATGACACCATTCGGTAAAAGTGTATGAATAAGACCAATTGAAAATTTTGCGAAATCTTTAATAAGGGTACTCTATAATACAATATGTCGGTGCTAACAAAATGAGAAAAAATGTTTCGCTTACCATCACCGAAATATGAAATACATTTTTCTCCCTGAATGAATTGCAGAGAATCATCTGTCCTATTTATTCCTGGTATAGCTTGTGAATAACGTGACTTAAAGAGTTCTGTCATTTTCTCTGATGTAACGGCAAAGCTGTACGTAAATTTTTGTTTGGATATCTAAATCGGTGAGCTTTGATTTGAATTACATATTTTTTAATTGCTGACATCGTTGCTATGCAACGTAATAGTCAACAGATACAGTGAGAGAACACTAGAGTACAATTACAAATTTCCCCATAAAGTTTTTGAACATCAAATTTAATTATGAAATTTATATTCATTATTTGATAAATATTTAAGCTACACACATTACAATGGGTACAAGCATATTATTACCTTTTAAAAATTTTATCCAAAAATTTGAGAATTAAACTAATTAGCACAAAATCTAAATAAAAAAATCATTTATGATGTTGTTTGGTTGTTTATTACATACAAAATATTTACATTTCTACCAAACTCGATACAAGCCTCACTTCGTGACTATTTTGTAAACATAATAAAAATACTTTTCGAGGAATGGAAACACTCTGAAACGCAGAACTGCGAAGCTAGTACAGAAAATTTTTCTTAAAAACAAAATCAACTATTCTAAATGGAAGAAAATATCCCTCAACGTAAGATAATTTTTAGTCAGCTTCATTAGACTTTCCTTCTTTCTTGTAAAGAATGTTTTAACGAACTTTTACTTGTGATTTCTTTTGTTTTTATATAACTTTTCAAATTTCAATGGCTACTAATTCTGCAAACACAGATCAAGAAACTGGTGATAAAACAAAACGGGAAAGCTGCGATGACTCTGAGGACGAAAGTGAAAATTTGGAAGAAAGCCCTTGTGGACGATGGCTAAAACGAAGAGAGGAAGTTCAACAGCGCGACATCCCAGGAATTGATGCTGCATATCTTGCTATGGATACTGAAGAAGGTGTCGAAGTTGTCTGGAACGAAGTTAAATTTTCAGAAAGAAAACATTTTAAATACCAGGAAGGGAAGATAAGTAGAATATTTGATAGTTTGACGCAACTGGACCATCCAAACATTGTTAAACTTCACAAATATTGGATTGATAAAGATTCAGAAAAGCCTAGAGTGATTTTTATCACTGAATACATGTCCAGTGGTTCTCTCAAACAATTTTTGAAGAAAACAAAGCGAAATGTAATTAAATTACCTTTGCCTTCATGGAAGAGATGGTGTTCCCAAATTTTATCAGCTTTAAGTTACTTGCACTCATGTTCACCCCCGATTATTCATGGAAATTTAACTTGTGATACAATTTTCATACAGCATAATGGATTGATTAAAATTGGATCTGTTGCACCAGATGCTATACATCACCATGTTAAAACGTACAGGAAAGATTTAGCTAATGTGCATTTTATTGCACCCGAGTATGGATCAAAAACATTTTCATTGGTTACTCCAGCTATTGATATCTATGCATTTGGTATGTGTGCCTTGGAAATGGCTGCATTGGAGATTCCGATGAGTGGAGAAACTGGAAATCAAGTTACAGACGATGTTGTGACCAAAACCATCGAATCTCTAGAAAATCCTCAGCAGAAAGATTTCATTCAAAAATGTCTGTACAAAAATCCATCTGAACGTCCCACTGCTAAGGAATTATTATTTCATCCAATAATTTTTGAAGTTCATTCATTGAAACTTCTTGCAGCCCATGCTATAGTGCATATTGCTTCATATCAGCCCGATCAGCTTACAGATGAAGCATTGCAATCGAAGTATAACCACCACAATGATACTCTGGCATTTATTCCTCTCAAAGGGGGCAAACCTGGTCCAGAAATAGCCCTAACTGATGCACAAAAATTAGAATTTGAAAAATTTTTGGATGATGTAAGGAATGGCATTTATCCTTTAACAGCCTATGCTGCAACTTATATGCCTATCATACAGCACCGTACAACATCCCCAGAAATGGTAGATTCTGCAAAATCTACTTCCCCAGAAGCTCCTGATTTAGAAACACGCCGAATAGTAAACATGATGTGTAATATAAAACCACAAGAAGAAAGCCAAAATTTTGTAATGACTATCCTTTTGAGAATGGATGACAAAATGAACAGACAGTTATCTTGTGAAGTGACTCAGCAAGATACACCATTTGAATTATCAGAGGAATTGGTTTTTCATGGACTAATTAATCATGAAGATCGTGAGATGGTTAGTAACTTGATTGGGGATACATTGAGCCGTCGTCACATTCCCGATTTGCCCATACCTTCTGGTATACCGAATGGGGCTACTGCATAATTCAGCAATAATATAACATACATTTGTGCTGAATTTATTTAAGTTAAACTGATTTAATTCAGTTACATAAACCTT
This sequence comes from Amaurobius ferox, assembly GCA_951213105.1. Lineage (NCBI taxonomy): Eukaryota > Metazoa > Arthropoda > Arachnida > Araneae > Amaurobiidae > Amaurobius > Amaurobius ferox. The sequence goes on from OX578146.1 coordinate 117,062,900, forward strand.
AAATTCTTAAAATGCTGATCAATGTCCTTGATTATAAATTTCTATATGTATTGTATTTTTGTATTAGCCCAGATGCTATTGGCATATTTACAAAATACTTGCTAGTTACAATATTTATTTTTTTCTCAATTTGAAACAACAGGATTGTTTTAAAACAAAATTAAGATAATCAAATTGCGATGATAAATTAAAATTGTATACTGATCGTTGTGATGTAACCAGGGCTTTTTGTAGTTTGAATAAAACCCTCAAAATGTTTTGCATAAATTTTGGTGTATCAAATATTTTTCATGCAGTTCATTATCAGTATTTAATTTCTAAATGCTCATAAAGATAGTTAATAAATTGCTGTTATGTTTGTATTTCTACTTGACTTTGTATAATGATTTTTTACATTGAGATGGCAAAAGTAAAATATTATTTAATCACTTGTGTTAATGGAAAGAATTAATCTTTTAAGTATGCTTGTTAATTTAAAATTAAGCAAAATTTTAAAATTTCTAAAACTTTGTTTTTGTCACTACTGAATGTAAATTAATTTTAAAATATAAAACATTAATAAAATAAAAAAATTATGGAGATGTAGCCAAAGGTCAAAACAAGTGCCTACAGAATACCCAATCTTGTAACCTATTAAACATTCTCATTGTGTCGGCATTTTTTAAAAAAGGCACCCAAAAATCACAAATATAAAGCAATGCAAAAATGAATGCTTAAAAGCAAACAGGTCAATGTCATTAATTTTTATATAATCTTGTGTTGAACGCAAGCACAGTGACAGATTTGGCATATATGCATTGGGGCTAATATTAAAATACCTTTATTTCTTTCTTCTTCAGAATTTATAGCCCTTTGAAATTAGAGTTACAGACATTTGATTTATATTAATCAGCATATGAATCATTAGTGCAAGTATCCTCTTCTAGCTTATAATGCATGTTCTCTCTGCTCTAGTTCAAATGCATTTAAATTATATTTTATATATCAATTCAATTTAGTTATGTGGCTTCTTGTATAATACCTGTATAGTTTATATCCATTGTAAAAGTAGAATTGTAGTAGGTAGTCAAGTAGAAATGAAAATGTTTCATGAAATAGGAGATTTCTTTTAAATTAATATAATTTAGAAAAGGTCAATTTTTGAAAACTTTAAAATGTATAAGAAATAACTATCTGAGAATCTTGGGCTGATGTGTTTTGAGTTTCATGTTTTCATTTTCCTTAATACAACTCATACTATACAGAAAATAGGTCCTTTTGTATTTGTTAAATGCATAACTGTTCTTGCATTAACTATAATATTTCTTGGTACTATTTTGTTTTGTTTAAGTAATTGGTTATATCCATTTAAAGTTCATATGAAAATTAAATTTATACTTTAAATATTTTACTAATGCAAGTTGTAATGATGCTATTTAGGAAAAGACCTGGATTATTACAATTTTGTAAAAACCACTGTGCTAGTAGATGATTTTGGGGCACTAGAAGCATAATTTCCCATTCAAATAAGTTGAATTTCTTAGGATCAAGATTTATACTTTTTCTTTCAGTTTTGGCTTGTTTCGAAAGCCAAAAGCATCACAATGAAACAACTTTTAAATGTTAGTTGATATTGCTTCATTCTGATTAAAAATTAACTCCAAAATATAACAATGTCACTCAATACGGCCAGTCTTAATTTATTTTCTTCTTCTGCTATGGCTACACTTTTGGGAAGCACTTAGAATGGCGTGTTCTCCATCCAGTTCCTTTTTTTAAAAAAAGTTTACTATTGAGAGTACACATAAATTTTAAAAAGTTTGGTAGGGGCCCTCATTTTTCGTAAGTCAAACCCTGTGTTTATAAATAACCACTATTCAGATTCAAGGATGCCTTGAAGGCAGCCTGTTTTCAGATCTAGGAAAGAGGCCTTTGATTTGCCTGATAATGTTTTGTCAATTACTTCAGATTAGCATAGAGTTGACAATTGAAGGAAAAAAAATCTGTTTGGTAACAAACCCAGTCACTGCTAAGTTGGTGATTTTACATTCACGCTACAAGCTGTTATGGAAAATTAAGTGACATAAAGTTAAAAATGCCATTTTATTTTCATTGGTACTAAAAATGCCCTCTTTCCTTAAAAATATCAGAATTTTATAAAATTATGACTAATAAACATAAAAAAAATGCTAAATGTCAAGCAGAAAATTTAAAATATACTTAGAACATTAATCAGCTTAGTTTTGTTAATGGCAAATATTTAAATAACTTTTCTGTCTTGCAAAATAAAAATAAATCTATCTAAATCCTTAAAAGTTAATTTTAACTTTTTTCAATGTTCTTAAAGCAGGGCTCGACAAATTTCCCCACAATCTAGGAGCCAGGTCAAAAAGTGAGGAGCCAGCATTTAATTTTACGATATTTTACATTTTGATGAGCATTTGTTATAAAGAACTTATAATAAATAGTTACACTGGTATAATTAAACGTAGTGGTTAACACTAATCCTTAAATTACTTTAAAATTATAAGGAAAGCAAAATATATATATATATATTTAACATAATATAAAATTTTTTAATTTTTAATCATTAATTTTACATTTCTGCACATATTGCACTTTATCTACGCTGATCATGTATATTTTGGTATGCAGGTACTTCAGAACTCGGGACGATATGCTTCGGCAACCACCGTTATTTTTTTTTAATTCGAATTACTTTTTCAGTTCTTCTATGTTTTAGAAACAATTTTCATATAAATGCGTTTAGCAACCAGAAATATTATTTCAGAGTTTCCATCTTAACACCAATGAAAAGATCAAAAAATTCTCTTTCGAATCAACTTTGAACAGAATCTATATGATTAATAGTTGAATTTTCATGAATTTTTAAAAAGTATATACTTTTCTCTTGTTCAAATCAGGCTCCCGGGCCTGGATATTCTAGTAGAGTCTCTATCTTAACACCATCAGTGCAGTGCCCCCCCCCCCCCCCCTGTTATTGTAGGTGGGTGTATTGTATATGTTAAAACATTTTTTGGTTTTCAAGAATTTTTTGTGAGTTCTGGTGTAATTGTAATCCGTTTGCATCTTAAATTCTAGACAAGAGTACATTTTCTAGACTATTCCCGCAATTTCAAATGCATATCTCTGATAAAAACTGCACTAGAACTCACAGCCCGGCCGTCCAAATAGATGCTCAAGTCCACTGGATAAGTCGGACGATCTGGGTTTTCAACTAGAACTCGCATCGAAATCACAAAAATCAAAGAATGATTTAACAATACGCATGCTTATAACAAAAATAAAATGAAACAACTGTAGTGTCGGTGCACATACAGCTATGCCACGAACGCTTATCTTAAATCTTGGGTACATTTTCTAGTTGATAATAATTATCCTATAATATGGAATCGTTTTTCATTGCTCAGAGTTAAAAGTTCGTCTAATTAACATTAATTCCATCATTTCTGTTCGATGTATGGAAAACAAAGAAACTCATTAAACGTGACTGCTTTGTTACTTTTTCAGTTTTATGTAACAAATTACGTTTCAATTTTAATACACCTTATAAATAAACAAAGCACAAATTTATAAGATATTACTATTGGTAAATAAACCCGCCTCAAAATATGCAAACTGGCGATGGTTGTGACCCTGTTGCGATTGCGAAAGATTATCCCGCAAATACCTTTCTTCGGTACTTGGCGCTTACATAGATCTTCGGGCACTTATGATGTGACTCAGTCACGGTGCGGGCTAGTGACCAGTCTGGATAAATAAATATGCGCAAGAGAAATAAAATTAATTAAAAGGAAAAAGGAAAACTACAATAGAACTCTCAGCGGCTGCCCCTACGATTTTCAGGTTTCCGCGAGGGCTTCACGGCAGTGCATTGCTGGCAGCCAGGATATGAGGACGCTACTGTGTGTTTTTTATGATATCCCTGTGGGAGTTTACCTTCGATGTTTGGCCATCCGAAGATTTTGGCTATCGGTAGTCTACTAACAAATATTATCATTGCATTAAAAATAATAATAAAAAACATGAAAAACAATCTAAGTAAATTCTAGTCAAATTTTTTGTCTGGCAATTTTTAAAAAAAAAATTTTAATTTTAGTTCCTCTGCTGTTAATTTTTAGATTTTTAATTCAGCATTTTTAGTCGCCACATCTAATTTTTTAGGCGACCTAGTGCCCGGAATTTGTCGAGCCCTGTCTTAAAGAATATACTACCACAGCTTTTGTTTGTTAACCTATGGAAAAATAAGTTAACTTGTGCAGAGTGTTAAAGCTGTAGCTTTTTTAGTTTTCTAATATTCTGATTTTCTTCCTAACATAGATGCTAAGAATTGGAAATGTTTAATATTTTAAGAATTTAAGAAACTATTAATAGGAAATTAAGTTCTGTAATATTAGATGAGATATTTATTTCACATAAACATAAATTCTAAATTTATCAAATTTTTAAAGTAAAAAATCTAAAAGAAAAAAAAATTGAACTGAGCCTTGAAACTTTTTCTGATAGGTTAATAGGTGGACTAAACCATAGGACAAGAAGAAAATATTGTCTTATTGTTAATCTTCAATTGAATTTGAAAAAGAGTGTTGGTGTGTTAATGGTGTATAATGTATGACCTTATGTGTTTTCCAATATGTAAAATGTTTGGATATTGATACTATTTGTAAAATATTTGGATAGAATTCTTGTAAATTGTATATTTTGAATATTGTTCCCATATAATCCTGAAATTTATATATATATATCATGAAGCTATATGTATATGTAAATAATGTGGAATAAGAAATGTTTTGTCTATTTTGAGTTACAAATTTTAATTTAATACCTACTAAAAGAAATTGTTCATATAACTTTTATATTTTTTATTGTCTATTCTAAATCTGTAACAATTGGATTTTTTATTTATTTGCTTTAAAATGTGACCTCTATCTGTGGGCACTATTAGTAAATTATCTAGTGTGAGGTATATTGATGTGGAAATATTCAGTCCTTCAAACTTTTGTAATTTCTACAAAAGCTCTGTTTATTTGATTTTACGCACAAAACACATTTTTTACAAGTCCATCCCAGAGGTGATGGATTATGGGAAGGATGGTACGGTTCCTGTGGTTGCTACCCCCATTTGGTTCCGATCTCATTTGGGTTACACCAAACAGTTACCTTAACCTTCGAGTAAGTCAAACCGTTTGGGTATGAAAAAAAACTAGTCATTCCATCCTTACTTCCATGTAGCACCTCCTAATTACGGAAGGATTGCTCTTTGCCGATTAAATCAAGGAATTGTATCTGATGTTTCCTGTTACAGAATAAAATTGCAGGAAATTGTGAATGGAAAATTTCTTGAATCAAAAAATACACGTTACAGCACAAAAATTTAAGCAAATTACTTAAGAGAAAATGTAAAGTCGTTCCTGCTTTCATGACACACAATTTTATTTTATTTTTAATCAAATGTTGAAAATAGCATTTTAGAATTCAATTTAGCATTTTATTTCATTTTTTTTATTGGCAATTTGGAAAAGATCATCTTGGAATATCTCAGAAATCTGTATCCTGCATTTGGCAGATCTTCAGATATTTCATTTTACTGTAAAAATATTTTCCATTTATTTTTACAGTCTTATTTGCATAGCTAGTATTTTAATAATAATTTCACATTTTATACGAAAAAATTTCTTTTCGAGCAAATTATTAATGAAATGAAGTGATAAGATATTTTCTGAAAAACTGACTTAAAACAACGATTGAGGCATTTTTGACTTACATTTTCATTTCAGTTTTCACTAATTTTATTTTTCCTTTGAACAGTATATCAGTTATTTTTCATGTTTCTATAGAAATTAGAAATTAAGTTCTTTTTAAATGTATTCTTTGGATTTTATGCCAGTGTTTTCCCAAGGTTTTTTTTTTAATGGGTGCACCACCTGGCTATTTTACTGATCACCTGCCTGCACTTTGTATCTTATAATATTACTGCCTATTGACCATTTGCACATACATCACAATGTGATAGCAGGATTGTTTACATCACCATGTTAAACTGAATAAACACTGATGTGGTAATGGGTTGAGCCATGATATTGTTATCAGATACGATAAAAACATGACTGCCTTCGAGATGGGTATATTTGAAATTGTATCACATATTACGAGCACAACAATTTTTAGCCATTGTATACATTGGAGAAAAAAACTGCAATTGTAATAATAGAAACTTTGAACAGTAATAAAAGCATACTTTAACATGAGATAGCAAAGCTATGAAGGGTTCTTCATAGAAAAAATAATTTAACTATGAAGGGTTGGTTCTTCATAGTAAAATGCTTTTTTTCCATCCAACAGGATTGATAGGAAGTAGATTTACTGGTTGTAACCAGAGCTGTGGAGTCTGAGTTGGTAGCTGTAGGGTGGAGTCTGGAGTCTGCAAAAATATATTTACTCAGATTCCTAAATAAAACTATTTAAAAATAATTTTATTTTAGAATATTTAATTTTCTAATAATTTTTAAGCAATAAATTAAGAAACATCAAATATTTATCAATTAAATGATATAAGATCTACTGATATAAAAAATTAAAAATTAATTTCTATTTGTCAGTATCAAAATTGGATATTAGAAATCATAGAATCAGAGTCAGACAGTAGAAAAAAAGAAAAATTAGAGTCGAAGATGTAGGTACTAACTATACAGCCTTGGTTGTGAGGTCATGTGAAATTGGGCACTCCTAAGTATGAAAGAGGTTTTCTGTTTTAAAGCAAATTAAAACCTGCTAAAGGAATCATATAAGGCAGAACACTGATTCTAATGCTGATTTCACTAGAAGGACCGAATCCAACAGACTTTGATCTCCTTGCCTCTGTATACTATGTATTTCCCCCCCCCCCCCCTTGCCAAGTTTGCCTCACCCGGCAACTTTTCTTGACCACCTGGCTTCAACATTTTTCTGGGGAGAATATTGTATGCATATAAAAAAATTGTTTTGTCCTTAATATATTTTTTTTTCCCACAATTTTCTAAATTTTTATCTGAAGATTGACAGGTAGGCATATGCAAAAAGTGGGATATTAAAAGATTTTAAATTTTTCCAGAACAAGTCAATTATAGTTTAGATAGACCTACATTGATATTAAATGCAGGTGCTACCTAAGGTCTCTTTAAAATATGCCTCTGCACTTACCTATTTATAGCATTAAATTTTAAAGATCAGATTATAATGTCTTGCATTCAGAATCAAAAGTTTTCTCAACTTTGTTGCCAAGTTTAGCCATTTTGTGAAATCAACAAAGTTTCTTCTTTTTTAATGGAGAAACTTCCATTGAAATGATCTATTTTACTTGGTTTTTTTTGTTTCATGCTTTCTTATACAATCAAGCCCATATGTAATGAAATATTATATAAATATAAATCCTATGTATGTAGTTATGTGCGTATAATTGCAGTGAAACAAAATTATTTTTTTTCCCCAAATTGAAAAGAAAAATGGAATGTATTCACTTCAGTGTTTTCATATTCACATTTTAATAACTGTTACTGATATGATGAAATTTTTCTCCATAAAAAGGAAATATGCCAATTTTAAATCAAAGCCACCAAATTGGAGGTGAAGTTAAAATGTCAGTAGTATTAATAGTGAAAGAAATAAATTGAACACCAGCTCTTTTGAACGTATGACAGATATAATCACTGAACTGTAACTTTGTTTTCTTAATTATTTCTACCGCCTACTAGGTAGGGCGCGGTAGCCCAGTGGTTAGCATGCTAGGGTTGCATTCGGTAGGCCCACGTTCGATTCCAACCACTGCCAAAACTGCCGCTGTATTCACGCGGAGTACGATCACGTTAAACATGTAGGTCTATAAGTCCTTCTGAGAGGTTGGTGGTAGGGGAAGGAGGGTACGGTCCCTGTGGATGCCTCTCCCACTGGGTTCCAGTCTAAATTGGGTGGTACTTCCCCGCCGTCCAAACAGTTACCTTACACCTTTCTGGTAGGTCGGACGGTCTGGGTCTCAACAACCACCACCACCTACTAAGTACTTTTGCTTTAAAACTCACCTACGTGGGCCAAAAAAAGTTCAACCGTATCATGTCTGCTCCAGTGGTTTTTCAGGTTATGATAATTTATAAATAATGCTGAATTAAAGTCAATGCATACTACTTGAAAATGATTAAGGTTTTTAATTTTCTTTTTAATATCACATGAACTGAGTAACTACATTTTGTTTTCTGCAGAAATATTGAAAAAAAAAGGATTTTAAATTTTTAACATTGTAACATTATTATTTGGTTATTTATAATCTGCATTTTTACTTTTACTGTTTTAAAAAGTTATATTAAAAAAAATTATCTATCTATATAATATGCTTAAAAAATTTGTAAATATTTATAGACAAAATAATTTATATGACACTTGATGGCTTATATTTATTCCAATTTGTATCTATATTAAAGTTTGTACTTTCAGATTGTTCAAAACTTTGTATATTGATTTAATTCCATTTTCCAAATTATTTAACTAATTACAGCCAAACCTACTTATTAATAAATCATACTTTGAAAAACTGTTTAAAACCTAAAATTATTTACAAAAAATGTACGAAGAACAGTACTTATTAAAAGAAAATTTTATTTTCTTCATTATTTCTATAAATCCACTATTACTGACTTCATTAGGAAAGCACTGACAATAAGTCTAAATTCATTTTTCAAAAATAAAAAAAAAAATTGTGTTTGTGTGTGTGATTTTAGTTAAAAAGTTGTGATGAATCCCATTAATTATTTTAAAATATGAGTATTCCTAGAATATTTTACCTGTTTGTGTTATAGTATGCATAACATAGTTTTTAATATACATATTCTTGGTTTTAAATACATATTGTAAATTTATTTAAACTTCATGGTGTAAAGATGTTTACAGGAAGATGTATGTTTGTTACATAATGGAAAATAAAGTTTATTTGTAATTGTCAGGTTTCTCAAAAATCACTTATGTACTTGAAAAGATAAGGACACTGATAATTTTATTTATCTTGGGAAAAGGAATTAATGAAATTAGTATTTGCCTTTCAAATCAAATAATTAATTACTGACAATGGTAAATCAATGAGTTGGGTAAATATTTGTGATAATTTGGTAAAATATAAAACATTTAGTAATGTATTAAGTTCATCATTTTCTTGCATATAGTATTTTGGAGCACATGCAATATTAGCATTTTTATAAATGGAGAAGTTAAACATATCCAGTAATAGAGGATTGGTAGAGCTATTGAGAGTGGAGGAAGTTGGTACAAATTATCTGAGCCTAGTGTTATCCGTATCCTGAAAATATTCTTAATATTTAACCAGCATAAAGTATAGGTATTGTTATAGAGACTGAAAATAATAGCCAGATTTTGTGTAGTATTTACGATATCCAAAATGTGGTATCTAATATTTACATACCACATGACATCAACAATTGACACACTCAAACTCAAACATCATTAAATACAATTTAAAATTTTCAAGAATTAAAATGTGTTCAATATTTTTTTGGTGTCAGTTTTAAATTTTTGCCTAAGTACAAAAATTTTTGGTAGTAGTTGCATACATATATACTAGTGTGGCCACCCACAGAAAACTATGATTTCTCTAGCATTTTCATCCCCAACTTATTTACTTGTCATATTTTTTAGACCAGTATATAATTTCTCCCATCTGTCCCAGGCAGCTCTTATACCAGTATTAACATTGTACTACTGGTTTTCAACTATGCAATCAAAGTATTAGTGTTAAAAGCATTGCATCAGTTTAAATATTAAAATCTGATGCAAGAAGAACACTGGTTTTATATAGAACATAAACATTGAAAACAATTTAATTGCATATATATATAATTAAGTAGTATGTGTTTATTTTTAAAATAAAGTTAAATAGTTTGTTAAAGATATTTTATATAAAGCATACAGAGTTAATTCCTGCTAAACATCTGATAACGAATAATTTTTAAAATTGTAACAATAAAGCTTTTGCTCTTCAGATACGAAATCTCAATTGCACTGATTTACTTATGTATCTGTGTATACATTGTGAGTGGCGAGGCCACCAATAGCAGAGCAACAGGTGGGAGAAATGTCTGGCATCTTTGAGTAAGCAAGGATGGACAATTATGGTATCAGACAAGAAAGATATCTCATAATTTCCATAGGTAACCCTGTTAGTTGTTTCAGTTCTGCTTTTTATAGTTTTATTCCCAGAATTATTTCTCATAAATCCTCTAGAAATCAGACTGTTGAACATGTCTTAAATTGCTGATTTAAACCAGTAATCTTGATAACAAATAAGCTTTCAGTACTAATTCAATATTTCTCATATTGAGGGAACATAAATTTGAAATATTAAATTATTTGCTGATTTAAAAAAAAATGGCTTTTTATACCATCTTTTATTTTCATTTATTAGTAGATGAATGTTAGTATTTCATTTTCTGTTTTTTTTTAAACTTCAGAAATTTCATAGAAGTATTTAAAAGAAAAGAAAATTGTGAGCCCCCCCCCCCCCCCCCCTCCAAGTATTCATAGTTTTTGATTTACATTTGTAATTATAAAATTAAAAAGGAAAATGTTAAATTTAAATGTAAAAATAAGCTAGTCTAAAATACCAGTCGAGAAATATAAAAAAATACTCAATTCCATATTCCGATTATCTAATTTATAAAACTAGACCACATGCACAATAGATATAAAGAGGGCAAAATATCATATAAGAAATAAGAAGTGCAAAAGTATTAGGAGAGAGGGGCTTGAGCCTGGTAGTCGCTCCATAAATGTTTCACTGACTGTGTACCCCCCCCCCTCCCCCCCAACTCTTTCTACAAATCTACATATTTTACAATCTTACTTCATTTTGCTTTCTTCTGAGAACTTTAACATGAAATAACTAATCACAGTTGTACATTTTTCTGGGAATTTTGTAATATATGCTGTACTTAATGTACTTGCATTAATGATGGTTCTATTGAAGTTAGAATTTTTAATGTCATATCTGTATAAGTAAACAAGTAGAGTCTGTATTTCAAACATTCACAGATCATTAATTAAATAGAAATGAAAGGCCACACACTGAATGTCCTCCTAGTAAAAGAAATGGCCTATGCTAATGACTGAATTATGAGTCAAGCAGCAAGACAGGAGTTTGATCTTCCCCTCAGGTGTTAATGGCAAGCTTAGTGTGTTATGTTTTATGGTTTTCCTAGCATGCTAAGTAAATGCATAATTTTCCCTTAGAAGACTTTTATTACAAGCAATAAGCAAATTTAGCCATACTGATGAGAGAGACTTATCAGTATGGTCACATCTGCTTATTGCAATTAAACTCTAATAAAGTTTTCGAAACAGTTTGATACTGTGCCCCCTAATGTTTAAAAAATAAATCATCTGTTTTTCATTTGAATTATAAAGAATTTTAATCTTTCAACAAAAAAGAAAGAAAAGCAATTATTCAAAAGTTGAATTCAACTAAAAAAATACTTTTTTTAATTTTTAAATAATTTAAAGTCTAACATATATTTGAGAAATTAAGTATATTTTTTAATGTTTTGTATGAGTGAAATTACACATGTTTAAATGACTTCAAACACATCATAATAACCTATTGTGACAGCTTAGGATATGCTTATTTAGACTTTCACATTTATATTTTTACTTAAATGGTTTGGTATATATTTATTTAAACTTTTACTTAAAATGAATATTTTTACTTATTTTAATACTTTTACAAATGTCAGTAAAAATGTTACTTATAGAAATATCAAAAAATCAATTTGAATGACAATTTGTGTCAGATTGATTTAAAGCTGGCTTTATATGTATTTAGCACTTATATTATTATAAATTGGAGAACAATGAACATCTTTACTTTTTCTTTCTGCAGACTGCCCTGGAACACAAAGTGAAAGTGCAGGAAAAGCAGAAGCATGTGCTGGATGTCCCAACCAAAATATTTGTGCATCAGCAAAACCTAAAGAATTTGATTCAGGTATATCCACAAGTTTCAACTTTAACAACCAGTGAGATGCTTTTTAATTTAATTTAAAATTTTGTCTAAAATAAATAGACCCACATATCAGCAGGTCTTTCTCTTTCTTTGCACTCAAATATTTATAGTTAATTATCTGAGTCTGTTGCAAAAATTTTGCAACTGAAAGTGAGTTATTTGTTATGAAAATTTTGCAAGTGGGAGTAATTTATTTGTTGTGAATATTTTGCAACTGGTAGTGAATAATTTATTCATCAAATAATGTTCTATATATAACATTCAGTATTCATTTTCCCATAGGCACTATTTACATTTTATTCAAGGAAATATAGGGATTATATACCCATTTGGCTATAAAAATAATGCGAGACAACACAGTGGACAACAATGTGTATATTTCCTAACCTCTAAACAAATTCTAAACCCATATACATTCCCTACCCTGAAAAGGCAAAGTTCATGCTAATAGTTCACCACATTCTAGGAACTTTTATCATATCTGTCCCTATGGGTACATTGTTTTACTTGAGAAAATGGTTCTCATTTCCTTTCACAAAGTCTAGTCACAGGAATTTAATCCAATGTATTTATTTTCAACACTGCAACTCAACTGTCGATGTTATACATCTTACCCTTAAGTCCCCCTCCCCCCTTGGAAAAATTCTCTGGGGTGCTCTTGTTTCCTCTACTTCTACATAAAGCTGCAGATTAAGAATTTTGGTTACTGACTTGGCCAGTGACCGGTAGATCCCATATATATTATACCCTTTGTATATATTATGTACCATTTTCATAGACAATGTGATGACGCAACAGCACTCAGCATTCTTCAGTTTTTCTACAGACTAAGTACTAAAGGGAAAGATTGGAGATTTTAAGAATGCCTTAGTGCATGAATTGCCAGTTTCCAGATATTTGCACCTACATTAAATGAATTTTATCAGTACAATGCCATACCAAAAATTTATACAAAATGACGACCTCTTGTTTCCTCTATTTCTACATAAAGCTGCAGATTAAGAATTTTGGTTACTGGCTTGGCCAGTGACCGGTAGATCCCAAAAATGTATTTTCACAAAATGAATAATTTTACCATGAATTTAGCCTTTACTGTCACTTATTGAGATGTATAAATTGTATGTATGTGTATATATATATGTGTGTATATATATATATATATATATATATATATATATATATATATTATGCCCTTTGTATATATTATGTACCATTTTCATAGACAATGTGATGATGCAACAGCACTCGGCATTCTTCAGTTTTTCCACAGGCTAAGTACTAAAAGGGAAAGATTGGAGATTTTAAGAATGCCTTAGTGCATGAATTGCCAGTTTCCAGATATTTGCATCTGCATTAAATGAATTTTATCAGTACAATGCCATACCAAAAATGTATACAAAATGACGACCGATGAATCATACGATTTAAAGACAGTAACTTATTTGGTTTTGTCAGCATCAAAATTGTTGGATACAAAAGCATTTACGTATCAGTTTTGCTGAGTCTTGGTCATTTTCTTATCAGCAATTTTTGATAAGTTACTCACCAGTGGCGAGTGCTAATCATCAACAAAAGAAATATTTTCTTCTTTTGCTCTGATTTTTATCGTCTGGATATATTATTCAATTTTACTATTTCATATGCTTGTCAAATCTATGGAACTAAAAATTTGGCATGTTTTAAGTGAGCAAATTAGGCTTAAATTAACATTGTACCAATTTAAAAGTTGATAATATCTTCATTAAATCTGGAATCTCCATTTATATACAGGGTGAGTCAGAACTCTTGGGCCAAACTTTAAGGAGTGATAAATCACATCTAAACAAACAATTTTTGTCATACAAAGCAGGGTCGTAACACAAGAGGTGAACCGCTAGATGGTAGCTCATGAAATGAGGAAATGATGACTCTCTCGTGAAAAGAGGAAACACAAAAATGACAGTGTAGGCACAAAGTACATTTACTGACAGAAATTACAGAATGCATGGACAAAGTTACAGAAACTGCTCAAAAGTGCGACCACCAGCAGTAATGCAGGCTTCACACCTGCGATCTAGCGAGTGGCACACATTAGCAAAAACACCTGGCATATCTTGGACAACGCTGGCAGCAACAGCAATCCTAGCAACAAGGTCCTCGTCAGAGTCGATGGGACTATCGTAAATGAGACTTTTCATATGGCCCCATAAGAAAAAGTCGAGACAAGAGAGATCAGGCGATCGTGCCGGCCAAGCTATGTGACCACCCTGACCAATTCATTGCCCTGGGAATTGGGAATGTAGCATCTAAGGTGTGCCGCACATCCATGCTGAAATGGGGTGGTGCTCCGTTGTGTTGGAACCACATACATGCTTTAGTGTTGTCAGGAACATGTTGCAGTAACTGTAGCAATACCTCCTGTAAAAATAGGAGGTATGTTCTGCCGCCCGGTTGGCATGGTAGAAGATATGGGCCAATCAAATGATCATGGACGATTCCAGCCCAAACATTTATGGCGAAATGCTGCTGGAAGGAATGTGGATGTGTGGCGTGTGGATTTCTAGATGCTCACATCTTTTTCTTCCACTAGATGGCAATAGCAATGACATTAAATTCTAGTATCACTACTATTCTAATATCACTTAGAATTTTGTTTTATATTTGTTTAAAGTTTTACCACTTTACGATAATTAAGGAAAGTGAAAAACATAATTTTATTGTTCATTTTTGATGCTTATATTTATTATCCATCAACTGTGTCATGCATTTAATTATTGTTAGTATGGATGAAAATTTGAAAGTAATATGTCTTCTGTTAACATATAAAAGCGTGGTTTGCATAATGTAAGTTTTACTTTTGAATGTTAGTTTCGATTTCTGTGTAGAATAAAAATATACACAAATATCAACTTTGTCATGATCATTTGTGATACGTGAATGGAATGATTTATGTTACATGGAATGATGCATGGCCTATTCGGCTTTGAAATGATGATAGGATTTTTTTTCTTTTAAGAATTTTTCTAACAGGATTATCACGAATCAGAATTTCTGTTGAAATTTAAGAAAATTTTTTAATACGGAATAAAATATTTTAATTAAAATATCCTCTTAATAAACTTGTATGAATTGGAATTTCTGCAAAATTTAAGGCAATCTGTTAATATAAATGAATGAAATATTTTAATTAAAACATATTTTTAATACAGAATATACATCACGAATTTTTAATAAAACATTTACATCGTACAGTGTGTATTTCTTTTTTCATAAAAGGGGGTTATCATTATTGTATATAACTTGCGTGGATTACATGTGCCCAAGTAGCTGTTGGGTACACGGTTAACAACTATTGTATGAATTGTTGCTGGCATATGCACTTAGCATAAGTACATGGTCGACAGTTACTGCAAGAAAGCTATTGCAAGTTATGAGCAAAACAACTGTGCTGGTCGCCAAAAGCAGTTAGTAAATAATATCAGGAAAAATGTTTTCTCATATTTCATTAAAGCTGGTGAAAGTCTGAAGTTACTTCAACACTCTCTCATCTAGACACAACGTATTATTTCCCTTCGTATCTTCTTGTGTTTTGACTTTGACTGACTTAACATAAACAAACAGGAGCTCCTGCAAATGGTACAAAAGAACCCTAGTTTGGAAAGGTATATTTTTAAATATTGATTTTAGGGCAAAAATGTTTATAGGGTTCTAATTTTTAGAACTATTTACCCCAAATGCATACCAATCATGAAATAATTTAATATAATTTGAGTTTTAATCATATGAAAAGGGAATGTATTGGTATAACAATCTTCCCCTTTCTGCTATTTCTATTTTGTTTCTTTTGATGGAGGAAAGTATGGTGGGGGATGTTTCCTTTGACTCTAGATCAGGGCTTAATCTTATTATTTTTATTTATTTATTGTTGGGAGATAACAGGCAGTGGAAAACGTTGCTCTCTTAACAAAGGACAAAGCAGGGTCCTTTTCTAATTACAAAAGGGCAAGGAAGGCTCTGCTCTGATAACAGAAAGGCAACCAGGCAGCTGTGCTCTTCTAAAATAGCCTGGGGCAGTGTTGCCTATACAAATTAAGTGCCCCTTGCAAACATTTATCATGGAGCCCGTTCCTTCATATTTGATTTTCACTTTTATCTGATTTTTTCATGTCTTCTCCCACAAAAAAATATATTGGAGGTATTTGTACCCCCTTCCTCATATATGCGGTTCTATCTGAGTGTGCAGGGGTGATAGTGGTGATGTTTCATTTTTATTCTAGTGTTTGGGCTAATGTTATGTGTTAAAGAATTTTTACCATTTCTTGTAAAATATTATAGTTAAGTTGTGGTATAATAAAATAAAAGTTGTTTTTCAATGTTTCAATGCATGTTGCATTATTATAATAATACTGTTTAAATAGATCTTTCATATAAACAGTCATTTCAGCGGCACTGTGCCATTCAGATGGCATGAATATTTTCCCTCATAAAAAAAAATATATTAAATTATTAGAATTCTAAGAAACTCTGAAAAGATCAACCTTGAACAATGTTATCTTTTTGCAAAAATGAGACCAGTAAAAGCTTACAGTAAAGCTATGATAAAATTATCTCTAAAAATTTACACCTGAAGAGGAATTTCATTAAAAAAAATTATATTTTTGCAAAATAATTAATTACATAATATTTACACATGCATTAGAAATTATGTGTTTGCATTGTTTACTTGAGTTGGTGTGCAAAAACATCTAGTGTTTTGATATTTTGCACATTTTAGATACAAAAAAACATGTGTCACCGAAATGATGTTTTTATCATTTACATTCAAACTATGCATTAAAATTCCATTAAATCATACTAAACAGCTCGCTCAGTCATCTATTAGAAATCTTAAAAAACATTACCAAGAACTTATTCCAAACAAAAGTTTCTAGAAACTATGAAGTTGAAAAAAAAAATTTTTGGAACCTGAAAATTGACAATTATCAGAAATTCAGCCTTATATGTATATATTGTATTTATGTTAATTGACTTAATCTTAAACATGACTGAGGAGTGATTTTCTGTGGCATTCCTATATATTTGAATAGGTTTATTTATAACTTAAATAAATTTTTATATGTGTATATACATAAATTCAATTTGTAACTTTATTTTTTTTTTATTCATAGATATTAATTTAATAAAAGATAAACTGGCATCTGTAAAGCACATAATCCTTGTACTTTCGGGCAAAGGTGGTGTTGGAAAAAGTACTGTTGCATCAATCGTGGCCCAAACGCTAGCAGAGGACTCTTCTAAAAATGTAAGTTATGAATTTTTATTGACCTATGAGAATTTTTGCTGTAATATTAACATTCAGTTGTGATGATTTTAAGATTTTACCATGAGATTGTTTACTTTAATAGATATATTTTCAAATATATAATAATATACATCTTTTGATTATTTTCTTTTTTATATATCGTAAATGATATATTGTACTAGTGGCAAACATTTTACCATAACTTTATACTGTTTTCAGTAGTTTCCTGAGGTCCCAAGCAAACTTTAATAAAAAGGCCTCGTTTGAACAATACAGTAAAATGTCAAACATCGAAAAATTCAATTATTCGACAATTTAATTATGTCTTTTGTTTTTTAATTTTGTCATTATTTATGTTTTTTTTTTATGTCATTTTTATGTTCAAGAAAAAAGTGTGGATTCTTTAAAAAACCAGCATAGAATTTTGAGTCCCTGGGTTAACAATATTTTGGAGGCCTTTGTATGATATAAAATATTCCTGGATCTGAAGCTACCTTGTCCCAATGGATAATCCGTGCCTGGTTATATAGCAAAGTGCACCATGGGAATTATAATATTGTGATCTCAATATGCTCAACTACAATTCGATAAACAGGTTGTAGACTAAACATTGCAAAGAACACTATAAAAGTGATACACAAATATCTAATGATAAAATATAAAATATAAAAATATTAAGAAAATTTTGGATTAGGTATATTGTATAATGCACTAATGAGTCTTTAAAAAATGCAATGTAAGTCCAATAAAAATAAGCTACAAAATTTTCAGGCCCTCAGAAAATATGAGGCCTCAAGCGATCACTTGGACTGCTTGAACTTCGGAACTCCCCTAACTGTTTGTCTCTTTGTTGGCTTGGATTTCTGGTCCATAGATGTCCTATCTAATTCTTTGTTACACCTGGATGTTTATACAATGTGTTTAGAATTCACTTTATTTTATTTTTCATGTATGTGTGTTCTTACATCTTACCAGGTCTAATTTTTCATTGAGGATCATTAAAACTATTTCTTTTCATATATTTCTGTCGTCATCTATTTCTTTTTCGTGCAAGAAATTTAATAGTTTTAATTTAAAGTTTGTTGTATTCTTTTTTTTTTTATATTTTACAAATCTTATTAGCTTTTGGTCAATTTTACAATAATACATAGTAAATTTGGAAGTTTTTCTATCTCATATTAAAGCTAAATTGAATTAGATGTGTTTTTTCCCATTGTTTGAAATAATGTTTTATTAACTTTACCTATTTCTTATTCATTAAATGTTGCACCAAATTTTGTTGCATATTTCATTTCGGCTTCGCAAGTCCTGCACTAATACTGAATTAGCAAATTAATAAAAAAGAAATGTAGCATTAAGAGTATTCTGCAAAAAAACTGAGAAATTTGCTAGGCATTCATATGGCAAAATCAATTGCATTTTTCAGTGATCTTTTAAAAGGCTAGAACTCTTATAAAGTCACTACTTTTTTTTTTTTTTTTAAGTAGAAATCTTGAAATACTGTCTTTTACTTTTTTGCTTTGAAATAAAAGCAGAAAAATGCTTTCACAATTTTTATTTTTCCTGTCATTTTAGCACATACTAATAATTTCATAATAACAAAAAGTGTTCAAAAGTGTCAACATTGTGTTCAAGGTGTCAAATGACATTATTGCGATAAAGTTCTAAAAATAATTGCATTTGTTTTCTCATTACATGGTAAACCGTTATTTAATTAATTGTAATTAGCAATGATAGCCGATTTTTTAATTTCAAACTTAAAAACAAATTTCTTGTACTATTACCTTTAAAATAGTTTCATTTGATTTTCACATGCAGTTACATTCAAAATACCTCCCTCCTTCAAGGTATCATATTTGGCAATTTATGACATTTTGTTGTAGTTTTAAAAGGAATTGTTTATTGATAATTTTGCAGTATTGCTTTTTTATCAATTTTACTGAAAAACAAAACTCATGCAAGAATTGAGTCAATAAAAAGCTTTTGTGTGAAAAAAAAAACTAATTTTGTAAAAATAAAAAAATACGAAAAAGTCAAAAGCAGCAATAATAAACTTCTAACAAATTCACTACTTTTGTTTCTGGTATAAAATATTTTTTTTTAAATTATCAAACTTTTACCATTCATATTTTGTGTGTGATATGTAAAACTCCAGTAATCCACCCTCCCTGTGAAAGCACCTCCTTTTTTTTTCTATTTCAATTTAAAATTCTATAAAATAGCCTCATTCCTAAACATTGGAAAAAATTCAGAAAAAAAATAAAGAATTCCATCGTCGAGTAAAATACATTTATTGATAAAAAATACACTTTGTTGTGTTTAACTGGAAATTCAGAGTAAGCCATCTCCCCAGTAAGAGTCCTCGTAACTATATTTCTGCCATTTTCATCCATGTTGTAAGGGAAGATCAGCAGATTTCTAAGGTATAGATAGGTAACCAAAGAAACATCCATTTTTGCTCTTTTTTTTTTCTTACTTTTTTTTTATTATTATTATTAAGAGCCCTATTTTATTTTATGAAAAGTTTAACTTTAAAATTTGAAATCTTGTGAAAGGTCTGTTTATAAAAAGTGTGTAGCATTTTTGTTTCTGATACACAATCAGGAATTTTTTGAAAAATCTGTAAACATCCAAATTGTTTCAAAATAGACCCCTGTGAGTGCACAGTGAGTATTTTAAATACAAATTAAATTAAATGTAAGTGAAATAAAAAATTTATATATCAAAAGTTATTCTGTGACATATTTAATTTTGTTTTCAAAATGTAATGCAAATTGTGTTTTTAGGTTGGAGTGATGGATATTGATTTATGTGGTCCTTCAGTTCCAAGAATATTTGGTGTGGAAAATGAACAAGTGAGTTTTGTTATAAATTTCATGTTCTGGATTTAATAGTATAAAGTTAATTTTTAACTTTTTCTCTTTTTCCACTGTGAAATTAGTTGAAATTTACATTGTCATGTAGATATTGTTTTCAATTGTCTAAATATTTCTACCTTTAATTTGTTAATTTGTTTTTACCTTTAGGTTCATCTAAGTGGTTCTGGGTGGTCTCCTGTTGTAAGTTCATGTTTTAACATTTTATTTATTGCAAGTTTTAATATGCATTTATGTCTTTTGAAATGTCTTCAAATTCATAATGCATAGAAATTTAGTTGCTTGCATTGAACTTTTTATTTTGTGTTGTTTCAATTCATTTATGTGGCTCTTTTATGCTATAAAATATAACTTTTTCTTAAGAAAATAATAAAATCTTATAGATACAGGAGAATCCGAATTATTTTGAGTTTTGCTTTAACCAAGTTGCCAAATTTCTGGAACTGCTTTTCCTTAAAATCCTGAATATTACAATTTCCATGTTGCAAGTGCAGTAAGCATATTTCTGACTTTTACAACGAATTCACATTTTCCCCATGTTCATTCTCCTGGGCAAATTTTCTGGGGTTATAAATTTAATTAAGAAACTACTATTGCCTGAGCCAGTCAAAGACAGAGACAAACATAACAAGGACAATATTTATGAGCCGTTTGAAATTATCTTCCACATTATTAATCAGAAAAAAGAAAAAAAAAATCAATGACAAAGAAACTGAAAATGAAAATCAGCACTTTGAAATCTTCCATACAGATAGACTAAACACTATTAAATATAACTAATAAGCAATTCTTTATTTATAAAATAATAGCAATTCATTGTTGTAAAAAAAAAATGGTTTACTCTTTAATTTGGCTAATATCTTTTTGCAGTTTTTCTTATACTTTAACTGAATTACGCTTAGTTCATATTAACTTGGATAATCAGGATCCTACTGTATAAGCACTATTCTTAAAATACTCTTTCATGTATGAATAGTTATATATATATATATATATATATATATATAATAAAAATGATTTAAAGTAGAATATTTGAAGAAAAATAGTAAACCATCCATAACAACATATTTGAAATTTTGTAGTCTTGGGCCATAGCACAGGCTAAATTGAAACCAAACAGTAGTTTGAAAACACATTAACACATTATTAAGTTGTGCTATCCATAAATATGCTCAAAGAGTTGTGAGCAAAGGATGAGCCTGACTTGCTGTGCCGAAGTTTGCAAGAAGTCTGGTCGATTTGGCCTTGGACAGCATTGGAACATAGACTCTAGATATTGATGAGGTGGTTTAGAATGTAATGTGGTGAAACACTACAAAATGCACATGAGCAGAGTTTGACAAAATATGTAATTACTCTTCTGGTACACACTGAAATACACATTTACTCCTCAAAATTTTACCAGTGCTTAAAAATATGCATAAAATTTTTTGCTATAAAATGTAACTTTTTATAAGTTTTCCACTTTTTTTTTTTATTTTACCTGTTGCATATATAACAAGCTTTAAACTAAATCCACAGAATTATTCCTTGATATTTAAAAAAAACAATTTGAAAATTCATTGACATATGAAAAGTTTGTGATATTTCATTTGTATTGTGACAATCCAAAAATTGAAGAGTTGCACAATTACAATTTTTGGCACAAATATTGTGTGATATCTCTACATTCTAATAGCTTTCCTTTTTAATTACTCATTCCTGGATTTTCTATCAATTTTAATGTTATACCTCTCAAATGTTCAGAGCTCTGATAACTGAATTGTCAATAGCAACTTTTTTCTCTAGAACTGGTTATGCCCCTTTCTTCGATACTAGTTGTCGGTAGCATGGGGGATAAGTAAAAATGACATCACAAAATCTACTTGACAGCATTTCTTGCTGAGGTTGCAATGTCCCAGGATCTAAATTACCTTTAGCTTTATTATTACCTAAAGAAGGTAATAATAAAGATTGAATTTATTAAGATACAATGTGTTCAGTACATAGATTTAAACTTTCAGCAGCAATTGGGAAAAACCTAAATCACTCATCAGTCAAAAAGTTCCAGGAACAGCATTGACACATACTGCATCATTCAAGGGTAGAAAGTCAGAAAATCATTGATACACTCCAACAGGGAAAATAATGCTTAATAATGCATTGCTTACAATCTTCACATAGATATGCTGCAACTATAACATACAAACAGGCAAGATGGCTACAATAGGGCCATGTAGCACTCCACTTATTATC
Source organism: Amaurobius ferox (assembly GCA_951213105.1). NCBI lineage: Eukaryota > Metazoa > Arthropoda > Arachnida > Araneae > Amaurobiidae > Amaurobius > Amaurobius ferox. Next base: position 117,085,326 of record OX578146.1, read on the forward strand.
AGCACATTGACACACTGCAACTACAGCATATGAACAGGCAAGATGGCAGCCAATCATCGTTCAGCGCAGCATTACATAAATATGAGACTGACTCCTCCTTGCTCCGAAGGTTTAGAACAAACTCTGACGGGATCATCGCAAGATAGGACATTTTTTTTTTACTTCTAGAGTAAAGGAACTTTTCTTTCTTTTTTACAACGTCAAGTACTTCCATTTATTAGTGTTTATTTTAAGCAATTCAGTCTAACCTTGTTGACTATTGGAATATTTGTTTTCTAACTTTGTGAATTTAGAAGATATAGTATGTAAAGCATGCAAGATATTTTGGTGTCATTCTGTCATTGATCGACATTTGATGAACCAGATGTTTGTGCGCATATGTGATGAATTGCAGCATGCTTATTTAAAGTGTATCAAAAGAGCCTATTTAGGGTGTATTACACCCATGTTGTGCAATTGGCATGGTTACACATGGAAAGAACGGAGCATGGGAATGAATTTTGTTTAAAAGAGGCAATTTAGAAATTGAGTGGTATTATCTGTATTATTTAAATATGCTTATTTATATCCTATGCAATACTGAGTAATTCGCTCTAGTTATAAATAAAATATATCTATATTTGTAAATAAAAACCTCTGTTAGGAAAATGCCATGAAACAAAAACATAAGGATAACAACTAGTTTCGAAACATAAAACAAGCATTCTTTGGAATAAGAGAAACAGAGTAGTTACTCCGTAAAAGCAGGAAAACATCTGTAGATACATGCTAATAAGTATTTTAATTTTTTAAATATATGGGAAAATTATTTATACTATTGCCCAATATTTTTTTTTAAATACTCTCCAATTTGGAAAATGACTCTTCAAATTTTAGGAAAACAGTAAAAATATCCAGCAAAAAATTCTTTGTAGCTATCTCTACTCATGAATGTATTTATGCTTAACACCAATAAATTAAAAAAATTTAATTGCTGTTATTTTCACATTCATGTAATGATCTATCTTTATACCAAATTTTGTTTCAATTAATTGAGCGGTGGTTTCAGAGAAAAACTAATTGTATAATTTGGTGAACTGGTGTATACATATTGTCAATATGTAAAATGTATGCATGCACATTTATGTAAATTAATTACATAAATTTGTACACATTTGCAGAATGCTTAAAAGTTTTTTCTTTATTCAGTATCCCTTAAAATATCTAGATTTTCAATATGATGAAAAGTGTTTTCTGTGCAGAAAATAAAACATTTTTGTTTTGTTATAATATAAAGTTAATTTAATGAATTAATAAAAACATTTTTCTTCAGTTTGTGGAAGAAAATCTATGTGTGATGTCTATTGCTTTTTTGTTATCGGGACCAGAGGAAGCTGTGATATGGAGGGGACCAAAGAAAAATGGTATGTTAAAATTTTAGAATAGAACTTTATTTGAATGTTGATTATAGTGAATGTTTATATTTGTAGTAGGATAATCCTTGGTAAATATTGAATGCCTTTATATATTTAGAAGTCTTTTAAAACTATTCATTGATAACTCAAATTGGTAGCTGCAAACTTTATCAACAAGCACTTGTGTAGAATAAATGCTTCTAATGAGCAACAGATAAATGATTTAGAGGTTCTTTTACATTTATAATAACCCTATGATGCTTGTGAGCAGCAGGTTGCAGAAGTCTCACCTAAATTATTGACTAACCACATTTGTGGTTGTAACCATTCTACTTTTCCTACAATATATAGTATGTGTAAAGAGAAAGCATTGGGATGGGATCTAAATTCAACTTTCAGATTTTTAAAAATTACATGTTTTGAACATCCGTAAATGTAAATAGATAATTTTCTTTTACCATTATGCCTATGTGTCTTTGTGGGCATGATATCTGTCAAATAAATTGAGCATCTTAAATGAAATTTGATACAATTGTTTCAATCTATAAACATCGGAGACCTGCTGATTTTCTAGGTCTGCAATGTGTTGCCTGCAACCCTTCATTTAGTGCTCATCAAAGTACAATAAAATGATTTTTGATTTATTTTTAATTAAATTAAATTAAAATTAAATTATATTTTCTTTTTTTATTTAATATAAATGTTAAGATATATAATAAATTAAATATTTCCATTTTTTGTTTTTAAATTCATAATTAGGTATGAGTTTGAATTTTTTGTAAAAAGTCTATACTATTAAATTTATATTATAGACCACATACAATTCCAATTAAGGCTGATTTATATCAAAAGCGGTGATAACTGTATTGAAAAAAGTCATGAATTTTAAATAAATAAAAAAGATTTGTATAGTAAAATATGTGCAGATAATATTAAATTAGAACAGTTTGATTTTGTAATGTGAAAATCTAGTATAGTGCAGCTATTCTATTGCAGATGTGTTAAAAATATTAAATATTTTTAATAGCATTATTTATTAATATAAGAACAACAAGTAAATTGTAAATAATACAAACTGGATTTCATTACAAATACAAATAGTAATAGAAATTGTAAGTAATACACATCTGGCATAGTGCTGAAACCTACTATATGTGTGTGTCGTAATATACCCCACAGTAAAATGGAAAAGTTTGAGAATCACTGGTTTAGGTATTCTCTCTCTAAAGATTAAGATAATATTTATAGTACAGAAATAACACCACTGACCATAGGCGCCGAGTTTTCAAAATCTCAGGGGGGGCACAATCCGATAAAGTTATATGCAAGATTCACAAAGTCGATAAATACATAACAACTTGCAAGGCCGCCTTGAAGAAAGCAAGCATATGTCAGTTAGGTGCCTACAATTGGTTCGAGGTCATTTTAAGCCCCTACTTTAGGCCAAAAGAACAGTATACGCCCTTAACAACCGCCAAGAACGAACTGCCCAACGAACGGCAGTAGTGGTTGTTAAGAGTGCATACTGTTATTTTGGCCTGAAAAAGGGGGATTTTAATGCCATCGAAGCAACTGTAGTCACCTAACTGACATACAAATGCTTTCCTCAAGGAAATTTTGTAAGTTATTGTTTTACAAGCAGCAGTTTTGGAGTCAGATAACCGAGAGGCCAAGTCACGGGGATTGTACTCGGAGGACCCAAGTTCGATTTCCGGCTTTGCCTAAACTGTCCCCGTGTACGAGCACGTTAAATTTGTGGGTTTGAAAGTCCTTCCGAGATATTGGTAACAAAGGAAGGAGGGTCGGTCCCTGTGGATGTCGCCCCCACTGGTTTCCAATCTAAATTAGATGGCATTGTCTCGGCGGTCTAAACAGACATCTTACACCTTCGGGTAGGTCGACGGGCTGGGTCGAAAGAAAGATATCAGCAGTTTTATTTATTGTACAATAAATATTTTTAATCTTTTTAGGCCTATATATATTTGTAAGCTAGGAGTTGATTAGGAAAATCCATATAGTTACTATGCATCAAAATTATAATATATAATAATTACAATGAATTTTAATATAAGAATTAAGTAGTAGCAAAGCTGTTAATTAATCAAAAAAAAACCTGAAAGTTAATACAAGTTAACGCTTAATAGCAACTCCTAACTACCTATCAGTTGATTTTGACACAATAAATTAAAACAATGAATCCAGCAATAATACAAAAGTATCCAAACACTACTGTCTATATTTAAATATTCTTAAATTAAATATGTATATAAAGTGATCATCACTATAACCACACATTCAGCTAAATTAAAAAAAATTTTAAATTAATTAATTTATAAAAAAAAATATCATAAATAATATTTTTATGCAAAATTTGGATGACATGTTAGTTGACGGTTCTTATCACAACTAAAACTAATATTTTTATGATAGGGGTGGGCTGAGTATACCTAGTGGGTGTAGCACCCTCTGGCCCTTGCCTGACTACGGTACTGTGCCAAACGTCCCGTGCTCAGCAGGTACAAAACTACCCGCGGGGTTTGCAACTTCAAAGGGAATGGATACCCCCCACGGGGTTTGCAGCTTCAAACGGAATGGGTGCCATCTGTAAAGACAGCACTGGTATATAGGATCCAGGAGTAATTACAGATAAGATCTCTTTACATAGACAAAATAAGTCATCTCTACTTCGTGGTAATCATTTATACTTATTACTGGAGGGAAACAGCTATTTTTTGGAAATGCCAATAACATGGCTGTAAATATTCCATTTCTCTTTGAATTAGGCAGTCAGTCGAAAAATTTCTGGTAACCAGGGGTTTTTGTCATTAGCGTAAACATGTTTCCTGGGAGTAAAGATGAGCTTGGTTTGTGTGCGAGATAGTTTAGGGAGCTATGGTAAGGAAGATGTGAGCAAGACTGAACGGAAATGTGACATTTACGTTGATAGGATTTTCTTTTAATTATTTTTATGTTTAAAAAAATTTCATTTTTTGGTATTTAGTAAAATATGAAGTTAGAAAAAAATATTGAAATTTCCCAGAGGGGGATTTGCCCCCTCTGGAAAAGTTCAGCGGGGGCTCGTGCCCCCCCCCCCCCCCCCCCCCCCCGTTGTCGGCGCCTATGCCACTGACTGTGTTTTGTTTTTATTTGAGCTCTTCAGCAACAAATATCTGTTAACTGCACTGAATGTTATTATGTTCCATTGTGTATACTTGTACAAATACAATGCTAGTGCTGATATTTTCAGATATATAAATTTCCATATTGCTAGTGCAGTGAATAATAGTTCATTAGTGATAAGCTCTAAAGCCAGTACGGTAATTCAATTGGGTAATTCCTTATACTGAATTTAATTTTGTTATTGAGATAATTTTTCAATTAATGTTAGTTTAAAAATCTATTTAAATAGTTTGATTTCTCTATGTATACTTGCATGCATGTATAATAGTTTTTATCAAGTGTTTGCTGAAAAACTTTGAGGCCCGAAGGTGCTCAAGGATGGTTAAAGGTTACGGACTGGGTTGAAATGAAACATTTTTGTTTTCTTTCAAAATTGCTTTAGCACTAGGGTTAAAAAAGGTGTCCTTTGTGATCATAAATTCAGAAATATAAACATTTTTTAAATTAAGAAATAGTTTAAGGTTCTGCACTAGCATTAAAGATAGCCTTTATTAATAAAAATTATTAATTTCTGAAAAATTTTCTCTGATTTACAAATTTTGCTGTTAAATATATTACCACCATCAAAAAACACATAAAATGTACCAGAAATAAAAGTTAATTAATTTTTTTATATAAAAATTATATACATGTTTAGAATCAGATTTAAATAAACCATATACATACAGCTTAAAATGCTTCTAAAGAATGAAATTAAAATAACTTCGTTAAAAGCAACATAGAATACAAAAAAAAATTTATATTGTATACTGCTTGTAATGAAGTCATTTTAGTTTTACATAAGCTACTTCATAATGAAATTCAGAAACTTTTCAATTATGCTATGCATATTCAATATTTTTTGTTATAATCACCAGTGAAGTTCATAAAATAAAATTCCCTGATTTTTTAAAAGTTGCGTTAATGGTTATTTAAAGTCAAAAGGTCATGAGAAATATATAATGAATTATTTAACTACCAAAAATGCTGATTTGTTTAATTTGGTAGCTTTAGAGGATGCTTTTCAACAGCAATAAATACAGGCTAGAAAGAGGGAATAATTTGATAGTTAGAGATGAAAATAAAGAAACCTCTCTATTGGTTTATTTGCCAGTTACATGGAAATGAACTGCCATTGCACCATCTATTTCAGTATTTAGATGGCAAAACTTCAGGGCCAAGCCGCCTTTTTGGGGAAATCTGAGTATTAATGCAAAAATGTGAAGAGCTTTCAGTTGTGAAATTTAATCCAATAAATAGTAAAATACGTGTTATTGGCACAAATCAACAGTATCTTGCGGACATGTACTTGGCAGTTATAAACAGAAAGGTACCTGATGATCTTATGAAAAGAAATCCTGAGAAACACGCTCATTCCTGATGGCTTACATATGCAAATCGATTGTTAATACTATATATAAGCAATGAGAAATCATTAGAGAATTTGAAAACTTTGACATATATTGTTGTTTTGGTGTGATTGCCGTGAAACAAAACTAAATCAAGAAAACTATGATTCTTCTAAATGTGGACTGTATGTATTAACTACTAAACTATAACAAACTAATACAAACATCCGTTGAAGACTTTTCAATTTACAAGTCCAAAATTATACATGCGTCCATTTCAGATGGTTCAAACTACAATTGTATTTGCTTTCGACTAAAAACCTCCGAACATACTCATGTTGCCACGTGAACTCAATAAACATTGAAATGCGTGCTCATCTGTTTTCAGATTACAACAAATTTATGGTTATACGATATAAACCAGTGGTCTCAAACGCGCGGCCCGATGCATACTATTTTGCGGCCCCCGACGTCTTTCCCATAATTACAATGATTTATAAAAATTTATGCTATTCACTTACAAGAAAAAAAATTAATTATCACTAAAAATCAAAAATTAACAAAATTAATTATCGCGCCACTAGGTCAGGAAATCCACTAGGTCAAGCTACTTTCAGAAAAGTTTAGTGTTGTTGTTGTTGTTGTTTTCGAGGGGGGGGGAGGGGGAGTTAGAGAGAGAGAGTTTTTATGAACTTTTAGAAAGCCAGTAAATTATATTTTGGAATTTCAGTAAATTATTGAATTTTAGTAGTTTTTGCCAACATTGCGCAAAATTTGGGCTGAATTTTTGGGGAAAACCTGGCAATACCAGTGGAAAGAGAAAATTTTGAAGTTGATTTTCTGGCAACAGGCCATTTGTTGTTTGTAATCTTCGATGGTGTCAGCCGAATTTTTTAGGTCTTCTTTGAAACGTTTGTATTAAAATTTGAATTTAAAAACTGCGTTTTTGTTTATTAATTTGTTTGTTTCCAACAAAATTCGAATTTAGAAACTGCATTTTTGTTTATTAATTTGTTTGTTTCCAACAAAAAAATTCTTTTTCTAAGCCGAGTTGCGGTAAAAAACGAAAAATTGAAGATGAAAACAGGGTTTTCAATAAGAAGTGGGAGTTGCAGTATTTTTGTTATGAGAGTAATAATCATGTGTTGTGCCTCATATGTAAACAGGTATTAATGGTTCTAAAGGAGCACAACTTACGATGCCATTTTCAAACTGTGCATAGGCAGAAGTATGGATCACTGAACGGGCAATTTCGAGAGGACCAACTTAAGAAATCGAAACCTGATTTAAGTGTGCAAAAAAGCGTGTTTCAAAGAGTTAATATGCTAAAAACGGATAACTTGAAGGTAAGCTATATCTTATCAAAAATGATTGCAGAACATTCTAAGCCTTTCACTGATGGTTTGTTTATAAAAAAAAGTGCTTGGTTAAAGCAGTAGAGTGCATTTGCCCTGAAAAAGTGAACACATTTAAGAAAATCAGTCTTTCGCCAAACACAATTGCCAGTAGAATCGATGAACTAGCTTCAGATATAAATCAGCAATTAATTAAAAAATTGGCAGAGTTCCTTTATTTTTCACTTGCAATTGACGAGAGTACGGATGTAACAGATATTGCCCAGTTAGCCATTTTTATTCGCGGGATAGATGAGAACCTTGAAATAACTGAGGAGTTACTCCAGCTAATACCGATGCATGATACTACGAAAGCTGATGACATTTTTAACAAAATTAAAGGTATGTTTAAGGTGAAACATTTGTCTTGGTTGAAGTTAGGATGCTTGATTACAGATGGTGCACCTGCAATGGCCAGTGCTAAAACCGGTGTTGTAGGAAAAGTAAAAGAAAAGTTGTTTGAGGAAGGCTCTGTTCTTCCATTTGTGCACTTCCACTGCATTATACATCAAGGTGCACTTTGTGGCCTGTTTTAAAAGTTGAAAACATTTTGAAGCCTGTGGTAAAAATTATTAACTATATTCGCTCCAAAAGCTTAAATCACAGACAGTTCACTGCTTTTCTGAAAGATATAGATTGTGAGCATAATGATATTTTATATTACTCTCAAATAAGATGGCTTAGCTATGGACGGGTATTAAAACGTTTTTCGGATCTGAGACATGAAATTAAGATCTTCCTTGAAAGTAAAAATCAAGATGCCTCACTCTTTGATGACACTAAATTGCTATGTGATCTAGCATTCATCACGGATATGACTGGCTATTTAAATGATTTAAATGTCAAACTACAAGGCCAAAATAAGCTAGTCACTGACATTGCTGATAATGTGAAAACATTTGTGAGAAAACTACAACTTTGGGAAGGCCATTTTAAAGCAGGAAATCTTGTTCATTTCCCAATTTTACAATCCATAAGTAAGGAAGAAGAGGAAATTGACTTTATTGCGTTTTCTACAAAAATTACTATGTTAAAAGAGGATTTTAATAGGAGATATGAATGTTTCAGGGATATGGAACAAATTTTTAATATATTTGTTTCACCATTTTCCTGCAGTATCGATAGCGCACCTGAAGAACTTCAACTGAAACCAATTGATTTTCAATATGATTCTTTATTAAAAGAAAAATTCAACAGCTGCACCCTTATAGAGTTTGCTCATGTCCTTGCTGACGAGCCGGTCGGTCTGGGTCTTCAACACCCTTATAGAGTTTTACCAGTTTGTTTCTAAAGAAAAGTATATAAATATTTACAATCTAGCTGCAAGGATCTTATCCATGTTCGGAACAACATATTCATGTGAACAATTGTTTTCCAAAATGAATCAAGTCAAATCTCTTCAAAGAATTGAATTAAGTAACACTCGTTTGTCTTCAATTTTAAAAGTAGCGTGTGCCAAGGACATTTCCCCGAACATTGATAAACTGGTATTGCAAAAGCGTGTCCAAACTTCTGGTCAAAAAAAATAGTCCTTCACAATTGAAGCCGTCATTGTTAAAAAAGGATATGTTCCTATCAAAAAACATGGCACATATCCCTTTTAAAATGTCAATATTTTTACCACCAAAATTAAAATTTGTATGTTATAAAATTAAAATAACTTGTGTGTAATTCAGTTTTTTCTACCATATTTCACTGAGTACTTAGCCATAAAGATGTCTGTAATGGTTTTATCATATAAAAATTAATCATATATAAAACAATCCCTTTTTCATAATTGTACGTAGTTTTGTATTTTGTAAAATTATGTAATCATAGGCATTAATTATTCTTGCGGCCCTCCAAAACCCTAGAAATCTACAAAGTGGCCCTCCAAAGGATCTCAGTTTGAGACCACTGATATAAACCATGGGCATTATAATTAACAGTGTCAGACCTTTGGCGTGTAAGCCATAACAGTTGATAAGGTATATAGACCAGCTTGGTTCACCATTAAAATGAATTATGCAAGAACTCACGTATTCAAAATTTTGTCTCTTATGGGCCATGCCTCAAGATATATGGACCACATGTTTTTAAAAATTATTGATCCGCTAATACAAGGAAAGGAATAATTTTGCACATCCTGAAAATATGATTTTGTTCATGTTAGCTAACAAAAGACAGCCTATATAAAATGTTGAACAGAGTTTTGGGCACTATATGGCATAAAAAACAAAATATCGGTGATATCAGAAAATTAAAGATCCCTCTTCTAAACTGTGAGGTTAGAGATGACAGAACTTATTGATTGGCTGAATGGTGGAATTTTAAAGTATTAGATGTGCTGTCAGTGGATAGAATTATTAAAATTGTGTCAGAGGCACTCTTAACCATTTGTACACAAAGCAGGCTATGTAAGAGTCTGTGTTCAGATGGCTATGTAAGAGTCAAGATTCATTCCCAGAAGTATAATGCTTAGATTTGAAACAGAAAAATAAATTATAATTATTAAGGGGAAGATACCCAGTGGTCAGGGATTGGACAAATCTTAGGTAAGAGCTGAATGGTGGTCACCTCCTTGGGGTAATTTTTGCTCACATGTTTATTTTAGGGATCAGTAAAATAAGTATAGAACTGCCGATTGAATAAAAAAACATTATTATAATAGTTAAAACTTTAACGCTAATTTATAAGTATCGGTAAGGAAAAAAGAAATGAATAATTTTACTAAAAACTTAGATCATCAAGATTCTTTAAATCAACTAGAGGTTATCTTTGAACATTTAATTTTACAGCCGACAGCTACTGCAAGAAAGCTGTTGCAAGTTAAGAGCTTCTAAAAAAAGTAACCTGGGTGATTGCCAAAAACGTTTATTTTAAATAAAAAGGCATATTATCTGAGCATGTGTAAGACATAAATATTTAGCATAATGGAGCTTTTTCCTATAAATAAATCATTATATAAAAATTTGCAGTAAACACAGCATACAGAGTAAGTTACTTTTAAAAGATATCCAAACTTTATGCAGTTTGCATGACCTCAAAATATATTTAAATCAGAAGAAAAATTAATATTTTTAATAAGATAATAAAAAGCATACTTTTTGTTACTAATCCTAAATAGAAAACCAAAAAAAAAATTTTTTTGTTTTCTTTTTATTTCACCTTATTGCAAACCTCTGTTCTAGAAGTATGAACCAGAGTATTTTTCAGTCATGTTTTTAAAAGAAAAAATGCATATATATATATAAATGTGTTAAAAATTCTTACAAAATAATCATTTTATTATTATTTTTTTTTTAATTTAAAAGCGAATGACGTAATTAACAGAACATTAACATGTGATGTTCTCCAGATATTGCATGTTTTTAATCTAAAATGGAATGCTTTGTAAGTACTTTTAACCAGAAATAAATGAACAGCATTGTTTAGGCATTATAACAAGACATTTTTAATATGTTAAAAATTTTACTTTTTCACAAAATAATTGGGCAATTTCCACCAAATTTAGTATCCTTATTTTAATTGATGACAATAATCTGATTGATTATCAGTGTGATTGAGTTTTAAGAAAGCTCCAATTTGTAGTAACTGTTTCCCCATAATATCTAAATTTATTAATCCCTATGGAAAGATGTGTTGAACACACCAAATTTTGTCTATATATGGAAATAATATTGTAAAATGCTGAAACTCTTTCATATAAATTTTGCATTTCACTTCATTTTAAGTTTATTTTTCACAAAATTCATTGCTAAATGAAACATCAATCAACTTATTTTATTATCTCTTAAAGGCCTCATCAAGCAGTTTCTGAAAGATGTTGATTGGGGAGAACTTGATTACTTGTTAATTGATACTCCTCCTGGAACCTCAGACGAGCATATGTCAATAGTTCAATATCTCCGAGGTACCAATTTAGAGGGAGCCATCATAGTAACAACACCACAGGTAAAACTGGAGAAAAAGTAAAATTATACTTCTAAATAATTATACTGAAACCTTTTTGTCTTTGGTTGGTATTAAATAATTTTATAAAAAAACAAAATTCATTTTTCTGTAAATGGATTTAGTGCATTTAAATTTGAGAATTTTTTTCTTATGGAGCCTATTCAAAAAGTTTAACAGCCAAATTGCCAGATCTTCCACAGTTTTTATTATTTTTAATTATAATGGATTTTTAGAGAAATTTCGGCATTTGAGTGGGACTTAAGCTGCCTGAGATCCCACCCCACCCTTGTATACATACATTCCAGGCTATGCCTGACCTTTGAAAAAGATATCAATTTGTATTTAAATTGCAATGTTACAAGATGAATAAATTTAAGAACAGGGAGAGAACAGGCTTCTATATCATATAGTAAGCTAAGCATTTGGCATACTTTGATATACAACTGTTTCATAGAAATTTCTCTGTCAAGGTTGCCGATTCTGCACCACAGAAATAGAAAATCAAATTCAGCTTATATTGAAGTTCTTGAACAGTAATCACGCACAGGTTATCACAGGTAAAAAAATTTCAAAATTAATGACTTTTTACTGAAAATAGTGACTTTGCTAGAAAAAAATAACTTTTAGTGACTGGCTCTGACCCCTATAATAAAACTTTGACCACAGCTTGACATTTGATTAATAGCCAACCCATTGCTGCCTGGTTAAAATTCTGCCCATTGAATCACAAGGAGTTGTTGATTGTCAGTCTCAGTTTCCAAATATATGGTATTGTTAGGTCAAGCATGTTTAGTTTTTAGAGATATATATAGTGCAGTTTGAAATTACCCAACACACACAATCACTAATTGAATTTTGTTCATAGAACTTAGTAGTTTAGATCTGACAAATACTCCAAAAAAGGGAAAAGCTTCTATGATCGCCCACTTTTTAGTCACTGGTTAATAGACTCAGCGGCATTATTAATTTAAAACAGAAAAAAAAAACTGAACATAAAATTGCAGCTTATGAATCAGCTTATCAGTTAATTGAATAATTTTTCATTCTATTTTATTTTATTGTAACCTTGTATACCTAAAGTTTTATTTTATTTATTTAATTTTATTAATTTATTTATTTATTTTAATTTATTTTATTTTATTTTTTACATAAAATAAGTGAAAAGTTAAGATTCAAGAAATATATTTCTTAAATTGCTTTTTAACAATCATTTCATGTCTCAGGGATCTTACTTCTATTTCAAAGTACATGGTTAAATTCTGGCCACTATTTTCTTCTCAGTCATCTTGCACCTAATAATCAATGATAAAATATGCAGTTCATGTAAAATAATAATTTTTGTATTTCATATTTTGACATTTCTAAATATGGCATCCATAATAAAATATTTTGTATATTTAGTTTTAAGATTTATGGCATATGATCAATAAATGAAAATATTTTTAAAACTTTTAGTACTAATTTTTTTTAATTAATGTAAATATAGTAAAATTATTCATTTGATACACACAAATATTATTAAACTTTATAATATCATTGTGAATTTTATATTTACTAAAAAATGTTATTTACAAAAAGTAGTGCTTAAAGTGTACACAAAATTTGAAATGTAGCAAATGTGACAACCTGGTTTCTCAGTGTTGTGATAAACATGCTGCATGGACCAATTTGAATAGAGTAATTAGAAAATTAATAGTAATTGCTTTAAGAGCTTAATGAAAATATTATAAATCAATTACTCCATTCAAATCAAGATCCCTGCAACAAATTTTCACAGGTCGGATTCCCATGTCAATTCAATTTAATCTCAATGGCCAATTAAACAATTAAAATTATAAAAAAATTTTTGTATAGTGGAATTATCCAGGTATTGACATGAGAACCTTAAAATAGAATAAATAAAGCTAAAATGAATTATAATCATGCACAATAAATACAATGATTATTTTAAATAAAAAAAAATATTTATTAATTGCGTATCTAAATATATATTTTCAGATAAATTATTATTTAATCCAGAGACATTAAGATGTATGCAAAAAAACAAACTACACAATATTTATAATAAAACATTCTTATAAAACATAATATTTTGAAATAATTAAATTAATATAAGATCATGAAAAGATTACTACTCACATATTGCATTGTTGGATAAAATATTATAATTGTAAGCATTATGTTGTAAAATGATCACAGTGTAGAATATAAAACTTGATAGAACAGACCTTGCACATAGCACTGGTTTTCAAAAAAACTACACTGTGCTAAATATATATATATATATATTTTCACCAATTCAAACACATCTTTGAATTCCCACTTTATACAATACAAAGCTGCACCCACACATGCACAACACCAAGGCCCTCATCAGCCATGCATATTTCTCCCCTTATCACAGCGGTACCATCACACTGTGCACTCAAAGTGGATAAATAACGACATCTCTCGTTCTCAGCACAACAAATATATGTATTCTATAACACTCGACTGCTGATCAACACATTTTTGTAAAAAAAACCAATTTGAATAAAACAGAGGGATGAGCTACATTCTCAAATATCTATATACTTCTCGATACACCCTGACACTTCTCGATCCATACAAGACACTGACATCTAAAAATTACACCTCCCCTCTTCCCAGGAAGGGGGGAGTGACAAAAAGAAGAAAAAAGGCTGCTTCCTGGTTCACATTTGTATGTTGCTATATCAGTAACAGAAAAACAAGATAATTACGAACATGACTCCTTCCTTGAATTCTGATACAAAGAAAAGGAAGTGTCTCAATCAGCCATTGGTCACTGACCGATGATGTCACTTTTTTTGACGAATTGTAGAAAAGGGGGAGAAAAGGTTGTTTCTTCGCATGTAGATGAATTCCGCTGAAAACCCTCTGCTCACAGGAACTCAGAATTGATGATCTTTACACATCTGGCCAATATGTTAAAATGAATGCGCTTGCAAACCATTCATGCTTAATCGTACTTTGATGGTCGTGAAAATAAATGGCAGATTGTAGAAAAATGAAGGGTATAGATTAGTTTGTAAACTATGTTTTTCCACACCTTAAAACGTCACTTAAGGTTTTGAGTGATTAGAGCTAAATGCTTTTTTAATGGTTTAAGTGCCCTTCTATTCCAAGATACTGTGGGAAAAACATTCATTTTCTCAGACCACCATGAATCTGAGGAAATGTTCTCATGGGAAAGAATACTTTTTTTTGTTGTAAAGTTATAAAGTGTTATGATGAGTTTAAAGTTTTTAAACACATCACAACACTCAGGTATCATTCTTACTTGTGTTCTGAATGTGACTCTTCAGATAATAAGGATCTCCAACAAAAAGGAACATTTTGAACCCTTTCAAACAAGCACTTCTCTACAAAGTAGTATGCATGTAAAATTCGTCTCTATAGGATGCTTGCAGATATCTTACAGCTTTTCACTTTATTGAGAATGGTGGTGGGGGGGGAGTGCAGATTCCTGATAGTGGGGGATAGGTTCGAACTTGGAACCTTTAGATTACTGATCCCGTGCTATGCCATCAGCTCCAAAAGAATTCTCAAGTCGAGGGAATAGCCAGCGAGTCTTTCGTAGCGATGAGTGACACAATGCTGCCCTCTCACACTCCCCTTCCTGACAAGAGCTTGGGTCGAATTTCAATGAGGAGGGGGGCCAGGCCAGCTAGAAAACCCCCAACGTGTCCCCAAACTGAAACTCAGTCGGTGAGCTGAAATAGCCAGGAGGCGTGTCGTACCTCATCGTGCCATCAGTCATAGTTAACCAGGAAAGAAGAGAAAGTGCAAGTCATCTGTAGTGCTGTCATCTCATGCCAGGTCACCATTGTGGGGAAAGGCTGCTGATCCCCCTATGGTGGGGAATAAGTTCGAACTTGGAAGCTTTAAATTACTGATCCCACGCTATGCCATCAACTCCAAAAAAATTCTCCAGAGCCGAGGGAATAGTCAGCGAGTCTTTCGTAGCGATGAGTGACGCAATACTGCCCCCTCAAGAGCATGTAAGGGAATTCCTGTATTCATGCATTTCTCAAAATCTCTTTTCTTAATCTGATGTCCTCTATAGTTTTCTTTCAAATCTATCTCTGTTTTTATTTCCTCGCTACCTCTCTCTCTTTATATATATATATATATATATATATATATATATATATATATATATATATATATATATTAGAAAAATATCTAAAAATAAGATATACAAAAAACATAATCATAACACTTCAGAGGCACCGGGAGTGTTTCTAGAGTAAAAGTGCTTTAACCGGGAACGGGGGGTCACTATCCCCCCCCCCCCCCCCCCCCCCGGCCTTTTTTCTGTCGTTCCTGTAAACACTCTCCTTTCTTTTCCCCCTTTCCTTTGTACCTCCTCCCCTTTTTTCAATTTGATGATGTATTTACTATTATATATATAAGGCCTCCCTATTATGATACTACCCTAAAAGATTTCTCAGAATCCCCCACAGTTTGAAATTCCCAGACAACGTGCGAGCATTTATACAAATCATTAAATTTTTTAGACTCTCCTTATGCTCCCCACATTGATGGAAGTCTTATTTACAAATTTCACACCATTTTCCCACATGAATAGTTGTCACTAGGTTTTCAAACTCCGATGCTGTTTTCCAAAGTTGGTAAACTCTTTTATGCATTCCTCACAGCAGGTACAGTGAAGAACCCTTATTTGACAGCGTGACCACATTTAGCTCTTTTGTAAAAATATCTATTCCATTCTAGAAGAATTGCATTTCTCAAAAGCAGGCCTGGGCAGACTTGTGCAAACTAAGAGCTTCTTCTAATTATCTCCAAGTAGTGCAGTCTACCACATATTTATTACAATGCAATAAAAATTATAATTGCATTATATAATAAAAAAAAAGTATTTGTAAACAAAAAATTCAAAAATAGAAAAAATTCAGTATCAAATATAAATTCAAAGTGGAATCATATATGTTTATTAAGTCATTGATTGAGACTTGCTCTGCAAACTGTCCACTGATTTTAAATAGTTTGGTATATAATTACTAAATGCTAATCTGGGGCAGAATTTGAAATCGTTGTATGTGAATCACAGAAAATGGTTAGTTATTTTCCTTAATTTCGATAACTTGAACTTTGTAAAAGTATGCTTTGATAATTGCTGATACTTTTCTCTTAATTCAGATGGTTACCCCAAAATTTTTTGGTGTCCCACCAGTATATCGCAACCGATGCCTCTCCCAGGCCTGCTCTAAAGAATATAATTCATTAAAGAAATAGCCTACTTTATATGCCTTTGTATTCACACAATTTAATTAAGAAATGTTGATATTTCAAAGACACCAATTTAATAACATCTCAATTTGTTTATAATATTATTATTCAATATTTTAATATATATTTTATACAATTTAATTGCATTTTTCAGGAAACAGCTCTACTTGACGTGCGTAAGGAAATAAATTTTTGCCAGAAAGTGGAGTTACCTATTTTAGGGGTTGTTGAAAACATGAGTGTATTTGTTTGCCCAAAATGCAAGGTAATTTTTCTAATCAATAACTATTTGAATATGTATTGATTATCCCAGCCTTTTTGTTCCAATTACTTAAGTTAAATAATAAACAGTTTACAGTGAAATATTTGAATAGCAAATGTCTCCTAACACTTTGTCTGCCGAAATGACATTTGAAATTCGGTCTGTGAAAATACATTGAAAAAAGACATTTGTTACATTAACTTACAAGCATAATTAACTGACTTAACATTCGATTAACTTCCATAAATGAGCTGATGTTCTTAACAGAACTCCAAAGTTTACTCAGCATCCTTGTGTTTCTTGCTGTGTAGATGTTGATTGATATCACTTCTATATCATGAGCAACAGAAAAATAGACATTACAATGTTCACAAACTATTTCTATTTTATTAACACAATATGTCCAGTTTAATAAATTTGAATTCATTTTGTAGATCGTCATTAAAACTGCATTTTCTCTTGGACATTTTAAAATAACGGCTTAAAACTTTCAAAAACATAAAAGTAGCACTTAGAAGAATGCTATGTACGTATGTTGTTACTATTTGTAATCAATACACACATGTGTAGGACATGCAGAACAGTAAAGCTAAACAGATTATTTCTCGATATTAAAGTATTATTAGAATTACCATTGATCCAAACCTAATTTTTGGTTATGATTGGCAAATATTTAAACATATTTTAAAATTTTAATATAATGGGATAATAGCATTTTCACTAAAATGATGAGGCGGCAGGGACATTGTACTGTCCTAAAAATTGTACTGTCCCATTCAAAACAAGACATATGGTCAGCCTAACATACAGAAACATGTACTGCCAATATATCTGTAATTATATTTATATATCTTGTACATTGATTTCTTCAACCTGCATAAAATTTTAAATCACTTAAGTTGTTTCTTCATATTATATGTTTTACACTTGTAATATTTTATATAGGTATCAACTGAAATATTTCCCCCAAATACTGGAGGAGGGGAGAAAATGGCTGATGAAATGAGCATTCCATTTTTAGGAAAGTTACCTCTGAATTCTGAGATAGGTAATCTAATATTCTGCTTTTATTTTAATTTCTTTCTTTATGTGAAATATTCTTATGTACCTGTATATTCTCATGACTTCTGGTAGTGCTTAAGAAATTGATGTTTTATGCAGGTATCTGCTCTAAGTTGCAAAACAGTTAAAATTAAAAGTAAATTCATATACAATGAAACTTCTAATTTTCTGGTGTGGTAGTTTTTTAGAAATTGGACTAATTATATAAAATACGTATTATATGAATATTTTTAGACTGACTAATTATAGTTGATAAAATGGTCTAAAGTTACTGTTTGAAGCATTTTGCAAAGAAAAAGTATTGTGTTCAGTTAGAAATCTTTCATTATGCTTTTACTTGATCAGTCTGATAAGATTCAGAATTATTACTGTGCATATTTTATATTTTTGTCTAAATATGAAGCTATGTTAAAAACTAATTATTCAAAATTGTAAAATGATTTACTAATATTTTTAAGAAAATGCTTTGAAAAAGATGTGACTTTAGTTTTATTTTACTCTTTGATTAAAAAAAATTATATAATATATTTATTTTCAGGTAAAGCTTGTGATGAGGGAACACTTATTTTGGGCAACGAAGAATTTCCCGCAAAGGATTACATGAGAAGTATAACTGGAGGTATGATCAAGAAATTCTTCTCAGGTTTTAGTTTATCAACATATTTTTGGCAAGTTGAGTGCTGATTTGCCAATTTAAATTTACTGCATTCTTCCAAATTTCTCACTACTAGTATTTAAGCCTGTCAAAGGCACTGAATCGAACATCCTTAAAAGATTGTTACAACATTTTTAAGTTGTTTAGTTTAATTTTGCTTAATAATGTATGGCACTTAAGAATCAAAATAAGGATTTTAACACGATAAATTAAAGCTTTTTTAAAATATAGCATATATGCAAAAATAAACTAGTCAACTGGTTTCAAATGCAAAAAATAGCCTTCTTCTTCAGGACCGATAGGAAGTGTGATCTCACTTACTCAGAAGTTTTGAGTGATTATTTGATAGCCATCTTAATTAAAAATTATCTCGGTTAGGTTCTATCGTGTTGTCACTATACTCTTGTACAAAGTGCCGGCCATTATAATTTTCAGCCTTCTAAGTCACCGGTGTAGAAAAAGGAATTAAGAGAGGTTCTGGAAATACATTTTAACCCTTCTTCCCATGTTGTCTACCTACAGGGGAGAAGTTGAAAACTCGGCTTCATTAGGTTCTGTCCCGTGATTAATTCTATAAATATACAAAGATTCAGCCTCTTAAGGACAAATTTATGCACATCAATATGACATATCAATAATGTCAACTCCCTAATCACAAAAATTGATAAAAATCAGTAAAGTAGAATGAAATTTGTGATAGAGCTATTTATGTTATCTGTGATAGAGCTATTTTGAACATATCTTTTTATTTGCAGAACTTGCATCATTTTCAGTGTTTTTAGAACAGGTTACAAAATCTTCAAGAACACTTTACTTTTTTAGCAAAAAAGCCTTTCATTTATTATACTTTTTTAAGTTTTGAGCTTTTGTTCTAATGAAACAAACATTATGCAAAACTATAAAAGAGTATGATTTGAAATTATTTTTATTTAAAAATAATGAAGTCATAATACATTGTATTTTATATTGTTTTATATTCTAAAATGTTATTTTTTCTTTCAGGAATTTTAAAGAATCTTAAAATTAATGTGAATTCTAATAAATAAAAAAAAAGTTCTGAAATATGGTGTGAGTGAATTTTGTTATTTCAACAAATTTATTTAATCTACTTTCTAGTTAAACATTTGTTAGCTATTTGTATAAAGGTAATACAAAAAATAAATTTTAAAGTTAATATTATATGGATGTAAAACCAACTTACCATGTTTCTTTCTTTATAAAATTTCTTTATATAAAAGTTATATTTGATAATGTAAACTACATAATGAATCCTTATTTCTTAAAAAGATCTTTATTTTAACAAATAATAATTCAAATCAGGGTGCAAAATAAGAGGTATCGCATTGCAAATCGTGATAGAAAATTTGTATTTTACTATGTAAAAATGAATTTGAATCACATTTTGCGACTTTATTTTAAAAATCACAACAAATGATTAACGACAGTAAAAAAAGAAAATCTATCCGCAAATGTGCATCGCTCCTGTAATAATATTCATGTTTTTTTTTTATATATATATTTTTCAAACCTGACATCTCAATATATTTATAGGTACATTTATTTAGTAGCTTGCTACTGCAAAATATTCCCTTATTTTGCAGGATTCAAATTAAGTTTATGTACATGGAACCAGTGATCTTAAGCCACTGTGTTTTTAAAAAGCGTCTCAACCAAAGCAGCAATGTTTGCATCTCAGTTGGTTTAATATTTTGTAATTAACTTTTTATAGTAAAAGCTATAAAAGGCATTTAAATTTTAACTTGCTATAAAATTCATTCATGAATCCTTCATTCCCAATTGCCATTTGATTTGTGCATAGATCACATCCAAGCAAAGTTTCATAAATATTTACGTATGAATTGCATATTATATTAACTTCATATCAATATTTAAATCTGATGGTAAATAACTAATAGAAGAAAAATTTAAATAAATAACACTTTATTAGAAAACAAAGTATATTAAATATGATTGCATAAGTTACAAGGCTAGAAAAGATATGTTTAAAGAAAGACAAGGTTAAGGCACTCATAAATTATTAAATTAAGTAAAAAATATTTTTCTGTTAGAAAAATATATAACACACACATGAAATTAACTAAACATTTTTATTATATTTTATTTCAGTAAATACATCAAGAAATTTGTGACAATTTGCAAATCTTTTGGATTACTTACAATTAATTCTGAATTTCATTTTTGTTATGGCACATAATTGTTTTTTGAATTAATATATTTTATTTATTTCCAAACGATTCATACTAAATTACAGTCAAAAGTCTCACTATTATGAATTAATGAACAGATTTTTAAAGTATAAAATTAAGTTGTTAAAACAATATTAGTTTCTTAAATTTCATTTTTCTAAAGGGTGTTGTATGATCTGCTCTTTATTTACTATGACCAAAATAGTCATCTTCATATTTTTTAAACATGATGATAGTTCATAATTTAGTGAAGAGTCATAAGAAAATGGAAGTTTAAATTTGTTTAACATTTAATCTCTAATTATAATATTTATGATTATTCAAACATGACTGTTACTTAAATTATTAGCTTACATTAGCTGTTTCCAACATTTTGGGATTTACTAAATTTGGAGGCGGAGGGGAAAACAGATGTGATGTCAGACCCTATAGAAGA
Source organism: Amaurobius ferox (assembly GCA_951213105.1). NCBI lineage: Eukaryota > Metazoa > Arthropoda > Arachnida > Araneae > Amaurobiidae > Amaurobius > Amaurobius ferox. Next base: position 117,106,451 of record OX578146.1, read on the forward strand.
TACACATCTGCAGGAAAAAGTTCTAGCAGTTTTTGAAACCAATTCTTTTCATATAGCTGAATGAATAGCTATATGTAATATGTATATTCAGACTTTTCACTATTTAGTGTCACAAAGAAAGAGTGTTATAAGTTAAGCCAAAGTGAAAATAAAACTTTATGAAGATAGATACTATATGTAAGAGGTGTAGATAATACATAAATGCAAAAATTACAAATAGCCTATTTTGCATTGTATTTAGTTATTCATCCTTGATAAATATATGGTGGAAATTAGTTATAATGTACCTGGATTATATAGCAAACCTTCAATCATAGCTTACTAAATATATATAGTCCTAGTGGGGAACTTCTATATATATAGTGTAAATAAAATCCAAATTTCTAGGCAGTTCACAAGAGCTTTTTAAAAAAACTCTTCAATATTGGGTATTCAAAGTGCAAGAAAGTCTAAATGTATAGTCCTGGTAGGGAACTTCTATACATATAGTGTAAATAAAATCCAAATTCCTAGGCAGCTCACAAGAGCTTTTTAAATAAACTCTTCAATATTGGGTATTCAAAGAACAAGAAGCCCTAAGAGTAAGGAAGAATTTGTGCAACAGTATATTTGCAGGGATGGAAGTATATTTGCCTATAATAAATGTGCTCTTTGAAGGTTCATTATAACCAGTTCCCACTATATATAGGGATTCAAATTTAAGAAAAGTTCTTTATTACATACAGAACTGACAAATAAAAAAGATGAAATTACATATATGATATATCAATGATCAAAACATTGAAAATTTTTCTAAATGATCATTGAAACAAAATAAATTATTTTTGGTAATACTAAATTAAAATGCACAATCATAAACAGGTAAATGAAGATCTATTTCTCATTAAATAACTTAGTCTCAATCTAAAGCTAAGATTGAGACTCAATTTTCCTTAACTCTATTGTAACAAAAGCTTTTACATCTTCATCAGGAATAGAATCTATGGCTTCTTTTATTTTCTGTCTATCATGTTTTGTATAATATTTTAAGTTGATTATATAAGTGAACCATACACAGTTTTGGCATCCTTCTCCACAGCAGTCATTAACAGGTGGGGACGGTGGTTCATCTCCAAAATTATCTTTCTGTATCCGTTCCTCAGTTACAAAAAATTCAGAAGTTTGGCCTTTTCCATCTGAAATGTTGGATGTTTTGCTAGTTTTATGTCGAAATTGTGATTTATAGTACACACGTCCAGAAATTACTTTATACATTTGTTTCAAAGATGAATATTTGTACATTGTGCCTTTTGTAAGAAATTTGAAATTAAATGGCCTGGATTCATCAAATCACCTGAAATAATGCAAAATTTTAAAATTAAATAATATTTACTTTCATACATGTTTAATAATAGAGATTCTCAATGAGCATGCTATGGGATATGCAATTTTATAGTACTACGGGCTCTTCCCCCTCCCTGTTCATTACACTTATTAACACCTATATTTGATGTGTACACATCAAGTTTTTAAAACTATTAAACATATTCATTTTGCTCACCTGCAATTGATGGTGTTGTGCAGCTAATGCTTATAATTCAAACAAAAAAAAAATATATGGCAACAGATATATCCACCATTTTGTTTCTGAACATTTCAGGGTACACATTTTAAATTTTAATTAAATATGTACCCTAAATCCCTGTTTTCTTTTGCCTTTGATCTTCAAAATGTATAAAAATATTTTAAATATTTTATTCAATTTGAAGATTTAAAATTTTGTGTACTTTTTAAAACTAATTTAAATTTAAAAAATAATTTTGTTTAGTTTAAAATAATTAAAATTTAGAAATACCTTTATTTCCTTTTCAAAAAAGTAAATATTTAAAGTTTAAAATATATTGTTTATATTTATTTACAATAAGCTTAAATTTACACTAAAAGCTAAATTAATTTTAAATATTTAGTCTTTTATAATGCATATATATCGCTGTCTTCCTGACAGTCAACTATCTATTTAGAAACAAGATGGTGAATGCATCTTTCATTTTATTCAATATGTTTTCCCTTTATAATAAACAAACAAACCAGTCAAGACAGTTTCGTTTCAATCAATGTATTTGATTCTTACTTGATATGATTAATATTATTAATTTTTCAAAAATTAAGATTAAATTAAATCATTGTAAAGCAGTTTTTATGATCTAAGTTCACCTTACAAATATGGTGTGCCCTCAAAATACCATGAAATATGAACTCTAATAAATTAATATCCCTTTGTTTTTAACAACACAACAATTTTTAATAATTTTGTGGAAACTTCTACAAAATCCAATGCTGAAATACATTGAGTTAAACCAATGTAATGATGAAACTTTATTGAAAAGATTACGGTCACATGACCATTTACAATGTTTTAATATACAGATATTAAATTGATATTGAAATTATGGTCTCAGTACAATTTCCAACATTAGGCTTATTAATGCTTATCAGCACCAAATAGCTGATAACTGCACTGACAGCAATTAAACATGCTAAGAACTTGAATTTTGTCAACATTGCAAGTTCTTTTGCTGCCAGTGAAGTTAACAGCTTTCTAGTACTAAAAATCGCTAACAAATGCAAAACCAGTCTAGAGATACTCTACCTTGTAATAGCAAAATGACGTATCTCGAAAAACATCATTCTGAGTTAAAAGATGTCAAAATTTATGCAAATAGACCACAATGATATGAAAATATATTCATTCGTATTCTAATAGCTGCTTTATTAATTATTATACATTTAAAAAAATATCATGACATTAACCCAGTAAAAGGAAGCCAACTAGCCTGTAAAGGCAAAACGGCATATCTTGAGATATGTCTTCTGGCCAGTGGCAGCTCGTGACTTCACGAATGGGTGAAGTAGATTCTGTGGCAGAATTCTCCCCTCCTCCTCGACAACGAACATCATCAAAACACCGCTACTGGCACAAGTGTTGTCAAATATTATCTAAAAATTGCCAAACGAGTTTAAAACATTTGCCAAATAATAAAAATAACCCATTCAACCAATAACATCAAATGGCGCAGATGAAAGCACTGCTTCACTTGCGTCACTTGACGAGCTATGTTGGAAGGGAATCGTTCCTTTTAAATTTACACTGATTTATATTTATTTATTCTTTTTTGTCAAAGATTACTATATTTAAAGTTATTTGATTTATTGATTATTTATATCTCCAGATTAAAGTTATTATTATTTACATGCCCTAGTTATTATTATATTTACATTTTTATTAGGCCTGATCATACAGAATAAAGTTACTTTTATTATTATTAAAATTATCTCCTTGTTTATCTCCTTTACTAAACCATTACTATTGGTTGGTCTGTGCTCAACCTAGATTACATTTTCAAAAACATTTCAACACTTTACATAACTCTCCACTTACCTTTAAACTTTCACAGAAATAAAAATAGCATAGCCAACAAACAACTAAAGAATGACAACCATTATTGTTAAATTAAAAGTTAACTTTTATTGACAACAATTCTAGATTTAAAACATCAGATTCATTTAAGCTCCAATCAAGTGTATAGTGGTAAAAATTAGTACGTTATAATTAAATCAGTTAAATTTTGAATTCAATTAAGGAACCCAGGATAATAATCCACTCTGGTCTGAAGACCAGAGTTTGGTCTGTCAAAGCTGTCTACCACCAAAAATGCAAATGTTAAACTTAAATAACAAAAACAAACACAAATAAAAATTCAAATAATAAATTCAAGGTCTGTAATAGCGATATTGAGCACCCCCAAAATAGATGCATAAAAGTGGTTGAAATTAAAATACTCATTTGGTGAAACTGAAGGGGGATAAATATCTCCCTAGTTGATATGTGTTGAAAAATTATAATCATCGCCTTGACGACACAAAACTTGTAGAGACTGAGGAGAATTATTAAAAACTGTGAGCACTAGAAATATCACGTTGAAAACCGACATGGACATCATTATTTTGATAGCACGGAACTTGTAGACACTGAGGAAAAATATTAAAAACTGTGAGCACTGGAAATATGTTGAAAACTGTAGTTCGGTTTCGGCACTTTTGATGCTGATGATGGATCCAAGCGAAGGCAGCATACGCAGGGGAGCATCACACTTAAATAACCCAAGTTACGCTGTAGTCAGTTTCAGGAATGCCAAGATGCTCAGTATCCAAATTCAAAAGCTTCTTTTCATAATCAGACATTTTTTCTTGATTAGGAGGTTCAAAGACTAAGGTAACTGTATCTGCATCATCTTGGGCTTTGATAGTTACAATGACATTATTAGGAGCACATTTCTAGATCTTAGCCCATCACTTCGTAGACTCAAAGAACTAAGCTTACATGAGAATTGTCCATCGCCTCCAAAACACCTTTTCGGTGACCCCGGGCGCTCAGCGTGAGCCCCGGGCTCACCCCTCCAAATTTTCTCGACCTTCTTACCACCACACCGGTCTGCAGTCGAATGCCCTTAGCAGTCCGCTCGCCTCCCAAGAGTCGCCGAACTTGGTGAGGGAAACCCTGCATCTCACGCAGAGCATCCATGCATATACCGTAGAATAAATAAAATACTATGCCAAGAACCGCGACGCAGGCACGAAAGTTAAAAATTACGCCGCCAAACACACCGCCATGCTCACAGCAACCCAACTGGATGTTGGCACCCTTTTTGCAGCTGTGAGAGGGAAAGCTGATAAGGAGTCCACTTTACTCTTAAAAATGCGTCTTTTTTCCTCAAACTCATGAATGAAGTGAAATAAATTCAAGACCAAGAAGAAAACCTGGAGTATTAGTGAAAGATATTTTAATGTTTGAAGACGCATCGCGCATAATTTTGAATAATGAAAACAATGAAAAATAACAAATTTACGTTAAAAGGAGAATAAATCGCCAAAATATTCAGTAACAACAAATAAATTTAGAATTTTGAAGGGAAAAGGGGAAGAAACGAATTTTGAACTTTTATTAAATTTTGAACTATTAAATAAAGTGGCACCATAAAATCCCAGCATAACAGCTACCACTGCTTTCTGCCATCACAAGGCTATGCTAGTTCCTCCACTGGGAAGATGCTTTTACTTCTTTTACTTAGAAGTATGAAAATTGTTTAGTAAATTCTTTTTTCAATATTTGTTCTGCGTTTACAAATTAGTTAACATATTTTCAATAGATGGTATTATTCATTGATAAGTTTGCATATAAAAAAAAATTTGTTTGCAGGCTCATGAAAAACTGTTTTGTACGTGAAGAACAAAATTTTCAAATTTTATGACAGTTAATTCTTTGCATGTTTATTGATCCAGAAGAGCTATAAATAATTTTTTAAATAATAATTTTTGAATCATGCTAATGAAAAAAAAAATAAGTAGTCATATAAATTTCTTATCACCATAAATGGTAAATCTAGAATACATGTAAGATGAATTAATGATACATGATCTAGAATACATACAAATTGAGAATACATGTAATGATACATGTAGAAACATCATTAATACAATTAAAAATAAGATAAAAATTATTTTCAGGTTAGTGTGCTGCAAAAAGTTGCCTTTTGTAATAAAAGTTGTGATAGAAATGATTTTAAGGCTCTCTCCAAATTAAAAACTGGAAATCTTGTGTACGGTATTATACACAAATTCCAAATATTTCTATATAAATGGTTTTTATCAACATTAGAATCACCAGGCATAACCAGGCATATTATTGGGTTATTCAATAAATATAATGATAGAGCATGATCATACAATTTGTTTTTAAATGTACACTATATGGCTAAAAGTATTCGGACACCCCTCCGGAGAAGTGGATTTGGCTATGGATGTCATACAATGAGTTAAAAGTGAGCACTACAGCTTCGGGCAGTTATAAACGTGCGTTAGAAATACAATGAGTAAGTCTTCAGAGCTGAGTGAGTTTGTACTTAGCATGATAATTGGATGCCATCGTTGCAACAAATCAATTCATGACATTTTGGCATTAGTGCAAGTGCCTCGATCAACTGTAAGTGATGTCATTCTATAATGGACACGTCTTGGATCTACAACTGCAGGAAAACAAAGTGGTAGGCCGTAGAAACTCTCAGATCGTAGCCGTAAAACCATGAAGAGGGTGGTGCTAAAGAATCGCAAGGCCCTAGTCGCAGCAATCACTGGTGAGTTTCAAAATGCATCTGACGTTGTCTGTAGCTCCAGGACTGTTCATCGGGAACTAAAAAAAATAGGTTTCCACGGTTGTGCAACTGCTCACAAGCCCAACATCAGCATGGTCAATTCAAAATGTCGGTTACAGTAGTGCAAAGCTCACCACCATTGGACTGTGAAGCAGTAGAAACAAGTACTTTGGAGTGATGAATCCCACTACACTGTCTGGCAGTCTGATAGACGCGCCCAAGTTTGGCGAGTTCCAGACGAACGCTTCCTGCCTGAGTGTATTATGCCAACTGTAAAGTTTGGTAATGGCGGCATCTTGGTTTGGGATTGTTTTTTGTGGTTCGGCATGGGTGCCTTAGTTCCTGTATTGGAAAACATAAATGCTCCAATGTTTATTGACATTCTTGACAACTCTACACTTCCAACTCTTTGGTAACAGTTCGGGGAAGGATTGTTTCTGTATCAACAGGATAACTGTTCTATCCATACAGCAAAGGCTGTGCGGATGTGATTTACAGAGATAGGTGTTGAAAAATTAGACTGGCCTTCACAGAATCCTGATCTGAATCCCATTGAACACCTCAGGGATGAATTGGAATGCAGAATACATGCCAGGCCAAATCGCCCATCTTTCATGACCAGACTTACTGTAGCTCTCATCGCCATATGGAAGGTAATTACTGCTGAAATATTTCAAAAGCTGGTGGAAAGTCTCTCCAGAAGAGTGCAGACTGTGATTAATGCAAAAAGTAGCCCAACATTCTATTAATATGTGCATCATGCCTCTCTAATTCCACAAAAGTAGGTGTCCAGATACTTTTGGCCATATAGTGTATTTCCTATTCATTAGTATAGTGGCAACATCAGACATGATGTCATATGGAAACCTATAATGCTCCTAGTGTGATAAAAAGGTTACTGGCCTGGACTATATCAAATCCACCATCGGTGGAGCACAAATGCTTTTTAGGAAATCTATTATGATGCATTAAGGTGGAATGATAAAAAATTAAATTTTTTTTTTCAATGTCTATATTTATAATAACTGCCTATTGTCTGATTAAAATTTTCTGCCAAGTTTCATCCCTCTTGAGCTTCATCTTTAGATAACACTACAGCAGCAGATTTTGAAAAAATCGCCCTTATGTCTTGAAATTAGGCTTGTCATTTCAAAACTTGAAATGATTTCTAATGAAGCCATCTCTCCTTACATCACAAGCTGTTTATTACCACTTTCATATGCTGTTACACTATCTGAGAGTAACAGGGAAAATCCATTTTGAAACCAGCTTATCATTTGAGTTTGCCATCATTCATGTGCCGGATTCATGTCCTGGGTGATTAGTGGCTCATTCTATAGATACTAAAAACCTTAATTTTAAGGACGATGTGCCACCTCAAGATATCATTTGCAATCAAAAACCTTTTGAGGACTTTTTACATTGTTTCATAACAACTACTATTACAGTTATAGGTGAATCAAAATTTCAATTTTTGCTCTACCCTATTATGCACATATTTTTTATAAATTAGTAAAAAGTAAATTATACTGTCTAAAAGAACAATGTTTTTATACAAGCAAAAATTATGGAATGATTATGCCCCCCTCTCTCAACTATTTACAACATTTTATTTTAAATTTTATCTACTTGCATCATAATGGTTTGTACAATTAATTGAAATACCCATGACTACAAAATTTTCATGTAATTTTATTGCAAGGGTGGGGTTGAAAATCTAAATATTATCTAAAATGAGTATCATTGAACACACATTCAATCAAAACAGCAGCCAACTTAACTGCATAAACAGAACATATTATAACTTTCTTTATTCTTAATAAAGGAGCTGCTATTTTATTTTAATAGGTAAAGGCAATTGCAGACCTTATGCCACACAGACAAACAAATTGACTAGATGATTGAAATGAAAAAAAAAAAAAAAAAATCATGCATGAAACTTTCTTTTGTGTTTGCAATGAGAGTGACTTACAACATATGGGATATAAAATTATAAAATGACTTAAATTCATGTCTGAAATGTCAAAGTGGTAAGCTGTCAAAATTTTAACACTTGCACTCTAAAGTACCATATCAATCTAAAAGATAAACATACTACACAATTATGCATGTATAAGTTTCATTGATAAAACACAAAACCTGCATGTAAGGGGTGTTTCCAAATCTATGGATGACACTCCCATTGCAGATACCAGTATCCATGGACCTTTTCCGTACTTATATACTCATCAGCATGGAATAGCCTATATCAATAGCAACAAAAAACTTTTTATAAGCCACAATTTTTGTAAACTTCTATGGGAACAGACAATTTGAGTCCTTCCACATGGCCATCATAAAATTCATATGCAATTTAGCTTAAGCTACTTCAAGCTGTAAAGGCAAAGTTCATAAAGCACAAATCCCGCCATTGCAAATATTGACTATTCCATGCTGGCAAGTACATAATAAGCGTAAAACTAGTCCATGAATTCTGGTATCTGCAATGAGAGTGTCTTCCATATTTTGGGGATGCCCCTTATAGGCAGGTGTTATATAATGTTCATCTAATATAAATAAAAAAATAACTGAAGGTATTTATAAAAACATGTGTTAAAATATGCAACATATTGAGATGATTCTTTTATAATTAAAAAAAAAATTGAATACGCTGGTATCAAAATGAAAAAGGAACATGCATATAAACTTTTCATATTTTGAGAAAACTATGAACAAAAATTAAAAATTACATGAATATCAATATTTGTCAAACATAATTGTATTTCCCATATTTTTACTTTGTTAATAATAAAATAGATCATTGTAAAAACATTCTGAACTTATATACAATAAATATTTTCTTTTTTTTTTTTAATTTTGATTGCCCCTTTAATAGGGGATGAAGGATTCTGATTTCTCAGTTGTAATTTATTTTTTTCTTTGAAAACTAGAGCAGATTGATGAATTGTACATTTCAGCCTTTAACTATTTAGTGATCTTCCATTATCAAAAAAGTACCTAAAATTTCATAGTTTCAATTTGCTGTATTTTTAATACATAATATTATACGTCAAGCATTGAAAAGGCTATTAAAAGATATAAGTAGCAGTAAGAAGCTATTTTATATCGTCATGCATAGGCGGTGATTATTGAGGATTTCTAAAATTTTAAATTGAATGACCCATGCATTTTTCAAAGGATTTATTAAGTCTAATTTAAATTTCATTCAGTCAGATTATGTGGCACAGTAAAACGTCTGAAATGCTAAAATGAAACAAATTATAGTCAAGTACAAAAAAAAAAATTTTCTAGATATTTATTTATTTTGTTTTTGTAGGCGCAACATTATCATAACGCAATATACAGATATTGTGTGGATTTACAACTCTGTTATATTTATAAAAATAATAAAAAATGTAAAATTTATTTTTAGGTATTTTTACCAATGTTAAACATTTCTGAGTTAACATCTTGTATCCAGAATGGAATAAACAGTCTGAGGGGAGGAGGGGGGATTTCTATAGACGCAACTTTATACATAGTAAACAGGGAATGAATAATGAGAAGCTTGAAGAATTAATTTAATAATTAAAAAAAAAATTATGCACGTATGCATACATTTTCCCCACTCAATACGCACAAGAACATTAGGGGTTCGAGGAACCTACAACAAAATTATTGCGGGTTCAAAAAGGGTCTGGAACCCACGAAGTCGGCGCCGTTGCTGTCATGTTACAATTGCAACTAGCCTTAAGGGTATGTAATATATTAATCAAATAAACAATATACTCACTATAAATATCCTAACTTTACAAAACTAAAACTTCCCAGTGTTAAATTAAAGGTCTTGGGGGTTTTTTCTTAACCTTAACATAAATTTGTATCGCTTGGGAATCGGTATTTGTTTACGTATTTCGTGGCAGACGACTCCGATGCCTAATAAAATCATTACTATTATAAAAGAAATAAAATGCTTACTAACACCCTTTTATAGTGTCGCCATCTGTACGTTAAAGGATAAAGCATGTTCTGTTTCACAATAATAGTCGGGAAAATATTTATTTAGTCATCTACAGTCAATTTTCTCAGCTTTTGTTTAAATAATGGGCTTTATACATAGTATTTGTGTATCTTTCAATTGAAAATAAAATAATTTCAACTGTAGAATATTTACTGTGAAAATAATTAATATTTGATAAATTTGTAATCATTATTTATTAGCTCGTTTAAATGTGAAATTACTTCACCTTTTATGTAAAATACAGACTTTTAAAGATGTATTTTTTTTAATAAAAAGTATAAATTTGTTACGAATTAGAAACTTGCTACAAATATTTTCAAAATATCTTACTTAAATTTAGGTGAAGTACTTTATAACTCTTTCTGTACAATATAGATGGCGATACTGAAAAAAACTGCAGTTCTCTATTGGACACGCCGCAACAGCTGTGGTTTTTCGGCGACTGTGACGTCACTCTGAGAGCAGGCCAGTAAAATGCAGTCAGTCCATGGGAAAGCAAAGAATGAAGTAGCGGGATAAGTGAACAATAAGATGCGGAGTTTTAATGAATCTCGCTCTTAAATGAAAATTAGAATGCTGTCGAAGGATGAAGTGTTGAGAAGATGGTCCAAAGATTATCGTCGTGTGCTCTCCATTGCCATTGGAATCTCCGGTACTGTTTGAGAAGCCGAACACCGAAAGCAGCAAGAGGAAAGTATTGATCGTGAGAGACTAGAGAGGGTGACAGAGAAATTCGGGCTCTGCCGGCCTGTGAACATGGATCGCGATTTATGAAACATTTTCGCGCATGTGGTGAGGGAGCGAGAAATTACTTGTTCCTCATTTCATCATGGCCCATCGGTCCTAATTTACCCTAGGACGTATGTATTCATCTAGGACATCGCAATCTCATAGTATAGTAGTAGATGCAGGACCGAGTAGATGCACTAGCACCCACTATGTCTCGCGAAGCATACGGCAGTGGCGGCGTTAACCAGAGGTCACCGAAACCCGCGAGGCGAGACCGAGATATACGGGACCAGCCAGCTTCGTCTTCTGCAAAATATTACGGACCATCTTCTATCTCACAGCCTGTATCCAGTAGAGGAAGTCCTCTAGGCTCCAGAACAGCCTCCACTGAAAACCCCGGCAGAAGAAGTAGTCGCTACGGCGTTAGCAGGTCCAGCAACGCCAGCCCTTTGACGTTACCAGCTGAGGGACCCGTACCCCACTCCATCAGCACTAGCGCTTTCAACGTAGGACCCGCCGGAACCCACTCCGGGGGCCACTACTACAACGAGGATCTCGGTAGCCCCACCATGGACAGCAGGGGCCATCACAGAAGCCGGTCAGCCACTCGGGTCCCTCTGAGGAACTACCATTCCCTAGAACGAGACCAGGACCGAGAATTTGTTCCTATCCGGGACCCGAGAGATAGATCTCTGGACCGAACAGAGATGACGGGCCACGCGTCTCGGCACCCACGAAGTCGCGAACGGTCACTCGATCGGTCAGGGTACAGAGATCGCGATGACTACGCATATCGGGACATGGATGGGCCTATAGATGGTGACCCGTACAGGGACTCGGGACACACGAGGACCGGTCATGCGTCCTATAGTGACTCCAGGCATGGTTACGGAAGATCTGGGGGCGATAATTACGTGATGGAGATTCAGACTCGGATGAACGACCTACAGATGCAGTACAACACTCTGAAGAGAGAGTTGGAAGCAACAACCCAGAAATTGGGGTCCAGCATGCACAGTATCAAGACCTTCTGGAGTCCCGAGTTAAAGAAAGAAAGGGCCCTGCGGAAAGAGGAAGCTGCCAAATATGCCATGGTCAATGACACGATGAAAACATTGAGGAATGACAATGCGGTAAGAAATTTACATTTCAGTTCAGTTTATTCTTCTAATATTATCTTATTTCTTTGAATGTAAATCGATAGAGAAATATCTTTGAAAAGGTTAAGTGGCATAGCATATTAAACTCGGGCTCTCCTGCATTATTTAATTTCAGGACCCCTTTCTACTATTTCCACGATCTTTGTGATCTTTTTCAGTTTCCCTTTCTCTGACTTGCGAGCCCTGGTGTAATGCCACTGCCTCGGCATCATATTAGAATTTTTGTATTTTCGAAGATCCATCACGCCATCTAGGCTTAATTTTTTAACAATTATCTTGTCCAAAAACTTCTAGTCTGGGAGGAGTTCAAGCCCTCTAAGGTCCCTTTATGTACTATATATCTGACTAATTACCAAACATACAATCAAACCCCGCCAGAGCCGCCCGTAGGGGGGGCGGGGGGGACAAGCCAGGACTCCCAATATAATTTTTTTTTAGACTGGAGAAGACATGGAAATTCACAGAGGGGGGAATTAAATATGGAGGAGGCCCGAGACAGATGTTTGTACGGGGGCCCCTCTGTTTGTATGGGCGGTCCCGACCCCGCTTATAACGAAACCACCCTACGAATTCATTAAACTTCATTAAAGCCATAAATTTATTTTTTTTTAATTTCGCGAGTCATTGATATTTCATTTTACGAAAATTTTATTTCTGTAAAATCGTTATTTCTTTTATAAACCGACTGTACCTCAAATCGAAAACTTAAGGTTTTTTGTATCAATGCACGCCACTGTGATTAAGGGGGGGGGGGGGGGTCATATGCTTAAGATACCTCTAAAACTATTGTACAAATACTGTGCACCAAATCGTACTTTCTTTTTAAAAAAACAAATGAGCCCCTCTCATTATCTTCTACGGGCAATACTTGTGCACCAGTGGCAAGGCCCTTAATTATTTATCGATTTCATTTCCATGATATAAACCTCGCATTTCAAAATTGGGAAGTATGCACATTGAAATATCTATTTCTTGCAATTTCACAAGACAAACGAAAATTTAAAAGTACTAGATTTAAAACTATTTTATGAAATATGCAAATTATTTTTATTAGCGTCCACCCATCGAGGTGAGATAAAGGTCTTATATCTCAAGTTGAAGGGTCTACTGTGACCCCCCCTCGTAACTTCGCTATGCCGCATGCTTCTATTCCTGGATATTTCTTTCTTCTGGGGTGTTTCTTTCTATAATGAATGAACGGTTTATTTCGATCTGAGAAGAGATGTCTGAAACACGCCCCCCATGTAAATCAGAATTAATATATTTTCATGTAAGTTTGTAAAATATACGATAATTGAAGGGGGTTTGGGGCTTCTCAAATCGGATTGTGTGCGAAAGTTTCGTTGACGTAGTAACATTCAACCGATTCGAATACAATTTTGTACATAGCTTGAACGAATCATGTATTAAGTCTTTTAAATTTCGGTCTATGTGCTGAGATATCTGAGATCAAAGGTTAAATAATGTTTAGTCTATGGGAGAAAAATTAATTTCAAAATATTCGTTCGCCAAACAGAATTTTTTGTGTGGTAACTTGTACAAGTTACTAAGCTGTCTTGTACCTATATTTTCAAATACAAAGTTTTCGCATCTCAAAGCCTTTTCTCGCCCCACCCGAAGAAGCTATATATGAGTATATATAAACTTTTGGACCCCGCCATTACCATTGTTGGTTACGATTCACCATTACTAGTTTAGAACACTCCCAAAATCGTATTCGTAATGTTGTTGGACACTAACGTCCCGATGCTCTCTGACGCCCCAAACGAATTTTCATGAGATACCCTATCTGAATAATCAATGCGGTAAAACTTCACAAATCCGAAAGTAGGTAATCCGAAAAATCGATTATACGACAATTTATTTATTCTGTTTTTACAAGTTCAAAAATAAATACGGATTCATTACGTTAGGCGTTTCATTTTAGGTTCTGACATAGAATTTTGCGCCACCACCCCCCACTCCCCGGTCAACAATATTTTGAGAGGCCTTTATTCATGATATAAAATATTCCCGTGCCCGATATAATTCCAATCGATAATCCGACCCTGGTTATATAACTATCTTTTATCTGATACCTAAAGATCCTCTACTAATAGCTCAGGCAGGAAGAAGGAATAATGATTATGTAAATTTTTTTATTCCGATGTTGATTCCTGAAATCACAAACTGAACCCATTTAAGTTCGGAGAAATGAGAACCAACATATTTTGTTATCCCTTTCCCATTCCTATTTTTTTTTTCTGGCAGCGTTACAGGAGGGGGGGGGGGGGGGGGCTCGTGATAAATAAATATAAGGGGGAACATGATTTGTATTGAAGGCTCTGTTGAAGACCCAGACCGTCCGACTCATCCTAAGACTTGAACAACCATTTGAATGGCCGGATATTGAAAGCTCTGTGGAAACCCCAGATGTCGGTCTTCTATAGAGGTTTGTAAAATTGTGGCACATAACAAGTTTTCTTATTGTAATACTGATGAACGCATAAAAAGCATGAATGCTGTTATCTGCAATGAGAGCGCGATCCGAACTTTGGGAGTTCCTCTTGTAGGCGGATTCTGTGACTAAGAAAATGTTAACTGTTATAATATCAATACCAACCGTCAATCGGACGTAGATGCAAGTTCCGTGTTTGTTTTTTTGTTTTGTTTTTTGTGCACAAGCTGATAAATTTTAATATGGGAATTTCTTTATGGACGACCAAAAGAAAATGCATTGTTCTACTTTTGCAGACTGCACCCCTTACCTTAAACTAGGATCCATGAGCTCTGCTAAACCATTTTCGTTGGAAGTTGTAACAAGAGCACGGATTTGTTTTCACGATGATGCCTCAACTGACTGATGTTGGCGATATCGCTTCATCTCCGACCTCCCTTCTGCTTTTCCACGCCGCATCTATGCTGTCACTTCCGGGCTTGTCTTCCTTCTGAAGTATCCAATACTGTGCATGTCAATGAAGTGATTTTCGTATCACATTTAGAAACACCCATCCCTGGCCATGGGCGCCCGTGAAAGGGCACCCCACTCCCCACTGGACGTTCAAGATCGTTATCCTTGAGTTCCACGTCCCTGATGCAGTGTGGCCGCATCTAAACTCAGTGTTGCGATGTGGGGTAGTATATGCGATCCAGTGTAGAGATTTGACTAGTGAATTGATTACAGATTAAACAGTAAAACAAAAGATTAAAGAATTAAAGATGTAACAGTAATATAAAGAATTAAAAGAGCTAAAATGGGAATTACACCTTTTTTTTTATATTACATGATAAAACCACGATGAACCAAAACGCGAAGTCTTCATGTCAATAACGTAGAGCTGACAATCGATCCATACATTACAGAGTAAATACGGATCCACGATAAGTGCTACGCCCTATAAAAAAATTGCGTGTACTACCTTTTAAAAATGAGCGAGCACTAACTGATAAATAACTAAAAAACTATTATTTATGCATAAGTGGTATATGCAGTACTACCTGCTAACAGAATGAAATATTTTTTTAATAAGGTAAAATAATTATAGCATGGTTATGCACGGGACTCCGGTCATTAATTCCTTAGACTGAACTTGAACAACTTATAAAAGCACAAATAACACAACGATGTAGCATACTACTTCGTCAGTGCAACAGAACCAACAAACCCGAAGTCCAAAAGAGAAATGGACGTAAATAGAAGAAACAGAGCATAATTGTAGTATACCCGAGACCTGGATTAAGAGCTCACTTGAAAGAGCTAAAAGGACCTTGATTTTTAAGACTATTAAAAATCAATATATCTATCTTATCTATGTTAGATCTCGTATGTTATCTATTATTTCTGTATAACGTATAAGCAGTATTACCACAAAATATAAATAATATATATATTTTTAAAAAGTTATGTTTTATAATAAAAATAATTAGTTATGTGTAAAATATATATTCAGTGTATCACTGAGAATCGTTCATGCATCAATATTAAGGTCGTCTGACCAGGATTTCAAAATTTTGGTTAGAAAAAAAGTTAATATTTATATATATATATATATATATATATATATATATATAATATAATATAATGAAGTTGAAAGGGGCCCCTTCAAGAACGGAGCTGCCAGATAGTATGTTACTCACCTGTAAAATGTTTAAGCAACTATGGACTAAAATCATTCCATGCACAATGGCCTTAAAGCAAATATTATGATCTTAACCTTGTCCAAAGTTTAAGAATTCGAAACGTTTCTGTCCTGAAAATTCGAATCGAACATCTCCAATCTTATCGTGAAATTATCGATCGCTGACCTCCCCTTAAATATCTTGCCAGATGATTCAGGTCTGTGGTCCTGTTGAAGTTGAAACATAATGGGAGTCTGGGTCGCCAATCGCAACGTTCACTTTACATTCAAATTCTATATACAGGGTTTCCAGGAAAGCACCCTCAATAACATTATAAGAAAAGGGTCACGTTATAGGTCTATCTGTAGTAAAGGAAAATAAATACCTGTCCAAAAGCACATGGACTTTTAACACGGTGAAACCAGCAATATGTATCAAAATGCGCGGTCATATTTTTTCTGGAATTCAATTGTGCATTGTCTCCGAGAGAATACATTTTAAACAGGCTATATACTAGTTTTATGTTCATGTAAATGTTGTATTCTGTTAAATAATTGTTTTCTGTAACAGTTTTATTGTCGGCTTCTACTCATCAGACAATGCTCTACAACTTTGTAATTGACATTTTTTTTTTTTTTTTTTTATCTCCTTTTGCTGCCGAGTTCTTTATCCTAACCTTTTTACATTCTCCGCAAGGGGGCTCTGCCTTTATTCAATCGGTCACCGCCACTTTACTATAAATAGACCTAACATGTTCATTCATGAACCTTTCTTTTGTGTGTGTGGGGAGGGGGGGGGGGGTGCTTAGTGACTTTCCTAGAAACCCTGTATAAAAACTTTCAATATTGACTACTCGCATCGTTCAAGGAAATATCATTGTTCTCAATAGGAAATAATGATATGCAGAATAATTAAAAAATTTTCGTCTTCCAATTATGCGAAATTACAAATAAGTTCTATTTATTTCTATTGCGTAATATGTAGCATATAAAATTCCACAGCAACGAACATTTGTTCTTGCGTTATCGTGTCCACACTTCAAATAATTTAACATTTTTTTGTTTTCTAATTATACGATTTACAAAAAAGTTCTATTTATTCCTATTGCGTAATATCTAGCATATAAAATTCCACAGCAACGCCAAGTTCCAAACAGTTACCTTACACCTTTCTGGTAGGTCGGACGGTCTGGGTTTCAACAGCAACGCCAAGCATTTGTTCTTGCGTTATCCACACGTCAAATATACACACACGGACGGACGATCGTCTTTCTGCAATTGTTCGAAATGTTTTTAGAAGGTCTTCGAAAGTGCTTTTTCGTCAAACTCTCGAATCCGCAAAATGTGGTGAAAACGCAAAATTAACCTTATATTTCACTTTTTAGCAAAAATTACGGGGTGTTTTCACATATTGTATCAGATCGTATTGTGATTCACATATTGTATCAGATCGCAAGTGTCATTAAAAGAGAAAATTATTTATTTCCCGAAACATTTTAAGATATTCGATTTCTTGCGGATGCATAGAAAATCGAATCTTTATTACGCAGTTATATTATGAATATTTTTTCACCTAATTACATCTTTAATATATGTGAATCTCCGCTTCCAAGATTTCAAGTTATCGCCCCGGTCTTCCGATCAAAGGTGCCAAATTTTATTCCCAATATTTCTTGATGTTCTTAGTGATTTGGAATGCATTATTCCAGAACGTGAACTATCACAGAACCCTTCTTTCACATAACACGCCAAACGTCGTTTTATCGCCAGTCCTGGTACGCTATTCTGGTAACGCCTGCAAGAGCGGAGGGAAAGACGAATTGTTTATAATAAATAATATTGTTCATGAAGACCGATGATTTATTTCATTGCTCATCAGAATGTCATTACGTACATTTGTATCCGATTATTTACATTTTTTTTCTGGTTTTAAAGTAATACTATGAAAATACATGTATTTAAGAGCTTTGTGTGCTGATTACAGATTGTTTGAAATTAGTTTAAGAAATTCAACACATTAAATATCTCCCAAACCACCCAACCAAGATTCCAACTTCGTCTCGTTAAAAATTCCCATTCACTATCTCTAGTTTCATTTCGAATTGAATACTTTTCCCGCTCTTTCTTCATTCCTCGAATCCAGTAGAAAATTGAGGTATTTCGATTAGAGCCGTTCCAGAAGTAATCAGCATGTCGAGTTTAGATGATCCAGTTGCTTTTATTTTATTTCATTTTCAAACACGTCAGCTGTCTGTATTTTTTACGGATCGTCTTCTGTACTTATGCAAAAATCGTTGTGTAAAGCATCAGTTTTATTTTGTCGCCCAAGCATTTTGAAATTTTATTCGTCGTCGGTTATAGAGATAGCATTTTATTTTCAGTTCTAAAATATCTCGAGTCAAAGTCGTCCACTCAACTTGCTCGTACATTCATATTCCGTATTATTTATCATGATCTTCAAAATGAAAAACAATTTGTGGACAGTACATGACTTTCCATATATAATGCGATGAATTTACATCTTTAATGGTGAAAAAAATTATGCATTAGATCCATGGTACAATATTTTTAACGTTGAATTATACATTTAGCGCTTTTTCAGATGACAACAAGAAAACTATTTCGAAATCTTCAATGAACTTATATTTCGCGCATTTCTAGATTGGCAATTATTAATATTGATAACATCTACAATAAGCAGTATATTAAAATATTTTAATAATTCATGAAATTAGCTCCATTTTCGTTCATTTAGGGTCATTTTTACAATTTTGACGATATTTTCGTCAATCTGGGTCGAAATATTGCAAAGTTGGCACTATCTTGCTACATTAGTCGCTATATAGTTCGCGAAATATATCGCCAAGCTTTACAGACAAACGGAAGAGTTTTTCTTATATATAAATGACCATTGACGAACTCTTCGTCAAAATACAAAATTATTACTTAAAGTATCTTTTCTTCTGAATAAACGAACTAAATCCACAAGAATGCTGTTAACAAATTTATCGTATTAATATTACATATGAAAATTGAACATATGTCACAATAGTTAATACTTTTTTAATTTTATGTAATTTTTTTTATAAATTTATTTGAAAAAATTTGCAATATCTAGAGAACGGTTCATACCAGCGTTCTAAAATTTGTGCCATTCGTTTTCTAATAAGAAATTGCATTAGAAATGTTCATGTGCGTGACATTATTGAAAGATGTCATTTTTTAATGAATTTTTTCAAAATTTCATTTGAAAATTTATTGTAATATTTATACCAAATTTCGTTCGAAACGCTCCATTTATTCGTGAGATATCGCATCCACAAACTCACGAATACACACACAAACATCACCTCAAAAACGTTCGATTCAAGTTCAGGTTGGAACTTGCCGAAAACTCGAATTCGAATTTTCGATACCCTCAATATTTTCCCTGTGCATTATACTATGTATATAGGGAAAGTAAAATGTTGCATCTTTTTCGGATTTCATACCTAAATTACTCTTTTAAAATATTTCGTAACAAAAATTATAATGTTTCTTTATAAAGTTGGCAACAGTGACGTCGATGGATGCATTTGGCTTATCTGTGCTAACAAAAAATTATTATGATACAATTAGCATGTAGTATATAGTAGTTCAAAGAATCAATCAATCCTTTGTCTTCCATAGGAAGCAGTGATATAAAAAATCTTAACATTCGAATCATTCGAGTTATCATGACCATGAGAATTACTAAATATTCAATCTGCTTTTAGTTTTCCATTTTATGTATCTACACATAAAATTTTATAGCTGTTGCTTTTGAATTATCGTGTCCACACCTGCAGACAACACAGACGGACATTTCAAAAGAGTTAGTTCGAAATCGATTCTGGAGAAAGGCCTTAAAAGCGTGCTTATACGTCCAAATCTCGAATTCGAAATTTTTCGGGAAAGCAATATACTTTTTCCACAGAATAGCATGAGAAATTAAAAATCGTCTGATTACTACTTCCAGAACATTTAATTAGAAGAAGCTTGAACTATAAAGAATATCAAAATATTTTGAGTTGCTTAATAATAAATAAAAACTATTATAAATGAAATTATAAGAAAGAAAAAAAAAATACTTTTTCGCTTTCATTTTATTTTTTATTATTCCCTCACGCTCGTCTAAGAAATTCCGGCGTAAATGGAAAAGATTCTTTAAGGTAATTTCAGATTAAAAAAAAAATAAATAAAACTTTCTTTAAATGAACCGCGTAAAAATGCCGAAGCAGTATTGCTTTCTGATAACTTTGGACGCAAATTGCATTTTCATGCAAATTATTTTCTATGCACGCTATCCTGTTTATCACGCAAATCTTATCTTACTGGTGTTTAACGAGAAAATGAGAGAGGCATTGAATTTTCATATATATTATTTGGAGAAATGTCGAAGATGTTTTCGGTTCTATATATTTCATGAATTAACACTTATTTCCCAGGTGTGTGTTTTTTTCTAACATATAATGCATTATTTTTTACTTTACCGACATTAAAATGTGTTCGACCGTATGCTCGTCTGTCCGAAAATGTACAGTGCGAATATGGGGTCCAGAAAGTATAGGTTAGTCTTAAATAAGAGATATGGATCTTGGAAAGGAAAATGTCGAAATACAATTTAAAAAAATTAATAATTTACTTGCAAAAAAATTCATCAACACCGAAAATTTTGTTAACTTTGGGCATGAATTATTTCAGTAGAAATAATTCATTTTAATTTCGAGGAACCCCCCCCCCCCCCCCCTACACACACACGCACACACACCTGGCACTTATTTTAAGGAAATATTGCACATGTGCATAAAGTAATTATTTCTTGTCGGTAACGTGTAGGAGATGTGACGTTATTTTTCAACGATCATAACGAAACTACGATTTATTTTTTCTTTCCGATTTCTTTCGGAATTTTTACTTATATCTGTTTGTTCATTTGAAGCAATCTTTTAATTGACTTCCACGTGTGATATTTTCAACCGAGCAATACAACTTAAAACCAAAAGTAATTTGGACTCTATATTTTGGTTCTGTGTTATTTTAGCTATCTCTTTGCTTGCTCTAAGAATGATCGGTTTTAATTTAAATTGTGTCCGATGTGTTTGTGTCAGGGGGGGGGGGGGGGGGGGATCTCAAAAGTGAGCAGTGCAATTCGAAATTTGCTTTTCGGTTTTACCTCATATTAGTCGTATCATTTCTAAAATGTAGCCCGTTATGTTTTTGCTATCGTTGACTTAAAAATGCGCTTGCTAAAAAAAGTGATAACTAAGTAAAGTGACCGCTAGAGAAATGATATTAGCTGCGAGAAAAAATATTGAGTCAGACAACAAAACAAATATCTCAACATCTTGAATTCGGGGAAACAATACTTTCTCAAAACAATAATATGAAAAACAACAAAAATGCAAAAACATCAATCAACCCGTTTCGGACGCAAATATTAGTATTGTTTTGCACCTCAAATAAGGAGTGCACCTGAAATACATTGCTGTTTGCGCCTCAAATACATTGTTCGGGATATTTCGTTCAATTTTTACTTCCCGTACAAGTATAGGCTAAAATAATGTCCCGCATCGTTACTGGACTCTAAGTAAATACTTTTAACCAAAAATATTCTAAACTCCTTGCTTTAAGGAATTTTGTGCTCACTGACCATTCATCTCACCTGCCTGCACCGTGTTGACGAGAGGCAATGACCGCGAGATCATGGTCCACTGGTGGTGAAGGGTGATCATTTGCGCACTTTCTTGCTTCTGTAAAAAAAAAAAAAGACTATTTTATGTTACTGTTTTTCTAAAAGATAGTAATTATAATTTCGATATTTTAATATTTTGAGAAGGTGGTTCTAATTTCGGTATCTTAATATTTTGAACTGTTTCTAAAATGTCTAACGCAGATAAATCACCCCCTAAAGAAAGATGTTATTCACGCCAAACCATATCGGACTGGAGTTATTTTTTTCCTTTGGATTGAGAATCATTTCAACCCCTGGTTTAATATCCTTTGAATGAAAAGCCATTTCACATGGCGCCAGCACCCATTTATCTCTTTGATTTAAGATTTCGTACGCTTTGGGGTCCCTTCATCTAACCTTTTCTGTGCTGCATTGAGCCAATTCAATATAGCTGGGGAGAAATCCGTTTGTCACTGGAGCTTGTTTTCTGTCATAACCATCGTTAGGGTGTATTTCAGTTCTGCGTCGTTACTTTAATAATAACGTTTAAGCTTTTTATCTGTGTAAACAGTTTGGGGTTTTCTTTCCTTGGGTTCTACTGCGACGTTATATTTTCTTATTGGATGTTTCAGGATTGTTGTTTATTTTCCATTAGTGAGAGGAGACTATAGGCGTAGTAGCCAGAATTCTGGTAACGGGGTGGGGTCGTAAACCCTGTAAATTCCCTCTGTAATTTATTACTGTAACTCACCGATGGGGAGTTTACAGGGGTAAATATCCTTCCCCAATAGTCCCGTAGGACGTAGTCCTTCGTAGGGCGCAAATATCCCTAAATATTCCTTGCAGGGATAAATTTCGTTTTCCAATGTAATCTCCATGCAGAACTAATATAATTTTTCCGGAGGGCGAAGAGGTTATGAATCCGACCCCCTTTCTTCTTACAGCATACGTCCATGGTAGACTCAAATGGCTGGCGAAATGGAGTTTTAAAAATCCAGGAGAGTCTGATGTGGTGCATTGCCACCGATAGTATCTCGGAGGTAACGTGTGGTGGCACTTTGACATTTCTCTCCGCCCCCGCGATGCGGAAAACCCTCGCGGTCTGTCATCCCAAATCCCATTCCTTTCGCTGTTTGCTTCTGTTGAGAACTGGCGTGCTTTACCAGAGACAAAAAACTTCATTTCTCTTATTTATGAATATTTAAAATTTTTCCCGCAAACGGGTTTTTTTTTTTTTTCTGTAAATTTGCTATGTAAAATAAATAAAAAATATTCAAGATGTAAAAAAAAAGTCTTTACATTTTGATGCAATCATGAATTCAAACACTCTTATTTACAAAATAAAAATATTTTTTACTGCAGAAAAGCATGTTTTTTTTTTTTTTTTTTTTTTTTGGTTTTTTTTTTTTTTTTTTTTTTTTTTTTTCCCCCGAGGTATTTTGATATTCTGATAAGAGAAAATTAAGAAAAATGTTTTAATTAAAAAAAAAAAAAACTCTATTTTTATGAGTGACTTATCAAACACCGTAAATTTAAAATTTAACAATTTTATGTAAATTTACATTATCGACAAATAGTGTATTAAATTTCATAGTTCTAACTCTAATTTTGAGTTATATCAATTTAAACATTGAATTTTTTTATAATTCAATTTCTTAGAAAACAAGGTTTTAAAATTGTGCTTTATGCAGTCAGTATAAATAAACAACGTTTTCAATGTTTAACTTCAAACTATAGTTTTAATAAAATTTTTACTAAAGTTTTAATTAAAGGATTTACGTGATATTCATATTATTCGGTTCTTATCGCTATTTGAACTTTTTTCAGCTTAATAAAAAAAAACTATTTCTCATTTTTTTTTTTTTTGTTGTTGTTCTGGACCCCCCTTAAATATGCACGGATAGATTTACAGTCAAGGATGCATAAGCAATGATATATATATATATATATATATATATATATATATATATATATATATATATAAACTAGGTCAAAAAAATTAGAAAAATCAAAACATCGGAAAATAAGATGCATTAACATTAATTTTTTGAATTTTATTTTCGCAAAAAAAATTGTAACTTTTGCCAGTATTGAAACTACGATTTGAGCACCCTTATAATGGTGTATAGTGGCATTCTCTTTTATACAGTTTTCCTATGAATTACTTGTTTAGTAAGAATTTTCGTCTTTGATTCATGTTCATATTCAGGATTGCATATATGGGATGTTCATATTCTGAATTGCTTGTCCGGTCTCCAGTTTAGACTCACTAGACGGATTTGGGAGTATTACTGTGAACGTTCGTACTGCCTCCCTGGTAGAATTTCGACTTGTTCATTCCGGTGTTTCTAGATAATTAAGCTGTTGAGGTTGATCGTGTATACACGTGGTGGAAGAAGAAGGGTTCATGCCGCATGGTAATACAAATTTTCTTAATGTATCCTATTTTCATTTTTTCATTTTTTGATGCCTGTAGTCTGGGTTGGAGTATTTATAGTAATGTACTATTGCTCTATCTGAAACAGGTATGTGTTTGGGTTAGTTAGAGTTAAATACTCAGACCTGAGGAGGAATTTAACTCTGACTAATCATCGAATTTAGGCTGGTGCTGTTCTCTTCTCTTATCGGCATTATGGCCGTGAATTTACTTCCATGGTGATGTTAATATTACTTGAATTTTTTTTTATTATTACATAATTTTTTTATTATTACATATTTCTAATATACTCTTTCGGGACAGCCCTGTTTGTAATCATGTAAAAGTCCAGAGTAGAGCTTTTTATAGATGAAGTATAAGAAACTGCGAAATATTTTTGAACACATTTGATTAAACTTTCCTATAATTTAAATTCCTAGACTTGAGCATTATTTGATTGAACGTTATTTGTTTGAACACATTTGATCTTAAACACATTTGATTTAATTGCGTTGTTGAGCAACATGATGCAAGAAAGAATCTTCCTCATAAAATGCTGATAATTAAATAACCAATTTGATTTCTTAAGACTTTTAATTGCTGAGTAAGAGCCTGTAAAAGATAAACCATGTTGATAGAGTTTCCATTTAAATTCATGTTTCAAACCTGCGATTTTCAAAAGTGTCTGATAAGCGCAATAAACTCCCAACCAAACTCAGAAATTGAATTTTAATTCACTTTCACGTTTTAAACCAGCGATTTCCAACCTTTTTCGTTTGGAGGAACTAGGGAGTTATAGAGGGGAACTCTTATGAAAGTTTTGTTTTTCATTAATATCTCGACAACCCTGGTCTTAGAAACTCGAAACATGGACTAAATTTTAAGTGGGGCTATTTCAAAGCTACCCACAAAATTTCATTAAATTCGGTTCAGCCGTTCTCCCGTGATGATGAGACAAACATACAGACATATTTTCAATTTTATTTATATAGATAGTAATTACTAATTAGCCACTCAAGACACAGAAACAGATTTAAAGCTGAGGAAGCAACCAAGATAAATAAGCAGATTTTTGAAATAGCTAAGCAATTCTGTTATTTGGGGAGCTGTTTTGGCAGAAGAAAATTCTAATAGTATAGAGAATAGGCGCGAATTGCTGCGAGAAATAGATGTTATTTCTTATTATTGAAACTTTTGAAATCTTCCGTGGTCTCTAAAGACTTTGAATTAAGAATATATGAAAACCATTATTAGACCAATGCAGCAGAAACATGGACATTGACTCTGGCAGACATAAATTCCTTTCTAATTTGGGAACGTAAAACGTTGAGGGAAATTTTTGGCTCTATCACCGTGAATGGTGTGTGGGCATATTAGAACAACATAGAGAGCTGGAGGAGTTCTTTGAACAGCCTAAAACATCATTTTGGTTTAAACTATTAGAATTGGATGGCTTTGATGTGTGGAGAGAATGGATGACAATAGGTATATAAAGAAACTATTTAATGGTAAGTCTAAGTCTGTAGGTAGGAAATGAGCTGGAAGACCACGAAAAAGGTGGCTGAACAAAGTGGAAGATCAAATGGCATGGCTGTCCATAGAACTTTCCCCAGGAGGGGCAAACCAAAACATCAGTGGGGCAAACTCTAAAGATATGCTACATCTTATGGTGTACATCTTATGTTGCACAAGATGTACAACATATGATGTAGCATAAGATGTAGCATAAGATATAACAAAATATACAACATACGATGTAGGATAAGATGTACAAAATTAACTAGCTTAATGCCCACCTTTGTGACCTTGAACATTAAAGGGAGGGCAAGTGCCCCGTCTTGCCCTCCCCTATGGGTATTTAAGGTATTTAGCGCCCATAGCTAAAGGGACTTGGGGTAAGAAACTGGATATGAAAAGCCTGAAAGAGATCAGAATGAAGTGCTGCTTTTATGCGGGAGGCCATAGTTCTTCAAGGGCTGTAGAGCCACTGTTGTTAATTAGGCATTATGATTAATAATTAACAATTGATAAATTGATGATTTATGTATAAATTGACATTAGCTAGTTTTTAACGATAATTCAACGGTATTAATCATAGTAATGATAACAAAAAATGCTCTTGAACAGATCCGAGACAGAAATAATTTAGCCGAAGCATGCCCAGCTAAATTATTTCTGCTTTTAATTCAAAATAAAATCTAAATTTCTGAATAATTTCATAGCTCTCATGTGCATGATTTGTAAATTAAAATCGCCCCTATTTAAAATTTAAATCACTCAATATTGTTTCAACACATGCTGTATTTTAAAAGTCGAGTTCTTTCCCCTTTAATTTACGCCTGTAAATATATTTCATTCCATTTCAGTAAAGTGCAGTGTCAATTAGCAGTAGTCTTGTACTTTGGGCAGTCCATCCAGCATGAATAAACGACTGCTTCAATTCGATAACGTTTGCTCCTAATTCCTTGAAGTCATTGTTTTAGTGATTCGGAATCTCAAGAAATGATATGAGTCAATAGAATAAGACTTCTGCTATGTATTATATGAGTTGGTGCTATATAGGGTTCCTCTGAAAGTCTTGAAGTACTACGATAGCTTTGTAAGAATAGGTCCAGGAGTGTACACGTTAGGTCTATCTATAATAATGTAACCACGCCCGATCGAATAGAAATAATTGCAGTACTCCTAACGGAGAATTTAAAAAGTTAGGATAACGAATTCAGCAAAGCGAGATAGACTAAAACACAGAAGGCAACAAATTCATGTGTTCAATGTTTTTACTTTCGATAAAACTTCCATTTTTATCGAAAGTAAAAACATTGCATCGGGGCCATGCAATGTTTGGCTCTGCACTAGATTTCAGTGCTTAGGATTAACAAGTGCTGTTTACTGTATTATTCTTAAATGTGACAGTAATACACCGATAACTCTATTGTGTCAAATAAATACATTCTATAACAGTTTGATTGCCGATTCCTCTTATTTGACAATGCACTGCAACTTTGTAGTTGGCTTTTTTTTTTTTTTTTTTTGTCTATTTCGCTTTGTTTCCGGGTTCGTTATCAAAATATTTTAAGTTCTCCACTAGGAGCGCTGCAGTCACTTACTCAATCGGGCATAGTCACTTTACCTAAAGTGACACTCATGGACTTAATATGTACGTACACTCATGGACTTTTCCTAACAGAGTTATTAAGATGCTTAAGGACTTTTCTGGGAACCTTATATAATGACATAGTTTATAGCTGCTTAAGAAATAGGGGCTGTATGCACTTGTTTTGCATTAAGTACGCCACTGAATATTTTATTCCGATTTTTCCCTTGGAAATAAAAGTTCCATTTTTATCGAAATTGCTTTAAACGCTTCCCCTTACATGCTCTGACATCGATTTATTCGATACAATCAGTCATATTCTTCCATTCGATTATGCTTAAACCATAAATGCATATCAATCCTGCAACCTGCAATATTCCATTAAAAAAAGGGGACGTCGAGAACAGAGAAAATAAATTCTGTTGCCACTGATCGAAATAAATAAAAGCAAAAAGAACTGGGGAAAAGTGTCCATTTTCTCCAGGAAAGGAGTTCTTTTTTTGAAGGAATGGGCAGAAGAGGTACGATCAGGTTACCGGAAGAGTTCATTTGATGCTGGAAGGGTGTTGCCTTTGGAATTAATGGAAGGGCTGCAAATGAGTTACATGCAGTACAACATGTAGAAATGCTGTGGACGCCCCCCCCCCTCCCATTCCGTATATAATAGATGTATTAGGCATACGTTCTACTGTGCATTCCGTAGTTGTTGAGTGTGCATGTGTGTGGATTATATATCTTATTTGTTTTCTTAATTGTAAAAGTTGTTTTTTAATATTAATAAAAAATAAAAATATTTGTTATAATTGAATTAAATCAAAAATTTTTATGAATAAAGACTTTATTATTCAAAAGAATTATGCTACACAGTTGATAAATCGAACTTCAGTTTCAAAATCAACAATTATTATTGAAAACCATACAGTATTTTTTTTCTTCTTTTAAACGCAGCAATACCATCTTTCTTTCGGCCCAGATCGTCCGACCCACCCGAAATCACCCAATTTAGATCAGAACCCAGTGGAGGAGGAATCCTCAGGAACCGAACCATCCTTCCTCTATCACCAACCTCTCTGAAGGACATTCGGGCCCACAGATTTAACGTGCTAGTACTCCGCATTAACACTGGGATAGTTCGGGCAGAGCTGGGAATCGAACTCGAGTCCTTCGAGTGTGATCCCCGTGCTCGAACCACTGTGCTCTAATCCGGTCCAGCAATACCAATTTGAGCTTTTTAAAACTGAATAATATTTTATACTGTAATATGACTCTTAAGCTTCGTGTCTTAAGAGTTATGGCTCGTGGCAGGGCCTCTCATACAAATTGTGGGCTCCCTGCAAATGCCCCCCCCCCCCCCCCCACACACACACACACACTTCATGCTCGAATTTTCTTTCCTTGTAAATCTTTCATGTTTTTCCTCTTAAAAAAAAAAAAAAAAAAATCAGGTGGCCAGGCTCAACTTGATTCTGTTTTAAAGTAGCAAGAATAAAGCATTGAATTCTTAAAAAAAAAAAAATGAAAGATACTCCAGAGAGATAGATATGCGGAATAAGATAATGAAATAAAAAAATATTTCTGGAAATGTTTTGAAACTTAATAAATAAACTCTTGATTCCATACAACGGCAGAGGGAGAACCGTTTGTATCCGGCGTTTAAATCGTTTAAGATCTTTGCTTGCATCAGCAAACTTGAATGTTATCTCTTTAAAATTTGATTAAAGACCACCATACACCCCGCACGTTAAACGCTGTTTTATAAAATATTATTTTTTTCTCAATCGAAAGATATCTTTACTCTTAGTAAAAACTTTTAACTTTGAATACTTTAGGCAAACATATTTTTCACTTTCCCTACAATGCATTGCACGTCTAAAGGAAAAGTGTTGCCATGGTGACAAAAAATGGAATATCGGATGTTGAAGACCCAGACCACACTACCAACCCTAAGGCTTATGGTAGCTTAATGTGTGGCCGGGGAATATCGGATGTGAATGAATAATATGTTCTGAGCATCCCTGAAGTCTGTGCATGGACATCTTCTCGCGGATTGAACAATTCAAATAAAATTTGGTACGATTATTGGGAATCATCGATACATTTGGGAAAATACATTGAATTTCAGATAAATCGGAACAGAAAACGCTCATATTTTTAAATATTTTTTTTTTCAAAAATTATTATAAAAATAATTATATTAAAAAATATTTTTTAAAAAATGGCCACGATTTAGACCATTTTTAACACTTTACAACATAGTTGAAAAGTGTTTATGACTTTGTTCATTCTGTCTGTCTGTCTGTCCGTTAGCACGATAACTGCCGTAAAAATGACTTTATCAAAATGAAATTTTAATATGTTTTTCAGACGGTCTGTGGGACCTCTGGGAATATAAATAAATAATATCACCCAATTAGTTTTTTATTGAACCCGGGTTGAAAAAATGAAATGCATTGAACCCTATGGGACCTAATTTTTCAAACATTTTTTAAGCAAATTTAAAATTCACAAATTGCTTCAAAATTTTTAGAAAATATTTACATTATCCCATAAAATATATATAAAAAATTTCAGTAAAATATGTTAATTACTTAGAAATTATTTAATATAGGGAAAAAAACAAATTTAATTAAATTCTGACTTTTGGGATATCCTCCAGAAAGAAAAAAGAGATATATTATATAATAAATATCTTTCCAAGAGCTTAATCATTTTGTATATGAGATAGGCTTCACATTTTAAAATAAATTTGGTAGATAACAATTTTTCAAATTTTTTTTTAATTTTATATAACTCTTCATGATATACTTATTTGATGGCATTTTTAATGCACTTTCCTACGTCCTAGAGAGTTAAAATTTGGTACACAGCTTAAATTTGTTGAATATTTTATTCTACAAAAATTTGGTGGATCTTTAAATATAAATCATGCATATTTTTCGAAATGGCCTGAAAATAATCTCCTTTCACTTCTATAAATCATTGTTGTAATATTGCTAAAAATTCTGATGTGGGCAGCACATGTCTTTCCCTGCAGACTCATATTCACGTTCTCTTTATTTCTTCAATAATAATTTGAGTTTATCTGCACAAAATAAAGTATTTTAAATGACATTGAATTTGCACGTTAAACTTAAACTCTCATTGTTCTCAGGTTAACAACTCTCATTGTTAGGTTCTCATTTGATAGCTGGACTTATTGTCAAAGATGGCGTAACGAAAACGCGAAAAAACTAGAATATCTCAAGAACGGCTAGTCTTAAAGTATTGGGGTTAGTCTTATTCTTTTTGTTGTCAAAAATCACGTATAAAATAGGAATTTAATTGATATAATTGAGCACATGTAGTCCTTTATTTTCACATTTAACGACTTTTGCGGTCCATTTCGCAAAAATAGCCCGTTCCTTTTTCTCGAATCGTACTAGAATAACCTACAAATGATTTATGTGCCAAATTTTGTTAAATTTGGTATATAAATCACTTGTAGGTCATTGAAATGTTATACACCAAATTTTGTTAAATTTGTTCCATTAGTTTTGAGCTAGAGTGGATAAAGGCAATTTCTGCCGGCCATTTCGCAAAGAAGGCAGATTCTTTTATTACGAATCGTACTATAATCTAATGAACATCAGGATTTCCCACAAAAACATACCTACCAAATTTTATGAAATTCGGTCCATTAGTTTTTCAATTAGAGTGGATGTAATATCCTCACAGACACACAGAAACATACACAGATACACTCTTACACACACAGACGTCTTCCTAAAAATAGTTTTTTCGTGTTCCAGAAGTCCCAAAACGTGTAGATCCTTCGAAAATTCGAGTTCCGATCTTCGGCACGATTCCAATACTTTGAATACATACACACACACACATATATATTATCTGCGTATCTGTGTATCTAAATTCCGTGCCTATGCAATTACAATAGTTGTGATTTTAATTTTAAATGATCCCTAAACTTTTATTATTTCTTCAACGAAGCCTAATTTTAACTTATGCAGAATGCAAATATCTGAAGCGATTGTAAGGTGAGTTACATAAGAATTGCTGAATTTTTTTCACACAAAATTATTTAGCTCTGGAGTCTGGAATACAAGTTATATGAATGAAATATTCATTGATTTTGCATAGAGAATCAGATGATTTATATTTCGATACACTTTTAAATATTTAAGTATAATAAATTACTGTAGTACTGTGATAATGTAAAAGATATCACCACTGAATGTATCACATTTTATAAATTTTTAAATGAAATTGCATTTCAGTTGGAAAGTGTTTCATAATCAAACTTATGCATGATTGATCTTTCTTGTTATGTAATTATTTTGCAGTAAAACAAACATGGTAGCTGAGTAGTTTATGCTTAAGACAAAATACTAAAGTGTATTTCACCACTAATAGTTAATACGGAAAGACTGAAATGTAACTAATTGTTTCATGCAGTTATAAATTTCTTCACAATGTTAAAAAGAAATATGTTTCTGCTAGAACGAATTGACCCTGTCATAAATAAGCGGCCGCTACTTAAATGATACAGATATAGATAACACCACTCTATTTTCAAATCGTTTGTTTTGAACTAAAATCATTCCTGCGCTCCGTTTTTTCCATGCACAACCATGCCAAATAAACAACGCCCTAAATACGCAAAAGAACGCCTTAAATAAGCTTTTTTGATTCTCCCAAAATAAACTCCTTTGATTCGCCCTATATGAGCGCTCGTTCGCCGATCGTTGGCAGAACGACACAATGAAAATAGAGTCGCAAAAAAGAAAAAAGTTTCTTAACCCTCAAAGTAAAATTCAAGAAATTATTATTATCTCAGCGAATTTCCTTCCAATTTAGTAAAATTTTCTCACTATGTTCATAACGATAATATAATAACTAGATTTTAAAAATAAGGACAAGATCTTATGCAAAATTAGAAAACCCAAAATTAAATCCACTTAGTGTTGAAGACCCAGACCGTCCGACACATCCGAAGGACTTGAGCAACCACTTTGTATGTAATTAGTTCCCCTCCCCTCCCCTGTAGATACGAAACTTCTGCGATTTAATCAAAACACCTGCTCTCGAACAATCGTCTGCAGCGGCAAAGAAAGAATAAATTTAATTTGATAAAATGGCGGGAAATGTGATTTTCGTCTTTAAAAATTCAATTACTTTCAAATTTAAACTAATTCGAAGTTTTACAAATCTCGCTGAGCGTTATTCTCCGGAGGCCTGAAGTACCGAATTTCAGCGCCGTCTGAAACTTTGATTTTCGCTACAGACATACGGACACATCTTTTATTATGCAAGATAGTCCATTTTTTCCAATAAAAATTACATAATTATGTTTAGAGTCTGTACACTGAACAAGTCCCATCTATTTATAATTTATTGAACCCATCTGTCCTCCACCCCTTGTTGTCTCAAACAGTGAAAACAATTTTGATAGCTGGGTTTGGTAACATAGGCGGCGCCAGAATTTCACAATTGGAGGTGCTATACAATTGGGGGTGCTGTGTAATTAAGGGTGTTATGCAATTGAGAGTGCATTGGGAAGTACTATGCAATTGGGGGTGTTATGCAATTGGGGGTGTTATGCAATTGGGAGGTGCTATGCAATTGGGGGTGTTATGCAATTGGGAGTGCATTGGGAGGTGCTATGCAATTGGGGGTGTTATGCAATTGGGAGGTGCTATGCAATTGGGGGTACTGATCTCAGATATATAAATCCGTAAATAAAAAAATACGACTTAAAAAAAGAGAGAGAGAGAGACTGAAAATTGTTGGAATAAGAGGCAATTGTTAAGTAAAAGGGAGTGTTTGCGCAATTTGTAATGGGGGTGCCGAAGCAGCCCCCGTGGCGCTGCCTATGTTTGGTAACAAAATATCTTGTTTTCCAATTCACCCAATATCATATCTACGAACTTCGCTGAGTTTTGACGGGTTGGCAATAATGGTCTCAAGCAATAATATCCTAAAAACAAGAAAGTGCTCGACTGAATTTCGCCATCGTGGCAGTATAAGTCGCCAAGTTGGCTATATTGTGCCATGTGTGTCGCCAGATGTGACTGACAGTCGGGAACAGAATCCACAATTCAAATAACCCCTTTCTCTTCTCACTTGACATATTAGGAATCGGTATTAACTCCATTCCGTTCCGCGTATGTACTTGAATCGTCCTTTCATGAAATTCAATCGGAAGCTCTTGTTCGCGTTCTAGTGTAGGCGGAATATCGGAACTAGAGTAAGGAGGAAACTGAAATAATCCTGTGGCAGGTGTCACGCTTCTGTAATAGATGCGCGGTTTTCTGACAGTTTAGTACCAAAACGCAAGACTTGTTGCAAAGCGAGGAATACGATGAATTCTGTCAGACTTAGATTAATGACGAAGCTCTGGTGTAGGACAGTCAAGTGGTTAGCACGCGGGGATTGCATTTGAACGACCCGTGTTCGATTCCCGGCTCTGTCCTGGTGTTCACGCGGAGTACGGGTACGTTAAATATGTGTGTCCGTAAGTCCTCCCCAAAGGTTGGTTGTAGGAGAAGGATGGGTACGGTACCTATGGATGCCGTCCCCCCCCCCTCCCCACTGGGTTTCGGTCTGAATTGGGTGGCATTTCCCGGCCATCCAAATGGATACCTTACACTTTCGGGTAGGTCGAACGGTCTGGATCGAAGAAGAAGTTATCTGACAGATACTGGCAGGTTATACTAATAATATGTTCATCGTTCATGTCATTTTATACATAAACGTAGCGCGAAATTAATTTGAGGGTGGAGGGGAAGGGGACTTACAATTTAACAAAATTTTTCATGAAGTTAATTTTTACTTTCTCATACGATTGTCTAGATGAGGTACTGTTAACCGAAAATTTTTGAATTAGATATTTTGACGGATAATAATAAGCACGTTTCAAAACCTTCTGAACCCATTTCGAACACGTTTGAAAGTATATGTCCGAGTATGTTAGCAAGGTGTGGACACGTTAACTCGATGTGTGTGTGTGCGTGCGCGCTCTAACTCAAAAACTAATTGACTAAAATTCATAAAATTTTATAGGTAAATTACTCGTTGGTTACCCTGATGCTGATTAGATTTCGGTACGCTTCGAGAAAAAAATCCCTGCCTTTTTTGCGAAATAACCTGCAAAAGTCTATCCACTCTAGTTTAAAATCTAATGGAATCTCTTTGGTAGATAAGTCACTTATGGGTCATCCTGGTGCTGATTAGATTTTGATACCATTCGGGAAAAACCTGCCCGTTTTTACAAAATGCCCCCCCCCCCCTTTTAAAAAATCATTAAAATCTAAAATAAAAGACTACATATGGTCAAATGTATCAATTAAAGCCTTGTTTTATACGTAATTTTTGACGATAAAAGGAATAAAACCAACCCCATTCCCTACGACTTGCTGTTCTCGAGATATTTTAGCTGTTTCCCATTTTTTGCTACGCCGCCTTTGAAAATACTTTCAGTTACTTGTCCTAAGGTAACTACCTCTTTTAGGACACGCCCGGTTAGAGCGCGAAGAAGAAACAGGCCGTGAGTATTTACAAACATTAATTTATTTACACTATATAAATATTTACAACATTATTGATTTAAATTATTTAAAACACAACTTCCCATATTCCTAATGGGATGAATACCAAATTTAAGATAAACATATAAACAAATACAAAAGTATATATAGTCTCATAGACTAAAATGTGAAAGATGGTAATCTATCATGAAAACATCTGACTTTTACTATTAAATAATTTATTTGGAGTTAACTAGTAGATATTTAATTGGCGTTAATTAGTAGTTATTTAATTGGAGAGGGAGAGAGAGGCAAAAGATACAAATCAGGCACAGGCCCTTAAATGTGTAACTCACCAACATTACTGGCAGTTGAACAGCATCTCTCTTTTCAGAGGACCATGATTGGGAGCCGACTTTTCTTAAACACCACACAGTTCCTTCTCCTCGCTCCTTTTTTCAATTTCCCAAAAACTCTCTCTCTCCAAGATTTTAAAACACGCCCCTGAGGCGCACACAATTATCTTATTGGATTCTGGGTCTTAACCCCCTGACCCCAAAGCATCGCCATTGGCTTTAGGCCTTCCAGAAACAAAAAGCCCCTTCTCAAGCCCCTGCGAAACTGATATGCTTTCGTCCCCTAATTCAGAACAGGCCGCCAAACCTATGATCCGTCCGGAAAACGGATAAACGTTAAACCTTTCGGTGAAAATACGATACCTAAAGAAACCTCCGACATCCTGCGTCTTCTATCCTTCGAGAGCAGCTGGCCAAACGAAACGGCTGACCCCCAAAATAAATAAGTAAACTCTAGGTCGCACTCCCGAAATATTGGATCATGGGTTTACTATGCGACAGTTACTAAATAAAAACGAAAATTGAATTAAAAGTGCAAATTCAGTGTCATTTTAAATAATTATGAGGGTTATTTTGTGCAATTGTACTCAATTTAATGAATTCTTAAAGAAATACAGAGAAAATGAATTTGAGTCTGCAGCGAAAGTGCTGCCAGTGTTTCTTTCAGGACTTTTTTGTCGAAGGGTGTGGGGGCTGAGACATTTTATGTTAACCTAGTTTCTATTTATGTAACACAGCATTTAGATATATTTATATTGAGAAAATAGAAAACTTGCCCCCCTTAAAATTTCATCCCTTCCCCCACACCCCGGCCAAAAGGTCCTGAAAGAAACACTGTTCGAAATACCCTCACAATTTTCGAATGAATTTTTTAAAATACCAGGACCTTCAG
Source organism: Amaurobius ferox (assembly GCA_951213105.1). Lineage (NCBI taxonomy): Eukaryota > Metazoa > Arthropoda > Arachnida > Araneae > Amaurobiidae > Amaurobius > Amaurobius ferox. Next base: position 117,142,595 of record OX578146.1, read on the forward strand.
TCTTCACTGATGATAAATAATCATTTCAGATGTAACTTTAACATCAGAAAATGAATAATATCAAATTTAGAACACCATAAATGGCTCTCAAGATATTGCACGTTTAAAAAAAGAAATTGTAAAATAAAAATAATTGGTATCGCCCAACATGTTTACTTACCATATGCAGTATTATGCAAAAACTATGTTACCATCATTCTCGTGGATTTAATTAGTTCCATTCACGAGCAGTTTCTTTCAGGACTTTTTGGCCGGAGAGAGCTAATGCAATTTTTTCTCTTTTCCCTATATAAATTTATCGCATAAATAGAAACTAACATAAAATGTCTCCGGGAGGACGAATCCTCGTCTCCAGGGGAGGTATATCCCCCCCCCCCCTCCCCCGGAGGTATGCCTGAAAGAAGCACTGTGTGCTACCCACATCAGATTTTTTTTACTTCAAAATGTTTATCAAAATGGCTACCCAATGTTACAAATGTATTTTCCGCAACCTAATTTATCCTCTCCCATGAAAAGAGCTTTATCTTCAGTTCACTTTGTTCCTCATAACCGAAAACGACATCAGCACTCCGCTCTCCTGGTTATTAATAACTTCATCATCTGATTTCGCGTTGTTTGTTGCTCGCCCGCAATTGGTCTATGCTAATTGGAATGAGTGGAAATGTTTATATGTACATCTGAGACAGTCCAATTAGTTTGAAATTTAGTTGGGTTGGTTAGATTATTTCGTTCAGATGGGGTGAGCTGGCATATGTTTAATTCAAAAAGTTCTAATTTATTAATACAACAAACAAGACAATACAGGTGAGCACAACAACAGACAGAAAAACACAATATAAACACAGAACACAAAATTTTGCTGCAATGCGACCTAGAGACTAGCAAATCCATTGAGGTTACTAAGATAAACTATAATAAAGAGAGCTTAGCAACGGGTGCAATACAATGATTAACAAAAACTATACTTAAAATAATTACTTGGACTAATGAAAAAAATACGGCCGTATCCTTCCGTATATATAAACTTTCTGATTATACTTAGGTGACTTTATAACTGTTGGGTGGCTTTACAGACTTCAATTCATTAGGTAAAACAATAAAATTTTTAGGGGCTAACCACAAGCAGTTCTTATACAAAATTTGATGATTAACTTCAAGAATAACATAGTTGTTGTTTAAAGTACGAGTGGAACTGATGTTGCGAATCATTTCTAAGTATTAGCTGTAAGAATAACATAGTTGTTGCAAGAACGAGAGGAATTTATGTTGTGATTGATTTTTCAGTAGTTGGAGTTCTTAAATGAAAAGAGTATGGAGTTCTTAAATGAAAAGAGTATATAAAATTATAAGAGTAATATAAAATTAACGAATGGTGTTAACATGTCAAAGCGTTTCCTCAACTCAGTAAAAGCGTCATCTTTACTATTACGCAAAATCAATGGATGCTTCGACTGAACTTTTATCAAAGGATACAGATTAGAAAAATAATCACCACTCCAGATAAGGATACCATACAAGAAGTTTAGTTATAATTAATTATCTTCTCTACTAGTATATAACGTATACGTAAAAGGAAAGTATTGTGAGGGTGGCTCTAAATGTCATACTTGAGTTTAAATATCTTCGCTACAGTTTATGAAAGTTACAAAAACAAAGTATCATCGGAATCACAGATTCATTGGCTACAAGAATATGTAAAATCAATTGGGATGGATAAAATCTATTTAGCTAAGAAAATTATAATCTAAAGTTATGCAAATTGTTCCATAGTGTCCTAACACGGAGTACTGTAGAGTATGGAACACCACCTGGGGTGCAATGAAATTGGCATCGAATATTTATTTTAAATTTATGAAAATTTGAAATAAATATTCGATGCCCTTCATTAGGATTAATATGAAAAGTTTACACGTTAATGAGTTGCAGCCAACGGCCGTACCGTGCTGAAAACACCGGTTCTCGTTAGATCACCGAAGTCAGGCAGCATCAGGCGCGGTTAGTACTTGGGTGGGTGACCACCTGGGAACACCGCGTGCTGTTGGCAAATTTCGGGCGCGGTAGCCCGGTGGTTTGCACGCTGCCACAACTGCCGCCATGTTCATGCGGAGTACGATCACGTTAAACATGTGGGTCCGTAAGTCCTTCCGAGAGGTTGGTGGTAGGGGAAGGAGGGTACGGTCCCTGTGGATGCCTCCCCCACTGGGTTCTGGTGTAAATTTGGTGGCACTTCCCGGCCGTCCAAACAGTTACCTTACACCTTTCTGGTAGGTCGGAAGGTCTGGGTCTCAACGTTAATGAGTTGCATGGCTTAGACCTGTAAACTTACATCATTAGGTCTAATAAGAAAAATATAAGCCCAGTTAGCTTTTACCTACTTCATAACATCATAGTCTAGAACATTTGTATAAGTGGCAACAAATAGGGATGTATTAATTTTGTTAAATTATAAATTTTGCAAATCAATTATATTTAATCATTGCATTGGAAAACAATGTTCCATTGCGTCCCTATGCTGTTCTATTGTATCCCAATGTACAATTTGTATTTTTAAAAAATATTGCAATTATATAGGCACACTTTCTGTTTTAATTTTTGTACTACTGTATTGATAGCTGTACTTTGTTCAGTATGCTACTAAGAAGCATAAAATTTCCAAAAATAGTTTATTTTTGTGTGTTGTAGTCACTCCTCGCAGAACAGCTTGTCAAAAATTTACTTACCTATTTTGACAGTCGCAATAGCAGCCTGCACCACATGCCCAACTGGCTTGTAGGCTTTATGGAAGATGTGTGCATGATAGAGCCATATATTGGAGTCAAAAGTAGACATTAACTTCCAGCTTGTTATATATAGGAAAGCTGCGCTTCGGTATTCCATGGGCTCCCACAGGGGAAGGTAAGGGGGTACTTGTCCCTTCCTGGACATTCAAGGTCACAAAAGCAGGCAACAAGCTAGTTGATATTGTACGTCTTATCCTTGAGTTTGCCTTCCACTCCCTGAAAAAAGTTCTATGGGCGCCCATATACTCAAACTTACTCTGCCTAACATATCTGCACAGCATATTACCTGTCCCCAAAGGAAAAACAACATTTGCTTGACCTTTACCACAAATTTGGCAAAATATCGTCAACTTTGTGCCTTTGGGAAACTTCTTGAATTTTGTAGTTTGGACGCCAAGCAAAACCAAAATTTTGAATCGGGTCGTAATGGCAAATAACGTCCCAGCGTTTAATACTTGATTCCTTAAGCACCACTGTCCACATACCTAACCATTTAAAAAATGCTCTCTCCCCATCTTTGCTGTATATTTGTATTATTTATTATGTATTCTGTTTTAATGTACACATTTACAAAATTCTCATTGAATCTGGTTTTGCCTCTTGGCTAACCGTGATATGAAAATTTTAGTTCGTATTTGGCTTTGTATAAATTTCAATGTACGGGTGCTCTTCCTGATACTTCTGATAAAGGGCGATTGATTGGAAGTCCGGAGGCTATTGATTGGAAGTTTTACCTTCTACTTTTTACGGCCTTAATTGTCAAGATAACCTTTTGTATTTCAGTGCTTTTAATCTCTTCAACCGTGGACAACCTTCCAATTTATTTTATTGCAATTTTCACTGATTTTTTTTCGAAATTATATTCAAACCACAATCGCTCTATGAAAATTCGGTTGTAATGTTATCGGAATAATATGTAAGGGAAGGCTTCTAGTCAAAGTAATAATTTCTGACTTTCCCCCCTTTATTACGCTTACACCTTCATCAAATTTTTACCTTTTCATACTATATAAAATAAAGTATCGAGAATAATGATAATAAAGCATCAAAGCATCGGGATTTTAATGCCAATATATGTTTTAGGACTTCTTGAGCACGTTTTGACTATTTTTAGAGTGATGTCCGTCTGTGGTCGATTTCTTGTGTACACGAAAACTGCCGCAAATATCAATGGATTTTCACGAAATTTTATATTTGACTATGTTATCAAAAAATCTAGAACTAGATAAAAAATTTTGAAATTCGAGTGAAAACTTCGAAATTTATTCGACACTTTATATTTTCTTAACATAACAGCGTGGAACAAAATTTGACATAATTATGCATAAAAGGATATCTTTTTGGCTCAATGATTACGAAACTTAGCAGTTTTGAAAAATAGCCGTGATGCAATTTTTGTGTTCGTTACGCCCCCAGAGGGGGGGGGGGGGAGATTTTGTCACGTCCTTTCAAATGAAGGGTAGCATGCTATAATTGTGATCATTTGGATCAACGATACAGATTTTTCGAACTTTTTCTTTCAAATTTAGAAAAATATATATATATTATGATATGAGAAAACAAAGTATGAGCCACACCCAAGTTATTTTGTGTGTGTGTGTGTGTGTGTGTGTTTTCATTCATTTATGGGCACTCTGCTGTGTATGTATAGAGAAGACAATAATTAAGAAAAGAAATGGAGATATAACAATATGATTGCAAAAGAATCCATCGATTCATATGAGACCTTCATAACTTTCGTCTTTACAAGAGCCTCTTTCGTGGGAAGGATTAGATAGATATAGATCCTCATCATCATTTGGATTCGGGGCAGGTCGGGCGGTTAACATTCTTGGGCCGGACACAAAACTTTTCCACCTTTTTTTTCTTTCTTCTGCTTTTGCACTTTCTGCCCGATATCGACCCGCGGTTACGTACATCGCCAAAATAATCGATATCCGGTCCAGATAAAAGTTCTGCCGATCGCGGATTCAAATCGAATTTGGGCTGGGGCCGTGGGTTGTTAAGTGTGGGATAAATGGTATTAATGGACGTTGGTAGGAATACGGGCATTGGTTGGGTTTATTTATTAGTTTGAAAACAGGGTACATTTTATTTATTTTGTTTTTTTGTCTGGATAAATATCCGGTGGGGGGGGGGGGGGAAGGGTATCCGACAGGAATAATAACATCAAAGGTTGGTCGTAGAATTAAAGTGAAATATGAAAAATATCAGCAAACAAAAGAGAATTTAACTATAATAACTGCACCCCCCTCCCTAAAAAAGACTAATATTTTCATAAAAATGAGAAATTTAATTTTTATATCGCATGTGTAATATGAAATATTTTTTGAGATATCGATCATTAATATTACTGACTTATTTTATTTTACTTGAACTGCGAGTGTAAATATTCAATTTCCATTGAAAGTAAATATAGCGAACATCAACAAAAAAAAATCTATATTAAAAATAGGAAAACCGAAATTTTGCCCTTTCATATATTATAAGAGCTTAATTTGATTCTTACACGAACACACACACAAAAGAAAAATGCACATTTTGTTAATTCTTTATCGCAAACATGATGAACCGTATAGTTCAGTTAGTATTGTATATTACAAAATTACTTCCCCGATTTTATTGCTCATATACCGACTACAATACATATCAAATTTATGACTTTTTTTTTTTCTTTTTGGAACTTGATATTACATTATTGTTGTTTTACTGCATGATAAACTTATGGGTCCCATAATCGAGTTCAGGATATATTTTGGGCAATAAAAAAAAAGGTGAAAACCCCCTGTTGAAACAATCGAGGAGTGATTAAGCATCTTACATAAGAGCTCTTTGGTTGAAATGGTCCTGGACGGACATCTTTCAAAAAGTGTTCGAAATTGATACAGGAAACGTGCTTATTCGTCAGAATCTGAAATTCAATTATTTCCGACAAAACAATATCTTCTCTGTAGAATAGTATGAGAAAGTAACAAAACAAGCATAATCCTCTTCTACAAGAAATAAACTAATATAGATCAATGTCTTCTTTGTAGTAAGTGGCAAGAGCGTAAGTGGTTGACTCCTCTCCCCCAAGACGAGATGTAAATAAGGTGATAAGATCTCTGTTACAGTGCTTAGTATTATTCTCTCCTAGGCACTGTACCTCTGTTAATACTCGGTGGGTTCCACTGCAAAATTCCAATGTACCGAGTTTTCTGGTAGATTTATCTACGAGTTTTATTACCACAGAATACTATATTAGTCTGTGTTTATTACAGAATATAATATTAGTCTGTGTTTATTACGATGGGGGGGGGGGGGGCGTCCACTTTATTGCCCTGAAAGAAAACCTTCCACGAATTTTCTACGTAATACCACCGATTTTAAAGACGATTACTTGTACATTATTTCTATAAGCCATATTTCTATAAGCTTTTTCAACTTTATAGAAATATGTGCATTTTAGAGAAATCTAACATACAGGACTTAAACAGTATTTATACTTGCAATTCAAGTTCATGCGATTTTCAGGCGAATTTTTCACGCAAGCATTTACCATTTCTTTGCGATCCCTAATGAATCACCTGGACTGACAGTAACAGATTGGTTGCCCGACAGCACGAAGATCGATGTATCGTGAGATCATGTAGCTAAATCTGCTATAATGTTTTTCTACGGGGTTCTAAAAAATCCGTTGTTATGCCCTATTGAATAAAAGGGATTGTAGATCTAGCTCTTAGTGGATAATTTAAAAAGGGATACCGAACTCAGCAACAGAGCGGGATAGACGAAAACATCCAAATACAAAGTTATTCTTAATCATTAGTGCGTTGTTTAATGATTAAGAATCGACACCAGACACGAACGAAACGCGTATATAAAAGACAATAAACGCATGCTCAGGGATAGCGCTGCCGATCGTCATTGTCGCATTTTACGAAAGAAAATTTAATTTTGCGATTGAAAAAAAAAAGAATTTGGCGAAAATGTTGGCGATTGTGAATTCTGCCAATGTCACAATCAATAATCATGGTATACTAATCATAATGTGTTCTACTATACTATTTATCTTTTCCAAAACAATCGTCTTTGGAATTTGAGAATTTACAAATTATTAAAACAAATATTTCAAATGGAACGTCAAAATAAAATTTGGCAAAAAAAAAAAAAAAAAAAAATCATTTGGCTAATAGATTGGTGAAAATACTGCAGAGTTCCTTACTATCCTAATTTTTCAAAGTATTCGCTGGAGACACTGCAATTCCTTTTATTCGATCGGGCATGTGGTCACTTTATTATAGATATACCTAACATGTTCACTCATGGACCTTTATTTACAAAGTTATTGAAGGACCCTGTAAACGACTAAAAACGTTGACAACATCGATCTCTTTGCAACGCACATCTTTCAAAATGTCAGAGTTGTAATGGAAGTAGTCGCCGCATTAAATCTTTACGTCCTGTCATCTGCATAAAAAGATGCTGAAACATGAGGAGGAGCAGGGATGAAAAATGATATATCCTCGGTTATGACTGCATATTTCCGATTGGATTAGGAATCTGACACCCATACCATTGTGCATGGGAGATGTAAGGAAATGGGATGCTTTTATTCCAGTGGCGTGCCGTCATGGAGCGAGACGGAGCGATCGCTCCAGGGCGCTAAAAGGGAAGGCGGCGCTTGCGATGAGCATATTTTTAACTTAAGGACAAAGACTGTACGAAAGGGCGTCCTATATTATTTGTTCCAGGACGCCAAAAGTCTAGTTACGTCACTGTTTTATTTTGAATAGAGATGAGCAAATAACACACACACTTCACTTTTCTCGAATTCGAATATTAACTAGATTTCGAATACTCCGAACAGTTATTTCAAATTATTAAACATTTATATTCATTAAATATTATTTATTAATTACTATTAAATAATTAAAAGTAAAATAGAAAAAGTGAAAAGTATAAAAAACATTAATTTAGAAATAAAAAATATTTTATTTTAAATTTTAATTATTTTACAGTAGTTTTTTATGTTAGGTGCTCTTAAATATCGTTATTGAAGAAGTGTAAATGCTTCTCACCTGCTACATATTTTTATTTGAGAAAACAAACATTCGAACACGTTCAGGATCTTTCTTGTCTGCTTCTTTTCAATCGCAAATTAAACAAGAGTCGCTCTGAAGAAACTGTTGACTGCGCCGGAATTAAATATCTTAAAGATAATTCTTTCAAACATGAGCACAGATTATTTTTTTATTATTATTATCTCCCCCTTCCAGTAGACGAAAATATTTTTACTTTGTGGTAGTTACCTTTCTTCTAGGAAATTTTGAAATTCTTCTTCTAGATTTAGAGTATCCCGGCCCTGTTATTAATCTGCTATTAATCGATATTCCAGGTATTCCAATTTCTTTTAGTGACATTTTCTTTTAGCAGTGGCGTCGCCAAGGAGAGATGTCGTCATAACCTCCCCCCCCCCCCTCTCCCCAGGAACCCACCAAAGCCATCGAGAAGCAACTAGGTTCTGATAATAGCTTTTTGACCAAAACCCATTAAAGTTCGGAGAAATAGGAAACATCAAACAGTAGATTTGGTGACCAACCTCTCAAAAAATATTTTGGCGGCACTGCTGTATTCGAAATCTCGAATATTTTCTAGTATTCGAGTATTCGCAGATGTATTCGCCCATATCTGATTTGGATGTTTTATTCTGGAACGTTCCAAAATCAATCATCCGTTCTTTCAGATAGTAGAATTCGAACCGGATTGGCACCCCTTTTTTTTACAGGAGGCGTACTATACTTCTGTGGATCTCCACTGGACTTTCTCATGCTTTGACATTCTATAGTGTTAAACACTATGGAATGTCAAAGCATTAGAAAGCAATCACCATCATTATTGGAATGAAAAAGAGAGATTAAATAATCGAATACATTTTTCAGATTTCATACTGTTGCAAGTCATTACTTTTAAACACTTATTAATTCTTTAAGCGTTGTCCTAAGGTAACTTCCTTTTTAGGACACGCCCGGTAAGAGCGCGAAAAAGAAAAAGGCCGTGAGTATAAACACAAACATTAATTTATTTACACTATATAAATATTTACAAGAATTTGATTTAAAATATTTAAAAGACAACTTCCCATATTCCAAATGGGATAACTACCAATTTTAGGTAAGCAATTAAACAAATACAAAAGTATATGTAGTCTCATAGACTAAAATGTGAAAGATGGTAATTAAAAATTAAATTTAAACAATCCTATGCAATATTTTAAATATCCTTAAATCCGGAGAGAGAGAGAGAGAAAATATGCAAATCAGGCATAGGCCCTTAAATGAGTAACTCACCGAGCATTCGCTGAATGAACAGCCTCTCATGGTTGAGGACAATGCTGGGGAGTATGACTTCTCTCACTCACAACACAAAACCTTCTCCTCGCTCCCTCTTTAAAAACTGAAAAACTCTCTCTCTCCAAGATTTTAAAACACGCCCCTGAGGCGCACACAAACATCCCATTGGATTCAGGGTCTTAACCCCTTGACCCCAAAGCAACGCCATTGGCTTTTAGACCCCCAGAAACAAAAGCCCTTTTTCAAGCCCCTGCGAAACCAATACTCTTTCGGGCACTAATTCAAAGCAGGCCGCAATCCCTATGACCCCTCCGAAAAGGACGCACATTACACCCTTTCGGTTCGAATACCAGATCACAAGGAACTTCGACATCCTGGTTTTCTATTTCGAGTGCAGATGGCCGAACGAAAAGGCTGACCCCCAAAAATAAATAAGAAGACTCTAGGTCGCATTCCCTAAAATATTGGCTCATGGGTTTACCATGCGACAAGCGTTTCTTTTTTCACACTGACAACAGCTTAGTGACGTCGATGGATGTATTGATTTTATCTGTGTTAATATGAATTATTTTAATACCATTAAAACAGTAGTGTAGTTTAAATGAACAGTTTTTCCTATACATTATATACAAATGCCATTATTGTTGCCAGAATAATCAGTTTCCCATAGGAAATAGTCTTATAAAATCTCTTAAAAAAAAGTCTTATAATAGTCTAATAAAAACTCTTATAAAAAAGTCTTATATCTCTAAAAAACAGCCTGTTAAACATATTTAGCTATTATTTTTTTATGATTAAAAATTCATTTGAAAATTTGGAGGCCTTTCAAATGTTGGATTGCATTTAAAATCCATAGAGTTCCAGTATTTACAAATTTCGCACAGTAGATCGGGCTCGACCCCCGCAACCCAAAGCTATCCCAGTGTCAAAGCGGAGTAAGGGCACGTTAAATCTGTAGGTTCGAAAGTCCATCCGAGAGGTGATGTGTTAAGAGAAGGATGGTACGATCTCTGTAGTTGCCACCTCCATTGTGTTCTGTTCTAAATTGGGCGATATTGTCCCGGCTTTCTGTACAATTACTTTACATTTTTGGGTAGGTCGAACTGTCTGGAGAGAGAAAAATTGCAGCTTTATGTTTTCTTTGTTTACAGATATAATCTGTAAACAAAGACTAAGTTCTAAGACTTGAAATGTTTGAGTCAGGCGATCTGGATAGGAAGAGGAAGAAGCATCCACAAATTGTGATAAGCTTATTAAATTTCATCCGAGTGTATTTATTCTATGAGTACTATTTCATATCTACAGGCACACACATACGCATGCACATAGACATTACCATATAAAATGATTTGATTCAAGTTCAAAGATGCTTAAAACGAACTCTTCCGTCGAAAATTCAGAAGTCGAATTTTCGACCCCGTCACGGTGCTTCTTCTATACATTATACTGTATGTAATTGAAAGTAAATTTGCTTCAATAAATCCAAAAATGCCACCCATCCAAAATAACTCCAACATATAGCTGCAGAAACTATAAGTTTTTGTGAGTCCAGCTTTTCTGTTATGCATCTCATATTCTCTAACTTATGATAACGTAAAAAATTCCTTTGTAAAATAAAATTTCTCTTTGCTGAAAGTTGCTATTTGGGTGGGATAAGAATAGATGGCCAAGAAACATAAGAAACTTAAATGCTTTTAAAACTATTTATAGACATCCATTCTAAAAGACAAAATTCAAAATCGGCACGTAGTGATAAGTAAGCGGAAACGCTAGCCAATCATTTGGCGAGCACGAAAGGAAGAATATACATTTAAGGCCCCTACAAAACTCCTTAAGCACCCCCCAATAATTTTATAAGAAAACATCCATGAGTGTAAGTAAATGTTAGGTCTATCTGTAGTAAAGTGACCATGCCCGGTCAAATAAAAGGGATTGCAGCACTGCCTAGGGAAAATTTTGAAAAGTTGAAAGTGAAAATTTTTAATTTTAAAATGGAATATAATAGGAAGAAAATAGTTCTTAAAGGAATACTAGCAATGTAAAATGCCCAAAATCAAATTCCGAAATCGACGCAATTTGTTATTTCATACTCGTTTCATGTTTCGAAAAAAAAAAAACTCATTGAAAGATTAAGACATATAGTTTGCCACTTACCTGTCTAACGCTGTACAAGGAAACTGATTGGTTGCTGAGGGATTTTCTGCGACAACGACACGCAGACGACTTTCGTGCCTTGATCCAGGAATTTTTCGTTCAGTAGTGGATTTTTTCTTTCGGTGAGGGATGGAATTTTCACTCATATTTCTTGAAATTTTTACCATAAGCGATACGCAAACTCACCAAGTTTAACATTATTGAGTCCAATAGATTTTGTCCATTGGAATCTGATGCGGACAACACATAACTTTCCCTACAGAGTCAAACTAGTTTTCTCTTTCAAAGTGCATTAAATTGAATTTAATTGGAGGGGGGGGGGGGGATGATATCACGGATCCTTTTTTTTTTTTTTTTAATGACACCGAATGTGCAGTTTTAATTCAATTATCGCTTTTATTTGGTGAGTGGGCGTATTTTTAAATAGCGGCGTTGCAAAAATGTAAAAAACAGAAATGCCTCTAGGATGGTTCGTTCTAGAGTAACGGGGTGACTTATATCTACTAAATTTTGTAACATTTCGTCGAATGGTTTGAGCAAAAATGGATACATACACATCACGCACACATATAGGAATGGATGATGTTGGTCCCGAGCCAGGCTCGAACTCGAGACCAGGAGCTTACAAGACCGACATAAGGTTAGACCAAAAGCTAGCTTCGGATTCGAACTTTCCTTTTTTTTCGCAGGGTATTTTAGTTTTTATATACGCTGCAATATATAGTAATGTATTGAAGGGATATGCACATTTCGGGCACTGATCGGCTGCTGCCACACACATACAACACAGGCGTTGCGTTAATTAATAATAATAGTGACTTCGCATTCTGGATCATCCGAAACATGTAAATGCATCGAAAACGATTTTCGACCCTATTTTAATACTTTCCCTGCACATTATTATATGTTATAAGAAAGCAATAAATATCCAATGAATGTAAAAATTCTAGAATTGTAGCAATAGGGTGAAAGTACCTTTTTATAATTTGCCTTTTCCACCAATCGTAAATCACCAAGCTATCCATTGTCACAATCGTCACGTACAACATAGTTTCGGAAACGATAAATTTTTATGAGCGCCTTTTTCGCTTCCCTTTTTCATATTTTCCAGCGTATGATAAAAAAAAAGATTTTTATTTTCTTTTAAAAAATAAAAAATACTTTTTGGTGTAAGTTGCTATTTTAGGTGATAAGAATAGCTTTCCGTGGTTTAGAAAAAGAGTTTTAGCTTCTCATTTTTTTAACAGTGTGTTTTAGTTTTTATTTATGCTGCAATATATAGTAATGTATTGAAGGGATATGCACATTTCGGACACTTTAGAATACGAATCAACATATTTTAGCATAGCGTGTGTGTGTGTACATGCCTGTCTGTGTGTCTTTGCAATGTATGTATACACTTTAGCACAAAAACTATTCGACGAAATTTTACAAAATTTAGTAAGTCACTCATGCCCAAGGACAATCATTAAGAAACGTCTTGGTCAATTATAATTGCCTTTAGTCTCCAAAATATATGGGGTCATAGGGATTTTAATAAAATGGGATTTTCCAGATCGAAAAAAAAGAAGGAAGCTAAATAAAAACGAAAATGTAATTTAAACTACAAATTTGGTGTCATTTCAATTAAGTGTCCATGTTATTCTGTGCAGTTCAATTCAATTTAAAGCATTGTGTAAGAACGATAAAATGAGGGAAATTCATGTGCTGCCAATATCAGATTTTTTAGTATAGTATCTGTGTATGTGTGTGGTCAATGTATGTATGCATTGTAATTCAAAACTGTTTGACGAAATTTCATAAAATTTGGTCATTATAAGTCACTTATGGGTTACCCTTATGCTGTTTAGGTTTTGGTATAATCTCGTAAAATACAACCTTTTTTTTTTCTTTTTTTTCCAAAAATGCCCTGAATAGGAATCATCCATTTTATCATTGTATGTGATTAGTATATCTCGCGGATGAGTTGAGTGATTTAGATGAAATTTGGTGCAATTATTAGGATCGGTAACCATACGAAACTTACTGATTTTCGGAAAAAAGATTCTCGATGAATCGAATATTTCGAATTATTCTCTCACTGAATCGAACCTAGACTCGTATTCATTTTTCTTCGCATATTCCGTAATGTGTTATGATAAGCTTCATCCCACAGAATACCATATAAAAAGGATACTTCAAAATATTTTAATTTTCATTTGGCGACTATGCGCATTTTAAAACGTCGCCAGTTCGACAAAATTTTTAAAAAAAGTGAAAAATCAAACATCTCGAGAACGGTTTATCATGGAGTATATAGGACGGTTGGTTATTTGTTGTATCATCAAAAATGACACGTAAATCAAGCATTTAATTAATATATTTAAACATATTTTACATTTTATTTCAGATTTTGTCAGTTTTTGCGTGTCATTTCGAGAAAAAAAAATAGCTGGTTCTATTTTACCAAAGTTTACCAACATCTAACCAGCACCAAAGTAAAATTATGCAAAATTTTGTGAAATTTCGTCTAATAGTATATACGATTTGGAACGGATACATACATTGCACGGATAGACAAATACGCGCACGCAGAGATGTCATGTTAAAATGGGTGCATTCTTGTTCTAGAGTGCTCAAAAGTGTATATCTGTCTAAAACTCAATTTTCGAGCTTACTCCAATGGCTTCCCTATACATTACCATGTATTGTATAGGAAAAGTTAAAAGCGCACAAATGATAATGGCCATAATGTTTCCACTTTTAGAAGTAATCCTCTTTGTAAATATAAGCGAAGCGCCATTTAAGAATAAATGTATACACTCTTCAGAGAAATTTTCCATCTGGGGCTGGCTGAGAAATGGACCTCGTTAAATTAAATATTCCAAGCCATAAAGAAATGTTAGTATCAACGGTGCGAAGTGCGGGGAAACTTACCAAACATATGGTAAATTACGTCGAGCGAAATGTGTAAATTTTCTGAAAACGTTAGTATATCTCATTTTTACTTTCCCTATAATGCATGGTAAAATATAGGAAAAGTATTGGAATCGTGTCGAAAATCGCAAGTCGAGTTTTCGACGGATATACACTTCTTGGGACTTCTAGAATACGAAAACACTATTCTTAGAGTGACGTGTGTGTGTGTGTGTGTGTGTAAACTAATAAGTCGGAAGAGTTGAGGCAACAGCAAACCCGTCAGCCCCGGCGGCGAGAAATACTGTCCACCGGCGCTCTAAGCCGGGACCGCCTCTGGCCACACAACAAACAAAGGCAACCCACCATACTACACGTCAAGACTCACCGCCCTGACCACAAAGTCTAACAACTTCAATACGCAAAAATGATTACAAACTACACCACGGGCGCGGTAGCCCATTGGTTAGCGCGCTGGAGTTGCACTCGGTAGGCCCGGGTTCGATTCCAGCCACTGCCAAAACTGCCGCCGTGTTCATGCGGAGTACGATCACGTTAAACATGTGGGTCCGAAAGTCCTTCCGAGAGGTTGGTGGTAGGGGAAGGAGGGTACGGTCCCTGTGGATGCCTCCCCCACTGGGTTCCGGTCTAAATTGGGTGGCACTTCCCGACCGTCCAAACAGTTACCTTACACCTTTCTGGTAGGTCGGACGGTCTGGGTTTCAACAACAACAACAAACTACACCACATGGTAGATAAAACAATAACTTAACTTACAGATAATGCAATCAATTTGGTAAAATAACAGCAGTAAAAGAGGGAAAAACAAGCATCTCCAACAGAGTCTAGGTCGAACTCAAATGTCCAATTCTAGATCATGTAGTAAGGAAATCAACAGCCATTTGCAGAAAATAGGAGCACCTTTTGGTAAACCTTGCACTCTGCTAGTGCAGGAAGGAAGTTTTTCAAACGTCGTGCCAAATCTGGCGTTATGCTTTATGCAGTTTAAACACTGTAGGATTAGGACAATTATCCTTCTTGTGATATTTCTTGCCACACACTTCAGTCACTGAACAGTATTTACTAATATGTCCATAACCTCTACATTTGTAGTAGCTTGTGACGCTAATGTACTCCTTAGCGCCAGCTCTTGACCATCCAATATTAACTTTACATTTATCTAACAAAATACTAAACGTTTTGAATCCACTGTCAGAACCCAATCGGTTTCCGTTTCTCACCTTGGAAGTTACTTTTGACTTCAATTTGGGCTGTTTCGGCTAAGTCCTAGTTTTAGGTAATTAGCTTTTTTATAACCAACTCTTTGGTAAGTTCTTGCTCTGCATTGCAGTATGTATGATCTGTGGCTGTTTTTTAGTAGGTTAAGTAATATCGAAAACTGGTCGTAACTCGTCTTGTTCTGCGAACTCCCTAATCAGAGTATCAATATCTTCTTGGGATTTGGTCTCAATTAATATGCCACTTTTTTTTATTCGTTTAACATTTTTCACTTTGCCTAGTCTAACATAAAATTTCATTGCGGAACTTACATTCATTCTTGAATTTTCGTGTCCACATCTCACTGTGGTGCACATACAAGCAATCGGCCGTCTTAATCGAAATGGATTCAAGAAATCTTGAAACGTGCTTATCCGACAAACTCCCCCTTGAACATTCAATATAACAAAGGCGATGTTATACATCATGTGCTTGAGTTTGCCCCCCTCCCCACCCCTGTAAAATGTTTTACAGGCGCCTATGTATGAAGTAGAAAGATATTAGAATATTATTGGCAAGTAATAGAAAAAATATATCAGTTTTATAAATATAAACAGTTAGAACTAACGAAATAAAGCATTTCAAAGAAGTGCACTGAAAATGGGTGAGCATATATATATATATATATATATAGAGAGAGAGAGAGAGAGAACATAAGCTTAGTTGAAAATCACTGTAATCAGAAATGTTCTTAAACAATTTTGTATATTAATTATTTACAAATACTATACTTTGGAAACTTAAAAATATCTTAACCACAATAACATGCTAAAAATCCGCCAGAAAATGATCAATGGCTTTAGTTAACCGAAATTCTAGTGTAACGTGATTTTTAAAGGGAAATCAGATTTATTCTTTCTAAAACTCACAAATACGCAAACGGATACTTCGCCATATTGTTGCTGCGACTAAGTCTACTTCACAAACTAATAGTTTGTGAAGTAGACTTAAGTACTTACTTAAGTTTAATGGTAGTCATTATTAGTGTGTTTCTTCGTCTTGATATTGTTTAAATTTAGGTGAATGTCATGTTATTCGTGGAAAATGCCTCATATATTTTAGTATTACATATGACTTTTTTATGCGAAGATTAATTAATAGAACCATGTTTGACCCAAAATGGCGGATCCATTAGCCTTGCCTAAGAAATTGTCATTCATGAAACGTCCCAAATCCAATCATTGTCTTAAGTTACGCTGTTTATAAAGGGTTGAAAAGGGGGGATGCAATAGCCACATATTTCTGGAAGTTAGCTTATAGTTCTAGCTTATCAGCTAGGGCGAAGTTTAACAATTGGGCGGTCCTAATACCATGCTATTTTCAATGCACCGTAAAAGCTAGATGATTTCAGCTTCTAGATATGCGTTTTAATGGGAAAAATACTTTGAAACGTCTCATTTTAAGTAAGTGTAACAGTTGAGTTTTCTAAAAAAGACATATATTTGCAAAGTTATTTAAAAAATAATAATAAATAAAAGTATCTTTAAATTAGTTTTTAAACAGGAGAGGCTCACCTTGAGCCTCAATGGATACGCCACTGATATATATATATATATATATATATATTTGAAATATGTAATAATAAGAATTATGTAAAAAAAAATATATATAAAAAAACAATTCAAGTAATATTAACATCACCATAGAAGCAAATTCACAGCCACAATGCTGATAAGAGAAAAGAACAGCACCGTCCCAAATTCGATGATTAATCAGAACTAAATTCATCTTCAGGTCTGAGTATTTAATTCTAATTAACCCAAACAAATGCCTGTTTCAGATTAAGCAATAGCACATCACTATAAATGCTTAAACTCAGACTACAGGCAACAAAAATAGAAAAAATGAAAATAGGATACATTAAGAAAATTTGTATTACCATGCGGCATGAACCCTTCTTCTTCCACCACGTGTATCGTGATCAACCTCAACAGCTTAATCTAGAAGCACCGGAATGAACAAGTCGAAATTCTACCAGGGAGGCAGTACGAACGTTCACGGTAATACTCCCAGACCCGTCCAGTGAGTCTAAGCTGGATACCGGACAAGCAATTCAGAATATTAACTTCCCAAATATGCAATCCTGAATATGAATATGAATCAAAGACGAAAATTCTTACTAAACAAGTAATTCAGAGGAAAACTGGATAAACGAGAATGCCACTATACACCATTTTAAGGGTGCTCAAATCGTAGTTTCTATACTGACAAAAGTTACATTTTTTTGCGAAAATAAAATTCAAAACATTAATGTTGATGCAACTTATTTATATATATATATTATATATATATATAAATATATATATATATATATATATATATATATATATATATATATATATATATATATATATATATATATATATATATATATATATATATATATATATATATATATATTTATATTGTAACACATCGTCCTCTACTGAACACAATTCCTGCAGACTTCCCTGGCCCCATCCATGTATAAATTTCATCTTTTGCTAACATTCTATTAACCAAAGAAGCCATTTTGTAAATACAGCCGAAGTGCCATCTAAGAGTAAAAGTACACAGTGCAGAGAAATCTTCCGTCTGAGTTTCAAGACCTTGTACAGTATTCCAGGCCATAAAGAATTCTTGTCTAAAGGACCTTTCAAGTGGGTGACATCAAGTAAGTTGTGGAGGGGAAAAAAAGAAAAAAGATAAATATCTTTTCTCCCCGAAATCCGTAAGGCAAACTGCCAATTAAATTAAGGTGAATAAAAAATTACAAATGACTGTTGTAAACATGGTTTTCGTTTATTACTTTTTTATACCCACTGTACAGGGAAAATATGTTTTTCCGAAAATTTTCGAATTTGAGATGAAGTATATGAAAGTCTGAATATTAAAAAAAATAATAATAATTAAGAATATCGGCAATGTGTAAGAAAATATCATAAAATTATTCCAAATCATTTAGGCATATATATGCACTTTAATGTTTTACTATCTGCTGTTTTTAATACTTCAAACGATCATTATATGCCTCCTTTTAATTTCCCTACAATAATACATGATGATGTATGGGGAAAATATTGGAATCGTGTCGAAAATCAGAACTCGAGTTTTCGACGCACCTACGTATTTCGAGAACTCTAGAACCCGAAAAATCTATTTTTAACGTGACGTCTATATACGTGCGTGTCTGTCTGTGCAGTGTATGTATCCACTCTAGGTCAAAAACTAATTAACCAAATTTCACAAAATTTGGTAGATAAGTCACTTGTGGGTTATCCTGGTTCTTATTAGATTTTGGTACAATGCGGGGGGGGGGGGGGGTTATTTATTATTTATTTATTTATTTTTCCGAAAGATGGCCTGCAAAAATCGCCAAAATCTAATATAAAAGACTACATATGCCCTAATGTGTCTAAACTCTTATACGTATTTTTGACGATGAAAAGAATAAGATCAACCCCACAATTCTAGGATAAACTGTTCCCGAGATATTTCAGTTTTTTCGCATTTTTGCATCGTCACCGCTGCAAATACTTCCATCCGGAAACGAAAATTAAGTTAAAACTGCAAATTCCACACAATTTCAAATAATTATATGTGTTACTTTATGCGATTAAATTCAATTTAATGAAATTATGAAGAAAAAAAGAAAGAAAATGAATTTGAATCTCTCGAGAATATCATGGGCTGTCTACATCAAATTTTCCTCACTCGAAGAACATGTTTCCCAGATTGAAAGAATCTTTATTTTATAGCAATATATCTATCTCTCTAACCATTCTTCTGAGTGTGCCATTAAAGACGTTTAGAGGAAATATCCATACTCTAAAACCCATAACAATTGAACAATTTCAAGTTTAATAAAGCGTTTTAAGAAACTGGATGCGTTGCAGAGAGAACGAGAACAGGCAGGCCTTTTATTTTAACTCAGGTTAAGCTGCCTGAAAGAAAGACTGCGTTGCTTAATCTCTTCAACGAGCTTTTCTAAAACTCTTCAATAACACTCATAAGAATGGCTAGAGAAATAATTACTCTGAAATAATGATTTCACTCTTTTAAAACGTCATCTTCTTCGATTGATAAAAAAGAGGTCTGTAATAATCGTCTAACGTCTAACGTATTAAAATAGCAGACGATATTTTTGATGTATTTTTAAGGGTATATTAGTGCAAACTGAAAAAAAAAATTCAAATATTTCAAATTTTCGGTACTTTTAGTAACAATAGATATAAGGTCTTTGCAGTAAGATCAGCAAAATCTCATTGTTATGTTCATAAATTAATGTCGTCCGATCTCAATTTTCATTGTACTATTTGCTTTAAACATTTATTTTCTCTTGGCTGTACACTCGCCAACAAAGTTAAAAGATAAACAAGTTACCGCTGTTAGTCTGCCGCTCCGTCTTTGTATCCTGAAAGTAGGGGCGCAGCCAGGGGGGGGGGGGGGGGCTTCGGGCTTTATGTATATTTTTAGGTCATCTCTTAAAATAACATGCTATTCCAACTTTTGCCATTTCATATATTTCCAAATGTATTGTGGGATAGATTTAAAATATATAATTATTGATCAATTATAAATGTGTTTTATTTTAAACATATTATGTTTTCGCCAGAAATTGTGGAACACCCCCCCCCCCCCCTTTTCCTTCCCTGTTTTTTTTTTTTTTTTTTTTTTTTTTTTTTTTTTTTTTTTTTTGCTACGCGTGCCTGCCTGAAAGAGACTGTTTTTTTTGTCCTCCGAAATCGAATAACACTGTTACTAGTATGTTTTATACTGAGTTTTAACGAAGCTGTTATTCTTTTTTTAGTTAAAATGCTTCGTTGGTAACAGCATAAGACAAAGACCAAAAAACATTTTCTTATCTTTTTGTTGCACGTTGGATCATGTTATTGTTATTGAGACCGAGACCGTTCGACCTACTAGAAAGGTGTAAGGTAACTGTTTGGACGGCCGGGAAGTGCCACCCAATTTAGACCGGAAGTCAGTGGGGGAGGCAAGGCATCCACAGGGACCGTATCCTCCTTCCCCTATCACCAACCTCTCGGAAGGACTTATGGACCCACATGTTTAACGTGATCGTGCGGCAGTTTTGGCAGTGACGGGAATCGAACCCGGGCAATTCCCGCGAACGTGTGCAATCCCCGCGCGCTAACCACTGGGCTACCGCGCCCAACATTGTATCATGTGTAATACCTGGTCTGCAATGACTGCTCTGCCTCATTTATATGCTGATGTAGGAGGTGCCGTTTTGCTTCCGATGCCTTTAGATTGAGATATTTGCCTTATTGTGTTGTTAACGGGTTATTTTAATTTTTCAATGTTTCGGAGTTCATGAACACTTTCCTATTGACTAAAAACCAGCGGCCCTTCCTTTGGCTGTACAATATTTTGTAATACTGTTACAGTTAGACCGTTGACCCTTCCTTTTCAACACACAAGATCCTTAGCCATAAAGATTTCTTGTCTAAAGAACTTCGTTAGAAGTAGGTGACATTGAGTAAGCAGTGGATGGGGGACGGGGGTGGGGAGTCATCCGTCTTTCCGAAATCTGTAGGGCAAACTGCCAATTGAATTAAAGTGGGGAAAAAGTTACAAACGACTCTTATGCAGACGTTTTCTGTTTATTGTTTGTGTTTATTACTTTCTCTACATACATGGTATAATGCATAGGAAAAGTATTGTGACGGGGTTGAATTCAAGTTTTCGACGGAAGAGCACGTTTTAAGCATCACTGAATTCGTATCGAACATTTTTGTGGTGATCTGTGTATATATATATCAGTGTATGTGGTGTCCTCGTGGATCTGTTGACGCGATATCTCACGAACGAACGAAGCGTTTTAAGTATAAGTCATTTTTACGGCAGTTATCGTGCTAACGGACAGACAGACAGAATGAACAAAGTCATAAACACTTTTCAACTTTGTTCTAAAGTGTTAATAAAATTCACAATGCTTTTATTTCTATTTCAAAATTATTTTGTCCTACTATATGATACCCTTTTACTAAGTGATTGTCCTACTATATGATACCCTTTTACTAAGTGGGGCGCGGTAGCCCATTGGTTTGCGCGCTGGAGTTGCACTCGGTAGGCCCGGGTTCGATTCCAGCTACTGCCAAAACTGCCGCCGTGTTCACGCGGAGTACGATCACGTTAAACATGTGGGTCCGTAAGTCCTTCCGAGAGGTTGGTGGTAGGGGAAGGAGGGTACGGTCCCTGTGGATGCCTCCCCCACTGGGTTCCGGTCCAAATTGGGTGGCACTTCCCGGCCGTCCAAACAGTTACCTTACACCTTTCTGGTAGGTCGGACGGTCTGGGTCTCAACAACAACAACCCTTTTACTAAGATATTTCATTTTATTTAATTTAATTCTCCCTATTGATTGCATATTGGTGATCAACTTATCGGTTGTTGTAGAAAACCCAAACCGTCCGACTCATCCAATGGACTTGAGCAACTATTTGGACGGCCGGGGTTATCGGTTGTTGTGATAAAACTGCACTAATAACATAATTTGTCTATTAATTAATTTTCTGACAGTCTTTACCATAACAGCATGTAATTTAAATGTATTCACCTTAAATGTATGACAGGCAACGACTGACCAAATTTGGACTTTCTTACTGCTCCAGTTCAAGTTATTACCACAAAACGAGGACATTCCTATGGCGGGCCCAGGACGGGCTATCCCGATTAGGTTGAAAGAATTAAAATGTGCCACAAAAGACAACGACATACCAAATTTCAAGTTACTGTCATGAATGGAACCTGGTTAGTTAGGGCTTCAATTTATTTGAATCACACTGACAAACAAAACACCAGATCAAGTTAAATAAAAAGTTGTGGGAAAAAGACTGCCAATTGCGGGCATCGTAGCTAGTTTTAAAGATGAACAATTACAGTTAATCCATGGAATATTTTCTCCTCTAAGACATCAAGTTCGTTAACTTATAACGAACATGAATTGATCGTGACAGAAGTGGCGTATATCTTTCACCTCATGAGAATTACATTTTTTTTTTCACTTCCGACAGAATTTATATATATAGCTGTACGACAAAATGTTTTCTTTTTTTTGTTTTCCTTTTTCTCCCCTTCGTGTATGTGGGAGGTTTCTAGGGAAAATCTTTTGGCTTCATTTTCTTGGTTTCATGTAATAAATTATTGTTTTCACAAGAACTGAAACGTGATATTGCTTTTTTTATGTGCCTGGCTTGAAAAGGCATTGGAAGACTTAGCATGTTCATTTTTACTTTGTCTTAATCATGGTTATATAATATGTTCTCCCTTAAACCAATTGCTCTCTCAAATTTTAAAAAAAGATAAATAAAGCGATTGTTCCAGAATTTTGATACTTTCTCTACATATATTACAATGGAAGCAGTTTTTGTCAGCAGTGTATGCATCGTAAGGATGTGTACGAACTTAGGGTACAATGTACATGGGATTTGACCTACAATGACTCCCAAAAATGTTCGTACACTTACGAATTTCAATGAAATACTGCTCTATCCATTAATAAAAATTAATATTACAGAATGGGAATTTTTTAGGAATATCTATAACTTGTTCTTAACAAAACTACATAAAATATTTTAAAAACATAGTAAAACTTTTTTTTTTTGAAAAATTAATAATCAAAAAGTAACCAAAAAGTTACGTCACAAAAGTCTTCGTACAATTTAAAAAAAATCTCTACATGCAGTAAATATTGTAATATTTCAGTAAATTAGTACTTTGTAGGATATCCTCTAGCATCCACAACAGCTTTTAAACGTCTGTGAATAGAGTTTACTAGTGTTTTTGTAATTTCTACATTAATGTTCCTCCATTCTTCGATCATTACTCTTTTTAGTTCGCTTTTCATTTTAATGTCGTGTCTTCGTACTGTAACCTCCAGTTCCCTCCAAATGTGTTTGTTCTATTGGATTTAAATCCGGTGACTGAGGTGGTGTTTTCAGAACTTGTGGGTCATTATGGAGACACCAGAGGCGAACATTGAGAGCAGTGTGCTTAGGATCGTTATCTTGATAAAAAACAAAGTTGTTTCCAATACCGAAATTTTGGGCTGATAATTTTAAATTGTCTTTTGAAATATTTAAATAAAGAGCATGATCCATTATGCCATCAATAAATACCAAATTACTTAGTCCTGATGCTGACATGCATCCCCACACAAGGACACCTTCACCGCCATATTTTACTGTTCCAACTAAATTCTTGGGATTAAGTTCTTCATTCTTTCTTCTCCATACAATTACACGCCCATCGGAACCAAGAATTTTAAATTTGCTTTCATCTGCAAATAAGATATGATTCCAATACATTTCAGGCTTATTTATCATTGATTTTGCGAAGGAAAGCCTACGCTTTCTATTTTTCGTACGTACCCCACACAAGGACACCTCCACCCTTACAAAAAAATTTCTTCGGGCAGAACGCCCATGTAATCCAGCTGATCTGAGCACTCGTCGAACAATTTCAGATGAGATTGAAGTAGAAAATTTTTCAGTAAATTATGTGGAAATTTTTACAGCACTCAAACGTGGATTTTTCACAAATTTTTTAACTACAAATCTCTGATCACGTTGACTTAACTTTGCTGGACCACCTTTTCTTACCTTGTTTTCGATCCGATTTTGTTTTTTAAAGTGTTTTATTACATACTGCACCATAGAATGGGATAAATTTACTGATTTACCACTACTATGATGAAAAGTAATCAATTTTTGAATGCTGTTCGTTGTTTCCTTACGACTACGAGCCATTTTTAAATAATACTAAATATTACGAAGTGAGCAAGCAAAGATTAAAGCCAAACGATTTTTTAAATGTCACCATAATGCAAAAATAAAAAAAAGCGACAGACAATAATTTTATTTATGAATTTATCCGAAAATGTTTCGGTGTACGATCATTTTTGTGACATATTCTTTCTCTGCCTCCTTGCATTTTTATTTTTATAAAAAAAAGAGTCAATATTTAAAAAAAAAAATGGTAGGTTTTATTCAGAATCACATGAAAATGAAAAATTATTGAACTTTATATTCGAATTCAATTTCAGGTGACAGCGCTTTTTCTACAAATTTTTAGAGTGTACGAACACTTTTGGGAGCCACTGTATAAGTAATGAGAAAAATTTTAAATCTTGGAATATTGTTCGAAAAATTTATAAATCTCCAACCGTTTTCTCAGTTTTTTATTCCAACATTCTTTGAGCTATAAATGGAGAACGGCTAAACACGCAAAATTAATTTTTATACCATCATACGCATGCAAAAATACACCAAAATTTCGTAATTAGCTCTATTTACGTACAACCAACTGTTCTCGAAATATCTTAATTTATAATTATAGCAGACGATATTTTTAAATTTTACAATTCAAATTTTATGCAGTTTTTTTTATTCCATTTGTAACTATAGTAACAGAGTTACGTTTGAAATATTAAAATCGTCTGCTGGCTTTTCTTCTGATCAAACTAGTACTGAAAATGCTTTTTTACTAGTGATTGATTTTTAGATTAAAAAAAAAAAAAAACATTGAAAATAAAGCAACATACTTCTGATAATAGAAAAATGAAATAAATACTCGTATGTATCATTTTTATGCATTAATTTAAAACGGTTTTTGATATTTAGAGCTTTTATTAAGCGTATACGTATATGTGGCTAATATGGAATATGAATGGAGGAGAAAATAGAGTGGAGATATTTCCCTTGATGCAACTGTTTAAGATTACATATAAATAATAGTTAATGCGAAGACTTGTGTTGTTACAGATTTTCTCAGACCCTGATCTTTCTCCCTAACAGTGTACTTGGAAAAAGTATTCGTCTTACGTTAAACAAATAATCTTTTAACATCTCGCTTCATCTTAATTTAGCTGGCAATCTGCCCAGTCCAGTGAGAGAAGCGGGAACAATTCTTTCTTTCTAGAAATCAGAGGATATTCACGGCAAGGGAATATCCGTTTGCATTCGAAGCAAATCTATTATAAAACACTAAGATGTCGTAATAAATTACCTAGAGGGCCCTTAGAAATAAATTGTTCTTGAGACTATGAAAAAAATATTTGGAGTGCAACTTACCACCTTTCTCATATTTATTTTTACGCCAATTTGTAGCACAATCAGTATTAGATTGAGAAAAAAAAAAATCTGCGGTGGCCTCAATACGATGGAGCTGAAATGGTTTTGCTTGAATAACAATTTGTAAAATAAAACTCAACTTCTGTAATATCGAAAAAAGAAAACTCTATCCAAAATCTGATAGGACTTTCAAAGATCTACAAATACTTGCTTATTGTTTAAAGCTAACTATTTTAATTGAGATATAAGCATTACAATCTTGAAAAACGGAAAATTTTCAATCTTTTTCAAGTTGACAAGACGATTACACGAAAACTATAAAAGCTTTTTTATTTTAATAATAAATATAGATTTTAAAACTAAATTTTCTGGTACACATTTTTGTCGTTTACTATATATATATATATATTATATAGTTTACTATATAATTCGAGTGAAAATTAGAACAATGAATAAAACACTGACTCGGAGAGCTACTTTCTCAATTTATTTTTTCGGAAAAATAAAGTTCAAAATATTAAAATATTGAAATTATTTTTATATATTCATAATCTGGACTCTATTTCCGACAAAACAAGAAATGTTATTTACATTTTTATCTATTACATTCAAGGGTAGAAACGATAAAGTGTTTATCTTCTTCGTAACGCTCCGTTTTTCGCTATCGAAACAACACCCATAGATGTTATTGACATCAAAATCTCGTGAGTTTTCGTTTAAATTATTTTTTTTTTTAATTACAAGGTAGGATTAAAAAGTTCGGAGACTATGCTGATATCTCTAACCCAGATTGGAGAAGAGGAGAACTATTTTACCGTGGCGTAGAGGCACATGTGACGCGAGATGTGAAAAGGAAAAAGCAGGTGTTTCTCCAAACAATGCGTGCCAGTGAACTGTAGTCGTTCGCGTTCGTCGAAAACTGAAATGGCTTAACAGGTGCAATGTTTCTGTCGGGGATATCTCCAAGCGCTAGCGGAATTTGATATTCGCACGTTGTTCTTCAAGCGTCATTTTCGTTTTCGACGAACGCGAACGAGTACAGTTCACTGACACGCATTGTCTGTAAAAACCCTGCACTGCTGACCTGCTTCTTCCTTTTCACATCTCGCTTCACATGTGCCTCTACGCCACGGTAAAATAGTTCCCTTCTCCTCCAATCAGGATTGGAGATATCAGCACAGTCTCCGAACTTTATGATCCTATCTTGTATAAGTCAGCGCAATCAAACCAATGCATTGATGCATTTAGCTGATTGTGCCGATTTACATGCATACATAATTTTAAACTATTAATTTTCCTGTATAAATCTACTAAAAAATTATCACTATTTCTCATTGGAAATAACGCTACGGAAATCTTAAATATGGAACAATTCGCATTCTAATCGTGGAAATTACACACACACACAATTCTATTTATACTCTCTGTAAAGCTAACTTGAATACATTGTGCAAACGCCCCTTACGTGAACGTGAACGGCCATTGATTTTGAAAATGATAAAGACATATTTTATTGAAATAGGGTTAGAATTTGAAATGCAGTTATAGAAATTGATAGATGTAAATTAAAACCATTAGATATGAGCAAAATATTTAAGATTTTAACTATTTATAATGTTAAACACATTGGACTATATTCTTTATCGGAAGCTTGCAGTTTTTCCTATATCTCTCCAAGTTTTCTATATCTTCTCTATCAAGTTAGCTTTACCGCAAGTATATTTTACGCTATTAATAATTAAAATCTCAAATTTTGTTGTATTATTTGTGTTTAAATAAACTGATTCCTATAATTTAAATATTTCGAATTATGTTCATGTTTCTTCATATTTCAATAATAAAAGTATTCTAAATGAATATTTACAATTAATTATGTTGCTATGGGAACCATCTAGTTAATGTATGCATATTGGGCGTATTAATATAAAACTGAACAGTTAAGACGGTCATAGCGTCCATAATGTATATTTAACTTAGCCTTAGCCTTGTCGCGAGTATAATGCCATGGCAAGGTTCGCAGCAAGTGTAGGTCTACATTTTTACTTAATATGTCTCTGCCCATAAAATTTTATAGCGATATGCGCATTCGTTCTTGAGTTATATCCACATATCATGTGTTCTAAATTTGTTCAGGTCTTAAAACGTGCTTTAACCATCAAAATATCAAATCCAAACATTTTCGAGAAAGCGATATTGTATACTATAGTATGGGAAAGTAAGTATAGTGTTTATATTTTATTAATAATTATTAAGAGCCGTTCTTGAGTTATTAGGAATTTTACATAGAGAGCGTTATACCTCTCGGAATAATCAAACAATTCCCATTACATTTGGTGTCCTTATTTTAATCTATGACAACGAAAAGCCTAATGATTATCAGTGAGATTGAGTCGGAAGAAAGCTCCAATTTTTCTTATCGGAAAATTATCGAAATGTGTCCATTTGTAAAAAAAAAATGTTACGGCATTTGTATTTAATAAATAAATCATCTAGTATTTAATGAATAAAAATTCGTCATCTAGTATTCACCATCTAGTATTTAATAAATAAAAATTCTTAAATAAAAAAATATATTATTTTTTAAATTCGATATTTAAAGTTCTATTTAAAGTTCTATTTAAATCATCTACTATTTAATAAATAAAAATTCGTAAATAAAAAAAATATATTCTTTTTTAAGCTCAATATGTTGAACATTCTATTTAAAGTTCTGTTTAAATCATCTAGTATTTAATAAATAAAAATTCGCAATTAAAAATATATATATATTTTTTTTAAACTCAATATTTTGAACATTTTATTATTTAAAGTTTATTATTCTCAATTTTCCAAAATTCCATAAAATATTAAATAAAATATCTTCAATAAAAAATGTAATCTCAGCCATTTTCACTTTGAACTAGGGATAAAACGGACGATGTCATAAAAATGATCGATTTTGTAACAAGTTTCGTACCAGGTCTTTGAAAGATTTCTGCGTTGCCTTTTCATTGATTAATCGGAAAATTAAGATTACGATAGTGGCAACACATCTGTGAAGTCATAGTGAGAAAAGCGCCATCTATGACTATTATATTCGTTAAGTCCCACAATAATTTTTAAGTTTCAAGGCTGTTGCGACAGGAATAAAAGGTCGTTTTAATAGTTTGCAGAAAAGGGTTGAAAAAAATTTTACTAAAGCACCTCTATAATATCGCAGATCAAATCTTGTAAGCTATCGCGCCAAATTCTCCCAAAAATTCTTTTGTATGTTATGTTTATTTTATCACATTTTATTTTATGTTTATTTTATCACATTTCCCCCAAATTTACGAATTCTATATTTTGATGGATAAGTACTTTTTAAGACCTGAACATAATTGAACCACTCTTTGAAATATATCCGTACGTGTACGCATGTCTGTGGGGTGTGGAGAAGTGATAAATGGAATCAAGTACCTTCAGTATCTCTATGAAATTTCATGCTTTAATATATTATGTAAAAATAATATTTGTCCCACCGGAATCCTTTAAAAAGTTTGTACATATAGACATAATAAACACTTATAAAGATAACCTTATGACTAAATTTAGGGATAAAATGTGGCTTGATATTTAAGATAATTGGAAAATTTCAACGCTAGACCACGTAAAGAAGCGGTTGCCAATTTTGAATTGAAAACCTGACATGATTGTTTAGCAGAGCACCTAAATAGAATAGATGTTCTCCCCACGAACATTTGCCCAATGTGTAATGTTGGCAGAATGAACTCAGAACATCTTCTTGAGTGTCCAGGACTGGATAGGGATGCCCAGCGCCAGGGAGATGTTATTAAACTTTATTGGGATGCTAGGAATCGTATGGAATGATAAAGAATGTCTGCCACCTCTTCGCTGTGTGCTTCCTTAGACTCTCTTCTTTTGCATTGTCGGTGTTTTCTGTGTTCCCCTGTTTGCTGCTTTGCTTGTTCTTGTTTTTTTTCTTTTGTATGTGATGAGATCTCTATTTGTATGGATTAGATTCCAATAAAGCCATATGTTACAACATATTATGTAAAAATTTAGAACTATATTTAATGAATAAGTAAAATACACTTTGTGCGAAAGATAATGAAAACTTAAGCAGCGTATATAAATACAATAATGCAGCATACAGCTATTTCGAAGACACGCTGGATCCCCTTCATCAGTGCAAGGGAACCAACAAATCCGAAGTCCAAAAGAGAAATAGGCTAATCCTCTTTTAAATAAAAAATTATAAATAAATTCATTGATAAAATATTGGAAAAAAAATCTCTGTTGTAACTATAAATTGAAATGCTTCAAGAACGCTTAATTGTACACCAATAGAGTTAAGCCATTTTAGGGTATTTTTTTCTGGCAATAATGGTATAAAAACGAATTTTGTATGTCCAATCGTTCTCGAGCTATAGTTAAATTAGTGCTGGAACAAAAAATTGAGAATTTTAAATATTTTTGGACAAAATTAAAATATTTTAAGTTTTACTCATTACTTATAGATCCCATTACTGTAAATTAGTCTCATTAGTATATTACTTATGACCCATGTATATGCAAATTTCTACAGTTTGGGCTGTGTCAGTCAGTCTCACTCAGCTACGTTATAAATGAGGAAATTCAGCAGAGATTCTTTCACTCCAGATATTTTGCATCATATTTTCTGTCTGATCGAACACTCGCCGTTTATTTACATCTTGCAAAAGGCAACATTTCATTTCGCTCCGGCGAATCTTGCTTGTTGTTGAACCAAAACAAATAAAAAGAAGATTACGCCTCGAGTGAGCTAATTATGGCAGCCGTAAAGTCTCTTGGCGCGTCTCGATGGCTCTTCCCGAGTGGCTGTTTTTATTTGCATATAAAGGAGAAACGTCTTCCTTCTTGGGTTAATATTTTGTTGACAGTGAAGGGCTTTTAATCAAGGAATTCGTGCACGCCTCTTGATGTCACCGACGAAAAATAATGCGTTGGAATTCGGAAGGAAGCGGAGGATTGTGTTGTGCTTTGGAGTTGCAGAAAGATTCTCGAGTTCCAAGAATGTTCATAGTTTGCTTAGGATAATGGAAAATTTGGAATTTTTACAATTTTGACACACAAAGTTGGGAATTTACTATTTTTATAAAACGTAAGTGTATACGCATTTAATGTTTAAATATGCTCATGTGAGACTACCGTTCCAAAACAATAACTCCATTAAAAAACAAAAAATACCCATTTAGATGTGTAAGCCGAACTTAGAGTTGCACCTTCTACATAAAACCTCTGGGCATCAGATTCGTATTTACAGTCGCAGAAACCCTAAGCTGTTATAAATGAGATCTCTAGTAAAAAATAAATATAAAATTAAACTAAAATCTATATTAAAACGCTTCAGACAATATATATATATATGTATCGCGAATTAAAATGCGGAATTATCGATATAATTACGAAGTTATTTAACAGTAAGTAATAATCTTGGTATACCCAAAATATTCGAAAATTCAAAAATATTGATATACTTCTCACCATTTTGAAAAAGTTGGCAACAGCTTGG
This sequence comes from Amaurobius ferox, assembly GCA_951213105.1. NCBI lineage: Eukaryota > Metazoa > Arthropoda > Arachnida > Araneae > Amaurobiidae > Amaurobius > Amaurobius ferox. Next base: position 117,173,640 of record OX578146.1, read on the forward strand.
TAACGCCTATACTTTTAGTTTATATATGCGAATATAAACAATTTTTACGTCACTAACATTCATGGCTTAGTTAAAATTATCAATTTCCCCCCCCATATTAACATACTTCCATCATTGTTCCTTGACTTGTTTCTTCGTTAGAAATAATGCTTTCAAAATCTTAAAATTCGAGTTTTAATCATGCAAATTACTAAACATTCTATCTAGTTGTCTGCCACATATACACATAAAATTGCATAGTCATACGTGCACTCCTTCATTCATGAGTTGTCGTGGCATATTTTCACATCATAAGCATATTTTCAGAAGTGTTCGAAACGGGTTCAGGAAGCCTTAAAACGTGTTTATTCGTTAAGATCTCGAATTTGAATTTAAAAATACATTACTTTATGTAATAGTATGCGAAAGTAAAAATCAGAATGTTTATCTTAGCCTGTAGGGTACTTTTATTTTAGCCCTTAGGGTACTTTTATCTTAGCCCTTAGGGTACTTTTATTTTAGTCCTTAGAGTACTTGTATCTTAACCCTTAGGGTACGTTTAACTTATCCCTTCTTGTACTTTTATCTTAGCCCTTAGGGTACTTTTTCTTTGCCCTTCGGATACTTTTATGTTAGGCCTTCGAGTACTTTTATTTTTGCCCTTAGGGTATTTTTATGTTAGATCTTAGGGTACTTAACCCTTAGGGTGCTTTTATTTTAGTCCTTAGGGTACTTTTATTTTAATCCTTAGAGTACTTTTATTTTAGTCCTTAGAGTACTTTTATCTTAGCCTTCAGGGTACTTTTATCTTAACCCTTGAGGTACTTTTATCTTAACCCTTAGGGTACTTTTATCTTTGTCCTTCGGATGCTTTTATGTTCGCCCTTCGGGCACTTTCATTTTTGCCCTTAGGGTATTTTATGTTAGATCTTAGTGTACTATTATCTTAGCCCATAAGGTGCTTTTATCTTAGCCCTTAGAGTGCTTTTATCTTAGCTTTTAGGGTACTTTTATTTTAGCCCTTAACAGTACTTTTATTGTAACCCTTAATAGGGAAAAGGTTAAATACGAAACTTATTTTTTAAAGTAGATCTAAAAGTTCAAGGTGAGGTACAAGTCCAATTTGCAAGTTTATCAATGACAGTAAATAAAGGTAAGCTGTTTTGACTCACCCTTCAACTGTGCCAAGAAGTTTATTTTGGAACCCAACAACAGGTGTAGTTCTCAAAATCCACATTCACTTTCTGTCAACTAAATATTGATTTAGCACTGTCAGATATGTTGCTTTCAAAGCTCTGTTTAACAAGTTGCAGTGGTATATCCAGAAATTTTATAATTTAGGGTGATTAATACCTGATAGAAATGTTAAGAGCTAAACATCTGTTATATACTCGTATACAGGGTTCTTAAGAAAGTCCTTAAGTACCTCAGTAACATTGTAAGGAAAGGCCCATGAGTGTACACGTTAAGTCTGTCTATAGTAAAGTGACCATGCCCTATCGAATAAAAGGGATTAAAGCGCTTTTAGCGGATGATTTAAAAAGTTAGGCCAACGAATATGGTAACAAAGCGAGATAGAAGAAAAATATCAATTACAAAGTTGTAGAGGGTTGTTTAATAATTAGGAATTACCATCCGAAACGCACGAAACGCGTACACGGAAGGCAATACATACCAAAATTAACTAGAGTGTGACTCAACTCGACTTCCTCATACCATTTTTTTTTATTTTTTTATTCCAAATTTTACAGGAAAATTTTCTAAAAATCTGTATCGTGGGCCCAAATAATTACAACTATAGAGTATTACCCTTCACTTTAAACGGCTTGAAAAAAATTTCGATTGATACCATGCTTGAAAATGTACCGCCCCCCCCCCTCCCCGGGGGGGGGACAACTTGCTTCCCAAAGGAGATCTAATGACGTCACGAACAAAAACAAATTGTATCACGGTTATTTTTCACAACAGTGATTGAAACTATAAAGTCTCGTGATCATTGGGCCACCAAAAAAAACCTTTTGTACATGGTCATGTCAAATTTTGTTCTATGCTGTCATGTTAAAAAAATATAAAAATTCAAATAAATGTCGAAGTTTTCGCCCGAATTTAAAAGAATTCTATCTAGTTCTAATTTTTTTTTATAACAAGCCGGATATAAAGTTTCGTGAAAATCCATTAATATTTGTGGTCACTATCGTGTACACAAAACGTCAACCGCAGACAGACGGGCATCACTCCAAAAATAGTCAAAATGTGTTCAGGATGTCTTAAAATATATGTTGGCATCAAAATCTCGAATTCGAAAATGTTCGTGAAAACAATAATTTCTCTATACTAGTGCACATAGTATAACAGTAAAATAGTACAGTGATATTAGATAGTATAACAAAGTAAAAATTGTGTTATCATAAAAAACTCGTATTATGTCAAAAATCGTATTATCGTGAACTGTATGTCGCACGGTGAATTCTACAGTGCTTGTCAAAGTGCGCCGTCATATTCTTTCTCGAATTCAAATGTGCACTGTCGTAAAGCATTTCTCAACAGGCTGTACTGTCAAGCAAATAAATGTTGTCCATTTTAAAATTCCTGAACAGGAAAGCCATTCGCTAATAACCATATTGTGTCAAATAAATGCCAGTTTTATGATGTTTGATTCCTACTCATTAGATAATACTCTACAACTTTGTAATTGGCTTTTTTCTTCTATCTTGCTTTGTTGCTGAGTTCGTTATCCAAACTTTTTAAATTCTCCGCTAGGGGCACTGAAATCACTTTCTTCATAATAACATTACTATAGAAAAATCAAATGTGTACACTCATGGGACCTTTCCTTACAAAGTTATTAAGATGCTGAAGTACTTTTCTAAGAAACCCGCATAGGATGTACCCTATAGTATATTTATTTATATATTAATTTGACAACACTTCTGTATTTTAGTACTTATTTAATTTGGTTGTCTATATGACAAGAATATTTATTTTGTAGGTATGTTATGTGACCTGCAATATTGTCATTGCGTTTTAAATTATTTCGTTCTGAAATTTGTTACTACGTTTTTGTTACTAAGAAATGTTACTCGTTTTCCAGCATTTTTAACGGTATTTCAAATGTTTTATGTTCAAACTTGATTACTGCCTCATGGTTCTGCTGTTCATTAAAAATTAAAGAGCAGTTACACAGGAATACGTAATCGATCCTGTATGAGAATGTCTAAGATTCTTCTGAACAGAACTTTTTATATTATTTTGGAGTTTCTGTTTTCGTGTTTTACCTTTCTGATTTTTTTTAAAAATTGCCTTTGTTTTTTTTTGTTTTTTTGATAAATTTTAAACCCAATTAAACCCTCCATCTGAAAGAGTGTTAAAATTTCCATTCAAATTATTCAGATAGCATCAAAGAGCAACATACAAATTTATTTTACACTGTCTAAAATAGTTTTGTTTGGTAACACGTGCTTACTGACAGTATAAACAAGAAAGATCAATCACGCATAAAGCATTGTTTATGAAACACTCTCCAACTGAAATGCAATTTTTTAAACATCTCTAACATGCGATACATTCAGCGGTAATATTTTTAAAATTATCACAGTACAATAATTAATTTACTTGGAAACGTCATCAAAAAAGGTAATGCTATAAAATCGTCTGGCTCTCTATGTAAAAGCTGTGAATATTTCATTCATACACTTTTATTCCAGACTCCAGAGTTAAATAATTTTGCGTGAAAAAAATTCAGCAATTCTTATACAAACTCATCCTACAATCACTTGTTTACATTCTATATCCATTAAAATTAGGCTTCGTTGTAGAAATAATCAGAGTTTGACACTCACCATTAAACACCATTTTGACACTCACCATTAAAAATCACCATTTTGACACTCTGTTGTTTTAACACTCACTTGTTTACATTCTATATCCATTAAAATTAGGCTTCGTTGTAGAAATAATCAAAGTTTGAAGATCATTTAAACTCAGAAATATTGTAATTGCGTTGATGTAGAATATAGATGCACAGAAAATACGCAGAAATAAAGCGGTTTCAGGACGAATGCTGCATTAAATATAAATTTAAAGGAATTTTAAAAATCACCATTTTGACACTCTGGAAAAAAGGCGGATCACGTGATCTCTTCATATTACATGGTTGTAATTATTATTTTAATTCTTATTTAAGAAATGTTTGAAAAATTAGGTCCCATAGGGTTCAATGTATTTCATTTTTTTTTCAACCCGGGTTCAATCCAGAACTAATTGGGTGATATTATTCATTCACATTCCCATATGCCCCACAGACTGTCTTAACAACATACTAAAATTTCATTTTGATAAAGTCATTTTTACGGTAGTTACCGTGTGAACGGACAGACAAACAGACAGAATGAACAAAGTCATAAATACTTTTTAACTGTATTGTAAAGTATTAATAAAAAAAATCTTACAACGAGACAAATTGCGCATGCGCGTTATTGCACAACTTCTACTGAATCGACCTGTCCGTGAATCAACTTGTCTTCCCTACTTTTCTTGCTAATTACATAAGAAACAACACCTGAAGAAACGAGTCGACATCATGTGACGGCGTAATTGTGTAATTCTAATTTGTCTTATTGTTTTTCAGCGATATTCAAATTTGTCAATTTGCAGAGAAAATTAGGCGTTGGACATATCAGACCATTTTATACAGAGTTCCCAGATACGTCCTTTACCCCCCCCCCCCCCCCACACACACACACACCTGGGGGAAGTGGTCCAACAACATTATAAGGAAAGGTCCATGAGTGTACATGTTAAACCTGTCTATAGTAAAGTGATTACGTCTGATCGCATAAAAACGATTGCAGCGCCGCTAGCGAAGAATTAAAAAAAGTTAGGCTAACAAACTCTGCAACAAAGCGAGATAGACGAAAAAATAAATTATACAGTTGTAGCGCATTACCTAATGAGTAGAAATAGACAACAGGAACGAACAAAACGCGTATACGAAAGGCTGTAAATACCTATTTAAAAACTGTATCATCAGGGCCTCTAACACGGTGACACCTGCAATACTTGTCAAAGCACGAGGAAATATTCTTTTGGATACGTACATCTCAAACTGCTGCTAAAGAATAAAAATAAAATAACTTCATTAAAAACAGCATATAATATTAAATTTAATAGTATCGACCCGTTTCGAAGGCAAAAACTAGCCTTCTTTGCTAGGAACCCTAAGCAGTGCAATTTTCATTCGTCAGAGAAAGATCAGCGACTGATGCAAGAATAGCAAACATGGCAGAAGCTGGGAAAAGGTGTTGCTATTCGCGAGAGAAGACATATGGGGTAAAAGAAACCCAGGAGGAAGGAACAAGGGGTAGGACATTATGAATGAACGGTAAAATACCGAAAATAAAAGTGAACGTCCAACAAAGGATTCAAGTTACTTGTTCAGTTGTTTATAAAAGTCCAATTAAAAGAACTTTTTCGATATAAGAAGGAAGCAAAAGAAATCGAGAAATTAAAGGAGATTTCCAAACAGAAGAGAAGAAAGGACAATCATCAGTAATAAGGGAGTTTGACTGAGAAACAATCGAAAAACTCTCAAGAAAGTCCAATTCAAAAATGAAATTAAGAGTAAAAACAAACGGAAAAATTAAAAACATGATTAGAATCCCAAGAATGTTCAGCATGAGTTTTGTTTCTAAACAAGAAATACTGAACTCTGCAATTGCTGAACTTTCTTGAGACTAACAGCATTTTTAATTTTTTCTGAAGCTAAGCTCGTTTTAACTCCTAATTCCATTTTTGAATTGAATTTTCTTAAAACTTCTTTGACTACTAAATTTTAAGAAAGTTCACTAAATCATTTTTTAACTACAGTGAGAAACGTCTTCAATTCCTCAAAATTAAAAAAATTTAAAATAACTCAAGAATGGTCCATCTTAGAGTAATATGTGGTTGGTCCTATTTTTTTCGTCGCGAAAAATTACGTATAAAATAAGCATTTACATGAATACATTTGCAGTATTCTATTTTAGACCTTGATAACTTTTTCGGGCCATTTTGCAAATAAGGCAGATTATTTTACTCCCGAATTGTACCAAAATCTAACCAGTACCACGGTAACCCACAAGTGATTTAACTACCAAATTTTGTGTAATTTGCTCAATTAGTTTCTCAGTTAGAATAGACACATATAATTTTTACGGACTATTTTGCAAAAAAGGCAGGTTCTTTTCTCCCGAATCATAGCAAAATCTAATCAGCACAAGTGTATGTAACAATGGATTTATGTACCAAATTTTGTAATCGTCAATTAGTTTTATTAGTTTTTAGCTACCTGTAGATTTTCAATAGCTAAATTCAATTTAGCCCATTAGTTTTCCCGCTAGAGTAGATACATACAATTTTTGCGGGCCATTGCGTAAAAAAGAACAGGTTTCTTTTTCCCAAATCGTACCAAAATTTAATCAGCAGAGATAACCCACAAGTGGCTTGCTTACCTATCAAAATTTATGAACTGTGGTCAGTTAGTTTTTGAATTACAGTGGTTGCATACATTAGACACACACACAGACGTCACGCTAAAAATAGTTTTTTCGTGCTCAAGGGTACTTCGGAATGTGTAGATCCGTTGAAAACTTAAGTTGCGACTTTCGATTCCAATACTTTCCATGCATTACAGGGAAAGTAATAGTTTCTTAGTGTTCTAGGGTACTCAAAACGTGTAGATCCGCCGAAAACTCAAGTTGCGATTTTCGACAGGATTCCAATACTTTCCCTATACATTACCATATATTGCAGGGAAAGTAATAGTATTTTCGTGTTCTAGAAGTCTCGAAACGTGTAGATCTATCAAAAATTCGAGTTCCGATTTTCAATACGATTCCAATACTTTCCCTGTACACTTTACCATGTTTTGTAGGGAAAGTAAAAAGAGCTTGAAAACGGAAAATGTTGTAATTAATGGTTTTTACTTGGCGACTACTTTTAATTAATCCCATATTTTAATTGCTTTTTAATGAGGACATGGCGGATACTTCGTTACTCTCGCCGCGGAAACGATTACATTAAATCAAATTGTCAGCTGGAATCGATGAGGAGAAAAAGAACGTATTTTTTTTTTTCTTTCCTTTCGAAGAAATTTGAAATTCTGAATGTTTTTCTTTGGCACTGCGAATAAGTAACGTCGGTAGCATCTGGCAGGGACAGTGAAGCGAAATTTATTCTAAACTTTCTATATTGTAAACGTCTTCTGAAACCACTTTTATAGGGTAAGTATAGAAAACTTTACTACTTGATGCGTACTGTACATACTTGTAGTGAAAATACTTCATTACTATGCAGCATGAAACAAGAATATAATAGTATCAAAACCGATATCAAAAACACAACGAGCTTCTTTTCTCAGAATGGACGAAACAGTAAAAATATGAACTGTCTGTCAACGAAATCTTTGAGCACGCCAATCATGAAGATATTGCCTCTAAAGCCATGAATCATAATTTCTGTCGGCGAGTCGATTTGGCGCAATTTTAGTATTTTGTAGCACTGAATAACCCATAACTGCACTGGCAGTAAGAAAGTTTGCTGTTTACTGCAAGTTTACAATGACCGGCAATGTTAGTAATACCACAATGTTAATCATTGTACATTATAGGTCCGTGACGTTCCGATATGGAGCGATACGAAGTGATCGCTCCAGGCCGGCAGAAGTGTTTTTATGCCACTGTATTAGGAGCGTGATTCCTCGTCTTCAGAACGTTACTTATCGCTGTATTTTGTGACTGTAACCATGGTCATTTTAGCCTGAGTTTAATCTTCAATTTGAAACCGTCTGAGTATATGACTGACTTTGGTCACCATAAACTGCAGCTGCAGTAAACCCTCGGGTCAGCCGTGTGGTCTGGGTTTTCAACCATAAACTGCAGTTAGTATATTGTTCATAATTAAATATTATACGCCATACTCTATTCATGTTTAATATATAAAAGTTTAAAGTTCTTAAAACCTTTCTCACAAAGACTTCCAGGGCGTTTCGCCTCTCAAAGTTCTGAGGCTGCAAACATGGGTCAATTGGTAATTTATACAATAACAACTCGGTTCTTCTTTTAATTAAACCATAAACGCACTGCTAACATATGAAATGGTATATTCATGTTGACAAATTTATACCGTTTAATAAATGTTTTGTAAAATTAAATTTATTTATAACTTCTGTATTTTTATTGAATAATTGGATTTAATGTAGAGCATGGAGTGGTATTTTGTTAGTCAGTTCAAATATGGCCATGCTGCTAAGGAAGAAATGCTCCTCCTGGAGTATTTATTTGAGTAAACCGCACAGTATTTGCGTGACAGGCTTGCTAGAAAAACCATGAAAAAGTATACGCGCCGTCAAGATCGTCGGATTTGGGGATCGCCCTCCCTGCCGTCACCCCGTAGCCGGACTTCTCTTGTTTATTAAAGGTCTTGATCGACCATTTAACCTTAATCACTTTTAATATATAATAGTTTAACTCTTTTAAAAAAAAAAAAATAAGACAACACGAGTCAATACTTTAGTAGCATGCCAATAGTGGTCCGATATCGGGCCACTATTGAATATCTTGGCATTTCATTGGAAATATTCCCAATGTAATGCCGATATTGGGGATACCTTGGCTAGATATTGGCATTATAATATTACGCAAATATTGGAGTTACGTTGGAAATATATCAAACTAGAACAAATTACCCGACTGACGTTTTCTGAGTTCTAAATAAGCGTCCGCTGCTTAAATAATACCACTCAGTTTCCAAATCGCCAAATAAGTTTCAATCCAAAACCCCACGAAATGCGAAATCCTTAGATTATAAGCGCTAGAGCCACCGCTTCACAAACGTTGAAAGCTAAAAAAAAATAATAATAAACGATCCTCCTAAAGGATTCTCCCTTCTGTAGGCTTGACTTAAATCCCTTTGTCGGGTGGGCATGCGCAGTCAGCAGGTCAAAAAATTACAGAATTGCGAAATATCAAAAATGTTACAGGTTCGCTTGTTTCAAATAACAAATCTTTCGAGGGCGGATTCCCTCGGGAGTCCCTCCCCTCCCTTCGCACTCGAGTGATGTTCGCCCCCTTAGAAGCGGCCCTGCATGCTCAGATTTCTATAATTATAGGACTTCACAATGGGCGCCCATAGAAATTTTTCCAGAGGGGGAGGAGGCAAACTCGCTGATAAGATGTACAATATCGACTAGCCTGATGGCCACCTTAGTTAACTTGAACGTCTAGGGCGAGGCAAGTTCCTCCCCAATGAAGGCCCATGGGCTTCACATAGAATGAGAAAATACCATATAGAAGATAGAACTACAAATTTTGCCTAAAAATTTCAGTTACGCCATTGGCGGGATTCCTGATTCTCATATGACAAACCACGATAAATATTCCATCTGGACAGATTGGTTAATACAAAAACGGAAACTTTTCGAACGTGATCTTTTTCATTGCACGCATTCCTCTCAATGGAATGAAAAAAAGTTCGTTTGGAGCGCGTAATCGTAGTACCGCTCTAGTAAAACGCAGAAGGTTTCATTACGGCAGATGGGGGCCAACGAAAGCTCACGATCGATCAAGCATCTGACGTCGAAAGTGATGCGCAGAGAGGAAACGCTGAAAAATATTTGCTTTAGGGGTCTTTCCCGGTCGGGCTCGGGTCTGTTATGCGCCAGATTTCTCTCGACTGCTTCAGGCCGGGCTCGTTTTATTTTAATTAAGGACAAGCCGGACGTGTTGACGTGCATTTGAATATCACTATGCAGCGCAACCATTTGACTCGATTGCACGGGTTCTAACATTTGAACGCATATGCCAATCGGCACCAAACTTTGCAGTTTGAAATACGAAATCTTGGTTGGTATTCATTTTCAAGATGATGGATTGAAAAAAAAGTCGCAGGGAATGTTGAGGATTGCAATGGATGACGCTCGGAAATCTGCAAGGAATGGTGTGGAATTTACTTTTGGAGAATAACATTCATGGTCGGGTATCAGAGCTGAAAACAGAGTGTTACAGAAAACGTACACTATCAACGCTTATATCTCTAAACCTACTTGATAAATATCTAAATAATTTAAACTTGTTTTGTCGAAATTAGGGTATCATGTATAAATATACAGAAATAATTTCATTATCTTATTATTTTGAACTCCCCCCCCCCCCCCCCAAAAAAAAAAGTTTTGTTCGAGCGAGTTTTTGCTATACTCTACTTACTTTCAATGTAAATATCTTCTAAACTACAAGAAATAGATATAAACAGTGTGCAACAAAAATGTGTTGTAGGAGATTCAATTTCTAAGTCAATATATATATATATATATATATATATATATATATATATATTTTACAAAACAATTTGTCTCCGAGCAAATCATTTTGTCAAATTAAAGAAGATTGAAATTTTTCGTTTTTAGAGCTTATAGTGCTTATATCTCGAAAATTAAACGTCTTAGCTGTGAACTACTACAAAAAGTAATTTGTAACACGTTGAAAACTTTGCAAAGATATATATAATTAGTAAACAAATATTTTGTTTTCCATTTCTCTATATATCATTTCTTTGAAATTCGATAGGTTCCTGGGGGGGGGGGGGGAATATGACCCCACTGAATACAAGTAGAACTATGGAATATGAATGTATCAGAAAATGGAGTGGTGACATCCCACTCCAGATATTTTGGGAATGAATACCAGGGGCCCCATACAAATTGTGTACCCCTACAAACATTTATCACGAATCCTCTTCATATTTGATTACCTTTCTTTGTCAAATTTTCAAAAAAAAAATATTAAGGGATCGCTCCAAAGCCAGTCGTGTCTCCTCCCCCCCCCCCCCCCCCCCCACCACCACACACACTCCCATGGGTGACCCCCGGACTAAACACGTTCGTATGTTTTGGACTATTGTAATATTTTACAGACCGTCTTAGAATATTTGTACGCGGACAGTGTAGGTAGCCCCGCCCACTGCTTAAAATCCTGCGAGACGTTAATTGTGACTTGGACGAGTTCCAAGATGTGTGGAAATGATGGACTAAATTAACCGCGGAAGACGTAAAAGATTGTTCTAATCGGGGAGGCCACACTTTTGGCTCAGATAAAATTCAAGTATCTGTCAATGATGGATGACATTTCTGGACATCGTTTTATTTAACTTTAATTTTACATTCAATGCATCTGTCTAGATACGCTTGGTTGCCATGCTGGTAACTTTCTCGTAGTATTGTATAGAGGAAATGTTGTTTCCCCCGAAATTTTTCGATTCCTGAATTTTGACGGAAAGACCTCATGATCCTAATTTGGACATTTTTTAAAAGATGGTTGGTCTCTGTGCGTGTGTATGTGATGTATGGATACGATAACACAAGAACAAATGCATGTGCCGCTATGAAATTTGTGTGAGAGCTATTAAAACAAGATACAATTTTTATTAGTTCGCGTGATTGGAACTTGAACTATTCTAAGATCTTTGAATCAGTATTTTCCTCGGGAAAAACAATAATTCACTAAACAATGAGGATAGTTTTCAGGATTTCTAAGAAAGTCATATAAGCACCCTAATAAAAAGTAAGAATATGAACTCTACAACAAAGCGAGATAGACGGGAAAAAAAACAATTACAAAGTTGTAAACCATTGTCTAAATGAGTAGGAATTGACACTATCATTTATTTGACACAATAGACAATAACAAAGTGGTAGAGCAATTTCTAGTGAGTAGGAATCGAACCTAAAACTGTTACAGAATACATTTATTTGGCATAAAATACGGTTATTGCCGAATGGCTGTCTCATTTAGGAATGATACAATAAGCAACTAGGGTTTCCATACACCGACGGTCGAAGAAAGGTTGCCATATTTGGCGATTTCGCGGAGGTTCGTAAAGGGCCATGAAATAAAGATTTACGCAAAATACGATATACGAGAGATTTCCATTACAAGTTCCTATGGAGAGTCTATAAAAGGAATCATCACTCAGTCGCAGAGCAGTTGACGTGATACGAGCAACATTGAACTGTGATTTTTGTCAATATTTCAGAATAGTAGCTGATGTTTTGTGAAATGGCTTTCGTAAATGTTATGGGAGTAATATGGGTTATTTTGAGAAATTAGTGGAGCATTTAAGCGCTGTTTGATTGTATATCGTTCCTGTTTACGCTGTGCTTGTGAATAAACGTGTTAGTTACTCAGAAATTTGGACTCATTCTTGTATCCTGCGTGCATACCCACGATTCCAGAGAATACGCCTTAACACAATTCACATTTAAATTCCAAAATGAATATGGCCGCGTACTTTGACGAACATTGCAGGTGTTACCGTGTTAGAGGCTCTGACCCTGATGATACGATTTTTTGACAGGTATTTATTGCCTTCCGCATACGCGTTTCGTTCGTTCCTGATGTCTATCTGTACTCATTAGACAATGCTCCATTACTTTGTAATTGGCCTTTTCTTTCGTCTATCTCGTTTTGTTGCCGAATGCGTTATCTTAATGTTTTAAATTATCCCCTAAGATCGATGCAATCATTCGTATTCGATCTTATTCGATCATTCTTATATGAATTATGCTATGAAAGTTAATGGTTTCAAAATAGTTTTTATTATTAACACAGTCAAGTCAAATGCCATCGGCGTCTCTAAGCCGTAGCCATCTTGTAAAAAGAAACGTTGAAATAATTTTCGCGAAATATTATTAAAGCATAATTTGGTACCTAATTTTAAAAAGAATACTATTTTTTCCATTCAAAAGGATTCTGATGTGAAACTAAACTATGAATGTATGAAAAAGTCAAACGGTTCCTCATATTCCAGATAGATATTTTTTGCATACAGCACAGAAAAGGAAGATATATATTATGGTGGGGTAAAAAATCGATGGCTGGACTTGCACATTTTAAACATCACAGAACGCACATTAACTATTTCTGGGGGAAATTCGTGTCTGCGCGTTGCGTGTCTGTCGGAGCAATATGTGCATTAGAAAATAGAGAGCTTTGCAAGCCAAAAAATCCTTTTAAGATGTCCCGGAGTTGCATTCACAGAGATTCTTCTAGGAAGGCCCTGATCAAGCCAAAGTGGGGCTCAAGGCCCCATACACATACCAAGCACATGCAAAACATTAACACAACAAATTCGGGGGATATTAGCAACCCGAATGCCCTTTTGTACATGTAAAAAACTTTCAAACATTTTATTTCGAAGTAATATTAAGACTTTAAATGATATATAATATTTAAAAACTATTAATATATTTTATAATTTAATATGAAAACTAATATTACAGTTGTAAATTAAAAAATTCCTCCTGCTTAAATTTTTATCACATACAAAATTTAGAGGGCCCCTTAAAATTTAGAGGCCCAGGGCCGCTGCCCGTCTCTCCGTATAGGAAACTTTCCACCAGCTGTAAGACCCACCTGTGACCAAACCGTTCACTCTCTGGCTTCTGCTTCATAGGAACCTAGTTTAAATCTCATATCAGATTCGGTAGAGAACCCTGTGTATATTACATTAGAGGTATGTACGATCCAAAATTAGAGTACTATCGAACAGTAATAGAACCCGAGAACAAGGCTCGAAGACATTTTCCAATCTAAAGCACAATCTCGATTCTGTTTCAAAATCTTTCGGCCCGACTCCATTTTTTTTTTTCATACATATCTAAAATCAACTGAAGGCCAATGCATGCTCAGAATTATGTTTAAAAAAATGTTTTTCTCTCTTGCTGAAATTAATAATTTTTCATATATTTTACTTTTTACGTTATTATTCGCTTATAACTTGCCGAACATTATACCTCGTCTGTACCGGCCTGTTCCGAAATATTCCAAACTGAGTCCGAGCTAGAGTCCTGCACATGCAGTCTTTCAGGACATTTTGGCCGGGGGGGGGGGGGGGGGGGGCGAATGAAACTTTAGGGGGGGGGGACAAGTTTTCTATTTGGCCTATATAAATATATCTAAATGCTATTACATAAATAGAAACTAGGTTAAGATAAAATGTCTTCGAGGAGGGGGACGAATAATCGTTTCCGCCCCCCCCCCCCGGATGTATGCCTGAAAGAAACACTGGTCCTACATTAATTTGGGTACCGGAGGTTCGCTTTCCGGGCCGGATTCGCATAGGATTTCCTTTATTATTCAAATTACGGGTTGAGTTTCTTTACGACCCACAAAAATTATTTTTAAAAGCCTCATATCTCATCAAATTTTCTATGAAATCAACCGGATAAATGCGTAAATAGAGGTTCTAAACTGTAAACAGCAGAAAATTGTATGTGTGCGTTAGAGATTAAAACCTACTGAATAGAATTATAAAATAAATTCCGTCGTGGGTGGGATGTACATAAATAGCATTTTTGAAGATTAATAATTTGTATTTTTACTTTCTAGTCAATTGCATAAAGTGTTTTCCCGAAAATTTTTGAATTCCAGATTTGAATGGATAAGCACGTTTTAAGAAGCCTTTTCCTCATTTGCGAACACTTTTGAAAATATATTAGTGTATCTGTGTATGTTTTCGATATGTGGGCACGATAACACATGAGCGAATGCACCTACCGCAATCAAATTTTAGATAAAGACACATTATGTACAAAAACTAGAACTAGATAAAATTTTAATTTCGTCATTACAACTCTTAATATTTGAATTTTATTATTTACTTAGCATTATTTCCTATGGAAAACAATAATAATTCTCGAAATAATGATTGCGGTAAATAGCATAATAAGGAAATTAATAATTTGAAATACGCTGTGGATGTTATTGATATCAAAATAGTTTATACAGATTAGCCAACTGTATTCAAGTCATTTACCTCACTAAGCTGTTGCCAACTTAAAAATAAAACTTTTAATGATATATATATATATATATATATATATATATATTTAATCAATCAAATGGCCAGGCACTTGACTCTCATCATTCGCCTATACATCGGCCAGAACGTGAACCATTTAGTCATCCTAGGACGTTGCCCCAGGCACACCAGAGGGGGAGGGGGCAGAACACACTGCGCCCAATAACACAACATCCATGCCTTGCGTGGGACCGTCACCCCCGGTAGAAGTCACCCCCTGCTTTCGGAGGTGACGGTGGGACTCGAACCCACAACGCGGCGGTCGAACGATTGCTTGGAAACGCTCGCCTTGACCGCTCGACCGCCGCGTCGGCTTTAATGATTTTCGTGAAATATTAAAAAAATAACTTGGGTGCGAGATCTGAAAAAGATGCATATTTTTTTCATTTTCAAAATTATTGTGATGCAAGTGGAACTAAACACTATGGAATGTGATTGTATGAGAAAGTTGGGTGGAAATTCACATTTCAATTATTTATTTCAAAGTTAATTAGTAAGTTTTATTTCTCAGCTCAAACTATTGAAAATCGTTGTATTAAAATCATCCTTTTTAGACGTTATCGATAAAAAACGCCTTTACAACTAAAATTAAACAGTTTTCTACAAAATTTTCTTGTAAGAAGATAAATTACTTTTCCGTATTTTGCTCTAAAAAAATCTGTGTAAAACGGAAATCCGCGCAAGATGAAACATTTTCTAACTAAATGATGCCGTCTTAGATAGATCTCGCTGTATATAACTTAAAGCATACGAATTTAATAAATTCTTCAAAGCCTCCATAGTTCATTTAATTACTTTCCATACTACAATACATACTACTATATAGAGAAAATATTGGAATAAAGTTTAAATTTCGATTTTTTTTTTTTCGCTGAATTCACACGGTTTCGACACAAGAATACAAATCAACCATTTCTGACGTGACATCAGTGTGTGCCTGTCGAACAGTATTTTTTAATTTAATTATTTTTTTCTTTTCTTTTTATTTATATATTTATTCTTTTTCATGTCAAAATATCGGACAAAATATTTTATTCAGCAAAACGTTCGTATTTGACGATCCTGGTTTATAAAATAAACTTGCATTAATGTATACGAAAGAAAGAAAAATTGTAGTTGAGTATAGATGTCATGTGCTGCACATATAAGTTTTATTTTTAATAGAAAGTTCATATTTTATGCATTTACCTTTACAGAAGCAGGCAGCCCTCATTCGCCAATTGGAAGACGAACTGCGTATATCCCACATGAGAAATCCTGAAGCAGAAGTGCAACAGCATCTAGAGGCCCTCTACAATGAAAAGGAACACATGACCAAAGAAATATTCCTACTTAGAGAAACAATTAAGGTACTTCGGTTGTTTGAAACTTTTGTGCGTTACTAACTCCATGCGAGGCATGTGCCTGCGGTGATGTCCCATTTGATCTCTTCCCATTTTATCCTGCGTCTCTTGTTATTCCCATTTCGTCCTGTCTGCACCCCCGCCTAATTACCTTGAGGTCCTCACCTGTTGGTAGAGGGGAAAACTGTGTGCGTTCCCCAATAGTCTCTTCTCTTCACAACCCTCCTCGCCTGTAAAACCTCCGCCCAATAAAATTCGGGTGGGTTGTGTTTTTAAAAAAATTCTGCGTTTTTCAAACCTTTCAAATTCAGATGTTTAGCACATTTGAATATAAATTATTTCGGGCCGGACCGGGCCGAGATTCAATGGTCTTTGAACATAGCTAGGCCGGGCTCGGGTTCTACACCTGTAAAGTTCTTCGAGCTCAGGCCGGGTTTAAGCATTGACTCTGTCGGGTGGGGTGAAAGTGAAACTGAATTTTTGACACACGGCCTTTACGTATGTCTATGTGTGTGTAAAGGTGTCCTGGCTATGTCTATGTGTGTGTAAAGGCCTTTTGTCAGGCCTTTACACACACATATACATCCAGGCCAACGGCCGTACCGTGCTGAAAACACCAGTTCTCGTTAGATCACCGAAGTCAAGCAGCATCGGGCGCGGATAGTACTTGGTGGGTGACCACCTCGGAACGCCGCGTGCTGTTGGCCATCTCGGGTGCGGTATCCCCGTGGTTTGCGCGCTAGATTTGCACGCTGCCACAAAATGTCGCCGTGTTCATGCGGAGTACGATCACGTTAAACATGTGGGTCCGTAAGTCCTTCCGAGAGGTTGGTGGTAGGGGAAGGAGGGTACGGTCCCTGTGGATGCCTCCCCCACTGGGTTCCGGTCTAAATTGGGTGGCACTTCCCGGCCGTCCATACAGTTACCTTACACCTTTCTGGTAGGTCGGACGGTCTGGGTCTCAACAACACACATATACATAGCCAAGATCTTGGGATGTTGAAAATACGTTTATGTTGAAGTTTCGTTTATGTAATTTTTCAAGCAAGAAGAGGTATGACTCTTAACCCCCCCCCCCCCCTGCCTATGGTACTGTACACACTTACTGATATATACAAATATATGACCCTAAAAACGTTATATTGAATTCAAACTTGTAAAGCGGTCAAAAATTGGAATTATAATGTTTGACTAAGTTATAATACTTTTGCTACTGGAGAGTACTTTACAATACTAGATAAAGTGATAGGTTAAAAAGTTTTGGACTCTGTTCGTCAATTAAGGGTTTGCACAAGAACCACTACATAAACATATATATTCATGGTACTACAAAACAATTATAAGTATCCATTTCATAGGGATATCTGACAAGACAGGATTTACTCTATCTAAATTATTTAAATATATTTAAATAACGCCAAACAACATATTTACAAGCAATATTTTTAATTTGTCCTCCTCGGAGCTCCTCGGAACTCATCCCCTAGGGAGTCATTTGCACCCCTCTCAGTTGGGAGAAAGGGTGAGAAACAGGTGTACATTGGATAAGGGATGAAATGCTACTATTTTAAAAAAGGGAGCGCAAGGGACGAAATGGGAAGATATGAAGTGGGAATAAACCTTCTCGTTCGGTCAAAAACTCTCCTTTCCGAGATCCTATGCAGGCACGGTTTATTCCCACTTCATCTCTTCCCATTTCCCTGACGAGAAACAGAGGGGAGTTTACAGTGTCGAATTTCATCTTCCAATATAGACCGAGACCCTATGGAAAATTATTTTATCTGGGGTTATGGTATGACTCTACACACTCCTCTGCCTATGCCTAAGTATGTCTATGCTTTGAGTAAAATTTCATATAATTTGGGGAAGGTGCCCAAGTTAAATGAAATACACATCTCTTCACATCTCTTTTGCCCATTCACATTTCTACATGCAATATATTTTTGACTGTAGAAGTCGCTTGGCAAGAAAGGTTTCATTGCCGTGAATATATTCCGCTGCATGATTGTATGTGTTATTTATTTTAGCATTCTTGAATATGACAGCAATCTACCCAAAACCCCATTGTGTTAAATAAATGCCTTCTGTAACAGTTTTATTGTCGATTCATACACAATTCATGCTCTACAACTTTGTAATTGGCTGTTTTATTCTATTGTTGCCGAATTCTTTATCCTATTTTTTTCCAGTACTCCACTAGGGGCGCTTCAATCACTTTTATTCCATCAGACATAGTAAATTTACTAAAGATAGATGGGGGGTGGGGGTGGGGGATACTTAAAATTTTACTTAGAATCCTGTGTATATATTCTTACAATTACATCAAATATAACCAAAGAAAAATAATTTCTATTTGGTGAAAAGAGGGCAAGGAATGCAAATTTCATTTCAAGAACATGTCTAACATTTTTAATTACAACAATATTAATTATTGAATAACAATATTAATAATTTACAAAATTGGAACCCTGTGTATATATTCTTAAAATTGCTTCACATGTGGCCAAAGAAAAGTAATTTCTATTTGGTGGAAAGAGGGTAAGGAATGTAAATTTTATTTCAAAATAATTAACGATTTTAATTGCTACAATATTAATTATTGAATAACAATATTAATAATTTACAGAATTGGAACCCTGTGTATATATTCTTAAAATTGCATCAAATATGTCCAAAGAAAAGTAATTTATATTTGGTGGAAAGAGGGCAAGGGATGCAAATTTTATTTCAAGAAGATGATTAACGTTTTTAATTGCAACAATATTAATAATTTACAGAATTGGAACCCTGTGTATATATTCTTAAAATTACATCAAATGTGGCCAAAGAAAAGTAATATCTATTTGATGGAAAGAGGGTAGGGAATGCAAATTTTATTTCAAGAAGATGATTAACGATTTTAATTGCAACAATTTACAGAATTGGAACCTTGTGTATATATTCTTAAAATTACATTAAATGTGGCCAAAAAAAGGTAAGTTCTATTTGGTGGAAAGAACGTAAGGAATGCAAATTTTATTTCAAGAAGATGTTTAATGATTTTAATTGCAACAATATTAATAATTTACAGAATTGGAACCCTGTGTATATATTCTTAAAATTTCATCAAATGTGGCCAAAGAAAAGTAATTTCTATTTGATGGAAAGAGGGTAGGGAATACAAATTTTATTTCAAGAAGATGATTAACGATTTTAATTGCAACAATATTAATAATTTACAGAATTGGAACCCTGTGTATATATTCTTAAAATTACATCAAATGTGGCCAAAGAAAAGTAATATCTATTTGATGAAAAGAGGGTAGGGAATGCAAATTTTATTTCAAGAAGATGATTAACGATTTTAATTGCAACAATATTAATAATTTACAGAATTGGAACCCTGTGTATATATTCTTAAAATTGCATCAAATGTGGCCAAAGAAAAGTAATTTCTATTTGATGGAAAGAGGGCAAGGGATGCAAATTTTTTTTCAAGAAGATGATTAACGTTTTTAATTGCAACAATATTAATAATTTACAGAATTGGAACCCTGTGTATATATTCTTAAAATTACATCAAATGTGGCCAAAGAAAAGTAATATCTATTTGATGGAAAGAGGGTAGGGAATGCAAATTTTATTTCAAGAAGATGATTAACGATTTTAATTGCAACAATTTACAGAATTGGAACCTTGTGTATATATTCTTAAAATTACATTAAATGTGGCCAAAAAAAGGTAAGTTCTATTTGGTGGAAAGAACGTAAGGAATGCAAATTTTATTTCAAGAAGATGTTTAATGATTTTAATTGCAACAATATTAATAATTTACAGAATTGGAACCCTGTGTATATATTCTTAAAATTGCATCAAATGTGGCCAAAGAAAAGTAATTTCTATTTGGTGGAAAGAGGGTAAGAAATGCAAATTTTATTTGAAGGAGATGTTTAACATTTTTGATTGCAACAGTAATTATTATTGAATAACAATATTAATAATTTACAGAATTGGAACCCTGTGTATATATTCTTAAAATTACATCAAATGTGGCCAAAGAAAAGTAATTTCTATTTGGTGAAAAGAGGGTAAGAAATGCAAATTTCATTTGAAGGAGATGTTTAACATTTTTGATTGCAACAGTAATTATTATTGAATAACAATATTAATAATTTACAGAATTGGAACCCTGTTTATATATTCTTAAAATTGCATCAAATATGTCCAAAGAAAAGTAATTTCTATTTGGTGGAAAGAGGGCAAGGAATGCAAATTTTATTTCAAGAAGATGTTTAACGTTTTTAATTGCAACAATATTAATAATTTACAGAATTGGAGCCCTGTGTATATATTCTTAAAATTACATCAAATGTAGCCAAAGAATAGTAATTTCTATTTGGTGGAAAGAAGGTAAGGAATGCACATTTTATTTCAAGAAGATGATTAATGATTTTAATTGCAACAATATTAATTATTGAATAACAATATTAATAATTTACAGAATTGGAACCATGTGTATATATTCTTAAAATTACATCAAATGTAGCCAAAGAATAGTAATTTCTATTTGGTGGAAAGAGGGTAAGGAATGCACATTTTATTTCAAGAAGATGATTAATGATTTTAATTGCAACAATATTAATTATTGAACAACAATATTAATAATTTACAGAATTGGAACCATGTGTATATATTCTTAAAATTACATCAAATATGGCCAAAGAAAGGTAATTTCTATTTGGTGGAAAGAGGGTAAGAAATGCAAATTTTATTTCAAGAAGATGATTAACGATTTTAATTGCAACAATATTAATTATTGAATAACAATATTAATAATTTACAGACTTGGAACCTTATGTATATATTCTTAAAATTACATCAAATGTGGCCAAAAAAAGGTAATTTCTATTTGGTGGAAAGAGGGTAAAGAATGCAAATTTTATTTCAAGAAGATGTTTAACGTTTTTGATTGCAACAGTAATTATTATTGAATAACAATATTAATAATTTACAGAATTGGAACCCTGTGTATATATTCTTAAAATTACGTCAAATGTGGCCAAAGAAAAGTAATTTCTATTTGGTGGAAAGAGGGTAAGAAATGCAAATTTTATTTCAAGAAGATGATTAACGATTTTAATTGCAACAATATTAATTATTGAATAACAATATTAATAATTTACAGACTTGGAACCTTATGTATATATTCTTAAAATTACATCAAATGTGGCCAAAAAAAGGTAATTTCTATTTGGTGGAAAGAGGGTAAAGAATGCAAATTTTATTTCAAGATGATGTTTAACGTTTATGATTGCAACAGTAATTATTATTGAATAACAATATTAATAATTTACAGAATTGGAACCCTGTGTATATATTCTTAAAATTACGTCAAATGTGGCCAAAGAAAAGTAATTTCTATTTGGTGGAAAGAGGGTAAGAAATGCAAATTTTATTTCAAGAAGATGATTAACGATTTTAATTGCAACAATATTAATTATTGAATAACAATATTAATAATTTACAGAATTGGAGCCCTGTGTATATATTCTTAAAATTACATCAAATGTAGCCAAAGAATAGTAATTTCTATTTGGTGGAAAGAGGGTAAGGAATGCACATTTTATTTCAAGAAGATGATTAATGATTTTAATTGCAACAATATTAATTATTGAATAACAATATTAATAATTTACAGAATTGGAACCATGTGTATATATTCTTAAAATTACATCAAATATGGCCAAAGAAAAGTAATTTCTATTTGGTGGAAAGAGGGTAAGAAATGCAAATTTTATTTCAAGAAGATGATTAACGATTTTAATTGCAACAATATTAATTATTGAATAACAATATTAATAATTTACAGAATTGGAACCCTGTGTATATATTCTTAAAATTACGTCAAATGTGGCCAAAGAAAAGTAATTTCTATTTGGTGGAAAGAGGGTAAAAAATGCAAATTTTATTTCAAGAAGATGATTAACGATTTTAATTGCAACAATATTAATTATTGAATAACAATATTAATAATTTACAGAATTGGAGCCCTGTGTATATATTCTTAAAATTACATCAAATGTAGCCAAAGAATAGTAATTTCTATTTGGTGGAAAGAGGGTAAGGAATGCACATTTTATTTCAAGAAGATGATTAATGATTTTAATTGCAACAATATTAATTATTGAATAACAATATTAATAATTTACAGAATTGGAACCATGTGTATATATTCTTAAAATTACATCAAATATGGCCAAAGAAAAGTAATTTCTATTTGGTGGAAAGAGGGTAAGAAATGCAAATTTTATTTCAAGAAGATGATTAACGATTTTAATTGCAACAATATTAATTATTGAATAACAATATTAATAATTTACAGAATTGGAACCATGTGTATATATTCTTAAAATTACATCAAATATGGCCAAAGAAAAGTAATTTCTATTTGGTGGAAAGAGGGTAAGGAATGCAAATTTTATTTCAAGAAGATGTTTAACGTTTTTGATTGCAACAGTAATTATTATTGAATAACAATATTAATAATTTACAGAATTGGAACCCTGTGTATATATTCTTAAAATTACATCAAATGTGGCCAAAGAATAGTAATTTCTGTTTTGTGGAAAGAGGGTAAGGAATGCAAATTTTATTTCAAGAAGATGCTTAACATTTTTAATTGTAACAATATTTCCCAACAATATATATATAATGAGTGAAGTATTATAGTGGAAGCTTGAGGGAAATATTATGATGGCACAAAAAATCCAACTCTCAGAGTTGATGAATTTACATGTTAAGCATTGCTGAAGGCGAATCAACCAATTAGTGTGTGGGCATGATATCTTGAATTCGAATCAACTGACCCATTTAAATAAAAATCTTAATTGGTGCTCAAATAAATGATAAAAAGATCATCTACTTTTTATCATTTTATTTGCACACAGTGGCGAAAAATTAAGGAAATCTGTTAAGACAGTGTCTACACAAACAACCCGCTATCAAGCTACTTTCTTTCCAATTGTTCACTTCATTTGATAAGTGCATAAAATATTTTGAATAATGCATAATTAAAGTAAGAGTTGGTTGATAGTGGGTTGTTTAAGTAGACTCTGTCTTCCCAAATTCCATTCTCGCTGTGCCACTGTTTCTACACGACAATTTATGTTGTGATTTCTTTATTTATAATTTGGAATTATTTAAAATTAATCAATTTTTAATTATTAGTATACTATTAATAAATGCTTTTAATTATTTATGTATGCTTTTAATTATTAGTATGTTATTTTAATTGTCAGATTTAGGTTATTAATCTTTAGTTAATTTTTTACATGTTCTCGTGGTTGTAGAAATTTTTTTAATGAATTCTTTACAACTAATTAAATTTCTTCTGTTATGTATGTTTAAAAATGTTATTGCAACACAAATTACCTCAGGTATCAATTTATTATTTCAGGAATTAGAGCTTAGAATAGAAACCCAAAAACAAACTCTTACTGCTCGTGATGAAAGCATCAAGAAATTGATGGAAATAAAGGGAGTAGGTAAAGAATTTTTGATATATTGCAGCTTATGTAAATAATTAATATATTAGCTGATATTATAATATTATTGAAAGAAAAGCTTAAATTTAAAATTTATAACTTTATTCAAACATGAGTTGCTTTCAATTTGGTATTTACTTATTCTATTAGTTTTTTTTTTTAATCTTTTGCTTTTATTATTATAGAAATTAAAACAATTAATTTCTTCCTTGAATATATCAATGCTTTATTAATATGTATTTATTAGTGAAAGATATTTTTCAAAAGTTTTAATTTAAAAAAAAAAATTATGTTTCAGAAAGTTTTCTTTTTAAGATAATATTCTTTAAAATTCTCTTTATTTAATTCAGTTCTCTGTATTTAATTCTCTTTATTTGATTTTGTTAAAGCTTCCAATTTAATAAAATAATTAAAAAAAAAAGAATATTTTATGTAATAAAAAGTAATTTAATAAAAATCTAACAAACTATGTAATTGTCTGTAAATTATACGTACAAAATAATAATAATAATAATAATATAATATACACAACTGTTAAAATTCTAAACAATCTTTAATCAAAAATTCCTGTAAATAAAATAGCGACTTTTAAATTTATATACAGAAACACTCTTAAAACCACAAATTTAACAATATTTTAAATCTTATATTATCACAAACATTTTAAAATGAATTCTAATTAAAGATGTTTCAAAATGCAGAATTTCCTACACAACTTCTGGATTTACATAAGACATACTAAATTCTGTAAATTCTGGATAACAAAAATTTGATAGCACTCAAGATTTGCAGACTGATAAAAAATAAAGTTAAATCCATACTACTACTACCCAAGATAAATATTTGCTACCCTATTTGTATTTCTATGCAGTTAAATCTCATTAATTGGAACACATTTATTTTGAATTTTTCATAATTCAAATGAATTTTTTGGTCCCTGAAAAAGAATTATTTTCTTTACCTACTCTTATATTTATTAATAATCTAAGAGGATAACAAGTGCTTATATACTTTAATAGTTATAGTATTGTAGGGTTAGAAAATGAAAAAGTTCATATTTTGAAGAGTGCGTCAAATAAAATTCCATTGGCCCTGCTCCTCAAGTTTGAATTAAACAGACACTTTCATAAACTTTGATAAGAATATATGAAGAGTGAAAGCAGAAGCATGGCAAAAATGTATAATACCCTTACACCTAATGTATCTCCTCCTTCTATCAATAATTGATTACATGTTGTCACTAAGCTACATAATGTTGCCACTGAATACAATTTATGATGTCATAAATCGCCACTGAATACAATTTATGACATCATAATCACTACTGAATACAATTTATGACATCATGTCAACTTTTATCTCTGTAATTTGGCTTCTTGTATTGGCTTTATATTTAAAACTTTATATATGATAACACTTTATATATGATAAAAATATATAGCTAGAGATGAAACTAGTACATAGTTTCAAAATCTTCTTTTAGAATGGAAATATTAAAGAACTTTTTCAAGATTTCACTAAATGTTTCTTTGAATTTAGGTGGCAAGCTCATGGAGGAAGATCGGTTAGATCATGAAATGCTTAAAACGAAATTAAAAGAAACGGAATCAAGGTATAGACATCTAGAATCAATGTTACAATCAAGGGACAAAGATCTGACTAAGGTATGGAGATGGCATTCATTTATCATTTTAAATAATTTGAACTCACATTTTGGAAATATGGTAAAGTATGGTATATTTCTTGATCTTATAAAATAACAAAAGACTATTATAACTCTAAAAGAAAATATTTTAAGCTACAGTACCCGGTAATACATTGACTTTAATATTTATTACTCCTTATTTACTATTTATTACTTACTGCACAAATTGTATACAGTATTTACATGATTCAGTATTCACATATCCATAGCATATTTTCTTTGTAACCGAGGGCAGATCAGCATTCCACTTCCTCGCCTCTCGCTTTCATGTCCCCAAACCCAAATCCTCATGAAAAATTTGCATTCGCTATTGTTCATGGCTGTGCTGACTTCCCTAGCTCTTGAATCTGGGTGAAGAAGTCAGGTCAACTTGAAGAACTCCTCATCCTGTTGCTCGTTTCCTAAGGTGAGTCGGGTGGCCTGGATCTTCAACACCTGTATTTTCTATTTTTCCTTTTTAGTGTAATCGAAACCAATGGTGTACTAAATGGAGTTAGACAGGGCCACTCATACAAATTATGGCCCCTACAAATATTTGTCACAACCCCCCCCCCCCCCCCCCCTCCACATTTGATTTTTCCCTTTCCTTTTTATAAATTTTTTTATGTCTTCACCTCCCCCAATATATATATATATATATATATATATATGGGGAGTCTAAGTTCCCTTTCTGATTGACTTTACATTGTCTAAATTATATCTAGTCTCATGACTGAAGTTTATGAACATATTACATCTGCGAATGATGCCAGTAAATAAACTTTGTTGCTCATTTGTGTATATTTTGTAAAGCATGTCAATCTCTATGGGAAACTAACACATTGTACTATTGCAGTCAAAGACCTGAGGCTATCTAAGCATAGCTTTCATAAAATAAATTATAATACTAAAAAATGAATCCAGACACTACAGCAACATGAACACTAAAATTCCTAGACATAATCAATAGGGAGAAACAAACATACCAATTTTTAAAATGAATTCTTTAAAATAATTGAAATGTCAATTTGAAATGTCAATATATATTCATCCTCATCCAATAAAAGTTTTAAATATAATGTTTTTGGCTCAGCTTAAAGTTCTAATTTGTTTTCAGTAATTTAAAATATATAACAGAACTATGATTTATAGATGTCAACTGAAAGTTGTAAAGGCGTTTCAATAATAAGATAGTGCTCCTCTTTTCATCCCTTCACCATGTTTGGACCAAGGTTTTGTGGTTTTTGTCACTTGTCAGCAGGGGGTTGTAATGAGATGACCCAAGAGTACAAAACTCTGGTCATCTCAGCACCTATCCTTTACTGATGAGCAACAATTGCAAAATATGATCCAAGAGGAATGAAGAGGTTACTAGCTGAGCATTCTCTTGCTTATATGCAATGCCCCGTTATAGAGAAGTAGCTTCATTGTTTCTTTAATGTTTGATAAAATCAAATTTCCTAAAAACTAAATG
This sequence comes from Amaurobius ferox, assembly GCA_951213105.1. NCBI lineage: Eukaryota > Metazoa > Arthropoda > Arachnida > Araneae > Amaurobiidae > Amaurobius > Amaurobius ferox. The sequence continues at coordinate 117,200,532 of OX578146.1, forward strand.
GGACAATATTGATTATGGTAAATGAAATTTGAATTTACAGTAATAAATTATAAAATTACTCACTAGGGGAATTTTTTTTTCCTTTCCTCAGAGCTATGTGTTTCTTTATAAAACACAACTCTAAAATATAAAAGTCTTGGAAGCAATTGTCAGATGTATTGTAGTTTAGCATCACTGCAATTATAAATATGATATTTATTCAAAATAATGTACAATTTTTTAATGGAACAGAATATTTTTTATGGGTATATTTAATTTAGAAAATATTTTTAAAACATTGGTTGAGATGTTTTGTTACACTGATTCGTATGTCAAATCAAAACATCCTCCTAAGGTTTTTAACAACTGCATTAACATTTTTGAATTTATCGGTGTAAAAATGGATATTTAATTAAATGTGTATTTTATGAAGGAGTTTAACAGCTTATTCTTATTAGTTGAATCTTAATTGTATTTAAATTTATTATCTAGAATGAAAAGAATAGAATCCAAATATTAGAAGCTACATTGGAAACAAAGGTAAATTTCAAAGTACATAAGGATACAATTATATAAAGAGTAAATATAGCTCAGAATAGGGAAATGTAAATAATAAAAATTTGTCATATAATTTTAATGAATGCTTAAAATACAGTATGTTGATTCTAGATTGTATTTTTCTTGTGCTTTACAGATTGATAAAAGAATTTAATAAGTTACACTATTTTTATGTTTGCTTTGCAATTATAATTTTAATTTGCTTTTTAAGATAACTACAATGCTAGTAATATGGATAAAAAAAATACTTGATTGTTTTAATTTTCTATAAAATACCAATGCAAAAAAAAAAAAATAATAATAACATTTATACAGTTTTTCATTTTTTAACACATAAATTTACTTGGATAAAAGATAGATCTTTAAAAAAAATATTCAGTATAAAAATTTAAAGTGCATATTCCTGTACCTGTGATAAAGCATTTTACAATTTAATTAATAGTGTAGATGCAATAAGAACTTGTATGCTAAAAAACGTTTTATCAAGCTTATCAGAAAGTAAATTATTTTCGTGATTTTATACATAAAAAAGAATTTGCATTAATTAAAATGTTTACTATGGTAAAAACAATGAAATAAAATTTAAAAAATTGACTCACAATTTTTATTATAAAATTCATAATTTATACAATCCTTTGAATATATTTATTCAAAGGATTGCATAAATTATGAAGTTAAAAATGTTATCGCTTTTTTTTTATTATTCCATGAACTTTTAACTTTTATTTCAAACTAGCCATATACCCATTCTTTGTATGGAATATATAATATAAAGGAACTTCAAATGCACAATTATGTGCAAATTTCTGTAGTATTCTAAATGACACTTTTATTAAAAACATTCTATTAAAATATTTAACTTAGTTTCTTAAATTTCTTTTTAGGAGAATTATGTTCTCGCTATATAAAATCATGTTACAGGCAGATCTGAGGTATAAAACGTCCTCATCTCGTTTGTAAACAAATTTACAATAAATATGAAATCAGATCAATATATACCAAAATAAAAGCGCTAAAATAGTATTAGAAGATATACCCGTACTAGTTTTATTCTGTTTCAACAATTGACTAAATACAATGTATGAGTTCATTGCAAAACACAATATATTAATTTGAAAAATCTTTGCCAAAATAAAACAGATGACATAAGAAATTGAAAAGTGCATTTTTTATTAATACCTGGACAACCCCTGATTTGAGTGGGGAGATTTCAAGGCTACTCACAAAATTTTATGAAATTCGGTGCAGCCATTCTTCCATGATGATGAGACAAACAAATAAACACATAGACAGACATATTTTCAATTTTCTTTGTATAGATTATATTTTTAAGTTTAGCTTTTTATGTTGCATTTATAAATTTATCATTTTCATTTTTTTATTGTTTGCTAACATGTATGCATTTACTTCCTTTTATTTTATCTTTAACCCATTTATGCCGTAGAGTTTATTAGTGACCTACAAAAAACATGCATATAGTAGCATGTTCTTTTTTAGTGAGGGAGGGGGGGGGGGATATAATCCATCTCAATGTTATAGTCAGCAAGCCTATATAATTTCTGTTTCATATGTGAATACTATTAATGAATAATATAAAAAAAATATGGTATGAATTTTTCTCATCTAGAACATGCTAACAAATTCTTAAGTTGGTGTCATTTTTAACCTTTTAAATTATTTAAAATGTGTAACTTTTTTTTTTTTTTGCAAAATTTTCCATGCATTATTTGCATAAACAGACCTGAATATAAAATTTCTAATTTTTTACCAATTACTGTGGATTTTGACTAGAACTAGATTGCTTATTGTACTAAGGTGAATTAAGGTCTCCAATCAGAATATTCTTAAAAACAAAATGTAAAAAAATGTTTTTAAAAACTTAAAATAATAAAAAGACATATGTGTATGTTACAAACCACTTAAATAGTCTTAGATCTCTTTATTGAAAGTGTTAAAATTAAAAAAAAAATTATTAGATAGTAAATGGACAAAGACTTTAAATTTTATTTTAATAATTAGCTTTTTTAATATTATAAATTTTACTTTATTTTCAGTTTTCTGATCAATTTTTTATAACTTTACTATTTAAAAATACATTGAAAATTAATTACAAAATAATTAAATCTACTTTTTCTATCTAAGAATATTATTTTGTTAAATAATTTATTTATGTTGTAATAAGTTACAAAACATTAATTTTCTCCACTATATTTTACTTTTTTTTATTTAAAACATTTAATTTTCACCCACAATTATTTATTTATTTTTTAATGACTCCCTTTTTGTACTCAAAATCACAATTTTCTATTTGACATTTTTGGTGTGCATCCCCCACTGGCACGTTTTCGGTCTCCTATCGTGTTGTCATGAAACAGCGAGCTGGCCATCATTGATAAGAGCAAGCACCCTTGATTTTTCTAGTAATCATCCTCTCTGTCCTTTCTGGAACCTTCAAAAGAGTATGAAACAATATTCTGAGGCATGAACTTGCATTTTTAGCTTTTTATTTTTCAAAGAGTTACAATTTTATCCCTCATTGGTTAAAGTTTGCGATTGCATTTTCACAAGCCAATGAAGAAATTTTTGTTACATTTAAATTTAAAAATTATTATTATTTAATTTTTTGTATTTTCATTGTATATTTTACTGGAGTAGTTTTTGGTAGTGTAGGTTTTATTAATGAAGGTTTTATTAACAAAGTTTTATTAAGAAGTTTTATTAAGAGGGGGGGCTTCTTGTAACTACCCCAGTGTAGGGGGGTGCACAGTAGCCATTTATTTGAGCTAAATATCTATTTAAATTTGCAAAGTTATCGATGTTGTTTTGGATACAAAATGCAAATACCCGAAAATTCTCAATATAGTAACTGGTTTCATCCTAAAGAGTTATTTTTCATAAATACTCAAAATTTAATACTATATTTAACCTGCATATGACGAAATCATAAGAACCCATAAAAAATTTCATTAAAGCTAAAGTAATGAAGTACAAAAAAGTATTTTTTACAGATGAGATTTTGGATTCTCTTTATTATTTATATAAATTCACTATTTCCTTCTTTGTTATGAACTAGTTGCTCTATACACCCATATCCATTTTTTATCAATCGGATGGAACACGTTGCTCTAAGTCTTTGGACAAGTCGGATGGTCTGGGCTTTCGACGTATATGATTCAGTTGCTATAAAATTATTAATTTAATTGAAATAAATAAAGGAAACGTTTTGGGCATGAATGGGTGAAAATATTCTTTATTTTTATTTTAAGTTCTGCATCTATTTTGTTTTTGGTTATTGCATGTTGTTTATGCCACTTTGCCAGGAATCTAGAATCAACATTTTAGAAGGGGAAATTGAGCTACTTGAGGATAAACTTTTAAAGGATGGTGATAAAATCATGAATGGTAACAGTACAATGGAAGATACTCTGAAACACAGAAATGATGAAAATGTAGAAAGAGAATTATCGGAAAAGGTATGTTGTTACATTGGAAAGTCATAGCATTTTTTTCACTTTTCTCTGTATATGAGGTCTGTCAAGAAAGTAATGAGGTTAATTACGTACACTATAAAATTAAAGTAACTTTGTTAAAAGCAGCATGTAATACAAACCAGTCGAAATTAAACGTTTCGACTGGTTTCGAAGGCATCCTTCTTCATCAGGACACACAAGAAGTGCAAGCTTTACTCTCAAATTAATTGATACAGTTAATTTTCTATTATATGCTGATTTTAATGAAGTTATTTTAATTTTATTCTTTTGCAGCGGTTTGAACTGTACATGTGAAAACTACTTTTGCTTTATATCTCCCCTCTTTTTTACTTTTCCTGTTGAAAAATATTGTAATGAAGTGGAAAATTTAAATTTGATTTTTTGATAAATTTACATCTTTAGGTTGACATTTGGTATTGGACTGGACTACTTCTGGCTTGTGGGGTAAGCAGATGGGGCACAGGCCTTGGGTAGCAAAATACTAATAAAATAATATAAATATGAAAACATTTTTATGGGCTGATTTAGTAAAATATATATTTTATTAAATTTTTTGGTGAAAGAAAGAATTCTAGAAAATTTAGAATAATTATTTAGAGATATTTAGAAAATAAAATATATTCTGTTGAAAAGAGAGCTACAAATTTAAAATGCATTATCATATGACGTTATGGGTGTAAGACACATTTAATTATCCCAATAAAATTACATCTTAAAACACATTTGCTTGATAAAATTTCCAATTCAAATATGCAAACTAAAAATTTGGAAATTGCAACTTTCTTTTCAATTTTTAAACTATTTATACAACCTAAATGCGACTATATCCAAGACTAGCTAAATGCAGTTAGGACAGGAACTCCTAAGAATATTAACTTTAAACTGAGCTATCTCATAATATCATAGATGAATTGAGATCATACAATTTCAACAGTAGGAAATACCAATTTTGTCTGTTTTGTAGAAAGGAATTCTGGGAAATTATGTTTTAAAGGAACAGCAAACTTCTGTTGTGTCTCGGGCTGCAAAATACTTAGGAGCGACACTGAATTGAACTATGACTTAAATTGTGTAATTATATTTTGATTCAAATCAAAATAGTAAAAGTGACCCTGTTTAAAAAACCCACAAAAATATGAAAGAAAAGATTAAATATGCTTAATTATATTAAATACTTGTTTATATGTAATATTTTAATATGGAAACACTGTATAATAATTAAAATAGTATAAAATTGTATATTATCAGCTATGCTTACCAACCCCCCATTTTTAATGTGTATATGTCAAATTGTTAAAACAATAAATTTACTTTTTCATTCTCTGCAGATTTGTTGTCTAAAATAGGTAAATACATGTTGTAATTAATATCTCCATAATTTAAACAAAATATATAAATTATGGTTTTAAAAATCTATAGTTAGCTTTGCTACTTCTTTTTATACATAATATAATGAAAGTAATATTATTACAAAGTCAAAAATTTAAATTCGAGTTTTAACTCATTGACATGTTTTGAGCATTTCTGAACAGACATCGGATATTTTACAGGTGATGTATGTGTGAGTGAGTCTGTGGGCAACTAGGAAAAAATTTTTCATATAATTATTTAAATCAGTGAGTGCTGGAACCCTTTCGTTGAATGCAGCCTAACATCAAAAAGCTCCCAATTTTTCCAAACATTTTTTTTAAACAATTCTAAAAAAAAAATTACATCCAATAATTTTAAATAAACAATTTGTTATTTGTAATTTCCATTAAAAAATAAAATGCATTCACTTTAAAATGCATGAACCCATTCTCAAGATATTGAATATTTTTCAAATTAATTTACCTAAAGTCTTATAAATTTTAAAATGTATTAAATATTATCAACCGAGTTGATGTTGAAACATTATGCAACATTTCAATTATGGTCATTCCTATACAGCTAGTGTATATAGTTCTCTTATAACACTTTTATATAACAATATTAAATGTAGTAAATATCATCAAGCATTGTAACTTGATGAAGTTACTTTCATCAAAATCATCAGGCATTGTAACTTGATAAATCACTTTCATCAATCTATATTATTGTTGTATATACACACAAATTAGTTCAGAAACTAAGTTCATTTTAAGACTTTAAAATTGTTTAGCATGACATTACCGACAAAAGTACTAAATTTCAATTTATGAAATATTGAATTTAGCATTAAAAATGATCTTGTGCAGGATTGCGGATCTTGTAGGTAATTATTTAGCTGTAAAAGAAAGAAATGCATTGTAAATATGTGTGATTTTTAATATTTGCTGCTGTATCAGATTTTTTTTTTTTCAGTTATTTTGTATAGGATATTTCAGTAATTTTCTGATAAAACTATTTCAATGATTGTCAGTTTTTTCTGCAGTTACTCTTTTAAAATTACATAAGTTTTATTATTATTATTATTCGTTAGTTCATGTATAAACGATTGATAATTTATTATTATTAGTTAGTTCATGTTGAAACGATTGATGAAATTCTATGGAAAATATTAATAGTCAAAAGAAAAATGTAACAAAAAATTTCAAGTAACTTTATAAAAAATAAATCAATAGTAGGAACTAAACAAAAAACAAGAATATTACAAATTAATGAGATATACCATAGCAATTAGTTGTTACTCATTTAGTACCACCCATGAAGCACGTCTGACTTAAGGTTTGTCATAGATGCGAGTAGCATTGCCAGAAAATATAAATTAAAAATAAATAAATAAAAGTGATAAAGCTAATATTTTTTTTAAATCTGAATCATTTTTTTTTATGTAAAATAATCTTAAATAAAAATACTTTCAGATTAAAATTGATTTATATTCATGTTATAAACCAGTTGTAATCTTTATGATGGCTTATAAAACTAAATGCTATATGTATCCTATTAGATTTCATATGAAATGCTTACACTTACTTTCTATTTATAATAAAACAGATGGATGAATTGAGGATAGAACTGAACAGGAGAGATCAAGAAATAATGGCTATGAGTGCAAAAATGAAGACGTTAGAAGAACAGCACCATGACTATCAACGGCATATTGCTGTTCTAAAAGAATCACTCTGTGCTAAAGAAGAACATTATAATATGCTTCAAGCTGATGTAAGGAGTCGATTTTTATTTTCTCTACATATAGTGGTGTAATTTCAATATTTTAACAACCAGTTTCTAATCTGTCAATAATTGGTCTTAACTAAACAACCACTTGTTTTAAATATCACTTATTTCAGATACTGTGATAGTAGTTTTTCATCAAGTATAAAGAAAATTTGTAGTTGGTCTTCATTACTCATATTACTAAATTCTCATTTGTTTACATTTATTGAAATATTACCAGATTCTTTCAAATATGTAATCAATATCAGGTCAAACATACAGAGATCCTATACTGAGTCAAGGAAATCTTCAGTAAAAATACAAACAAACATTGCCTATACCCAGGCAGTTTTCAGAAAAAAATTGATAAATAATGACAATCTAGATGAGAGGAGTAAATAATTGTTTAATGTAACACCTGCACTGCATACGACAAAGGTTGGATGGTCACTAGGTAATTTGAATGACCACAGAAAATTATAAAAGGAAATAATTGTTTCTGACATTCCAACCAATTAACAACTATTTCCGAATCGTCATATGTTAACAGCCGGTCTCTAAAAATCTGTGGAAACTATCTACCAATGCTTACCTATAATGACATCACGTATGAGAGTTTAAAATTTAAGTTTTTAGTGAAATCACACATTTTGAGCACCCCTGAACTCAAGTTAAATTTGATGCCTATATACAAGACCACTCATACAAATTGTGTTCTCCCCCCTACAAACATCATGTAACCCCTTCTCCATATTTAATTTTCTCCTCCTTGTTAATCTTTCATATCTTCATCTTAAAATAATCACGGTCTGCCTCCCCCCAGGCACTTGGGCCCCACTCTAGTGGTGTCCCCCCTCCCTTGGGGGAAGCCATGTTATGCATATACAAGGTGGGATCAATAAGTTCGGAGACTATGCTGATATCTCCAACCCTGATTGGAGGAGAGGGGAACTTCTTTTACCATGGCGTAAAGACACATGTGACGCGAGATATGAGAAGGAAGAAGCAGGTGTTTTTTCAGACAATGTGTGTCAATGAACTGTAGTCATTCGCATTCGTCGAAAATGGAAATAGTGTTTGAAGAAAAATGTGAGAATATCAAATTCTGCCAGCGTTTGTTGAAATTGCCGACAAAAACATTGCACCTGCTGCAGCAGGTGCAATGTTTGTGCACCATGTTTCTGTAGGTGCAATGCACTCACCCTCTTGGATGTTCAAGGTCACAAAGGTAGCCATCAAGTTAGTCGATGTTGTATGTATTATCAGTTTCCTCACCCCCACCCACCCCACTTTCCTGGAAAAAGTTCTATGGGGACCCATGAATACTGGTATAAAACGTACTCAAGGTAACATGTGTTTTCCTAAAACAATTCAAAAGAGTTACATATAATTAAGAAAAGTGTTAAATATTGTGAAATAGACTCTATATAATGTTCTATGATAAATTTATTAATATAATTTTTATGGATTTAATATGTCCCATTTATGAGAAAAACCCTTTATAATAATTTCGCATTTTGATACCAAATTCATCAAATTTAATTTACTGTGTGTGATATTAATTAAATACCAGTAATTTTTCAGTGTAGATTTTGCATGTTAGTATAAATAAATTATTTTGTTTTACCTAATCAAGTTGTCAAACATGCCCAATTTTAATTTGCATGATGTTAATTCAATGCCAATAGCATTATGGTATGGATTTTGATTGTAGATGAAAATGATTGAAAATACATGTTTTTCTAAATATATCACCCCCCCCCCCCTCCCTTGCGTTCAATGTCACAAAAGATGGGCATCAAGCTAGTCGATGTTGTACATCTTATCTTTGAGTCTCCCTTAGAAAAGTTCTATGGCCACCCATAAATACTGGTATAAAATATACTTGAGATAACACATGTTTTCCTAAAGAAAAATTAAAAAAAAGTTGTATGAAATAAAGAAAAGTTTACTATATTGTTAAATAAGTTGACTCTCTCTATGTATAATGTTCTATGACAAGTTTATTAATATAATTCTAATGGATCTAATATGTCCTATTTATGAGAAAAAAACCCTCTAAAATAATAAAGAAAAATATTTTTTTTTCTGTTTGTATTGTCTGTAGCAAGAAATCTAAGCTTCGGGCAGCGATAAAATTTGGTACAGAGGTACTTCCAGGCAGTGGAATATACGCATTGGCGAGATATTTTAAAAATACGAATTAGTTTTTAGTTATTTTATGTCATTGGTTTTTAGTGTGGATTTTGCATGCAGACATAAATAAATTATTTGGTTTTGACCAATCAAGTTACCAAAAGTACCTAATTTTAATTGTCAATAGCATTGTCATATGGGTTTTGATTGTGGATGAAAATGATTGAACATCATACATGTTTTTCTAAATTTATCAGAAATAACTTTATGGTGTGTTGGGATAGTCATTTCCACATCATATGTTTTATTTAACAAAAATCCTTATAGTACTTAAAATGTCCTCATATATATTTTTTTTAATTTTAAAGGCTTTTAAAAAAAAAATTTTTTTTTCCAAAATATCCTTAAAACTTATTTTGAATGACAATTTTAAATAATAATATAGGATAAAGGTTATTCGTGTATTTATTAATATAAAAGGCTAAAACATTATGTACAAGCAAATTAATTAAACGGACTGAAAAATAAAACTTCATTAAATACAGCACAATAATAAAATGTATCATTCAGTATTGAAGGCAAAAGCTGTCTTTGAAAGCTGAAAAGGCAAAACAACCACCTCAGTCAAAGAAAAACCTTTTTTTGTTTGTTTTTAAATTTTAAGGGCTTTTAAAATTACTTTATTTTTTCAAAAATGTCCTTGAAGTTTTTTTTTTTTTTTTTTTTTTTTTTTTATAATATAGAGATTACTTGTATATTTATTAATATGAAAAGCCTAACATTATGTACAAGCAAATATAATGTTATTAAACAGACTGATATAAACAAAACCTCTTTAATTAAGTACAGCACTTGATAAAAAACATCAATCGATTTCAGAAGCAAAACAGCCTTTATCAAAATGAAAAGGCAAAACAACCACTCTAATAAAAGAAAGTGATGTTTCTGTGACGGGGGGAGGGGGGGGGGGGTAGTTTTCATTGAAAGTTAATTCAATTTTCATATAATTTTATTATGCTTTTAGAAGAGAAGTATTATGCTTTTATCAAGAATTTTATAGTAATCTTTATAGAACTTTGTAGTATAGAAGTCTAATTCTAAAAATTAGATTTAAGGTAATATCTCATAAGGTTCTTAAAAATTACTTATTTTTTGTTTTATTAAAAGAGTAGGAACTATTTAATGTATTTTCAGTATGCATGTGTGTGCTCAGGGCCAAACTACCATTGGGCTATGGAAAATTAGTTTTGATGAGATAATAGATTAATTTATTACACAGCATAAAAAAATAATTTTAAAATAATTGACTTTTAAAGTTTGAATATCATTATTTTTTTTTCTTCAATGTTATTATCTTTTATTTTATTATTATTATTATTACAAAGAAACCTGAAAATAAATTGTAAAAAATTATTGGCTTTATTTATTCTAATATCCCTTTATTTTCTCAGTGTTATGATTTTATTGTTTTTAATTATTTTTAAAGAATCTTAGAAAAATTAATTTTTAAAATTAGTCTTTTTTTCCCCATGAATTCTACTTTTTGGAAAATTTATTGTAAGACATAGCTGTTAATCTTCTACTTTAAATTGCTCAGTTATTTATAGCATAAACAAAGAAGCTGCAAAATTCTTAATCCAGCACTGTGAGTACTATCAAAATTGTATTGTGAAATATTTTGAATAAATAGATGAGCATTAAGAATTTGAATAAATGGATAAGCACTGAGGTACAAGAATTCATAATTTTAACTGGAATGCATTCCCGTCACCTCTATTGGAGCACTTTAGTTGCAATTAGAAAAACTATAATGTTAGATATTTTCTTGAATTATTACCTTCTGTTAAAATTGTTAATTGCTACATTTTTAATCTAAATTTTCTATTGAACATAAAAGAAAAAATTTGGAGGACAAGTAAATTGTAGATTTAGTATATTACAATGAAATATTTCAAAAATTTCTTTTAATTACTAATTTTGTCAGGTTTATTTTGATCCAGAAGTTTATTTAATTTCAATATAATGCATTTAAATCATTTTACGAATATAGTTCTAAAATTTAGAAAAAGCTTAATTCCTCATTTAGATACTTGCCTTGCACTTTCTTCTTTTTTTCTAATATTCATGTAAAAATTTGTTTCAAACTTTTAAAACTAACTTTTTACATGCAGGTTGAAGAATTAAGGATCCGATTGGAAGAAAAGAACAAACTTATAGAAAAGAAAACTCAGCAAACAATGACATCCACGCAAGAAAGGAACCGACTAACGCAAGAAGTGCAAGAGCTGAGAGATCACATGGAAATTAAGGACAGAAAAATAAATGTTCTTCAGAGGAAGGTTAGATATATTTTTAGTCAATGCTGGATTTACTAATAGGCAGAATAGATGAATGCTACAGAAGGAAGCTTTGAAACAGTTCAGTCACCTAACAAAGAAGGCTAAAATGTTTCAAAATGTTCATTGACACCTCAAAATTTTGTTTATTTGTTTCTGTGTAGATATTTCTTTTTCTGTATTGCCAACTTATCAACTGTATTGTCAATACTACCCACTTAGTAAACTTAGCAAACTGGAGAAACTTGAATAGTTGCATATTTCAAATGTTTGAATCTCAACTGTATAGTTGAGAGAATTTTGAGTGTAAAAACACTTTATGATCAAATGTAATTAGTGAACACTAATCTCATATCATTTTTATTTTATATGTATTTTCGTAAAATTTCTGATACCACATTTATGCATAAGCATTTGATATCAATTCATAGCATATTATTTTAAAATTTAAGTCATGGCTGTTCATAATTTTAATACTCATTTTTTATTTCTTTCAGATTGAAAATCTCGAAGATCTTTTGAAAGAAAAAGATAATCAAGTGGATATGGCTCGAGCCCGTTTAACAGCAATGCAGGCCCATCATTCCTCTTCTGAAGGTGCACTTTCAAGTCTAGAAGAAGCCATTGGCGACAAAGACAAGCAAATAAGCCAACTTCGAGACCAGAGAGACAGAGCTGAGCAGGAGAAAAATGAAGAGCGGGAACTTCATGAACGGGAATTAACCGAGTATAAGATGAAAATGCACGGAATGGAAAGTGAGATGGAGAAATTACAGGTGAGGTTAGAAAAAGCAGCTGCTGAGAAAGATCGGATTGAGGTTAAACTCGAAAATTCTCAATCAGAATTAGGTCAGGCTAGGGCTGAATTGGAGAAAACGCAATCTGAAATGAACAAGCTCCAAAATGAAACGGATCGTAACCGAAGTGAGTTTGCTAGACTTACCCTTGAGAACGAGCGAATACGAGAGCAGTCTGAGCGTTTGAGAACCGATCTTGATAGATCTCAGAATACGTTTGGAAAATCCCAGATGTACCAGTCTGAGGAATATGAACGTCTTCAAGATCGGTTAGAGAAGGCACAAACTGAACTACGTAGAGTGCAAGCTGAATATCGTATGCACCAGGCCGAGCAGGACAGATCAAGAGGGGAAGTTGAGCAACTTCAAGAAAAAATTGAGCGCTCACAAGGGGAGATTTACCGTCTCAAAGCTAAATTAGAAAATGCCCAAGCAGATAAAGAGAGTATACAGGAAGAATACGACAGAGTACAGTCTACAGTTGCAAGATCGCAGAGTGAAAGAGATACTGCACTTGCTGAAGCTGAGAAACAACGAACAGAATTAGATCGAATTCAAACTCTGCTTTCAAAGAGTCAACAGCAGCATGAGAAAACTCAGTCTGCTTTAGATAAGGCTCAAATGGAAACAGACCTTATTCAGGAAAAATTAGACAAATCAAATGCAGAAGTACGACGATTACAAGTTGAGCGTGAAAGAGCCCAATCTGATTTAGAAGGTATGCAAACTCAGTTGAGTCAAGCTCAAATGAGTACACTGAAATTCCAAAAAGAGAAAGAAATGATTGAAATGGAAGCAGAAAAGAGCCAAGAGAAGTATGAAAAAACCTTGGCATCATTTCAGCGTCTACAGAAAGAAAAGGATTACATTAATTCTGAATTAGAAAAATCACAGGAAAAAACAGATTTATTACAGACCCAGTTAATCAAAGCTCAGAAAGATAAAGAAAATTCTCAGGCAGAATTTGATGTTGTGAAAGATAGATTGGAGAAAACGCAAAATCAGTTAGAAAAGTATTACAATGATTATGATTCATCACAAAAAGAAAATAAATCTCTAAGAGAAAATGTCGAAAAATTACAAACACAACTTCAGAAAGCTCAAGAGGACAGAGATTCTGCTAGAAAGGAATATGAAAAATTGACTGAAAAATCTGAAAGGTCACATTCAGATATATATAAATTACAAGCCAAATTAGATCAAACGCATACTGATATGGAAAAACTAAATCTGGAATTGGAAAAATCGCAATTAGTTTCTAATAAAACCAAGGATGAATATAAAGGTGCCGTTGATGAATTAGAAAAATTCCGGGAAATGCATTCTAGAACAGCGGCACAATTAACAATATCAAAGGAATCGGAAGAAAAACTAAGAGTAGAATTTGATCGCTGTCAAATGGAATTAAATGTCATGAGAGAACAGTATGATAAATCTCAAGAGTCATTACGAAAGGCACAAACAGAATTAGAGAAACTGCGATCTGAGGCTGAAACTCTTAGGAATGAAGTAAGCAGAATTCATGTACAAGTTGGTAAAACACAAACTAGCCATGAAAAATCACAAGAAGAATTATCAAAATCACATTCTGAAATAGAAAAATTGAAAGAAAAGATAGAAAGAGTACAAAATGAACTAAATAGAGTGCATAATGAAAAAGACAGGTTGACAGTAGAGAATGTAAGCTTGAAATCGGACGTTGAACGATATCAAAGCCAAATGTTAAAACATCATACTGCCCAAGAAAAGTCTTTGTTTGAAATTGAAAGTTTAAAATCTGATCTTGAAAAATTTAAAGAAAAATGTGAGAAGTTATCATTAGATTTAGAAAAAAGCTCTAGAGAAAAAGACAAGTCAAATTCTGAAATTCTGAAATTACAAGTTGAAGCAGATAAACTTTTGAATGAAAAGAATATGATAGAACGAGATAAAGATCATGGTTTAGAAGAAAATCTAAAATTGCGTACTGAAATCGAAAAATTGAAAAACAAAATTGATTGTTCAACTGATGAATTAATGAAATACCAAGACTTGAAGCATCAACATAATAAAGAACTTGAACGAATGAAGCACGATTTAGAAGTAGCTGAACTAAAAGCAGAACGACATGCTACATCCGAAGATAGACATAAACAAGAGGTTGAACGAGTCAAGTTTGAATTAGAAAAGGTAAAAGATAGATATGATAGAACACATGTTGATATAAAAAAAATACAAGAAGAAAGGGATACATTTGAGGGAGAAACTAAGACTCTTCAAACAACACTCAATCAATTACGCAGCCAATTTGACAGTCTACAGTCCAGTCAGCATACATCTGATTCAGATCTTCAAAGAGCAAAGACAGAAACAGAACGAATACGTGTATTACTACATAAGTCGGAAGCAGAATTACATAAAACAGTTGCTGAAAATAGCAGACTTCAAATGGAAGTGACAAAACTTAAACAAGATTTAGAAGATTCTGAACAATCTCTCTCTAGACATTTTAAAGATCAAACATCAAGCAAAGGTGAGTTAGAAAAACTGCAAAGAGAGATCGACAGACTACGGGATAAATTTGAAAGAGCTCAAGCCGATGCCAGAAGAAGTGCTGAAGATAAGGATAGACTAGAAACCAAATTACAGGAAACTATGGGAGAGTTAGATCATCATCGTTCGGTAAGAGGAAAGACTGAGGAGTATCAGCAAAAATCAAGAGTTGAATTGGATTATTCACATATGGAGCTTCAGAGATTGAAACGGGAGCTGCAAAGACTTGAGCAACAGTTGGAGGAAACATTGTCTGAAAACAAAGATTTAAGAAGAGAACTTTCAAAATCTTTAGAAACAATTACAAACATTCAAAGACAGTTAGAAGATTCACAAAGTGATTTGAAGAGATCTGAAGAACTTAACCGTAAGCTCAAAGCAGAAGCTAACTCTCAAAGGACATTTGAAACCGAACTTCTCAAAGCAGAAGAAGAATTATTGAATGCAAACTCTGATATTAGAGATTTGAGGGTAGAACTGGCCAAATCATATGAGGACGCATCCTCTCTACAAAAGCAGCTGGATGAAGTGCAAAAAGATGTGAAACTTCTTATGGAAGAAAATAAAGTTTTAAGAAATGAGCAAGTCAAATCTCAAAAAGCAGAGAGTGAGTTAGAAAAAATAGAAGAACAGCTTTTCAGTGCAAATGCTGAGAATAGAGAACTGCGTATGGAGTTAGCCGAAACTTATGAAACAGTTTCAAATCTTCAAAGAAGATTAGAAGATCTGGAACGGGAATTAAAATCGGTTGAAGACCAAAATATCAAACTCAAAACAGATCTGGCAAAGTCTCACAGAACAGTGGAAAGTGAACTTATAAAAGTTGAAGAAGAATTACTGAATGCTCATTCTGAAAAGAAAGAATTGAGGATGGAACTTGCAAAATCTTATGAAACTGTTTCAAGTATTCAAAAACAATTGGACAAATATCAATCGGATCTCTCCAAAGCAGAAGATGAGATAAATAAGTTAAAAGTTGAACTAGAAAAGGGTCAAAAGGCTCAAAATAGATTGATCAAAGTAGAAGATAAACTGTACCAAACAAGTTCTGAAAATGCAGATATTAGGGCAGAAACGAAAAAACTGTATGAAAAAATAACAAATATCCAGAAACAGTTGGATGAATCAAATACTGATTTGAAGAAGTCTGAAGAAAGCAACAGACTCTTGCGATTGAAATTAGAAAAATCGCAAGAAAAAGATAAAGAAATAAAGAAAATGGAAGACCAACTGCAAAATTTAACAGCTGAAAATAAAGAGTTGAAAGCTGAACTATCAAACCTTTATGAGAAGGTTTCTAGTTTAAAACTACAGCTGGAGGATTCTCAAAATGACTGTATGACTTATGAAGAGAGAAACAGGAAAATAAAAACTGAATTGGAAGCTCTGAAGGAAAAAATGGAAAGTGACATTAACAAATATACTGAGGAGTTGCATAATTCAAGTGCTGAAAATAAAGAACTTAGAATGGAATTAGTTAAAGCATATGAAACAATGTCAAATGTTCAAAAGCAGAGAGATGATCTAAATATTGAAATTAAGAAGATAGAAGAACAAAATCAAAAGTATAAATTGGATCTTGGTAAAATGGAGAAAAAAATGGATGTTGAATTTAAAAAATTGAAGCATGACAATGAAGAACTACTTTCCAAACTGGGAAGGTCGAATGAAACAATCACATCTACCCAGAAGAAGTATGAAGATATACAAGGTCAGAAGAACAGAGCAGATATTCTTATTAAAAAACTTCAAGAGGATTTAGAAAAGTTTGCTCGGTCTGATACTGAAAAGGAGAAGTACAAAGATTTATTAGAAAATTCTCAAAAAGAAACCAGTGAGTTGAGGCAGGAATTGAGCAAATTATACGAGGCAATATCAAATTTACAGGGGGAGGTAAAAGCATTTAGTTCTCAAATGGGAAAAAAGGAGGATGAAATAAGAAAGCTGCTGACTAATATAGACAAGTTAGAAAAAACCCGTAGAGAATCTTCAAATGAAATAAGTGACCTTAAAATCAAATTAGAAGAATTATCATTAGAAAAAGAACAATTGCTGGTAAAACTGAAAAATTCTGAAATAAAAATTAGAAAATTAGAGAAGCAGCTTAGTGATGAATCATATGAATTGAGCAAAGCTCAAGAGCAAAATAAAAAGATGAAATTAGAATTAGAGAAAGCAGAAAATAGGCTGCAAAGTGAATTACAGAAAACTGAAAGTTTATATGATATCAATGAAGAAAACAAAGCTCTTCGTACAGAACTATCGAATTGTCAAGAAAATATATCTGATATACAAAGAAAAATTGATGATATGACCGATGAAAATAAAAGATTGAAAGAATATGAAAATAAGCAAAAACAAGAAGCTGAAAAAACTAAAATGCTTGAGAAGGAACTGAATGGTATGAAAAAGAACTTTGACAATTTGGAAAAGTACAATAAAGAATACCAAAGTCAAATTAATGAGTACAAGGAAATAGTAGAACAAACTCAAAAACTTTATTTGGATACACAGAAAGAACTTGGTGAAGCCCGAGATAACAATAACAAACATCAGAAACTGTATATGGATACTCAAAAAGAACTTGATAATTGTAAAAAAACCGTGTCCGATACAGGGAAAATGTACAGAGAAGCCCATAAAGAATTAACAGAATCAAAAGAAAAATTATCAGAGACAAATAAAATTCTTGAAGAAACTTCTTCTGAACTTCAAAAATGCAAAGAACGAACTAAAATTTTAGAAGAGCATCAAAATTCTACTCAACAAACTATTTCATCTGAATTACAAAAGTTACAGGAAGAATTAGAAAATGCTAGATTGGAAAGCAAAGAATTGCAAGTAGAACTTCGAAAATCTTATGATGAGATATCTGATCTTAAGAAACAATTGGAATCATCTCATACCGATAATCAAAAATTGAAAGAGCATAATAAAAAGCTGAAATCTGAAACTAAATCAAAGAAAACTTTGGAGAGTGAAGTACAAAGGCTAGAATTAGAATTACACACTGAAAAAACTGAAAATCAAAAATTAAAAGCTGAGCTTAGTGAATATCATGAGAAACTCTCTGCATTACAAAAGAAGATTGAAAATGTTGCAGTTGAATTAGATTTTGCCAAGGAAGAAAACAGGAATTTAAAACAATCACACCATTCTTCTCAAAGAAATATGGAAAATGAAATAAAAACACTAAAAGATACAGTAGAAAATAAGATTTCTGAAAATTCTGAAATTAAGAATGAACTGGCGAAATCCTATGAGAGTGTTTCAAATCTTCAAGAAGAAGTTCAAAAATATTTAACAGAAAATAAAAAATTGAAGGAAGATAACAGAAAATTAAGATCTGAGCACCTGCACTCACAAAAAACAGTTGAGAGTGAATTCCAGAAAGCTGAAGAACAGCTATTGAATGCTGAAGCTGAAACTAAAGAACTGCGGTTAGAATTAAATAAATCATATGACACAATAGCTAATTTACAAAAGCAAATAGAAGAATATCTGAATGAAACTAAAAAATTGAAAGAAAGCAATAAAAAACTAAAATCAGAACAATCAAAAATACAAAAAAGTACCGAATCAGAGACTCAAAAACTAGTAGAAAAAATTGAAAGCCTTTTTGTAGAGAATGAAAAACTAAGTACAGAAGTTAATCAGTATGCGGAGACTGTTAACACCTTACAAAAGAAAATCAGCAGTGACCAGAAAGAAATGGAAAAAGTGAAAGCTGAAAGAGAAAAGCTAAACACTGAGTTCCTTGCTGCAAAAAAAAATATGGAATCTGAACTTATTAAAATTGAAAAACATATCCAGTCAGGAGATGCAGAAAAACAAGAGCTCCGTTCTGAATTAGCTAAATCCGTTGACACCATATCAACATTCCAAAAACAATTGGAAGACTGTCAGATTGAACTGCAGAAATTCAGAGAGCAAAACAAACAACTAAAGGCAGAACAACAGAAAAAAAGTGCTGATAAAGGATTGGCTGCGGAGAAAGAAAAAATTGAAAAAGAATTTGGAAAATGTCAGAAGATAATAGACAAGCAGAATGCAGAAATTCATAAGTACATTGAAGAATCTGACAAAATGAAAGAGCAATTAGAAAAGCGAAATAGTGAAATTCAAGCATTTGGTGTGGAAAGAGAACGTTTTCAATCACAGTTGGAACTGCTTGTTCAAGAACTTGAAAGGAGGGAGGTCAGTTTGAACAATTGCGATCCAATTGCTTTGCTCCCAGCATTATAATTTGGCCTTCATTTTATTTTCAAGGACCGTAGTTAGCATGGAATTGTTTATGTATACAGATCAATGTATTTTAATTTCGAAAATAGTCTTTTTAGAATTTCTTATAAATGTATATATAATAGAAAGCATTCATCTTTATTAGTGCATGATCTCAATGCTTAGAATCTTTGTGTGCTTATTGATGCTATTTATTTGTTTAGTTTATTTTATGGCTGATTTCCTTATGAAACTAGAATTTATTTAAGATATACCTGTTGCACATGCATACCTGCATTTTGTGTCATTATTATTTAAGGGCTTAAATGTTGTTATGGTTATTATTTCTATCATGCATGGTAGTTTGAAATTCTAATAGAATATTATTAGCAGCTTTAAAGCAAAATAGTCCCTCAGTTTATGTTGACATTGATTAAAAGTATTTAGATTAGCAATGATTTCCATGTGGGTGTATGGGTATCATGCACTACATTTCAATTCCATTGATCGAAATTAAGAGGATATTTTTCCTTCAACTGCTTGCATCATTTTCCCTATGTTAGGTTCTTTGGAAAATAGTAACTAACCTCTAGCAAGTTTAGTTTTTTGGAATTTTTTTTGCTATTTCTTGCTAAGCATAGATGCTGAAAAGAAGAATGTTTATGCTTTTTGAAAATAAAATAAGTAGAATGGTT
This sequence comes from Amaurobius ferox, assembly GCA_951213105.1. Lineage (NCBI taxonomy): Eukaryota > Metazoa > Arthropoda > Arachnida > Araneae > Amaurobiidae > Amaurobius > Amaurobius ferox. The sequence goes on from OX578146.1 coordinate 117,220,394, forward strand.
AGCATTTTTAATATGTATAAAGGAAAAATAACGCATTAATTTTACAAAAATATTAGAAATACTTCAAATTACTTTGTTGTTTTAAAAAAAAAAAAGCATAAATCTTCCTATTTTCAGCATCTATACTTGATAAAATACATCAGGGGGAAAAATTCTAAAAACTGAATGAACTAAGGGTTAGAGACTGTTTTCCTTAAATTAACATAGGAAAAAGGAAGCAAGTGGCTGGAGGGGAAAAAAACAGCAGAATATATAAATCTAATATTAATATCTTGCATTGTTGGACATCTTTGGTGACATTAATCTTGTGCCAGCGACTACTAGATTGTACGTTTGAGCTTGTAGTTGGGCTGCCACAAAATCTAGACTTATTAGGCATTAGATTTTTAGATAAAAGCAAATTGTATTGGAATTATGCTCCTAGTTCAGTGACTATTAGTAGACCGATTTCACATTTCTTAATGCTCTACAGCACCAAATGACGGAGTCTTTTAACTGCACTGTCATAAAAAACTTGCAGTGTGCTTTCCCCCACCACCCCAAACCTCTGGTACCCTATGAAGTCAATCATATCACACACTCAACTTCAAATTTAAAAATGATTGACTTCAGACAGCATGAAGCTACAATGTGCCAAAGGTTCATAGTTCCCAAACCAGTTAATGCAGACATTTATGAAGCTTTTAATCAATCCAAGTTCAACCAGCCTCCATGGGATGGTTTAATGCTGATTAGTGCTCTTTAACACCAAATAGCCGATAATTTTGAGGCTAAAGAGCATTAAAAAACATGAAGGCAGTCTATGGATGTTAGTTGCTTTTGTGGGGACATGATTTTAAGCTTTGGGAATAAACACATCCTATTGGCAGGTTTCATGTCTACAAAAAGTTATTTTAGTACATACATTATATAATTTAACAAAGTAAATGATATGTGCTTACGTAAATATAACTGCATTCCAATGTTTTCTAAAATTTTACATTGCACAATGTTTAAAAATTAGCCAAATTTTAATCACTTTTTGTGAAAAAATAAGTTAAATGTTTAATTAGATTGTTTACATATTTCAAACATAAAAAATATTACCACTTAAAAACTTTTTAACAGATGGTTGATGAGTAAATGTTTAAAACTGGTTTGACTTTATAATAATATATACATATTAACATTTTAGAATAAGTTTTATCAGGCTGCTAAATTTGAAAAGATTTCTGTGTTATAGAATTGATTTCAACAGAACTAATAAAAATTATTAAAGAAGGGACTACTGTAAATTCTACACATTTCGCATTTTCAATTGGAAATATTATCAATGATTGCAAAATGGTTTTAACATAATGTAATGTCGTGCAATTAACATATGCATGTTCTTTTTATTATTTGAAGTTTATGTTCTCTAAATACTTATTCCTCAAATTTAACAGACTGACATTCAGAAATTGCAACAACAGAGACGACCCAGCATTCAGCAAGAGAGACGGCCAAGCATTCAGCCAGATGTTTCTCAAGCAGAAATCATCTCATTGCGCAAACAAATCGATGAAAAGCAGAAAAAAGTAGAAGAAATGGATAAAATAATGAAAAAGTGCCAAGAAAAATTAAAAATTTTAGAGTCTCAACCTCCACCGGTACGTTATTACTATATATATTTGAAATAATTTGCTGAAATTAATATACATTATATATATTTCTTTGTTATGGTAGGTGCAGTTAAACATGCTGACTGTATTGCATCTTTCATCTATATTCTTTTATGTTGTTTACTAGTCAGACTCAGCAAACCCTCACTTAAAGGGGACATAAAGGAGTTTATCTCTTGTAAAACAAAAAGTAGAAATAATGATAGTTTCTTTAATTTACATAGAAATGGATTCAATAATACATACTATGTATACCGAATGACCAACTTATTATGAGCATCTGGCCATTTTATGCAAAGTAGCCATCCTGTACATACTGCTGACATTAGATCGGTGAATTGGTATAAAAAGGACAAGCTGGAGGAATGCAAAAACTAACAAAGTGCATTGCACAAAAAATAATGGATGAAAGATGCAATCTGGTGGACTTTGAACAGGGAATGATTGGGGATGTTTAGAGTAAATTTACAACCATTAGCGAAATAGCTGCATTTGTAAATTGTTCAAGGGCAGCAATTATAAAATTTCACAGAAAGTGGACCACTAGACAAAAAACATGTCTGAGCACAAGGGGTGAGATTGTCAATGGCAATTGAATGCTCAAGTTTCTAAGAGAAACTGCTCGAGAGTCTAATAGAAGGTTAACAGCTCAACATATAGATATTCAGAATAAGGGACTAAGTCAGATAGCCATTCACAGTTTGCCATGCATTACATCATATGGGCTACAGAAGCAAAAGTACTAACCAGATGGTCATAATAATTTGGCCACTTAGTTAGGATTCCAATAATGTTTTTCTTAAAAACTAGGATATTTTCAAATTTTTACTACAAAAACTTGGGACATTTTATAAAACAAAAAGGGACATGTTAAAAATTAAGAAAATTAAAAATAAATTTAAATTTGGAGTGAACCACGAACTCAAAATCTTTCCACCAACATTAGCGAATATGACTATGATGGTTCAGATCTGATGGTATGAAGAAGTATAATTATCAACGGGCATACTCTCCTGCATGTGTTCAACAGAGGATCTGTGTCTAGTCAGAGATATCAAGATGAAGTCTTAGAACCCTATGTAAAGCTTTTTAGAGATGCATATGGATCTGACTTTCTTTTTATGAATGACAGAGCACGTCCATGTTGAGCAAACTTGGATGAGGAATTTCATGAAAGCTAAAAAACTGGCCAGTCAAATTTCCTGATTTGAACTTGATTGAGAACTTATGGAATGCACTTGGAAGAGCTGTTGCATGACAAAATCCTCCTCCTAGAGATCACAATGCCAGTGGAACTTACTATCCCAAACTCTAATTAACCACCATATGGATAGCATGAAATCATGTTGTGGTAATACATATATATCCAGGTAACACACATACGGTATTATAACCGTTGATAAACCATTTATACATTATATTTTCGTATGTGTTATACGATAAACGGTAATACATCGGTTATAATACCGTTATGAGTAAACGGTATATAAAAATACCGTATATCATACGTATGAATTACCGTGTATGAACATACCGTATGTAGAAATACCGTTTTAAATACGTATGTATTACTGTTTATTTTACATTAAAATAACCGTTTTTATTATGTTAAAAATACCAATTTATCATACGTAAAAATAACCATTAACGCTCCCCTCTTGCTCAAATCCTCTTTCAGCTTTGTTCTCGAACCCTTTTCCCAAAGGCATTTTTATGTATTACCGTTTAAAATACATTATAAATACCGTTTATCATACGTTATAAATACCGTTTATATTACATTAAAATTACCATTTTTCATACGTAAAAATAACCATTAACGCTCCCCCTTGCTCAAATCCTCTTTCAGCTTTGTTCTCGAACCCTTTTCCCCAAGGCATTTTCATGTATCCCTTCTTGTTTATCTTCACCCTCCCAAGTTCTAACCCCGCCGTGACGTCACGCAGTTCTGGAAGCTTCCAGAACGGACTCATTTCTACTTCAGGGGACGAAGCCATAAGCTTCGTGTATCTGGCAACACTGACTGCAGTCATTACTTCCCATTCCCGCCATGTTTGTAGGTTGGTATCTTGAACTTGATTTTCCCGTGTTAGGTTAGTGTTAGGTTAACATGTTGCTTAATTTATATAACTTATTTAATTATATTTAGCTTTAACTTTTATTTTATTTTATATATCTTCCTAGCTTTGTTGTATGTATGCACATATTGCTTTAAAAGCAAACGGGAAAAGTGCATGTTTTCAGCATCGTGGTATGTGCATCCATGCTCGCATTTAATACTATCTAAGCGGAGATTAAATGAAAACGTGGTCCGAGATTGCATTTGTTATCATGCATGCATGTTTATTTCAAATATTGTAAAATCAGAAATTATTCTTTTACATGTTTTTATGTATTTTAAACTTAAAGATGGTATAACTTAAATTTTAAACTTAACTTAGATTTTAAACTTAAAGATGGTAATAGGCTGCAACCTGAAAATGCAGAACGCTTAATTTTCCTGTACCGTAACTTACCTCTAACTTTGATTACAAAGAATAATTAGTTTGTTTTTAAACAATATTTCATATGGGTGTAAAACTTAAGAAATTAAAATACTGCCAAATTGAATATTCATCCAAGGGTCATTCCGAGTCAAATCAACCAATGATCTGAACCTTGACATCATGGAAAATGATAATTTTTGGTACAATAGTAGTACCAGTGAAGCTGACAAAAACTGTAAATATTAGATTTTTTGGGCTCTTAGTTTTCAGTTATTGACTTTTTTAAAAGCGAAATTTGGCAAAAAAAAAAAGTATTTGACCTAGAGATCTCAAATTGGTGTCATTTTTTTTTTCTTTTAATGGGTCTTAATTTGATATGACTATGCTATTCTCTAAAAACAATTTCTCTTTTAGTTTGTAATTATTTTAGAAACTCCAATTTTAAAAAAGAGTTAAATACCATAATCATGTTGTATATCAAATTAAGGTCCATCGAAAACAAAAGACTGCACTAATTTGAACTCTCTTGGTCAAATAGTTTTTGATCTACCACTGTTTAAAGATTTCAAAACTTTACCAGATTTGGCTTTTTTAAAAAAGTGAATAACTGAAAATCTAAAAGCGCAAAAAATATGAAATTTTACGGTGTTTTTAAACTTTACTGGTACTATCACTGTACCAAAAATGATCAATTTTTTAGATATCAAGGTTCAAACCATTAAGTGATTTGACACAAAATGACATACATTTAGTACATAACTCATTAGCCAGTTTTTTCATACATTCAGCCCACATATGTTCTCAATTTTTACAATTTGCTACACACTTAATATTCAGGATGGCCACTCAACCGGGAAAAGTCAGGGAATTTTGTGAAAATTCTGTTTTTTTTTTTTTTTTTTTTTTTTTAATACTAGTTGTCCTTATAAAAACAGGACTGCCCAGTTTGTATGCCATTTTCGAAAAATTTCGCCAAGTATTATGCTGTACTCGTAACTTCTAAATAAAGGCTGCCATTTGTCCATTTGATTCCGTATAAAAACAAAAATGCAGAGTTTGTGCTCCATTTTGGACAACTGTTGCCAAGAATATTATATACATTTTACAATATTTTTTCTATTTTAATGACATTCTTTTGACATTGCTGAATTGACATTAATTATTCAATGGCTGTAGCTTGTTACAGTGTAGTTTTTGCATATCTTTAATGTCTGTCATTGTGAACAATTTGCAATGCCCATATTTAAGGACATCAGTTTAGACTATTTCTTTTTATTTCTTCAGTGAAAAAAAAACATTAAATTCTTTTAAATATTTCAGTAGTTCAATTTTGCTGCATTTACATGTATTTTTTATTAAAAATGTCAAAATTTATTTGTAAAAACAAAAAATGTGTATTTTTTTCTCCTGATTTAGTATAACTTTTTTTTTAATAGTGGAGTAATTGTTAAGATTCTTTAATCAAATTTGTAACTAAATAGGGATGTGCACGCATTTTATGTTAAAATTACTGGTCTGGAATTTCTTTTCAATTCACCTGGAAAAGTCAGGGAATTTCAATGTGTCTGAAGAGTGGCCACCCTGATATTTCACATGCCACTCAATTTAATTTTATATTTACAATTATAATTACAAAACGTTCAAGAACTTTTAAAATAAGTTCTTCTCCAAACTGAGTGAAGATAATTTCATTTCTTCCTTGCTCAAGAGTACAAACTCTCCCAGTTGCAGTAACAGGCTCTACTTTTTGCAAAATGGTCTCACCTGGCACATTCAATACGTCACTCGGTTGAGGATGAAAGTAAGAAAAGGTCCCTTAGGATGTAGGAAGCTTACTTTATAGTCGCTCGTAACATTATTCTTCTCAAGAATACATGCAAGCCACAAAGATCCTTTATAGACTATATAGTGCCAAATCCAGATTCAATTTTTACTAAATTAGTTATTACTATTTAGACGAGCGACTATATAGTTAGCTTCCTACATCCTAAAGGACCTTCTCCTTCTTTCTTTTATCCTCAACCAAGTGACGTATTGAATATTTGAATGTGCTAGGTGAGACCATTTCGCAAAAAGTAGAGCCTGATACTGCAACTGGGAGAGTTTGTACTCTTGAGCAAGGAAGAGATGAAATTGTCTTCACTTGTTTGGAGAAGTACTTATTTTAAAAGTTCTTGAAAAGTAACGTTTTGTAACTGATTGTAAATACAAAATTAAATTTTGAGTGACATATGTGAAATATTAAGTGTGTAGCAAATTGTTAAAATTGAAAAGAACATATGTGGGCTGAATGTTTGAAACAACTGGTTAATGAGTTATGTACTAAGTATATGTTATTCCGTGTCAAATCAATTAATGGTTTGAACCTTGATACCTCAGAAATCGATCATTTTTGGTACAGTGATAGTACCAGTAAAGTTTACAAAAACTGTAAAATTTCAGATTTTGGGGGATTTTAGATTTTCAGTTATTTACTTTTATTAAAGACATTAAGGGACTATTTGTGTGCCAAATTTCATAGTCGGTCGTTAAAGGGTTCCTATGGAAATTAAATTTTTTGTAATTTAGCTAATTTCCCTTATAGTTTAATATAAAAAAAAAATAATTTTCATAGGAACCCATTGGCTTCCCATTATGAAACTTGGCATACAAGTAGTCCATAAAGCATATATTTTTTTTTTCAAAAAAATTAAAAGGGGTGTTTTTGAGATTTAAAAAAAAATTTTTTGAAGCTTTTCAAAAAATTCAAATTTGAAATAGCATAGTCATGTTATATATCAAATTAAGACTCATTAAAAGCAAAAGAAAATAACACTAATTTAAGCTTTCTAAGTTAAATAGTAAGTCTCATTTATAAGCATTTAAAAAACGATATTTCGGTATAATTTTTTTAAATACATGATTTGGAAGAATTAAAAAAGAATATATACTAGGAAGAAATTTTAAAATAATATGCTACTTAGGACAAATTTTAAAAAAAAGTTGATACTGGGGTGAAATGTTAAAAAACACAATACTAAATTAAAATAATTTGATACTTTTAAGAAAATAAAAAAAAATACCTGGAAGAAGTTAAAAAAGCCTTATACTTAAAAGAAAATAAACATGATACGTACAAGAAATAAAAACACAATTCTGGGAATTTTTTTAAAAACATTAAACACAATATTATATTTCATAATGTAGTAGATTATAATTTTTGCAATTTTTAGAAATAATTGTGAAACAGTTTGTGTTCTGTGTATCTAGAAACATGTTCTACTTGGGCTCTGTGCCCTTACTCACTGTTTTCACTGTTAAAAATCATCACAGTTGCATGATACCACCATTGATCAGAGATGTGTAGTTTTAGCATGCTAAATTAAAATTTAAAATAGCCTATAATTGTAATTTAAAAAAGCGTATAAACTTAATTACAATATTATTAATATTGTTTTTTTTATATATTTTTAGTATTGAAGTTTACTTTTAAAAAATTAACTCTTTAAAAATTGCAAAAATGTTTTAAGTATTATGTGTTTTAATATATCCTAAAATTTTATTCTGTATTTTTAAGTTATTTTCAATTTAAAATAGCTTATCTTTTAGATTTAAAATTATATTTCATAATGTAGTAGATTATAATTTTTGCAATATTTAGAAATAATTAGAATTAAAAATATATTTAAATATAAACTGAAAATAAAGGAAAAAAACATTTTTGCATTAAAATTATTGTATTAACAATATATAATATAAATTAAAATAAAAATTTTATTACATATAAACAGAGTGATTCTATAGTATTGTGAATTTTGCATATATGACACATTTGATATATCGTATCTTTGTAAAAATATGATTTAGATGAATGTATTTTAAATTTTAAAGATACTGTTTCAGATTGTATTGATTTCAAATTTATAAATTCAAGTACATTATTGAAATCAACAGAATCTGAAAATTTGACATCTATTATAAAAATATATTCACCTGACTCAATATGTTTGTTTTACAAAGATGCATAAAACTTTGTAAATATCATGTCTGCAACATGCACTATTCTGTAGAGTTGTCCAATGTGTGATAAATATGTATATAAACACGTAATAAATACGTGTAGAAACACAATATAAACACGTAATAAATACGTGTAGAAACACAATATAAACATGTAATAAATACATGTAGAAACACAATATAAATATGTATGGGAATACATTATAAATGCGTATGGGAACGCATAAATACATATGGGAACACGTTATAAACATGTATGTGGATATACGTAAGAAACACGTATGTGAATATACGTAATATACACGTATATGATATGTAATAAACATGTATCTGGATACGTAATAATAACGTATGTGGATATACGTAATATACACGTATGTGATACATAATTAACATGTATCTGGATACGTAATAATAACATATGTGGATATACATAATAACGTATGTGGATACGTAATATACACGTATGTAGATACGTAATAATAATGTATGTGGGTATACGTAATAATAACGTATGTGGATATACGTAATAATAACGTATATGGATACGTAATAAACACGTATGTGCATATACGTAATAATAACGTATGTGAATATACGTAATATTAACGTATAAGGATACGTAATAATAATGTATAAGGATACGTAATAATAACCTTTTTTATAACGGTTGGTATACCGTATTCTAACGTACCATTTTTGCGTAATAATTACGTATGGCGTAAAGACACGTAAAGATTACGTATTGCTTGATACGTAAGAATTACGTATTTGTGCTACCTGGGTATAGTTATACAATTGTTGTTTAAACATGTTATTTCACACGATTGGCAACAGTGGATTTCTACTTTTAAACTTTGCGATTGGCAATACTGGTCTCTTCATTTTGGGCTCCAATAGTTAGTATACTTGCAGTTTTTTTATTCCAGGTATTTTTGTTTCCTTTATTATTTTTCTATCATTATGTGTAGTCCAAGTTTTTAAGAGTTTATAGATGCTATCTATCTCTAAAATCAGAAACACACATTTTGTGTTCATTTTGATTATATATATATATAATATATATACATTTATAATTATATATATATATATATATATATATATATATATATATATTATAATATATATAATATATGTGTAAAATATAGTAAGTATGATAGTATTTAAGTTAAAATGTGAAATTAGTGTGTACAAGTATATTGTAGATTTTGTAAAAGTGAAAACTTTATATTTTATACCATTCTTTAAACAAGTAAAATGTCCCATATATATTTTTTCAAATTGAATATATTTTCTGGCATTTTAAATACATTTGCAATAAATGTTGTTTTAGAAAGCTGGTGTTGACATTGAAAATCAGAAGAGATTAGTAGCTTTAGAAAACTTGTGCGGTGAACTTACCAAAGAAAAAGAAAAACTAGAAAAAGAAGCTACAAAATCAGAAGAAAATTCAAAGCGTTTACAAGCAGAACTAGATAGACTTTTAGAAGTAATGACAGTCACTGAAAAAGAAAAGTTTTCTCTCAATGAACAAATTAGAGAGCTACAAGAGTAAGTATATTTTAATTTCATAACATATTTACATATTGCATACATGCCCCCAAGAAACATTATAAAATTCTCTAACTTTTCTAAGCTTTCCAGAGATTTCTTCCCGTCCATATTAGAACAAAGAAACTAAAATTGAATTGAATAGTTAAATATCCTTCTTTATCAGGCTAATTTAAAAACAGGAAAAATATACAATATTTCTTACAATACAATATATCTAGAAAAATGCTGTATAAAATAACTTTTAAAATATTAGCTAAATTGGAAAGTTTTCAATTTTTTAGCTAATTGAATATTTGACTAAATGGATAATCATAGTTAATGATTTAATGACTTTGAAATATTAATTTAGAAAAAATTTCCTCTTAGATAATTCAGAATATTATATTCCTTTGCCATGGTGATTGTATCTTATTTTAACCCTAAATCAATAACATGGGGAAAAGTTTCTTAAGTTTTTTTTTATATTATTATTTCACAAAATAATTTATTTATAATATTTCCCATTAAGTTGTCAATATACAGACTCACATTGCAGTGTTTTAAAGTGGTGCAAAGTACTGCAAATACATATATATATATATATAGTTCTATTATGTTAACAAACATCTTATGTAGCCCCTGTCACACAATATGGTTGAAATCCTAAAAATTTACATATGATTATTTTTATAATCATATATAAAGTGGTGCAAAGTACTTCAACATACTAAACGTACTTCAAAGTACTAAGGTGGTGCAAAGTATAACACAATATGGTTGAAATCCTAAAAATTTACATATGATTATTTTTATAATCATATATAAAGTGGTGCAAAGTACTTCAACATACTAAAGTGGTGCAAAGTATAAAACAATATGGTTGAAATCCTAAAAATTTATACATATGATTATTTTTATAATTTGTATAATGGTTCTCTGGTGGTACTTTTGTGTTTCATTAAATCTTTTTTGTTTTAATTCATATGTTTTGAACTCAAAAAGTGTTCTACTTTGAGTAGTTTTATTTTAAATGTATATATTTTATTTTATATTTAGAGCTGCTAAAGAAAAAGACTCTAAACTACAAGGTGCAAAAAGGGGCCAACAAGCAGACAGAACGAAAAATGCTCAGATGTTGGAAGAGGCAAGGCGGCGAGAGTCTGAAGCTGCTAAGGAAGCATCAAAAGCACAGGTATGTTTATATAATTCGAATTTATTAGTCTTATGTAGAGATGTGTATTGTACAAAAAAATTTCAAATAGAAAATTTTGAAATTCTTCTTAAATATTACATTTAAGCTGGAGTAATATGTCTAGTGACTTTTAAAAGTATTTATTCTTACATTGCAGATACAATCATATACGTATTAAATAACATGGTTAATAAAAGGTTTATATTTAGAAATACATAAAAATATCCTTTGCACAGAAATTTCTAATGCCTGCATATTACAGTCAGCTGCAATATAATATTTAATATTTTCATTGATCTATCCTTTTAAAAAGATATAAATTAACTCTATTTTATCTACAATAGGAAAAATATTTTTCTAAATCGCAAATTAAGGGAACTAATATGTAAATTGTTTAATAGTTAGCACTTCTGTGAATATTAATAAGCAATATTGGGTCTTTATCACATCTATCTTTATACATATATAAGTTAAATATATGAATTAATGTAGAATATTTGAAGAGATATAGTAAAACATCCATAACAAACTCCATAACAAGTAGCTGTAATTTTAAATGTACAGCTTTTTAATATACATATATACATATGTTTTGTTAAACTTACTAGTTTTACATTCTTGGTATATTATATTTAAATTCTTTAATCATTATATATATATATACACACATACACACGAGGCCCTATAAATTATGTGGACTAGGAAAACTTTCTAGTATACATACATACCAAAAATATTCAACTTTGAATGGAATATTTATTGACAAACTTTTATTTGCTTTCTTGCTATGATTACAAAACTGAATAGCCTCCACAATCATATTAATCCTTACCACTGCGATATAGTTTGTTAAAATAAAGAGATGTTACTGTTATGCCGAGATTTGACAGTTCTAAATTTAATTAATAGTTCAAAATTTGAAATAGCTTAAAATTCGTTATTTTTCCCCTTTCCCTTCAAAATTCTAAATTTATTTGTTGTTTTTAATATTTCGGCGATTTATTTCCCCTCTTAACGTAATTTGTTATCTTTTTAATGTTTTTATTATTCAAAATTGTGCGCAATGTGCCTTTAAACGTTAAATAATCTTTTGCTAATCTTTCGGTCTCTCGCTCGCGTCTTTTAACTTAACTTCAGTTCATTCACGAATCTGCGTAAAAAAAGGCACTCTTTAAGACGAAATTTGGCTTTCGGCCGCTTATCAGTTAAAACACCTGCAAGAGGGGTGCCAGTAGGATTGCCTCGCGGCGTCCGGTGACCATGCGTCACCACGGTTCGTGGTTGCCGCCTTGGCGGAAGTTATCCTTTTAATGATTCTTGGCATAACAGCGTTTTATTTCTGCAGTGTATGCGTAAGCGCGCGGCGCAAAGCGCAGGGTTTCACTCGCCAAGTTTGGCGTCTCCTGAGAAGGCAAGCGTGTTGCCGACATTCGATTCTTGACCGGCACTGTGGTAGGTGGTGTGCTTTTCGCCGAGAAAAAAAAAGAGATCCGTGGAACGGGGCCCAATGCAAGGGCGCCCGTATCCCGCGGTCGCCGGGGACATGTTTTATGTTATTAGTACTAAGCTTATGATGTACTACAAGTTATAGTGTTTTTAAAGTAATGAATTTGGTGTTACATACAAGTTCTGATCTCTGGCGCAAATATCTCCGTCATCGGCATTTTTCAACAGTTTTCCCGGCTCTCTTCACGTCTGGTGCTGTCATCTAGCGATAGTGTTTTTTCAAATAATTAATTTGGCACGCCATACAAGTTTGGATGTCTGATGCAAACATCTCCGTCATCGGCATTTTCCAACAGTTTTTCCCGGCTCTTATTGCATCTGGTGCTGACATCTATGATAGTGTTTTTAAAGTAATTAATCTGGTATTCCATACAAGTTCTGATCTCTAGTGCAAGCATCTCCCTCATCGTCACTATTCATCAACAGTTTTGCTGGCTCTTATCGCATCTGCACCTGACATCTAGTGGTAGTGTTGAAAAGTGTTTCACTATGTTAAAAATTTCATGCAGTAGATGGAGAAAGGGTTTTCTGTGCACTATTTAATGATTCAACATGAGACGTGTGAAGCCTTGAGCTTAATGTTTTTCAATATTTGGAGAAAGGAAAAGGGGTCCTTTAATTTGAAATGTGATCTAGTGTTTTTGCCAATAATACGTGTCTCTTATTGCCGAGTATTCATATTTTGTAACGTAAAGAATTCGTAGTTTTTAATAATTTTTATTTCTTATTGTTAGTGGTGGACAGCCAGCTCCAGGCAGACCAAGCTCTGGTCTTCAGACCAGAGTGGATTCTGTGTCCTGGGTTAATGTAATTGGGTAATTTTAATAGATTTTAATTTTGAGCAATGTACTAACTTAACTTTATGCCACTATACAAGTAATGAAATCTTATAAATGGATCAGATGTTTAAATTTTTAATTGTTGAAAAATAAAAGTTAATTTTTAATTTAACAATTAGTGTTTGTGATTCTTTAGTTGTTGTTGGCTGTGCTATTTATTTATTTAGAGGTAAGTGGAATTTTTAGAAGTTATATGATGTTGAAGTGTTTGTAAAAGGTATCATAGTTGAGCACAGACCAAGCAATAGTAATGGTTGAGTAAACAAAGAGTAAATAAATATTATTAAAAGTAAACTTTATTGATAAAAAGATACTATACGATCACAGGTGAAATATGAAATTAATAATAACATAGAATGAAAATGTAAATAATAACTTAAAGATAAATAATAAATTAAATATAAATATAATAAGTATTAATAGTAAAATATAAGTAAAGGTAAATTGTAATTTAGTAAATAAAGAGATTTAATAATTGTAAGGGAAGGGAAACCCTCATAACATGTGGTGCCGTTCACCTTTTTGGTTCTGCCTGAGTTGTCTGTCCACTGTATAAAATATAATAATATTAAATGGGCTGTCCACCATAATAATATTTTTTTAAGGTAATCAATATTTGAGTGTTTTTTATGTTATTATATGTTTCATATGTTTACTATGGGGAAGGGCACCAAATTAGCTAAATAATTTCATTAATTTAGTTTGTTTTAAAAATAATATTGTAGTTTTTGAAAAGTTAGAAAGATTTAGGAGTTTTCTTTTAAGCTTTTGTTAGTTGAAATTTTTTTCCTTTTCACTCCTGTGTAAGCTAATCATAGCTTGTTGTTTTAAGAAAGATTTTTTTTGTATGTTTTGTAGAATTTTTTTTTAAAAGTAAAACTTTGGAGTTTGAGTAGGATATTTTTTTTTTGATTGTGAGAAATTTTTTTTTCACTTTTAGGGATCTTTTGGCTATTTATTTTGCAAGTGTGCGGCGGAGAAGTGGTTGTTTGTTGTGGGGATTCTGGGAGATTCAGGTTCAAAGGAGGCCTTGCTTTGCTAAACCATTCCTTCTCAACTTTTTTTAAGTGGGTAAAAATTTTTCTCAGTCTGCCCATAATGGCTACTTCAGTGCTTTGATGCCACACAGTTTTGAGGTGTTCACTGGGGAATGCATCTTTATCCCTCGGGAATTAAATCACTTGCCCATGATGTATTTGTGTATTGTGTTTTTTTTTTGGGAAGGGATTCACGACCCCTTGCCCACTGTCAGATTTTTTATGAGATTTGAGAAATGTTGCAACAAGATTATGAGATTTGAGATAGAGAGTTATTGGAAATAAGTGCGAAGAATAGCGAAAAATGTATGTGTATTAGTAGTTATGTTTTAAGTGTATTGAATTTAATGTGTGTTTAAAAGTAGATAAATATGTCAAAAGATCTGTGTTAAGTATTAAATGTTAGGAATATTTTTTTTTATGATAGAAAATTTTTTTTTCTCTTTTGGAATATAGTTTTGGGATTTCAGTTTCATTTCAAATTTTGGGTTTGAAAAATTTATTAAAGAGGGAGTACAGCGATCAAAAGTTTTCTTTTGTTTTTGTTTTGAATAATTAGTCACAACTCTTGGCTTTGGGTGAAGTTAAAGGTATGGCTAATGGGTTAGTTTCATGGTCACCCGGAGGAATTTTGAGGTCTGGGAAGCCTTGTTTTCATAGAAATTCTTCTTCACAGAAATGTGTTTGAAAAAGAAAAATTTTTTTTTTGTTTTTCATTAGGCCATGTTAACTGTCACTTTTGTGCTTTGAAGCCGCCTTTAAGGTGCTCAGCTGGGGAATGCATCTTTCTTTTTTGGAGAATTACTTGCCCGCAAAAAAAAAAAAAATTGTTTTTTTTTCTTGTGTCATTGATCCTTCAGCCAAGCGATCAACTTTGGGTAGTGTAAAATTTTTTGTTAAATTGTGCAAGTTCAGTCTCAGAATGTTTGTTTTGGGGGGAATGGAGATTGTTCTTTGAGAAATATTCCTTGAGAAAAATTTTTTTTAATTTAAGTTAGCTTTGTAAAAAATTTTTTTTTTCCTTTTGTTTAAAAGTCTTTTGGCTCTTAAAAGTTTGTTGCTGGGAGATTGTGTATTTCTTCGAATGTGGGAGAGGAGATTTTGGAATTGGGTTTTCAGTTGTTTTGTTAATCTTGAAGGCCTCAAAATTTTATGTTTCGACCCTTTGAATTCTTCGGCTGGTCCAAAGTCTTCATCAAAATTTATGTTTTTATTGTAATGACAAGTAATTGGGAACTCTGTTTTGTTTTTCTTCTTTCCGACTGCTTGGGTGATGCACTCTACAAAAGCAGAATTTTTTTTGTTTGAAAATTTTTTTTTCTTTTAAATTAAAATTTGTTTGTAGGTAATTGTAATTTTTTTTTGCTTGTGATAATTGGGAGTGTTAGGATTAAATTATGGACTGGGAGGTTGAATTAAATTTTGCTTTTGTTTAAAAGTATGTTTTGGAAATTTTTTTTAATTTGCTAGAATGTGAATTCTCTGGGGAGGTTTAGTTAAAACTTGGGTTTGCTTGAAAAATTTTTTTTTTTTTGGGATTCCCTTTTTGTTGAAGTTTGTACTTCGAATTTTGGGACGGGATTCGAATTTTTAAATTTTTCCATTTGTGGGAGTTCTTCGAATTTGTTAAATTTTGGTGGACCTTTGAGTTAGTCAAATTTTAGTGGAAGTACACTTGTTTATGAAAGTCACTGCTGCAGAGATGTTTTTTTTTGGGAGAATTTCTCGTTCGACAGGATTTGCTTTAGGAAATTAAATGGGGCCTTCACGGTTATGTGCTACATTGGGCCTACAATAGTTTTTTTTGAGGGATCTCGATTGTTTGACTCCTTCGAGTTCAAGTTAATTTTCTTCTTTTACCCGTCTTGGAAGTACATAGCTCTGGCAGTTCTGTTTGCAAAATTTTTATTTCACATCATTTCTATTCTAAATTTGTATTCAACTTTTTCATTGAAAATTTTGAAATTGTCGATACTATTCATTAAGTTTAAGTTTTTAGAGGGAGTACAGACGTGTACTCTCGCCTGTTGGAAACACTTGATTTTTTTTTTGTGTTTTGTCATTGGGAATTTTGTTTATTGAGGAAGTCTGGCAGGTTTTGGTTCTGTATCACTTGTGCAACCCGAGGGATGTGTAACGGGGGTTTGACAGACTGTTTTTCAGTGTTTTGAGATTTTCTTTCACCTGGGCGCAGTGCAGTTTAAATTCTAAATTGTGGTGACCATTTGCTTTTAAGTGGGTAGCGCATGGCTGAGCTGAGGGTGGTGTAAGCATGAGAAGGCCAGGATCATGTTGTATATAAAGGAGGCGGACCCAAAAGCGAGGAATGCTTGGGGGCGCCATGAGAAGTGTATTTTATGTCACATTGCCCAGGCTCTGCTACACACTACTGGGGTTGTTTGGCTTTTGTTTTGATAGGGAGGGATTTGATTTTTTTTTGTTTGTGAGCAGTGTATTTTTCCCATGTTGAGTTTCAAATTTTTTTTTATTAAATTTGGTGAGAATTCAGATATTTTTTTTTTTCGTCAGGTTTAGTTCGAGTTTTTTGAAAATTTTACAGTTGTAATAAATGTTTTCTTTTTGGAGGTTTTTCTCTTCTCTTAAAGGAGAGATACGAAATTTTTTTTAATGGAAGTCTAAGAAAAGTGCAAGTTTTAAATTTTATGGTTATGATCAGTGTGCCTTCCCTGTATGTAATTCATTTATTGTAGACATTTTTTCAGATTTGTAATCCCAGGAGTTGCTACATGAAGCGAGTGTTCTCGTCTTTTTACAATTTCTCTGCCACCAGGATGGTGTTCTCTTTTGGTTATTTTCGGCTCTTTGTTGTGAAAAATTTTATTCTAAAATTTTTTTTCCGGTGGGCGAGAGGAATTATGTTATGCCGAGATTTGACAGTTCTAAATTTAATTAATAGTTCAAAATTTGAAATAGCTTAAAATTCGTTATTTTTCCCCTTTCCCTTCAAAATTCTAAATTTATTTGTTGTTTTTAATATTTCGGCGATTTATTTCCCCTCTTAACGTAATTTGTTATCTTTTTAATGTTTTTATTATTCAAAATTGTGCGCAATGTGCCTTTAAACGTTAAATAATCTTTTGCTAATCTTTCGGTCTCTCGCTCGCGTCTTTTAACTTAACTTCAGTTCATTCACGAATCTGCGTAAAAAAAGGCACTTTTTAAGACGAAATTTGGCTTTCGGCTGCTTATCAGTTAAAACACCTGCAAGAGGGGTGCCAGTAGGGTTGCCTCGCGGCGTCCGGTGACCATGCGTCACCACGGTTCGTGGTTGCCGCCTTGGCGGAAGTTATCCTTTTAATGATTCTTGGCATAACAGCGTTTTATTTCTGCAGTGTATGCGTAAGCGCGCGGCGCAAAGCGCAGGGTTTCACTCGCCAAGTTTGGCGTCTCCTGAGAAGGCAAGCGTGTTGCCGACATTCGATTCTTGACCGGCACTGTGGTAGGTGGTGTGCTTTTCGCCGAGAAAAAAAAAGAGATCCGTGGAACGGGGCCCAATGCAAGGGCGCCCGTATCCCGCGGTCGCCGGGGACATGTTTTATGTTATTAGTACTAAGCTTATGATGTACTACAAGTTATAGTGTTTTTAAAGTAATGAATTTGGTGTTACATACAAGTTCTGATCTCTGGCGCAAATATCTCCGTCATCGGCATTTTTCAACAGTTTTCCCGGCTCTCTTCACGTCTGGTGCTGTCATCTAGCGATAGTGTTTTTTCAAATAATTAATTTGGCACGCCATACAAGTTTGGATGTCTGATGCAAACATCTCCGTCATCGGCATTTTCCAACAGTTTTTCCCGGCTCTTATTGCATCTGGTGCTGACATCTATGATAGTGTTTTTAAAGTAATTAATCTGGTATTCCATACAAGTTCTGATCTCTAGTGCAAGCATCTCCCTCATCGTCACTATTCATCAACAGTTTTGCTGGCTCTTATCGCATCTGCACCTGACATCTAGTGGTAGTGTTGAAAAGTGTTTCACTATGTTAAAAATTTCATGCAGTAGATGGAGAAAGGGTTTTCTGTGCACTATTTAATGATTCAACATGAGACGTGTGAAGCCTTGAGCTTAATGTTTTTCAATATTTGGAGAAAGGAAAAGGGGTCCTTTAATTTGAAATGTGATCTAGTGTTTTTGCCAATAATACGTGTCTCTTATTGCCGAGTATTCATATTTTGTAACGTAAAGAATTCGTAGTTTTTAATAATTTTTATTTCTTATTGTTAGTGGTGGACAGCCAGCTCCAGGCAGACCAAGCTCTGGTCTTCAGACCAGAGTGGATTCTGTGTCCTGGGTTAATGTAATTGGGTAATTTTAATAGATTTTAATTTTGAGCAATGTACTAACTTAACTTTATGCCACTATACAAGTAATGAAATCTTATAAATGGATCAGATGTTTAAATTTTTAATTGTTGAAAAATAAAAGTTAATTTTTAATTTAACAATTAGTGTTTGTGATTCTTTAGTTGTTGTTGGCTGTGCTATTTATTTATTTAGAGGTAAGTGGAATTTTTAGAAGTTATATGATGTTGAAGTGTTTGTAAAAGGTATCATAGTTGAGCACAGACCAAGCAATAGTAATGGTTGAGTAAACAAAGAGTAAATAAATATTATTAAAAGTAAACTTTATTGATAAAAAGATACTATACGATCACAGGTGAAATATGAAATTAATAATAACATAGAATGAAAATGTAAATAATAACTTAAAGATAAATAATAAATTAAATATAAATATAATAAGTATTAATAGTAAAATATAAGTAAAGGTAAATTGTAATTTAGTAAATAAAGAGATTTAATAATTGTAAGGGAAGGGAAACCCTCATAACATTACTGCAGCAAACGAAAATTCCTGCAAACCCTGTCTTTGTGTGCTAAATATTTAAACATAACATGACATCATTGTTTTGTATTCTACGTAATTAGGTAACACCAAAAGTACTTGATTTACTTTTCATGTTAGTCCTGGAAATCTCTTTAAAACTGATTTTCAGAATTTGATTACATCAAAAATTGTACATTCCTTTATTCCTTTAAATACTATTTGTATGCAGCAAACTCAAGTCTTACTGAATACTTTTAAACACTATGTCATCATCAATATCTATGTTGGTCATTTGATGTGAGTCAAATAGTCGATGCACCTTTATGAAACTCAAACTAGGTTAGCAAAACTTTGGTCCACACTTTTTGGAGATGGACAGTTCTTGACAGTACTTTGTTATGATTTTGTGAAACATTTCTTGCAGAAACGAATTACATACAGATTTTCGAGAATAGGTTGCGTCTGATTTATGCTGTAATTTAGATCCCAGACCAAGTACCGTGTTGTATGCCTTGTGAATAGACATTTTACATGTTTTGAAGTAGAGCAGAATGTCAGTTAGAATCAGGGTGTGTTCCACAATGAAAGGAAAGTCTTTACAGCAGCTATACTTAACAGCAGCTTTTCTTTACAGCAGATATACTTAATTTCCACCAGAGACATATTTAGACTGTTAGTGTCAGGAATAAGTTTCAATTCATTATCAAAAAAGTCTATATAAATGTCACAATATATAGCATGGTACTGCACTGATTTGAAATAGTATTTCTAGTGTGTTATCAGAGGCACTAGACATAGTTTACCTTTTTTGTTTATTTCTGCCAAAAACGTCCTCATTGAAGCATCTAGTAAACTTATCCACTTCAACAAAATGCAGACACCATTGGTCACAGGATAGGTTTATAATATGAGCGTTGTAAGTGATGTGCACAGAATTGGGAAGTAGAGTATGTAGAACTTCCTTATAGGCTCAAGTCATATAGGTCACACTGTTAAGATTGCTTACATGTTGCTAAAATCAATCTCTATTTGTAAGACATTGCACGATAGCCTGAGAAACTGTTGTCGATTGGACAGTTTCAAGATGAATGTTGTTCTGTAAATAAAGACACAGTTTTGTCAAATCTGTAAATTTTTTAATAACGAGAATGGTAAAACTAGGTTTTGACTTTTCTGATGGCAAAAAGCGAAAGCCAATGAGAACTCATGCAGGAGTAAAATTATGTGAAAAGTTGCAGATTATGTGGAATTCTGTATGTTTTCATAATATGTATGTATATATATTTCTATTATATATATTATCTTATATATTATACCTTTGTTTATATATATTAAAGAATTCTAAGGCTGGCAGACTGCCACTCTGGATAGGGGGGTGATAGACACATTACTGAGGTTGCCGGGGCCTGCAGCAGGCTACAGCACTGCAAAGAAGAATAAAAATTAAATAAAATAATAAATATGAATAAAAGAAACTTTCTGTAAAATTAAGTGTGCTTTTTCATATGGGACCCAATTTTATATTTCTGAGTTCTGCGACCCAGATTTCTCTGTACCCAGTGTGAGTCCTGAATCTACCACTTTCTAAAATGACTACTACTGTACTACTACTACTACTCTATGACTAATAATAACAATAATAATAAATTATTCAGTTTATTTAAATAAAATATTAAAAAATACTTTCTAAGTAAAATATACTAAAAAATACTTTCTAAATAAAATACTTTAAATAAAATATTAAAAAATAATTAAACCCTTTTTAAAAAAAATAATTGCTATATATAATATTAAAAGTTGTTTAAAAAATACCTGTTTGTAATTGAATGGGTGAGTATTATGAGATAAAACAGTTTGGCAGGCATTTTGTTAAGCATATATTTAGTGTTATGTAGGTATGCATTTGCCTTCAGAGTCACTTGCAGAACTATATTCCATATTTATAATATATATATTTTTAACTTTACATCATTTAATGCTGAAAGATAGGCTTCTAAAAACTGTACCTGCTGTTTTATCATAATGAGTAAAATGTCACTTGTACCCCTTTTGGTCTTTTTTCTGCAAAATAAAGCATTACCCCCCCCCCCCCTCCCCTTTTCTCCTAAAAACTGAAACACTAAATGATCAAAGACTGCTTGTCAAGTTACTTGCTTTTCTAAAAGTAAGTGTGGAAAGAACATTATATTTTATTTTAAAAATAATTAAGAAAAAAAGCATAAAATGTTCAGTTTTCAGAAAGTTTTCCTAGCCTTATGCTTTCTAATTTTCAAAAATACTGAAAATACAAGCTTTTTACTTTCCTTATATACATAATGTATAAGGAAAGTATTGTGACGGGGTCGAAAATTCGAAATCGAGTTTTCGACGGGAGAGCACGTTTCAAGCATCCCTGATCACGAATCAAACATTTTTGAAGCGATGTCTGTGTGTGTGTATGTGTGTGTGTGTATGTGTGTGTGTGTGTGAAAGTATGTGTGTGTGTGAAAGTATGTGTGTGTGTGTGTGTGTGTGTGTGTCAGTGAGTCTGTGGAGACGATAACTGACGAACGAATGGACCGATTCGAATCAAATTTGGTACAAAAATCACAATCCGTAAACACTGGAAGCCTATTGTTTTTATACGCAATCGAATGTTCAGAACTCCCCTAAATTTTCGAATGAAATTTTGAAAAAATCGTTAAAAATCAAAACCACTAATAAAGTTACGCAAATAGACATTTCTTATGTAATTTTTTATTAGAAAACGATTGACATAAATTTTAGAACGCTAACATGAACCGTTCTCGAGATATTGTACATTTTTAAAAAAAATTATCAAAAAGTCATATAAAATAAAAAAAAAATATTTCCTATTGAGAAACATGTTCACTTTTCATATGTAATACCATGCGATAAATTGAGTGACATCATTCTCGTGGATCTAGCTCGTTCCATTCATGAAAAAAGAGACTTTGAATAATACTTTTGTATTTGAACGCCAATAGTCTTTTATCTGCTGTAAGAATAACTTATTTCTTAGTGCATAACGCTTGGCGAGATTTTGGCGACGAATTTGGCGGAATGTCGCCAACTTGGCGACTTTTTTGAAATGTCGCCAAATTAACGAAAATCTCGCCAAATGGATAAATATGACGCTAAATCAATGAAAATGATGACTAATTGTTGAAAATTCAATATCTTGGAAAGAATATTAGTATCTACTATAAGAAAAAATCTATTTTTTTACTGTAAAAGTATAAAATTCATTACATTATATAAGGAAAGTCATGTGTTGCCCACATCAGATTTTTACTTTCCTTATATACATAATGTATAAGGAAAGTATTGTGACGGGGTCGAAAATTCGAATTAGAAAATTCGAATTCGAGTTTTCGGCGGGAGAGCACGTTTCACGCATCCCTGATCACGAATCAAACATTTTTGAAGTGATGTGTGTGTGTGTGTGAAAGTATGTGTGTGTGTGTGTGTCAGTGAGTCTGTGGAGACAATAACTGACGAATGAATGGACCGATTCGAACCAAATTTGGTACAAAAATCACAATCCGTAAACACTGGAAGCCTATTGCTTTTATATGCAATCGAATGTTAAGAACCCCCTAAATTTTCGAATGAAATTTTGAAAAAATCGTCAAAAAATCAAAACCACTAATAAAGTTACGCAAATAGACATTTCTTATGTAATTTTTCATTAGAAAACGATTGACATAAATTTTAGAACGCTAACATGAACCGTTCTCGAGATATTGTTCATTTTTTAAAAAAAATTATCAAAAAGTCATATAAAAAAAAAATTCCTATTGAGAAACATGTTCACTTTTCATATGTAATACCATGCGATAAATTGGGTGACATCATTCTCGTGGAACTAGCTCATTCCATTCATGAAAAAATATACTTTTAGTAATACTTTTGTGTTTGAACGCCAATAGTCATTTATCTGCCGTAAGAATAACTTATTTCTTAGTGCATAACGCTTGGCGAGATTTTGGCGACGAATTTGGCGGAATGTCGCCAACTTGGCGACTTTTTGAAATGTTGCCAAATTAACGAAAATCTCGCCAAATGGATAAAAATGACGACTAATTATCGAAAATTTAATATCTTGGAAAGAATGTTAGTATCTACTATAAGAAAAACCTACTTTTTTTTACTGTAAAAGTAGTAAATTAATTACATTATATAAGGAAATTCATGTGTTGCCCACATCAGATTTTTTTAATGCAGTGGACCCCCCTCCCCCATATATAAGCTCTCATCATCTACTAACTTGATATTCCTTCCATTGTGATTAAATAACTTTCAAAGTTTATTATAAGTTATAAATAAAATTAAAATTTGAAAGAATTCTACACATTTTGTTCATTTTATCTTATGGACTTTCCATTTTATTTTATTGTCCAAACGGAAAATTATACGAAACTTATTTTTAATCTATGATCGAGTCTATCTATGATTTCTATCTATGATCGAGTTCTATCTATGATCGAGAAAATTTTCTATCTATGATCGAGTCCTACTCAAGTTCTATACTTTTCTTTATTCAATGGCACTCGAGCAGCTTTATAACATTCTACATTTCATTTCTTCAGATCTTTTTCGAAATTCTAAAAATTTGCAGATATTCCGTGAAAAGTTAAATAAAATTCCAACAAACTCCACATTCTAAACTTTTTCAATGCAATAATTAAAATTGTGAAAATGTTAAATTATAAAAGGCAAATCCTCCCAAGCTTCCAATTACACTCACTTTTAGAAAACAATAAGCAAAGCCAACAAAATAATTTGTTCAGATTTTTGCATTTTGTTAACCATGGTTACAAATAATATTGAGCAACCTAAAAATTCAGAGTATAAGTTTATTTGTTTTTATCTTTATGTACATAAAGATAAAAAAAAAAATACACTTATACTCTTGAGGTTTTGCAAAGGTGGAGTGGGACTCGTAGTTTTTATTATTTCTATCTTTTTTGCTAAATTTCTGCTTGAAAAGGGTATTTCTAATAATACTTGAATAATACATTTATCGATCTGAAAGAAACTTATTTTCAAGTTAAAGAGGTTAAAGAGTTTAAAAGCAGGAAAATAAATAAGCTGCTTTACCATCACCAAAATAACAGTATAACAAAGAATATTGCAGCAATGGAAGTAATATTTAATTACCAGTACTACCTGCTATGGCTTGGAAAGTTCTACTCAAAGATTTAGTAGGATGGAAATTCATATGCAAGACCTGGCATGCTGCCAACCACTAGGCTTATGAATCCATCCAACATTGAGCCACATGGTCAGAAGCACTAATTTCATCCAAGATTCAGCAGAAACTTTGTCACTTGCCTAAGATATCACATTCCTCCAATTGAAAGGGTTCAATGGCATGAATGAAGACGTTATTTAACTGTTTCTTTAATCTACAGAGGCATGCATCTAATTCTAATTTTTCAAGCAAAGTGTTACAATTCTTTATTAAATGCAGAAGATTTTTTTTTAATTATTCCTTTTATTCTAATAGTCTAGCGGTGCCATACTAGCCATATTGCTACATTCACCACTGACTATCAGTGCAAAAAAAAGTTCTAAAATAGAAAATTTTAAATGCTGTCACTCAACACATGCACTCAGCTGTCACAATATTAACACTCAATATAATTTATTACTCAAAACAAAATTATTTATACTAAATTGCAAAACATGTATTAAAGATGTCCACATAATCAATTAATAAATTTGAAAAGTATTTATTTTCAATTATTTGGGTTTTTGCGTTTTGATATACTTTTGATTAATAATATAAATCAAGTTTTTCTGCTATATATTATTTTCAATATTTATTAACAAAGAACTAATTTTTGTATCTTGCATATTAAAAGAATATCTAATGGAATGTATGTATCTTTTAACCCTGTTCCCTTCCTTTACTTTTTATTTAGCCAACTGGGCCTGCTGGCTTCTTCTCTAGTTTTTTTTAAAGCTTTATATTTTCATATGCAGATTATATTTAATTTATGATTATTAAAACTATGATAAGGTAATAGGCCACACACACATATTTTGGCATTACTACATTCTGAATTTTACAGAAATGCTTTGTTTCTTGGATTGGTTATCTACCCTAATTTGTTTTCTTTTTTATGTTTTCATGTGTTCTCTTTTGCCATTTTGTTTTGCTCTTCCTACCCTGCCCTTTCCCCTATATTTCCCTGACCATCAGGAGCAAGTGCTACAGCAGCAAGAGAGGATTGAAGAACTCGAAGAGGCATTGCGGGAGAGTGTTCGTATTACAGCGTCGAGAGAGATTGCAGTGGCAGAGAAGCAGTCTCTTGTTGATGCTGCTGATGAAAAGGTAATAACTAAATTCTCATTCAAATACACACTATTCACTTTACAATTTTTTCTGTATTTTAGTGTCTTACTGCAATCTAGTGAGAAAGAATACCTTATACTAGTGATGGGACATAGCTATATTAATATATCAATATATGACCTTACAATACATCAATATTTAGTATCAATACACGTATATGAGATACTTATTGTGTATCAATAGAATAACTTTCAATATGTATTGTATCAACAATTTTCCTGAATGTTTGGTCCTATTTTCTTTTTAATGATTTTTTTTTTTTTTTAAATCTAATAGTATTGTTATGCCGGGTTTTTATGATGCTACTTTAGTAGAATTAATAGTTCAGAATTCTTGATTTTCCCCTTTCCCTTCAAAATTCTAAATTAATTTGTTGTTATTGTTGAACATTTCGGCGATTTATCCCCTTTTAACGTTAATTTGTTATCCTTTTCATGTTTTTCATTATTCAAAATTATGTGCGATGTGTCTACAAACGCTACATATCTTTTGCTAATTCTCCGGTGTTCACTTTCGGCCTTTGAACTTGATTTCACTTCATTCATGAATTTGCGAAAAAAGGACGTTTTTTAAGAGAAAAGTGGACCTTTTTCCCGGCTTATCGTCAACCAGCTGCAAATAGGGGCCTAGACATTCCATTGGGTTTGCAAGTACGTGGTAGATAGAGCTTGGTGGCAATTTCACACCTCGCGGTTTTTGGCGAGGCATCATATTTATTCCATGGTGTATGTGTAGGTGTTCTGTTTGAGGTGCAAGTTTTTCACTCGCCAAGTTTGGCGGCTCTTGGGAGGTGAACGTGTTATGGGGATGATTCAATCCTGAGCAGCAGATCAGAAAGGGTTGTTGTTGAGACCCAGACCGTCCGACCTATCAGAAAAGTGTAAGGTAACTGTTTGGACAGCAGGGAAGAGCCACCCAATTTAGACCGGAACCCAGTGTGGGAGGCATCTACAGGATTGTACTCTCCTTTCCCTACCACCAACCTCTCGGAAGGACTTACGGACCCACCTGTTTAAAGTGATCATACTCTGCATGAACACGGTGGCAGTTTTGGCAGTGGCTGGAATCAAATCCGGCCTACCAAGTGCAATTCCCACACGCTAACTGCTGGGCTAAGATCGAAGAAGGTGTAAGAATTTTGAGGGTTGCTGCCGGTGGGCTCACGCTGAGTGTCCAGAGCCTGTGGTTGCAGGAAAAATGTTCTTTTTATTCGTGCAAGCTGGACATTGCTGCAAGTGTTTCTCAGCATTGAGTTTTTGTTTTGATTGACCAGACAATTAGTTTAATAACCAGACAGCTTCCGTGCCCTGTTTGCTGGGATGGGTTTGCTTCTTCACAAGGAGTCCAGAGTCGCCTTCCAGCCGGGGACTGATCTTGCTATCGAGCAGAGTGCCTCTCCGTCATCTGCAGGGCCAGGGTCCATGTTCTGCTTGCTGGGATGTGTTTCTTTGGTCCGATGTTGCCTCCCTGACATCGCTGGGGTGTGATTCCACACAGCCACACGACGTGAAATTATCAGCTGCGGATGGTGTATTCATTTACCTGTGGGGGCCAGTTCCCAAATGCTTCTGGGGTGCTCTTCAATATGTGTGTGCACACTGTGTATTTTCATCATACACAAACCTACAATCTAGCCAGTGTATAAATTGTACGGTGGTGATTCATTATGTTTTGTGTCTACATGTGAGCTTTCAAGCACCCCCTTTATCTAAATGGATTTTTTGGTGCTGCCATCTATATTCACCCTCTAGAGACATTCCAGCCCAAATGGGAACTTTTCCAAAATGATAAAAGCTTTGGCTATGTATTTAATTGGATCGGCATTTTGGAATGTTAATAATTAATATGAATTTTAATTAACACTCTTACATAATTTACACACTGTTATTTATATACCTAAAGGTTATTATTTTTGAAATTTTACATTGTGTTTTTTTTTATGGACAGCTCTCCAGGCAGACCAAACTCTGATCTTCAGACCAGAGTGGATTCTGAACCAGGGTATTTAAATTATAAACTGGATGTTTAAAGTGTTAACTGGATTTGTTTTAAATTAATATGGGTTTATTTTAACTGAAGTTATTTTGAATTATTTTTTTCTCGCAATGTACTACGGAATTTAATGGTGTAAGAATTTATAAAAATTAACTTGTTTGTGTTTTGAAGCACTTAAGTAAAAATGTTGATAATAAAGTAAACAGAAGAGTTCGTTTTTCTCTTGATTGTGTTTTTGTGGCTGTGCAATTTCTATGAAGGTATCAAAAGTAGGTGAAATTATTTTGGAATTGGTTTGTTGTATATATTCTAAGGGGTGTTGTGCATAGACCAAACAGTAGGAATGGCAATTTGTAAAAAAAACAAAGAGATAATGCTAATAATTATAAAGATAAATTTATTGAATTCTATATGATCAATTTAAAAAATTAATAACTTTAGAAGAATAGGAATCAAATAAAGAAACAATTTTAATATTTTTAAAGTAAATTTATTCTATACGATCAAGCCAAATGTAAAAATAATAACTTTAATCTGAAAATTAAATGAATCTTCAAGTAAGAAGTAAGGAAGTCAGTTCCAACACAACACAAGTTAGTGGCAGTCAGTCCAGCACAACACATTAGTGCTAGCCTCTTCTGGCACAACACATTCATAAAAACCCGGCATAACAGTATTTCAGCTTGTCAACTAACATTCTAAAAACTTAAACTAATATTCTTAAAAATTAAAAACATTCTTAAAAATTAAAAACTTTTACTAGGTCTTACTTTGTTTAACAATGTATGATGCTAAACATAAAAAATCATGGTCTTAATAGAAAATTGACTTGATTAGACTCTGTCTTATGGTTGATACTATAAATGTGAAAATTTTTAGAGGCCACTGTGGGGCTTTTAGAGGGTATGATTTAGAGGTAATACTGTTTGATCTCTACCACCCCCTTTATTTTGTATGCTCACTAGTGAGAAATAAAAAATCCTGTACCATTAGGTTCTGTACCATGATCAATAATATGTTTACAAAGGTTCGGCTTTCTATGTCACTAGGGGCTTCTATGAGGTTTGGAAAACCTTAAAACAACATTGTCTCTGCCCTGTGGAGGGAAATAATAAATCTGGCTCCGTCAAGTTCTGTCCCATCATCGATAATTGTGCAATTCAGTCTTCTAAGTCACCAAAGGGGCTTCTGGAAGGTCTGGAAAGACTTTTCGAAAAATTAACTATTTTATCCCCCCCCCCCCCTCCCTACACTTTTTGAAATTGAAAATCAAGCTTAGGTTTTTTTCCATAATTAATACTATAAATTTGTAAGATTCAGTCTTCTAGGTCATCAGAGGGCTTTCGGAAGCTCTGAAAAGACACAAACATGTTAGATAATTTTATAGATAAGTGATAATTTTATTATAATGATAAGAACAATTCAACTTTTTTTTTGTTTCTAAAATATATATTTCATGAAAAGATTATGTAGTCTATTCCAAGATTGCTGAGAGCATAGGGTTTTTTTTTTTGTTGTTGTTTGAGGGTGTTGAAGTTCTTTTAGGGGGGTTACTAAAGCTCCTTTATTTATAATTTCAGTTGCAATGTATAACATCAATATAAATGTGAAAAATTGCTGGGGGTGCTATTGAAACTTTTGGGGGTGCCCAAGCTCTGCCTATAGCTGAAAGTGGTGAAATTTCTTTAAATAACTGCCTCTTGAAAAATATGTTCAAAATAACTCTAATAAATTATTTTCTTTAAATTGAGTGATTTCATGGAATTTCTGCATATAAGGGTTATTCTAATTATGCAATTTATGGGCATTTCTGAATAATTGGAAATCCCTCTATCCCTGCAGTCACATATAATTCTGATAAAAATGATTCTACTATATTTATAAAGAAAGAGGTGTTTTATTCTTTAAAAATTTAAAAATAGTGTAATTGTGCAGTTGAGTTCATGTAATATACAACAATCATTCAGATTCATTAGGTTAGTGGAAAAGTAAATTTGTAGTTTGTACACTATTTTTAATATACATATATAAACATTTTGTAATTGTTTAAGATTATTATTCACTTAAACTGTCTACATAAATACATATATTTTATTCACACTATTTTAGTAAAAAGGTAATTATATATGTAATTTTGTTGCATAAGTTCAAACTTGCCTACAGTGTAAGCTAAGCTATAATGTAATGTCACCAAAGCATGGGTTGGGGGCAATTCTAAAAGTACAGTTTAACATTTGTTTTAATAGTTTCAGAGGAGAAAGGGGATTCCTAATTTTTACAGAAGGTTCCCAATCTTTGCCATATTTAAGAGAATACATATTTTAAATATGACAGAGGTTAGGGACACTGTTATTTTTTAGGCATAAACTCTCTTTTTTGCTTTTATTTGCTCCAGTCTTTTTTTTTTTTTTTCCTATGAACATTATCACTTTCTAACACAGCTGGTTTATGGTCAGTTACTATATGATAAGAGGATGAGTCACAATTATTCATAAAATATAGTCCAAGAAACGATGGAAGTTTTAAAAGATCCAATAAAAGATAGACAATTTCATTTCATTTTTATAAAACAGTTTTAATTTATGTTGAGTACATATATATTTTATATCATTTTAAACTTTTACCATTTTAGATCAAAGGTTTGCAGTCTGAAGTACGAGGATTTCAAAGAGCACACAATGCAAGGTGTACTAATTGTCCACCCTTAAAAGTGAGATTGGGAGGCATTGAGAAAAAACTGCAAAAATTAATCTCAGAAAGGAAGCTTCACCTGGAAGAGCTATTTGAAATGAAGTAATATGTGTGAAACATTATTAATGCTACTGTATTCTACCAAAAGTTGCTGTAAAACTAATAATCAATATTTCTAAGCATTGGTTTTGTATTTTGTTTGCCATATTTCTAAAATTGATATTTTTTTTTATCTTTGTAACATATTTATAATTGTATTTGCTAGCAGGGAAGTTGAAGCAATTCCCGAGGTTCACCAAAAAACACCCTTCGCTCACGAGATTTCGGATTAGCATTTGTGTACCTTACCATCCTATTTGATCATTTGTAACTGCATGTAAGGGATGCAATATAGTAGACGCAGACACCCAATCAATAACAGCCCTTGAATATTTCAAGAAGCTTTCTGTAGATAAGAGATTAAAATTATTAGTATTTTTATTTTTGGAGGTTGCAATAAAATGGAAATTATTAATGCTATATTTACTACAGCTTGCAACTTTTGTTCAAAATTTATCCTATATCTCATTTCAACATCCTCATAAATTATTTTTGTGCCCTAAGTCACATAAGGCCTTCAATCTAGATTTTCAAGATTCTCTGCACATGCAGCATTCCTTGCTTCATGCCAGCTTGCCCATCCAGCCCTCACTTCTTTTAATCTCCATCATTCTCCAAGTTGTTTGGGAAGGATGAGCTTGGCTGCCCTTTCCCTTTGGGGCCCATATTATAGCAACACTAAGAATTTCATCTTTGTGTATTCTTAATACATGACCTGTGAACCTCCATCTTCTTATTTTTATTTCCTCATGTATTGCTTTATTTAAAATTTCTTCATTTGTGATAGTATTTGGCCTAAAACCTCTCATTATGATTCTTAGACATTTATTTTGAAAAATATTTAACTTATTAATCTGTGTCATTATAGACTTCCATGTTTCAGATTCATACAGAAGAATTGAATGAACAAGAGACATAAATTAAGTTTGACTTTTAAAGTCACCCTTGCTGTTCTCTAGAACATTGTTGTTCTCTCCTATTAAAACAGCTATGAGCTTTAGCGATAACATAAGCATGTAGCAGAGGTTAGCATCATGGCTACTTATCTGCCATAAAAAAAAAAAAAAGTAGTTCTTTACATTTAAGAAACTGTCAGAGATCAGCAGCCCTAAATATCATGATTTTTAAATTAAAATGATGTTTGTTTAGTGTATTTTCTTTCTTGAATGTCAATTTTTTTTAAATTTATTTTTTAGTGAAAGTATGGGATTCTCTCTGCATCTGGTTACACCAGTAAGTTGTGACCTATTGGGGGAGGGGATAAATAGTATCTTTGTACATAAATAAAACAAAATTTTTTACAAAATTTTTGTGATTATGAGTGTACGATAACAAAATAATAAATTGTTAAAACAAATAATTACTTGAGTATTGTATAGCTAAATATGACAAATTAAGAGTGTTATAATTGTATATGTGGAAATAAAAGGGCTAGATTCATATTATGTCTGTAAAGTTCCTGCAAAATTGGTTAAGAATTGAAAAGTATCTGCGTACAGTGTATATTTGCAGCTCTGAAAATTTGCACATATCCCTTATCTCGCTAAACTTTGTCCTTGTCATGTGTTTTCTGAATGCAAAAGGCCATGAATTAAAAATATTAATCGGTAAAAAGAATCATTTTTGGGCAATTTCCCTTTACCAATAAAGTAATTTAATTTTCTTAGTTTTTATATATATTTCAAACTTGGGTTAGAATGAAGAATAGAGTGTTTTACATTTGTATATGCTCCTGTTTTGATAGTAGACTTCAATCTTTTGAAAATTTATAAATATATGTAAAGCTAGCAAAAAAAATGATATATTATATATATTTCTATGCATGTATATATACATTTACCTGCAATACATTTTCTAGGCAAGAAGCTCTTGCTGCAGCAATCAGCGAAAAAGATTCTCATCTTGCATTCTTAGAAATGTCTGGAATTAAAAATGCCAAAACAGCTGAACAAGTGGATAAATTAAAAACAGAGAAAAAACAACTTGTTGAGAAAATCAAAACTGAGGTTTGTATAGTTAAAATATTTTATGCTTAATTAATGATCTTGGTAGTTGATATATTTTTTGCATTGATATTTTATATAGAATATTTATCATATTATGTAGCTTGTTAGCTTTATTCAGCAGAAATACAACACTGTTAAATAATGATAAAAAATTATCTTGTAACTTACTTTTCCAAGTAATTCATCCCCATATACTGCAAGCAAATACAGAAGCTTTTGTTAAAAGTGGCAGTATAGTTATACACGACATTACTATGAATCCAAAATCTAATTAATTAAAAGGGTTAAGGAAAATTTGATCAATATATTTAAGCACAAATATAACAATAATATAGCATACAGCTGTTGCAAAGATACACTGAATGTCCATTACCAATGCTAAAGAACCAATAAATTCAAAGTTAAAAAAACAAAATTGGCTGGAATTAGCCATTTCATCTCTTTGACTTCAAGTCTGTTGGTTCTCTCGTACTGATGAAAAAGATCTAGCATATCTTCAAAACAGTTACTGCATTACTATTATATTTGAGCTTAAAAAAATTTTTTTAATCTTTTACATAAAGTGATTTTTACCGAATTATTAAAAGATTTATAAAGCCTTCACAAATGCAAAGTATATTAATGATAAATGAATGCTTACCCAAAATATCATATATAGACAAAAATTCAGTTTTAAATTGTTTTTCAGTTAACTTTGGCTTGATATTTTATCAACATCTTAGGACAGGCTCTTACACCAGTTTTTTTCATAAATGCCATGATGTGTAAATGTATAATATTATGGGTTTTTTAAATGTTTATATATATATATATATATGTGTGTGTGTGTGTGTGTGTGTGTGTGTGTGTGTGCATAATATATATGCTTTTATCATATATATATGGTAAGCAGCACTTGGTAAAGAAAAATTTATTTTAAATTTATATGCATTTTTAAAATACAAATATGTCAAAATAAAGTTTATTTAAAACTTAATTTCCAAAGGTGCATCATTAATTGAAAATTTGTGTAAAAAGTAGAGTAGATTAAAATAAAAGTTTCATTTTCATCATCATCTATGAATTCATCATCATCGTCAGCTCAGAGTGGACCTTAGTCTTTTTCTAAAGATTATTCCAGTCATTCCTATTCAATACTGTGGCACACCAATTCATCCCTTATAAGATTTTAAAAACCCTCTTCACAGCATCAACCCAGTGCAGTCTTGTTCTTTCCCCAAGGCTTAGCTAGAAAGATCTTAACAAAGTACTTTTCCTCCATTCTTATAATACATGCAGCTCAATTAAGACGTTTAATTATAACAAATTTTATAATAACAGGTTCTCTATAGATCCTGTAAAATTCAAAATTATACCTTCATTTCATTTGATTCTGCTATGTATATGTTATTTTATTTTAAATATCTTATACACTATATAATGTTAATTCATACTATATTACAGAATGAAAGCAGGTTTAAACTTTTGATTGAACTTGAAGATTCTGATGTAAGCAGCTCAAATAGTTCAACTGATGCCAAAGATTCCACTGAGGTATATTTTTAATCGTTTTATATTTGAATTCTTACAGTTACTTTCAGCTATTATTGCAATAGTCCTTAAAATTGAAATTTTCTAAAGTATTTATCACTGTAGATGCACACCAAAACACAATTTGATGAAAAGATTGGATTTATATTATTTATCTATATACAATTTATATAGGTGTCACTTATTACTCCAGAATTGTATTAATTTTATTTTAATGTGCATATTACCCCAGAATGACAATAACAGAAACTCAATTTACTTAGCCATCAAAAATAGTCAATTGAGATTCCATTTTGTTTGTTCATGGTAATGTAGCTGATAAAAGAAAAAACAAATTATAATATATTTGTAGAAAGAGAGTTGAATAAAATTCTGGAAGCTAAAATAAACACAGTTCATGTGTTGTGTATTTGTAAGAATGGTTACAATAATTTACGTAGTATATCTTGGATCTAAGACATGGATGTCTCCTCCCCCTTTTCCATGAGTGAAGTGCTAATTAAAAAAAATTACTTAGAGTGAGTAAGGTTTTAAAATCGTTAAGTAATAGAAATTTTTATTCTATATGCATGCTGACACATAACATAATTTGATTTTTGGTGACTTATTCCCAGGCAGTAGCTAAAACTGCAAACTATTAAAACTGATTTTATTCCAAGGATATGCAAAAAAGCAATCATGGCCAACAGTACAATTTATTCAAGTCATTTGATCCAGTTAATAATAATTATTTTTGGTATGCACTTACATCAAAACATCTAGTGGGGGTTTCGTTTCCTTGTATTCAATTTTAAGTTCTGGAAGTGCTAGCTCATACTATGATTGGATTTGGCAGGCTCACTCTGTACAGTGTAAAATTTGTTTCAATATCAGAGAAATTTGTGTTTTTCCAACAGTTCATTAATGAAATTATTTAGTGTAATTCACTAAGTGCTTATCATACACAATACAGTTATTATTTTCTAATACACGCTAATTAATTTGCAATAAAATGCATCATTAATAACAACATAAAAAGTTGATTAAAAGTATAAACCAGTTTCAAAGGTAAAAAATGACCTCTTTCTTCAAGATAAAGTGACAGGGCAACTGCACCAGAAAATTTACAGAACATGTCTGCCGACAGATGCATTGTTTCCTAAATTTTTTTTACAAATATTACATTAATATCAATGATGTGTACAAAATTGGAATTTATTACTTTCCTTATATACAATAATATATAAGGAAAGTATTGTGAAAGGGGGGGGGGGGTCGAAAATTCAAATTTGAGAGTTTTCAACGGGGGAGTACATTTCAAGCATCCTTGATCACGAAACGAACATTTCTGAGGTGATGTCTGTGTATGTGTGTGAAACTGTGAAAAGCCCAGGCCACCCAACTCACCTGAGGGCATGAGCAGCAAAGTGTGCGTCCAGGTGTGTGAAACTGTGAGTCTGTGGAGACGATATCTCACGAACGAATGAAGCGATTCTAATGAAATTTGATACAAAAATTACAATCCATGAATACTGGAAGCCTATTGTTTTTAAACAGAATCGAATGTTCAGAACACCCCTAAATTTTTGAGTGAAATTTTGCAAATTCAAAACCTTTAATAAGGTTACACAAATAGACATTTCTTGTGTAATTTTTCCTTAGAAAACGATTGACATAAACTTCAGAACGCTAGCATGAACCGTCGTTCTCGAGATATTGCACATTTTTCAAATAAATTTATCAAAAAATCACATAAATTAAAAAAAAATATTAACCGTTGAAAAATATGTTTACTTTTCATATGTAGTTGTACCATGTCATAAATTTAGTGACATCATTCTCGTGGATCTAACTTGTTTCATTCATGAGAAAAGATACTTTTGCATTTAATACTTTTGCATTTGAACGCCAATAGTCATTTATCTGCTATAAGAATAACTTATTTCTCCGTCCATAATGCTTGGCGAGATTTTGGCGACAAATTTGGCAGAATGTCGCCAACTTGGCGACTTTTTTACATGTTGCCAAATTAACGAAAATCTCGCAAATGGACAAAAATGACGCTAAATCAATGAAAATGACGACTAATTGATGAAAATTCAATATCTCAGAAAGAATATTAGTATCTACTTTAAGAATAAACTTTTTACTTTCCTTATATACATAATGTATAAGAAAAGTATTGTGACGGGGTTAAAAATTCGAATTCGAGTTTTCGACGGGAGAGCACGTTTCAAGCATTCCTGATCACGAATCCAACATTTTTGAAGTGATGTGTGTGTGTGTGAAAGTATGTGTGTGTGGAGACAATAACTGACGAACGAATGGACAGATTCGAACGAAATTTGGTACAAAAATCACAATCTATAAACACTGGAAGCCTATTGTTTTTATACGCAATCAAATTTTCAGAACCCCCCTAAATTTTCGAGTGAAATTTTGAAAAAATCGTCAAAAAATCAAAACCTCTAATAAAGTTACACAAATAGACATTCCTTATGTAATTTTTCATTAGAAAGCGATTAACATAAATTTTAGAACATTAACATGAACCGTTCTCGAGATATTGCACAATTTTCATAAAAATTATCAAAAAGTCATATAAAATAAAAAAAAATATTTCCAATTGAGAAACATGTTCACTTTTCATATGTCATACCATGCGATAAATTTGGTGACATCATTTTCGTGGATCTAGCTCGTTCCATTCATGAGAAAAGATACTTCGAGTAATACTTTTGTATTTGAACGCCAATAGTTATTTATCTGCTGTTAGAGTAACTTATTTCTTCTTCCATAACACTTGGCCAGATTTTGGCGACGAATTTGGTGGAATGTTGTTATGCCGAGATTTTTGGTTCAAAATTTAATTAATAGTTCAAAATTCGTTATTTTTCCCCTTTCCCTTCAAAATTCAAAATTTATTTGTTGTTTCTGAATATTTCGGCGATTTATTCCCCCTCTTAACGTATTTTGTTATCCTTTTCTTTGTTTTATTATTCAAAATTATACGCAAAATTTAATTAATAGTTCAAAATTATGTAATAGCTTAAAATTCGTTATTTTTCCCCTTTCCCTTCAAAATTTATTTGTTGTTTCTGAATATTTCGGCGATTTATTCCCCCTCTTAACGTATTTTGTTATCCTTTTCTTTGTTTTATTATTCAAAATTATATGCAATGCATCTTAAACGTTAAAAAAAATCTTTTGTTAATCTTTCGGCTTCTCGCTCTTGGGTTTAACTTCGCTTCACTTCATTCACGAGAGTGAGAAAAAAAGGGTGCATTTTAGGAAAAATTTGGCCTTCAAAATTCGGCTTATCTGTTGGACATCTGCAAAAGGGGTGCCATCGCATCCGGTGGGGCGGCGGGTTGGCACTTGGCGGAGGTTATCTGGCTAATGGTTCTTGGCATAACAGCATTTTTATTTCTGTATATGCGTGAGCGCTCGGCGCGAAGCGCAGGTTTTCACTTGCCAAATTTGGCAGCTTCTGGGAGGCAAGCGTGTTGCCGAGGCATTCGATTCCTGGGCGGCTTTTGGAAGAGGTGGTTTTTCTTGGCTGCTGCGAAGATCCGTGGAACGGGGCCCCAATGCAAGGGCACTCGTATCCCGCGGTCGCCGTAAGAGTTAATATGCTTGCCTCAGAGTTCCAGCGCATTTGCAGAGATTCCTCGTCAAAGTGACAATTCTGCTTCAATTGCCTGTCAGCTAAAGATGGTGATGTTCAACTAAAGATGTGTTCAATTTTCTGCAAGTGCTGTCGGCACCAGAAATGACTGTCTACAAGTTCCGTTTCGTAAATAACAAAGTCAGTTTTCAACAACATATTTTCAGTGCTCGCAGTTAGTTCTTAATGTTTCTCCCAAGTGTCTGTGTACAAGCTTCATTCCACAAAAATAGCGATATCCGTTGTTCATAATGTTTCTCCTAAGTGTTCGTCTACAAGTTTGTATCACTAAGGCGGAATGCCGTCAAAGTGAAGTGCTTCTCAAGTGTTTTTTTCTTTCTGCTTTATTTACTGGCGAAATTTGGTACAAAAATCACAATCCGTAAACACTGGAAGCCTATTGTTTTTATACGCAATCGAATTTTCAGAACCCCCCTAAATTTTCGAGTGAAATTTTGAAAAAATCGTCAAAAAATCAAAACCTCTAATAAAGTTATGCAAATAGACATTTCTTATGTAATTTTTCATTAGAAAACGATTGGCATAAATTTTAGACCGCTAACATGAACCGTTCTCGGGATATTGCACATTTTTCAAAAAAATTATCAAAAAGTCATATAAAATAAAAAAAATATATTTCCTATTCAGAAACATGTTCACTTTTCATATGTAATACCATGCGATAAATTAGGTGACATCATTCTCGTGGATCTAGCTCGTTCCATTCATGAGAAAAGATACTTCGAGTAGTACTTTTGTATTTGAATGCCAATAGTCATTTATCTGCTATAAGAATAACTTATTTCTCCGTCAGTAAAGCTCGGCGAGATTTTGGCGATGAATTTGGCGGAATGTCGCCAACTTGACGACTTTTTGAAATGTTGTCAAATTAACGAAAATCTTGCCAAATGGATTAAAATGACGACTAATTGTCGAAAATTCAATATCTTGGAAAGAATATAAGTATCTACTATAAGAAAACCTATTTTTTTACTGTAAAAGTAGTAAATTCATTGCATTATATAAGAAAAGTCATGTGTTGCCCACATCAGATTTTTTTTACTGTAAAAGTAGTAAAATCATTGCATTATATAACGAAAGTCATGTGCTGCCCACATCAGATTTTTTATATTGGAGTGTGTGGGGGGGGGGGGAGCATAATGAATAAGCAAACATCATGTTTGACAATGTGTCACTAATTAACCAAACTGTGCATACCACAAAAATATAAGAATTTAAATAGCACCTTCTTTATGTTAATATAAATCTTGCATAAAGAATAAAAAATTCTTATTTTAGTAATATTGATAAATGTAAAAGCTGTATTGCTTTCAATTACTTACACTGTAAACAGGCATTTTATATACTTTTATGCTGATATATGTTTTGCATTTAAACTTCATAAAAAAATATATTCTTTATTTACAAACTTTAGGATTCAGAAGATGATGGTTTGCGTATTAAGTCCTAGAATCAACTGTGTTAAATTTGATAATGTGTGAGTACTTTTTATTTCAAAAGACTGATTTTAAAATTTATTCAACTAACGTGTTCCAAAATTTTCCCTTTTTTAAATATATTTGTCAATATAAATCTTACATAAAAATTAAAAAAAAAAAGAATGTTAATTTAGTAATTTTGATAAAAGAAAAGTTTTAATTGTAAAAGCATCTTCCAAATTTTGAATTTAGCTATGGAAAAATGTAATAAGATTTTAACATTTGCAATTTGGTGAATGGTTTGATATATTTTGTATACAACCAGTGTAGGCAATATATATATATCTCTAATAATCCATCTCTCAAAGAGAATTGATATTCTATTAAGAATTTGCATAGATTTTCCAATCATATATTATATGAATAGTTTCATCAATTGTTATGTAGTATATATTTCATGTAAATGCAACTGGAAAAAGATAAGGTACCATTTTACAATCCATGCTAATTTTTAAACTCTATTGTAGAACTGCTTATAGCCACATCAGATGTGCCCTAAAAATAGTTCACCTTGCATTTCATCTGGTATTTCTTTTTTGTTAAGAAAGAAATTAGAAAAATGTTAGAAAAATGTATTATGCATAGACTAAAACATATATATAGACTAAAAACTAATCTTTTTAAATAAAGCTGTATGTATAATTTGTTCACTTAATCTATATACAGTAAAAACCCCTTCTAATCCGAAATTTCAGATAAACCACACAAATTAATAGCAAAATAAATTGGAGCTTTTTTGCAGTTATCCGGGAGATTCAAGAATACCAAATCTATCTTTAGTAATAGAGTTTATAGTATTTTTTTTCTGTAAATTTCCAACAATATATGTACAGTGAATAATGTAATTACATAATTATATTATTCATAAATATTTAATTATTAAATAACTTAATATTATTTATAAATATTCATAATGTAATTGAATAATGTTGTATAGAAAAGGTGTAAAAGAAAGAAAAGATAACACAGTACTAACCAGAAATACTTTTGATTTACTTACACATTACTGAAATTTATTTTACCTAAATACCCCATAATTTATTTTATTATTATTATTTATTTTATTTTTTATGAACGGTAGAAATATGGGATGAAGCTGCTATGTAATGCCCGCCAACTTTTCATAAACATGACACCACTGAACTTGGCCTCGCTGCGTTGCTTCACATATTTTAGAGCAATTTTCATACTGGCAATCCCTTCTGTATGAGACATCACTTTCATCAGGTTCACATTGATTTTTTTTCTGATCTCTAATGGCACCACAATGTCACCATAACTATAGTTTGGATGACATGGTCATTTTCGTTAGAAATGACCCACTCTGATAGATCATAAAATTATTTTTATTGCTTTGATACTCTACAAAACTTAAATCTCTGTAGGTTGTGTGTGTGTGGGGGGGGAGTCACATTTGGAAGAAAACTGCCATAATGTTACAGTTAGTAAGTTCGGATTTAAAAGGATGAGATGGAATATTGTCAATAACCAATAAGGATTATAGGAAATGGTTCAGATAGTTCATTAGCTTCTGAGTAACAATTAGCTCTGAGTTGACCATTAACTTCTGAGTAACTGGAAGAAGTGTCGATATGTGTCTACATCGACAAGTGAATTTTTAATTGCATAATCAGATGGCTTGTAAGATTTATTTCCTGTGAAAATGGCTAAGTAATAGTAAAAAAAATGTGTATGCTAACAGCCCCTGAGGAGAAAATGTCTGATAGGGTTTTTATTTCAAAAAATCTCAATACCCCGCTTAATTCAAACACCTTGCTAATCCAAATACACCTGAATCCCAATTAGTTTGGATTACATGGATTTTACTGTATTATTTTTATAAGTTCTTTTTACTATGCTGTACCAAGATATCGGCTATTTGGCAAGCTAAAAATATAAACAACATATATATGGGGTGTTTAAAAAAAATTGCATTACTAAATATCTTTTGAATGATTGATTACAGACCCATGATTTCAATTTAGAAATGTTAGAAAAGTAGAATTAAGCTTGTTTTATTTTAAAGATTTGAATTCCTTACAAACCCTATCCTTTCTTGCATATGCTTATAATATTCACAGAAGCTGTAACAAGTTTCAAACAATATACATACAAAGCATATTTATGATTTACAAATTATACTGAAATTCACGGATAACATTTTTGACAAATAAATGGTCATACTATATCTTACATACAATCACAATGTACTAAAATTATGACAATAACTTAATGAATATGGTGTAGGGGGTTTTTAGAATTTGCTCTGTGCTCTCAAAAACACCAAAATTTGAGTAGATTAAAAGGGAGTGCCAACAGCTCTAAGTTGTATGTAAA
Source organism: Amaurobius ferox (assembly GCA_951213105.1). NCBI lineage: Eukaryota > Metazoa > Arthropoda > Arachnida > Araneae > Amaurobiidae > Amaurobius > Amaurobius ferox. The sequence continues at coordinate 117,261,644 of OX578146.1, forward strand.
CATTTGAGTACCTTTAAAGGGAAATGCAGCCAAAATGTTAATGCATTTCTGATCTAAATCATACCGATGGGTACCTCTGCTAGTTTTCTAATATAGCATTATATTTTTTTTTTAGTAGATAACATATCGAGCTACTTGTCACAACCAGTTCTCTCTCTGACTCTGTCTTCCAGTCAGCTGTAATGCCTCAGCCTTGCTTCCAACTTTTCATCCTCCAATGAGATCATCCACTCCTTACCTTCTTCCTCGTCTCAGCAAAAATAAAGAAGGTGAAGCTGTTTGTATTAACTGCCATGAACTACTTTATTTAAATCAATTTCTGCTCTGCATAGTGCTCTGTTACCACTTGCCACTGGTGCCATATGAGAGTTATTATCTTGTTAAAGCAAATGCTGATGGAGCTTCAGGAAAGATTGCAATGTTTAAGTATTGGATTGATTAAGAGATATTAGAATGAAATTTGTACTTCAATACAGCGTGTGCTTACAGTGAGCCCTCGTTATAAATGGCATAGTGTGGGACCAAAATTTTCTGATGTAATGAGTCAGCTTAAACAGCAATGCTGTTATAAATTTTAATAGTACCATTAATAAATCACTTACCATTGAAATATATCAATACCATAATATTTTGATAGAAATAGAAGGTGCTATTGTTTGCAAATTCTACATCTTTAAAATTAAATTAAAATAAATATAACAATATATTTTACAAATTGAGCAATACACTTCTTTTACATACATTATTGCATGGTTAAGATACATAAAAACAAAAAAGAACTAAAGGGGAAAACTCAGCTGTGTTTGTATTTGATTTAGTTCTCTACGACTATGCTTTCTTAAAAATTCATTACTTTTTGGAAATCACTCTTATCAGTTTTTTACGTGCTTGATAAAAATATTTCTCGTGAGATTTCAATAGAAAATATTTAATCTTAAACAGATATGTGATGAATTACCCAGAGTTGAAAAACATGACTTTATGATTAAGCAGAGCTGATTTAGTACAGGTTCCTACAGGTCAGTAAATCAGATGTAACCATTGGAAATGATGAATTAAGCAGCATGATTTTATATGGGTTATATTATTTATAACAAGGGCTGACTGTATTTGTGTAAATAATATTTGTGTATTATCTACATTACTGAGTTTAGCACATATTTTGACAATTTGTCAACAAAATGGGAATTGAAATTTAAACGTAAATAAATGGCATTTTATTATTTCATAACTTTTAGATTCAACAAAATTAAATAAAATAGGGAATTTTTTATGTTAGCAAATTTTATAAAATATGTTCAAGAAAAAAGATTGAAAATAATATTAATAGCAATAAGCATTCATAAAGTGGTGTATGGTAAAAATATTCAATACTTATATATTATAGCTCAACTAACGTTTGATGCCAACAAAATTACTAAAGGAATAAATATTTCTTGTGTATTAATTTTTTGTATTATAAATCATTGGCATCAAACAGGATTGGTAGGTATAATGCATAAGTATTAAATATTTTATTGAGTGGAAGAAGGCAACATGTTTGCTAAACTTTCTCAATATTGATTGGCAAATATAGTGGCAGTAGGTCGGTAATGAAAATTTTCGCTCACAAGAAATATAAATATAAATAAAATTGAAGAATTAAAAATTTTATTAAACAACTTCAATCGGAGTGTGAATAATACCCAAGTATTGTTTAAATATACGCTGATCATCTACCATTCATGCAATTATGTCATTTACCATTTTATTTTCATCAAAACACTTCATTTATATTCTGCTCTTTTTATTAGTTAATAAGCACATTCATGTTAAACTTCCATACTCTAGTCAATTTTTAAATGTAAATGCTTTACTTTGGTTTAACATATTTATTTTATTTAAATCTTGATAACTATTCCTACATAAGTTAGTCAGAAAAATATATAAATTTTAGGTACTGTGTTTTATTTAAATTCTACTCAAATTTCATGAAGTTTTAAATATTAAATGATAAAAATAAAATTGCATTCACTTATGAATTTTTATTATATGTCTAAATAATATTTGAATATGTCGAACCATTTTTTAATAAAATGAAAGAATAAATGTGTGGGAAATAATGCAAGTAAATACAGTCTGGGCTCATGTAATACGAAGTTCTTTATTTATATAAATATATCATTTTACTTATTTTTAGATATTGAGAACTACTCTTACATGAACTGTCAAAGTAACTTAAATGTATGATTTTAACTTAATATTTTTATTTCATTTAAATGTTAAGAATATTGATTGATAGGAATTCTTCAAAATAATAGAAAGAAATTTAAATTACTGTTATGTGTATCATAGTATTAATCATAAAAAGTTAGAAATGGTTTGAATATAGAACTATTAGAACTTACATTGGCTAAAAACATCAAACTTGATAAAAAGTGGCCCTTTGATTTGCATCTTGATAAAAGCATAAAACATCTAGTCAAATGAGCAATTTGGCTTCAAATTTACTGTGCTATGTAAATAGATTGTCAATGATAACTATAAGATATTTAAAATTTTTAATTTTTATACATTTGTACTGTTATTTTATATTGTTATTCTGTTTGAAAATATTGAGTTTGATTTTGTTTATTGTAAATATTTTTTTTCTCAGCAAAAATAATTAATTCTCTGTTTAATATTGCTTAGAACATGTTATTCTCTGTACATTTTACTTTATTGAAGTTCTAAGTACTAATTGCTAAGTTCAAAGTAAAAAATTAATTTTATAGAATTTTATTAATATGTACGAAATTATATTACATTTGAACAATATGATATTCCCTTACTATGTAAAAGGAATTGCATAATATCCTACATTACTGTAATTTCTTTATTTCTATCATACAAGCATACATGCCAACTCTCAAATTTTAAAGTTAGTGCAATTTTTTACTGCCACACAACATATTTACAATCCACACATGGCATATTTTATGCACATAAAGTAGATATAAAATAAGAGTGATGTAGTGATTAAGCAACATTAAATCAACATAATTTTGTTTTTAGTTTTGACAATAAATTAATGTCATCTTTTTCAAAAAGACAATTTTTGAAATTTAAACATATTTTAAGCTACTCATACAACTGTACAGTGCAGCCTTAATATATGTACATTGTATGGATGTTTCATACAAATTGGCAGTATAAATTATTACAAGTATAAATTATTAAACTAAAAATGCAATTTTTAAATTTAGAATATATTAAAGCTAGAAGTATTTTAAAACATTATTAAATTATAAATTCTAATAATTCATACAAAGGCAAACAATCAAAACATTTGATTTTTTTAAATGAAATTTTTTGTGTAAGCATATATATATATATATATATATATATATATCAAAACTCGGCCAAAACTCAAAAGTCAAGTCAAAACTCAGTCAAGCATTTTCAAATTTGCATTAATCTGCCTAAATTTCAAATTAATAAAATGTTAAAATTTGAAAATACATAAATTTTGTATGTTAATTTTAAGACATCAGTTCAATTTTGAGAAAATATTTTTATTTTATAATATAAAATCAAATTGTAGAAATTGGTTTATCTCATACTTTTATCTCATATTTGGAAAAAGCACTATAGCACTATTTACATTCAACATGGATTTTAATATTTCATATTCTCATAATTCTAAACATAAATATGTTTAGGCTTCTGTTTGTGTACCTTTTTTATAGCATATTGTCAACACTGACACAAATTAAACATTTTTAATTAAATTGTCTATTTTAAGCTATAATGCTATACAGAGTGTTTAAAAAAGATTGCAAAACTAAACATCTCTTGAATGGTTGGTTTTAAATCTATGGTTTCAATTTAAAAAATGCTTTAATTAAGGCTGTCATTATATACACATTTTAATCTTTAAAAAAAGCACAAAATGTAAATTTTTACACCATCCCATAGAAAACAAAATGTCAATTATAAAATTATTTTCCGCACCTAATTGGTGAAACAAAAAAAATCCCATTCTCCTATGATCTAAATTACCAAAGATATCATTAATTATGTATCAATATATGTATATATAAGTATGTATATAAGTTTTCAAATGGAAAATTTATCTAACAAAATTCCATTTTTGTACAACCCCTGAAATCTATGTTTTTACAGTTTCTTTTGAGTAGGTCAAAGTGGTTTAAGTCCGATAATTTTGATAATTGTTTCCAGGCCAATTTTGCATATTAGAAAACCAGGTTTTCTCTATAAAGATCTTTAAATGAATAATAAACAATTTGCTAATTTGAACTTCTTTCGTAGAGGGCCCATATAAAAAGTTAGATTTTATACTTTTTTACTAAAATGTATAATGTGACCAAAAGTGCCATAGTCTGTATTTAGTTGTGCAATCTGCTTTAAACACTTGAGTGTGTTACACATGTGTCTATACTAAGACAATAAGACAACATTAAAATATTACAATATAGTTAAAAAATACTGTTTAATTTTCATTTTTTATGAAAATTTAACACATTGTAATTCTATAAATTCATTGTATACTATTTCAGCATACTATCATAAGTAAAAGAAATGTGGAATACGTTTACTGTATTTCATAGCATATAAGTCAATATCAATTTTTTGAGTAAAACTATTGGATATTAGCTTTGTTCATAGTTATGTCAACCCTCCTTTTCACGATTGTACTACCTGATATTGCATGATTGAATTGAGTCATAAAAAAAACATAACTATGTAATGACAAGAAAAGCTACACCAGTAGTAACAATTAAAACTGGTGCAAATATACACATTAAAAATCAAAGGATTTCAAAACAACAAAGAATACATTTTAAAATTCAGCCTCAGTAGCTGTCTGGTAGATGAGTTTTTCAAATATAGTCAAGTATAATTTGGTGATCTCAGCATGCTGATTTATCATTGTTCAATGCTATTTCACAGTATAAAAGTTGATATATCAAAAGTTATCTCACGCTATTTAAAATGGTAATTTTTTTTTTAAAAATCACCAATATAAATATCAACCTCATTTTGAAACCTTGATTTATATGTTACACAATACAGTACGTCAACATTGAATGCCTAGTCTAAAACTAATTTCATTATTTTCTATTATTGAGACTCTAGTTTACACTTTTTATTATCTAAAAATGATTTTAGTCTATTAGTAGTTTTGAAGATGTGGCGACTAGAAAAAAGTAGAAAGGACATTTAGATGAAAAGTCTTAGTGCCATCGAATAATTTAAAAAATTCCTTTGTTGTCACAATAAAAGAGTTGTTATCTGGGCTGGTCTCAAAAATATCAGTTTGGTGCAAAGTTTAAAAAAGGTAAAAACTCAAAAATCTGGTTCATGGCCACTAGCCGGTAGTACACATTTTATTAGTAGCAAATTTAGTTATGTTAAAAAGGTTCCCACAGTCTTTAAAAATCCATGAATTTTATTTTGTTTTTAAGCCCTTGAAAGTGTTTTAATTTTACAAAAGGTCCTTGAAAGGCCTTGATTTTTATTATCTCATTGCAAACTTTTAGTTTTGTCCCATGGCTTTAAGCTTCGATCTTCAGAATATGATTGTGCAACAATCATTCTCTGGCACTGTCTAAAGTGTTGGGAGTATTTTTCCCCTACATTCTTGTTCTTGAATGTCTTAGTCATATATATGGTCCTTGCAAAGTGCTTGATTTTTATTTCTGGAAAACTGGAATTTACTAGGTCAAAATAGCTACTTTAATCTATTGCATTTTTAGCAACAAAACACTTTGGTTTTCTACATGACACATTCATTACTAAATTTGGATTTTTAACATGCACTTTTAGAAGCAGATAAATAATTAAAATATATATACAGTGAATGACACATAGAGAATTATATTAAAAATGGTGAGCAAGTGGCATTTTTATTTTTTGTTAGTTGACAGGTGCCTGCTGGGAGTTTTTACCTGTACTAATAACGGGGTCTTGTACGTAATGTAACCTATTATATTAGAATTCAAGAGGTAGTGCAACCTATCAAGTACTTGATAGGTTGCACTACTTGTGCTACTTTCAGACCAGCCCTGATTTCAGCAGCTTAGCTATTGTAAACTTCTTTAGAACATCATTTGAAGATAACAAAGCAAAATGCTTGTCTTTCAATACTTTTGTTCCTAGTGCAACTTTTACGTGTGTGTTATTTTTTACCCTTTTATAATGAGCTAGTCATTTGTTATAGAAGTTCAGTTTATTCATTCATTGCTAGAATTATATTTTGCCAAAGTTGAGATTCTAAAATAGAATTTTTTGTAAGTATATTACCATTTTATATTTTAATCTAGTTCATTTATATTACCATGTTATTTACATTTTTTTTTCAGTAAGTGTTCTCTAATTATTCTTCTTTTTCTGTTGAATTTGAAGAAAAATAGGATTTTATGGATGCTTTTCTTTTTTTGCATATAAATTAATATTTTTTCATAATAGTGCCATATTTTTTGCCATAATAGTGAAGTTACTGTAGTTCCTGTCATTGCAACTTTGTATCTAGCAAAACCAGGAAAACAAAGGTAATTTTATTTTCAGTGTGAATAACTATTGAAATATCATTAGTTAATATTATATTCAATATTAATAATTGATAAATAATTGTGTAATCTTAGACATGGGTTCTTAGTCTACGATGTCCAATTCATTATGTACCTATGGGTGGTTGGGGATATAAATCCACTGTGTGTACACCTTTATAAATCTTTTCAACAAATTGATATAATTATTCAATGAAAGCTATTGTCTAATGTTAACGTGTTAGAGCTGATTTTTAAAGTTTATTGTTAAAATAAGTTGAGAAATATGTTTAACTCTATTTTGTTATACTTGCTTAGTCTATATACATGTAAAAATAATTCTAATGAAAAAAATTTTGGGGGTTCTTATATTGATCTTGTTATTGAATCTTACTGTCTTTAACAGTTTTAGCTCAAATTATTTAAATAGATTTGTTTATATATATATATACACAAATAACTTGTTATATACCCATTCATAAGAAAGTATACTGGCCTACCCAGAAGTAATTTTGTAAAACATTGCCATTGCTTCTACATGTTTTAATAAATTATTATACACACACACACACACACATACATATATATATATATATATATATATATATGAAATGATATAATATAAAATACCTAACCGCAAGTCAACACAATTGTGTGTATATGTAAATAGTAACAAAATTAATGTTGTTTCTGATAATCACAATGGCCATGCAATCATTTAATCCAATCTTGGTATTAAGCAAAGTAAAATAAAAAATATCAATAAATATATAAGATAATCAATATTGTATTACAATTTATCATAATGAAGCATCAGCATTTAGCAATTACTTAAATGTGTAAATGTTAATATGCTACTTAGCTAAATCAAATTTAATAAATTAACAGATTACTAATTACTAATACTTGGGTACTAAATACCCTGAAAAATGTGTTTATAGAATGTACAGCTTTGTCATATTAAATTGCTCACATATGAAATGTTCTTAAAATATGACAAGATAAATCTATAAAAAATAATTAACTGCAATTACTGTAGTTTTAATAGCTTTTTGCATATAAACTTCTCATAAAAAACCTGTCCCCTATAAAATCTTTGATGATAGTTTGTAATTTCCTCATATTTTAATATATTATGTGTATCTCTAAATGAATATTTTAAGATTTCAGAAATCTGACTAATTTTAATTTATAATTAAGGCTTTACTTAAAATAAATGTAATTATTTTAGTAAAACATAACTATACATATACTTATTTTCTTATCAATTTAAAGATGATTTGAGCTTGAATTAAACTTTTAAATGATTTTATAATCAAAAAATTAAGTTGTCAGTCAATGCACTTTTAAAATTAATCAGAAATATAAAAAATTAAACATCTGTTAAAGGTAAATACGATGAATATATAGATGTTTCAGCAGTTAGTGTTTAAAAATATATCATGTTAACTATTTGAAAATTTAATGACCGGTGTTGTAGAGCTGTATTAGATTGTGAATAAATGTAAATATAAACCACATGAGAATTAGAGCAAAAATGGCAGATGTCAAACTCATGTAAATATAAAACTAAATTCCAATTTCATTCTGCTATCAACATAAACATTGATCATTTATAATGAAGAAAGTATATTCATGTTTTATAGAAAAATTCTGTTTATATATTCTATTAAGCCTCTACGAGTCATAAAATTGTGCAAATATCACCCATAGTGGATACAGGGTTGCCTAACAGTGCCATTTTGACCTGAAGACTTTTGTGTTTAGTGACCATTATCGTGCATCGTTTACACTAGGAATGTATCGAGCCAGCTAAACCAAATTGGTGGATGGATACATCAAAAATAAAAAGGATTGAATTTGATCTCCCTTGCAGAAGAACATTGAAAATTTGAACCCGGACTGGGTAATAATATCACTGATTCTGTAGTATGTCTGTCTTCAGAAAAGAATTGTAACAAGAAATTTATGGCTGGGTAGCATGATAAAATATAAATAAATAAATAAAAAAATTTACATCCTAATTGGATTGTGATGTCACTGATTCTGCAGTATGTCTGCCTCTTGGAAAATAATATAATTGTAGAAATTTATAGTTGAAAAGTCTAATAAAATATATAAAATGATATGAAAATACCAAATTTGCAAATTTTAAAGAAAAAAAATAAGTAAACTTCCAAAATATAGAATTACAGCTAACTTTTCATATCGCTAAGTGCTTTAACAAGTGCAAATGCATTTGGTGATCAAGATCAGATTCACTTCAATTGGTATTGAAACTTGTAGTGCAAGCAAGATGTTAGGGTTTCAGATTTCAATGTTTTTCTTTGAAACAATGACATTTTACAATGTTTCATTAAAAATGATTCACAATTAATGGCAATTGCTGCTGTTTTTTTTTTTTTTTTTTTTTTTTTTTGCCGACCTATAATAATTTTATAAAATTGTAAATTCACAATTTATGGAATTAACATGATACATGCTCATTGTTCCACCTTCAGAGGACACCTTATATAGACTTCCATTTCCAGAACACAAAAAGGGAGACTTAAGTGTGTGTGGATGATACGGATAGTAGTTCAGAATCATCTTTGAACTGCAACTCCTAGCTTCAACCTAAACACCCTGATAAATAAAACAACTCAACTCTATATTATCTCCGCGAATCTTTTCAGTATCTTTTGAGTTAAGTGTATATATGTAATTAACTAGTAGAGAATGTAAAGCCATTAAAAGGTCTAATACACAAGACAAAAGTATTGTCATTTCACTATTTACTTTCTGGTCAATATCAGCACCCTGTTGGCAACACTAAGTGGATATGCTGTACTGTTGTATATTAGAAATATAAGATACATAGTAAGTCAGAAGCAGAAAGTCTTTAGAAGTCTTTATCAGCTGTATTTTTAGTAATACAGTTGTGAAGAATACCTCAAAGGTAGTATTGAAGATTGTAAGTATGATATAAGCTGTTCTTGCATAGCCCTTCATAATTTATATAAGCTAACTGAAAAAAAAAAATCTCTATGTTCAATAGAAGCAATGTGATATCATTCAATAATTATTGGTGTCACTGAAAATTATAAAAAAAAATGCAGGTCTCTGTGATTGAAAATTATATAAACTGTACTGTAACTTTCAGCCTACAAATCATAACCTTTAAAAATAATTTTAATCTGTTATTGGCAAGTTTAGTGAAACTAGTTTGGTTATTGAATGAATATTCTGCTTTTAAAAAATGTCCATAGAGAATCAAAACTACTGTCATCAAACATCTCGAGAATAGTTCATCCTAGAGTAATGGGGTTAGTTATATCCATTCTATCACCAAGAATTACGTATAAAACAAGCATTTAATTAATACAGAACCATTTCACAAAAACAGGCCAGTTTTAGTTTTCAAATTGTGCTAAAATCTAATTAGCACTAGGGTAAACCACTTACCTACCAAATTTTGTAAAATTCCATTGAAAGTTTTTGAGCTAAACTTAGTCATCACATTAAAAATGGTGGAATCGTATTCTAGACTGCCTGAAACATGCAGATTTGTCGAAAACTCAAGTTTCATTTTTGACACGATTCCAATACTTTCCCTATACATTACCATGTGCTGTAGAAAAAGTAAAAATAGTACCATTATGTAAAATTCAAAACCCTTGAATGTGTACCAGCATATTGTATGTTTTTTGTTTTTTTTTTCAGTTTGTGACTAATTGATTTCAAAAAATTTTGTCAGGTCATTTTAAGTCAGTTCACAGAGAAGAAAAAAAATAAAAAACCCACATAACTAAATAACAAGGATGTGTGATTGTGCTAGTAGCACCAAGAGTTACTTGGCGAAAATTACTGATAGTGATAAACATATGATTGATTTAAAGCAAAACTATGTATAATTGAAGTTGACAAGCTATGGCCTAAGATGAGCACTTGGAAAAAAAAATAATGCAAATAATTTATTTGGTTCAGATTTTCTTTCTAGTAAACAAACAGAAGGTTGAAGGATAACAGTCATCAGGTACTAGTTTCTTAATATACTGTGCATTCCCTTATAGAAATTGCACCATTAAACTTTTAAGCGTAAAAAATATTTGTGCGCTGGGCTAAATTGTGTCCTACTGTATGTACACTTGTTTAGTGATAGGAGGATTTAACATTCCAATGTTTACACTGTACAAAAATCTGATTCCGTACATAGCACTACTATCAGCTAATTCTGTTGACACTTATCTCAGTTTAATAGCGAGAATTTCGTAAAAATTGCAGAAAAATGTGTATGTTAGAAGATTATCGGCATACACACATTTCGGATGATAATTAAAGTTGCATCATAAATTATGTAAAACTGCTTTCTTGCACCATATACCCTCTCAGGCATTTTTTGCAAACACAATATATTTTCTGCAGTTACGTTATGGGCCTTATCATCAACATGCGTTTGTACTGTAGGATGGATGCAGTTTAGCCTTGATTTGTGTAATTATGTTTCAAAATTTTGTTTCTAGTGTTTTCATATTCAACATGAAATTTTAAAAGTGGTTAAAAAGTATTCAGGACTTATACACATTTGCATCAAAATATGATGTTAATTTTTTGATAAATCCATATTTTATACTGTATATGAGAAAGTAACATAGCTGCTTAATATAATTTGAGCATTATAAATCCAAACTTGTAATTTTAGAATTGTGCCTTATATCTTTATTCATGTTGAAACATGTTTATTATTGAAAAAGAACATGTATTATTTTTTCAATTTGTTTATTTTCAGTTTGAATGTTTTCTTAACAAACTGCATAAAACTCATGCAACTTGTATTCTAAAATATACAAGATTGCACATGAGGTATAAAATACTTGAGTAATTTATTACTCTCTATAAAATTTACTGTTGTTTAAATAAGATTAAAAATAATATTTATATAAGATTAATTTTTCAGGATCTTAGGTATCACATCTAAAATGTCTAATTAAAGCTAATATATTACAATTAACAATAAAATGCTTAATATTTTGATTGTTAAAGTTATATGAAATTTATTTTATTTTTATTTGAAATAAATTTTATAATCTTGCCAATATAAAATTTTAGTGTGTAGTTTAATGTGTAGTTTAATATATTTAAATTATTTTCTGATAGTTTAATATTTTAGTTAATATATAGTTTAATATATTAGTTTATAACCACTGCATGTTTTCATATAATTTTATAATAAAACTCTAAATAGCTAAAAATATTTAAAATGTATTTAAATTTTGTTATAAATATATAAAAACATTGTATTTTACTGGAACTCAAGTGACATTTTTTTAGCTGATTTAAAAAAAAAAACATGTCAATAAACTAATTTCTGCATTGGCAACACCCTCTCATCATTAATATAAGCACAATATACATATGTTGGAAAGGTTGTGCCGATTGCGGATCCTTCAGTAATTTAAAGTTACTAAGTTTTATGTGATGATTCTAGCATAAACAATTTATTTGAAAGAAATTATTGAGGCATGCAACATTGAAGGTTTTAAAGAGCAATTTGTACAAGACGCAGTTTTGCCACATCTAATATAACAATAAATTTCGATAAATAAATAACTATAAATTATTTAATTTTTAAATACATTTATTAACACATCAGAATTAATAGTGTTTTCTAAATATTAGATGAAGAAAATTAAAAAAAGATAGATTTTTAAATGGTTTATATAAAACACCATGAAAATATTCTTGTATATACGCATAGCAAGAAATGCATCATCACTATAATCATATTTTGTCACTGTATCTCATTCTAATTTCATACTTAATCTCTTCCTAGATGCATTAGATTTCAGAGTTCCATGTAGCTGTCTTATGCTAAATTGCAATTTATAATTTGTAATACTCTTCACTTAATTATTTTCACCGAAACCTCGATTAATAAAAGAACTGTTCATCTAATGTAAGTTGCAACCAAATTTAATAAATAATTTCAACTGGGCTTGTGGCATAATTTAACTATTTTTAAAATACTCAAGTTAGGGTTCTCATATTTCCAGGTGGCTAAACAGGTACAATTCATAAATGGATGTCATATTTTTGTGATATAATGAGTTGTGACCTGACTAATGGTATTTCTTAATCCTGAGATTCTTTTCAAAAATTTATCTCGAAATTAGAAATATGAAAATCATGAAATTTTAGTATTTATCTGCCACCAAGAATTTCGTATTTAAAATAGCACCATGTGCAACAGCAACAATAAAAAGTGATATTTAAGAATATATGTCAACGTTCAAATTTCCTTTTAATTTTCTTAGGAAATATGCATTAATATTTTTTTATCATTTTTTGTACTTTATCCAACCAGGTCAAAGTGATAAACAGGGTAGAATCACGGCACAGGGGCACATAAACCAGTATGTATGGTAACTCTATTTAGAACTATAATATCTAAAATCAAAATGTGCAAAGGGTGATCAGATGCAGGAATTTTCATATTCAATATATTGGCCTATTTGCCTTCCGATAAAAGTTCTCTTAATCAAAAAGTATTAGGCAACCATCCCCTCAGAATCACCACTTTTGTACAGAATTTTTTTTCCCCATATTTTAGACTTAATGCTAAGTCTTAAACGAATCGATCTTGCTTCTTTCTTTCCAGGGTGACTAAAAATGGTTCAAAAAGAATAAGGCTAGTAACTTTTATTTTCCTACCTGGAATTTCGCGGGTAAGATAATATTCTGCCCTTTATAATGTTAAATCTTACTTTAAAACAGTTAATCTTACTTTATTCCATTGCCCAATTTTGTTTTCTTTTTAGTTTTCAGTTCATTTATTTTGTTGTGCTTGTTGAAAAGGGGTGACTATCCAAAATTAATGACATAAAAAACTCGACAATTAAAAGAAATAATTTGATTATTCAAATGAATATATTAAATCACTCAAAATGTTAATTTCTGAACTGAAGGTAAATTTAGAGAAATACGTTAGGGATAAAATTTCTAAAATGCATCAAGTACGACACTTAACTCATTTTTCAAGTAAAATGAAAACTGACCTACGAATAATTTATTTCTTAAAATTTTGTTAACAAACTGCAAATAGTAGTCCTGCATGACATTTAAAATGAGTTTGTGATTTGCACAGATGCATCCTTTGCTGTTCACCCTCCAAAAGACCGCATATTTTCAGTGTGCAAAATGGTTACTTTAGAGAGGTAATATATAATAATTAGAGAGATAGGAATATAGTATAAATCTAACTGTGGATTTGCATGAAATGGTTAAAGATAATTCTTAAAAATAGTATTCAAAAATATTTAAACAATCCCTCAAAATATTTAGCATTTAAAAATTCTAATGCAAATATTAAGTTTTTACATGTGTCATGTTGAAATTCTAGATTTGAATGTAGTATAAAATATTCTCATTTCCTCTGGTTTTTATAACTTTGTTGTTCAAACAAGGCTATGTGTCCTGAAAATTTGATAGCATCTGCAAAACTGAAGCAGTTTAAATCCCTAAAAGATAATCTCAATTTGTGATACAGTTCATTTATAACGTAATTGTTGGAACAGAATTATGTACTCCATAAAAGCAGAGTACTTGAAAGTGAGTGCACTTGCTTGCAATTTAAAACCATTGCAAGTAAGCATTGCAGAGATTTGGAGTCCTGCTTCCAAATCAAAGCAAATATAAAATCAAGATAATTAAAAACATGGGTAGATTTTTATGAAACCGCATCATGCAGAATTTTACTGCACATTTCAATTAGAAAATGCAGAAGAGTAGCTTACTTTAATGTAAAAATATACTTCAATGAATCCTTAATATTTCAACAAATATACTTCATTTAATCTTTAATACTTGAATGAACTTAAGGTTAAATGGAATTGTTAATATATGTATTCTTAGTTTAAGCATCCATTAAAGTAGATAGTACTGAAAACTACCATATATACTTGGGTATGAGTTGACCCTACACACAGGTAAACTCCATTCTACTTTTTTTTAAGTTGAGGGGGGGGGGGGGGTGAGATTGTTGAGAATTCAACACTAAGGCATAAGACAGGAGTAGAAGTGACAAAATGAGGATATATAGGATTAATATATATATATATAGAGAGAGAGAGAAAGAGACAACGGAAATCAAGTATCTGCATACAGTTATAAAAATTTATTTTAAAATATAATAGTAGGTTAATATAGAGAAATTTTTAATTTTGCAAAAAAAGAGTCAAATTTTATATTAGTTAACATATTCACTATCAGTTTTGTTATATTCCAAATCTTCATTTCTTTATAAAGCAATACAGGCAATACCCCCCAAATTTAAAGAAATTGAACAGGATATTTTGTTTAAATTATGAGTTTTGTTTTATTCAAAGCCTTGAATGTGTTGTACATATAATTGCTAAAACATAATATTTTAAAATCAGAATTTCCAGAAAATATTTGCGATTAAACATTATTTTAAACAACATTTCATTTATCATATTGATGGTTAAATGCGATACTTTTAAACAAAAATGTGCTGTTTTCTATTTTTTTTTTCTTTCCCCGAGAGTGTCACTGGTATAGTGCAGTTTTGGATCAAAGATCGCAGAAGTGCCTGTCTTCTAATATAGGAGCTTTACTACCAATAGGGTGTAGTCCGATTAAAGTGAGAATGATAGAAGATCTCTGATTCCACCACGATAGGGTGAGAACTACAGGAAAGGTAAACTTACTCCCTGTCATACGACGCTACCAAGCTAATTTTGCTATGTTAAAAATGGGGTAAAATATGTAAATATGCAGAAATTATCACTACGAAGAATAATATAGGTAAAACCCACACAAAAATATAGGACATATTTATCCCCCTCGTATGCACACATTTGAATCTGTTGAGTAATTTTAACTATCTGAAATCTAAAACTGTAAAAATAATATTAGTTTAGAAATTCAAAAACACATTATAGCTGCAAATTGCTGTTTTTATAGATTAAGAATTTTTTTCAGATCACACCTTATTGGTAGAAAAACAAAATTACATTTATATAAAATACTCATAAGACCTACCTTAATTTATACTTTAGAAACCTGGACTCTCACATGACATTATGAAAACGCTCTTTGCATTTTTGAACAAAAGATTTCACACCGTATTTTTGGTAGAATTCAGAAAAATTATATTTGGAGAAGATACAATTTTAAACTATATGAATTATACCAAGATTTTGATATAATTAAATGCATTAAAACTAACAGAAAGCAATGGGTTTTCATGCTGATTTTGGCCCCAAAATATTCAATTTATACACAAATATATATGGTAAGTCATATTTTTCTTCAATCAATAATAATTAACATCTTCCTAACTGAAGTATATTCCACTTAAGAATGTATTTATTACATATCGCAGTCATGGAGCACAAGATAGATTATTATATCTAAGTTCTTTTAGCAAAATATGACTATAAAAATAGATTATTTTAGTAGAATGTTATAAGAATTTCAATGAAAATATTTTCTATATTTGTTTATTAAGTATTTTGAATAATTGTACTTTATTTCCTTTTTAAAAGTAAGGATAATTATTTTTTTTAAAAAGAATATATTCTATGTTATAAAAATATTTTAGGATAGTATTAAAGACATATCAGTGTCCGACTCTTTCAGCAATGGAAATCAAAAGATAAATATAAAGTGGTTCCCAGCTGAAATTTCTTTCATATTTTGGATGGGATAATTTGAATATTTCCTAAAACTTTCGAAGCAATTTGTGAATTTTAAATTCGCTTAAAAAATGTTTGAAAAATTAGGCCCCATAGGGTTCAATGTATTTCATTTTTTCAACCCAGGTTTAGTCCAAAACTAATTGGGTGATATTATTCATTTATATTCCCATAGGTCCTACAAACCATCTGAACAACATACTAAAATTTCATTTTGATAAAGTCATTTTTATGGCAGTTATCGTGCAAACGGACAGACAGACAGACAGACAGAATGAACAAAGTCATAAACACTTTTCAACTATGTTGTAAAGTGTTAAAAAAAAACAGGAAAACAAAAGAAAAATTTAGAAAGCAAAAGGAAGAATTTTGAAAGAGATCAAAACAAAAAGGAAAAAAGGAAAAATTTTGTTGGCATAGTAAAACTCAGCAGATTCAAATAAAATTTTGTACTTAAATTAAACTACTTATATTTTAG
Organism: Amaurobius ferox; assembly: GCA_951213105.1. Classification (NCBI taxonomy): domain Eukaryota; kingdom Metazoa; phylum Arthropoda; class Arachnida; order Araneae; family Amaurobiidae; genus Amaurobius; species Amaurobius ferox. The sequence continues at coordinate 117,278,347 of OX578146.1, forward strand.
GTCATAAAGAAGCTTGAATTTTAAATTTTGATCTATGTGCCGAGATATCTAAGATTAGATAATGGAAAAAATTTAATTTTAAAAAATTCACACACCAAACAAAATTTGTACGGTCTTGTACATTAATTATTTAATATTTTGAATTTTTTACTATTTTCATAAAGTAAACCGTCTGTTATTAAACATGTAGCCAAATACCCTGTTTTGCTTTAGTTTTGGGTCACGAGAGTCAGACTAGTTATGGCACTGTTTTATGTTAGTACTATTAAACAATATTATTTCTTTTGTAGGGTAAAATTTAATAATACAATTTATAAATATTTTATTTTAAATAGTCGTTTTATGGTCCTCAAATATTTTCATTTCTTAATATATATTTTCATATATATATTAAGGAAATTTGATTAGTACTTGTTAAATGAGGATTACTCATAATTGAATAATTATTTATTATAACCAATTATAAATGTAATGATGAATGTAATTAAATCAATCATTGAATATCATAAATGTGTTATCTTAAGATTAAATGTTAATCTCAAGCATTGTTTAGCCTAAATGTTTAGTAGTTCAGAATGTGGGCTTTAACAGCTATAATTTCTAGAGGTACAGAATATTTCAAGATTCAAGTTCGCACATTGTGCAAGTTAAAATTTTCAATTTTAGCCTACACAAAAATTAAGGTTGAATTATCAAATAAAATATTAGTTATGAAGAAATAATCTGCCTATGTAAAAAGGAATTTTTTGAAGGATTACAATAAGACAATGTATTAACAGGGGTTCATATATAAATTTAAAAACTGAAATTTCCAGAATTTTCACAAACTTCTATTTTAAATGACAGCCTTTTGTAGTACATCATTTTATTCAAGGAAATAAATTTGAATTCAGCAACTTGTAAAATATTTAACATAAAAATTCAGCTAATATGACAAATGAGTCAAATCAAATTTTCAAAATTAAGATTTAAGGTTCTAAGATGTAGGGAAAAGAATCTCTCCCTAATAAAAATTGGGAAAAAATCAAAAATATTTATTTTGTTGTTGGAATAAAAGAAAAATACTTACTGAGAAAAACAGTTTGTTCCTATTATTTGAAAATTCTGAGTAGGCTTCCTCCCCCCTACATATTCCATATTTTTCGGTTGCATTTTAGGGGCGAATCGAAAAAATTCTTCTTGTTTCTCTAAGATGAAAATTCCAAGTAAGTGCCCCCTTTCCTTACATTTTCTGCAATTTTCAGTTGCATTTAAGGGGGCAAGATTGGCAGAATTCTATGGTAAGAAGTAGAATCAAAAATATATTCCATGTTTAGAAAATGGTTGGAGGTGCATCCCAGGGATCAAATTAAATAAATTGCCTCTAAAAAATGGAATGCAATGTATTAAAGGCACTTTTTATAAAGTTCAGTTAAACTAAATAGTTGGGAACCACACAGCTTACCCCTCAATAAAGCAATAACATAACTTACAAAACAGGATTGATTATTAAACGATAAGGTGCTTTTAGTTAACTGTATAGAAATAAAGGTCTAATAACAGAAAGTTACCATTGAGTTATTAAGTTCATATATTTAATTAACTGAGGTGAGTTAGCATGAGATATGCCAATCTGTAGAAAAGTGAGTGTAGAGTTGTATTGGAATGTTGAAAATGTGATTTCTATTATCTTTTGTAAGAAATTTATACTATAGCTATTGTAAGTGATAAGTTAAATGTGTGGTATACAAAAATCACAAATTTGACCTAAAGCAAAAAGAGTATTTTTTGTTAATGAGGTAAGAGGCACAGTTGTTATGTACAAAATTAAGGTTAACTAATATATATTTATTATTAGTATTAGGCAGTAAATTAATAGTTAATAGTAATTAATATAAATTCTCTAATTGTTAATATCATATAGTGTTAACTGATATTTAATAGTACAGCTAATAATATTGTTGACTGGCTAATGAAATAGTTACTTTTAGTTATAAATTAAAAATACTGCATTATTATTATATCATTAATAATATCAACTATATATATATATATATATATATATATATATATATATATATATATATATATATATATATATATATATTAACTATTTATTAATTTAACTTGATTATTAGCTTAATAAATTTTATCAGTTAACACTTAATATAGACTATGATACATAAACAACTGCCACCCCCACCCCCCTCCTTTTAATAGAGAAATACCAACAAGACTTTTCAGCTTTAAATTTAATTTAGAATTTAACAGGAGGTAACAGAAAACACAGCAACATTTCTACTTTACATGCTATACATAGGTTTTAAAAATAAGTATAAGAACTATTGTCAGAATGCTTCTTGCCTATTCCAGCCATATAACATTTTCTTCTACTACACTATTAAAAACTATCTAACCCCAATGTTAAATCTGGCCTGTTTAAACATACTAATGTAATTAATGACATAAATATGCTTTTATGCTCCACAAATATAACACTTTTCGTGTAATATAGATGGCACCACTACAAAGACCAGAATTTTGTAAATATTTCAAAATTCCCTGTACTTTTAAAGTATATTCTCTATATGCATAAAAGTATTATGCAGTTGAACCCAGATTTTATGTTTTTCATTGGCCTAGAAGCAAAAAACGTACAATATGGGAAAACATGAAATTGAGGTCAAGGGAAAATCAATATTTTAATATAAATGTCAGAATGAGAAAAAAAGCATTTTATATTATGTCTATATTTAATGATGAAAATTACCACATATTAAGGACATTGGAAAGAAAATGGTGATTTTAGTTTTATTTTTAAAGCTATAGTTTCACAAATAACATTTTCGGTAATTAACAGGGTTTTCAAATGCAATTCTTAATTTTTATTTGCTAGGAAAAAGGTTTTCACAGATTTTAGGGCATTTATAGTTTTGATCCAGAAAGGCACGCCTTCAAAACGGACTCAGTATAGTCGTCATCATCATCATCAATATTGTTTGAGAACATCAAATCGGGAATGTCCAGAATTTCTGATGTCATAACATCTCTGGCACAGTCAGTATATTAACTAAAATGAATAGCTAGCTAACCGAATTTGTCATTTTTCAATGAATCTTCAATCTATGCTAAATCATCGCATACTTTGTCAGATAGATTTGGAAATCCATCTTTCACAAAACTATAAGATATGCATGTTTCTGTTACACTATTTCACTCCTAGAAAATTAGCAAAATATAAGAAAAATATAATTTTTCACCTTAAATAAAAGCGTACGATGCAGGGAAACTTATTTATATCATGTATCATCTTGGGAATTCTTAACAATATTGATATAAAATATGTATCAGGACTAAAGAAAAATTATGTATGAAGGGGGAAAATGTATGAAGAGAGAAACATAAATCAGGATTCTACTGTATTTGTTTCTCAGACTACATAATAGTTCATTTTACAAACAAGCTAAATTTAGCATATTGTGCCTGGATAGTTTTTAATAGTATAGTACAAAAAAATATTACATGGCTGGTTTTAGTAAGAGAAGATCTGACAATCAACCTTGAGTTTCTAATTATCATTCTTCAGATGGCACGTCTGCTAGATACTTTATTAATTTCTAATATAATTTAAATTATTAATATTTTTAAAATTTATATACACAATATCAACTATAAGTGAAATAAAAATGCTCAAAATCTTCAAAATTGCAAATTTTCAGTGCAATGTTTAGGATAGATTAGAAATAGAATGTTAACTGTTATATTAAAATCTCCACAGAATGTTTTCATTCAATGAAATATCTAGTAAGTTTATTAATACATTTATTTTTCAACATTATATGTTAAATTATGCTATCAGCTTGCTTATGTAGAGATAGATCTAAAATGTGTGCACAGTGTTCAATGCAAACTTTAAAAAATTTAGAATTACAAACATTAAGAAACTTAACTATAACTATAACTTCGTTAAAAGCAACATACAATACAAAATTTTGTTTCAAAGGCAAGAAACAGCCTTCTTTATCAGGACATATAAGAAACACAACCTTCACTCATGAGAATTAGATCAGCAAATGTAATTTATGCAAGGTTATTAGTTGCTAATCTAGCTACCACGAGTAAAAATTGCACTTCTTATGTGTCCTGATGAAGAAGGCAGTTTCTTGTCTTTGAAACCGGTTGACCTATTAATTTTATATTGTATGTTGCTTTTAACATATTTTAGTTTTATTACATTAGAAACAGTTTGAGCTGTTTATATTAAGATGCTTGTTTTAGATTACCTTTAGTATACATATCAAAAACTTTTAAATTTTCATATAAAATTTAATTTTTTAAATTGTACTATTTTAAAAAGTTACCTTTATTACCATTATAATTGCTTTTTAATATGAAGTGTGTATGATCATGTAGTGTATTTATTCCTTGAATTTGCATGAGTGAAGTATAAATGTTATTTATGTCTGTTGATTGTGTATAAAGTGTACTTTCAAACAACTATATGGTATTGTAGCTATATCTCAAAACTTTTAAAATGTAAATAAATATATCATTTTGTGAGATATTCTATATCATATCTACTCATTTCTTATAAAATTTCACTCACTCTGATATTCATTCTGTTTATGTACATTTTTTTTCTCAATAATTTATTTAGATGAAAACACATATTCAGTATTAAGTGCAACAAAAAAGTAATGAATATTGGACTTTGTATTTGATTGTACTCAGTTTTTCTGATTCTTTTGTAAAATTTTTTTCTCTTCAGTTATCATTACTAAAAAAGTGCTGTAAATAGCTTTCATAGCATTCCAATGTAATTAGACCTAGGAGTTAAATAAAATTATCATATTGTTTTCCAATTTTTTCTTCTGGTTTATAAAACAAAAGTTAGATTGATTACGTAAATTTAACTCAATGACATAAAAATATTGTAAATACAGCATAAATACAAATATATTCTGTTCAAACTGGTTTCGAAGGTACAAAAAGGTCTTCTTTGGGACTGACAAGAAGTGCGATCCCAATTATTCAAGTAAGTTTGGCAACTGAGGCCAAAACCAGGCATGCAGCTAAAAGTAGGAAAAAGTTGTTGCCATAGTCGCTGGGAGAAATGAAAAAGGAAAAACCCAATGATGCATACATAATCAATGAAAATAATCAATGGGCATAATCAATGAACAGTAAAACCCACAGAGGAAAGAGAGTTATTAATAAAGTTGTTTTTGAGTGTTTATTCATAAATATATTAATTTATTCTAAACAAATTAAAATAATATTTGAATACAAGTAGATTTCAAGAAAATTTCAAACATTTTTAAAAAACTGACCTACATTTAAATCACTCTACCTTATATTATGATACTAAAATACTTGACTTATTATTTGAGTATATATGGCATGGCATGTGTGTGCACAGAATATCATACATACCTGGCAAAAGAAGCCTAGAAAAATAAGATGCTATGAAAACCAGTATATATAGGCAAGAAAGCACTCAAACTGGTCATTCCTCCATGGACCATGATTTTTTAGTCATTGACACTCATTAGCATAGAATAGGCGATAACACAACTGAGCACAAAACTCCTAAAAACAAAGATTTTAGATTTCATATGGTAGAGTTATTTGTTTTAAAACATGAATGATACAGGGCATTATTTTAGCCCTAACTACATTCACAAAATGGATTAAACTAACGTCTTCCATTGTTCCTGGTTTGAAGTAAATATTTATACCAGAAAAATTAAAAAATCCCTGCTTTTAAGGAGTTTTGTGCTCAACAGTTGTCTCATAGCCTACTTAGTGCTGCAATGACCACTAATCGATAGTCCATGGTGGTGAAAGAATAACCAGTTGAGAACTTCCTTGCTATATGGTAAAATTTACTTCATTGTAAACCAGTATTAATTTTATTTTCACAAGAAGCTCATTCTTACAATCCTCAGCTTCACTCTGTAATTTAGTTGTCAATATCATTACTACTTGTACATGAATAGGTTGAATTCCCCCCCTCCCTAAAAAAAAACTATTTTACAGTGAAACCTGCTTCTGATAATCACATACGAAACCTCAATATATTCCTTCAGACAGGTGATTGTTGACTGCAGATATTCCGAGAAGTAAAACTTACAGTAAAAATATAATTATTGCTGCACCTATATAATTACTAGAATGAATTACCCAGCAGTACTCAGATCCTAAATAAGCACCCACTACCTAAATAATACCACACAGATTGCAAATTGCGAATAAATCAGTTTCAATCCAAATCACCAGTTATCGGGTGAGCATGCGCAATCAGCAGGTCAAAAAATGTATGGAACTTTATTGCAGAACATAAAAAATCTTGCAGATTCACTCACTTAAAAAAATTACAAAAAATAATTTTTTTTGGTTAGAATACAAAGACATACACCCAACTTTTTGCCAAACTATAGAATTGTGCTAATCTTTGTTTTTTGGATTCCGCAAAAAAATATCAAACCTAAAAAATGTAAATTTCAAAGTATTTCTAAATAAATAAATATGAAAAAATTGTACTACGGATGTGGTTCAAACATTGTTAGAAAGAATGTTTAAATAATTCTGATGGTGTCAAGATGGAAACTGTGATAATATGTTTGGTCATTAAGGAAGCGATTTATGTGAATAGTGCTCAAAATCATACTAAAATATAAAATAGCTAAAAATCTAATTCAAATACAATCCAATATGTGAATAGGACTTATATAAGACTTTTAAATCATTCAAATCTTTAGATATTTTCAATGACTGATCTCTGAACATAAATAGGTGATAAGTAGTGAGAGCAATCTCAAAATCAGGTGGTCACAGCTGTGTCATCAGGTGGTCACTTAATACAAGGAAAAATAAGACCATGGCGACCACCTATGATAAATGGTAAAATTTAAATAGCCAATTTTCCCATGCAAAATAACTGACCTTTAACACAGGTTGTCACTAAATGTAGTCTCCTAAATAGGCTTCGCTACACAATTTTATTGTCAATGATGTCCAATACTGAAAATCCAAACTAATTAGACTTGATTTTCTAATAGTTTGCATTATTGGATGTATAAAAAAATCTGATATTGCACATTAAAGGATCTGCAATAAAATAACCGAGATGTACTCACCAGAATTGTAGAATAGTGTTTCTTAAACTTTTCAGGACACAGAATTTGTAAGTATATACATGCATTTCTTATGCTGAAATTCTAAGCAGCATGCACACTATTGCAAAACACCTATGGAAAATATTAATGAAAAATTATGAATGGTAATGTTGGGAACTAATCCAAAGCATAAATTATTTCAATAAAACTATCCACTGCTCCAAAACAATGACACAATTTATCTGATGATCAGGATCAAACATGATGTTTAAATTATAAAATAGCTAATTGCAGAATATTGTATGAGATGTCAAATATTCACAAGTTTCCATAAAATAATCTTTAAAATATTATAGAGAATGTTCAACTATTTAAATAGCAAGAATTAATATAAATATAATTTTAAAACTATTTTTACAATAAACACGAAGTATTACATTTTGTTCTATAAATAATTAAATTTTTGAAAGTAAAAATACTTTGTTAGTAACAATATAAACAGTTAATTAAAAGTATCAACCAATTTTCAAAACCAAAAAAGAGCCTTCTTCATCCGGATAGCAAAAAAAATCCGGATAGAAAACAATCACTGCAGCAAAGAAATTCTTCGTTTGTCAAGATAAATGAGACAGAACACCCACTACAACAAAGTACAGTCTAAACTACGTCCTAGGAAAGAAATGTCCTTTGAAATCAACTGTTTATGCTGTTATTGATAAAGTAATTTTAAGTTATTTTAGTCAGCAGTCTAAGCTAATTTTTTATGTTTTTTATTCTAAAGTTTTTAAAATGCCAATGAAAAACTCTATAGTGATTAAATATGTATAGAAATGTAACAAATGAGTGAGATATTCCTTTAGAGTATAAAATCAGTTTTTAATACAATAATATTTGATATGGAATTTTTTAACTTTGCATGCTATGTGATATAGTACGATATTAAAGCCAATTAACATTTAAACACCATGCAACTTGTTAAAATGATACCTTTATAAGTAACACAAACTGTGAATTTAAATTATATTGCATTCAAAACAACCTGTTGAAATAAAATAAATATTAACTTACATTTAAAAACAATGAAAATATATATTCTACAAGAATAAATAAATACTTCTTTCAACTCTATTTCATGTTTTAACTCCTGATTAACAGAATCAAGGTCATAACTATCTTCCCTTTTTTTTACCATTATGCTATATACTATAGTATAATCTCTACAATTCTTGGAACTGTAAGTATAACCTCAATTTAAAGCTTGTAAATCATTTTTATCAAAACTTATTATTATGTTTCAAAAATAAAACAAATCCATAAATAAACAGACCCATTGTTTTGAGTTTTGATTTATAAGCAGATTTTCACCTTAGTGTGACTATTTACAGTATTTAAATATATTAATTGTCAGGTATTTTCACAGTACTAGATACATTTTTTTCCCTTAAATTGTTTACTTCTCTTCTCCATCTTCATCTGAAGATTCTTTACTTTGTTCTTCAACTTTCTGAAGAAAAAAAATGAACCAAAATAGTCAAAAAAGATTAATCAAATATATAAGAGGAAATGTAATACAATTGAAAAAAATAAACTATTTTTATTTTGAGAATAAACTCAGTTTCTTATTTTCAATTTTGATTTATAAAATGAAAAAATATGAAATAATATTTTTTCACCCAGAAATTTTTATACTTGTTGGTTTTGAACCGAGATTCTACATGATTTCAAAACAGCATGAGAGAAAATCCACAGAAAGCAACAATTCATCTAAATTCCAATTTACCTTTAATTATTCAATATCAAAGAATGTAATGAACATTATATTAATGAAAGAAAGTAAAAGTACTCAATTGTAGCTACAGTTAGCACCAGGGATTGAAATTCTATTAAGACAACTAATCATCAGCAAAATTTTATAGATGCCAGCAACTATTAATTCTGATATTTTTATTACATTGTTATCAAAATTTTAGGTAAACTTACTTCAGTTACACAATCATTCAGAAATGTCCACTAGCAGTTTTTATTTTTAGTGGGGTGTTTCTGCTCAATTCCTTACTGTTTTGTTTTTTCTAGTCATTTAATTTATGCAACCATTTTCCTGACAATTTATAGTACACATTTTAAAACTTCTAAAAATGTTAATTTCTTTTTAATTAGCAGTAAGAATAATTATATTGGCCTTAATAGTAATTTCGTTACATATTAAAAAACTCTGAACTGGCCAATGCGATGGTTGAGCGGTCAGGGAATTGCGTTTCCGTCTGATCGCTCGTTTGCCGGGTTGTGGGTTCGAATCCCATCAGTGGGCATGGATGTTGTGATGTCGAGGTTTAGTCAGTCTTCTGTGCTTGAGGAGCCTCAATAAAGTGAAGCTGCATATTACCCTTCGCTATGGGACCAGGGGTCTATTGGATGTGGTGTAAGGCTTTCCTTCACCACGGGGATTAGAAACAACAACAAAACTCTGAACTGGAAGACACTGCCTTTTAATATTATTTATAATTTGCATTTGCAGTAGAACCTTAATTATCCGAAACTCTCAGTTAATCAAATCCCTTTTTACAAGCTGGCCAATTTCTGGTCCCATGATTCAGGAAAAACAAAACATTTTAATCAAAAGCTGGGAAACAATCAAAACTTTTAGGCAAGCAAAGGTTGGTTGTAGCATTTTAAGTGATGGCATGGCATTAATCAGCTTAGTATTGAAGACAAAAAATTATCATCAAATATCGAAGAAGCAACAAAGTTCATAGAAAATTTTTATACAATTGTTGAAAACAAAGGTTCAACAGCAGATCAAGTCTACAACAGTTATGAGACAGGACTATATTAGAAGGCTTATTATTGAAAAAGGTTTTCTGCTGTAAAAGAAGCTACAGCTTTACGAAGGAAAATGGTATATGGCCGAGTTATAATTTTTGAATACACAAATGCGTTTAGAAATCTCTGCAGCAAAAAATCGTATGAGCAGCTTAAAGCAAATAATGCTTATTGCTTTTTTTCGCGTTTTTTCATTGATGTTTATAAATTTATTGTGATTTGCAGCTTTATTTGGTTGCTTTAATAAAAGTGCTAAATTATTATTTTTTTTTTGTTCATTTCAATTCTTAAAATTGTGTTATTTCTAATAGAAATTCAATTGTTCAAATCCCCTTAGTCCCAATTAGGCCAAATAATTGAGGTTCTACTGTACATTAATGTCCATACTTGCAAACACAATCACTTGATACCAGAAAATAAGATAATATAAAAATTTCTTATAACTGCTGAAATTAGTTTAAAAAGCATGTAAAAATTCCTAACATTTTTCTTCGACACAAAAATACATTTTAATGAAATATATGGATTATGATTAAAACCTAGTACATTAATTTTTCAAAAGTTACTTCTACAATTAAGAAAATTTAATAAAAAAATAATGAATATCAAAAGACTTTAATTAAAATATTTTCAGACACTCACCAATTTCATGAGATCAACAAGTTTAAAACTATCTTCACCCGTACTTATGTCAACCACATCTTTAGGTATAGCATGGTAACTCAAAGGCCTGGGCTGAACTCCATAGTTTTCATTAACATAACGAAAAGCAGGAAGCTAGTGAAACAATGTATACATTTGATATTCTTAAACAAATATAATATTTAAGAGCAAAATATAAAAATTTAAACAACTCTAGTTGATACATGCTCACATTTGATATGAATTAAATCAATAAAAATGTGTGCATGGTATTCTGGGCATTTAACAGATCGGCAGATATTTATATTTATACAACATGGAACCTGTTTTGTATGACAGTTGTCACTCTATTCGTAATGCTCTCTGCAATGTACTTGAATTTATAGTAAGATAAAAAAATGTATTACAGAAAAATTACAGCCAGATGTTTTTAACCTGAATAACTGAATATTCCAAAAGAATATAAATTTACAATATTGCAAAGAAATGTTTTGTTACATATAAAAAAAAACATATGTTAAAAAAATCACAAAGACTAAAAATGTATTTTTAAAAAAGTTAGAAAATGAATGATATTAAAAAATGTGTGCCAAGTTCTCTAAAAGTTATACAACTTGCACACAAATATGATAAACATATAAAAACACATTTTATGAAAATGTTATCACATTTAGCAAGTTTTCAACAGGAGCAATAAGATTTAGGAAAGTCTATAATACATTGATACAGTCATATGTTTTAATTAGACCAACTGAATACTATAAAAAGAATATAATACACAATACTGCAGAAAAATGGTTTGTTTCTTACACATGTGATTTGTTAGAAAATGAACGAAACCAATTCAAGAGATTTGCCATATGAAGTACTCAAAATCTTTTAAAAGTTGGTTAGTTTAAAGATAAATTAAATTATGCCAACTAGCTGACAGTCTGTTGAGTTTTTTCAGTGGAGTTAACATATCACATTTTTAAAATAATGAATAATATGTAAATAACATAGCAAACATAAGATTGGCAAAATTTAAATGGAATCTTTTACCCCCGTTAACTGCAGGACCATAAGAAACTGCATAATATAAGTATAGGTAAATCTGACTATGTCTAACCACACATTTTAGTGACAAGTTTAGAGTTGTCCCCAATGAAAAAATGATGAAATGTTGTACATACTACTCTTTAATACTTAACTTTGAATGTAGTATTACTCTTTCAAAGAAATATACTCTTCATTTATTTATTAAAATGCTACATAAATAATAATTAAAAGCTGTAAGCACAGCATCACTCAAGCAAATCGAATGTAAGTTCTTACAATTATTTCAATCTCAGAGACCTAATGATTTTAGGGATGATTAGACCCAGGAAAAGTTCTCGACTTTCTGAACATAGATCAAAAACATATAAAATTGTGCCAAAAAATATTATGAAACTAGCGATTTTATATGATTTTTTTTTTTTTTTTTTTTAATATTATTTATAGGATGATAAAATATGCTATTCGCACATTTTATCTAAAATGAGAAAAAAAAATTAAATAGACTCACAACTTCCACATGAATGAATTATTTGCAAGTCCTTTAATAAAAATAAATGGACACTATTGTTTAGGAGTTATCACAAATCATTCTTGAGATATTAGAAAATTTTACCTTTCCACAGGAGCAAGACATTTTTTGTGGAAAGGTAAAATTTCTAGAAGAGCAGGACATCTTTTGTGGAAAGGTAAAATTTATAATATCTCAAGAACCAGTCCATTCTCATGAAATTGGGTATGCTTATTTTACTTAGTGGTTACAATAAGCCTGAATTCGAGCATCAAGCATTAAAAAAGTTCTTATTTATGTTGTTTTCTGCTATATCAAAATCTGGTTTTCAATTTATAATCTAGCTGGGGAGGCAGATGCTCCAAGCCTCTTCAGCAAGCCCCTCAGTCTGGGTCATGGAATAAATACCAAATCCTAATCAGCACTAGGGCACTCAACTAAATGCAAAATTTCACGAGAATTTCATAGATAGCTTATTAGTGAGAGTAGTTGACTGCACATCAGGTTATCTAATAAGTCAATACAAATCAAAACAAATACAAATCAAATCAACATTCTTTGGATTCTCCAAATTTCCCAGAGGAAAAGATGCTAAATTTCCATAAAATTTCACCACTTTTATGCATGAAAATAGCTAGATAAGTGCTAAATAAATATAGAAATGTGCTAAATAAATATAGATAAGTGCTAAATAAATACATTGAAATTTGCATTTTTAAGTTATCCAATACTATTTCACCACATCCAAAAATCTAAAATTAATATAATTCTATAGTTAATATAACACAATTCTGTGTGTATCTTCGCATTCTAAAATTAAAAAAAAATTAATTACCATGTTATTTTATTTTTTTGTGATTTTTTAAGTAAATGCATAAAAGCAACAAACACATTTCCTGTGGAAGACAGCGATTTCTCCCAGGTTGACTGTATATGGCCAACTGCTCTCCTAGAGAAAGGATTGTTTCAACTATTTTATTCATTTACTAGAAAATATACCCCGAATTTAAAAACAGCAATCATGGCATAGCTATGTGTGCACCCACACAATAATCTATTTTAATTTTGTTTGAATCGAGCATATGGTTTTCAGGCATTGGCTGTGAGTTATAGTGTAGTATTTATCAGTTTGCCTTTTAAATTATGGGCAATGTCAGATATATTTTCTAGTTAATGATGAAGAACTGAGCTATGTTCAATAACATGAAGCATGCATATGAAATTCAGAACTGTGTCTCTTCATTGCATCTGCAGATGCAACAGCAAAAACATAATTTTTCATTTGAAATAATGTGTAATACTTTTTTTATTGCAATATTAAAATACGGTACTTCAGATCTTCAAAACACAAAAGTATATATTTTTTTAATTTTAATTTTTTAATCAGTTTGCTTGTTAATTATTTTGTAATTCAGTGAATTACTTTGTAATTCATCTAAATTCATCTATTAATCATATGGATTCCCAAAATCATGACAGCACTAGTCAGGTTTACTTCAAATCATATATATTTAACACATATTTTTTAGAAATTTATTAAAATTTGTTTATTAATTGTATGGATTTCATTCAACATTTGTATGAAATAGAATTTTTTGATGTTTCGATGGTGTTAAGATGGTAAGTATGAATCTATTTTCAGTCTCTAACAAGTATACAATATATTGTTGTAAATTTTGAACATCGAATACCAAAAGACATTCTCCTTTCTATTATATATTTTAAAAATTTACTAAAATTTGTCTATTAATCGCAAAAATCATTTACACTTGAAGAGACGATTCTGCAAATGTATTATTTAAGTAGGGGCATTTATTTAAGACTCGGACAATGGGTAATTCATTCCAGAAAGTACATAAACTTTAAAATACTACAATTATAATTAGTATGTAAAACATACATCATTATCTTCCATCCTTAAAGACCCATCCATCAACTCAGTCCAAGTGAACAACAGAGAATCTGTTACTTTACCGAATGGGTTGAAATCCAGAAGGCACACATTTCCCTTTAAAAGAATGTATAGAAATAAGTATAATAGACTTCAGAATTAAGTATAAAGAGAATTATTAAGTATAATTCTTAAGATTACAGAATTAAGTATTAAGACTTAATATAGTGCAACCTATTCAAAGTCGGAAATTGTGAATTTATGTGAATAATGAAAAAAATCAAAGCCATTTATTAAGTACAGATCTACTAATATTTAAAATGTAAAAATTAGAAGGGCTTTTTAGCTCATAAAAGTTAATGTACTAATGGTTAACAACATTTTTCAGAAACGAGTTTAATAGATAGTATCATGCTCCTATTAAAAATGATCCAATCATCCATTGAACTATTTTGCATTTTTCATGTGCTTTTCACAATTTAATCGACTTGGCCATTGTAACCTGAACTCTATCTTTATGAAATGTGATATCAGCCAGTCTTCAAATAAATTTGCAAAATAGTGGTAGATAGCAAGTTCTCTAGCTGCCATTGTGAGTATATTATCTGCTATTCTATATTAAAGAGAACACAAAAAGCAGTCTATGAATGTTAATCTGCCATAAAAACCCAATCATACCCTTGAGAATGCCACCATTATGTAGGTTCTGAGAGTATAAGTTTAGCAGTACTATTTCTGTATAGAAGTTATATTGGCCATAAAATCGTAATTACATGTATTACAAGTTAACATACTTTACTGTTAAATTAATTATATCCTTAACTATGAATAATATCCTATATTAAATTAAACATAGTAATACTAACATAATTAATTAATCACTATTTATAACATGAAATATATATTTACCGTTGCCTTTTATTGCATATTTTAATTCTTTAAATTTTAAATTGTTGGGCAAGTCCATCCTGGGCCAGCTATATGAATGTACTCATTTTTCTAAAATAACTCGAAATCTAGAATAGCTAGAAAGCTCATATTTGGCATTTTGCTATCTTTCATGGTATATTTTTATTTTTTAGATTTTGAACCTTACCGGCACAGTTAGTTATGGGCATCATAGGAATGTCCCCCCCCCCCCACACACACACACACACACCTTTTACTTTCTTTATATACATATAATGTATAAGGAAAGTATTGTGACAGGATCGAAAATTTGAATTTGAGATTTTTGACGAGAGAGCATGTTTCAAGCATCCCTGATCACGAATCGAACATTTTTGAGGTGATGTCTGTGTGTGTATCAAAATATGTGTGTGCGTCAGTGAGTCTGTGAAGACAATATCTCACAAACAAATAGAGCGATTCGAATGAAATTTGATACAAAAATTACAATCCATGAATGCTGTAAACCTATTGCTTTTAAACACAATCAAATGTTCAGAACCCCCTAAATTTTCAAGTGAAATTTTGAAAAATTCATCAAAAAATCAAATCCTTTAATAAAATTATGCAAATAGACATTTCTTATGTAATTTTTCCTTAGAAAACGATTGACATAAACTTTAGAGCGCTAGCATGAACCATTCTCGAAATATTGCACATTTTTCAAATACATTTATTAAAAAATATATATTAACTGCTGAGAAACATGTTCACTTTTCATATGTAATATCATGCGATAAATTTGGTGACATTCTCGTGGATCTAGCTCGTTCCATTCATGAGAAAAGATACATTGAGGAGTAATACTTTTGTATTTGAACGGCAATCTGCTATAAGAATAACTTATTTCTCCATCTATAACGTTTGACAAGATTTTTGCGACGAGTTTGGCGGAATGTCGCCAACTTGGCGACTTTTTTAAATGTTGCCAAATTAACAAAACTCTCGCCAAATGGATAAAAATGAAGCTAAATCAATGAAAATGACAACTAATTGACGAAATGTAAATATCTTGGAAAGAATATAAGTATCCACTATAAGAATAGCCCATTTTTTTTACTGCAAAAGTAGTAAATTTACTAGCCAAATACCCGTTGAAAATCAACGGTCTCGCAATAAGCAACCTCTGAATAATGTAAATTTTTTAATAATTCACGTTTCAATTTATTCGACAAATCAAATATTGTAGTGTGCAGAACCCCCTAAAGAAGAAAATATTGAGAAACTTAATTTGTGCATTTCTTCCTTTCGAATTATCTACCCGTACACCACATTAAAGTCTATCTCATCCCGAAGCACCCCTATTTTATTATTTCTCCTTTTGAACTTTTTTCTGTGAAACACACCCATAAATGAACATTTTTGAAAAACTTTGTTTGTCTTAGCTTCTTTATCAGATGATTGGCCCATATGCAAAACATCAAGCCTCTATCACCTTTAAAAGTAAGAGTACCTCATTTATTCAGAAAACTCGGAACACATTAGTGTGCGGCACCCCTTAAAATAGCAAATATTGGAAATCTGAAATTTCACACTTTCTTCCTTTCAAATTACCTACCCGTACACCAAATTTGAAGTCTCTATCCAATCAAGAAGCATGTTCTTTCTATCACTTCATTCGAATGCTTTTCTGTGTAGCACCCCGCTAATGAATATTTTTGTTAAACCATATTCATCTTTGGTTTTTTGTCAAATGATTAGCTCATATACTAAATTTCAAGCCTCTATCACATTGTAAAGGAGGCATTTTTCATTTGTTCGTCAAATCGAACATTTTAGTGAGAAGCACCCCCTACAATAACAAATGTTAGAAAACTGAAATTGCACACTTTCTTCCTTTCCAACTTTTTACTCGTACACCAAAGTTGAAGTCTCTATATCATTGCAAAGCATGCTTTTCTAGCATTTAACCTTTTGAATGCTTTTGTGTGGAGTACCCACCCCCTTAAATATACATGTTTGAAAAACTCTATTCTTTTGGTGATTTCTATCAGATGATTCACCCATATACCAAATATCAAGTTTCTATCACGTTTTAAGAAGGGCGTTTCTTCTTTATTCTGAAAATCAAACATTTTACTGTGCGGCACCCCCTAAAGTAGAAAATATTGGTAAACTGAAATTGTACGCTTTCTTCCTTCCAAACAATTACCCTTACACCAAATTTGATATCTCTATCTGATTCTGAAGCATGGTTTTTTTTATCAATTCACTTTTCGAACGTTTTACTCTGGAGCACCCCCTTGAACGAACATTTTTAAAAAACTATAATCATCTTAGGTGTTTTCTTCAAATGATTAGCCCATATACCAAATTTCAAACCTCTATCAAATTTTAAAGGAGCCTTTTCTCATTTATTCGATAAATCAAACATTTTATTGTGCGGCACCCCCCTTAAGTAGAAAATATTGGAAATCTGAAATTGCGCACTTTCTTCCTTTCAAACTATTTACCCATACACCAAATTTGAAGTCTCCATTGCAAAGCATGCTTCCCTATCATTTCACTTTTCGAATGTTTTGGTGTTGAGCACCCCTCTAGAGAACATTTTCGAAAAATTCGATTTTTCCAGGAGGTTTTATCGAACGACCTAGCCGCGTACCAAATTGCAAGTCTCCATCTATTCGGGAAGTGCCTAAAAAAAGCGTGACGGACAGACAGATGGAAACTTGGCAATTAGTATATATAGACTGCATTATATAAAGAAAGTCATGTGCTGCCCACATCAGATTTTTTTTTAGTAACTCGAGGACAGGGCAGTTAGAAAGTCCAAATTTGGTATGCAGTCTTTCATACATTTAATTTGCATATAATAAAAGGGAACAGTTTAAAAACTACTTTTATTGATTTTATCTGTTTTAAATATACTTTTTTTTGTTTTTATCTGTTAAATATAGTGTCTTGTAGACACTTGACGTAGAGGCAAGTTTATTCAAAACACTATCTCTGCGTTCTGAACTTAGCCATTAGCAGTTTTTCAGCAAGTTTGGTGGAGATTGTTAATCTAAATTGAGTGCAAGTGTTCATCAGCAGCCTGAAAATTATCTTCTTTCACGCTCTCTATCGTTCCTATGTAGAATTGTAAAAATGGCAAGCATGAATTTTGACAATAAATGACAATATACTTCTGCAGCTTTATATTCAAACACTTAACTACAAATGTATTAAAAGACTCTAATAATTGGTAAATTCAGGAAAAATATATTAATCAAGAGAGTATACGGTGACTACATCCTATAATGACTCCATCCATGTCCATTGCAGGCAGAACCACAAAAAGAAATTCTATTTTCACAAGGAGAAAATTACCAATAAGACAACTCCAGTGCGAAGAACAGTGACTTTTCCCAACAGTTGACCCTGATAGTTGTATTTTTACATATGAGCTCACCAAGTTAGGTAAACGAGCTTGTAAATATTCACTAAATGTAAAAATAATTGGTGTATCTCAAATATGTAACCCATATGTCTTAAAGTATTTAAGTATAAACCTAAAAGCATATATATTTTTTTCAAAAACCTCAACTAACATCTCAGATGTAATCAGATGCAATATCTCATAAAATTAATGATCTTTTCACTTTTCATGCAGTGGTTTTTACGATGTTATTATTCTCAAATATGATACATCCAAAAGCAGGATGATAGGTAGAAAATCAGGAGTGGTTAGTCTGAGCACATTATTATCTCAAACTTCCATATGTTTATACATTCTTTTTCGAATTTTGGTTTTTATACATTCACTAATATTTGCCAATATTGGTTTTTGCCAACATTGATTTTTAAATAATTATGCTTCACATGGATTTGTTCTCACACTTGATACTCATATATATGCTACTGAGGGATATATGTGTTTTATATATTACCTACATATGCATATATGCTGAGATAGACGGCTCAATTCTCCATTTGTACACACTTCATGACATTTTTCCCGGCCACCCAAACTGTTACTCTAAGTCTTCGGACGAGTCGGTTGGTCTGGGCTTTCGACACTTCATGACATAGATAATACATGTTTTCAATCATGTTGGATTTG
This sequence comes from Amaurobius ferox, assembly GCA_951213105.1. Classification (NCBI taxonomy): domain Eukaryota; kingdom Metazoa; phylum Arthropoda; class Arachnida; order Araneae; family Amaurobiidae; genus Amaurobius; species Amaurobius ferox. The sequence continues at coordinate 117,297,333 of OX578146.1, forward strand.
GAGTCGTATTTTTCTAATTCTTTTTTATTTTTTACTTCCTTTCGGATCATTTTTAAAAATTTAACTAGCAGAAATACTCAGTGTTGTCTGAGATAATACCAACATAAAATTAATGTTGTACCAAATTATAAAATGTTTTGGCCATAAATGTGTTTGCTATTAAACTTAACAAACCAGTAAAAAATGTGTGAACCATTTTTGAATTAAAAGTGGTCATTATAGACTGACAAAACAATATAAATTACGTTTGTTCCATGGGTAAGTGTAGGGGGGGATAAAGCTTATATTAAACTATTACCCTGGATACATTCTCATTGTCTGATAAAAGTTTCGCAAAATTAGACTGAGCATTTCAGTGGATATTTAACTTGGATATGTATCTTGGAATTTTCACTTTTATATATAAAAGCATCATCAAATTAGAAATATTTTTAGCCATAAACCTGCTACTTATTAAATTTAACAAACCAGTAAAAGATCATGTAAATCAGTCAAATAGTTTTCAAATTATAAGTGGTCATGACAGACAGCAATAGACTTTTAGTTCTTGTAATTTCATATTTCTCTTTAGAGTGATAAAACATACATTGGAATATTCTCCAAACTCAACTTCATTGCTTGAAAAACAGATTAATAAAAGTCCACTGTTTGGTTCAAGGTTAAAGAAGTGTGTATTAATTTTTACTTTTCCATATTAGATTATGGTGTATAAAATGCCATAGCATAAAATCATAGAATTTGATTTGCATAATTGGTACATAAAATAACCCATCTGATACAAGGTTTTATTCTCAAAAATGCCTAAAAAATATATAATCAGTGGGGGGTTTTTAATTCCAAAAATCATGCTTGTCATATATAATCACAATACAAGTTCCAACATTGCATAAGATTATTGTACACAACATAACCAAATGTTAGGTTGTGTAATTTGGAATTTTGTGTAATATGTAGGTTTGCAATTTACTTTTATTTATTTTTCAATATTCTCAATTCGTTAATATTTAAATAATATTTATTTGTATTTTCATTTACTCATTAATTAGAATATTTTTAATCTACTAAATTAATTTTCTTAATAATATTTTTTATTAAAAATGTTCCCTTTCCTAAATTAACATTACTTTTGATTTGTAAATTTATAAAAACGATTATTTAATTCCCCTTTAAATTCCCTGTAATTTAATGCCTCATTTTCCCATTTTTAACTTAACTAAGTTGATAATTCTAAAATTCTAAGTATGTCCGTGATTAAATTTAAGCTTGTTAATTTTTTCTGATTTGCCTGCCTGCGAGCAGAGTTTTGTAATTTATTCTTTGAACTAATTTGAAGTATTACTTTAATAAACTAATTTTATTTAAGTTATTAATTATGTCTTTTTTTTATAATTTTACACACAACAGGGTTTAATGAAAAACCCAACACAAAATCCAAAATGAGTAATCTTAATTGTACTATTGAATGATGAGCAATGGATTCAATAAAGGAAATAAAAATTTGTTGAAAGTGAACTTACTCTTTTCTTTCGATACACATCAAATACATCTGGAAAATAACATCAGATTACTATCATAAACTGGATTTTTCTTTTTACTTATCAATCAAAATATAATTTTTATAACATTTAAATATTGAACATACTTTCAATTGGCACTAAGAATAATTGTAATATTTACTCTAAAAATATTTTTACATTTATCAGGAGAATATTATCAAAATTACTAGCTGTATGGAAATCCAAAGGCTCAGTAAATCATAAAATGTATCTCAAGTAATTTTCATGAAGTTTTCAGGGAAACAGACAACATAACCACGCTGACTAAAGCAGAACTTCTGTCAACAGAGAGTATTGTACATGACCCATGAAGCAAAGTATTACCAAATGGAAGAAGAAATGAAAGGTTAAAAGCAAGGAAAAATGTAGATGACCAACAGAAGAATTCAAAGAACTTATTCAGTGAATAAAACAAACTTAAAAACACAATGATAAATTACATAAGAAGCCATCTGGTTTCAGAAGCTACATGAGTCATTCAAAATAGCTGTAAAAAATAATTTATAAAAGACTGAAAATTCAGTAAAATATAGCAAAAATTAAGAAAACAACTAATTTTGGAATCTATAAGAGCTAACTTCATCAGAAAAATGAAAAGAATGCAATCAAACAAGCTGTAAAAAATACCATTGAATAAAACATATTTTGAATGATAGAAGTCAGGAACATAGAATATTTTTAAATGGCATCAAGAAAGAAGATTTGAGTATTGTATTCCTCTTTGTGAGTAAACTAAATGGAAGTATCAATAGAATTAATTAAAATAGCAAATTAGATGCATTAAAATTGTTATCAGCCAGTACAAAAGTGTCATTCACATATCTAAATTTCAAATATTGGTTTAGATATGGGAATAAGACTTTCGTGTAAGTTGTTAGTAATTTAAATCTTGCATGTTTTGTTAAGAGGATCTGATAATTTGGAAGTGGGATATTAAATTAAAGGTGCTCAATTTATTGAAAAGAAGCAGGGAGGAGTAAAGATTACTAAAAAGTTTTTATTAACTTATATATTAATAAAAAGAAAATAATAAGCATGCATTTAAGCAGTGGCGCAGCGACGGGGGGGGGGGGGGGCCCACCCAGAGCCTTAAATTAAAAACAAAAAAGTATTGATTACAATAAAAATAACTACTTTTTTTTCTCATTTTTGGTATTTATATTTTTACTTTTTCTCGTACTTCGTTCAAACAAATTTAATTCCCCTAAAATTTTGTTTTTACTCGACACTTCATTTTTGGTTTAAGGGAAATTCCCTTCGGAACGGAAAAGTCCTTCAGAAAGGGAAAAATCCTTCGGATAGGGAAATTTCCTTTCGAAAAGAATTTCCTGCTGTCATATGTCTGGTCTTGTTTTGGAAGCACGTGTTGAAGCTTTAAAAAATAATAATTTTCAATCAAAGGATCTTTAATCTGTTCTTTTATATTAGCAATTGTATAATGAATAGCAACAAAGGTAAGTTATTTGAGAGTAGCATATACAATTTCTTTAAAAGAGAAAAAAAAGAAGATAGTGAATGTAATGAAAATAAGTTGAAAAATGTTGAATGCTCTGAAGATGACAGTTCAGAAAGAAAAGATCCAATAGACGTTGAGACATCATTATTTACACCATCTGAAATCGACGTGAATCCCAATGATATTGGGTTATTTGTAGGAAAAAAGGTAAGGGCTGTTTTTATATAGTTGTCATAATAGATCGTACATATAATTTGCAAGGCTCGGATTTTCATGCATGAAATTTAGCTCAAATAATATGCAAATATGCTCAAAATTATTACACAATATGCACGAAAATATGCAGAAATATGCAAGTGCATAGAAATCCGAAGCCTACTCGTAAGCATTTTGTACAATGCAATTAACAAGTGTGAATTCGTTATTTCCCTACATATTGTTAAGAAACTATTTTCGTATAGTTTACCTTTGTCGAAATATTTACAATCTGAAAAAATTTATCTTTCCAAAGCCATTGGTTATGATGAAGATACACGAGCAATTATACAAAGTTGAAGGAACAATTCTGAAAAAGAGTTCTCCGTAATTTTTAAAGATGTTGAAACATTTTGTGAAAATTATGAAATCCCCATATCAGTACCAAGAACTGTAAAATATCAAGCTACACGAATTAACGTTGACTATGATACTCCTGAGGTATATTATAGGAGAGCTGCTTTTATACCTTTTATAGATCATTTTCTAATACAGCTCGATGAAAGATTTGTGAAATATAAAAATATATTAGCTTCTTTTTGAATCCTATTGCCGAGCAAAACAGCTCAAGACCACGACCTTACAAAAGAAAACAGTGAAGCAGTGAAGACGCTATGTTCCCGGTATTCAGAAGATATTGGTCATATCACATGTGAAAATTTGTATGGTGAGTTAAAAATATGGCACAGCAAACTCGAACGACTTCAGAATCCAGAATATCCAGAATATCCGACTTCAGAATATCCAGATAATGCTTTAGAAGCTTTTCATGAATGTGATGAAATTATGTTTCCAAGTATACGAAAATTTCTGCAGATAATGATTACACTTCCAGTCACAACGTGTAGCGCAGAGAGATCTTTCTCCACCTTACGATATTTAAAAAATTATTTAAGAAATTCAACAGGTGAGCACAGATTAAATGGACTGTTTATGTTATATCCCTTTCGCGACGGCGGCATTCTGGAGCTGTCGCGGCCCATAAGACGGAGCGCTTCGCTTCCGAACTGGTCCCAAACGACGGACCATTTTTTGCGCTAAGTCTAACTCTCGAAAAAAATTCACTAAAAATCACCTATTCAACACAGAAATCTACTTTTTTCAGGAATAAAAGAAATATTCAATTTCTATTTGATGTATATTTTTCATACAAATCTGAATACAAAATACTCGTTAGTTGCTCCCATTCTTTTATCCGAAATAAACGAATAATTTCACTGTCTCTAAAACCCAAACAAAAAAAATACTCTCTTATATTCCTATGATTCACCAACGAAATCATAACACTGAAATAAAAATAAAAACCCAAACTCAATTATAAAATTGTTGATGCTACGAGAATTGCCCTGTCTGTTTATATTACAAAATGATGTTTACCGCTCCAAATGGAGAAATAATTCATTCGATTCTGTTCTGCCAAGGTCATGCCTCTGCAAAATACATTGAAGTTAGTTCCATGGACATATAACGCCATCTAGTAGACAAATTAAAACATTCCATGTGGAGGACCGTATAAGTGCCACTCTCTGCTGCTACTCTGTAAAATTTCCTCCGTCACGAGTGCGTGCCATTCGTCCTTGAATGCAAGTTCGCAGCTGGCACGTGGGCGTGCCGATCGTCATGAAAGGGATATATCCACAAAGACATTGAAGTAAACCCTGAAGAGGTTTTAAATGAAATGGCTAAGAAGCCTAGACGACTTGATATTAAACTTTGAATATTGTATACCTTCATTTATAGAAGTTATCAGTACTGTTCTTATTTAGTAAACGTAATGTTAAATAAATAAATCTATTCGGCGATAAATTGATTTATTTCAATATATTGTGATTTGACATGCGTAATAATATACAATGAGGTTTGACCCGTCCCCCTCCCCCCAGAACAAATTTCAAGCAAAAGAAATTCTGAACTGTCAAAATTTTTAAACGTTTCTTATCTGTAAATACATTCTTATTAAATGTGAAATAATTTACAACTTATTAATGTTTTTTTAACATGGAATAATACACTTACAATCAGAAGAAGGAAATTTATGTTGAATATTCTTCTTAAAGAAAGACACAATGTCCTGGAGAATATCGTCTCTATCAACATCTATATGATCAAAGTACAGGCTGTCTTCTCTTTGGCAAATACCTATAATTATTAAATAGAATTTCAGGTAAATGAAAATAACTAATAAAAATTAAATTACTGCACTTCGATGAGAACAACATTTACCACAGCAGTAGCCAACCTTTTTGGCTTGTGAACCACTTTCTAGATATTGTTTTATAAAACTACTTGGTCGAGATTTTTTGCATGTTTCATGTTTGATACGTTTCTGTGCATCTACTTGTTTTCACAATTTTTGCTCCCAATTACCACACATATTATTAATATAGTTTTCAATTATTATATAAAAGAATTAATTATCTTTGTACAAGCTTTAACATCATTAGAATGTGTTGATTAAAAGAAACATTGGTCATTACAGAATTCTTCATGAATCCTGAGTTCACTAATAACCACCTTTTGGAAACCACTGATTTACATGATCATATATTTGCAGAACCCACCTAAAAGAAGCATTCACAAAACTAGAATTATTCTCCCATTGCAGAAATCAGCATGCAGGGACCAGTTTAGAACTTTTTAAGTCTCATCAATATGGAATAGCCGCCTGCAATGGCAGCAAGAAAACTCACTATGTGCCACAATTTTACAAACCTCTACAGACTGACAAATTGATTCTTGCCATGCAGCTGCCATCAAATTCCACAAAGGTTGAAAGTATAAGTCTGCAATGGCCAAGTCCATACACACAAACCTGCCTAAAGAAGGGCATACCCAAAGGTAAGATGGGAGCATAATTCTAGCTTTGGAAATACCCCATTTAGAGAGATTCTTGGCTATTGAAGCTTGAGCTCAATTTTTACACAATGTGAAGCCAGCTGTGTTGTAAGACTAAATTTGTTATTGGTCTCCGCAGAGGTTTTTAAAACAGTGGCATATAGCAAGTTCTGTTGTTATCATTGCAGATATTGGCTATTATGTGCAGAAAAAAGATAAAAAACTCTAAACCGGTACAGGAATACTAGTATCTGCAATGGGGGCATAAATAGGATGGTTAGTTATAATACCCTTATCCAGAGCTCTTTTAATGAGAATAAATTGCATAATACGTATGAATATACCATGAAGGCTATAAAATATCATTAAAAAAAATATAAAGAAGGATTCATTATTAAAGATATTATAATAAACATATGAAAGAGGGTAAAATTTATATACAGCAGAACTAATGAAGTCAGCAATAATAAAATTGTAGTTATAATGAAGTTTATAAAATTTGCCTTAACTTCAAAAACAAAATCTATATTAAACTTATTATTCATAGCTACTGTGCAGTTGTGATTATATATCTAGTATGGTTACGTTTGGAGAAAAGAAAACTTGTGTGAAGCTATCTATTTTCTCATTTCTAAACACCTCCTGTACAAAAACTGATAGCTAAGTGAAAGAAGGATTGAAATATACATCACAAATGCCAAAATATTTACACTTATTTTAACTTAACATTTTTGCAAAAAACCATATTTAAAACTAAAACAACTTAAAAACAGACAAGGGAGTTTTGAAATTTAAATGCTTTAAACAAAATTTAATTTAATGAAAAGTAAGCCAAAATTATTGTCTCCAAGACTACATTTTACAGTTGTTTTTGAATTGCCATAGACATAAGTCTTAATAATAAAACTGATCTAACATTATGAATTTTTACATGATGTAAATTAAACAAAATTGAATGCTTTGTTTAATTTCAATTTTCTACATCTGAAAATTTAATAAGAAATATTGTCATATTTTATATTATTTTTTTAACTGATAAAAGAAGTGGTTTAAAAAGGGCCATTTCTATCGATATATGCCAAAATCTAATCAGCACTAGAGTAAAATAAACCTACACAGATGGCAAGCTGAAAATAAATTATTCATGTTCCTATGATGCTCAAAGTACTTAAATACATCGAAAACTTGAATTTAAATTTTATAATTTAAAGACATAATCACAATACTTTTTCCCAATACATATACCATGCATAGTAGAAGAAATAATACCTATTAAGTTATTGTCTTTTACAAAGCACCGAAATTCCCCAGATGTGTCAATATCTATCCATTTTCTTAAAACGAGATAAAATTCTTCACTAGATTGGGATAAGGGATTAACTAAACCTTCGTCTTGAGCATAGTCTTCACAATGTTGAAATCTGTAAGAAAGTGTTAAATAGTGAGTATAATTTGAGAGTATATGTAAGTAAAACTTTCAAATGAAACTAAATTAATCAAAGCCAAATAGTGCATTAGATATTTTACACTAGTAAATGACATTTCTCACATGTGACAACATGAACAAAAAGTGGAAGTATTAAGATTTTTTGAGGCCACTACAAATTCAAACTAAGGCCACTATCATTCCTTTGGTGGCTAGCCTGGTCAGATCACTGATTTTTAAAACTTCTTGCAATAACTTTCTTGCAGTAACTGTTGATTATGTATATGCCTGTTGTGTGGACACACAGAATCTTATGTATTCAATATGGATATACCCACTGTGTGTGGATAGGGTGCCCTACACTATAGGCATTTTTGACTCACTACATAGGTGCAGTGTAAGGTACAGTGGTATTACACAGCTTATGTTAGTTCATGATAAAACTTGAACTAAATAGTCTTTAAAACTTCCAGCTTATAGTCTTCCAGCATAATTACAAGCTGTGATATGATCAAATTGATACCATAGCTTTCATGTGGCTAATTAAAATACATAGTGGCAATGTTACTGAAAACATTTCTCTCCCATGTACATTCAATGTCAATCATCGTTACCTTTAGTAAGGTAAATAGGCCCTAAATATGGATTTTCCCACTATATAAATAGACACCTAGTAATAACAATAACCACACTCTATTCATATGACACACATGCTTAGAACAATAATTTAAAAACTGTTTTCTATCACGATATTAATTGAACAAATTCCTAAAGCATCCAGTAAACTTATCCACTTTAACAACATGCTGATGCCATTTGTCAGAGGATACGTTTACAATATGAGCATTGCAAGTGATATGCACTGAATTGGAAAGTAGAGTATGTTGAACTTCCTTATAAACTCGAGTCATATAAGACGCAATGTGGGTTAAGATGGCTGACACTTTGTTAAAATCAATCTCCATATTTGTAAGGCATTGCATGATGACCCGACAAACTGTTGTCGATTGGTCAGTTTCAAGATGAATACTGTAAGTAGATAAGAGTGCATCTTTACCGAATCTAGATGAAGTTAAATATTCCCATGAATAATTTTCGTATATAAAAAACTATTAACATACAATACATCTGGAAAGTCTGCTTAGATATTGGGCTGCTTTTTTCTAATAACTTAAAAAAAAAAAAATCTTTGAACTATGAGTAGCACAATGGCTTTTCTGACATTCAATAGTCATATTAACACCTTAACAATAATATTACCTTACACCTTTCTGGTAGGTCGGACGGTCTGGGTCTCAACAACAACAACACCTTAACAATCTCTGTGCACTACAATAGCTTAATCAAACATTTAGTTGCAGGTTTAAACATTTTTAAAGTTGCAAATATTATGAACTCTTTTTATCTGTACAGTCATTTAAAAACAATGTTCAGTTTTGCTTTTTTCTATGTACCGACTTTCCGAACAACAAAAGTGATCCCGATGGCGAGCCTGACAGCTATGAGAATTCTCAACAGAATCTTTCTGAAGAAGAAAATTGTGTGCTGCACCTAAGTAATTCTTTGAATGCATTCAAAGTTTCCACGAATATGCACTCTTCAATAAATCCAGAAGACTATTTGAATTTGGATGAAGGTTTATTAGCATTCAGTGTGAGCACCGATGAGGACATAATTGGAGAACTGAAAGAAAATGATGATGTTAGCGAAGTGGAAGATGAGGAGTGTGGAACGGAATCACCACCCAACATAACAGCTGAAGATGCTACTAAATGATCGAAACATTACAGAATTTTATTCCTACTTTGCAAAATGTTCCAGATGTATATTTGAATTTGCTAGAAGGTTTAAAAATATGTGAAAATATGGGTATGACGGCTAAATTCTCTGCAAAATCCCAGCAAACGAAAATATTGGATTACTTCGCATGTTAAATTTTCTTCGTCCTATTTAAGGATTCGAATTCTATTCGATTCTGTATTTCATTTCTGTTTCGACGTATTCTTGATCTTTGAATTAAAAATATAACTCCAATTTTATTTTTATTATTACAATTATCCATTTTTAAATTGCATAATAGAAATGTAGTTAAAATATATGCTGTGTTACATTTTTGAACTGCAATTTGAATCTTATGATTTAGGATCATAAGATACTACATATGTTTCATATTTTTTTCCTAATCTATAATACATTAATTAAAAATGATAGTTCAACATAATACTGTAGTATTATTCAGTAATGCAAGTTCAACATATATTATTATAATAACGTCACACCCATGTTAAATAACTTCCATCAATATAGAGTGTAGCAAGTTCAGCCCTGTCTATAACAATAAATTATCTATAACGATATTTCTTCTCGGTCCCTAGAGTATCGTTACAGACAGGTTTGACTGTATATATATATATATATATATATCTTATCTACACCAGTTATGGGGTATATTAAGAAACTCTGATGATAAGTGCATACCTGCCAACCTGGGAAAATTGGAATGTGTAAAATTTTGCGTGAATGATATTTACAATGATTTTTTTTTAACTACACGCGCAAACGACATTTCTAATGAATTTAACTATGTACAAATACCTGCATTAAATATCAGGCATAGTACTGGTAGAATATGAAAATTCAGGACACCAATTTCATAAAATTTCAGGACAATAAATTATAAAATAAAAAATATATAAAGGTTTTATCCGGTGAAAATTACTTTATAATGAAAACAAATATTTATGTTTGGTAAAACAGAGGTTTTCACTAAGAGTGACAAATATTTATGTTTGGTAAAACAGAGGATTTCACTAAGAGTAACAAATATTGATCTTTAATAATAATAATAATTAAAAAAAAGAAAATAGTACTGAATTATATTCCTGCCAAAATGGTTTCATTTTTATTTGCCTAAATTATTGCTTTAATACCATTTATTAAAAAATATTCCTTCACAGAGTTCATACCCATTTTTCAAAATAGAAAAATTTGTATTATGCAAATATAATTAAAAATTAACCTTAATAATTAGCCATAATATGAAAATAAGCTAGTTCAATCAATCTAATATGCAACATTTAAATGATGGAGATGGATGGAAAAAGATATTAACGTACGTACTCTCGGCAATTCACGCGAAGTAACTGAATTGCGCAATCGCACTGTTTATGCGAAAATAATTAAGAAATTAACCGTAATAATTAATCAGAATATGAAAATATGCTAGTTCAATCGATCTAATATTCAACATTTAAATGATGGAGATGGATGGAAAAAGATATTAACGTACTCTCGGCAATTCACGCGAAGTAACTGAATTACGTAATCGTAGTGTTTATGCGAAAATAATTAAGAAATTAACCATAATAATTAATTAGAATATGAAAATAAGCTAGTTCAGTCAATCAAAAATGCAATATTTGATGGAAATATGTATCATTTCCATAAGTTATATATTGTAAATTAACGTATAATTAAATTTCTGATGAAGCTGGTGATAGAATAACTATGAGCCACGAAATTCTGGTTCCACAACTTCGTTGAAAATTTAAAACAGAGTGTTGCAGCTATAACAAACGTTAGATAGTAGTTGTAGGAATACAAGTAGCTGTAGAAGTGTTAAATGAGAACAGTTCCAGTTTAAATCAAAATCACTTTTATTGAAGAGTGAATCCATTGTATTTGCTTACAGTATATATCATGAAAACAGGTAAGCCAAATAACTAAAGCATACTATTTACAAAACATGAGCACTACAGCTCATATGAAGGTTTTTCAGTGTAAGTTCCATGCCTAGACACGTTTCTGGTTAACGTATTATTTACACAAGTAAGTGGAATAAAAAGCATTTCACACTTACGTGACCACGTGCACTTTCCGACGCCACCACTAGCTGGGCACACGCTATGGCAAAAACTTTAAACTTTCCGGATCAGCACTATAAAGTCCACAACACGGGAAACATGGTCTCCTTAACTGAGAACCATCAAAACTACTAAGTTTAGTTTAAATATCCGCGTTCTCCGATAAACACTTTATCGTAACTTTTCGACAACATCGAAACATGACTTTACGAAGATCCGTCTGCCCGATCTAGATCCTTCCATCGATCAGTATATCGATCAAATGACTAACCGGTCTAATGACCAAAGCGATCTCACTTAAAACAAAGCGATCTACTGACAAAGCGATCTACTTTAAACCAGAAAAGTGTCTAGCCTTTATATCCGAAGATGGGTGCGTTCCGGAACATAACCGTTGCCGGCAACGCCCTCTGGATATGCAAAACAGGATGCGTGAGCGGCGAGAAAGGTGATTTGCATGATCAGCCAAGTTTTGTCCACATCGCGATTCGTTCACGAGAACGGAATAATCATTTTAAAAATGACGTCACGCTCCCGCGAAACGAGAATCGCGATGTAAACAAAACCAAGTTTCTAACAATATTTAGAAGATTGAGATGGATGTAAAAAGATACTTTTGTTCTCTCGGCGATTCATAAGAACAAACTGAATTGCGCAATCGCAGTGTGTATGCGAAATTAATGAACAAAATAACATTTTAGCGATTTATGCTGAATTAGACAACCCTTGAAGAAGTATGCGAAATTAATGAACAAAATAACATTTTAGCGATTTATGCTGAATTAGACAACCCTTGAAGAAGTATATTTATTACTTTCATAAAATAAGCGATCGAGATCTTCATTTGCATTACACGCGGCCGTAAATCTCCGTTAATTTGATTGGTATTACCCTGCATTTTTTTATGGATTTGCTACGATCCCGGAAATGGTAGAAATCTGTGCTGAAAAGCGAAAAATGGTGTTTCCGAGGAATTATAAAACGTCTGGTTAATTGATAAATTTCAAACACAAAAAGGCGGAGAATTTCGCCGAAGATTGATTTCCTAGTAATGTTAAAAAATTCAAATAAATGTAATATATAGCACTTAATATAGCGTAAAATATAGCAATATATGCGTAAAAGCGTAAAGAGCAGTTAAAATGCGTAAATTTTACGCATAATGCGTAAAAGTTGGAAGGTATGTAAGTGGGGAAGGGGGGAAATCAATCCATTACATGTACCTTTAGATCATCTATTTAGACATGATAATCTTCTCTTGGATCAACCACCCTTTAGTCAATAATCTCAGACCACAGCAGTATTTTAAGAGATAAATCCAGATACAATATATAATTTTAAAAAAAATGTTTACATTTGTACAAGCCACATTATTATTTTTTAAAAAGCTACATACTTACGCATTTGTAAGATCATGGATAATAAAATCAGAGCTTTTCAGTAATAAATAAATGTCAGATACTGAAGTACAGCAGCAACTGTTATTGAAGGCAATCCATGCAGCATCACGCGGACTGCTCCAATTTAGCTTTGGAAAAATTTTGCCACCAAGGGTGTCGATAGCCTCCTTTATTTTTGTATCAAAGTCTGGAAAATGTGGTGCCTAAAATACACAATGAAAAAGAAAATGAAATTATTAAATTAAAAGATAATTAAATGAATTAATTAGAAAAATAAATAAATAAATGTATTCCATTTTGATATAAAAAAAATAATTTTAATTGAAATACTTTTCACAAAAACTATCAGAGAATTTACTTACTGGAATAAAATGCATATAAAATAAAGATGAACAATGATTAAAAAATTTGAGCTCAGCACCAATCCAGATGACTCAGCCTATGCTGAGGGAGTCAGTAGTAGATGCCTTAATGGACTTCAACACCTAATTCCACATTCTGCCAGTCATCTCTGATACCCCTTGTACAAGATGCATGGAGGATGACAAATACCTTCGAACAGCTGATAACAATGCCTTTGGTGTGGATGTGGCTAATCTCATGACTGCACAATCCTCTGGGGTAGTTGTCTGTATGGAGCATCCTGAGCCTCTGTAACAGTTACAAGTGCCTTCTCTAATCCATAGTTGCCAACACCGAGCAACTACCATATCACTCCAACCAAAATGGCGAATGATACACCTGTCGGACCAACCAGCTTTTCTTAGGCCTTTGATGCGACCTTTCTCTAAATCCAATTGTTTGTAGCAACTTTTAAGTATGTCTTAAATGCATCGCTGTACAGAACTTGCAGTATTAAAGCAGAAAATTAATTTCCAATTGCCCGTGAGTGAGAACACCGGTCCTTTTAAATACTGCACAATGTGTCATTCTTATGTGCCTTACATGAGACCTATAACATCATTTGCATAACTCTTAAATGACATTTACATAACGCTTAAATGACATTTACATGCCAAATTTCAGGTCTATAGCTCAATTTTTTATGGGTGCATATATTTTCTAGCAACAGAATGTATTTGATGATTTTATTCATTTCAAATTAATATATTTGATAATGATTTTTTTCTTACATTTAATCAATATAAATATATTTTACTGATAAATATCAAGAATAAAATTACTAACTACTTATAAAGTATATTTATATTTGTATATAAAAATCATTAGTAAAACAGCATAAAATGAAAGCCTAAGGATACTAACTGGTTTGAGAGGCGAAACGAAACAGGATAGGAATCACTGACACAGAGAAGAAAAAGTTCTGTAGTCTCAGATATTATTATTATTAAAATATTTAAAATTAAATATTGTAATTTGTATAAAAAATACCAAAAATAATTTATAATATTACCCACTAATATTTTAAAATACTCTCCAATTTTATTTTTTCATTACTACAAAAATTGTTTACATTTTACTTAAATATATAAATTTGAGACTAACCTGTGCTTCTTCATCATTTGAGCTTTCCCAATTAGTCTGAAATGCATGAAAATATACAAAATTATATTTATTATACAAAACTTTAGCTGATAATAAATAAAAATTTATTATAATGATGAAATTAATTAGTAAAAGAAATTACCTCTATATCACTTTCATCACTACTATCAGCATCAACTACATAGAACGTAGAACTGAAAAGGAAAATCTTGTATCAGAATAAATTGAAACCAACTTTTGAGTCATTTGAAAGGAATTTTACATGGTTTTATGTAAAATGCAATTTTTCAAAAGTTTTTATTCATGGTTTTCAAAAGTTTTTATTAAAATGTTGCAAAAAAAAAAAAGAACTTGTAAACTATTAAAATATTTTAATATGCTTCACATGCTATTCACCTTGTCTTTCTTAATTCTCTATTTGGTAAATATAACTAATATTTGTGCTTTCAGTTTAATTAAAAACTATTAGGAGAAAACTATTATAGGAGATAAAGATTTAGCATTTTTCATATAATCGTTTGCTACTGTTTTGTTTGGATTGGAATGTAGAATAAAAAATTTATTTTGAAAATGGCTCCAGAAATTGATAGATGGCTCGAAGGTTACATAAATGTGTTTTCTGAGGAAAAAAAATTCGTATCAACAAATTGTAAAGCAGTGCAAAAATTAATGTTATTGCATTGCAAAGAAAGGTGCTTTTAATACATTAAATTTGAAAGGGAAAAAGCATCTAGCTGAAAGTAAAAATAAAAAAATGGCCATAAAATCGCATCCTAAAACTGTTCGAAAGTGGGTAAATATCAAGAAAGTAAAGTCTCTGATCCTAAAAGAAAATCCACCAACTCAAATATCCATTGCATCGAAACTGGGAATGTCTTCTGGCACTGTAAGTAAAATAATTCATAAAGATTTGAAGTTAAAAAAGATGTTTAAAATCTAAAGTTCATCTGCTTTTGCCAAAGCATATTGCGGAAAGAAAAACAAATTGTAGAAAATTATATAAAAAACACCTAGCTGCAGATAAATGGAGATTTGTGGTAACACTCAATGAGACATGGGTGCATTCAAGTGACACTAATAAAAAAAGAGTAATTTTCTATTGCTCAACTGACAAAAATGACCGTATGAAATGGCTTTGTCAATGCACAGAAAAGTTCTCAAACGGAACATTCATGATAGTTGCAGGATTTTCTTACAATGGTAAATAAAAACTTAAAGAAGTCTCAAGTAAAGCTAAAATTAATTCATTCTACTATCAACAGAATATTTTAGAACCAATTTTTCATGAAGAAATTCTAGCCTTATATGGAAAGGACATCAATAAAGTTAAGCTTCATATGGACAAAGCCTCTAGTCACATGTCTAAGTCAACTGCCGTATATTTAGCAAAAAAAGAATCAGAAATAGGAATAAAATGTATCCCATTTAATGAAATACCTGTAAAATCACCTGGCGCTTTTTCTATGGACTTTTGCACTTTTGATTTGTTAAAACGAGCCTTAGGAAAATGGCATTCAAGAACACTGAACAGACTTTGGAAAACAACCCAAGAGGAGTAGGATAGAATTGACATGATGGTACTATGAAAAAATTTACTTTCATGGAAAATTCAAGCTAGAACTATAGTCAAGAATCAAGGCTATCAAATAGAAACAAATCACTGCAAGAAATACGTCCTTTATGCATAAAAATTAATTATCAAATTCGTTTCCATAAAGTGCAAACAACCTTCTGTGGAAGGGCATGGCACCCTACCTATTTCCATTCAGAGTAAAATGCACCTTCTTCTTACACTACCATATACAGTACAATAGATCTCTGGTCACTGTGCTAGGCTGACTTTGAGTCATCCACCTATGAGTCATAAGTCATACACTACCCTGTCCCTATTTGCAGTACCTCTAAGGAAAAAGTTAATCCTCCAGTTTGAACTTTGTCACTAAGAAGGTCATAAAAATAGAGAATGTCACTTTTTTGATGGACAATTACTTCACTACAGTCTTAGAGTTGTGAGGCAACATAATTAGGTATAAATTAGTAGCAGGAAGTACAGGCCCTAAATACTTCTGACACAAATATCAAGTGTATAGACCAGGGGTCGGCAACCTGCGGCTCGCGAGCCGCATGCGGCTCTTTTGATGTAAAGTTGCGGCTCTCCAGTTCCATACGAAAAAATTAATAATTTATTATCAAAACCCTTAAAAAATAAGAAAATATATTTTTAAGTACCTAATTTCTCAATAGCTTCTATTTTCATAATCGTTAATTACAAATCGCTACGCTTAACATGACCGTAATGAGACAAATTTGAACTATTTTTTTGTTCATAGAGATGAGACTCCGTGACCATGTTTACCTTTCAGCCAATTGCATTCCATTTCCGTCTCACCCAAACAGCCACCGTCTAAACTCTAGACGTGTTGTCAGTCAGTCATCCTCGGACAGCGCGGTCGACGTTACGTTGCATGTGTGTTAATTTAATCGCTTGCGGTTTTTGCGTGCCTATTCGCTTGTTGTTAACAGAGTAAGTAACAGAATTGGATTACATATATGAGGATCATATTAACGAAGTAATAATGGTAAATAAATTATTTGTCATTTTAGATAGCTAAGTAAAATTTAAAAAAATCATTTTTTCAACTCCGCCGCCAGCATGGCATCTGGTAAAAAAAAGAGAAGAACTGAAGAAGAAAACCGAGAATTCATTCAGGATTGGACGGAGTCGTTTGCATTCATATGCAACACAGATGGCCTTCCGACTTGTCTCATTTGCCACGAAAAACTCTCACACAATAAGAAGTCAAATTTGGAGAGACACTTCATTACAAAACATACCCAGTTTGCTGGTAAATATCCAACCGGTGACGCACGAAAAAAAGCTGTTGAAGAGCTCCATAAAGAAAAACAACAACAGTCAAGTTCCATGCTAAGTAACTGGGCGCAATCTTCCAATAATGTAAATATGGCAAGCTTTGCAGCATCATTAAAAATTGCAAAAAGAGGAAAACCATTCACAGATGGTGAGTACGTCAAAGATTGTTTTATACGTGCATCTGAAGAACTGTTTCGTGATTTTAAAAACAAAGCAGAAATCATGAAAAAAATCAAAGATTTGCCATTATCTGCTAAAACAGTATAAGATAGAACTACTAAAATGTCTTCAAATGTAACACATATGCAAGTGGAACACATATGCAAGTGGATTGCCTTACACCTTTCTGGTAGGTCGGACGGTCTGGGTCTCAACATATGCAAGTGGAAGACATTCAACTGGCTTCTGCCTTATCACTTGCTATAGATGAGTCTTGCGACATAAAAGACACGGCACAAGTTACCCATTTCGTCAGGTATATATCGTCCCAAGGTCTAAAAGAAGAACTGGTAGGATTGCTACCGCTCTCAGGGCAAACTCGTGGAGAAGATATAGCAAATGCTGTGCAAAAATACCTGGAAGACAATGGAATCGATATAAGTAAAATCGTTTCTATAGCAACTGATGGAGCCAGAAGTAAGACAGGAATACATTGAGGGGTAACATCAATTCATCAGAAAAAAATAAACCACGAAATTCTAAAGTTTCACTGCATAATTCATCAATAAGCGCTTTGTGCCCAAACATTTCCGGCCGAAATAGTTGAGGTCATGAACCTGGTAATTAAGATTATTAACAGCATCTTGGCTAAATCACTCTACCGTCGCCAGTTTAAAGATTTCCTTGAAGAAATAGATAGCCAGTTTTCTGACCTACTTCTGCACAATAAAGAGCGATGGCTTTCCAGAGGTAACGTATTGCAACGTTTTGCTTTGTGCTTGAGTGAAATAAAAACATTCCTCAATGAAAAAAGCATTGACCATCCCGAATTGGAAGAAGACAAATGGCTGCAAAAATTCAACTTCATGGTAGATACAACAATGAAACTAAATGAACTAAATCTAAAACTGCAAGGAGAGGGAACCCAGCCTACGCCTTGCTTGAAGAAGTAGTTTGTTTCGAAAAAAAAATTACTTCTTTTTGTTGAAGACATGGAGAGCGGTAAATTACTTCATTTTAAAAATCTGAAGCCATATCGCGATGAGACCAATGCAACTATTGACACGAATTATTTCAGCATAGCGTTAAAAAACATGAAGGGTGGATTCGCTGAGAGATTCGATCAATTCAAGACAAACAAAAGTACTCTTGCGTTCATAGTAAATCGTCTCAACACCAATACAAATGAGATCAACATTGAGCCATTTGGAATTGGTGCTGGATCGCTCCAAATGCAATTGCTAAATTTGAAAACCAAAGACTTGTGGAGTGGCAAGTTCACAGAACTCAAGAGCAAGTTGGAAGAGTTGGAGGTCCAGAAATGCATGCACATCGCGCAGCACAAGTGGAAATAAATTCTAAAAGAAATTCCGCGAGTTGAGGCCCTCATATTCGGCGCATGGAATAGTCTTCCAGAATGCTACAGTGAGCTGAAAAAGTTGGCATATGGAGGGCTGACGATCTTCGGGTCGACATATTCGTGCGAGCAAGCGTTCTCTTGCATGAATATAATAAAAAGTAAAGATAGAAGTCAACTAACAAATAAAAATCTAGAGTCGCGTTTGTAACTTAAAACAACAAAGTTATAAGCCAGATTTAATCAAACTTTCAAAAGGCATGCAAAGCCAATGCTCCCATTGATGTAACTATCTATATTTGTGCTTTTATATGAATAAATATTATTCCGTATTTAAAGCCATTTATTTTAAATCAAAAATCAAATATATATAAGCAAATACTATAATATTGAAACGAAAAATTTTAGTGGCTCTTTAAAAACTGGGAAATTTTGTAAATTGTAACTTTTGGCTCTTCCGTTTCAATAGGTTGCCGACCCCTGGTATAGACCAATCAGTCATCTTCATATAATATTTCGTAAGGCATAATTTGCCATTGTTTATCACTCTCTCAAATAAATCATTATTGGTTAGGTTTTTAATTAAAATTCTTTACACTCAATAATTGCTGAAATAAAAAAATATTAAATCATAAATTCCAAAAATACTAGAGGCAAATAAAAGAGTTAAAAGTTGTCAAAAAGTTCATTTATTATATGTATATATGTATATTTAAGCAAAAAATTAGAAATGTAATTAATTATCTTCAGCAATGATATCTCGCATATTATTTGAATAACCTATATATATATATATATATATATATATATATATATATATATATATATATATATATATATATATATATTTATGCATCGCTCTTGAATATTGATAAATTCATGTGTATTACTGAAATTTAAAATTAAGATCATTTTGTCTTATATGGTAGCATTGTTTTCCTTTAGTCTGATATATCCTTTCATATCCTCTTTACTTAATTTTCCTCCGTATTGTTTTTGAACCAGGGTATACTGATCATGTTTTAAATTAGTCTTACTATTTTTATTTTATTTTTAATTTTATCTTTTTTATTATATATATATATATATATATATATATATATATATAATTACAGTATTTTACAATGTTTCAGTTTCATTCTACAGATCTTACAATTAGTAGGTACAGTCGAACCTCGATATCTCGAATTTGAAGGGAGTAGAAAAAAATTCGAGATATCAAAAATTCGAGATGTCGAAAATTTGAAAAATTTTAAGAAATTCATAAATGAATATATACATCCTAGTCCTATACTTTACACATTTTTAAAAAAATCACTTACTTTATCTTACATACAGAGAATTGGGTATTACCCAAGAAAATGCTGACAACAAATAAGCGAAGCTTGAAATGACTGGATACATTAATGTAATACTATGTACGTACATACATTATTAAAATTTAATCTTGCATTTCTTTACCTGCAAAATAGTCATCTATGACAGTTTGGTTACAGGTACTGAATCCTTTAATATCTATCACATTTTCCAAATGAGCTAGGCGAATCCAAATGAGCTTAATTTTGTGGTGATAGTTTACTTTAAAACTCTGAATAATACCTTGGTCCAAAGGCTGTAACTTAGAAGTTGTGTTTAGTGGCATGAAATGAACTTTCATGGATTTTAATTTCGGTACGCTATTATGCGCTGTACAGTTGTCCAAGAAGAGAACAATATTGCGATTTTCAAGAAACATTTTTCTGTCTAATTCCTTCAACCAATTAGTGAAAATTTCGGCAGTCATCCAAGCCTTATTGTTCGCAAAATAAGTCATTGGAACAGATTTCATTCCTGAAAAACATCGAGGTTTAGCAGATTTATCTATCATAAGAGGTTTGAGCCTTTCTGAACCATCCATATTAGTGAAAAATAGCACAATTAATCTTTCTTTGCTCCTTTCCCCACCATGACATGCCTTTAATGGCCATAGTTTTATCAGGCATACACTCCTGTTTCATCTGCATTAAACACATTTTTTGGATCATATTTTTCCAAATGAAAAGATAAAAATGGTAAGATGATCCAAATGGTAAGATGAAAAAATTCGAGATATTGAGAGTTTGATTAAAAAAATTTCGAGTTAAAGAGTTTGTTTTACATTAGTTTTATACAATGCGTGAAGGGAGATGAAAATATCTCGAGATATCGAAATTTTTGAGATACCGAGGTTCGACATATCGAGGTTCACCTGTATTTTAAAAAAATATGTTCTTCCTCATAAGCTAGGTGAGGAGAATTAAAATTGAAATTTGTAATCAGGGATGTATCTACAGTGGTCGGTGGTGGTCGGGGTTTCCACCACTCAGAATTGCCGACCACCACTCATCCAAAAAAATATACATATTATAGTTACATTTAAAAAAAAGTTATATTCAATTTTATAAAATGTTTTTCTTTAATATAAAAGTATACAATACTAATACTGTTTGTGTGTGCGAATTAACGTGAGGCTCTTTTCGAAATTTTATATTCTCAATTATAATTGTTCTGGAAAATCAACCACCACTCAGATTTCTCTAGATACATCCCTGGTAATATTAGTTAACCTTAGCTGTTACTTCTCATTTAATACATGTTAAATCAAGACTCAAATTGTCTTCAATGCTATTGATGTCAAAGTTCTTAATTAGAATTTCTTTTTTTTTAATAAAGTTCTTATACTCGCTACTGCATTTTACTTTCTTTTTAAAGCTGAAGTGGATAACAATTCGAAATAATGAGTGTCAACTTACATTTTGTATGTCAGAAGTGAGGAGCTGGTCTAGGCCTCACTTCTCAGCATTGGCCTTGGATCGATGAATAATTGAAGGAGTCAAGATAACAGAAATGCTGCACTCTTTTTCTTTGGCCGGTTTTAACATCAGCAAAAAATTTATTGGCAAATTAGGCAGTATTGCCTACAACGTTGAGTTTTGGTAATGTTGGTGTCTGGGAACATGTTCAAGGTAGACTGGGTTATGTTAAAAATCATTGAAGAATAAAAATCAGCAACAGTGGAGGAACGCTGGACCCATAGTCCTAAAACAAAGCTTAAATTAACCTTTGTTGCTTGGTTTATGTAGAATGTGACTGTGCCGGTCAGTATGGCTCAAAAGCAAAGGTGGTGACATCGGAGCCATAGTCCTAAAAATTGAATTTAACTACATGAAGGCAACAACATCAGTCTAGAAAGACATCAAAAAGATCAACCTTTCTTGGGAAACAACAGGGCCAGAGTTCTAAAATATGCAAAGTTCGTGTGAAAAGGCATGACCATCATGGTCCAGCACCCAGGCCGGCCACCTCCGTAAGCGAATAAATCTTAAACTTTTTTTTATTAATTTGACACTACGCCATGAGTTTTTGAAGTGGCGCTGTACCGAGTAAACACATAATTGGTTACTCCTGAACTTAAAATCGTTCTGATTGGTTTATAGTCTAGTACATGCTAAAAAGATGGGGGTGCAGTATTGCTTACCCCTTTCCTGAGCACAATCTGTGAAATCTGTTGAATTAGCATTGTTTAGTGGGTGTAACTTTCGGATGTTATTTCTGCCAATTGACAGGAATTATTAGCTTTGTAAGATAACTGCCCATGCTTATCCTGACAGGGGTGTAACATTCTAGAATTGCAGTTCTACTGGGAAAATATTTCTGCATGAGAAGGAATTTTGACCGTTATGGTTTTCCACATGTAAAGCTTTGCACATGTTTCTTTAGAGGGGAACAAGGGGGGGTGGGACTTAGATGCGAAGCTTACTAGTGTGGTGACTATACTCGTGAAGTTGCAGCTGTGAAAATTTCATCCTGCAGATGTGAGATGAGCGTGGGAAAGGAATTTGGAAAATGGCTTTTTGGCCTGGCAACTGCCTTTAGATGTATTTAGAAAGGGGAAAAGTGAATGTAAAATTTTGTGTTAAAATTTCGAATTACAAATACCATTTTAATGAAAAAGGTTAAAATATTTTAAAATGAAAGTATGTTAATATAAATGTCATATTCACTATGACAATTAGTATACAATGCAATGCAGCATACAGCTGTTTTGAGGATGTGTTGGATCCTCTTTATTAAATCTAAACAAATCAACTTACCCTAAGTCAATAAGACGATATTAGCCCATTTCATCTTTTTCACTTCAGGTTTATGGATCTGTCTAACACTGAAGAAGCGACAAAACAGCTGCATTTGCATTGTATGAAATTTGTGCTTAGGTAAGTGAAGTTTTCCGTAAGTCTCTAGCTTTCTTAGATTTTAAATGCTCCCAAGTCTGATACTATTTTCCGATAAAAAAAGTATGTCTTTTTTAAGTGCCTTTTTTTTTAAATGCACCCTACCTTTTTTTGGTCTAACACTATAGTATTATATTATCTACAGGGTTAGAAATTAGGAGCAGAAAGTTAAGCATTTATGGCAATTAACCATTTTTTCTCAGTTGCCAAAATGTTCTAATTGGGTACAATTTTGACATTATTTATTTTGCTTACATAATGCAGCACAAAAGAAATTGTCTTTTATTAGCAGCCCCATCTTTGACCTGCTATCAGATACATGCAATCTATGATGTGCGTTAGTTAGATTATTAGGAAAAATAATAAACAGTTGATTAGTCGGAATTTACTTCATACATGTAAACAAAAGTGGAAAGTTAGGTATAAAAAATGATGACTGGATCTAAAATATTGGTCATTAAAACAGAATTGATATGTGAAAAATACAACTAACGAATGCTAACTTAACTCTAATTATCTAATATGACTAATCATAATTAATTATAAGGTTAAACTAAGAAGTTTATAAAGTTCTATTGATAAATTGTCCTTTCACAAACATCATACAAAAGAACCTTAACCTTACCTTTCTGGAAGTACAATGCCATCTTTTAATATATATTGAGCAAATCCTTCAGGCAAAGATAAAATGATGCTATAAATAATTATAATAAAGAAATCATTAAATTATTTATATTATAAAATATCTAATAAATACAAATACCAAAAGTAATAAAGAACAATTAATAAACCTGTTTAGAGAACATGAATAATATTTAACCATATGAATTGGAGAGATAATTTATTCCCACTAAAACTGTGGTTCTCAACCTTTTCATAAATACATACCACAAAAATCAATAATGATAATTGTAGGTGAATTTATGACCTATATAACATATATCAAACACATAACTTATATCAGATACTTGTTGTCAGACCTGCCAACTTTGATCAGAGATGTTATTATTTTTCTCTCCCTGTCTTTTGCTTGCTTTTAACATACACTAAACCAATACCTATCATTTTATTGCAAATTCAATTCACAATTTACACATAAAAATAAAAATAAAATAAAATAAAGTGGGTTGGACAGCTAACACAGTTAACAATGGTGTTAAAGAAGATATTTAACATTATATATAACTGAATTTTTTTTTTTCCTGAACTTGTCTTTTAATTAACAGAAGTGGTTACTGTTCAAAATTAAAACACACATATTTTAAACTTGACTAATTTATAAGCAAATAAATTTGGTATTATATTATCTACTAGCCGCCTTCAGCGACCAACCTGTTTGCTACCCTTGAAAATTCTGACCATGGTAAACTCGCTGGCGCCATAATCCCATGGAGTTGTTGTTGAAATTCAGACGATCTGACCTACCAGAAAGGTATAAGGTAGCTATTTGGATGGCTAGGAAGTGCCACCCAATTTAGACAAGAACCCAGTGGGGGAGGCATCCACAGGGACCGTACCCTCCTTCCCCTATCACCAACCTCTTAAAAGGACTTACGGACCCACATGTTTAACGTGATTGTACTCCATGTGAACACGGCGGCAGTTTTGGCAGTGGCGGGAATTGAACCCGGGCCTACCAAGTGCAATTCCCACACGCTAACCACTGGGTTATCGTGCCCTCAACCCCATGGAGTTAACAAAGTTTGGTTTAGTTTAATGACATTAAAACTAATAATGAAATTTTAAGATGAAAAATAATGTTTTAGAGGGGGTTCTTGAAAATTGATTTGTAAAGTGAATTTATTCTAATGTTTGTGAACTGTGAGATTCTGAGGATTTCTGTACCTGTAACCCTAGGAAAGGGATTCCTTTGATGTGTACTCACAGTCGGGATCAGCTGCTCCTCTGTTTTTTATAGAGGTATGCTCCTCTATTTTTTTGTTTTACATAAATGAAATTGCATCCGGTTGTCTGCATTTTTAGTATTGCATCGCAAATGACAAGAAAGTATATTTTAGACTGATGATGTTGAATGTGTATTTAGTATTTAAGAAATAACGATGCTGCTTTAACAATGCTGCTCAGTGAAAAAAAGTTTTTTTTTATTTAAAGATTGTCCCCACTAGCACCCGATGCATAAATGCACCATGACAATCTCCATAACTTTCTTTTTATTTATTTTTTTATTTCTTCGGTGTTTAAGTTTCTTCATTGTGATCCCAACCACCACCCGATGTAAACAATACATAGCCAATTCAATTCAGCCTAATGAGCCAAAAACCTTATAAAAAGCAAACATTAATTTGGTTTTTAATTGTCCCTAGGCCAAAAACCATATAAAAAGCAATCACCAGGGTACATACACTTTTTTGAAAGTGAAATTCAAGGACTTTCAAGGACTTTTTCAAGGACATTACAAAAAAAAATCAAGGACCTATTTTACCATTGCACAAAATTGAGTCGATACAAAAATCACATTTTTAAGTTTTTTTTTTTTTAATTAATGAATTTGTAAGAAGTTTTAAATGTAAAAATATATTGCTAAACAGAAAAGATGTAACCATATGTAATTATTGACATAATGTATGAATTATCTGTTATCACCGAAATTCTTGAAAAAATCTGAATGTATTAATGATCCAAAAAAAACATCCTTATTATACCTCTTACAGTTTAAAAATATGTATATATATTATATTAATGAGGTAATAAATATAAAAAATTATCTTAAGTTTGTATTTATAGTACAATTCAAAAACCTTCATTTTGGAATTTTTCGAAACTATTATTTTAACACAAAATATTTGAAAAAATTTCAAAACACAAGCAAAATAGATTCTAGTGAGGACAGACAGTATAATATATTTTTAACCTATAGTTAGAAATTATTGTGAAAGTTGCAATTCAAATCAAAGATATAATTATCAAATTTTATTATTGAACACAAAATATATTGAACAGCTGCAACAAAATTTGATATCAGCATTTTCAAAAATTTATGAAAACAAAAAACATTAAATTAAATATTTATGTCACACTTATCCCATACCTCACCTCTGAATTAGATAGAAAAATTAATGAATAATAAACCATAATAAATGCTATTATATTACTTAGTATTGTTAGCTACATCTAATTTTTTACTCAATTTATTTTCTAAATCATGTAATGGGCAATTAATGTGCAACAATATGAAGATGGAGACCGATAAAAAAGGAAAATTGCTTACTTTGAGAAATGCCTGTGAAAAAAAAAAGTGAATTTCATGATCATATTATTTGTGCGAAATTAATTAAAAAAATAACCTTTATCATCAACCAAAATATGAAAACAACCTTGTTTAGTCAAGTTAATGTTTAATAATAGGGAAATGGATGGAAAACGATAATTACCTACGTATAATGTGCTCTTGGCAATGCCCGTGAAAGAAAAACTGAATTTCACGATTGTACTATTTATGAGAAAATAATTAAAAAATTAACCTTCATCAACCAAAATATGAAAATAACCTTGTTTAGTCAAGTTAATATACAACAATAGGGAGATGGATGGAAAAGGGTAGGACGTACTCTCGCCAATGCCCGCAAAAAAAAAAATTCATGATCATACTATTTATGTGAAAATTAAAAAATTTTTATAATAAACCAAAATATGAAAATAAGCTAGTTTTGTCAAGTTAAAGTGCAACAATAGGGAGATGGAGATCGATGGAAAAGGATAATTGCATACTCTCGGAAACGCCTGCGGAAAAAAAAAAACTAAATTTCACGATCGTACTATTTCTGTGAAAATAATTAAAAAATTAGCCTTTATAATCAACCAAAATATGAAAATAAGTTAGTTTAGTCAAGTTAATATGCAACAATAGGGAGATGGAGATTGATGGAAAAGGATGATTGCGTACACTCGGCAACGGCTGCAAAGAAAACAAAGAAACTGAATTTCACGATCGTATTATTTATATGAAAATAATTAAAAAGTTAACCTTTATAATCAACTAAAATATGAAAATAAGCTAGTTTAGTCAAGTTAATGTGAAATAATAATGGGACGGAGATAGATGGAAAAAGTATGTGATGGAAAAAGACAATTCTGTACTTTCAGCAAAGCCCGAAAAAATAAAGACTGAATTGTGCAATCTTATAATTTAAGAAAATATAATTTAGTAAAATATTTCTTTATTTTTACTCACACTATAAAAATAAATTAGGTCTACTGTTCTGATATGAAATCATTAGAAGAAAATGGATGCAAACTGATAATTTTAGACTCTCAGCAAAGCAGGGAATATGAATTGAATGGTGGGATGCATACATTTCATGAGATTTTTCATAGTTTTGGGAGTAAAGTCCATAAAACCATAAGATGAAGTAAACATTTGTACAAACTAAGGAAAAGCCATAAAAGTTGACATCTCTGAGAATGGCGAGAGTCGTAGAGCAAATGTAAAACAAAACAGGATATCGGAAACGAGATACGTCGGGGCCGTTCAAAATGCAAACCATGTGGTAATGACGAAACGAACAGCCACCATTCACAGGAAACAAGTAATGGGAGGAAAAGATTCAACTGGGATTGACAGTGCCGGGGAAAAGAGAACTGGTTTGAGAATGAAACATAATGCGTGACGTAGGAATTCCAGTAAGACCAAAATTTTGCGGTTTTTGAATTGGAAATGAGAAATTCAAGGACTTTCCAGACCTTTTTGGAAATAATCCCAATTTTCCAGGCTATTCAAGGCCTTGGAAAAACATAATGAAATTCAAAGACTTTCCAGGTTTTCCAGGCCGCGTACGCACCCTGAATCACTGATGACATTTGCAAATATAATTTAATACCCATGCGAATATCCTCATCAGGATATTTGCATGGGTATCAAGAGAAATATCCTCATCAGGATATTCGCATGGATATCAAATACATTAGCCAGATACCACCAAACACTAATTCGGTTTTTAATTGTCCCTTAGCCAAAAACCGTCACCATAGCAACACCGTGCATTTGCACGTGCATGTGGGTGAAAAATTGAACTTCTTTCACCGTTTCGAAATTGAAAATCATGACTTCCTTAAAATCCGGATCCTGCGGCTATTTTACCTTATTTCTTCACCAGATTGGGCTTGTAAGAATGCCTGATGTTTGAGCTTTCTAAAAATGTAAATTATTACTCGAAATTGTTGGTACTTTTCCCGACACGAGGATTTAAAAATGAAAGTTCATTTTTTGGAGTCGAAAGTGACTTTTGTTTTAAAATCTTTATAAAATATTAGAATTTAGCCCTGAGATTTGAAATTGTTATATTTTTACTCGCAATTGTCTGCTCTTTCTGGTCATGTGATTTGTTTTTTTCTATGACGTCTAGATGGTGGAGAAAAAAGAGGAAAAAATGATCGAAATAGCATAAAACATTAAATAACAAAAAAAAAATTCAAATTTTAAAAATCGATTTCCACAATTTCACGAGTCACCTTACCCATTAAAATTTCCAGTATACCTGGTAATTTGACTTCCCTCATCATAGTTTAAATTATGTGATAGCCATTAGCCTATAAATTACAACTTCAGCTAGCAATTTCTTTTTGACTATTGACTACTTGGCTAATAACTTATATTATAGGCTAAATTATCACAGGGACTTCAGTGATGGCAAAGAATATTCAATAAAATATCCTTACAATTAAAATTAAATATTTTGAAGAACAAAAAATGTACATTTATAATTATTTTCAATATGATAAATTATTTCTATATTGCATGCTATTTAAATTTTTCTCTGAAGTTATGTATAACATTTTCAGTTGATATTATAGTGTTTTGTTTGTTAGTGAAAATAATATGTTTTTGTTAAAAGCGGTTAGTAATAGACAAAGGTTGCTTGGCTAGTATAACTAGTGAGTGTACGGTACACTGCTATTTCCGTAACTTTCCTAGCATTTAGATACCTAGTGGACAAAAATTCAAATGTGCAGTTTTAGCATGACGCATTAGTATGCTCAAACTGCACATTTAAGCCTATTATTAAATAGCTCATATTAAGTTATTTTAGGTAGCTTTATTTTGAACGAACTGGAAAAACTAGGTGAGAAAAATGCAGTCAAATACGATAGAAATCAAAATCGTCGCCCCCTTCCCTACCAGGTACTACATAACTTTATTCTATATACATAACCTTGCAAAGAAATGACCCCACATCATAAACCGTGAAACCAATGCTAAAATAGAGAGGGAACCCAACGAGTAGTACGTTACCATACAGTAATGCAAAAGTCACTTCACTAATAACTTATCTATTTGTAATGCAACTCAATAAAAACTACCTTCTTACGGTCACTTTCTTGAAATCGTTGTACCAATTTCGAAAACTACATAACTTAATATCTTTTATTTTCATATTTAAACCAAGCGCTTTAATCAGTCACAGCAATTACAAATAGTGATTAATTATGTTATAAAAAAGTAATAATAAAAAAGTTATTTTTATAACTCATTCAAAAGATAAAGTATTTGCAAAGTAATTCGTTATATATTAATGATATTAATGCAAATTGTGAATATAAACTTGTGAGAAACGTGTTCTTTTGTTTTGTTCGCTCAGCTGTAGAAATAAACATGGAGTTGAGCAATCATGAGTTGACATTTGCAGATAAAATTTCTAAAAAATTATGAAATATTGCGTAGTAATACTAATAACGTTATTTTAAGTTCAAATTTTTATATCAGTTTAGAATTGTAATCAAGAGGAATAATTTATTCCATGATTAGGCAATGCTTTTAATTTTAAATTCTAAAGTTGTGTTGTAACTTTGACTCCCTAACTGAATTGCCTTTTGTTTACATTCCCATCTGTTGAACAATGAGAAATATTTAATATTTCTTTGCTACGTGGGCTTTAAGAAGATTCTTTATAGGCCCTTATGGTTCTAATTTGCTGCCGCAAAGAAAAATATTTTTTTTTAGTTTCGTATTATAACTCTTTCATATTAGGTTTGTTTACCTAAATTCCACTTGACATTTCAGTATTGTTAAATACATCCTATTATATAATATATATGCAGTGGCTTGAATATACTTTAAATTGAGTTTTAATTTTTAATGAGTATATGCTTTATTAAAAATTGAGTATACATTTTATTCCTTGAATATCGTGTTTGAAAGCATCGTAGTTTCGAAAGCTAATTTCTTACTTTTGAAAGCCAGTATTAATGAAAAGTTATATTTGCACATTTCATTTTAATGACAATAACGAGCATGGCTTTCATTATTAATTACATAAACAATAAAAGGTTACTGATAATCCTGGATTTTTTCAGCAGACAACAAAAATTCTTGATGCAAGAATTTATGCATGAGAAACAGGCACGATCCTGAAATGAGTGCTTCTAAAAAGGCATTAAAGAGTTTACCCTGCATTATTGAATTACATGAAACACACTAGAAAGTTTCGGATGAAACCCAATAATTATTTTTTTTAAGCAAACATGCAAGAATTTAAGAGCAAAATTGTGTACTGCTATCTAGATGACTTGAGTAATTTCAGAAAATTTTGCAGCGAAGAAGCCTTTTTAAATAAAATTATTATGCAAAAATATATTTCAGTGGAAACAGAGAAAGAAGCTAACATCGAAGAAAGATAGCTAATTAAATTGTCAAAAGAAAGCATGTTCTAAAATTTTATGGAAGGGCTGGAACCCCCACCAGGGCTGTGGAATCGAAGTTGGTAGCAGTTTGGGATGGAGTCTGTAAAAATATAGACTCCAACTCCTAAATAAAATTATTTAAAAATAATTTTATTTTGGAATATTTAATTTCTTAATATTTTTTTAAATAGTTTTTAATGATGTTTACCAATTAAAAAACTAGTGATAACAAAAATGAATGGCCATTTACATCAATACTGGATTCAGATATTAAAATAAAAAAAGGAGTCTGAGATTGATGATTTGAGGTACCGAGTCCATAGCCCTGGCCCTTACGTACACTATTCTAGAATGACAGAAAGTTGAAATTGATTTAAAATATAAAGAGTAGTTGGAGTTGACAATTTGAGGTACCAACTCCATAGCCCTGGCCCTTACATACACTATTCTAGGATGACAAAGTTGAAATTGATTTTTCAAATTTTATTATATACTGGAGAATACATACAAAATTTAATTTGCATGGGATTGAGTAAACATGTGTATTAATTTTAAGTGAATAAAGTATTTAGAAATTAGAATTTTACTCTGAATTAGAGGTAATGTTTTACATAGTCACTTAGTCTACTTATTGGTAAAGTCCCTCCTGTTTTAATCTTATAAAATAATAATTTTGATTTTATTGAAACAGACAGGCTTTTGTAGAAATCAGAAATCTATTTTATTTATTTAAGTAGAAATTTATTCATTTTGAATTTCAATCTGCACTTTTCATGTTACACTTGCAAACTACAGAAACATATCCCCGTTGTAAAACAAAGCATACCTGTATTAAATTTTCTTAGTAGACCAGATATTTGTAATGGCTTTAGTTAGTTTTCTACAGTGTTTATTCTATGCAATGAGAACTCAAATCTTAAACCATCTTTTTTGACTTACTAATACAAAGGAAAATACATGTTTAGTTTTTTCAGTAAAACTGAGTTATAATGCTCCATTAGTTTTGAAACATGCTACAGACTCTGCTATAATTTGTCACTTTATTTTTATTCATAAAGTTTAGAATTTTTTTTTTCAACTGTTAAAAATCATTGAACATAAAATAATTTTTCTTTTTTTATTTTTTATAGAAAAATGGTTGCATGTACTTATAATTGCTTGATGAGTGTTATAAATATTGGCAATAGTATTATAGGAGTGAGCATTTTAGCTATGCCATACTGCTTCAGAAAAGTAAGTGAAATTAAAAATAATTTTAAATATTGGTACAAATGTATTATTGTTCCACCACTTATTCAGAATACCTATGAGTGTAATGTGTTAAGAACAAAAAATATAATATGAAAATACCTGTTACACTACTAATGATATTTATTGTGTCTCATAGTTCTTCAAATTTGAGCATATTCTAAGATTTGGGGGAGTATGTTCTTCAAATCAGCATGGTTAGGAGTTTGAATAAGTGACCTTGGCCATTGTGCCTAATAGGACTGAATTTGTAAGTCACGGTAAGTCATCAGTCACAGGTAAAATTGAGGCACATAGCAAGTTTTCATTCAGTCATTACAAGTGCCGGTTATTCTGTGCTGAAAAGCATAAAATTGGTCCATATATGTTGGTATCCACAGTGATAGTATGATTTAAAGAATAAATGGTTAATACCATTGATAAGACCAGTCATAAGTTGAGGTTGTTACAGTGGCATGGGCTGATTCATCTCCCCTAAAATTTCCCCTTTCTTTTTCTTTAAATATTTTCAGGAAGCTTTTAATTTAATATCAAAGGAATGTACACAAACAAAGCAATTGTAGATATCATAAAAGTGTGAAGATTATATTGTAAATTAATATTTTTAAAAATATTTTTTTAATATCAAATGCAGTATTTGTTATTATTCTTCTTTTTTAATAATAATTAGCTTATAATTCAAATAATTATTTTTTAAACGACTAATAAAATTAAAGTTTCTTAGTGTGCACCCCTAGGTTATATGTATCCTAGGTGACTGCCTAGATTCACTTAATGGGTGGGCTAGTCCTGAAAACAATTCTCCACATCTGAATGGTGACAACATTATTTAGGTTTGCTATTTCAATTTTGGTTTGTACTGTTTTGTGTATTGCTAAATTTAGCTAATTTAATATAGCAAACCTAAAGATTATACACTTATTGACATAAAAATTTGTGACCAAGAAGTAATTGTGGGATCGTAACGAAACTTGGCATGAAGGAACTTGTCAGGCAGATATTAAAATGATTAGAAATACAGCGTGATTGTGCATTGCATAATGCCACCAGAAGGCTTTGAACTTTGTTCTCCCTGACACAGAAAGAAGGTATGAAGAGGCTTTTTGCCTGTACTTAATCTGTTGCAGAGGGATGCCATTACTTCACCATTGAAGACAATATGATCAGCTGTCAGAGTTCGAGAAGGGAAGAATAATTGGAATGATGGAAGCCGGGTGGTCAGCTTGGCCAGTAGCTCGCCACCTAGGCTGTTCTGACTTTACTCTGAGGAGGTGTTAGGACTAGTGGACAAGAGAGAAGTCACATACATGACGACCAGACTCAGGACACTCTCGGTAGACCAATAGCCGAGAAGACCATCACATCACCCAACACACACTGCACCAACGGCTTCATTGTCAGCCATCCGGACACATGCAACACCTTCACTAGGGGCCCCTGTGTCTGTCCATACCATTGCGATTTGCATGGCTGAAGGATATTTGGTATCATGGCACCCATTACGTGTGCTTCCAATGACACCCACCCACCGTCTCCTCTGTTTAGAGTGGCGTCGCGTTCAACAGAATTGAACCGCAACCGAATGGAACCAGGTCGTCTTCAGCGATGAATCGGGATTCAATTTGGGCAGTGATGACAACCTTGTACATGTGTGAAAGCAGCGTGGTGAATGCCTCAAACTTGCCTTCGTTTCACATCGGCACACCGCTCCCACAGCTGATGTGATGGTATGAGGTACCGTCGCATATGACACCCGGTCACCTCTAATATTGATTCACTGAACCATGAGAGTCCAACGGTGTGTTTGTGACATCCTTCAGCCACATGTGTTGCCACTCATGGCAGGGCTCCAAGGAGGCATTTTTCAACAAGACAATGCTCGGCCACATACAGCAAGGGTGTCACAGGAATGCCTCCGCCACATTACCACCCTTCCCTGGCCTTCCCAGATTTGTCACCAATCGAGCATGTATGAGATCACTTGGCACAGCCTATGAGTTTGGTCGAACTAGAGGCATGCTTACAACAACTTTGGAATGAGAAGACGCAGGACACCATACGGAACCTGAATGCTTTAATGCCTGCCTGTATCGCATCATGTATTCACACTAGAGGTGGCCCAACAGGGTACTAGAACCTCCATTCATTTGTAGTTTTTCCTGTAATAAACGATCCTTTTACTTTGATTTTGTAATCACTTATATCAATGTTGCACTCAATGTTGCAATGTTGCACTTCGTTCGATTTTGACAACTCTTTCTTGGTGCGCAAATTTTTATGGCAATGAGTGTAAAATGTTCTTGTATAATTGCTACAATTTGTTAATTGATTTGCTAATAATTGCTTGCTATAATTTATAAGTTACAGTAGAAGCCTGGTACAGTATGATCCTTATATATCAGAGATTCAGATTTAACATGGCAAAGAGTATGTTTCCTGAAAAATCATTACAGAATGGTCTGTTACAGGGTTCCCATTTCAGCGCGAACCCGCGAGATTCTCGCGAAATCCATGAAAAATCTCACGTAAAAATTTAGACTGCGCGAGAATTTCTCTCTCTCCAGTTCCGGCCTAAAACTATTTTTTCCTTCAAATTGGATACCGAGAAATCCGATGCCCGATCGGAGATCGGGCTGATTGCTTCGCGACCGCAAATCGTGATCAGTTGCCTCGTTGTTGCGAATCACGGGCCGATTGACGAGCGGTCGCGGACCGCGATTTCGTAGCTACATCTGAATCGCAGTCAATCGCAATTTGGGTACACTAAAGTACTACGTGTTTCTAATTAGAGAGATATTTTATGGAAAACTATAAGTGTCCCCTCAGCTTACGCGGGTGGCAAATTCGATCAAATAAAATTTTGCTTTTTTTTTATAGGATTCTTTCACGGATTTGAATTATGCTCTTTCCGCGTACTTCCCGCATTTTTTGTGTTTTGCTCGAGAAATTTTCTTCTTTCCGCGGACGAAAATCCTTTCCCCCGTACACAGTATGTCTACAGGTTACAAAAATCCCGAAAATGTCGTGAAATTGCCCATATATGCCCAAAAAATGTTACAAAATTTGAACAAAGCAACGAATTTTTTATCAGAGACATTCCTTTCTTACATGATCTGAAAATCTGTTTCTCCGCGATTGCGAAAATGGCGTTCGCATACGGCGATTCCCACATTTTCTGAGGAGAGATGACCAATGAATATCTTTTTGCCATTTTCACAATATATTTGCATCGACTGAATTTTTTTATAATTATGTCGTTTAATATACAAATAATAAAAACCAAACCATTTTTCTACCGTATTATTAATAAAATGAAAGGTTATTTTGCAGCAGCATCACGGAAATCTGCATTTGTACGCTATCCTCGGCATACCTCGTTTAATTTGAAAAATATTTCCCACTTTTCCAATCTGTTTGCATAGACTACAGTGTTTGTAATTGTTTCGCGTTTTATACAGAAAAATTATTTTACAAACGTATTATTTATGAAATAAAGGGCTATTTTGAAAACAAAAAGAAAAAAGTCGAGTCAAACAAAATGGCTAAAATCACATGACTGGCTTGAGATTCAACAAAAGGACGATGCAATCCTTATGTTCTGCAAGTTTTGTAAAAAATACAAAAAAAAAAAAAATCCATTTTCAAACATAAAGTCAAATTTATTACCTAATTCTATTTGCCTAGTGAAATAGTTTTCGTCGATATTCACCTTCGGCGATCAAAAATCGTTAAAGTTTTTAATTGCTATTGTTGCATGAAAATTGATCATAAAATGATTTTAAAAATCAAAATATAAAGTAAATACAGTCGGCCCTCGACTTTTGCAGTTTACAGACAAAAAAATCGTAAATTCGCATGTGAGTCATTTTACATAAAATAACCCATGTAGACGTTTTTATGTCAGCAAATAAAATCATAACGTAAGCATGGGGAAAGTCAGGAATTTGAGTATTTCTGCTAACAAGTGGGGGGGGGGGGAGCTATAAAATTACCAAAAATGTGCTTACTTAATACTTAAACGACTCCTAATTAATTTTTAAAAAGAATGTTAGTAAGAATGTTAAAAGAATGTTAATTTTAAGAATTAAAAAATTTAAATGTCGAAAAATATGAGTTATAGTTAATGCTTTCTTTTTTATTACTTTCTAAATTAGCATGGTAAAAAAAAAATGAAATTTTAAGTGTCTCTCCTTATAACAGAAAATCTCTCCCAAAATTTTTTGGAAGGAGAGAAATTCTCCCCCTCTTTTCCTGACTTAGTGGGAACCCTGGTCTGTTATACCGTGGAAATGAAGTATTTGTCCCAACAACTGTGCTATATTAAGCTTCTATTGTACTACTAGTTAATTACCTAATACTTAATTCAAATCTGGGCTATATCACCACACCCACACATTTTAAAAACGTGTTAATTTAAAAAGAAAATTGCAGCAACAAAGTTTTAAAATTGATAATTACTAAAAGAGGGCAGTTAGCACATTTTTAGGGTGGGGATAGATTAGGGTTAGATAGCCCAGGTTTGGATCCAGTTCATGTGAATTATTTATGTCTTTGTGTATTCATTGAACTATTTATTCCTTTTATAGTGTGGCATATTATTAAGTCTCGTATTAATCATGATCAGTGGATTATTAACAAAACTAGCTTGTTTTTTACTTCTTAAATCTGCTGTGATGGCTCGTAGGAGAAGCTTTGAATTTCTAGGTAACTTTGTTTTGTCAAACTTATTAGTAATGCTATATGTTGCATTTTATTTTATGCTTACTTGAAAATGAAAATTATATAAAGAACAACTCATAATGCCTCTGAAGCTATTATGTGAATGTACTCTGAAGCTATAGTGTCAATTGATTTCTGTTTCTGTACATAGTTCAAAAGTATGAAATGTCAGGTTTAAATTTTTTATTTTTTATTGTTTTTGACATTTTTGCTCAAACATCATAAATGCCTCAAAAGCAGTATGTTCATATATCATATAAATGTTATGATTTGTATTAAATAAAAAATTCATATGAAATTATTGTATTCTGAATATAATAATTTCATATGAATTTTTTATTGAATACAAATCATAGCATTTATATATTATATGAACATACTGCCAACATAGCTGCCAACTCTCAATATGAATTCACTTAATATTGTATGTCATAATTATATTTTCAGACAATATCAACATTTTTTTTTTTTGCATGTACCATGCATTCAGGGCCTGTCTTACAGTAGATGAAGCTCAGGGCCTGACTTACAGTAGATGGGGCCCAGGGCCTGACTTACAGTAGATGGAGCCCAGGGCCTAATTACATTTGGAGACCTGGAGACCCCTTACTAAACATTTTAATATTTATTTATTAAAGGATAAAATAGTATGGAAACATGTCAACGAATTAATACTTTAAAATTAAAGACAACTAGAAAATAGGTTTAAATGTCTTTTATTAAAATCATCTTTTTACGACGTTGAAAAATCACATGACCATAGCTAGTGCCCGAAAGCACTAAGGCCATATGATTTTTGTGTATTGTAAAAAGGAGATTTTAATAAAATTCTTTTAAACCTATTTTTTGGTTGTCTTTAATTTTAAAGTAGTAATTAATGTTTAGAGCAAATGATATAATGGGAATCTATATCATATACAACATTGATTTTGCTAAGATATTGACTAATTTTGCAGAAATTTTTTACTTATTACTGATATTCTCAGTTATTTTTAAAATTTTTGAAAGTTTTAGGTCATTAAAGGCAAAATTTGGGGGCGATAGCCTGAGTGACCTGTGCATAAATCAGGCTCTGCAAGCATTGTATTTGTAGGAATAAAAACTAAAGGTATAAACTATAAAAAGAATTAAATGAACATCAAGTATTTTTATTTCTTGTTTTTCTTCATCACTTTTAAGTTTAAAACAAAATTTGGTACTTATCGGTTATAGGGACCATGGGTTAGCGACTGCTTTTTGAGTTGTCGTCAGCACGAACATTGGCGATATACTGTATATACTCGCGCATGTCGAGAAATTTGTGACAAAAACCCCCTCAATGTGTGTGGGGGGGGGGGTTCAACTTATATGCGGTGTCTAAAAAGAAAAATTGTAAGTCTAAAAGTTCTTTTTTCCCACGAGGCAATCCTTCTTAAAGTGATGCGGTAGTAATTACGCAATCGCACACTTCAAAATTCTCCTATGAGTCACTGCCCTCCCGACTATCAGTGTATCGCGTCATCAAAAAATATGCATACATTTTCGTTCGATGTTTATCTCTCACTTCTTGGATTACGGCCAATCGTTTTTTATAAAAAATGGCTCTTTTCAAAAATAATTCTGTAACACGGATTGTTTAAAACTATAATGCAGGATTTTAAATTGAAAGTGTTTTATTGTTTTGTTTATTGAAGAGAGTATCTAATAACAATTGTGTTGGGGGGTTAACGAAAAAATCAACTCAAATAAAGTGCAGAAGCCAGATATTGTACAAATCTCGCAGAATTTATGTGGCGAAGTGTTACTAGTAGTGATAAATTTAATGAAATTTTATCTACAATAGCTGAGTTTGGGCTGCCACAAATTCCAACACAACACAATATATTTTTGTTAAGTAAGTTGATCAAACCCCATTATATATTAAATTTTAATCATTGTGTTTGTAATTAATTTCTCGTATCGGATTATATCGCCAATATTCGTGTTGGCAACAACTCAGAAAAGCAGTCGCTAACCCATGGTCCCTATAACCAATAAATACCCTAAATTTTTTGTGAATATCTGTATATTTTTACAAAAAAAGTGATAAAATATGCTTTTTATAATTTGTAGGTAATATTTTAAAAAATTATTATTAAAATTACTGTGAAATGTTACTGTGCTAGGCCTGAAATATTTTTATCTTAATTACTTACTATATTATACTTTATATTATTAGTATAAAGTATATTAATATTTTATTTACTAATTAGTAAAGCATTATGGACATGTGCAGTTTTATCATTTGTTCAAAGTTTGTTATTTTTATTTTTCTAACTTTTTACTTAGTTTTAGTTACACTGCCTTCAAAAAATTGAAGCACATGTATAATTTCATACTCATAATACAAATATTAGTCTAAGCTGGGTAATATTATTTAATATGTAGGAAAAAAGAGAACAAAATAGCTGGTCACTTTGTGAAAATAGCTGCAGATTGCTGTG
Source organism: Amaurobius ferox (assembly GCA_951213105.1). Classification (NCBI taxonomy): domain Eukaryota; kingdom Metazoa; phylum Arthropoda; class Arachnida; order Araneae; family Amaurobiidae; genus Amaurobius; species Amaurobius ferox. Next base: position 117,336,335 of record OX578146.1, read on the forward strand.
CATCAATAAATATTCTTTATACCTATTCCTTTCTATTTCATACTTGTAAAAATGAAATAATTAATGATTGGCAGAATTTTAAAAATATTTCTGTTTCTAAAAATAAATCTGTTTGTATTAAGTCTTTTCTTCTTATTGTTGACCCATCATTATTAATCCTTAATAAACATTTAATTTACTTCTTAACTGGTCATGGCCCATTTGTTGATTATTTAAATAGATTTAAAATTAAATCCACACCTTTTTGTACTTGTAAGGAAATTGGTAATGTTGATCATTATGTCCACGATTGCCCACATACAGAAAACTTGAATCCTTTGAAGCTTATAATGAAACTGGTTTGATAGGGTTAGAAAGAATAAAACATCATTTTTTAACATTAAACAGTGTGTAATCACAGCTAAAAAATTTGCTTATCAGATTACTTAAGCACTGGTCTGGAAATGGCATTGTTTAGGACTTTTCAAAATTTTTCTTGGTCAATATAATTATGCTCATTTAATATTTTATAAAAGATAGTTTTCAGTTTTTTTTTTCTGTCTATGTACTATTTGTATTGTTTTGTATTTTGGTATTTCTAATTGGTTAATATCAAAATGTTATTGTTGTACTGTAAAAATTGTTTTCGGCTTTATATTATCTTTAATTGTTATTTTGATATTTCTTGTCTTATTGACTGAATAAGGAATATTTTACTGAATTATATGATTCAAATTTCAATAAGATTTCTCCTGGCCATTCAATTGCTACTCTAAACCTTCGAATGAGTATGACAGCCTGGGTAGTGTAAGTGTTAACAGGTGGAACAGTTATCTGGAGACCCGTTCCATGTCATTCTAAGTATAATGACATCCTTTAATGAGAAGTGCATTGCCTTATTTCCCAAACAGGTCGCCTCACCAGCTCTCCAAGAGACGGCTACCACAGCAATAGAAAAGTTGATATCTATCAGTACTGTGATGCGAAGGCTACATGTCAAATGACTCTTCCCATATACTACAAGTTTGTGTCTGAGTGTTAAGGCCAGAGGAGCGTGATTAAAGTGATGTCATCAACATATGACTTGGGGCAGAAGCACAATGGTCCATTGTACTGGTTACAGTTTGCCCTAAATTCAGACAATACATGTGTAAAGGTCTGGAAATAATGAGGTACACACAACCAGCCAATAACATCATTGAACACCACACCTTTAGTTGTAGTAGTGTGTTAGTATAGGCTGGATTTTGCACCTGCCTGCACATATTCATAAGGTGTACTGTGATGGTGAAAATGTGTTGAGATTAAGTTCTTGAACCCTTTGTGCGACTATATGCTGCTTAGTATCTCCAGATTTTCTTTGATGGATGGTAACTCTTATCAATGTAGAGCAGGGAGGATGTCCGAGTATCTTTGAGAGTGAAGACATTGCTAGTATGTAGTGGCTAACATATTCTCCAGACTTCAATCCCTTCAAAAATTTTGGGGATGCCCTTGGAAAAACTGTCTGTGCCAGTTTACTCCCTCTAACTACTCTCCAATATCTGAAAACTGCCCTTCTACAGAAATGACAGTTATTTCCCTCTGCTGCACTGGATCACCTGATTGAAGGGGTGAAACATCGATATGAAGTTTGTGTCTATGTCAGAGCAGGTCACATCTCACATTAAAGCTTGTTTAGTTTATTTGTATAGCATACAAAACATTCTCCAAATGGACTAAGTGTGAAATAAGTACTTACAGGGTAAAAATATACCTAAATATATTTTCTTTAATTTTATTATTAATACTCATGAATATATATTACATAATTGATTACTTCTTGTGAAATTATTTACTGTTACATGCTTAACTTTTAAAAGATTGTGTATTTAGAACTGAATTCCATAATAAAATTATTTTTCTTCTATTTTTCCTTTGGGCACAGCAATGTTGACTTTCTAAAACAAATTCAGCATTTTTGATGGCATATATATTATTCTATAGTCTTAGCACAAAAAACTTGTATTTCCAGGGAATAGGAAAAATTTGTTAATTGTATTCGATAGTAATATAGTAGTCTTGTATTTCATCATTATCATTTGTCTTATAATCAGCAATAGTTCTTTTAAAGTGAAAGTTTTAAGAAATGAAAGTTGAATTTGTTTTTCAGTCTTGCTTTTTAAAAGTAAGTAATTCTTACAATTAGAGAACAAAAAAAAGTGACTGTTCCTGTACTTCTAATTGTGAAAGCATTACAAATAATTTTCTATGATCTTGTAGCTGAAATTTAATTGAAATTTTTATATATTTAAATTGTATTAAAGAAATTCTAAATCATAAGAAAATTTGACATTAAATATATTGTTTTCTGCAATTTTAGCTTTTCATACATTTGGCTCCTATGGTAAACTAGCTGTTGAAATGGGGTAAGTTATTTTTCTTTTTTTTTTTTTTTTTGTAAATGCATATATATATATATATATGAAAAATTCTTTTCTTCAACAGATTATAAAATTTACAGATATGTAGATGATCTCATTTGTCTTGTATTTACTGATAACTATGTCATTGATATAGATTTCTATCCAGATAATTTGGAATTAATACCTAATGACACTTCTATTAGTAAAAATATTAATTGTTTGGATTTAAATCTAATTATGAACCTACTAATGGCATAGTTACTAATTTATATGACAAAAAAATTTTTTTTTAATTTAATATTAATAAATTATTACCATTTAATTCCTGCAACTCGATTTAATTGTTTAGAAATATTATACTTAATCAACTTTTTAGAATTTATAGATTATCAGATAAAAGATTTCATACTTTGCACATTAATAACCTCAAAATTACCAGTATGAATATCCAGCATATTTAGTAAATGAAATAGTTAATAAGTTTCGATTAGCCTTAAATTCTCATAATCTCTCCTTAATATCTTATTTTAGCCATACTTCTACATTCTCTTGAATTTACATTATAATGCATTTTCATCTTTTACTTTTGTAGCTTTAACTGTAGAATACCTCTTTTTATTGCCTTTACGCAGTACAGTTTTTATTACTCTCTTTGGCAACAGCAGATCACTTCTTTTCATTTCTGCGTATGGCAGCATTGGCCTAGTCATATATTGCTCATCATGGTTGTACGTTAGAGGTGTATTTTAAGGTATTTATATTTCCTTTATTTTTTTCCAATCTTTATGCTTGTCGTCCATATAACACAAGTTTATAGATAAAATCTATCTTGTGTTTCAGAAACAAGCATTTTTGTGTTCATTTTGAAGGGATATATGGACTTGAAAAAGAATTTTTTCGAAATGAACTATTCTTAAGCCTAGAGCTCTTCCACGTGCAAGCTATTTTGCTTGATGTTTTTGTTTTCCTATTTTCATTCATCACCTTTGAAATTTGTTGATTATCTTTGTCTTTATGACCTGCATTACATTTTATAATTTCCTCTTTATGGTTGAATATCCTTTATTTCATTGTATTTTGTAGGCAAATTTTAAGATAGTGTATTATGAGTTACTACTTACATTCTACCATTGGATTTACAATTTTATATTTATATATATATATATATATATATATATATATATATATGTATATTAAGAATTTTAATTTACTTGTATTATAAATACCCGAAATTGATCATTTAATGAAAATGGTCTGTAGAGCAAATGTGAAAACAAGATGGTTTGAAGTGATAATTTGAAATCAGAATTGACTTTACGGCAAGCTTGTGAAAATTATAAATAGTACAATGAAAGAAAAAATAGATAGAAAATTATAAATAGAAGAATGAAAATTTTATATATATATATTATGTATTTTTCATTTACTAATATTAAATAACTTTGTTTTTGTTTTTTTAACTTATTAGAGTAAAGAAAAGCTTGGGATGCCTTCTTGTCTATCTTTCCCAAACTTTCTCTTTTTAGATATTGTTGGCTAGCAACATAACTAGTAATTTCAGTCCTTTAAGCAAATTATCTATAATTTTGGCCTCAAAAAATAAAAGTCTTCAAGAAAATGCTTTTATTTAAGGGAAGGGAGAGGATTTTCATAAGTAAAAAATTTTATATTTTTTTTTTCTTTTCTTTTCTTTTTTTGGAGCTCCACTAGTTTAACTTACATTTTCCTCACCCATAGGTAAATAAATGAAAATTATTTTCAAATAGGTTAAAATAGTTTGAAAAACTATTCACTGTTTCAGCTTATATTAAATACTATTAAAACCTTAGATCATTTACACTTTGTGCAGTAAAGTGGAGACAATTCCTGCTGGGAAATAAAAACATTTGTGAAGTGAAGCCATCATCAAACACATGCATTTAGCTTTGTACTTGCTCCAGCCTTGTGCCCCCTTAAGGTCCCGCATTTTTCAAACTTTTAGAAACATTTTTATTTGCATTTAACAAATAATGGATATTTTGTTAAAATTATTTTCGTATTTATCAAAACATCAGTTTAATTAGTCATAAATAACTTCATATATGTAATTATTATAACAATAATAAAATATTTTAATTTTTCAATAAAATTTTTGAGAAAAAAATTGTTTTGTTCGGAGCACTGCAAATGTCCCAGTGTGCTCTGGATTTCTGTGTTTCTTGAGCCCTTAAGTGTCACTTAACCATGCTTAATACTAGTTATGCCACTGTTCTTGGCTTACCTCTTCATCAGATGAGGAAAATTTCCATAGAGTCATGGATTAAATGTCTTTCATTATAGAGTCATGAAAATCCCAGTTTTTGACCATTTTTTTTTTAATTTAGTATAGTTGTTCTTTATTTCACTGCTGGTAATTGTGTCAGTATTTCAAGTGTCTACACCCAGTGGCTGTGGAAATATCAATTAAAAACACAAAATTAGCTCTTCCACAGAAATAACATTAAACATATCTTTTCTTAATCTTTATTTGAAGAGAAATTTATACTGATTTGCTCAGCAACAGAATTAAAGTTTGTTAACCAAACTTTTGGAGTTCTTCACTAAGGGCAGTGCAAATCACTTTTCCTCAATTGGACATGGTCACTTTGCTATAGGTAAACCTAATGTGCACACTCATGGACCCTTACAAAGTTATTGGAGTGCTTAAGGACTTTTCTGGGAGCCCTGTAAGATGAAGACACTTATACATATACACAAATATCATGGTATAATATGTGTGTACTGTATATTTTATTTATGCTATACTTTGTGAAGCTTTCATTTTATAATTAGTCTCATGCCAAACTCTTATTTCATATTAAGACAGATTGTTTTATTTGTATTGTTTCTCATTCTTAAATTTATTAATCTTTTACATTATATAACACAGGTTAACCCAAAAGTTTCTTGTTATTTCATAAATTCATTTAAGAAGAACAAATTGGTGACATTTCTGGTTATTAATTTGGTTTCATAAAATTTTGAATTAAAAAAAAATGATAAAAAAAATTGCTTCTGTCTATTCAAATTTGATGCATACTGCTGTCCCTAATATTTTCATATGATTCTAAAATAATATTATTACCTACTTTATGATAAAAGCATGTGGAATGCCTATTTTAGTAATCAATATATTAAGTTGATTTTCTTAATATATTATGTTGTTACATTTCACTTTATGCTTTTTTAATGTTTTAGCCATTTGCTCCATCTGTTAGTGAATATTTAAACTTTCTTTTATATAAAAAAAACAATGAATGCAAATAATTTTAGCACAAACCAGAATTAAATATATCAATATGCTCTTTTTCATGAGCTTTTAAAGACTTTTGGGTCACACTCTGCATTAAATTATAAACTTATGTGTGTTTGAATGTTATAATACAGATATTATTTAAGTATTAATGTTATATAATACAGATTTTAATTTTTAAGTATTAATACTGTGATACATTTCAAATAATGCAGTGTTATAGGATTTTTGATCGGGGTTTGTATTGCTTTCTTTGTGGTTATTGGAGATTTGGGACCGCCTCTAGCAGCAGAATTTTTAAATATTGAGGTAAAGTATGTGCTAATTTTTTTTTTTAATATTTCAATATTAATATTATATATAAGCAACTTGGTAAACACATCAACCAATAAACTCTAAAATCAAAGACAACCAAATAAGTGGTTAAAAAGTCATTTATTAAACTCGTTCTTGATTCTCTGCAGGTCAAGCCTTTACATGATTTTCTAAAAATTCAATAGCAGTTGCTTTTCAATTTTGTCGACATTCATGTTAGGTATTAAACTCTATTTCTTATTGTAATATGCATTATGATTATTTATTTTATCTTGTTTTTTAAAAGATTAAAAATATATAAATTGATGTATGTAATTTTGTATGTAGTTCGCACTTTATTTAACTTTGCCACTGATGAAGGTCATGATAATGTCCGAAAGCGTTTTGGCTATGTAATCGTGTACATCATACTAAGGCAATTTTAATAAATGACTTTTTAATCACTTATTTAGTTGTCTTTGATTTTAGAGTTAACTAATATTATTCATATAATATAAATTAAAATTATACAGATGAACCAGTGGCAGTTTGTGTGTTTATTTTAGGAGGAGCACAATAGCTCTAGATGTTTGGAATTGAACTCAAACTTTGTTTATTCATCTGACTTATTAAAAATATGCATTAAACATGAAGGTGGTATAAATGGCCAAAATCAAATTTGAATTTGGATTTTTACATTTTTGTGCCTTCCCAAAGATAGAATGCAAAAGCTGCTACTGATATGAGTCCTTTAAATGCATGGAATTTTAAACTATAAAAATAAAACATTTGATGGTCTGAATTGAACTATGATTAAATTTCTGGTAAAGTTTTGGGAAAATATATGCATTAGCTGCATCTTTTATATAGTACATCTATTGTAGTAAATAGTAATAGAACAAAACTGGGTACATTAAAACTTTATATAGCATGTGAATTATTTCCCTGATATCATCAAAAGCATTACATTAACTGTTACTGTACTATAAGAACTAATCTGTAATGCCCCTGTACAAAATAACAATCCCATCATCCTATAATTCCAAAGTCTATAATTCCAAAGAATTCATTTTAGCACTATTTGGTTGATTGTACATTGTTATTCCACTCTACTTACCGACTGAATTTCTGAAGCATGTTAAGAAATTCCTCTTAGCTTATAAGCAACATAATTAAAGAAAATATCATATAATGATGTGTTTTGTTTTAGCTATCTTTGATTTATATTATGTATTTATATCAATTCAATTATTTATATCAATTCAAAACACTAATTTTTGGTATCAAAAGTTGCATTTCTTTTTTAATTGGGAGGACCTATCAAATACAAAATAATAATAATAATAATAATAGTAATAATTGATTTTGAATTTACAAATGAAACTGTCCATTATTCCTCCAAATTTTTATTTGTATGCCATGTTATTAAATCAATTTATGGGTATCAAAGTACAAAGTTAGTACAAAGAGCAATCAAATATGTGACAGAAAATCATGCCTGCAACAATTATTCAATTGAATGGGAATTCGGATATATATATATATATATATATATAATATTAAAACACCGTGAAATACTACATTACAAAATCATCTGAAATCACACTTAAAAGGCGCAAAGCTGCACTAAAAAGAGGATTAAAATATTGTCAAAAAGAAAAGAGGTATGGATGGAAACAATATACCAAAAGATGGCCGGGGGGAGTTGTGACCCCCTCACCCCGGTTAAGCATGCTTTACGTCGCGACAACACTCCCGGAGAGCCGGTACATTGCAAAAAGGAATACGAATGTATCAAATTGTAAGATGTAAATATACATCATACAGAAACAAATATAAGATATAATTGTCGAGATCCAGCCCTATCAAAATTCATCTACTGTAAATGTTTGAAATATGTTAAAAAGTGTGTGAATAATGTTTGAAACATGTTCACAAGTATAAATTAACAAAATTACAAAGCTTCCACTTAAAGAAGAATTTAAATATTGACACATATTAGAACAATAATAACATAGTCTATTCCTAAAACCATATACCTGAATGACAAACAATAGCATATTACATGCAGATGTACATCCCATATTGTGTCATACAAGACCATGCAAATTTGCTATAACGTATTATACATTATACCCTATTCAAGAGGTCCCATATCAGTTATCACACACTTTACCTGTGACAATCCAGTATGTATATTGCCAACAGTTTTATTTAAATATAAACGGTAATTTTCGGTTACAGTTATTTTATAAAATTTGTAGATAATGTCATTTAAAAAATTCTTGGGAAAACCCTGTGAGATGGTGTTTTGTAGGAAACGATAATCGCATAAATATCGATCTTCCATTTTACTGTTTATTCTTTGACTACGTATTAATTGTCCCAGTATAATATTTCTAAAAACATTTTTGTGCATACACGAGTTCCAGTTTATGATATAATTGATTTTGAAGTGGAAGTCGTTGCGTTTATCGTACAAACAGAAACCAGTAGAACCTCCTGGTTGCTTGTATATCGTTATATCCAGAAAATTAAGACTTGTTGACATTATATGGAGTTTCAGTTAGTTTTAAATGTTGTGGATAGAAAGTAAAATCCATCTGATATTCTTTACATGGATATGCTACCAAAATGTCATCAACGTAGCGAATGAACAGAATTTCATTTAATATATGTGTTCCATCTTCATATTTATTCAGATATATATCAGCAAGTATTGATGAACAACCACCCCCCATGGGTATTCCATGTAATTGTTTAAAATAAGATGTACCATCAAACAGTACAGTTTCGAACAAAACCATTTCCACCAATGTTTTAAATTTATATTTGTCAATAATCGACTGTAGATTGTATTTTTCGTATATCTCCATGACAATAAGGTATAAGTCCTTGATGTTTATATTTGAAAACAAATCATTAAAATCAAAACTTCTATAATACAAATTTTCATTAATTACATTTTTTTTTTTTTTTTTTTTTTTTTTTTTTTTTTTTAATAGCTTCTATACTATTACTAATAAAATATGCACCCTTATTTTTAATCTTAATCATTACTATTTTTAAAATAGATAAGAGTTTTTTGTTAGCTGTTGTCAAATATGATTGAAAACCATTACTAATGGTTTTCAATCATATTTGACAACAGCTAACAAAAAACTCTTATCTATTTTAAAAATAGTAATGATTAAGATTAAAAATAAGGGTGCATATTTTATTAGTAATAGTATAGAAGCTATTAAAAAAATAAATGTAATTAATGAAAATTTGTATTATAGAAGTTTTGATTTTAATGATTTGTTTTCAAATATAAACATCAAGGACTTATACCTTATTGTCATGGAGATATACGAAAAATACAATCTACAGTCGATTATTGACAAATATAAATTTAAAACATTGGTGGAAATGGTTTTGTTCGAAACTGTACTGTTTGATGGTACATCTTATTTTAAACAATTACATGGAATACCCATGGGGGGTGGTTGTTCATCAATACTTGCTGATATATATCTGAATAAATATGAAGATGGAACACATATATTAAACGAAATTCTGTTCATTCGCTACGTTGATGACATTTTGGTAGCATATCCATGTGAAGAATATCAGATGGATTTTACTTTCTATCCACAACATTTAAAACTAACTGAAACTCCATATAATGTCAACAAAAGTCTTAATTTTCTGGATATAACGATATACAAGCAACCAGGAGGTTCTACTGGTTTCTGTTTGTACGATAAACGCAACGACTTCCACTTCAAAATCAATTATATCATAAACTGGAACTCGTGTATGCACAAAAATGTTTTTAGAAATATTATACTGGGACAATTAATACGTAGTCAAAGAATAAACAGTAAAATGGAAGATCGATATTTATGCGATTATCGTTTCCTACAAAACACCATCTCACAGGGTTTTCCCAAGAATTTTTTAAGTGACATTATCTACAAATTTTATAAAATAACTGTAACCGAAAGTTACCGTTTATATTTAAATAAAACTGTTGGCAATATACATACTGGATTGTCACAGGTAAAGTGTGTGATAACTGATATGGGACCTCTTGAATAGGGTATAATGTATAATACGTTATAGCAAATTTGCATGGTCTTGTATGACACAATATGGGATGTACATCTGCATGTAATATGCTATTGTTTGTCATTCAGGTATATGGTTTTAGGAATAGACTTTGTTATTATTGTTCTAATATGTGTCAATATTTAAATTCTTCTTTAAGTGGAAGCTTTGTAATTTTGTTAATTTATACTTGTGAACATGTTTCAAACATTATTCACACACTTTTTAACATATTTCAAACATTTACAGTAGATGAATTTCGATAGGGCTGGATCTTGACAATTATATCTTATATTTGTTTCTGTATGATGTATATTTACATCTTACAATTTGATACATTCGTATTCCTTTTTGCAATGTACCGGCTCTCCGGGAGTGTTGTCGCGACGTAAAGCATGCTTAACCGGGGTGAGGGGGTCACAACTCCCCCCGGCCATCTTTTGGTATATTGTTTCCATCCATACCTCTTTTCTTTTTGACAATATATATATATATATATATATAAGTTTACTTGTTATAGTTTCAAATATCAAGACTGGGGGTAATAAATTATTCCCTTTGTAAAAATAATGCACTTAAGCTGCTGATAATTTTCAAGGTACTATTTAATTGAAGATTTTTATTTTAACTTGTAAGATATATGTATACCTGAGATATACCATTAATAGAAAAATGCTGTATATAAAAAAGAGAAATGAGAATGGACTGATGTGGTAACTAAAAGACTGTACAACAAGCTGTTGTATCTGAAAAACAATAAAAGTAATTATGATAATATCATATATTATAATATTTAAAAATACTCCTGTTATTATGTGCCATAAGTATCGTGAAGGTAAGGAGATAGACTGTAAGGAAGGGTGAATTGAAACTTGTATATGAGAGCAAGTAAGAAAGTAATTTAACTCATATCTAAAGCAGTTACCCAAGGTACTAATCCCCTGGTTCCCTACATAAGCACCAGGTGTAAATACTAATGTATAATTACTTAATGTATAAGATGAAAAATTGCAAATCAGAAACAAAGTGTAGCTCGATGAGGTAGGCCTTTTCTAGTTCCCAAAAAGTGTGGATATGGAATAAATGGAATAAAATGAATATTAATGGGATAAAATGAATATGAAAAGCATTTCTGAAACCATGTGTGTTATCAAGAGCCATACAAGGGCGATACTTATGGCACATAATAACAGGAGTATTTTTAAATATTATAATATATGATATTATCATAATTACTTTTATTGTTTTTCAGATACAACAGCTTGTTGTACAGTCTTTTAGTTACCACATCAGTCCATTCTCATTTCTCTTTTTTATATACAGCATTTTTTTATTAATGGTTTATCTCGGGTATATATATATATTACAAGTTAAAATAAAAATTTTCATTTATATATACAGTGACCGCCGCTTATAAGAAACACGTTCGTTTCGCTCGTTTTGTTTCTTATAAGCAGTTGTTTCTTAAATCCGGAAATTTTTTAAATATCGTTCTTCCATTGTAAATACTAACTATTGAACACAGTTTTACAGAATTTAAAAGATAAATGTATATAAGTAAAATATTAGTACGTACATAATACATTTGTAAATTAAGTTTTGCATTCAAAAATATTTCTCATTTTACAAATTAAGCCTTACAACTTAAATTATTATCTATATGCATATAGTATGCAGTTAAATAAGAATAAAAAGTAAAACTCATAGGTCGTTCATTTATGTATAAGAGCATAGTACATTTTCATACATACCGTAATCTATTACTGAAGAATAGCAAAAAACTTATCCAGTATTGTTTGTGCTAACGAGTCTGTGATTAGTTTACGTACATCCATTTCTAAATCATAAAACAGTCCATAAACTTTTTCTGATGCCCCTCTGTGTTCAAGAGTTTTTCTAATTATAGTTAGGGCTTCTCGCGACTGTTTGGCTGTAGGAAAATTTTCTTCTTGTGGAACGTCGTCTTCATTTTCTTCTTCATTGCAAACATTCTGAATTTCCGCACTATGTCATCATCATTGTTTTCTTCAGATGTTTGTAAATTTTCGTCGATGTGAATCCATTCTTCGAAAGGTGCTTTAAATTCTTCTTCATCTTCTGCTGGTATGGCAACATTATTTTTCAAAAATCCTGCTTTACGGAAGCAATTAAAAATGCATATGTCAGAAACTTTTTTCCATGCGCCTGCGATCATATGGATAGCATCAAGCAAGGTTGTTTTCTTGCTTATTGACTACACGGAGGTGGAGAATCATACTTTTTAAGTAAACTTTGCTTTTCAAGCAAAGTAAGGGTTTGCGACATGCTTCACTAGCAAAACATAAAATGACTAACTAAAGCTGTACGAATCTTATTTGAGTGCATAAGCAAAGATGCCTTTCCTTATCAGTACGTTTCCTTAACTGCCAAAAGATTAAAGCTCGTTTCTTACTGGTTTGGGGTTGTACTCCCCAAGTCTTTCTGCGGAGAAATCCTCTGTCATCCTTTGTTACATAGCAAACTCCCACCCCCTCCCCGTACGCCCAGAGACAAGAGATAACAACTCGTCCTTCAGTTAACCTTAAACAAATCGATTTTTTTTTTTACACCAGCGTCGCAAGGAAATCAACAAATTTTCTGTAGAAAACTGTTTCTTATAAGCGGAATCGTGTTTCTTATAAGCGACACAATTTTAATGTTAAAACGAAGTTTGTATTTGTTTCTGTCGTTTTGAGTCTTATAAACGGCTGTTTCTTATAACCACTGAATCTTATAACCGGCGGTCACTGTATATATATATGTATAAATAGAAATTGAAAGATTTTAATCGAAAACTATGCATAAACTACTGTATGTACCATCTCTAGCATATCTGTTACAAATAAGTAACTATAGACCAAGACTAAGGATAAAAATAGAAGGTAACAAATCACTACAATGGAAAGGGGGATGAGAAGAATATTAGGATATAAAAATCACAATTAAAAAGTATATATAAATAGAAATAAAAATGAAAAAGAAAACACGGCAAAAATGAGAAAAGGCAATAATAATTAACTCAAGATAAAAGATTAAGACATAGAGAACAATCAAATGAAACTACACAAAAAATAGCGGTTAGTTCGAAATTGCATTCTCATCAGGACAGCCATACAATTTCAATTAAAACCGATAGAATAGCCAGTTTCTGACAATGGCAATAGTATTTAACTATAGGCACCATTGGAACTGTCTACTGGCTAGTGGAAGGAGAAAAAATAAATCAATTGAATTACAAATGAGAAAAATAAAAAACCTCCTTGAACAGAAATATTAACTCACAAGCATTGCTACCACGTGTAGATTGAAAAAGCGACTGAGCATTTCACCTCACTTCATCAATGCGAGTGGGCATCAGAATGAATACATTTGAACGAAACATAATATGTATGGAGACTTTCAAAAATAGTAATCAGTATAGGACTCAGGACAAGTGGAAAATAGTCTTTCGAAAATTGTAAACAGTATTAGACTCAGGCCAAGTGGTAATTTAGGTGATAAGAATGGGTGAATTCTCAAAAATGAGTTATCCAATCAAAGATTATATATATACATACATACAGGGTGTCCCAAAAACATTGACCTCAGCTTTTATTCCTTAAATATTGATCTTATACACATATAATAAATTACAAAGTAGCGTAAAAAAAAGTACAGAATTTTATGAAATCGATAAAAATTTCCAAGGGATTAAATTTAAAGAAATACAAAATCTAAATTTTTATACGGCCCCCATACAAAAGCATTTCTAATGAGTAAAATGTGCCCCATACACTAATAAGGTGATGTACAAAATTGCAGCATTTTATCATAAAAAGTCCCAGAGATATGTTTAAACAAAGTTGGTGAGGGATTATTCACAAATTAAAATGTAAATGTTTACAGCAAGAGTGCAAATGATGCAACGCAGAAATGCATCATAGGCAAATAATATCTGCCTCTTATCTTTAATGGATCTTTGGTATAGATGAAAAACATTTTGAACAAGCTTTGTAATCTTTGTGTAAAGTTTTTATTTTTATACAGTGTAGATACTTTTGTACCAATAAATAGCAAAATTATTATTTATTTATGTAATTATTGTTTTCTTTCGTAATTTGTGTATAACCCCTGAAACGCAATCTGCGGACAAGATTTATCCCCTCTTAGAACCCATGTTGATCCACAAAAAGTCGTTTAAGTCAGCATTTTTGTCTTTTCATATCTCAGGGACTTTTTATGATAAAATGCTGAAATTTTGTACTTCACCTTATTAGTGTATGGGGCATATTTTACTCATTGGAAATGTTTTTCTACAGAGACCGTATAAAAATTTAAATTTTGTATTTCTTAAAATTTAATTCCCTTGAAAATTTTAATCAATTTCATAAAATTCTGTACCTTGTTTTACGCAACTTTGTAATTTATTATATATGTATGTCTAAGATCAATATTTAAGGAATATAAACCGAGGTCAATTTTTTGGGACACCCTGTATATATATATATATATATATATATATATATATATATATATATATATATATATATATATATATATATATATATACTCGCCATGATTTTGTTTTGTGGAAAGTTAGTTGAGGGAGGTGCTCTGAGGTAGTTAATTAAATTTGTACTGAAGTACAGTGTAACATGGTTATCTGCGTGAGTGCATGTGTATCCATACTTTTGGTTCCATCAATACATTGATTGAGGCAATGAAGGAAAGAAAAGTGCCATTGGTTTGTATTCGTTTTCGAGATTGTATAAAACTGAAAGCTGTAAACAATGTTTTTTTTTTCCTTTTTATCACTAAAAGAAATTATTTTTCCATGCGCACAGAAAATTGTGATGTAATTTAACATCTTAACTTGATTGACTATTTAAGTGATGTCATGCTTACTTAGAACCTGTATATTGAACCATGCTTCCTATTGTTATGTCATGGAGAAACAGGATCTCTGGTTCTGCAGGAAAAATATGAAGTGCAGAAGTGGGTGAAATTATCTTTTATAGGCCCACCAAAAAATTCATTAAACATTACAAATAGTTTTATTATTATTTTTATTATTATTATTATTATTTGGATGGGAAGATATATCAGTCTGCATTCATGTAAAAGATTAAAATCGTATGAATCTTCAATTCGTGAATGGACAAATTTAGAAATATTGGAGGAAATGTCAAAAATAAAACAGATTTTTCGCAGCTTCTTAAGAATTTTTTTAAATATGAAAAAATTGTCTTATGGGTTTAATTCAAAGCTCGTTTAAACAGCATTTTGCATTCTTTTTTATTGTGATAACATGAAAACTCTATGATAATATTTTCGATCACCGATTCACTCAAAATTCTGCTTCAATAGTAAATAACTCAAATGTAATTCAAATAAAAAAAAAATCATTCTGAAATCCAACATTATGAGGACTTGGCAGTCCATGGTGTGGATTTTTTTGCTACACTGCCAATAAATAAACAGACATTTTTTTATAACTGTAGATATTAAATTTATTTTTTATGATATATAATAATTAAAGTAAATGAATGGAATTTATTCAAATATTGTATATTTCTTGAAGTTGATTTAAAATTTTCAAGAGTTTAATCTATATAGAATGTATATTAGTGAAATGATTGAACAAATATGCTAAAATCTCATCACTTGAACGTAAAAGTTTCTTTATCATCTTTGCAATTTGTGTATTAATTTTCACTATAACAAGCTTAATGATTAAAATTACTATTACTGCAAATTATAGCTTTTGTCTAGGTGCATTCACATGCTGAGACATACATAAATACAGACACTAGGCCTACAACCCTTGCCAGGACCCCTAGGCAAAAGTAAATTTTAAGGCCCCCAATTAAACTTTTATAGTAACAAAAAGATACATTAAGCACTGAAGATGAAACCCCAGCATTTGCATACGATTGAAAATGACCCTGCACAGACATTGTACTAAAATTAGTTAATTTATGTTCTAAAATGCTCAAAATTTGTAAATTCATTGAAAATTCAAATTTTATTTCAATATTTTTAGCAAAGACTGCAAGTATTATAAACTGTATTTAATATAATATACCATCTTGACATACAGGAAAAATTTTTCAAAATACTATAAATGTGTATTAAGTACAGTTTAATAACATTTTGAAAAACTTTTCCTGTATGTCAAGATGGTGTATTAAAGACAGTTTACAATACTTGTAGTCTGCTGAAAATATTAAAATATTTTAGACGTGTTTTACCATATTTAAGAATTTTATTCCAATATTTGACTTATGCATTACTAGGAAGAAAAGATAAAACTACAAACTTAAAATATATTTAACAAAACTATTTACATTTATTTCTGTTACAGAATGCTCCAAATTTAAGAACAAATGTTCTTATGCTTGTTGGAATCTGTGTAGCGTTGCCACTTGGTTTGCTACGGAAAATTGATAGTCTGACCAGTCTCAGTGCCTTATCCATTGCTTTCTATGTTTGCTTGATACTGAAAGTAAGTGGGGGGAAAAAGCTATTTATATTTTATTTTAAGTTTATCTGTTATGCGTAGTTAATAAATCTTATAAACCTTTTTTTTTTATTATTATTTCTGTATTTCTTTTGTCTTTGTATTCTTTTTGTTTTTATAATCAAATTCAAAATTGATCAGGATTAAAAAGTTGTTTCAGTGTTCCTACATATCTTGAAAGTGCTTAATTTTTTATTCTGTCACCAAAAATTTTTTGTCTGTATTCAAAATAATATAACAATAGTTTAGTAACTGCTTATTGTATTCATATGTTAATCAAGTTCTCCTTTTTTCTACGTATAATTTTTCACTTGCTATAGAAAATTCATATTTGCAACAAAGCAGTTTTATATCTATGTTATATATTGCATTTTATCGATTTTACAGTACAATATTAAAATGTCTGGACATGTGCGTACTATAATCAAGTAATGCATTAACTGTAGCTAAAAAGTAAAATCTTTGTTTGAAACATAGCTTGAAACAAATTAGTAACAGTATCAACTGGTTTTGGGAACAAGATGCAGCCTTTCTTTTCAGGATATAAAGACAGAGCAACCTCACCAAAGTAAAATTGGTGAGGTTGTTCCTCCTGATGAAAGAGTCTGTATTTTACCTCCAAAACCAGCTGATATTATTACTAATTTATTTTATGCTATACTTTTAACAAAGATTATTTTTAGATATTTTTGCAACAATTAAGCAATTTACTTAATATTTAATTTGCATTAACTACAAGCAATTAAATATAATGGTATTTGAAGTAGAACCTTTTGAGCAGAAAAATTTGAACTACTATACTACTTTTTAAGAATTATGACACTTTCTTTATAAATATGCATGTATACAGTTTTTTTCATAACAGTTAAAGTGTTACCAGTTTATTGCACTATATATGATTCCTTGAAATCCATCTTAGCCAGCAATTCCCTCTGCTGCAACTTTCTTTTTAACACTGATTACAACACCATCAATTCTAAAATGCTTCCTGATACTAGCTAGGTTAAAATATATATAAGTTCATGTCTTAAAATTTATTAAATGCAGTGTAATCATTATATCCATATTTATTTTGGCAATAAAATGCTCAAAAGCATATTTTTATTTTTTGTTACCAACTTTTTAAAATGTAATATATTTTTACTTGCAGTAAAATTGTTTATATTTAGTAGACTTTGCAAATTAAATTTTTTCTGGTTTAAATGTGCATGTGTATACAGTTTCACTAAACAATGTTAATATATGCATTTCAGTGGTCGCACTGCTGATCATCATTGTCACATTTTGCCAAAGAAAAATTGATTTGGCGAAAATGTTGGTGATTATTTATTCTGCCAATGTCAAAATCAAAAATCACAGTATACTGAACGTTATATATACTACTGTACTATTTGTCTTTTGCAAAACAATAATCTTTAGTATTTGAAAATTTATAAATCACAATAAATTTTTCTAAAAGAACTTCAAAAAAAATTTCATGAATAAAAACTCTATTTTGACAAATAGGTTGGCAGAAGTAATAAAAAATCCAGAGCAGCCCTTGCATTTTATATACACTCTTTCACAAGATCCCTTTTACACTGTTTGTAAGAGATAATTAATTCTGAAATGCGCTAATTTCTGTCATAAGAAAATGCAAATCTTAGAATCAATAAAATATAGAATTGTTTGTTATATTCTAATTGTTAGGTTTATCTATAGTAAAGTAACTATGTCTGATCAAAAAAAGTGTTTGCAGTGCCCCTGGTAAAGAATTGAAATGAAAAATACGAACTCGCTACAAATCGAGAATTTAAAAATGTCAAATACAAAGTTGTAAAGCATTGCTTACTTAGTAGGAATTGGCATTAGTAATGCATGAAATGTGTATATAGAAAGCAATATATACCTATTGTACTTCATAGCTTGCTAGATCCACAGCCTCTAATTATAAGTAATTAATAGTGTAATATTCTTTCTCAATTTAAAATGTGCATTGTTGCTTACAGAGGGTACTTTGAACTGGCTGTACATTAGATTCCTATGCATGTGAGTGTTGTGTATTTTAACATTCTTGCATAGGACAGCCATTCACCAATAACCCTGTTGTGCCAAATAAATGCCTTCTGTAACAGTTTTATTTTATATTTCATTTATTAGACAATGCTTTACTATTTTGTAATTGACATTTTTCTTTCAGCATGCTTTGCTGCTGAGTTTGTGTTCCTAACTTCTTTAATTCTCCACTTGGAGCACTGTATCAATCGAGTATGGTCACTTTACTATAGCTAAACCTAACGTGTATGCTCATTGACCTTTCCTTCCAAAGTTATTGGGGTGCTTAAGGACTTTCCTAAGAACACTGTATATTGCACATTAGCAACAAGAATATAAAAACAAATTCCTATTCCTTGTTACTAACTTTCTAGAATGTGCTAATTTTGCATAATGAAATATGGTTTCACTTGCAGTCATAGTCTGTATTTAGTCGACTTTTTTACATAAAATTTTATCCTTTTATCTAGATTTTTGCTGAAGCTGTGCCTAATCTGGCTGAAAATGACTGGTGGCATGAAGTGAACTGGTGGAGGTCTGACGGCATTCTTCCTTGTCTGCCCATCTTTTCAATGGCCTTGTCTTGTCAAACGTAAGGTTATGTGTTTCTTAATTGTTACTAAATATTTTTAATCCTAAGAAATGCCATGAAACTGAATGCCAGATTTTGTTTTGGAATTTTCTTGTATTTTACAAGCTCAATAGTCTCATATAATTTTTATTCCCCAAAGGCAAGCTTCAAATGTTAAATTTTATTTCTACTTTTTTTTATACACCCAACTCTTTTTTTACACACTTTTTTTTTCATACGAATTTAAAGTTACACGGTTCAAAAAAGTCTTCCTTTTTTGCAAAATTTATTTGATCTAGCACGATTTCAAAGTCATTGCCTTATACTTATGTACATTACCATGAGCAGTCTAGTATAAATTGCAGTCTTTTGTACCAATGTATAAAAAAATTCACATTTTTACCACACTTCAAAAATTAGGCATTACTGTTATAATGTTATCGGATAAGGGGATTCCCCAGTAACTACTGGGGAATTATTTTTACCTATGAATTGTATGTATGTTATATGTATTTTAAGTTTTATTTCTCAATAAAATTGCATATGTATGTATATATCTTTCGTATGCATATCAGAACTTTTGCAGTTTTCAGCATTTTTTTTACCTGGTTTTTAAACTAAATATAGTTCTTTATTTCATCTTACACGGTTTTCGGATAACATGGAAACATATCCCCAATTTTACTATAGGAGACTATCTTTTTTTACACACATTTCTGAGGAACGTATCTACCGTGTAAAAAAAGAGTTGGGTGTATTTTAAATTCTCAGGTTCTTAAGAATATATCTTTGCAATCTAAAATTACAATTGAAGTATTTTTATGAAAAAAATTTATTGTTTTTCTTTAATTCCATGTTTTTCTTCTGTGATACTCATATCTTTTTACCATTCCTCTAGAAAGTCATTTCCCTAAAAACAAGTCATCAAGTGTCCTTAGTTATAAAAATTTACTCCTTACTATGTAACAAGTTCATACTATACAGTATATAAGTTGTATATTTTCTATTTTTAATAAAGTATTTGTGTCCTTTAAAATCCTAAGAATTTGCTAATATTTTTTGTGAGTATACTTTTTACTTACCTTGCTAAAGACAAACATTGTTTTCATATTATAAACACATTTTTGACAAGTGTAAATTTAAATATTTCAAGGAATTCTCAATGTGTAAAACACTTTATCATTCCACTTGTCTGTGCAAATTTATGTAATCAGTTTTTCTCCAAAATTGCTAAGCCAAATAAATCAAACTTTGATACAATGATAGGTTGTTAAATGAATTGTAAAATTGCATTATAATTTTTATTTTAATTTCTGTATGTGATACATATTTTGCATGATCTTGGAAGTTATTCTATTAATTAAAGCCATATTTGGTGTATATAGATTTTTGCATGGCATTATAATAACACATAAATATTGTTTTCCTAATTTGTCTGTGTAGTTTGTATTTTGCAATATCATGGAAACTAACCTTCTGATTAAAACCAATTTTGGTAGAGATAGGTTGTTACATAAATTTAAAAGTATTTTGTGATTTTTTTTTTTTTTTAAATTTGTCCATGTCGTCCATATTTTATAGTATCTTGAAAATATTCCGTAAGATTAAAGCTAGATTTTAATAGACTGATAATTACATAAAATTAAAAGAAGCCATGATTTTGTTTTTTAAAAAATTGCTTGCGTTTTATGCACACTTTGTGGCATTGTACATATTCAGTATGCACATGTACATTTTTACATTTATTTTTTTTATGTGTATGCATGTTTTTCAACTAAATATTAATTTTAAATTTATCTAATTTACACAAAATCAAGCTTAATAGAAGAACTTGATCTAACTAATTCTAAAACGAAATTACATTTAGTATAGCATGAATCCATTTTACTCAAACTACATTAAAAATGTGAGCCAAACTAGGTTGACAATGTAATAAAAGTCACTGGAATAACAATGTACAATCAATCCACTAAATAATGTTAAAATGAATTATTTGGAGGTTATAGACATTCTACAGGGTGATTCAGAAGTCATGTGCATTAAATGTTAAAATCATATGTATCAAGAAATTAAAATAGTACAATTTTTTTCAGGTAGAGGGCACTAATATACCCTTAAAAATATTTCAGAAATATATTGTCTGTTGTTCTTAACATGCCTTATGATAATTACAGATCCTTTTTATTTTTATCAATCGAAGAACATGATGTTTTTCCTGAGTGAAATCATTTTTATTTTAGAGCAACATTTCTTGAGCCATTCTTAGGAGAGTTTCATTGAAGCACTTCAGAAGAAATATCCATGACCTAAAACCCTTAACCATTCAACTATTATGATATTAATAAAACCTTTTTCTAGAAACTGGATCTGTTACAGACAAAATAAGAACAAGCTGGCCTTCCATTTTAATTCAGGATAGACTGTCTGAAATGAAAACTATTGTTGAAGCTCTTCAATGAACTATTTTAAAATTCTTCAATAGCATTCTCATAAGAATCACTAAAGAAATATTACTCCAAAATAAAAATTATTTCACTCTGGAAAAATACTGTGCTCTTCCATTGATAAAAAAGAGGTCTGTAATGATCATCTAATATATTAAAAATAGCAGACAATGTTTCTGATATATTTTTAGGGTGTATGAGCGTCACCTAACTGAAAAAAAATTCAACTATTTAAATGTCCTGGTACATTATATGATTTTTAAATCTGATGTGCATGACGTTTCAATCACCCTTGAATAGGAGGATCTTTATTTCATGTAAGGACATTATAGATTAAAGTTCTCAAACCACAGTTACAATTCATTCTTTAGACTATATTGGATAAATAATTCACTTATATAAAGTTTTAACGTGCTTAGTTTTGTTCTACTAACTATTTACTACATCCAATAAAGGTATTATCGAAAAGTTGTGTAATTAATGCATATTTTTTCTCAAGACTTTTCCAAGAAATGTAATCGTAGTTCAATTATGTTTTGTATTAATACCCTTTTATATTTTAGACAATTATTTGAGTTTTTTGATACAACAAATGATCCATCTGTAAAAAGAATGCAATCTGTTATTGATGGAGCTGTTTGTTTGTGCTCTGTTGTATATATTATGGTAAATATGTTTCTAATTTCTAATGTTTCCATTGGCTTTGCTCATTTTCTAAAAATATTTTTTTCATATTCATTTTTTTTCTCTTATTAAATTAACACATTTATTGTAATATATTTTTAAATGGTTATATTATTTAAATATTTCTAAAATGTTACATGTATTTCAATATTTTGTATAACATTTTAAAATTTAAGTATTTTTAACACAATAGCTTTATCTGTTTAAAAAAACTCTACCAAGACCACCTATTGTTTAACATAACATTATACGAGGTGCCATCTAAAATTTCCCAGATTGGCGCTGTATAACCGAAACGTTAAATAGTTTCAAAGCCTGCTGATAGATGGCAGTAGGTACTTGTTTTGTGAGCTAGTATGCGAAATTTCATCATTTCAGCAGTTCTTTCTAGTATAGAAACCATTTTGTTTGAAGTAGTTTACACTGCATTGTGATTTTTATGATGGATGCAAAAAAAGAACAGCTTGTTTGCATTAAGTTTTGTGTGAATCTTGCTAAATGTGCAACAGAAATTGTAGAAATGATTCAACAAGTGTTTGGAGAACAATCACTGAGTCGAACCCAAATTTTCGAATGGCATAAGCGTTTTAAAGCTGGTCAAGCATCAGTTGATGAGGACGAACACACAAGAAGACCTTCAACAAACACAACACCGGAAAGCATCATCAACAAAATTCGACAGTTCATGCATGAAGACCGACGTCGGACCATTCCAGATCTCTGTGATAAAGTTAGAAATGGATATGGAACATGTCAGCAAATTATCACTAAAGAATTGGTAATGCATCGCATCGTCACCAAATTTGTTCCCAGGCTGTTGACAGCGGATCAAAAGCAACACCGAATTGATGTTTATGCGGAGCTTCAGCAGCTCATTTTGGATGATTAAACCTTCATGTTCAGAGTAATTACTGGCAATGAGAGTTGGATTTATGGGTATGATCCCGAAACTACGCAGCAATCTTCACAATGGAAAGTCCAAGTTCACCAAGGCCAAAAAAATACAGACAAGTGAGAAGCAATGTGAAGAGCATGTTGATTTTGTTTTTTGACATTAAGAAAATTATGCATAAAGAATTCATGCTGGTGGATCACACTGTCAATTCACAGTTCTACTGTGATGTGCCTTCGTGAAAATGTCAGAAGGAAACGGCCAAAATTGTGGCGAGCAAAACACTGGGTTCTTCATCACGATAACTCGTCCGCCCACCATTCATTTAACACAACAGTTTTTGACCAAGAATTCGATGACCATCATCCCCCACCCACCTTACTCACCAGACTTAGCCCCCTGTGACTTCTTTTTATTCCCAAAAATGAAATTTAAGCTAAAAGGCTGATGTTTTGATACCATTGAAAAAATTCAAACATAATCGCAGGCGTTGCCTTCATGCTTACCGAAAAATACTTCCAGAAAGCCTTCCAGCAATGGCAAAAGCACTGGGACTGATGTATAGCTACAGGAGGAAGCTATTTTGAAGGTGACAGTGAACATTAACTTATATTGTTAGTTTTCATATTTTCACAGCACCAATCCGGGAAATTTTGGATGGCACCTCATATTGCATTTATAATAGCTTGTTATTTGGGTTAATAAAATATTTTTAATGCAGATTATACTTTTATGTATTGTTTACATTATATAGCAATTGCAGACAATATGTTAAAATATAAATATTTTTAAATATATGACAGGTTTTAATTTTTAACTGTTTAAAGTTGTAAAGGTTGGCAAGCAGTTTCTGACACCAAAAGTAAATTTTAATGGAATTATGCTCCCAGTGTGCCAACCAATATTGGTGAACTAAGTTTACTTATGTTATGAAATCAGCACTAAATAGTCATTAACTGCACTAGTAGCAGGACAACTCCCAATGATCCAAAATTTTGCAAATCTGTAGCACTAACTGACCAAGTTAAGAAGAACCCTATCAATCATTTTATATCCTTAGAGATGGTCAATTCCACTTTCAGTTAAATACTAAGGTAGAAAGTATGGACTATAATTTATCACAATTGCACATTGAACATACTTCTTGGTGTCAGTTACAATTCACATTTTAAAATCTTCTTAAAAACTACTTAATTCCTTATTTCAATTTATAAGGACCTTTAAACTTCTTAAATTTTTAAAGCAGCAACACTTTGTTGCTACAAAGTGCTAAAAGTGCTTAATTTTCTTACAAATATCCTCTTCTTTTATCCTCTTTTTTATTAGGCAACTTAATGCATTTTATAACATTGCTACTTACTCAAAATTCCAAAAATCTTGAATATCCCAAACACAGTTCATCTGAGAGTAATGAAGTTGATCTTATTCATTTTATCATTAAAAATTATGTACAAGACAAGCATTTGATGAATACTTTTAAGCATACTTTGTCTTTTATTTCAGATTTTGATGGTTTTGTGGGCCATTTTGCCAAATAAAAGCTAGTTCTATTTTTTTAATTGTAGCAAAATCTAATTAGCACCAGGTTTAACCGCAAGTGACTTTTCTACCAAATTAAGAAATTTCATCAAATAATTTTCAACTACAGTAAAAAACATTGTCAGCTCCTTAAAATTCTAAAAAATTAATATATCGTGAATGGTCCATCCTAGAGTAAAGAGGTTGGTCTTATTCGTTTTCTCATTAATAGATACCTGTAAAATGAGTATATTTCTGATTTGGGCCATTTTTGTGAACCATTTTACAAAGAAATTAGATCAGATTTTTCAGAATCATACCAAAATCTAATCAACACTAGAGTAACCCACAGGTGACTTTTCTACTAAATTTTGTGAAATTTGATCAATTGATTTTTTTAGATATAGTGGAAACATATATTGCACAGATACATAAAGGGCAGGTTCCAGTTATCCCAATCATTCAAAAATATAATCAGCACCAGAGTAACCCACAAGTAACTTGCCTGCCGAATTTTGTTAAATTTCATTGAATAGTGTATGAGCTAAAGTGGATACATACATTGCACAAGCAGACAGACATTATACTAAAAATAGTATTTCCGTGTTCTAGAGGTCCTAAAACATGTAGATCCATCAAAAGCAGGGAGTTCCAATTTTCAGTTCTTTTCCAATGCTTTCCCTATGCATTATCATGTATTGTAGGGATGGTAATATATAACTTCAGTTACTACTGCTTATTGTGTCCCTTAATTTATTGCATTTTTTTTTTAATTAACTAAGTGAGCCATTAAACTACTTCTAATATTTTTATTTTATTTCAAATCATTTATTAAAAATATTCTTTTCCAGTTCTGAACATCAATATATAATATATTATTGAAATATAACAGAATTATTTATGTGCATTGTGTATTTTGTAGTTGTTTGTTTTATATTTTCAGCTTCTATATTCTTTCCCTATTGAGTGATTTTAAATATTTTCAGGTTGGCATATTTGGTTATATTGCATTCCATGACAAGAATATAACTGGGAATATTTTAGTCTTTTTGACTCCATCTGTGATAACTGAATTTATCAAACTTGGCTTTATACTAACTGTGGCTGTTAGCTTCCCATTGTGTTTATTTCCTTGCCGCTCAAGTTTGCATTCTCTAATTTTTAAACAAGTGAGTATTTCAATACTGCGGATATATTATTTTTAATTGAAAAGTTCAATTTTTATTTACTTTTCACATTTTTTTATTATGAAGCCTTGAAATTTTAGTAACTAAATCTCCTTATTAAAATGTCTAAATGTATTAAAATGACATGTAAAAGTAATGCATGTAAAACTATTGAAATGCAAGTCTGTATATTTTTTTCTAAATAATTTATAAAAACAATTGTCTGAATGGAAAAATAACTTAGACTTGTCATGCATGAAATTGAAATGATAGTTTGGACTTATTATGCATGAAATTGAAAAAATAATAGTTTGAACTTGTTATACATGAAATTGGGAAAATAATCATTTAGACTTGTGCCATGTGTTAAATTAGTATTTATTAACACTAATGCAATTATATTATATTGGTGTTAATACTAATTATTAACACTAACCAAAATACATCAAATTCATTGACTTGACTGAATGCACTTAAGCATAATTTTTTTAAATGATTCTTAAAATATGTTACTTGTAAATCAAACATTCCAAAAAGATGCTGTTTCACCATTTTACGCACTGTATATTTAAATAGAAATGTATATTACTGTATGTAAATACATCGAAGCAAACATTATAATTGGTTTGATTGCTTTATTTTGCTATAAAATGCTGCATAATACTAACTACAATATTCTGAGATTTTTCTTTCATATTTAATTAGTTTTGTTAGAAAGACATTAATTTTCTTTAACTTTTTTCTTTATTTTTCTGATAAATTTGAATCTCTGCAACTGGACAATTTAAAATATTGATTCCTGTTGCAAACATAGCAAACCAAATTAAAAAAAAATAATGCTTTATCATCATTTCTCTCATAGTCTCTGCTTGTCTATAATGGTTATGGAGGGTTTTTTTTAACCTTTCATCATCATCAAATCCTTGCATTTCAACAAAAACTTGGTAAAATCTTAATTAAAATCAACTCAAAATCATCCATTAAAATTCCTAATGTTTTGTCAAAACCTTGTAAAATAATTATATTTGTTGGTAATGAATTTAAGCTATTTTAAATTCAGACACATACAAATGTTTTAAGTTACTTGAGTATTCATTGAAATGTAGATGAATAGAAAGTTTTAGTGTTGATGATGATTATAAAAACTAACCATAGACATATTTATTGAATCAATCTAAAAATCTCAATATATTTATAATATAAAAAAAGAAAAATTACACTCAAAACTACCACAAGAAAAACTGAAAAATAAAAACAGCACTTAATTGATAAAATGTATTCATTGTTTTCAGATTTCATAACCTTCTTCAATATAAGCACTTTAATCAAGGAAGGATATGTTTCTGTCTAATTTTATTTACAATTTTTTATATTTCAAATTATATAAAAATTATAAAAAGTTGGATTAAAACAGAATTTAAACCTGCAACCTCATGAAATAAAGACTAAAGCTCTACCAACTTCACTTTTTAAAACTACCAGAATACTTTACATTTCCCCCCTAATTTGAGGTAAAGGCTTACAGTCGTTCACAATCAAACTTGATATTTTTTCTCCTAATTCACCACAATACCATTCCTTTTCTGTATATTCCAGGTAATCCAAACAATGTTCTTGGACAATAATGAAATGTTTGCCCAAAGCAAGATTCTTACCAGCAATATCTTGATTTTGTTACATGCACTGGAACTATCCTAAACTGTATGAATATCTCAAAATTATTTTTTTTCTATATAAAAATATACTAGTCAATACTATCGGAAATTTTCATGTCCCTCGTGTTTTTTTTTTTTTTTCCTTCCTTGCATCGTAAACAGTTATAAATTAATACATTTTGGAGCCTATAGGCACATTGCAATTGGGAGCCTTCTATACATTTTTAATGATTTTTAAAAGAGTTAAGTCAGCATTTTCAGTAATGTTTTCTACAATTTTATTTATTTTATAAAACTTTTACAATATAATATCACATATCGCTTCTAGGCATTTATATGCTAAGATCAAAAGTGTAATATAATATCACATAAGTAATACAATGCATTTGCAATACATTGCAGATTTTAGAAGCACAAATTTAGTAATTAATTCTAAGAAATTAATACTCTTAACAAATTCATGTTCAATGCATTTTAATTATTAATGCTTATTCGAATGACAATTAAATAAATATATTGAAGATTAATTGTTGGCTAAAAGAATTAAAATAGAGAGCCCTTTGGGGCCCTCTGGGGTTCGGAGCCTGTAGACACATGCCTCATGTGCCTTATTGGTAATCCACCACTGATCGCAAAAAAAAAAAAATGCAAAATATGAAATTTGGTATATTTGTAGAGAAATATTCAGGAAATATGCTGAAATAAACTATTTTTCGATTTAGACTTTAGTTTAAGAGATATTTAATATCAAATTCAAAGAAAAAATATGAGCTATAAGTTTGTGTCTCAGACAGACTAACAATAGCAGATTAAAATTTTTGCAGGCATGTACCGACATTGTAGAATTTTTGCATGATGGAACCCTTTTTAATATTTTGATTTGGTTTGAATTATTCTGTATTCTGTTCTTTTATGAGTGAAACTGAAGTAAAGATTTTATTTTTTGCATCATTTTTCATTTATTTATCTTTAGAATTAAACCTCTCATTATGAAAAGTGTTTTTTATAGATGCCATTTAAAAATAAATAATATTTAAAAATGATTTAAAGAATTAAAAATGCCTTTATTATTTAGAGCTCTAATACTGAAGCTATCTTCAAGTTTCATTATTGTTGGCTATCATTATTGTTAGATTTTAAATATATATCAATATGTTGTAACACATGCATTTTGAAATATTCAATACACACACATCGAAATCACCCTTACACTATGTTCACCAAATTGGTGAACATAGTGTAAGGGTAGGGTGGGCTTAGCCTCTAGTATCGTAAACATTTGTTTAAAACCCAAGAATAACATAAAATTATAGTTTATATTTTAAGTACTAAATTCTATTCCTCTTTTAATATATTATATTTTCTTTTATAGGGATTTGTTCACCATGATATCAATGTAAATATCATTCCAGATCATAGATTCCGAATACTAACTGTTAGTTTAGTCATTATAACAATAGGCATTGCTATTATGCTTCCAAATATTGAATTTGTGTTGGGCATCATTGGGTCCACCATTGGAACACTGATTTGCCTCATTCTACCAGCTATGATATTTATTAATGATTCAAACAAAATAACTTCTGAAAGAAGAAAAGCTCAGGTGAGTGAATACTGCAATTTTTTTTTTCCATACATATGAAAAAAAAATATTTATAATTTTATTAAAACTATCAAAATACCCATTAAACATTAATGGTTTTGGTTCCATCACTTGTAAAAGGTTTGCTTCCCATTATGCTAAACAGTTCATGCATGCAAAAATAATAAAACATAATACTTTTTTTCAAAAAAACTTTTCAGTTAAATATTTATAAAATTTACCATATCGAATCAGAAAAATAATGCCCTTGTATAGAAAGACCCATTAGTAAAATTTTTCATACAGAACTGCATAAAACAAGTATATTTATTTTGAAATTTTTGTGTTTTGAATTTCAACAGTTGCTTTTTGATTAATTCAAAATGCCCTTTTATTACTAGAAATTGCAGCCTTGTACTGACTTAACATAAGATTAATAAGTTGTTAATTTAACTGAGTAAATTATACAGTATTCATTTTTCACCTCTGTTGTCTTAAAAAGATTACACATGTGTTTTGGGATTTTATTACCTCAGTTTTGCCATATTTAGGACTGCTGGTGCTCTACAGTCAATGCATATAAGTTATTTGTCATAGTTTCTACTAGTATATTAAAGTGTACTAGCCGGATTGGAAAATTATTAACCAGTGCTAAGGGAGTACTACATTAAGCAAAAATCTAATATACAAAAGGAAAAATTCAAATAGATGCTTTTAAGGGATGCTTTTATATATCTATTGAATTTTGAAGAATTTTTTATCAATGACACAAAGTCTGAGAAATATTCTTATGTAAATTTTATCACCCTACAATGAAGTGCAAAATAACAAGACTTAAAAACCTGTTTCTTTCTGTCTGTGTATTTTGACAGCTTATAAATCAAAAACGAATGAATTTACATATTTTTGTTTGTTAGCTGACACAGTGGCTCAGCTTTCAAAGCGAGCATTTTCTCGTGGTCTCTGGGCTTCTGAGTTGTGGTTCAAGTCCCATCTGCAGGCATGGATGTTGTGTTGTTGGACATATTGTGTTCCACCCCCACCCCCCACCTCTCACACACACACACACACACACACTGGATCAACGTCTTGTTGTTGTTGTTGAGACCCAGACCGTCCGACCTACCAGAAAGGTGTAAGGTAACTGTTTGGACGGCCGGGAAGTAGGAGTCAACGTCTTGTGACAACTAAATGGTTCACGATTTATAGCCGATGTATGGGCGAATGATTTTATGTATCAAGTGCCTAACCATTAGAAATAAAATAAACCCTTTTGTTTGTTACTCTGGTTTATAGCTAAAATTATTTCAGATTTTATACTTCATTAATATGTAAAAGTAAAAATTCAAATTTATGTTTCTAAGCTAAATATCTCCTTAAATACATGAATGATTTCATTAAAACTTTCTCAGGCAATGAATCCAGATAATGTTTTTTATTTAACTTTTATCTTCGGAGACCTGGCTGCAAAACAAAGAAAAGTAAGAAAGGAAATTTTCCTGTGTATGATTATCGCCTATTGCGAAAGAACAGCTCATCGGATTTACATGTTTTTTACTGTTTATTAAATTTAATTAGGACCAGCTATATGGATAAAATAACTTATATTTTGTGCCTTTTTTTATTTCAGTATTATTTGGGCAACACCTGATATTTCTGCTAGTAATTGATTTGCTTAATTAATTTTTTGCTGTAATTCATACCCTCATTATAATTAAAAGGATGCATTTGTATCTCTTGCACCTGCTACAAGTATGACCATTACTGGTGTAAATTGCACATTATATACAATAGAATGCCACAATCAGCACTTCTAGATTAAACTTCTAGACTAAAACACAAGAAAAATACCCCTCATTGAATTATTAATATGAAAAATATTCCTCATACTCCATTGACCAGTATTGCACTTCTCTTCTCAGCAAGAATTATCTGATATCTGAAATAGAAGCAAGAGACTTACTATATGTCACAATTTTTGCTGTCATTGCAAATTGATGTTGTCTTAATTGTGTATTCTATGCTGACAAATGTATATGCACGAAACCAATCCATGGATACTGTTAGTTGCAATTGGAGTTAGAAAATTTCAAGTCTTGCATTCTAGATGCCACTGACAAAACTGGCTGTAATTTTAATTAACTCCTTAAATAACCAAAAAGAATGAATTTCTAACTTTTATGTGAATCCATTGAAAATTTTTAAGGTTTATGTAATGTGGCTGAAATCAACAAAAAGTACCAAACAAAGATTTTACAAAGTAACATCTAGGAAGTTAATAAGTACCAATAAGGAAGGAATCCTGTTTCTTGTGAAGATTAAGTTAATTTCATTTCCAGTTTCCATAAGCTTTGTATATTGTTTATTGTAGAATTCAATTTTTTTTCTACTGGTACTATGCTAAATTATCTGTAAATTATGAATATTTGAAAATGTGTTAAAATACCTCTAAAATTTGGAAATCAATAAACTGAACTAGAATTGGAACATTTTCTTCCTTTGTTGTATATTTGCAGTTAGGTAACAATAGAATATTTTTTCAACGTTTTTTAATTTTTGATAGGACTCTGCATCAAAACTTTGCATTGTCTCACAAATGTCTAAATTTGTTTATGCTTTAAAATTTATTTTTTGATCTGCTACAAACTAATAACTCATTTGGAAATGTTCAAAAATCTGTTCGGAAAATCATGAAAAACTAAATTTTTTTTCAGGTTCTAAGAAATATGTTATTTTATAACGGCTTGCAGATAAAATTTTCCTTTTATTATTTCTGCTTATTATAATCATATACCTAGTATACTTTTTGTTTGTTTATTATGATAAGTATGTTTATTTTTTATGCCAGGTACTATTTGGAATTGGCACTTTTATTCTTGTTGCATGTACTTTTTCAACTCTACAAGAAAATAGAAGTCGCCCCGAAACAGTACCTATTGAAGTATCTATTATTCAAAAGATTACTCCTGTTCCACTTCTTATAATAAGTTCTGCATCGCCTGAAGTTATTCAGTCTCCAAGTAAGAAAAAAACTTATATTTTAACTTTCAATTTAATTGTGCTGTTGACGAAGTTTCAAAACTTAACTTCAAGGAATGTGAGTTTGGAGTCCCTAAAGTTTGAAATAGAACTATGAACTTTGCCATTGTAGCCTCAGCAGTCTTTGTCATGGCGGTCTGAGTTCAGTCTATAAATTTAAAACCAGCTGGAGATGACTTTGTTGATTTACAAAATTGCAGTTCATAACAGATTTTCTTACTGCCAGTACAGTTATTTGCAATTTAATACTAATATGTGCTAGAAAGCAGGAAATGGGTCCTTGCATGCTGCTAGCTGCATCATTTGGAGAGCATTTCCATTAGTTAGAAAGATAATTCACTCGTCAATCTGGGTACAGTACTGATGATGCAAAGTGCCACACAGTAAAAAACACCTATGCAGTGATAGTCACGTGCTTATGACGAATACTCTTTAACCACAACTCCTGTTTTACACATGCACGTAATCTTATGTAGCATGGACATCATACAGCTATCAATTTATGTTTAAAAATTATCAAAATAAATATAGTTGATTCAGCAAAAAAAAAAATTGATATAAAAAACCCATCACTAAATATCTTGAATTCTGTTTCTGTCTATACTATTTTCACAACTAGTAAATCAGATAACTGCCTATAGCTATAAGAAAGTGCTTGATCTGTGGTATTAAAACAGTGCTTATCAATAGTATTAAACACAGCTATGATCTTGTTTTTACACTCTAGAATTTTGACTAGATTCTGGACCTTGTGTGCATCAGAATTCTAGAAATTATATCTCACTGTAATTTGTATCTATCTGTAATAAAAAACCAACATAAATTTTTCTACTTCTAAAAGGTTTTTATAATATATTGAGCTAGCAATTATGCTGTAAAGCTAAACAACCTGCTGTAAAGCTAAAATTAAAAATATTTGTGTTAAGTGTCATGCACAGAATCTAAAATAAAGCAAAACCATTGCAAAATTGTGTATTTCTATTGTGAAAAAAGTCTTATTTTAACAGCCCTTGAGCATGCCATCTTATCAAAACACATTTGTATCTTGAATAAGTTTAATTTAATTCATATCAAATTTCATTAAATTATATTGTATTTTAATATATAGTAATAATCCAATTCAACGGTTCGTAACTTTTTTTACTCCAGGCCCAAAATTTTTAAATCTTTCCCTTATGGCCTGATGTCTGTATATTTAGTATTGACATGTTCCATTTCACAACCTATGAAAGTTCCTCAGCCAAATTGTAAGAATCAATTGGATAATTCAGTAACTAACAAACTGTCTTATAATTAATAAACTACATAAATAAGATTAGCTGTTACACAGCTAGAAAGATGAGCCAACGGCTGTACCATGCTGAAAACACCGGTTCTCATTAGATCACCGAAGTCAAGCAACATTGGGCGCAGTTAGTACTTCGGTGGGTGACCACCTGGGAACACCGCGTGCTGTTGGCACATTTTGGGTGCGGTAGCCCAGTGGTTTGCGTGCTGGATTTTCACGCTGCCACAACTGCTGCCGTGTTCACGCGGAGTACGATTATGTTAAACATGTGGGTCCGTATGTCCTTCCAAGAGGTTGGTGGTAGGGGAAGGAAGGTACGGTCCCTGTGGATGCCTCCCCCACTGGGTTCCAGTCTAAATTGGATGGCACTTCCCGGTCGTCCAAACAGTTACCTTACACCTTTCTGATAGGTCGGACGGTCTGTGTCTCAACAACAACAACAGCTAGAAAGGTGTGGCCAATGGCCCTACCGTGCTGATAACACCAATTCTCGTTAGATCACCGAAGTCAAGCAGCATTGGGCACGGTTAGTACTTGAGTGGGTTGACCACCTGGGAACACCGCGTGCTGTTGGCACATTTTGGGTGCGGTAGCCCAGTGGTTTGCGTGCTGGATTTTCACGCTGCCACAACTGCTGCCGTGTTCATGCGGAGTACGATCACGTTAAACATGTGTGTCTGTAAGTCCTTCTAAGAGGTTGGTGGTAGGGGAAGGAGGGTACGGTCCCTGTGGATGCCTTCCCCACTGGGTTCCGGTCTAAATTGGGTGGCACTTCCCGGCCGTCCAAACAGTTGCCTTACACCTTTCTGGTAGGTCGGACGGTCTGGGTCTCAACAACAAGAACAACAGCTAGAAAGGTATCTTGAAGTTATTCAGTTTTCCAACTGAAAAAAACTGCTATTTCAGTTGTTAATTTGATTTGCTATTACTTAGACCTGAAAATAGACACCCGCCAGAGGTCTGTTAAGCAATGCAGTTTGGTGATTGGAAGA
Organism: Amaurobius ferox; assembly: GCA_951213105.1. Classification (NCBI taxonomy): domain Eukaryota; kingdom Metazoa; phylum Arthropoda; class Arachnida; order Araneae; family Amaurobiidae; genus Amaurobius; species Amaurobius ferox. Next base: position 117,370,758 of record OX578146.1, read on the forward strand.
AACAGCTAACTGGCCACTATTCCTATCCCCCCCCCCCCCATTCTTAACTAACTGTGTGTTTATTCCCTCCTAAATTCTCATCTCTTATATATATGTATGTATGTATGTATATATGTATGTGTGTGTGTTATACATATTAAGTATATATAACCATTCTTGGTCATTGTACAAAAAATCCAAAAATTACTAAAAATCCTAAGTGAAAATTTGAATTTTCATGTCTACTATTAGTTTACTGTACATATAAAAATTTTAATGATCCTAAAGGCCAGCACAATAATGTTCTGTAGATTTTCTTGGAAATTTGGTTTCATTATATATATATATATATATAAATATAAATTATTAAATCCAAAGTTAGAATGTATGTAGTAACTCATAATACACTATTCCAAAATTTTCTACAAATACAAAGAAATAAAAGAAATTAAGACAAAAAGAGGAAATAATAAAGCATAATGCAAGTCATAAGGACAAAGACAATCAACAAATTTCAAAAATGAGGAATGCAAATAAGAAAACAAAAAATCAAGCAAAAAAGCTTGCACATGGAGGAGATTTAGGCTTACGAAAAGTTCATTTCGAAAAAATTCTCGTCGGGTCCATATATCCTTTCAAAATGAACACAAAAATGCTTGTTTCTGAAACACAAGATAGATTTTATCTATAAACTTGTGTTATATGGACGACAAGCATATAGATTGGAACAATAAAGGAAACATAAATACCTCAAAACACACCTCTTCAGCGGAACCATGACGAGCAAAATATGACTGGATCAATGTTGCCATATGCCAAAATGAAAAGATGTGATTTGCTGTTGCCAAAGAGAGTAATAAAAACTGTACTGCGCAAAAGCAATAAAATGAAATAAAATGAGTTATTCAACTGTTAAAGCTTCGAGATAAAAAGATGAAAATATAATTGCAGGAGAATGAAGAAGTACGGCTAAAATAAGATAATAAGGGGAGAATATGAGAATTTTAGGCTAATCGAAACTTATTAACTATACTATTGACTAAATATGCAGGATATTGATACATTTTACTGGTAATTTTGAGGTTATTAATGTGCAAAATATATATATATATATATAAACACTTTGACTCTTGTTTGCATATATTGGTGTTTAGAAATATTATATCAAACCAGGTTCTTAAAATCAATAAAATTTGTGATGAAAATTATAAATTAGCACATTTTATGGGATTATTAAATGCAGCAACTAATAATGCATATCCTCCCAATTTCGTAATTAAAATTATCAACTCAGTGTATCAACTACCACTCGATAACATCAAAGACAACTTTCCCAATTATGGCAGCTAATAATAGGGAAAAAAAATTATTATAATTATTTATTAATTATATAATTAAATAAAAATGGAAAATAATAAAATAAACTAAAAAAATTTGAAAAATAATAAAATCGAAAAATAAGATACATTAACATTTAATATTTTGAATTTTATTTTCGCTTAAAATATGTAGCTTTACACAGTTTGATACTACGATTTGAACCCCCTTATAATGGTGTTGGTTACATTCTTGTTTATTCATTTCTTCTATGAATCACTTGTTTAGTAAGAATTTTCATCTATGCTTCATGTTCATATTCTGTTCTCCTTATATGGGTAATTGTCCTGTTTCGTATTCTAACTCACTGAACGGGTCTGGGAAGGTCACTGTAACCATTTTATCTACTTCCCTGATATATTTCGTCATCTTCCCAGTACTTTTCGACTTTTTTCATTCTGTTGCAGCTTATCGCACTTACACATGGACAAAGGTTCCTGCCTCATGTTAATACTTGATTTCCTAATTCTTCTTTTTTTCAATTCTTCCTCTTTTAGTGCCTGTAGTCTGAGTTTTGGCATTTATAGTAGCTTACTATTGCCAAATCTGAAACAGGCATTTGTTTGGGTTAATTAGAATTAGATGCTTAGACATGAAGAGGAATTTAATTCTGGTTAATCTTCGAAATTGGGCCGGTGCTGTTCATTTCTATTATCAGCATTGTGGCCGTGGTTTGACTGCTTTGGGGATTTTAATATTTCATGATTACTTGGAATTGGCTATTATTATTATTATTATATTTTTCTAATATATATATATATATATATATATATAAGATCCATCTCTGGTATATATAATACAAGTAAATTAAAATTCTTCAATTATATATATATATTTAATTTCATCAATTTATCCTTAGTTAATATGATTTAAAAATTTTATGCTTTGCCATTAGTGCAGTGAATATAACTAGCATATGCACACTGAATATAACTGCTTCTTATAAGAATACAAATTCTCTACCTCCTTGATAAAAGCAGACATAAAAATTAGGTGACTGCTATCATTTCAAGTGTGTTTAAATCCCTCTTCATCGTATCTAAAGCAGCATGTACAAATTGAAAAAATAAAATACAACAGTTTCTGACCTAATAAAAAGAGTTCATAGTACTCTTGAAATGATTGTAGTCACCTAATTTTCATGCCTGCTTCTATCAAGGAAATACAGGAAGATTGTGTTAACATATGCCTCTGATTCTGCTTATTACTTTGCAAGTCAAAAGATCAGAGCATTTGTTGGAGGTACCAAAATATAATATATTTTAAGTGTAATAAGATAATTCCTAGGTTGTATCATGGAATTAATATAGCTATTAATGTACCCTAGGGTGCTTTGAAACTTATAATGTTAATTAAAAAAAATATCTTTTATAATACCCATAATGATCTTAAATACAGGAAAATATGGACAAGATTATAGTTGTTATATTCTTCAAAATTGCATAATGTTAAAGTAACTTTGCAGTTCTTTTCTGAACACTACTTTGTAATTGGTAATGGTAAGATTGTAAGTATTCCATATTTTTAGTTCATCTTACATCAAATACACTTTGGTTGAAAACTCTATTTTATTTAGTAAAATTCGCTCATTTGAACTGGTAGATTCACTAAGAGTAATATTAATAAGAATGTAGTATTTGTGTTTTGGGATGTTTAAAGAAACATAAAGTTAATTGCTTTCTCATTGCATTTTTAGATGTATTGGTGAAATCCAATGATTTTCAATTTGTTTCACATGGTATCTAATAATCTTTTTTTATCTATCAGAAATAATACTAAAGGAAGAGCCAGCAATTCAGATGGAAAAGAAAATTGAAACTTCCGATCCTAAGATATCAGATAGTATGTATATTGTATATACTTTATTCTACATTTATACTACATATACTTTATTCTACATTTATACTACATATACTTTATTCTACATATATACTTTATTCTATATAATTTATTCTACATTTTGCATGTTAAGTTGTTTTAATAAGCAGTTATTTTGCTTTTAACTTTTCTTTTCGTAGTCAATTGGCTCTTTTCTTTTGATCAAAATGATACTAGTCATAACTAGACATAAGTCATATTCTGTTATATGGAGGGTAATAAAAGTGATTTTTGTACTTCCATGTCTAAAAATAGTGAAATGAGTAAAATTATGCAATCTTTTCTATTACTATTTATTTTATTTCGACAACATATTTTAATCAATTTATTACCAAATCATATCATATTCAGTTATATAGCATCACATTACTTAATGCACGATATTATACCAATTTTCCTCCATGTCAGGGAGAAATTAGTAACTCATGCTATCTGCTTGAAAGTATATGAAATATCAACATTTATCTAATACTAGCCGCCTTTGGCGACCAGCCTGTTCGCTACCCTTGAAAATTCTGACCGTGGCAAACTCGTTGGCGCGACCTACCAGAAAGGTGTAAGGTAACTGCTTGGAAGGCCAGGAAGTGCCACACAATTTAGACCGGAACCCAATGGGGGAGGCATCCAAAGAGACCGTACCCTCCTTCCCCTACCACAAACCTCTCGGAAGGACTTGCAGTCCCACACGTTTAACGTGATCGTACTCCGCGTGAACACGGCTGCAGTTTTGGCAATGGCGGGAATCGAACCCGGGCCTACCGAGTGAAATTCCCGCGCGCTAACCACTGGGCTACCGTGCCATCCGCGACAATCTCCATAACTTTATTTTTATTCGGCAATTTTGGGAATCGAACCCGGGCCTACCAAGTGCAAATCCCGCGCACTAACCACTGGGGTACTTCACCCTCCACGATATTCTTCATAACTTTCTTTTTATTCACCCAATTTAGACCGGAACCAAGTGGGAGAAGCATCCACAGGGACCGTACCCTTCTTCCCCTACCACCAACCTCTCGGAAGGACTTACAGACCCACATGTTTAACGTGATCGTACTCCGCGTAAACACGGCGGCAATTTTGGGAATCGAACCCGGGCCTACCGAGTGCAATTTCCGCGCGCTAACCATTGGGCTACTTTGCCCTACGCGACAATCTCCATAACTTTCTTTTTATTCATCCAATTTAGACCGTACCCTCCTTCCCCTACCACCAACTTCTCGGAAGGACTCACGGACCCACATGTTTAACGTGATCGTACTCCGCGTAAACACGGCGGCAATTTTGGGAATCGAACCCGGGCCTACTGAGTGCAATTCCCGCGCGCTAACCACTGGGCTTCTTCGCCCCCAGCGACTATCTCCATAACATTCTTTTTATTTACCCAATTTAGAACGGAACCCAGTGGGAGAGGCATCCACAGGGACCGTACCCTCCTTCCCCTACCACCAACCTCTCGGAAGGACTTCCGGACCCACATGTTTATCGTGATCGTACTCCGCGTGAACACGGCGGCAGTTTTGGAAGTGGCGGGAATCGAACCCGGGCCTACCGAGTGCAATTCCTGAGCGCTAACCACTGGGCTGCCTCGCCCTCCGCAACTTTCTTTATATTCACCCAATTTAGACGGGAACCCTGTGAGGGAGGCATCCACAGGGACCGTACCCTCCTTCCCCTACCACCAACCTCTCGGAAGGACTTCCGGACCCACATGTTTATCGTGATCGTACTCCGCGTGAACACGGCGGCAGTTTTGGAAGTGGCGGGAATCGAACCCGGGCCTACCGAGTGCAATTCCTGAGCGCTAACCACTGGGCTGCCTCGCCCTCCGCAACTTTCTTTATATTCACCCAATTTAGACGGGAACCCTGTGAGGGAGGCATCCACAGGGACCGTACCCTCCTTCCCCTACCACCAACCTCTCGGAAGGACTTCCGGACCCACATGTTTATCGTGATCGTACTCCGCGTGAACACGGCGGCAGTTTTGGAAGTGGCGGGAATCGAACCCGGGCCTACCGAGCATAGGCGCCTAGTTTTCAAAATCTCAGGGGGGGCACAATCCGATAAAGTTATACAACAGATTCACAAAGTCGATAAAGAAGGCCAACGGCCGTACCGTGCTGAAAACACCGGTTCTCGTTAGATCACCGAAGTCAAGCAGCATCGGGCGCGGTTAGTACTTGGTGGGTGACCACCTCGGAACGCCGCGTGCTGTTGGCCATCTCGGGTGCGGTATCCCCGTGGTTTGCGCGCTAGATTTGCACGCTGCCACATATGCCGCCGTGTTCATGCGGAGTACGATCACGTTAAACATGTGGGTCCGTAAGTCCTTCCGAGAGGTTGGTGGTAGGGGAAGGAGGGTACGGTCCCTGTGGATGCCTCCCCCACTGGGTTCCGGTCTAAATTGGGTGGCACTTCCCGGCCGTCCATACAGTTACCTTACACCTTTCTGGTAGGTCGGACGGTCTGGGTCATCAACATCAACAAAGTCGATAAAGATATAACAACTTACAATACCTCCTTGAAAAAAGCAAGCAAATGTCTGTTAGATGACTACAATTGTTTCGAGGGCATTATAAGCCCTATTTGAGGCCAAAAGAACAGTATGTGCCCTTAACAACCGCCAAGATTGAACTGCCCAACGAACGGCAGTAGTGGTTGTTAAGCGTGCAAACTGTTATTTTGGCCTGAAAAAGGGGCTAATAATGCCATCGAAGTAACTATAGTCACCTAACTGACATATATATGCTTTCCTCGAGGAAGTTTTGTAAGTTATTGTCTTACGAGCTGGAGTTTTGGAGTGAGATAACAGATTAAGTCACGAGGATTGTACTCGGAGGACCCGAGTTCGATTTCTGGTATTGTCTAAACTGTCCCCGTGTACGAGCACGTTAAATTTATGGGTTTGAAAGTGCTTTCGAGCGGTTGGCAGTAAAGGAAAGAGGGTCGGTCCCTGTGGATGTCGCCCTCACTGGGTTCCAGTTTAAACGGGCTAAACAGATATCTTACACCTTCGGGTAGGTCGGACGGTCTGAGTCGAAAGCAAGAAATCAGCAGTTTTATTTTTGCACGATAAATATTTTTAATCTTTTTAGGCATACCCCACTCTAGTTTACCATTTATAAAACTTGAGCTCTTTGACTCCTGAACTCACTCCCTTTTTGACGTATCGGATGACATCGGCAACTCATTGCATTTTCTCCCTTCGAGGAGCAATTAGGTGTTGAAAGTGAAGGGGGGGGGGCTACTAGTGCTTGTAGCGTTGCCACCGATAGAGGTAATGCTTGTAGTCCCCCTAGCAAGAATCCATCATATTATACTTTTCAACATATTGTTGATTACCCACACCAGACCCAGATATGGTCGGTGGGATCTCTATAGAGATTTCCCGATGGGCCGGAGCCATTGCATTTAATGTTTTCCTTAATGCGTATGATGGGCCTAAAGGGGCGATCATGCCCTGTTTTTCTTGGGCCAATCTCGGAGCTAGTATCCGGGTCTGCACCACATTCACTGGGAGTAAAAAATGATAAAGTTGCAAAACAATAAAATCAAAAACAGTAGTTATGATATGTAACGAAACCTTATGATTTCGTCACATATAAACTTATATGAATTTGGATGTCCATCCCATCATGTGAGCAAGATATGTAAAAAAAAGTTTTATTAAGAAAACATAAACGTGTAAATGAAAGACTTTTAGAGCACCAACAGGACTAGCGACACTTTTTGCCAAACTGGGATTTTTCCATCAAATAACACTTAAATGTATGCAGCAATTTCTGTAAAAATCCTATTTTTGTTAAAATTATAGTATTGTCATGTTTCACTAATCCCTTTAAATGAAAGATCTAATATAGTTATATTATTTAATTAAATAACACACCTATCAGTATAATTTCACAGAATCCGATGCGCAGAGCCATTATAACATATATACTTACCAGTGTTGCTCTTAAATCATAATCTGTATCTTTAATATAATATGTAGGTCTTTCAGCTGTTTGGGGATTTCTCACGCAAAAAGAAATTTTTGCTGTTTTAATTTAAATTTATCCATGAGAAATAAATATGTTTATATTTAATTACAAATCGAAATCTAACCTTTACGAATAGCACAAAAATATTGCGTTCTTTTTCATCATAAACCAAAATGAAACCTTTAATAAAAGAACCAAAACATCACACTGCCATCAACACCATAAGCATCACACTGCCTGTTCAGCACCACAAACATCACATTGCCTTCAACACCACAACCACAAACATCACTCATCTGAGATCACACCAGTTGAACATATGCCAATCCTCCTACAAAACGCAACCATTTTTCCATAAGAGTCTGATATTTTCCATTTTCTCATAATTTATAATTCTAGCCTTCTTGTTGGTCTCAAATGACTTTGGGCTGTTGGCTGCTGAACGTCCGGTGCTTACCAAGAATAAAAATACCCGCAGGGTTTGCAGCTTCAAACGGAATGGATGCCACCTGTAAAGACGGCACTGCACTGGTATATAAAATCGAGGAGTAATTACAGATAAGATCTCTTTAGGCAGACCAAATACGTCATCTTTACTTTGTGGTGATCATTTATAGTTGTTACTGGAGGGAGACAACTATTTTTTGGAAATGACAATTCCATGGCTGTGAATATTCCGTTTTTCTTTGAATTAGGTGGTCAGTCGAAAAAGTTCTGGTGACCAGGTGTTTTTGTCATTAGCGAAAACATGTTTCCTGGGAATGAAGAGGAGCTTGGTTTGTGTGCGATATAGTTTACGGCTCTATGGTAAAGAAAATGTGAACAAGGCTAAACTGAAATGTGACATTTTCATGTAGGATTTTCTTTCAATTATTTTTATGTTTAAAAAATTTCATTTTCTGGTATTTAGAATGAAGTTAAAAAAAAATCTTGAAATTTCTCAGAGGGGGCAAAGCCCCCTCTGAAAAAGTTCAGCGGGGGCTCGTGCCCCTGTGCCCCCCCGTAGTCGGCGCCTATGCTACCGAGTGCAATTCCTGAGCGCTAACCACTGGGCTGCCTCGCCCTCCGCAACTTTCTTTATATTCACCCAATTTAGACGGGAACCCTGTGAAGGAGGCATCCACAGGGACCGTACCCTCCTTCCCCTACCACCAACCTCTCGGAAGGACTTACGGGCCCACATGTTTAACGTGATCGTATTCCGCGTGAACACTTCGGCAGTTTTGGCAGTGGCGGGAATCGTACCCGGGCCTACCGCTAACTTCCCGCGCGCTAATTTACAATTTAAAATGACCATATGCTCTCTAAGCTCTTAATTCCATCATCCTCATTCCATTGTTCCATCATTTAAAATATCCATTAAATTTAAATATCCATCGTTCCATCATTTAAAATATCCATAAAATTAAAATATCCATCGTTCCATCATTTAAAATATCCATAAAATTAAAATATCCATTTAAAAAATCCATATCGTTCCATCATTTAAAATATAAATATAATAATTTCTACAGTGCATATGTTAAGCTCTTATTTCATTTAAAATCGGAAGCGCGGGAAACGGAAAGTAAAAACTAATTCGGTTTCTTATTGTCCCACCCATCGCTATGCATATACAGAACCGTGACGTCACCTCCACCTTGACGTCCCCACCCACCACCTTCCCTGCTTCAGCGGTGGAGAAACGAAGCGACACGCCGAACGGAACGCCGAGAAATTTAAAATCATGACGGCTTTAAAATTGCGATCCTGAAGGCAATTTTCATTATTTCTGGACCAGATTAGACTTGTAAGAATGCCAGATATTTCAGCTTTCTAAAAATGTAAATTATTAGTCGAAATTATGAGTACTTTTTACTATGCGAGAATTTAAAAACCAAAAATCGTTTTTTTGAGCCAAAAGTGACTTTTGTTTTAAAATCTTTAAAAAATATTAGAAATCGAAATGGAGATTTGAAATTGATATATTTTTACTCGCAATTGTCTGCTCTTTCCGATGGTGTGAGTTTTTTATTTCTACGACGTCTGGATCGTGGAGAAAAAAGGGCAAAAAAAGGTCGAAATCGCATAAAACATTAAATAAATAAAAAAATAATTAGAATTTTGAAAATCGGTTTTCACGTGTCCCCTTCCCTCCCCCCCAGGTCTCCGATTGCCAAATTTCGTAGCTCTCCGACGCGCGGTCGCGAAACGTATAGTGTATAAGACAGACACACACACACAGACATTGCCTTTTATTATTTAAGATTATTTATCTCTAGTAGACTTATTTACAACGCAGTTTGATAACATGAAACCTACTTAGGCTAGTTGAATGACTAAATTTTTAATGCAGATCTCTATGAAATGTAGATAATGGTATTTATCTATCTTGATTGTTGAATTACATTTATAACATACTAACAGATATAGCTAGTGTTGCTTGTGATTTAAAATATATACAAATTGTAATACCATTCTAAATCATATTGTTCATTAAAAATATTTAATTCCTTTATAAAAATACGAAAGTATAAAAATATCTGTCCTTTGTTGTACAAATCTAAAGAAATAAATATCTTTGTCTTGTTTGTAAACCATGTATTTTACGAAAAATACGAAGTTTAGACAACTTATATCAAAATAAAGAAACTGATATAGTAACCCAAAATATTCCTGCGCTATTTTATCCTGCTGCAACAATCAGTTAAACATTATAGAAAATGAATATATGAGAAAATCAAGTGAAGATTCACACTCCAGATATTTTTAGATGTAATAAGTTAGGAAAATACTTACTAAGAGTTCTTTACCTTACCTTGCATTATATAACATAGTCACTGAATGTATAAATGTTAAATTTTTGTAAAATTCGTTTAACCCTTTCGGGACGGCGGCATTTCGAAGCTGCCGTGGCTCAAAAGATGAAGCGCTTTGCTTCCGAACTGGTCAAAAAGGACGGCGCATTTTTTGCGCTAAGCCTAACTCTAAAAAAAAATTCACTAAAAATCACCTATTCAACACAGAAATTTACTTTTTTCAGGAATAAAAGAAATATTTATGTTCTATTTGATGTATAATTTTCATACAAATCTGAATACAAAATACTCGTTAGTTGCTCCCATTCTTTTATCCGAAATAAACGAATAATTTCACTGCCTCTAAAACCCAAGCAAAAAAAAATACTCTCTTATATTCCTATGATTCACCAACGAAATCATAACGCTGAAATAAAAATAAAAACCGAAACTCAATTATAAAATTGTTGATGCTACGAGAATTACTCTGTTTGTTTATGTTACAAAATGATTTTCACCGCTCCAAATGGAGAAATAATTCATTCGATCCTCTTCTGCCAAGGTCATGCCTCTGCAAAATACATTGAAGTTAGTTCCATGGACAAGTAACGCCATCTAGCACACAAATTAAAACGTTCCGCGTGGTGGCACTTATAGGTGCCACTATCCGCATGCGGTAAAATTTCCTCTGGCCCGAGTGAGTGCCGCTCGTCCTTGAATGCAAGTTCGCAGCTGGCGCGTAGGCGTGCCGGTCGTCACGAAAGGGTTTAACAATATTTACTAGGAAAGATATAAGTCTCACTTGAGAACAGGATGGAGTGTCATTAAATTTATAGGCAGCATTTTCTCTCCGTCCCCCCCCTCTCAAAACTTCAACTATTAAAATTTCATTTACAAACAATTTATACCAAATTTTGTTTCACAAGAATGGGTTCCTGTGGGGGAAAAGGCCCTTTACAAACCTTTGATCACTTTATATGCTGAGTGTAGTATTTGTTTTCCTTAAATATTGAAGTTACAAGGGCCTATACTGAAATTTTTGTAAAAGTACGGTTTACTTTTATTTATATAATATTGTTTGTAAAATGGCCTCATTTTTGTCCCTTAGATCAGAAACGACTTGAACCACCCATTCCTCAAGAACCAGAAGTAAAGGTTATTATTTTCTTTAATATATTATATTTTCAGTTTTATTATTTTTAAATTGTTTGAGTAAAATGAATTATGTAAATGAATGAGATACATTAATAGTTCTTACAAATGAGAATGCATTATACTTATTCTGTGTAGAATATTATATTTTGTTAAATATTTTTATTTGTAAGCTTTAACTCTTTGACCATTATGGGCACATGTAAAACATCCTTCGAAAGTTTTTCTTTGGTATTGCAAATGCACTTAATGTTTCATAATCATTACATAAGCCTTCAATGTGTGAAGAACTAATGCTTATATAATAGCAACATGTCAATACTACTACTATATGTGCATTGGCATATGCATATGAAATAATGTTAATTAATTTTCTTATATATACAGGGTGATTTAAAAAAAATGGGCCAAACTTTATGAGGTGGTAGTGCACACTAAACCAAGCATTTTTCATCATCAGTTTACTGGGTCAAAAATGGAACATAAAGGCGCCAGTGAGTGCTTACTGGTGAAACCAATGAGGTGAGGCAAAAACACAAGAATGACTTAGAAGTTATAAAATGACATTTAATAAACAATAATTACAGTTATAACTCAAAAGAGCGATCGCAAACCTGATTGCATGTCTCACAGTGCCGATAGAGTGATTGGCGAACTCTCTCGAACAGACCAGTCATGCACTTTGGCAGCAGTGCCAAAATTCTGGCAATGAGTTCCTCTTCAGATTCAAGGAGAGTGTCATAGACGAGACTCTTGAGATATCCCCACAAAAAGAAATCAAGACACAACAGATCGGGTGATCGGGGGACCAAGCTATGGGACTACCTCACCCAATCCATCACCCTGTAATGCCTTTACGTTTCATTTGCGACGTGGAAAACTATGATGAAAAATGCTTGGTTTGGTGTGTATTACCACCTCATAAAATTTGGCCCACCATATATATATATATATATATATATACATACAGTGACTGCCGCTTATAAGAAACATGTTCGTTTCGCTCGTTTTGTTTCTTATAAGAAGTTGATTCTTTTATCCGGAAACATTTTAAATATCTTTCTTCCATTGTAAATACTAACTATTGAACACAGTTTTACAGAATTTAAAATTGTAAATTGTGTAAAAATTGTAAATTGAGTTTTGCATTAAAAAATATTTCTTATTTTACAAATTAAACCTTACAACTTAAAATATTATCTATATGCTTATAGAATGTAGTTAAATAAGAATAGAAAGTAAAACTCATAGGTCGTTCATTTATGTATAAGAACATAGTACATTTTCATACATACCGTAGTCTATTACTGAGGAACAGCAAAACACTTATCCAGTGTTGTTTCTGCTAACGAGTCTGTGATTAATTTGCATACATCCATTTCTAAATCGTAAAATATTCCATAAACTTTTTCTGATACCCCTCTATGTTCAAGAGTTTTTCTAATTGTAATTAGGACTTCTTGCGACTGTTTTGCTGTAGAAAAATTTTCTTCTTGTGGAACATTGTCTTCATTTTCTTCTTCATTACAAACATTCTGAATTTCTGCCACTATGTCATCATCACTTTTTTCTTCAGATGTTTGTAAATTTTCGTCGATGTGAATTCATTCTTCAAAAGGTGCTTCTAATTCTTCTTCATCTTCTGCTGGTATGTCAACATTATTATCAAAAAATCCTGCTTTACGGAAGCAATTAAAAATGCATATGTCAGAAACATTTTTTCATGTGCCTTCGATCATATGGATAGCATCAAGCAAAGTTATTTTCTTGCTTATTTCGGAAGCCAATCCTTTCTCTACATCAATTGCATCCACTATTTTCTGTCACATATTTGACTGATACAGAGTTTTAAACGCTTTAATAATTCCTTGGGCAAGAGGCTGTATGATGGAAGTCATATTGGGTGACAAAAAACAAAGTTCAATGTTTGTCAGCTGTACTACAGGATGAGCCAAACAGATGTCAAGGATTAAAAGATTTTTTTCTTTTCCCATCAGTTCCTTGTCCCACTTTAACAAAAAGTCTTCAAAAATTCTACATGTCATCCAGGCATTCTTTGAATTTTCGTAGATCACTGACAATTTTTTTACTCCACTTAAACAGCACGGGCGTTTGCTTTTGCCAATAACTAAAGGTTTTTTTTTTTTTACAGTTCCTGTCATATTTGTTGTTAACAGAACTGTAACTCTATCTTTTTGTTTATTTCCAACTGAGAATAGATCATTTTTGAACATCATTGTATACTCGGCATCGCTCTAAAATAGAGCCCAGTCTCGTCAGTGTTAAAAAATTAATTAGGAGCGTATTTTTCTAATAGAAGTGGTAAGTTTTGCATAATTCATGAAGATGCTGACTCGGAATCCGCGTCCTGCTTCTCTCCATAATTATTTTTATACACAATGTTATTTCTTTCTTTCCAGTGGCTTAACCAACCATCAGTCGCACGGAACTTTTTTTTCTCCTAATTTTTCCACAAAATTTTCTGCTTTTTTTTAGTAAAATTGCCCTACTGATATGAGCGTTCTTTAATCTGGCGTTAGAAAACCATTGTAAGAGTGCTTCCTCTATAGCAGCTGCCTTTCCTTCTTGTTTCCATTTTCTTTGAAGATTACAATTTGGCATCAAAATTTCATTTCTGCCTTTCAGGATTTTACATAATATTGAGTGCGGAATTTCTAATGCAGAAGCAGCTTCTCTTTGACTACACAGAGGAAGAGAATCATACTTTTTAAGTAAACTTTGTTTTTCAAGCAAAGTAAGGGCTTTTCTCTTTTGTAACATGCTTCCACTAGCAAAACATAAAATGACTAACTAAAGCTGTATGAATCTTATTTGAGTACATAAACATAGATGCCTTTCCTGAGCAGTACATTTTCTTAACTGACAGACTAAAACTTGTTTCTTACTGGTTTGGGGTTGTTCCCCCCAAGCCTTTCTACAGAGAAATTCTCTGTCATTCTTTGTCACATAGCAAACTCCCACCCCCTCCCCATATGCCCAGAGAGAAGAGATAACAACTCGTCCTTCAGTTAACCTTAAACAAATCGATTTTTTTTTTATACCCGCGTCACAAGGAAATCAACAATTTTTCGGTAGAAAAACTGTTTCTTATAAGCGGAATCGTGTTTCTTATAAGTAACACAATTTTAGTATGTTAAAATGAAGTTTGTATTTGTTTCTGTCGTTTTGGGTCTTATAAACGAGTTTCTTATAACCACTGAATCTTATAACCGGTGGTGATTTTTGGAAGCCTGATATATATATATATATATATATATATTAATATTTTATAAATACCGTAGCAAACTTAAAAAATTAAGGATACTTTGCAAATATGCAAATGTAAAAAATGAGTAAATAGGAATGACAATGCAAAATTCATTTAATAAATTCATTTAAATTCATAATTTCATTGGACCTTCAAACCTTTTTATTATATATATATATCAGGCTTCCAAAAATCACCCGTCCTGCTGTCCTTGCCAGGTTAAAGTTCGACGAGAATGGCCAACTTTCGTAAGTTGACGGCCTTGAGATTAGAGATTCCATAAAAAAAAATGTTTTAAAAATAAACAACTTGTCATTGTAAAATTATGGTGAAAGCCAGCCACCCTTTTCCGTGCCATGAATAAAAATTGAAATGTCACCTGTAAATTGCCCCCCACCCCCATGAACTTAGTTAGTGTGCATTATTAACGCCTTCTTTCTAGGAGAGCCTGCATTCTAACCACAGGCGTTAGGTATTTTCTCTCCCTTCATCCTCCACCCAGTGAATCCTATGACCGAATGAAAATGTGATAGCACACTCACGATTGAAATGACATGTTCTGTTCTCCTTTTCGAGGTCTACATGTACCGAAATTTCAGATTTTCACCCGACTGACAGTATCAACACTTAAACCCGGGCCAAGCCCGAAGAAATTTAAAAATGTAGAATGAACTCTACCTGAAGATAACTGTGTCTCGACAGGCCCAAAATGATTTGTATTCAAATATGTTAAAAACAAGTTTATGAAAATTTTGTATAGAGAATTGAGCTTGTTTTCTTAAATATTTATCTTTACATAGCTGGAATAAATGGAATAAGTTCATGTATTCAATTTACATCCATTGAAAAAAATTTCAAAATAAATATGTTCGGCTGGTCATAACTATGGATATTTTAAAGAAAAGACTCAACCCGGCCCGAAACAGTAGAAAACTCAAGCCCAGCACTTGCCTAGACCCAAACCTATGCAGAGCTCTATCCCCTTTAACTCTTTAAAACCCAAGCTATAAAATTTCCATTTTCTGTAATAAACATGAGTACGTATCAAGTTTGAATTTTTGGAATGGATTCTTCTAGTTTCAGCCAGAAGTATTTTATTTTCTTCTCCACTTTGGTTTCAATGTTAAAATTAATATGTTTACAATTCCTTCATGGCATTTGTTCCAGTTGTCTGACAACTGAAGTTAAGGTATGAAACATCTATTCAGTCCAAGAAGATTTTAATCTTCATTCAGTCATATTCCCTAGAAATTAAGAGTGCCGATGAGGTTTAAACTGCTGAGAGACAAGAGGATTTATATGATTATTTATTTACCACTCCTTCAAGTTACCAAACATTGAAAAAGAAGAGATTTCTTACATCTCTTACCACTCTGTCCCCACCTATAGATTGGAATTCCGTCGGGTTTGGTCCTTTATCAGAGACTCTGTGGCCGCAAGTTTGAACGTGGCGTTTAAGCACTATAAGGGTGGTGTATGCAGTTATTGAACTTTGTCGTGAGGCAACTGGTTCTAATTTATTATTGTTGTGCTATGTATTTTAGTGCATATATTAATGAATATAATATGAAAAAAAAAATTCTTAGGACAGGTAAAAATTTTCAAGAACGGGTAAAACATTTTAATAGCTGCCTTTATATATATATATATATATATATATATATATATATATATATATATTTGGAATCGGTTATTATTATTATATTTTTCTAAAATATATATATATATTTATACACCATTCAATTTCCAAATCACTTGTTTTGAACTAAAATCATTCCACCTTTTGTTTCAATCCATATCCTTTAGTTTCATTGCATGTGTAGTTCTACGCAGCAATTCAACATGCATGCGCACAAATATCCACTGCTCTCCATAGCAATGCCCCATTTGTGATGTTAGCCACCAACTGGAGAAAGAAGCCCTTCACAAGCAAAATCAAAATCTCATTTTCTTGTGCTAGAGTTTATAAATTATCAAAAAATTAAGTAATTAAAAAGAAAATTATTAGAATGCGAAGCTATACACCCATACTTATACCAAGCTGTAGAATTGTGCTAGTTTTCCATTTTTAAAAGCAGCAAAGTAATAATTAGAAAATCTAAACCTTACGTATTTTAATGCATTTAAAAATCAATAAATAAATATGAAGAAATTAGAAAGGACGTTTTTTAATCTTTCCACTCATGTCAAGATGGTGGTAATTTTTAATCTCTGGGAAACCAATTTGTGTAAAAATCTCTCAAGTTTGCTTCAATATAAAGTAACTAAAAAACTAATTTGAATTTTAAAAAAAATTATGTTGAGAGTCTATCATACCAGGTGTTCAGCTAACACAGTACTGAATGTCGCTACTGTTCTGAAGCTTAGATTTTATACTACAGACAGATGACTGTAAGAGAAACATTTTCTTTTACTATGTATTGGAATGAATTACGCACCATTGTACAAGTCCTAAATAAACACACGCTACTTAAATAATATAGATACAGGAAATACTGCTCAATTTCCAAATCACCTGTTTTGAACCAAAATAATTCCTCCTTTAGAAATCGATATTCAAGAAGTTAAACTTTTGGATTTCTTAAAATAAGCACAAATAAATGAAAATACTAGAAGACACAAAGAAGAAGTTCCTTTACCCAGAAATAAAATTTACATTATCATATTTCTATCTAAACGAGTTTCTGTCCGATTTTACTCACATTTTTCAGAGAAAACGTATAATATTGAAATAATTATATATTCCAAACCATGAAATTTATCTTTTAAATTCATGAATTTAGAAAATAGCAAATAAAGTAGCTCTCGAAATATTGTATGCCAACCACCTGTGCTATATTACCTTTCTTTATTTGCCCATCTGTAACGTAAAAATAGAATATCATCTGAATCTACGATGGATAAATAAATTTAATTAAATGGCTTAAAATGATCTATTAACTGGTTTGGCTTGTAGGCCTGTCAACAAAAAAACATGACGACAATAAGACTAACAAGAAACATTTAAAAATGCAGTTTTCATCAGTATTTTTCTCCACTTGTACTCTACTAATTTGAATAATTTTATTTGATTTTTGTCTCTTGGCTTGCCCCATGACAGCTATGAAAAATATATTCTACTAGCTTTACTTGCTGCCAAGATCCAAAGGCTAGAAACCCCATATTATAACGTGAAGTAAATATATACTTGGCAGTGCTCGCACATTTTCATTCTCATTTCATTTACATTACTTGATACGAAACACTGCTACATTCCTAAATTTCCTATTTCTGCCGGTGCTTGGATTTATTCTTCAAGGTTATAAAATTTCTTTATGACAACTAATAACACTGTTCTATTGATCTTCATTGATTTTTAGACTGTTAAAGATGAAAATTCATTGCATTCTGTGAGGAAAGTTATGCAATGTCAACATCAGATTTTAACTTTATCCTGCTATTGCATGCAAAAAGTATTGTTTACCCCAAAATTTTCTCATTCAAGATTTTAACAGAAGAGCAGGTTTTAAAACTTGAACACTTATGAAAAGATATATATCTGTATGTGTCTATGAGATGTGGACATGATAACTCAAGAACAAATGAACATACTGCTAAGAAATTATATTTCTAGATATATTATGTAGAAGATTAGAACTAGATAGAATGTTTTAGACTTGAGCTGATTAGAACTATAGAGTTATTTGAATTTTACAATTTTTATAGCACTACTTCCTATGGGAAAACATGATAATTATTGGTGCAGTGGTAGTAGTGTGAAATTAATAGTTTAAACTACACAATTAATATATATATATAGTATATTAAAGTAGTATTAAAAAAGTACTATAATATATTGACATGAATCAGCTAAATGCATCCAATTAATCAGCATCACCAAGCTGTTGACAATGTAAAAAAGAAATCTTTAAAAAAATGTCAAAAACATTTTTTAAAGAATAACTTGTGAACAAAAGCTTATTTAAAGATACATGCTAGATTTTTTTTTTTTAATTTTAATACTGATACATATGGACTTAAACGGTATATGAAATATCAATGAGATAGTCGAGTGAAGTCTCGCACTCCAGATATTTTTCTTATGAATGTTTCTTTTTAAATTAATAGCTGTTAATGTATTTGTTTTGAAATTTTCCTTTTCTTTTTTAGATTGAGCAAAATGGGGATCTTGATCCCCAAGCCCTACAAAAAGAGGACAAAGAATTGCAAAAAGAATCTAGTCATCCATCATCCAATTCAGCTGGTTCTGCTAAGAAAGATGAAGGTCTGCAAAAGCAAGAGCAACTGCTGCAAAGGTTGGAAGAACAAAATATAAAACAAGAAAAACTTATAGAGGAACAGAAAAAAGTATTAAAAGAGTTAAAACAACATAAGGAAAGCCATGAAGAGCTTAAAAAAAGTGAATTATTAGAGAAACAAAATGTGAAACAGGAATTAATTATAGAGGAACAGAATAAAGAATTGAAAGAGTTTAAACTTAAAGAAAACCATGGTGAACTTGTAAAAAGTGATTTGTTAGAGAAACAAGAAAAAAAGCTATTTTCAACTCCATCTTCAATAAAAGTTGTTGATGTTAAGGAGACTGGCATAAATGTACCGGAGATGGCTAGGTTAAATACAAACTTGAATAAGGAAGCTGTAAATAAAGATGAAAAGCAAAAAGAAGCACTATTAGAAATAAAACCAGAATCTCTGAATGCTGTTGCAATTAAGAATTCTTCATCTGACATTATATCAAATCAAAATGTGCTTAATAAACTTGAAGAAAATCATCACAAAAATGAATTAGAAGACATGGAAGTGAAAAAAAATACAATTCCAAGGAAGCAATCTATTATAAATAATAAGCTGAATGAAACTTTATTTGACATTAAACATGAAGTACAAAATATAAATCAAAACTTGAGTTCTGATGTTCCAAAAAGTGGAACAAATATTTTAAACATTCCAGTTTTGAGTAAGAAAGATGTTCCAAAACCTAGCAGTCCAGAAAATGTTGAGACTGGAATGCATGTTAAGCACAGAGAAACCCTGGCAAAGAAAGTTGACCTTGATGTTACAGTTTCTGTACCAATGCAAGATATAAATGGAAATGGTCTCGTACAAAGTGATAAAGAAGGAACATAAATATTTAGTTATTTAGTAGCTAGCTAATGAATGTATATTATTTATTTTGACTGTCAACTGCTAAAAATATATATTTTTTCATTTGTAACTGTAAAATCTTAATCCATTTGCAAGAATCAATTCAGAATGGGACCAGTGTTAACCATAAAAGAGCATAGTTCAACATGTTATAGCCTAAGTTAATGAATTAAATTTTTAGAGATATTTAAAATCTTGTTAAATGAAACGTTTATTTTGGTATAAATATTGGAAACTGCCCTTGTACTTTTTAAATAAAAATATAATTGTAATTTTACTCCTACTGAGAATATTAAAGTTGCAATTAAAAAAAAATGAAAATGTGGCAATACTACATTACATGCCGAGTTAAGGTGCCAAATTTTTCACTAATTCTCTATAAAGAGTTCTGATTTAAAGAATGATGTACTTTATATTTTTGTATCATTTTTCTGATAAGTCACTGCATAGAAAGTAAAATTTGTAAGAATGAAAAAGTCATAATTGTACTTTCAAATATCACTTTAAATATTATGAAACATTCATGATAGCTAATTTCATCAACTGTTTTAAAGAAATATTGATATTTAACCTTTAAACAAAATTTGCGGTATTTTTAAACATTAAATGAGTGCCAAAATTTTATATTGGACTCCTGATTATTTCAGATTCCATGACATTTTCCTTATTGCATATATTAGTTTACTTTTGTCCTTCCATTAGAGATACATTTTAATTTTGAATATTTAAAAAAAAAATTCACCTCATTTTTTTTGCAATATGTTTGATTTAGTGATAAAATTATGAAAGATGCATTACAAAAAGTTGCAGCCAGTCTATTATATGAACTGGACTGCCCAATGTCATAAAAAAGAAAGTATGCATAATGTCATGAAGGCAAGATAGAGATGCTGTGTAACTTTGTGTTAGAAAGCCAATGAAATCATTGTAAAAGATGTAGTGTAATCCCCTCTTGAGATATGAAGGATTTTTCTTTAAAATAAAAAACACCATTTTCACCAATAAATATATTTAACCTTTGTAAATAAAGAAAATCTCATAATGAAACTGTAAGGAATACTTTATTTGGTTAACATAATAATGTTGCTATTTTTTTTATTCGTTTAAAATTTGCCAAACTGTTCCACCACCCAATTTTTACCTAGCACTGAATCAATTTCTGTAAATAGTTTACGATTTTGTATTCAAATGAGATACAAAGTTTAAATATTTCGGCATTTATATTCAAGAATGCATTTGTGTACACTTGCACGTTGCCAAAACTTGGCAATGGCCTGTACAGTTATCAACTATATTGTTTGGTATAATTGTGTTTAAATATAGCATATTATTTATGTAATTTAAAAATGTGACAAATTTCCCAAAATGACTCCACTTTTAATTTATTGGTGAGAATTGTTTTGAAGTAATATGACAAGCAATTATTTTTTTATTTTTGAAATTTAATTTGGTAACCTCAACTGAACTTAAACAATCAATGCATTTGCATCTTTTGTCAGTACGATATCATCATAACAAGAGTTTATACAACAGTAAAAGAGAGGAAGAGAAAGCAAGGAATTAAATGTTTTTGCAAAATGTTTACTACTGGTATACTAGCTTTATAGATGTAAGGTATTTATTTTTATCTTAATACCATTTAAGTAATTTTTATAGTTTTAAAAGGAATTTATTTTTTCTATGTGAATAATATATTTTTTGTTTCAAAAACATGTGATGTGATAATAAACAAAAATTTTCACAGTTGAATGTTTTAACTTTGTACATAAATAATTATTTTCATGTAATAAAGAAATAGAATACTTTTATTTTCTGTTCATTTAATCTTATTCATACAAGCAATTTGGTTTCAAGACAAAAAAGTTTTAAACAATTGATTTCATAAAGATTGAATTAGTAATCAATTTTATTTTCCCTAATATATAGCATAGTATGGGATTTTAAATTCAAAATGTGGAACACATAGAAATACATGTTTTAAGTTCGAAACTTGTTTGAAATTAAATCCATGTGTGTGTCTATGAGATTTGAACATAATAAATGTAGAAATATGCACATATCACCATGAAAAATATGTTTAGATTTATTATGTAAACTAACTAGAAGTAGAATATTTTGTAGTATTCAATGATTAAATAAAATGTTCTATTCAAAATTTGATTGTAGTAAATAGTAGCATTCTTCTCTATGAAGAAACAATGCTAATTTCTAGAAAATAGACAGTAGTATCTATCTACATATATATTTCGCTTATGTACATGGCACAAAAAAAGGACCTAATAACCGTTTGCTGAATGGCAATGAGTTTAGTCTTAATTACATTGTTTAAAACATGAAAGTAAAAGGAAACTCTATCTCCATGGTTTAAAACTTTATCAACAATTGCACCACAAATACATATTGATTATTCTGTTCAGACTTTTGCATAACAATAAAAAATATAATAACTTCAAAATAGTTATTTAATTATGAACATTTTATGAGCAAGATTTTGTCATAATCATTCTAACTGCTGTTTTTTGCACTACAAATTATACATTTGATCTAAAGTTAATTTAATTTAAATAACTGTATGGTTTATATTTCATTGAAGGGCCATGTAAAATTAATCCACATGTGTCTTAGAACAGTAAGAGTGCAAGAGCATCTAATAATGATTGTGATCTTCATATCTTCATTCTGATGACTGTGAGACAAACATAACTGTAGACTCGCACTCTAGAGATCGAATAGTAAGTTGCCAACAGATGCTAAACATTAAAAGATGCAAGAGCACAGATACTGAACGTGGGTACATCTAATGTAGTTTGTTTATTATACATGGTAAACTATTAAATTTGGATATATAAATTGTATTAAAATAAAATTTATTAACACTAACTCAAATACATAATCCATTGTCTTGACTAACCCATTGAAAACTGGAAAAAGTTAAAATTTTAAATCTATAAAAAATGAGTTATTTGCTAATAAAAGCTCTTATAAAGATACCATTCTCATCATTTGAATTTAGGACCTTGAGCATTTTTTTGCTTGGTTATATTTCGTCCATTCCATAAAATTAGATATTTAAATACAAGAAAACCCTGTGTGTGTGCATATATATCAGTTTTTTTTTCCCTTTTCTTATTTATTAAAGTATTTTTATTAAGGATTTTTGAATTTGCTTTTGAATAATTTTTATTTTTTGAAATAATGTCGATATATGCCTTTTGAATTGTATATCATATAACTAATATTTCTATTTTCATTTGAATATATTAACTGATCGACTTTGGGCTTTGTTCCTTAATATAAATTGGCTACTTGAAACAATTCATACTGTTATATTTTATAAATATCTATAGCTGAAGATACTTTAGTGACTATCCATCTTTACTCGTGGAAGGTTGTAATATAAACTTTGATACAGAAATTAAGTTAAAATTATATACACACATATATATATATAATTTCTTTATAATTTTTCAACTTTTATCCTTTAAGGTTGTAGTCTGGGTTATTGTATTTATAGTAACTTTAAGTTAAAATGTTATTGCATGAAAGAAAAGTACCTGAAAGCAGAGTAATTAAATCTATAGTTTGTGTTTTAACTTGTCATGGTTTTAACTAAAACTGTAAGTCATTCCATTATAAAATCCGAACTCATAAAATTCAAAACTGTTATTTTCTATTTATGTTAGGTAAATAATGTGTAATATATTAAAGAAACACATAGAATCTATGTATCTATATTACTTTGCATTTTGATAGCTGTTCTAAAGGAACTTATGATAAATTAAACAGAAATATAAAAACTTTTACAAACAAAAGTAGAATAAATCATTTGTCAAAGTAGCACAATGTATCAATGTTCTAAAAAGTGCCCACAATTCATCTCTGAATAAGATTTTCACCAGTTGTAGACTTTTTGAAATATCATGACTTATGATCTTTTTAATAAATAATAATTTAAATTTAAAAAATTTAAACAATCCCGAAAAAATGGAGAATAAAAATTAAAAAATAAGGACATCCTCTAGGGTGATGTTTTTCGAATATTTTTGACTGTGGAAACCATTTTGAAATGCAATTTGATAGCAGAACCCCAAAATGAGAAAAAGTCTATTGTGGTGCTTCTTAATTTATTTATTTATTTTGTAAGTACCTTGAAAATTTATGTTGTGTGCAAAATGAAAACTAATTAGCATTATTTTAACATCACAATTAAAGTTAATAAAGATGAAATTATGCATTAAACATTTTACGGGTTTTTTTTTAATGTTTAAAAAAATGTTCACTAAACTAACACTATCACGTCATGGAACCGCAGGACAGTGTTTCAGGCATACCTCCGGGGGGAGAGACGAAGTACCCCCCCCCCCCCGGAGACATTTTATGTTAACTTAGTTTCTATTTATGTCACAGCATTTTGATATATTTATATAGGGCAAATAGAAAACTTGCCCCCTTAAAATTTCATTCGCTCCCCCGACCAAAAAGTCCTGAAAGAAAAACTGCCCCAGAGTTCCGCGGAACACAGTTTTAAAAACTCTGCTCTAGGGCTTCCTGTAAGAGAAAGGATCAATGGGGAAAATAGTATCGGGCCCATCAAGATGCGTGATAACTATGAAAAGTAAAGGGGACCTAGTGTTAATTGTTTGAAAGGACTCTTGCTGTATTCTCAAGTAATTATAGAGGACGAATACAAGAACGTTTGTAGACGTTTATAATAATTCGGAAAGTAAATCCAGAATATTATAAACCATATTCGATAGTGATAACCACTTCTTTCCGAACTAAGATTTCTGAAACAAATGGCTGTTGACTATCGGGGGGGGGGGGGGGTACTAGATATCGTTTAACTAATGTAATGGTTCAGCCAATGGAGGGGTTTTGATCTCTAATGGTTACCTTACCTACTATGGACAGTCTGCGCCAATTCTAAGAACAACTGGTCGAATTTGGGAAGAGCCGCTACGGGAATCAGATGATCGGTAAATTCTCGTACTTTCACATATTCAGTGACTGCTGAGTCGGATTTGAAGTTTTATTGACATTCATATCTGCATGCGACTAGGCATATTGTGGAACACAGCTGCTTGTGCGTCTACGCAGAGAGCACGTAGTCATTTTAGTTTTCTGAATCACGGTACATTTATATCATTTATATGCGCCCAGGGGAAATTTGGAGAGTCCTAACGAGAGTTTCTATATGCAGTGTTGTGTATGTGTTTACATGTGTTCTATATGTGTCTACATATAGGAACTCTAGTAGTAATAGTCTAGTAGTCTTCCATAACCCATTGAAGTTCGAAAAAGTAGTATTTGGAAAAATGGGAGCGCGTAATAGATTACTATCTACGTAGCATATACTTGTCCTCACAGATCTTTTTATTATCTTAGTTTTCGTATATTTTCTATAAAACCGAACACGTGCAAGCTATTTCTTTGTTTTGCTGTTTATTTGACGCGGACGTTTTATGAGAAAATAAAATGGCTCTCTAAAATCATAATACTACAAATAAACATTACCTTGGAGGTAATATTGATAAAGCATAACTTCTCGTATCGAAGGCGGAGCTATACATGTTGGATATCACGTGACATGCTACCAGCTGCTGTGGAGCAAATTATAAAATCCAGATATGTTTTTTTCTCCCAGTTGGCAACTGCATTCCTCCATTCTTTGAATTCTTTTGCATTTCTTTAGCGAGTTAGCGTTAAGTGCGAGGAGATGATTTTCATGTAATCGTCTTTAAAAATTTTAGTTCAGGCGGCGTTTCCTTGTAAATTGCGTTCATTTCAAATTAAAATGCCACCGAATATTTTGAAAGAGGCTGCTTTTCTCCGTGGGGAGTTATTGAACACAGAAAAAAATAACTACGGTAGAAAGGATGCAATAAGGACAGATTTCATTCTTCAGAACATTTACGGTTATGCATTGAAAAATAAATATCCATATGATGCTGTGTGTGCCATGAACAAAAAAGAAGAGTATGTGTTGAAGGAATTAAAAGAAACTTTTAATGCTTTTCAATCGAATTACAGGGATACAGTTAAAGATCTGTGTTTGGAAATGGAAGTTACTGAAGAGACAATTGGTTCTGTTATTCTTGGTGTTTCTAATGAACTCTTTTGTGAAGGAATAACATGGAGTCGTATTATAGCGTTGTTTTCTTTCGTGGGCGAATTAAGTTTGCAATGTCTTTCTAGAAAATTTCCCGACCGAATTGTCGATGGGATATATGAATGCTTTTGCAAATTAGTGAAAGAAGATTTGACGTCTTGGGTACACGATCACGGAGGATGGGTAGGCAAAACTTTATTTTTTCATTTGTTTTAAGTGTATGTGTGACTAATCTATAAATGAATTTTATTTATTTATTTTTTAAAGAAAGCGTTCTTTAAAATTTGTGATATTTCGCCCTCTTTTTCTCAACATAACTTCAATACTTTTTTTTCCTAGTCAGTAATATTGAATATTCGACATTTTTAAATTCTAAATTATTGATTAAAATTAATATGCTATAATTCTATACGAAGATTTGTATTATAGGTATCTAATATATTGTTAATTTTGAAATAAGTATTAAAACTGAATCCCATTTAGTTTGTACACAGCAGGTACAGATTTATCTATACTCGGACTAGACGGCTTCCTAGAGCCCTTTGATTGACATGACAATATGGTACAAAGCATATTAAGGGCATAAATCAACAAAACAATAAACGCACATTAATCAACAAATGATATATGTACTATCATTTTGTATTGATTAGAAAAGTAATTATAGTTTTTTCGTGTTACAGTAGAATATAAAATGAATTGGTAAAGTGATATTTATACTCTGGTTCATATTTCAATAAAAGGTTGGAAAATTGTTTTAATATACATATTTACAATTGACTAATAAAAATTGATAATCTTATGTCATAAAAATTTTGCTGCTTATCTTCTGTTTCTTTGTCCTACGTTTATAACTATAATGTAATACAATTCCATTTAAAAGATTAATTAATGACCAATTTAAAAATTAAGAAAACATATTTAAAAGATTTACCGAAAAAACCAACACAAAAATATTTACCAAAAATTTTCAATGAAACCATGTGCTAAATAAATCTTGTCGCGATACATATATGTATATTGCACAAGTAGTGGCCATACAAAGCCAGCTAGTTGGAGTTTAATTAAATCGTACTGGACATTAGGACTATCCTATGACTTGATGTATAAAGTTATGTGAAATATTTCCTCCTATTCACACACAGCACTTATGCTTATAAAATTTCCAAATACATGTGAACCACACCTTCTTGAATCGAGAGAGGTGTGGTTCACTTGCGTTTGGAAATACTTGCAATTGCACATCAATTAATAATATTGATCATGAGTCTTAATCAATATTATTAATTATGATACAACCTTTAAACAAAGCATAATTACTATATGATCCCTTTTAATGAAACATAATTTCCAATGTGATTTTCGAACAAAGCACACTGTATGGCCCCTCGTAACAAAACATAATTACTATCCAATCCTTCTTAACAAAACGTAATTACTATATGATTAACCTAACAAAAGGTAATTACTGTATAATTCTCCTTAACAAAACATAATTTTTATACAACCCTCTAACACAGCATAATTCCTCTACGATCTCCCCTTAACAAAATGTAATTACTGCACAACTTTGAAGAAAATGCAATTGCTGTGTGACCCTTATTTACATTTTTACTTTGTTATAAAGTAATGCTGAAAATATATTATTTATCCTAAAATTTTTGAAATTGACAGAAAAGTACATTTTAAGATCCCTTGAATACATGTCAAACATTTTTGGAAAGATGTCCATATGCATCTATGTTTGCATGCAAGATATAATGTGTGGTGTACGTGAGGTTTAGTACAATACCTCAAAAACTAATATATGTATCATTATGACATTTTGTGCAGATACATTATTTAAAAATTAGAGTCAAAAATATTTTTTGTCTCGCATGTTTAATTAGAACAATTTGAAATTTAAGATTTTTATTTAATTTTTTGTAAGACTTCTATAGCATCATTTTCTATAGAGCAGGAATAATAATTTTCAAAAGTAGTATACTTAATTCTTGAAAATAAGTGTATATTATGCCATGAAATAAAATGGTATTAAAATGCTATGTATTAACTCAAATCAGCTGAATTCAAGAAGTACATAGGCATGACTGACCTGTTGCCTTGGGGAAAAAAAAAAAAATTAAGAAATTAAATATTTTTTCAGTCGTTTGATTGAATGTTGTATGAATTTAGTTGATAAAGTTACCCCCATATAGCTTTAAAAACCAGTTGCAGCCTTCTGTTTTTATTATATTCTTCATAATTCTGCAATCTTTTATTGACTGGTTTGATCGACCGTTATTTGAATTTAGTTTATGAAATAAGCTAATACAGCTTGTCAGCTTCTGAAACCAGTTATTTTCATCCAATATTTGTTTTATTTCTCTTAACTATGTAACCTTTTATCCACTGATAAGTAGTTTGATCGTATATTATTTAAATATAATTAATGGTAGCTCATATATCTTACGAAACCTGTTACTTCCTTCGTTTTTTGCTTATATTCTTAATTTCGCATCCTTTTATTCATTGATATTTTTCAAGTAGTTTCATCAATTGTTATTTTAATTTAATTATAAAGTAGCTCATGTAGATTTCTGAAAGTGGTTGTTTATCATTTCTTTTTATTTTCATTATTTTCTAATTTTCTTTAGTTTTGTGTAAAGAAACTCACAGGTAAAACTAAGATTCATATCAGCTTCATAGCAAACTAATGTATAATTTGTATCAATGTGCAAATTTATTTGAAGCCTTTTATGTCACAGTACAATAAATAAAGTAGTTATTTATTATAAAATACATGTTAAATGTCAGAAACTTCTTGAAATTTATTCTATAATACATACCAAGTACTGAAAAAACTTGGATCCCAGATCCCAGGAACTTAAAACTGAGTTCTACTAACCTTAGAAGAAAAACTGTATATTTTAATGACATTATTTTCAAGAGGTAAAACAAGATGAGGAAATTTGAAGTTTAAAAAAAATGAATTTTTTCCTTAAATGAGTTATTAAAATATAATTTAACTTTTTCTGCACAAGAAAAAATAAATGCTCACAAAATTTTTATTAATTTATTTTATTTATTGCTTAATATGTTATCAATTTAAAAAATCTGATGTGGGCAACACACATGACTTTCCTTATATAATGCAATGAATTTACTACTTTTACAGTTTAAAAAAGTGTTATTCTTATAATAGATACTTATATTCTTTCCAAGATATTGAATTTTCTTCAATTAGTCGTCATTTTCATTGATTTAGCGTCATTTTTATCAATTTAGCGAGATTTTTGTTAATTTGGCAACTATTAAAAATGTCGCCAAGTTGGCGACATTCCACCAAATTCGTCGCCAAAATCTCGCCAAGCGTTATGGACGGAGAAATAAGTTATTCTTACAACAGATAAATGACTATTGGCGTTGAAATACAAAAGTATTACTCAAAAGTATCTTTTTTCATGAATGGAACGAGCTAGATCCACGAGAACAATGTCACCAAATTTATCACATGGTATTACATATGAAAAGTGAACATGTTTCTCAATAGGAAATATACTTTTTTTTATTTTATATAACTTTTTGATAATTTTTTTGAAAAATGTTCAATATCTCAAGAACGGTTCATGTTAGCGTTCTAAAATTTATGTCAATCGTTTTCTAATGAAACATTACATAAGAAATGTCTATTTGCGTAACTTTATTAGTGGTTTTCATTTTTTGACGATTTTTTCAAAATTTCACTCGAAAATTTAGGGGGGGGTTCTGAGCATTCGATTGCATATAAAAACAATAGGCTTCCAGTGTTTAAGGATTGTGATTTTAGTACCAAATTTCGATTGAATCGGTCTATTCGTTCGTCAGTTATCATCTCCAGAGACTCACTGACACACACACAGACATCACTTCAAAAATGTTTAATTCGTGATCGGGGATGCTTGAAACGTGCTCTCCCGTCGAAAACTCGAATTCGAATTTTCGACCCCGTCGCAATACTTTCCTTATACATTATATATATAAGGAAAGTAAAAATATATTTTAGAATAACTTCAACATAATAAATAAAACTTTTAATAATAAAAAAAATAAAAAAAGCCTTTATAGGTTTAAAGCACTGCATGAGGGTATAAATTAAAATAATCATCTTACTCTTCCAGATCATAGTTAAGTCTCATAACATTTGATAAATTTTGTAAAATATTTCTTTTAAATTAATCGAAACATAAAAAATGGAAAGTTTAGTCTGCCTGATATAGTCCATATCAATTGAGGCATGGGGAGTTATCTTTGTAGTCTCGGATGTTTTTGAATTTAACATATGTTAAAATTCAGGAAAAAGTAAGAAACCCGTATTTTTTTGTTTTGTTAAAAAAAAATCCTGGCCCGAGATACAAACCGTCAAAGATAGCACCATTTCTCACTTGCGATTTTCGGCAAAATTTTAAAATGCTCTATCTCTGGGACGGTTCAAGATATTTTGTTACAGTTTTTTTTTATTTGAAAGATAATATTTTTCTGATTAAAATGATATCCTCCGTTTGGAAATATTTGTTCAAGTTCTTGCTGTAGCCTTCTGAATTTTTTTTGAAAAATCAAAAATTTTTTTTTTTCAAAAATGCCAATCCCAAAAATTTTGATTTTTTGTTCAGTACCATAGTATCAGGGTGGCCACTCAACCTGGAAAAGTCAGGGAATTTTAGAATGGTCAGGTAAACCGGGAAAAGTCAGGGAATTTTGTGAAAATTCTGGATTTTTTTTTTTCTTTACTAGTTGTCCATATAAAAACAGAACTGCCCAGTTTGTATGCCATTTTCAAAAAATTTCGCCAAGTATTACGTTGTATTCGACAGCTAAATAAAGGTTGCCATATGTCCATTTGATGCCGTATAAAAACAAAAATGCGGAGTTTGTGCGCCATTTTGGACAAATGTCGCCAAGTACAGAGATGCCAACTTTTACGGATTTTCCGTAGTTTGTACGGATTTTTACTCCATCTTACGGTTTTACAGACATTACTCCCAAAACTACGGAAAATCCCGTGAAATTCATGCATCCTACCATTTAGTTCATATTCCCTGCTTTGCTGAGAGTCCAAAATTATCAGTTTGCATCTATTTTCTTCTAATGATTTCATATCAGAACAATAGACCTAATTTATTTTTATAGTGCGCGTAAAAAGTAAAGAAATATTTTACTAAACAAATTATATTTCGCTTAAATTATAAGATTACGCAATACAGTCCTTTTCGGGCTTTGCTGAGAGTACACAATTGCCTTTTTCCATCCATCTCCATCCCCTTATTATTGCACATTAACTTGACTAACCTAACTTTTCATATTTTGGTTGATTATAAAGGTTAATTTTTTTTTTAATTATTTTCACATAAATAGTACGATCATGAAATTCGTTTTTTTTTTTTTTTCGCGGGCGTTGTCGAGAGTACGCAATTATCCTTTTCCATCGATCTCCATCGTCCTATTGTAGCACATTAACTTGACTAAACTAGCTTATTTTCATATTTTGATTAATTATAAAGGCTATTTTTTTAATTATTTTCACATAAATAGTACGATCGTGAAATTCAGTGTTTTTTTCCGTGAGCGTTGCCGAGAGTACGAAAATATCTTTTTCCATCGAACTCCATCTCCCTATTGTTGCATATTAACTTGACTAAACTAGCTTATTTTCATATTTTGGTTAATTATAAAGGTTAATTTCCTAATTATTTTTACATACATAGTGCCATTCAGTTGTAATTAACACAGTTAAGTTAACAAAACTACATTTTGAACTTATTCTAAGGTTTTAAAATATATATTGTCAATATACGTAAAATCTTACTGATGGTCGATGCGATTTTACTGAAAACTACTGTTTTTTCAACTGATGACACCTTGCAGAGGTTGGCATCTCTGTATGTTATATACATTTTACTATATTTTTTTCTATTTTATTGACATTCTTTTGACATTTCTGAATTGGCATTATTCAATGGCTGTGGCTTGTTATAGTGTAGTTATTGCATATCTTTAATGATCTCTATTATTGTGAGCAATTTGCAATGCCCATATTTAAGGACATCAGTTTAGACTATTTCTTTTTATTGTCATCAATGAAAACCATTAAATTCTTTTAAATATTTCAGTAGTCCAATTTTACTGCATTTACATGAATTTTTTATTAAAAATGTCAACATTTATTTGTAAAAACAAAAAAAATATGTGTATTTTTTTCTCTTGATTTAATATAACTTTTTTTGGATAGGAGTTAAATTGTTAAGATTCTTTAATCAATTTGTAACTAAATAGGGACGTGCACACGTTTTATGTTAAAATTACGGGTCTGAAATTTCTTTTCAATTCACCTGGAAAAGTCAGGGAATTTCAATATGTCCGAAGAGTGGCCACCCTGCATAGAGTTGTACTACATTCCCTGAAAAGGAGAACTTCTACTTTTGAGTTTAACAGGTTTTATAAACAATGTTCATGTTTTTAGCTTCCATGGCTTTATGCATTTTTTTTTAAATTTATTTTTCTCAAAAACACCTTTCTGAAAAGAACACGTCACTTTGGTTCTGGAATTTTGTGGAAGCTTCCAGATAATTCCAGAATGTAACAGAACCCTTCTAGAACAATCTGGAACCATCCAGATAATTCCAGAATGTAACAGAACCTTCTAGAATAATCTGGAACCATCCGGATAATTCTGTGTGTTTGGCCTAGCATATAAAAGGGCAGACACATGAAAACAGTTTAGTTGTCAACAGGCAAACAAAGAGAGCAAGCGGTTCACCAAATTTATGATCCAACAGCACTTAAGTGCTTTTGTGAGGATTCTGCTGATTGAGTTGTATGGTGTTTTGTGGAAGGGACTGAGTTTGAAATGTCTTCTGACTGGGACCACAGGAGAGTGAAGTATGCTGGCTATTTGCATATCCATAAAAGAGTGATATATAAGACTAGCAAAAAAAAACATACTTTCTTCAGGTTGGGATAAGAGTGCTCATTTCAAGACTATATTACAAAGTCAAGATGTTTCCAGTGATGACTTTCGGTGTTCTAAATGCTTTGACAGAATATCAAAAATGACACTAACTGAACAAGAAGAAGTCTACCATGGTGTGGATGATGCAAATTTATCTGCAGAAGAAGAATTAGATTCCCTGAATCAATCAGCTGTAGATGTTGGTGTGAGTCCTGTCTATATTTTAAAGATTGCGGGTGCCCCAGTTCCTATTGGTTCAACAGGAAGGCATCACTCAATATCAAAGGAAGATACTGATGCAGTTGAACAAATTTTTAGTTTATTGAATTGCTAATTTCAGTTCTAAGCAGAGTGCACAGAAGTGGTATACTATGGAACCTGCAATATGTTTTGGAACTTGCACATATATTTTGGAAGTTTTAATATGTTTTGAAAGCTGTGTCTGTTACTTACCTTTATTAAGAATTAAAATGCCATGTCAAATAAGACATTTTAATTTCATGAGACCAATATGTGACGAGTATGTGGTAACAGAAACTGGTTTAGTGTATGGCAAAATTTTCAATTGTTTATAAAACCTGTTAAACTCAAAAGTGGAAGTTCTCCTTTTCAAGGAATGCAGTACTCTATGGTACCTACTGATCAACAGTCAAAAAATCAAAATTTTTGTGATTGGCATTTTTGAAAAAAAAAATTTTCATTTTTCAAAAAAAAAAAAAAAAAAAAAAAAATTCAGAAAGCTACAGCAAGAGAACTTGGACACATATTTCTAAACCCGGTCGTCCAAATTGTTGCTCAAGTCCTCTGG
This sequence comes from Amaurobius ferox, assembly GCA_951213105.1. NCBI lineage: Eukaryota > Metazoa > Arthropoda > Arachnida > Araneae > Amaurobiidae > Amaurobius > Amaurobius ferox. Next base: position 117,404,197 of record OX578146.1, read on the forward strand.
ATGAGTCGGACGGCCTGGGTTTTCCACATATTTCTAAACAACGGATATCATTTTAATCAGAAAAATATTATCTTTCAAATAAGAAAAACTGCAACAAAATATCTTGAACCGTTCCAGATATAGAGTGTTTTAAAAATTTTGCCGAAAATCGCAAGTGAGCCTTTAACTCCAGGGCAACACTAGATGCATTTTCTATACAAAATTAAAGATGTCTGTCTATGTGTATGGGCAATCTGTAGAAAGAAATCTAAGTATCGTACGGCTATAAAATTTGGTAACACTGATACTTCAGGACCTGGGGTGATGCACCTCTGTCAAAATTTATAGTTGTTATAAGCAGACGTATTATTAAAGGAGAGAGGTTCATGACACTGGCCACATCTGATTTTTTTATGAAACAAATACTTCAATGTTGGATTTATATATATATATTTTTTAAACCATTTTTTATTGGTTTTGAAATGCATAGAGTGATATTTAACTGGATGAAATGAGTTCACGATTGAAAGTTAAGTTTTATGTTAATTAATGTTTAAAAATGATATCAGGCAAATGTTTTAAATTTAACATTGAATTTGTTAAATATTTATATATTTCAATCTTATTGACAATGAATAATATATTTCATAAAAATATTAATATAACAGAACAGAGATGCTAACAAGGATTCATAGCAAAATGAAGTCAACACTCATGCCTTCATTTCGCTAGGAAAGTTATAACTGGAAAATAAAGTTTTACATTAAGTTAAAAGAAGACATTAACTTGATCATTAATTACACACTTTTGCTCCTCCTGCCACACAATAAACTGCAGTAAGCCTTCGGGTCTGCTGTGTGGTCTGGGTTTTGAACACTTTTGCTCCTCTCCCTTGTTTTGATTTGACTTATATAACGTAAAAACTTTAGTGTTTAAGTTGCTTAAGTTTGTTTGATCAATTGATGAAAAAACATGGTTCTCACAAATGAGGAATGGCACAGAATTCTAGTTCCAATAACTATATTTGTAAAATATTGGTTTTAGAGCAAAATTTATTAAGAGTTCAAATTTTCAGAACTTTTACACACACACACACACCGTTACCTTACACCTTTCTGGTAGGTCGGACGGTCTGGGTCTCAACAACAACACACACACACACCGTCCATTCTGTTGCTCCAAATCCTCTGGACGAGCCGGACGGCCTGGGGCTTTCACACACACAGGGGTGTAGTCGAGGGGGGACGCGGGCGGACGCAGACCCCCCACCTTTTCTCCAGATCTCAAGCGTATCCTCACTTTTTATTTTGTAAGGGGACGTTCTTTTTTTTTAAATTTATATATACATATATAACCCCTCTGCAGCTTGGCATAGATGGAATGCTTGGCCGATGGCCTCAGATTATTATTCTTTGGTCACTCTTCGCCTGAAAAAACATGGATAGGGATGGCGGTTATTACAAAAATAACCGGTTTTCGGTTGTTGTTTTTTAGAAAAAAAAAACATTTGTAGACAAAAAAATGTTATTTACATTTTATTTACATTCGGATTTTAGAAATTTTCCAAAGCTAAAAAGTTTTTAAAAAATCATTAGAGAAATCAATGACAAGTATCAATGTAATCAATGAATCAATGTATTCAATGAGTAATCAATTTAATCAATGAAAAAGTATATCTATGAAAAGTTCTTTGAGAGATGATTTCATTTCAAAATGCAAGAATCTTAATTGATTTTTCTTTCTTGAGCTGAGAATCATATGCTTTGGAGCACAATTTTTGGTTTTTAATAAATAACTAAATAAAATTAAAATAATTATTATTCTTTTGATTTTATCAACATGTTAAGAGTTCGAGTTAGAAAGTAAAAAAAGAAAAAAAAACTGGATACAATTGAAAAAGTATCTCAATACAAAATCCTCGATACATTTAGGGACTAGGGTCATTACTCAAGACATTTTATATGGGTGATACTTGTATCGCGATACTGCCCAGCCCTATGTCAATCACAGAAATTATACAGTATTGGCTAAAATTCTTCAAAAAAAGAACGTCCCCCACTTTTTTTTTTTTACGACTACACCACTGCACACACCCCTCTGACTTCCCGGCCGTCCAAATGGTTACCTTATACCTTTCTGGTAGGTCGGACGGTCTGGGTCTCAACAACCCCCCCCCCCCCCCCCCCCCCCCCTCGGGTCTCCCATATAATCAGAATCACCATATAAAAGAATAATTGGGAAAAGTTAAAGAAAAAGAGATTTTAATAGGAATGTTTTGCTTTTTCTTTTCTACTTTTGATTTGCCTAATGAAGTGTTGATTTTAGAAGAAAAGAATCTTGAAAAAAAAAAAAAAAAAAAAAAAACAATCGCTAATATTGATTTTATTCCTCACAATCTCGATTGAAAGCTATGCTGCAATAAGAACCTGCCCAAAATATTGTAGCTGATTATTTACTGTAAGCAAGCTTGCTTACTGTTCAAATGTTACTGAATTCCTAATAGATAAATTATGGAAATTTAATTAAACTATTATTAAACATCATTTATTAAGAATTTTAAAAATTTCGTGAAGAATAATGTGGATGAATTAAATGAATCGTAGGAAGAACCAGGTAATTATTATTCTAAAAGACATTTTTCCCTGGTAGGACTTGAACCAACTATCTTCGGACTGACACTTTGACACTTCTACCATTAAACATTAGGGGCACATTCATATTATTTGGTTTCTGCCTGGCTGAAACATGAGTATAAAATAGCAAGACAGATGCTGACTCTCAGGGACAATTTAAACTATAAATAATCAACAACATATTTTAAGAATTTTGAAATGCTACCGTGAATAATTTGGAGGAAGTAAATAAATAATTTTGAAGAAAAACGAGGAGAATTACTTGATTTTCTTCAATTATTTATCTAACATTAAAATACAACACATCTTTTGTTAAAGTTTACATAAGCACTAAAATGTCTAACTGTTGTAAATAAGTTAAGAAAATATTAATACTGAAGTTAAGTGAACTTGATAAATAATTTTTAAACGTAAATAAAATATGTTTGATCTTGATGCATTGTACATTAATTGAAAAAATTTGTATGGTGGAGTAAAAAAAAAAAAAACTTATTAAAATTATATTTTTTCCATGTGATTAAACTCTTCATGTTTCACTTTGTGTTATAAATTTTATTTTATAGGAAGGTGTAACAACTTTATCAGTAACTCAAGGAAATTTAAACACTTTTGATTCACCAAAGACATCTAATCCAGGCTGGGCCAAAAGCCTTTTGTACAGCACTGTTCGGATGATTGGTACATTAGCTCATATTGCAAATTCCAGTGGCCATGCTCTTCCTTGAAAATTTTTGAGATGTGTGTGTGTCTATGTAGTGGAGATAAAATTTCGTAGTTCTATGTTGAGAAATAAAATCATTTTTGTTTTCTTGCAAAATAAGGTCTCTTTAGAAGAAAGACAATAAAATTTAAAATCAGATAGGTGTAAAAAATTTTTCTAGTCTGTTTTTTTTTATCTGGAAGAATTTTCTATGTGTTTTTCTTTTTTCCATAGATATTTTACTCATTCAATTACTTACTTACTTTTAGATTTCTCATTTCATTTTCTTATCTTGTTTAAAATAAGAAATTTCTAACAGTTCTTAAATTACTGCATTTCATGTTTAAACTTTTTCTTTAATTGCACGTCTGCTTTAGAAGAATACATTTTTAAAAATATATTAATTAAAAAGGAAACATTTATACTGCTAGAATATGTGTTTATATTTTATAGTGACTAGTTCAAGCTATCATATTGTCCCATTAAATTGTAATTTGACCTAGATATACAATTTTTTATGAATCCTTTTGGAACTATATATATATTTTTAATATTTTCTTCCTCTGGTAAATTAAGTAAACTGACAAACATCTTTAGTTACTAGTAAAAATTAAGTAAAAGGTAATGAATGTTAAGGCTCTTTTCATTTTAAGATCATGTAAATTAAAATTGTATGTTCTCTAGAGAACTATTATATAAAAAGAAATTAAATGAAATTTTGCATTGTAAAGCCATCAATCAAATTGCCTATCAAGATCAATTTGCTGTTTTTTAAAATGTATTTTTTTAGATATGTTAGAATCTTGAAAATTGAAAATGATACTTCTCTGATAAATCTCAACTAAAATTATTAATCAAAAGCTCTAACAATATAAAGCAATGCTTCAAAGTAACTTACAAATTTAAAAGTTTTTTTTTTTTTTTTTTTTTTTTAAACGTATTTGAATTCATGTGAGTTTGTAACTAATTGAACTTTAAAATATTATTTAACTGATCTTAAATTTTTAATTTGGAAAAATGTTAGTGCCAAATGATATTAGGTATTAAGGCCAGGCACAGTACAAATACACATCATTGTTTTGGGGTGTCTGTACCTAGCTTTAATTTAAAATCATTTTATTATATAATTCTTTATTTTACTTTAAATTTTTTTTAACCATATAATTTTGTAAATCATTTTCTTTAAAAATGCAATTCTTGAATTCTACAACTATGTGATATTTTGATCCAATGTGAATTTTGTGTGGATGACATGGATGCATATAACATGTATCTTTTATGAGGTACTACACATATTTTTTGTTAATAGTGGTTTTGTGGTGTTAACTTAGTATTAACTATTCATAATTCATAATTTTTCTTTTCATTTTGTCAATTTTTTCTTTTGCTAAATATTTTGCATACGGAAATGGACAGTTATACTTATTTCTAATGTAAAATTTCTTAACTTTGAGAGAAGCTGATATATTGTGTTTGAAATTGTGCCTTATATGTGTATCTAACATAATATAGACTATAGACACATTACATCTGTGATGGAACTGAATGCGTTTAGTTTTAATCGTGTTGTAGTTCTGTATTTTGTATTCTATAATTGTATTTTTTGTTTTCGAATCTTGGCTCTAGCTGTAATAAATATTTGCTAGAGTTAATTGAAACATATCACTGTGTAAAGTGGACTCCATTGTGACAAGATTAAATTTTATTTTTGCAATAACTGGGTCTATTGTTTTGTTGTTTTTGAGGATAAATCTTTTGTGTTGAATGCTGTTACAAAAATAATATTGGATGCTTATCTATCTAGTATTTTCTTTACAAATGTGATTTTCAAGTAAAGTCATATTAGTACCTCAGATTTCTGCGTTCCCTAATTGATAGAACATTATAGTGTAGGATATCTTATAAACTTGTATCCATAAAATGGTGCAAAAGAACTACAAGTGAGGTAATAACTAATATTTTAGCAATATGTCTGTCTTTATTGTGTTTTGTATTTTCGATTTATATTGTAAAACCTAAAAATATTTTTTTTATAAATAACAAGCATGTTTGAAATAAATTGTTTTGATAGCTTTTTCTTTGAAGTAAAAAGAAAATAGATATAATTCTTGCATATTCTTTCTTTACATTTATTTTTTTGATTAACTTATAAAAATGTCAAACATAAAGGATATTTCATCAAAACTAATTCTTATGTCAGTGCTAACTTTCGATTTTGTTAGCATTATAATTGCTTTGATATATTTTGTGCTTTTGATCATATTAAAAAAATGCACATTCCATTCATTTATTTTGTACAAAATTTGGTTTACAAATAAAATTATAATATTTAATCAAATTTTTTTTTTCACTATACATTTTATTGAAGTCTAGATGTTGAGTGATTCTCTTGTATTGTGCCAGAAAGTCAAGAATTACAATATAAAAAATCTTTTTGTTCTGAGATGTATGTTATAGCTTTAACCCTTCGTGGACAGCAGATGCGTCGATTGTGAAACTGCATTCAAAGATGATACTGGCACATTCACATCGAGGAGATATTTACCCTAAAAGACAATGTATACCAATGCACATTTTCATATGGAACATTTTTATTTGAATTTATTTTAATAGTAGATGGCGCTAAATATCCATTCTAACATTTACAATATATTTTGCTAATACTTGACTTTGGTTTGAGGGGAGGGCCCAATAAATCATCACTTCATCTAGCGTGGTAAATGTGGTTTTGTAATATCAACAAACAGATCATTTCTTGCAGACTCTGCTATGTTATAATTCAGTATGGGTTCTCATTTTGATTTTAGTTTAATGATTGCCTTAGTGTATTATTGGAATGTAAGAGAGTATTTTCTTTCAAGTTTGGGATTTAGGGGAATGTGTAGTAGTGAATTTATTAGGTTATTTTGGATAAAAAAAATAGCTTGGTCAAGATGTTTTCTACTTATGGCAGAATATATTAGCATAGTAATTGAACCAAATAGTTATGAAAGTAATATAGAAGTATAATAGTGAAGATTTGTAGAACTTCAATTCAGAGATGCAAAGATTGCAATGTTGGTCTGTGTGTGAATCCATCTTTTCAAATATATCATACATAAAAGGTGTATTAATTAGTGAAAATAACAATACTATATTCTTCTTTAAAATTGTACATAATCTCTATTAGTTATATAACGTTTTGAGTACTATCATTTGGATATTTTTCCTACGTAACAAATAACCATTTTAATCAAATTAATTAATCAATTTTACATTTAAATTATTAATATTTAAATAAAAGATAATTAATGTAGAATTTAAATAAAAGATAATTAGTGTAGAACGTAATCTTCAAATGGAAAATATATATTTCCTTTATTCCTGAAAAAAATAGAATGCTGTGTTGAATGGGTGATTTTTAGTGAATTTTTCTCGGAAGTTGGACTTAGTGCATTCTTCTGAAAGCAGTTTGGAACCCAGACCGTCCGACCTACCAGAAAGGTGTAAGGTAACTGTTTGGACGGTCGGGAAGTGCCACCCAATTTAGACCGGAACATGTGGGGAAGACATCCACATAGACCATACCCTCCTTCCCTACCACCAACCTCTCGGAAGGACTTACGGATCCACATGTTTAACGTGATCGTACTCCGCGTGAACACGGCGGCAGTTTTGGCAGTGGCGGGAATCGAACCCGGGCCTATCGAGTGCAATTCCTGCGCGCTAACTACTGGGCTACCGCGCTTTCAACCCCGTCGAAAACCCAGGCCGCCTGGCTCATCCTAAGATATAGAGCAGCAGTTTAGGCGACCCCATGGAGTTAACAACGTTTGGTTTAGTTAAAACTAATAATGAAATTTTAAGGCACCGCAACAATCTCCATAATTTTCTTCTTATTTATTTTTTTTATTTCTTCAGTGTGGTCCCAACCACCACCCTATGTAAACAATGCATCGCCACAATTCAATCCAACATAATGAGCCAAAAACCTTATGAAAAGCAAACACTAATTCGGTTTTGTCCCTAGGCCAAAAACCGTATAAAAAGGCAATCACTGATGACATTTGCCCCATGCGAATATCTTCAAATATACCGCCAAACATCTCTAAGCCAAAAACCGTTTCTATGGCAACACCGTGCGTCTGCGCAAATCGAACTTCTTGGGCCTGGGAGAAAAACTCTTTTCGCCGGTTTGTCGAGAAATTGAAATTCGGAAATTTTTAAAATCCAGATTCTGCAGCTGCTTTTTCATATTTCTTGACCAGATTGGGCTTGTAAGAATGGCTGATGTTTGGGCTTTCTAAAAATGTAAATTATTAGTCGAAATTGTCGGAACTTTTCCCGATGCGAGGATTTAAAAACGAAAGTTCGTTTTTTTTTAGCCAAAAGGGACTTTTGTTTTAAAATCTTTAAAAAATATTAGAATTTGTCCCTGAGATTTGAAATTGATATATTTTTACTCGCAATTGTCTGCTCTTTCCGGTCGTGTGATTTGTTTTTTTCTACGACGTCTAGATGGTGGAGAAAAAAGGGGAAAAAACGGTCAAAATCGCATAAAGCATTAAATAACAAAAAAAAGTTATTCAAATTTTAAAAATCAGTTTTCACGTGTCACCTCCCCCCCTTATTGCCAAATTTCGTAGCTCTGCGACGTGCGGTCGCTGAGCCTATACTGTATAAGACACACATACAGACATTGCCTTTTATTATATAGGTTTGCCTTAAAACATATTGATGCATAATCATACGATTTTATCGTAATTTCAAATTTGCTATTTATAATGTTATATCTCGTATCTGTCAGTTAAAAATTAGATAATTTATCTACTAACTGCAGTGGATGTTAAAATATATTATCATAAACAAAGTTTAAAATAGTTCGCTTAAATAAAATATTCGTAAGCACTACTTCATGACTTTTAAGATGGGCACCATTTTAACGAGCGCGAGCACTTAGGTGATTCAGTGCAGGCAGTGGTCGGAAGTAGCGAAACTACAAAAAGTCATCACTTTTTCTCGTAGTTTGTAGTGTAACGCGCTACTTTTAAAAATAAGTAGTGTAACGTAGCGCGATACAATAAATCACTAGTTTGTATCGAGTTTTGATGCTACTTTTAACGTTACTTCAGTAAACAAATAAGGTGCCATTCTACATATCATGTGATCATCCTTTCTTTATTTGTATAACATTTAGTGTTCTGCGCAACAATGTACGATGAATGGCTGCAGGGTTAGGAAGATCATTGCCTCATGAAGTGATTTTTTATATGGATATATTCAGATGTGTTATTTCCCAAAAGATCCTGCTTATCTGATTGCAATTTTGGAATGCAAATTCTACTAAAAATGAACAAACATGTTTTTAAATAAATAGTTTTTACTTTTATTTTATACTTTTAATAAATAAAACGGATACAAGTCAACTTTAATTAAACTTTAAAATCAAAGACAACCAAAAATAGGTTTAAAAGTCCTGTAATAAAATCTCCTTTCCTCGACGTACAGAAATTACACGACCAAAGCGCTTTGGCCGTATAATTTTTGTACGTCGAGGAAAGGAGATTTTATTAAAGGACTTTTAAACCATTTTTGCTTATCTTTGATTTTAAAGTTTATACTCTGATTTTATTTTACTGTTTTCAGAAGTAGGTAAAAGCATAAAGATTGGTAAGTTGATTAGTAAATTTGGGAATCGGTCAATTTTAATTATTCAGAATAAGTATGTTAAATGACTACAGTATACCCATATCCTCACTTTTCGTGAAAATTGCAGCTGTGGCAAAATTCATCTTATAAAAGTAGTTATGTAGTGACTACATTTTAAAAGTAGTTTGTAGTCACTACTTTTTAAAAAAAGTAGTAGTTTACATTTGTCATGATGTAGTTGTAGATCACTACAATAATAAAGTAGTTTTTCCAACCACTGAGTCCCGGCATACATCCGGGGTGGGCGGAAACATCTTGTTACGGAGCTAAATGTAATTACTATACATATAAAATATATGTAATAGGCCAAACAAGTCCTGAAATACACACTGCGAGCACTGTGGGTCCCAGTAGCAACAAGTTGCCTACCTCTGCTTAGACATTGCTGAATTACCAGTGATAAAAAGATGCACATTGCATTGCAACACCAAACTGCAACTTTTATCCTGCTTTGATGCTTTCACGTGGTCTTTCCCACGGTGGAAGAATCCTGTTTCGCTTGAGTAGTATCTTTTGTTGGAACCTTGACCTTGAAATCGCTCAAGGTACATTGCTATTTTTTTTTTCTACAGAAGTTTCAGCGATTTTCCATATAATAACGAAACATCTTCGGAAGATATGAGACAGACCGAGTTCTCTTGTTTCAGGCCTGTTGAACTCCTACGTTAGCAGGGCCCACTTTTACAATAGGAAAATGCTGGTGGTTTAACTTTACCCCATAATTATTTTATATAATTTTCTTAAACAGTTTTGTCCTTTTTTAACTGTACTTTTGGAGAACACAGTTTCCATCAAAGAACATTATTACATTCCTTATATACATAGTATAATGTATAGGGAAAGGGCCTAAAATTCGAATTCGAGTTTTAGACTGACGAGCACGTTTCGAGCATCCCTGAACTCGAACGTTATTGAGGTGACATCTGTGTGAGTGTTGTTATGTGAGTCTGTGGAAGCGATATCCCACGAACAAATAGAGCGTTCCGAACGAAATTTGTACAAATACGAGTATTACAATCTGTGGGTACTGGAAGGCTGTTGATTTTAAACGCAATCGAATGTTCGAAAGACCCACAAATTTGCGAATGAAATTTTGAATTTTCCCGGGGGTACATTATCAAACGAAATATTTTTTTCAAGTCCTTTAAAATGAAAGGTAATATGTTATAATTGTGATGATCATTTGGACCAACAATACAGATTTTTCAAAAAAATTCAATCTCAAGCTGTTTAAAAATGGATTTTGGTATAAGAAAGTCGAGTAGAGCCACACAGTTAATTAACCTCTTGGTGCGCAGCTTTTCATATGTGCAAAGCGACATATTCATGCTAAATCTCCTTCACCAGTTGAACTTACGAAGCTTATGCGCAGAATAAATTATAAGGGCTCTTCCCTCCCTACTGCAGACGTGAGGTTGGATCCACAGCATCACTAGCCGGAATGGAAGGAAAAAAGAACATGCAAATTTCCCAACTGCAACTGCCGAGGCTACACTTACGTGGCATGTGAAAAACGCATGGTTAACTTGTGTTTAAATAGAGACAAAAATTGCTTCAAAGCTTTTCACGAGGTCTAATGAAAAATTATTAATTTTGTTTCTGTGCAGAGAATTATTTTGTGCATAGTTGTCTAATTTTTATTATAATGCTCAAATGTCAGGTGGGTGAATGCGCAGCTTTACAGATCTGCAAACACTAAATATTTGTAAATAAAAAGCCAAATATGTGAAAAAGAATTTTTTTAGTATTTTCCCCATAAGTCCTAGGTTAATAAACAAATATCTAAAAAATATTAAACTTTCTAGAAAAATGGGCGCATTTAAGAGTTAAATTACACGATCATGAACACAATATTATGATTATATTACTATTACTTTACGTAAACATCCGTATAGAACAAAAAATAAAAAAATCCCGCATCTGTATTTACCATAGGAGTATGTGATGTTAAAAAGTGGTTCTTAGGGGTGCGTGATATGAAAAAGTAGGCCTTAAGGTTACGATATGAAAAAAAAAAGTAGGTTTTAGAGGTACGCGATCAAAAAAGTTTGGAGACAACTGTTCAAGAGTGCAGAAGCAGAATCTGCTAGTAGGAAAGCGACCATGCGCTATACATTATGGAAGTTTGCAACGGCGAATTGAAATTGGAAACGCTATCTCGAAAACCATTGTTGTAAACGAAATAAGAATATTCAGTAATGCTAAATAATTAATCACTATATACATATTTTGCTTTAGAAACGAACGACACAAGCTTTTGACAGCAATTCTCTGGATACTGTCCTATTTTTTCAAAAAAGAAACCCATAAAATTAAAAAGTAAAAAAAAAATTACATAAAATTAAAAAGTATAGTATCGTCAAATAAGCTTGGCGATAAACTGGCAACTAATTTGACGGAATTTCGCCAACTTTTTGAAAATGGTGACAAAATGGAATAAATGACGCTAAATTAAAGAAAATGACGCAAAGTTGATGGATTACCAAAATCTTTATACGAACTATATTGCTTAGCGAATGCTAGCAATATTTCTAATTCTCAAGTTAGATTTGCACGAAATATGAATTCATTTGTTATACTTCAAAATAATTTTACATGTTGCCATAAAAAAGCACTAAATTCTAATGTACAATTCAACGGTCGTGGATCTTTTACATTATTTTTTCACATTAAAAGAGATAAAAGTCATTAACATTAAGTAGAGAAAGTCTTGTGCTGCCCACATCAGATTTGTTTACTTTATATTAAAAAAATCATTAAATATTTTTGTCCAACAAACCTACCCAGTTTCTCATACGAAAGAACCAATACTTGACTCTGCTGCAACACACCCTATCACAATATCCATTGTGAAATAATAAAAGAATTTATTATTTTCGTCTGTAAAGTCTACATACATAATTTTACAACAGAAAACTCAGCATATTTTCGGATTATACAATGTCGAATATTATCATTTTCGAAAACTTTTTGTAAATTTCCAATTTTTTTTTAAATTCCCTTCTAAAAAGAAACTCAGATCTTTCCCTAGGGAATAAGCCGGGGATTTTCCAGTCTTTGCAACTCTATAGCTCAGAAATAACCGACTTGTGTCAACTTCAAGATATAAGAGCTATAATTATGCCCCTGTGAGGTCTGGAAGTTTCGGGGAGAACGGTTTGATCGAGACCTATTTCTAGAATTTTTTGCAGGATGTTTTCTTCGGGTTATTTCCGGGCCGATATCGTTTAACAGCTGGAGCAGCAGTCATTTTTGGCAAAGAGTTATACAAAACGTAGAAATTAGATATGCCTTGTTTTCTTTATGCTATCTGGGCTTCCTATAAAAACAATGCTCTCTTCTGTATTCAATTTTGACTTTCTCACACTATATAATATAGTACAAAGAAAGTATGTTTTCTCGAAAATTTGAGGTTTTGATGCCATTATGCGTTTTAGGATCTCCTGAACACATGTTGCTTATTTTTGAAACGATGCCCATCTCTATGTGTGTGGTCGATTTCTTGTGTAGCTGCCACAAACATTAATGGATTTCCACGAAACTTTGTTATCGAAAAATCTAGAGCAAAATAGAATGTTTTTAAATTCGAAATTTTATATTTTTTGAACATGGCAGCATAGGATAAAATTTGACATAATCATGCATAAAAGGGATTACTTATGGCCTCGTAATCATGAGACTCAATAGTTTCAATCATTGTTGTGAAAAATAGCTTCGATATAAATTTTGTGTTCGTGATGTCATTAGCCCCCTCATGATGGGGTGGGGACAAGTTACCCTTTCAAGAATGGTATCAATCGAAAGATTTTAAGTATTTTAAAGTGAAGGGTAACACGTTATAATTGTATCGTTTGGACCCACGATACCGATTTTTCAACATTTATCTTGTAAACGCCAACCAGTTTGTAAAATTTTTCTTGCTAATGCCAATCAGCTTGTAAAATTTTTCTTGTCAACGCCAATCAGCTTAAAGGCATCTAATTCATCGGCTTGACTAAATTGATTTAGTAATTAATTAAATTGCACAAAAAAGAAAGCTTCTATAATGTTGTGACGAAATCCACTTTCCTCCTATTGGGACCTGAGTGACTGATAATATTTCACTAGATTATACAGGTATATAAGGTCTAAGGTGAGCATAAAGCTTGTAGATGTTGTGCGTCTTACAGACTAATATTATATAATATTTTGTGATATATATACAGTACCCATGGTATTCTGTGGTGCGTCCGTCTTACCTTTGAATTTGCCCCACTGACGTCGTCAGTGGTTTGCTCCCCCCCACTCCACCACCACCACCACCACCACACCACACACACTAAAAGTTCTATGGACACTTTATTTTTCGCATAGTATTTTATTGTAAAGGAAATGTAGATAATTACTATGTTTTTATTTACTACGGGGCTCTGCCTTCTGCTCGCTACGCTTCGGCAACCCCCCTTCTGGAGGCTTCGCCTTCTACGCGCATCATACCTACCTCTCCTAAAAATTCTATTTTCAAAAATTTCTTTTTCTAACTCTACTTATTTTCCACAGGAGGTAAAAGCAGGGATTTTTCTTAGCCCAGGGAATCCAAAAACTGAATTCCTTGACCCTCAGATCGCTTCGCGAACTATTTCATGCCAAACTAAAGTTTAAATCGATAAACGGTTTATTTCATTGTGTTACCCTATTATTTCTCTATAAATATGCCAAATTTCATACTTTTGTATGTTATAGTTGTTTTGCAGTACGAGACAGAAAAATTGCTAGACGTGCCGATACGAAAAAAAAATTCACTTCAGAAGTGCATGAAAAGTAAAGCATCTGAAAAACTACATCGAAATTAAAAAAATCTGATGTGGGCAGCACATGACTTTCCTTATATAATGCAATGAATTTACTACTTTTACAGTTAAAAAATATGTTATTCTTATAGTAGATATTTATATTCTTTCCAAGATATTGAATTTTCTTCAATGAGTCGTCATTTTCATTGATTAAGCGTCATTTTTATCCATTTGGCGAGATTTTCATTAATTTGGCAACATTTAAAAATGTCGCCAAGTCCACTAAATTCGTCACCAAAATCTCGCCAAACTTTATGGACGGAGAAATAAGTTATTCTTATAGCGGATAAATGACTATTGACGTTCAAATACAAAAGTATTACTCAAAGTATCTTTTCTCGTGAATGAAACGAGTTAGATCCACGAGAATGATGTCACCCAATTTACCGCATGATATTACATATGAAAAGTGAACATGTTTCTGAACAGTTAATATTTTTTTTCAATTTATGGGATTTTTTGATAAATTTATTTGAAAAATGTGCAATATCTCAAGAACGGTTCATTCCAGCGTTATAAAGTTTATGTCAATCGTTTTCTAAGGAAAAATTACATAAGAAATGTCTATTTGCGTAACTTTATTAAAGCTTTTGATTTTTTGATGATTTTTTCAAAAGTTCACTCGAAAATTTAGGGGTGTTCTGAACATTTGATTGTATTTTAAAACAATAAGCTTTAAGTATTCACGGATTGTGATTGTTGTACCAAATTTCATTCGAATCGCTCCATTCGTTCGTGAGATATCGTCTCCACTGATTCACTGACACACACAAACACAGGCATCACTTCAAAAGTGTTCGATTCGTGATCAGGGATGCTTGAAACGTGCTCTCCCCTTCGAAAACTTGAATTCGAATTTTCGACCCCGTCACAATACTTTCCTTATACATTATGTATATAAGGAAAGTAAAAAGAGTCTCTGTGCTGTAAAAATTCGTGGTCTTGCTTTGTTAGTCTATTCAGGACGCGAACTCGCAGCTCAAATATTTTGTCTTTGATTTTGACATTAAATATTTTTTAAACTAAATTATATATAAAAAGAATCTGATGTCAGTCGCACATGACTTTCCTTATATAATGTAATGAATTTACTATTCTTACAGTAAAAAAAAAAGGGTTATTCTTATAGTAGATACTTATATTCATTCCAAGATATTGAATTTTCGTCAATGAGTCGTCATTTTCACTCAAAGTGTCTTTTCTCATGAATGGACCGAGCTAGATCCACGAGAATGATGTCACCCAATTTATCGTATGATATTCTGTATGAAAATTGAACATGCTTCTCAACAGTTAATATTTTTTTTTAATTTATGGGATTTTTTGATAAATTTATTTGAAAAATGTGCTATATATCGAGAACGGTTCATGTTACTGTTCTAAAGTTTATGTCAAACGTTTTCTAAGGGAATATGCATAAGAAATATCTATTTGCGTAACTTTATTAAAGCTTTTCGAGTTTTCGACAGGAGAGCACGTTTCAAGCATCCCTGATCACGAATCAAACATTGTTGAGGTGATGTGTGTGTGTGTGTTTGTCAGTGAGTCTGTGGAGACGATATCTCACGAACGAATGGAGCGATTCGAATGAAATTTGCTACAAAAATCACAATCCGTGAATACTGGAAGGCTATTGCTTTTATATGTAATCGAATGTTCAGAACCCCCCTAAATTTTCGAGTGAAATTTTGAAAAAATCAACCTTTAATAAAGTTACGCAAATAGACATTTCTTATGCAATTTTTCCTTAGAAAACGATTGACATAAACTTTAGAATGCTAGCATGAACCGTTCTCGAGATGTTGCACATTTTTCAAATAAATTTATCAAAAAATCCCATAAATTAAAAACAAATATTAACTGTTGAGAAACATGTTCACTTTTCATATGAAATATCATGCGATAAATATGGTGACATCATTCTCGTGGATCTAACTCGTTCCATTCATGAGAAAAGATACTTTGAGTAATACTTTTGTATTTGAACGTCAATAGTCATTTATCTGCTATAAGAATAACTTATTTCTCCGTCCATAAAGCTTGGCGAAATTTTGGCGAAGAATTTGGCGGAATGTCGCCAACTTGGCGACTTTGTGAAATGTTGCCAAATTAGCGAAAATCTCGCCAAATGGATAAAAATGACAACTAATTGTCGAAAATTCAATATCTTGGAAAGAATATAAGTATCTACTACATATAAGAAAAACCTATTTTTTTCACTGTAAAAGTAGTAAATTCATTGCATTATATAAGGAAAGTCATGTGTTGCCCACATCAGATTTTTTTTATATGCAATAACTTTTTCGGTACGAAGCAAAGAATCTAGAGAAATTTGTTAAACAGCGGCGGCGCTAGCTACTCTTTACTTTCCTTGTATACATAGTATAATGTATAAGGAAAGTATTGTGACGGGGTCGAAAATTCGATTTCGAGTTTTCGACGGAAGAGCACGTTTCAAGCATCCCTGACCACGAAACGAACATTTTTGAGGTGATGTCTGCATGTTTGTATGTGTCAGTGAGTCTGTGGAGACGATATCTCACGAACGAATGGAGCGATTCGAATGAAATTTGATACAAAAATTACAATCCATGAATACAGGAAACCTATTGTTTTTAAACACAATCGA
The DNA here is from genome assembly GCA_951213105.1 of Amaurobius ferox. Classification (NCBI taxonomy): domain Eukaryota; kingdom Metazoa; phylum Arthropoda; class Arachnida; order Araneae; family Amaurobiidae; genus Amaurobius; species Amaurobius ferox. The sequence continues at coordinate 117,420,658 of OX578146.1, forward strand.
ATGTTCAGAACCCCCTAAATTTTCGAGAGAGATTTTGAAAAAAATCATCAAAAACTCAAAAGCTTTAATAAAGTTACGCAAATAGATATGTCTTATGTAATTTTTCGTTAGAAAACGATTGATATAAACTTTAGAACGCTATAATGAACTGTTCTCAAGATGTTACACATTTTTCAAATAAATTTATCAAAAAACCCCATAAATTAAAAAAAATATTAACTATTGAGAAATATGTTCACTTTTCATATGTAATATCATGCGATAGATTTGGTGACATCATTATGGTGGATTTAGCTCGCTCCATTTATGAGAAAAGCTAATTTGAGTAATACTTTTGTATTTGAACGCTAATAGTCATTTATCTGCTATATGGATAACTTATTTTTCCGTCCATAACTCTTGGCGAGATTTTAGCGACAAATTTGGCGGAATGTCGCCTACTTGGCGACTTTTTTAGATGTTCCCAAATTAACAAAAATCTCGCCAAATGGATAAAAATAACGCTAAATCAATGAAAATGACGACTCACTGACGAAAATTCAATATCTTGGAATGAATATAAGGATCTACTATAAGAATAACCTATTTTGCTTTTACTGTAAAAGTAGTAAATTCATTGCATTATATAAGGAAAGTCATGTGCTGCCCACATCAGATTATATTTAATATAGAGAAAAATATCATCTAAATTGTTATTGCTACAATGACAAAACGTAGAATAAAAGTGAGATCATTAGCTTTGTATTCTTAAATTACTGGAAACGAAACTGACACACGCTTTTTACAACGTTGGCAAACAAAGCAATCTGTTGATGCAAAAGTGCCGTTCCGAAAGTGCGTGTGCACTGAAAACCAGCTTATCTCACCAGCACACCCTCTTTGTATTTCACAGCGACGCCACTGCTGTACTCCAACGCTTATATCGTTTTCTACACATCTTAAAATTGGGACTATCAGCATAGGCGTAGCCTGGATCTCGAAAAGGGGGGGGGGGTGCTGGAATTCAATATGTTGGTGTACAGTGTTGGATTTTAATATGAGCGCTATGGAAAATTAATGCAAAATTTTTACCAGTATATATATATATAAATTAATGCAAAATTTTTACCAGTATGTATATATATATATATATATATATATATATATATATTCGAAAAACGTGTAATACCTCTAGAACGGCTCATGCTACGTTCTAAAGCTTGTGTCATTCGTTTTCTAATGAAAAATTGCGTATGAAATGATGTGTTATATTTATTCTTATTGAAGACCCTGCTTTTTAAATATTTTTTTCAAAAATCCGTTCGAAAATTGGGAAGGGGGTTGGGGTCTTCCGAACATTCATTAATATCAATAAAGTTCGAGTTGTCACTGATTGTAATAATCGTAGAAAATTATTTTCAAAACACTTCATTCGTAAGATATCGCCTTCACATACTTACGGACATACAAACACACTCGCCTAAATGCACCCTGATATACAGCATTACCCCCTCAACTGAGGTGGTTCTGCATACGCACAGGGGTGTATTTAGGGGGTTCACCCCCCCCCCCCCCCCATCCGAAATTGAAAAGCTTCGAAATGCTTCCTAAACACACATATGATAAAAAAATCTACTGAATCCCCATTCAGTTTGTCGTTCTGAAAAAATAAATATTAATAAAAAAAATGGAATAAGTTCTCAGATTTTAGAAACTAAAAATTAAAAAATCTGATGTGGGCAGCACATGACTTTCCCTGCAGACTCATATTCATGTTCTCTTTATTTCTTCAATAATTCATTAAATTCACTTTAATGGCACAAAATAACAGCCATAATTATTTTAAAGTGCACCGAATTTGCACTTTTAGTTCAATTTTCGTTGCCATTTGGTAACCGGACTTATTTTCAAAAGTGGCGTAGCGAAAATGCGGAAAAAAAACTAAAATATCTCGAGAACGGCTAGCTCTAGTGCAATGGGGTTGGTCTTATTATTTTCGTCGTCAAAAATTGCGTATAAAACTAGCATTTAATTGATATATATGAGCATATGTAGTTTTTCATTTTAGATTTTGACGATTTTTGCGGGCCATTTCGCAAAAAAAAAAGGCAGGTTATTTTTTTCCGAATCATACCAAAATCTAATCAGCACCAGGGTAACCCATAAGTGACTTATATACTAAATTTTGTAAAATTTGATATATTAGTTTTCAGATAGAGTAGATACAGATAATTTTTGCGGGTCATTTCACAAAATAAAAGGCGAATTCTTTTTTTTTTTCCGAATCGCACAGAAAACTAATCAGCACCAGGGTCTCACACACGTGACCTACCTACCAGATTTTATGAAATTTGGTCCATTGAGTGGATACATACATTGCACAGACAAACACACAGACGTCAAGCTAAAAATAGTGCTTTCGTGTTCTAGAGGTCACAAAACGTGTAGATCCGTCGAAAACTCGAGTTGCGATTTTCGACACGATTCCAATACTTTTCCTATACATTACCATGTATTGCAGGGAAAGTAAAAATCTGATGTGGGCAGCACATGACTTTCCCTGCAGACTTATATTAACGTTCTCTATATTTTAATTAAATTTAATTCACTATTAATTCAATTTTCGTTCTCATTGGGTAACTGGACTCATTTTCAAAGGTGGCATAGAGAAAAAACGAAAGTATCTCGAGAACGTCTAGTCTTAGTGTAATGGTGTTGGTCTTATTCTTTTCTTCATTAAACATTGCGTATAAAACAAGCATTTAATGGATATATTTCAGCATACGTAGTGTTTTATTTTAGATTTTGTTGATTTTTGCGGGCCATTTTGCAAAAAAAGGCAGGTTACTTTTTCTGAATCGTACCAAAATCTAATCAGCACCAAGATGACCCACAAGCCACTTATCTACCACATTTTGTGAAATTCGGTCCATTAGATTTTCAGCTAAAGTGGATACAAACTTTTGCGGGCCATTTCGCAAAAAAAGGCGGGTTCTTTTATCCCGAATCGTACCCAAAACTAATCAGCACCAGATTCTCCCACAAGTAACTTACCTACCAAATTTTGTGAAATTCGGTCAATTACTTTTTTAGTTAGAATGGATACAAAATCTGCACAGGCAGACAGACAGACACATACACAGACGTCACACTAAAAATAGTTTTTTCGTATTCTAGAGGTCTTGAAACGTGTAGATCCGTCGAAAACTCGAGTTGCGATTTTCGACACGATTCCAGTACTTTCCCTATACATTACCATGTATTGCAGGGAAAGTAAAAAGAAGTGCTTTGGCTACTGCGTCATTGTAATATGAGGGAAATTCTACTGCAGTAAAACCCGAAGTCTGCAAATTTAGAAAAATTCCGATTCCTAAAGCTGACAAAAGAAGCTAAGACCCAAAGCCAGTTAGTTATTCAGTGCCTAGGGGTTTGTACGGTTCTAATTTAAAATTTTACCGGGTCCGAAAATAAATATTTGACTCAACCAAAGCCTAAGAATTTTTTTTAAATGTTTCATTCGAGCCTGGCCCGCCCCGAAAGCACTCAAAGTCAGCACCAACGCGGACCAGCCCGAATTTTTAGCAATACATTGAAGCATGTTGTCTCGTATGATGATCGAAATGTGCATTTAAGGAATTAAACACAAGTTATATTGCATTTACGTATAGTAATACATTAAAAAGAATCCGAATTTGAAAAATTTGTGCAAATCAAGAATGAGCATTACTATAAAGTGTGTTTTTATTTATAAATTTGGTTTTATAATATCAGAAATTAAATGAGAAAACGGCTCTTCACTGAGATTATATTTAAAAAATACTTTATTCACTCATTTAAGTTATCAGTGAATAATGCAATCCCCTTTTGTTAGAGCTCATCAGCACCAATTATTCTTGACCGCAGTGGTTGACAAACAAATATGTCACATGCCACAATTGGTTAGTATTTTAAAAAAATCTGATGTGGGCAGCACATGACTTTCCCTGTCAACTCATATTCATGTTCTCTTCATTTCTTTTATAATTCATTAAATTGAGTTTAATTGCACAAAATAACATTAAATTTGCATTTCTAATTCATTTTACTTTCCCTGCAATACATGGTAATGTATAGGGAAAGTATTGGAATCATGCCGAAAATCGCAACTCGAGTTTTCGACGAATCTACACGTTTCGAGACTTCTAGAATACGAAAAAACTATTTTTAGCGTGACGTCTGTGTGTGTGTGTCTGTTTGACTGTGTGTCTGTCTGTCTGTGTGTCTGTCTGTCTGTGTGTCTGTCTGTCTGTGTGTCTGTCTGTGTGTCTGTCTGTGCAGATTTTGTATCCACTCTAACTAAAAAACTAATTAACCGAATTTCATAAAATTTGGTAGGTAAGTTACTTGTGGGCGAATCTGGTGCTTAGTTTTGGGTACGAATCAGAATAAAAGAACCCGCCTTTTTTTTTTGCGAAATGACCCGCAAAAGCTTGTATCCACTCTAGATGAAAAACTAATGAATCGAATTTCACAAAATTCGGTAGATAAGTCACTTGTGAGTCACTCTGGTGCTGATTAGATTTTGCTACGATTCGAAAAAAATAACCTGCCTTTTTTTGCAAAATGGCCCGCAAAATCGCCAAAATCTAAAATAAAAAACTACGTATGCTCAAATATATCCATTAAATGCTTGTTTTATACGTAATGTTTAATGAAGAAAAGAATAAGACCAACACCATTACATTAAGACTAGACGTTCTCGAGATACTTTCGTTTTTTCTCTATGCCACCTTTGAAAATGAGTCCAGTTACCCAATGAGAACGAAAATTGAATTAAAAGTGGATTAAATTTAATTAAAATAAAGAGAACGTGGATATAAGTCTGCAGGGAAAGTCATGAGCTGCCCACATCAAATTTTTACTTTCCCTGCAATACATGGTAATGTCCAGAGAAAGTATTGGAATCATGCCGAAAATCGCAACTCGAGTTTTCGACGGATCTACACGTTTCGAAACCTCTAGAATACGAAAAAACTATTTTTAGCGTGACGTCTGTGTGTGTGTCTGTGCCATGTATGTATCCACTGTAACTCAAAAACTTATGAACCGAATTTCACAAAATTTGGTAGGTAAGTCACTTGGATATGACCCTGGTGCTGATTAGTTTTTGGTACGATTCGTAAAAACAGAACCCGCCTTTTTTTGCGAAATGGCCCTTAAAAAATTCACGTATCCACTCTAGCTAAAATACTAATTGACCAAATTTAATAAAATGTGGTAGATAAGTTACTTGTACGATACTCTGGTGCTGATTAGATTTTGGTATTAATCGGAAAAGAACAACCTGCCTTTTTTTACGAAATGGCCCGCAAAAATGTCATGTATCCACTGTATCTAAAATACTAATTGACCAAATTTCACAAAATTTCATAGATAAGTTATTTGTGGGATACTCTGGTGCTGATTAGATTTTAATATTATTCGGAAAAAAAATAACCTGCTTTTTTTTTTACGAAATGGCCCTCAAAAATTTCCAAAATCTAAAAAATAAGCTACGTATGTTCAAATATATAAATTTAATGCTTGTTTTATATGTAATTTTTGATGAGGAAAATAATAAGAACAACTCTATTACTCTAGGACTAACCGTTCTCGATATATTTGAGATTTTTCTCATTTAGTTATGCCACTTTTGGAAAAATGTCCAATCATCAAATAAAAACAGAAATTGAATTAAAAATGGAAATTTAGTGTTATTTGGTGCAATTAAACTCAATTTAATGAATTATTAAAGAAATAAAGAAAATGTGAATTTGAGTCTGCAGGGAAAGTCATGTGCTGCCCACATCAGATTTTTTACTTTCCCTGCAATACATGGTAATGTATAGGGAAAGTATTGGAATCATGTCGAAAATCGCAACTCGAGTTTTCGACGGATCTACACGTTTTGACACCTTTAGAATATGATAAAACCAATTTTAACGTGACGCCTGTGTGTGTGTCTGTGCAGATTTTGTATCCACTGTAACTAAAAAACTAATGGACCGAATTTCATAAAATTTGGTATGTAAGTTAATTGTGAGAGAATCTGGTGCTGATTAGTTTTGGGTACGATTCGGTATAAAAGAACCCGCCTTTTTTTTTGCGAAATGACCCGCAAAAGCTTGTATCCACTCTAGATGAAAAACTAATGAATCGAATTTCACAAAATTCGGTAGATAAGTCGCTTGTGGGTCACCCTAGTGCTGATTAGATTTTGGTATGATTCGGAAAAAAACAACCTGCCTTTTTTTGCAAAATGGCCCGCAAAAATCGTCAAAATTTAAAATAAAAAACTACTATGCTCAAATATATCCATTAAAAGCTTGTTTTATACGTAATTTTTAACGAAGAAAAGAATAAGATCAACTCCATTATACACTAGATCTAGCTAGTCTCGAGATATTTTAGTTTTTTTTTTTGCATTTTCTCTACGCTACCTTTGAAAATAAGTCAAGTTGCCAAATGAACGAAATTTGAATTAAAAGTGGATTAAATTTAATTAAAATAAAGAGAACGTGGATATAAGTCTGCAGAGAAAGTCATGAGCTGCCCACATCAGATTTTTTTTTCAGATTTTGGCGATTTTAGCCGGCCATTTCGTAAAAAAAGGCAGGTTGTTCATTTCCGAATCGTACCAAAATCTAATCAGCATCAGAGTATCCCATAGGTAACTTATCTACCAAATTTTGTGAAATTTGGTCAATTAGTATTTTAGCTAGAGTGGATACATGAAATTTTTAAGGGCCATTTCGCAAAAAAAGGCGGGATCTGTTTTTACGAATCCTACCAAAAACTAATCAGCACCAGGGTCTCACCCAAGTGACTTACCTACCAAGTTTTATGAAATTCGGTCCATTAGTTTTTTAGTTAGAGTGGATACATACATTGCACAGACAGACAGACACACATATAGACGTCACGCTAAAAATAGGTTTTTCGTATTCTAGACTTCTCGAAATGTGTAGATCCGTCGAAAACCCGAGTTGCGATTTTCGGTATGATTCCAATACTTTCCCTATACATTACCATGCATTGCAGAGAAAGTAAAAAAAATTCAATGCGATTAAACTTTCTACGTAAGTATACATAGATTATTTTCTTTGATTTTGATATGGTTATGAATATTTTTAAAATTTAATAATTTTAAATTAAAAGTAGTAGATGTTTAGAATACAAATATAAATAAATTCAAGGACAATATTTCGTCTTATCCATATATTTATTTTAAATTATAACAGTTCGCTCAAATAAATTTTCATTCAATAAATGTTATCGGAAAGAAATCGATGGAAGTGTTTTACTTTAAGAATATAATTTATTTAATGTTGATAATTTTGAGTAAAATTCGAAATTTAATAATTGAAATTAAAATTACAGAGAAAAATGAAAATAAAATATCAGTGTGAAATTTTGAGTAAGTGTTTTTGAAAAGTGTTTATGACTTTGTTCATTCTGTCTGTCTGTCTGTGTCCGTTAGCACGATAACTACAGTAAAAATGACTTAATCAAAATGAAATTTTAGTATGTTGTTCAGACGGTCTGTAGGACCTATGGGAATATAAATGAATAATATCACCCAATTAGTTTTGGATTGAATCCGGGTTGGAAAAATGAAATACATTGAACCCTATGGTACCTAATTTTCAAACATTTTTTAATCGAATTTAAAATTCACAAATTGCTTCGAAAATTTTAGGTAATATTCAAATTGTTCCATAAAATATATAAAAAAAAAATTCAGTGAAATATATTCAGTAGTTTTTTAAATAAAAATTAAAATAATAATTACACCTCTTATATGAAGCGATCACGTGACCATGATATGAAAAAATCACGTGACCCACTTCAAAGTGAAATATGGCATCCATCCTATCTCAAAATCGTGATTTTTAAAGTTCTTTTTAATTCATATTGAGTGTTGTATCCGTCCTAAAACCACTTTATTTTTGCTTAAATTCTGTGCATCTACATACTGAAACAACGCAATTACAATATATTTGAGTTAAAATGATCATCCAAATTTTATTATTTCTACAACGAAGCCTATTTTTCACTTATGGAAAATGTAAACAGGAAAATATGTAGAATGAGTTGTATTAGAATTGCTGTACTTCTTTAACACAAAATTATTTAGCTCATGGAGTCTGCATAGCTGATATGAATGAAATATTCATTGATTTTAAAAAAGAAGGACGATTTTTTTCAATGAAATTTTACGCATAGAGTTTAATTACTTGTAGCTCCATGGTCTTAATTTTTAAATAAAATAAATTATTATAGTATTGTGATGAATGAAATGAATGGGAAATTATTTATGAGTGAAATGCTGCTTTTATAGAGAGAGCTAGGCGTGTTATTTTTTCTATGACGTCATTTGAATGAATTTCAGTTGTTTTCGATGAAGTTTTCAAATATAATACATTATCGTAGTATTATGATAATTCTAAAATTATTACCAAGGAATGTATCGCATTTTAGAGATGTTTAAACCAGGCAAATTATATTTCAATGCCGTCATTTGAATGAAAAAGTTTATTTTTTTCGATGAAGGTTTAAGTTTTCAAATATAATAAATTAATGTAGTATTGTGATAAGTTTTAAAATATTACCGAGGAATGTATTGCATTTTAGAGATGTTTAAATAAAATTGCATTGAAGTTGGAAAGTGTTTCATAATCAATGCTTTAAGCATGATTGATCGTTCGTGTTTATTTTGACACGACCCAACTCGACCCGAATTTAATAAAACGTGGCCTGAGTCCGGCCATGGGAGAGGTCGGGTCCAAGTCCACGGGTCAAACCTCTAACTCCCGTGCAGACCTCTAACTTGGACCCCTTGAGATTGATATTTAAAACTAAAACACCCTCCCCCCCCCCCCCCCCAAATTGAATTTCAAAATACGCCACTGCAGACAGACACATGGGAGTCCATAGAACTTTCTTTAAGGAGGAGAAGGAAGGCAAACTCAAAGATATGACGTATAACATCGGATAACTTGATACATACCTTTGTGAATTGAACGTCCAGAGGGTGGGGAAAGTGCCCTCCCCCGCCCTCCCCTGTGGGTGCTTACGCACAAACATCATCTAAAAGTATTTTATTCGAGTTCAAGTATGCTTGAAACATGTTTGGGCGAAAACTCTAATTCGAATTTTTGACTCTCACAATGCTTTATCTGAACATTCTACTATGTTTGTAGGGAAAGTAAAGATTAAATTTTGAGCGACCTCAAAGTATCTTCTCTCGTGAATGGAACTAACTAGGTCCACGAAAATGCTGTTAACATGTTTGTTGCATAATATTGCATATGGGAAGTGAACATATTTGATAATACTTACTACATTTTTATGTAATTTTTTAATAAATTCGTTTGCAAAACGTAAAATATATCGAGAACGGAAAGTACTATTGCTATAAAGTTTGCATTATTCCTTTTCTAATGAAAAATTACACGTGTAATGATTATTGTACAGTTACCTTACACCTTTCTGGTAGGTCGGACGGTCTGGGTCTCAACAACAACAACGTGTAATGATTATTTGTTTATGATTATTGAAGGTTCTCATTTTTGATTATTTTTTCAAAAAATAATTTGAAGTGGAGGTGGGGGCTTCCGAGTATTTAATTGCGTTTAAAATCAATGAAGTTTCAGTATTCAGTAGATCGTAATAATCGCATCAAATTATTTTTGAAAAGCATTTTTTGTTGAGATATCACGCTCACAGGCGGACACGTACACATGCACAAACTAATATACATAAGCATTTCTCTTCAAAAACATTCAATCCAAATGCAGGAATACTTAAAACGTGCTCTTCCGTCAAAAACTCGAGCTCGAATTTTCGACCCTGTTCAGTACTTTCTCAATAATGAATGTATTGTAAGGAAAACCCAATTTATTTACAATGTGCTTGTCCCACGAGCAGTGAAACTCCCTACAGTTTTAATAAAAAATATAAATAAATAATTCCCACAAGGCGTCAACGATTGTTAAAGAAATTAAGCTTAAATTTCCAAGATATTGAATTTTCGTCAACTTGGCGCCATTTTCTAAGAGTCGCCAAGAAATTGAGTTTATTTGAGGATCTCAGTTCGCCCTTGCTAATTCCTTATATTCGATCGATTTGAATAAGATCTGAAAATAGAGAACTGCATACTGATACTGTATTCAAGTTAAATGTTCCAAAATACACAAAAGCAAAATTATTACAATCTAAATAACACCACAACAAGCGGTAATTGGTTTTTAAATGACTGCATAGAAAAATCAGTTCAAACTATTTTTTTGAATCGAAAGCATTTTATTTTTTATTGACAAATCGTCTGTCTACAGCTAGTGCTTTGACGTAAAGCTAATGGCATCAAACAAAACAGCAGAATGTTCAATTAATGATGTCGAATGCTATATCATCCACTCATGGTAAGACATTTAATTTATTTATTTTATTATAAACTGAAAATTTCTTTAACATATTGTAGTTTTACAATTTAGGACAGTTGGGTAAAAATAGATTTCCTTTTCGGGTTAGACAACGCCACGAATATATACGTTTCTGGGAAGACCAGATTTTACTTTTCATACTATTATGGCTGCATAGCAAGCTCAGTTCAAACTATTTTTTCAGTGGAAAGATTATAAACAAATCGTCTGCTTACAGCTAATGGCATCAAACAAGACAACAGAATGTTCAATTAATGATGTCGAAGGCTATATCATCCGCTCATGGTAAGACATTTAACTCATTTATTTTACTATAAATTGAAAAAAATTTTCACATATTGTAGTGTTACAATTTAGAACAGTTGGGTAAAAGAAGATTTTTTTTCAGTTTAGACAACGCCACACTTTTTGAAAGACCAATTTTTATTTTCTCACTCTGTTTTATTATAGAAAAAGTATTCTTTTGCCTAAAAATTTTGAATTCGGGATTTTGACAGAAAAGCACATTCTAAGATCTGAATACGTTTGAAATTTTTTCAAGATGTCCTTCTCTCTGCATGTATATCTATGAGGTTTGTGAATGAATTAAGAACGAATGCGGGTATCGCTATGAAATTTTATGTGTAGACATATTAAGTATGGGGCTCAACTAGACTTTTTCATACTAGAACCCATTTTAAAGTAGTTTGTGATTTTATTTTTAATCTGTATAGCTGGTCTGATTACAATTGTAACATGTTACCCATCATTTTAAAGGGCTTGATAAAGATTTTTCGATAGATACCAAGTTTGACAATGTACCCCCTCGGAGGGCTAGCTTGCCATCCCCCTTTGAGGGGGAGTAATGACGTCACGAACACAAAAATTGTATAGCGGCTATTTTCACTACAATGATTGAAACTGTTAAGTTTCGTGATTATTGAGCTATAAATAACCCCTTTTGTGTATAATTATGTCAGATTTTGTCCTATGCTACCATGTTAAGAAAATATAAAATTTCGAATACATTTCGAAGTTTTCGCTGAATTTCAAAAAGTTCTACCTAGTTCTAGATTTTACGTTAGCAAATCCGGATATAATGTTTCGTGAAAATCCGTTAATATTTGTGGCAGATATCGTGTATACACAAGAAATCGACCACAAACAGACGAACGTCGTGAAAACAATACTTTGTCTATACTATAGTTTATGAAAAGTAAAAAGGTAAGTAAATGGTATTGAAATAGCATATATAACACAAATCAGCCGAAATCAGCGGAGTGCTGGACCATATATTATCTCAACGAGAAAAAATAAGTTTTAAAGATTTCTTTTAAATAATATCTTTCGAACGAGAATTCGTAAAAGAGGAAAAGTATTGTGACGAGGTCGAAAATTCGAATTTCAAGTTTTTGATGGAAAAATGCATTTTAAGCATCCATGAACTCGAATCAAACATTTTGAGGTGATGTCTGTGGAGGCGATATCTTTCGAATAAATGAAGCTTTACGTAAATAATTTGGTACGCTTTTTAGAATCGGTGAATACAAGAACCCTATTGATTTTAAATGCGATCGAATGCTCGGAAGAAAAATTTGGTTATTTTTTCAACTAAGTAATTCCATACAAGCTTTATTTATGGTGCGGTCCCTGATTTTTTTTTTCCGCAAAAAAGAATATTTATTTATGTTGCAATGCTGTTTCATCAGTTTTCAGAACAAATCTCCAAACTATCTTTTATCATTCAAATAGAATAATTCTAGAGAAATAAATGCCCGTTGAAAATCAACGGTGTCACAATAAAATAATCCTGATCCGTAATATATATATTTCTATAATTGTGAGTATTCAAAGGTTTGTTGCTTTATTGTTAAATGATTAGAATTATTGATTGTATCGTTAGATTTATCAAACTATTTGAACTGTAATAAATTTCAAGTTTTTGTCTTAATTGTTGTCTTAAATATTAACCCGTATACTTTATTCCATATCTCTATTTCACTTAAAGGAGGTGTGTTTTTTATATATATATATATTTCGAAAATCGAACATTTTGGCATACGGCATCCTAAAATAGCAAATATTTTAAAACTCTTTATATCGAACTATCTACCGGTGTATTTTAAAATATTTTAATATCGAACTATCTACCGTTGTACCAAATCTCAAGCGTCTATCTCATTCAGAAGTGTATTTTCCAAATAATGTACATTTAATTCCTTTATGGTTAGGTGCCTCCTCTCAAACATAAATGTTCGAATAATTCGATATTAATCTATGTTTTATCCAAAAATTGACTCGTAAATAAAATAAAAAAGGATCACGTGTCTACCTTATATTGGAAGAGTGTTTTTCAAATATCTCATATTTCGAAGTTTTGATGTAAATCATCTCCTTTTTCTAATGGGCATTTTTGAAAAATTAGACTATTACTTTCCTTCATTTTTTGTTTATATCCATAGTTTCAAAGTCATGCACTAGTAGTTTGGTCGTGGGTTAATTGAATATAGTTGATGTAATCACTATTACAGCACTGCAAAACTGGTTATTTCGCCGCACTACTTCTGTACTTTGTTTCTCACTAGGATCCTAATTAAAAACAAAGTACCGAAGTTTTTTTATTTATTGGGGCTCTGATAATCTTTTTATTGATAAATATGCAGCCCTTTGCATCTTCGTAGCCAGAGAAGTATTCTTTTTACACATCTTTGAAATGATAGTCCATATAGCATCCAAAACCGTTTTCTTTTTCCCCACTTTAGTTATATTCTTATTAATTCCAGTCTCATTCACTAATATTTTTGAACAGACCAATCGATTGATACTTCATTTTAGCTGATCAAGTTAGCTCATGTGGCTCCTTAAACCGTTTTATTTCTTTTTTCTGTGTTATCTTTTCTTGTGTTCAAACTACTATAAATTACTGTTAATTTTATAGTAGTTTGATTGATAAAAATTAAATTTCGAAACCGGTTACTTCCTTTTGTTGTTTTCTTCTTAATTACTGCCTCATTCCCCTATAATTTTTAATCTTTCTCCCTTTACAAGAGTTTGACTATTTTTGTTTCTCTTCCTCTATACCCTTTTTTTTTTATTAATTATTTAACGGTTCACATATTTTTTTTCTCTGTTTTATTTTAGATTTCATACCAATGCTTGAGATTTCATGTTCAGAACCAGCTTCCCTCGTCTTTGTGGTCGCAGTGGGGGTCTTTATCGACCTGTGTTTATATGTATATGGTTGGGTTTTTTTTCTATGGTTGATACCACCCGCTAGTGAATGTTCGCTTCGGGTATTTTAGCTCTGTTAGACTTCCTCTTCGCCTGCCTTTTTTCAGTTCGTTCTTAGCGGTTGTCGTCACCTAACTGACATATGACTGCTTTCTTCAAGAAGTTTTACAAGTTTTTTTTATTTACAGTCACCATTTTTATTCATTGCTGGTTCACTCTGACAAATGTTGAAGACCTCGAAAAGTCTTTGTTTGGCGACAGTTTTAAAATGACCAATACGGTAAATACTCGAACATATTTGATATAAATTTAAATTCGTTTTAAAAATCTGTATATATATATATATATATATATATATAAAAGAAACTCGACTTTTTGAAAAATCAAGCATTTAGAGGCTTTGGAAACTTATTTGTCCTTCATTCAAACAAAAAATGTAGAGGGTAACTTTATTTTTGTAGGAGGAAGTACCATTTTATCGTTCCCATTGTTTTATCGGCTAATTGTTTTATCCGCTTACAGATGTTGAAAAATCGATTAAATTTTTTGAATTTTCGGGACAACTATTATCAAATTTCATTCGTTTGTTATGTTAAGAGAAAAAAAAAAACTTTCGACGTTCTAGATCAAGCCAGGATTTTGGTAGATGTTATTACACGAATGTTGTTCTTTTTGTTTTAGACATTAAACATTTGTTGAGTATTTGAAGTTTGAGTCAAATGTCGAGGCGATTTTTCGAATTTTGATCCTTTGCACAATTGATAGTGGCACTCTGGAAGTACTGGATCTTTAGGGGTTTCTATCGTAAATACACTGTAATAACAAGCGTAAATATGGTAAAGTTCTTTTTGGAAAGTTCACCCTTGGCATCAAAGAGCGTAGGTAAAGGAAATAGATTTTTCAATAAAAGGTCTATGATGGAATTGAGGAAGGGGGGGGGGGGGTCATACTATCACCCCATTTAGCATAACAATTACATTCGTTCTACATAGGATCCATATAGGAAAACAAAATTCAGCACTGTAAACCAACCACTGTTTGATATGCGTGGTATTACACACACACATATATATATATATATATATATATATATATATTATATATATATATATATATATATATATATATATATATATGTATATATATATTTATTATATATATATATATATGTGTGTGTGTGTGTGTGTGTTGAAAACCCAGACCACACGACCAACCCGAAGGCTTATGGTAGCAAGATGTGTGGCCGGGAACTATGTGTGTGTGTGTGTAATGGCAGCTACAATAGTCCAGTGAAGAGACTTTTCAGGTTACCAAAAATCTACTTTATTATATGACATTCGAAAATCATGATTAGTTACATCAGGCCGCGCTCCTCGTAAGCGACCTGTTTGTTCTCAAGACATCTCAATGCAGTCTGCGTTGGTTCACACCATGTACAGTTACATCGCAGGGGGGGGGGGGGGGATATGACGACATGGGGCACATGCTGCCTTCGCGTTCTTTATGCTTTAAAAATGTTATGGGGAAGCAGTTTCATGTGAGAAAGTTTACGCAGAGGTTAAGATTAGTGACCATATATGGTACGGTGGAGGAAAAGAGGAAGTGCTGGCAGACTTTGTTAATATTAGTGGCGTGGGATAGAAATTAATATAGTTGCGATACGTGCTGGACATGAAATGGGAATTTGGAAAAATAATTATGAAAGAAAAGAACGCGTTATTGGGGAAAGCTTAAAATTTCTGTATCATATATATATATATATATATATATATATGCCCTCAACGCCTATGCTTGGCTGTATAGCTATACCTGGCCTTTGCTTTGTAAACTATTCTCTCTCTTTCCCTTTCCTTACCCATACTTTCCACTGATATTAAGATTGGAAGATATTAATGAGGAATGCAATATTAACTATTAATTTTGATGATTGTTTATTAATAAATATCGGAATTGAAGACAGTTTTCTTTCCACAGTAAAGAAAGAGCACTCTTGTTACTTTCTTTTAATAAGGTGTAGTTTTATTAGATTAATTTACGCAAGTTAGTTTTATCAAAACTGCTGATAAAAACAGAGATAAGTAAAAAATAAGCAGAAAAGACCATATCGTACGATTTCCATATGGTCGTTTTCCCTGAAATCGAATTGTGTTTGAACGTTTGGAACGCAGTTATTGGTAATGCTATCTTGTGGACGGGGGATATCTAATCTTCCGTTTATTGTCCTTTTCCGATAAATTTCGTAGTTAATTTCGTACATTATAATTCGTTTTCAATGTTTTTTTTCCGGTAATTGTAAACAAACGAGTTTGATCTTATCAAAGTTATCCCCATTCCCTTTCCGATAAAGGGGGTGTGGTACAAACATTGATGTCAACTGCAGAAAATGTTCTGTTTGTTCCAAAAATGTCATTTGGTTGAAATTGAATAGTGAAATATAACTTTTTGCATGGCACTTAATCTGGTTACAGAGGATGGACGTAAAACATTGAAATGCTTGGATGTACTTGGATGAATAACATTTATTAATTTTGCATCTCTAATGTTCCAGCTTTGAGTCAGTTTAATATTTATATACTTAAAGTTATCAATGGAATGGATCACTATTAATTATGAAGGCATATGACTAATTATATATTATTAATAAGTATTGATATATAAAATATTAGCATAAATACTCGCCATTGTCCAGGATAATACTAAGATAAACGCGGAACTTTAACTGTAAAATACTTTAACTATAAATGCGCGCTTCTTAGTAAGCTGAACTAGTTAAAAAAGTATGTAAATCGTTTGAGTCGTTTTCGAATTATAAGCGGTCATTACAGACCGACAAAGCAGGCATTTTAATTCGGCGGGAGGCATTTTAATTCATTTGTTCGGCGGGAGGTGTAAGAGGATAAAACTGTATATTGAAACATTCTCGGGAATTAGACTCATTGCTTTAAAAAGTTACGCCAAATTAGATTGCATATATTTTAGGAGATATATAGCTTGGAAATGTACTTTTGAATTTTCACTTTTATATATTAAAGCGGTGCTAAATCGGAAATATTTTTAGCCATAAAACTGTTCATTATTAAATTTAACAAACCGGTGGAAAACTGTGTAAAGCTATTTAACCGTTCTTGAGTTATAAGCGGTCATGACAGAAAGACAGAAACAGGTTTTTTATTGTCATTATTCCTCACTTTGGGTTGTGTAGGGGGTGATAAAATTTACACCATAATGTTTCTTAAATCCAACCTTATTGTTTGAAAAAAGAATCAACTTATGTAGCAGATTCGTCATGCAATGGCATTTTCATTAGCAAATCCAAAACTTATTAAAATAAAAGTATAGAAATTAGAGCTTACTTCGGTTTTCTCGAAGAGTTAGTTTGTATGATTGATATATCTTCCAAGAGGGCCGTCCATAGAGGAGGGGGGGGGGATCTCCAGATGGGGATTGGTCCCCCTCCCATGTTTTATTTTATTTATTTAATTAGAGGAAGGCATGAAAAATATATAAAGAGGGCGGATTAAATATGGAGGGTGATGATAAAACATGATGTTTGTAGGGGACATAAAACATGGAGAGTAATAATAAATAACAAATGTTTGTGATTGGGGGGAGGGGGGGGGGCGCTTCTGCAATTGTATTTGCGGCTCGGCTTCCAACCTTAACCATGTGTCAATTTATGCTTTAAGTACCAATGGATTACTATTAATTTTTAATGTCTATGACAAATTAACTGTTATTAATATTTATCGATATGTAAAACATTTGGTACCCTTTATGAAAAATTTCTTTGGTATTGCCTATATTCATAAAACGATGATACACCGACCTCCACTCTCGTTCAGTTTTAATTTGCAGAGCTCAACAACCTTTACAGTCAAGTGGCAATTAATGCTTTTAAACAGTCGGTTATTCTTATGCTGTGGCCTAATAAGGACAGAGCGAGAAATGGGGCTAGAATAATTAAACCCGCAAGCTCTTTGATTTCAGCGATGATGCGTCACAGACAGAAGTTTATTCTATCCACTTAGTAGTGTGGCATGGAATGTTTCCTTGACGCATATACGTCACTCATAATATCCTCATTTAAGGTTTACACGTACATTCAATTCTTTCTTTCTTAGAATCTCGTCCTCTAGGCAGAGCCCGACTTAGTAGTCTAACTGGGGCCTTGGGCAAACATTCCTCCGGGGCCCACTTCACCTCTCGACATATGTGAAATGAACTGAAATATTTTTTCTAAAACATACTTGCGTTTCAGAAATGGGTATAAAAAATGAAACTCTTGTATATTTCAATGGAGTTTAAATTATTGGCAACTTTCTCGTTATAACCAAGAAACCAACATACTCCAGATCTTGAATTAGTGCCGTTCATTTATCCCCAAAACGAATCTTTTTGGTGAGCAAATCTATTCCAATGGAATATTTTTTTTCAGGAGGCAATTTGTTCATTTTTCAATATTGCAATTATTTATTTTTGGGGCCCCTCTAATGCGGGGGCACGGGGCAGCTGTCCCGCATGCCCCTGCATTAGTTAGGCACTGCATCTAGACCTGGAAATATTTAGCTAATTCCATTTCTTTAGGAAAATTCACTTAACCTTTTGCTTACGGGTGGGAGATCGTCCATCCCAAACGGAGAACTTCCTAAAAAGACGGGTATTTGACATACCCTATCCCAAACAGTTCGATCCCCCTTTGCAAGCATTGGCGTCTATGGACGCCAATGTCTTCGTTTGGGATGGACGCAATCCCACCCGTACGCAAAAGGTTAAAGCGAAGAAAATTTAAGAAAATTCGCCGAAATTGGGTCGGGTACTAACTGAGTTAAACGGAACTGCGTTAACTGCGATTACTTTTCTTTCAGCAAAGGTCTGTACTTAGACAATAAAAATCTGACGTGGGCGGCGCATGATTTTTCCTGCAAACTCAAATTCATTTCGTCACTCATAATACATTAAATTCAGCTCAAAATGACGTGACTGTTTCATCCAATTTGCAGTTCAAATGCGTCTTTAGGATCACAGCTCGGAATACCCTTTTGTACATGCAGAAAACTTCCAAACTTTTTACTTTAATGTAATATATTAATACTTTAAAGGACATACAATATTTAAAACTATTAACATATTTCATAAGTATATTATATAATTATATTATTTTATAATATTTTTTAAAAGTTACTTCTGCTTAAATTTTTTATCATATACAAAATTTAGGGGCGGCCCCGGAGATCCAAAATAATTTTGCTTATGAACCCAAAATTTGTAATTGCGCCACTGCGTCTATGTATGTATACATCTGTGCAATGTATGTATACATCTGTGCAATGTATGTATACATCTGTGCAATGTATGCATTCACTCTTGTTCAAAAACTATTCCACGAAATTGCACAACATTTGGTGGGAAAGTCACCTGCGGGTTATCCTGATTATATTTTGGTTCATTGGAATCACAAAAAGAACCAAAATCTGAAATAAAAGACTAATTATACTTAATTCTATTTATTAAATGCTTGTTTGATACGTTGTTTTTGACGACAAAAAAAAAAAAACCGTCGACTATTCTAGGATGAATCGTTTTCGACATATTAAGGATTTTGGAATTTTGAGGAGATGGCGACGTTTTAAAATGCGTAAAGTTGCTAAATGTAAAAGATTTAAAACTGAGTCGTAGGTATATTTTCAAATAAGTATCAATTGCGCAAATAAGTTTGCATTTTGATTAATTTGGGTCAGTAGGGAAAGTCATGTGCTGCCTACATCAGAATTTTTATCATGATATTATTTCAATACTGCATTTCAGAAATTTTCCACGAAAATTTATTCAGAAAGATTTATCTAGCTAGTATACTTAAATGTAATATTTCGTAAATTAAATAGAGAACTTTCAGATTTTCTAAGAATAAGTAATAAAAAACACGGGGATGGGGTGGGGGAGGGAGGGGCAATCGGAGAGAAAAGTTGAAATCCTGTAAGACGGGATGTTTGAGTCTCTTGTATTGTCTTTCGCTAAAAAATCTGGTGCAGACGACCTAGAATTACAAAACCAAAGCGTCTAGCAGCTGAACAGGTTTTTCCATTCATAAAATGAAATTCCTCTCTGTAACCGTGGGCCAACCAGTGTTTTTCATGCTTGAGTAGTTCTGTTTTTTTAAAACACACACTTAAGGCTGCTATCTAAGGGACAGGGGAACAAAATTACTTTTCACGTTATGATAGTATCAGGGAAAATTCTTGGATCTAAATATGGATGGACTATGTCAGATAATCGCTCAAATCCAGCTACAATAATAGCAGAATAAATCAAAATTTTAAATACACTATAAATACAAAAATAAAATAGTCAACTAGATTCAAAGGCAAATAAGTCATATTCAGGACCGATAAGGAGCGCGGCGTTCCTTACTCAAGTCAACTCGGTAACTGAGGATGGCATACGTGGCTGAAGGTAGGAGAAAAGAAGTTGCCAACGCCGCTGGAAGAAATGAAAGAGGAACCTCTTTCTGAATTTTAGTTATTTTTCCAGCATTTTTAACACATTACAACAAAGTTGAAAAGTGTTTATGACTTTGTTCATTCATTCTGCCTGTCTGTCTGTCTGTCAGCACGATAACTTCCGTAAAAATGACTTAATCAAAATTAGATTTTAGTATGTTGTTCAGACGGTCTGTGGGACCTATGGGAATATAAATAAATAATATCACCCAATTAGTTTTGGATTGAACCCGGGTTGAAAAAAATGAAATACATTGAACCCTATGAGACCTAAATTTTTAAACATTTTTTAAGCAGATTTAAAATTCACAAATTGCTTCGGAAATTTTAGGAAATATTCAAATTATCCCATAAAATATATAAAAAAAGTTTCAGCAAAATATATGAAGCGATATACAATTATATGAAGCGATCACGCGACCATTTTATGAAGAGATCACGTGACCTACTTCAAAATAAAATATGGCATCCATCTTGTGTCAAAATCGTGATTTTTAAAGTTCTTTTCAATTCATATTGAGTGTTGTATCCCTCCTAAAACCGCTTTATTTTTGCTTAAATTCTGTGCATCTACATACTGAAACAACGGAATTATAATATATTTGAGTTTAAATGAACATCCAAATTTGATTATTCCTAAAACGAAGCCTATTTTTGACTTCTGGAGAATGCAAATACCAAATGATGTAAAATGAGTTGTATAAGAATTGCTGCATTTCTTTAACGCAAAATTATTTAGCTCATGGAGTTTGCATAGCTGATTCGAATGAAATTGATTTTACACAGAGAAGGACGATTTTTTTCGATGAAGTTTTAAGCATAGAGTTTAATTACTTGTACCTCCATGGTCTTAAGTTTTTAAATAAAATAAATTATTATAGTATTGTGATGAATGAAATGAATGGAAAAATGTTTATGAATGAAATGCTGCTTTTATAGAGAGAGCCAGGTGTGTTATATTTCTATGGCGTCATTAGAATAAATTTCAGTTGTTTTCGATGAAGTTTTCAAATATAATAAATTATTGTAGTATTATGATAATTTTAAAAACATTACCGAGGAATGTATCGCATTTTAGAGATGTTTAAACCAGGCAATTTACATTTCAATGCCGTCATTTGAATGAAGATCATTTTTTTCGATGAAGTTTTAAGTTTCAAATGTATAATAAATTAATGTAATATTGTGATAATTTTTAAAATATTACCGAGGAATGTATCGTATTTTAGAGATGTTTAAATGAAATTGCATTAAAGTTGGAAAGTGTTTCATAATCCATGCTTTATGCGTGATTGATTTTTTTTTCACAAAGTTAGTTCATGTGGCCTCGCCTCCAAAACCACTTAGCTCTTTCATATTTGAATTTTATTTTTTCCTGTTTGTCCTAATTTGTTTCCTGTCGTTTCCAATTTTTCCTACTTAATTTTCCCAACTGGTTTAAATTGGTTTACTTCTATTTCTTTCTAATCAGTTGTTTCTATTCGTTTTGCTATCTGGTCTTACTGCCTTATTTCCTCTGTGGTTTTATCCGTTTGTTATTTTCGGCCTGTTTGGTTTTTCCTTCCCGCAGAGTTGGCAATTTCTTGTCGCCTACCTTCAGCCATGTGCTAGCCTCATTTGCCGACCTGATTTGAGTAATGGAGGTCGTGCTTTTTGTCGGATCTGAAGAAGGCTGTTATTTGCCTTTGAAGTTACTAGATCAGTTTATTTTTGTATTTATATTGTAGTTACGAAGGTTTGATTTATTATGGACTGCGCCCCCCTCTGTCATTAAAATAAAATTGCAATAGCAATGTAGTGAAGGAATAGAAAATAGTTGTTAAACACTTTGCCGGGGGACGGGAGAGTAATGATTATGGATGCTTGCAGAATTTTTTCTAGGTGGGACCAAAATATTCTATAATTGACGCTGTACAATAAGAAAGCATAAAAATGTTTTCGTGTCAGTTTCAAACTTGAAAATAATATTTATGCATTAAAAACTAAAAAATATTAAAGAGACACAATATCTCAAGGACTAAGTGGGTGAATCGAATGAAATTTAGTACGATTATTCTAGTCTGTGAATACTAGAACTTTATCTATAAGAATAAAAGAGAATATGTGCGCAGCGTATAGGAAAATTTAAGTGATGCACACCTGCGAATAACTTAGTACAATGATAATTTAGGTCGGGCCCCGAGATACCTAGGAGCAATTATTTTAAAAATTAGAATTCGTTTATAAGTTATTTAATGTTGAGTTATTTAATGTTGAAGCGGAATTTTGAGTTATTTTCTCACCAATCGGTTCTTTGAAAATATAACAGAATTTCAATTTTAACACCAACAGAAAAATCAAAGATTACATTACAACGAACTTTGAACGGAATCCGTAAAATAATTTATCGTTTTTTCCCTATTTAATAAGGAATCGAGAAAAATTGCACTTTGAACACATAATTATTTTGTAAGTTCCCACATCGGCTAAATTTTGGTGAGCATTAAAGTGCATTATTTAACTCTTCATGTAAATAAAAATTGTGTTTTTACCTAAAA
Organism: Amaurobius ferox; assembly: GCA_951213105.1. Taxonomy (NCBI): domain Eukaryota; kingdom Metazoa; phylum Arthropoda; class Arachnida; order Araneae; family Amaurobiidae; genus Amaurobius; species Amaurobius ferox. Next base: position 117,443,344 of record OX578146.1, read on the forward strand.
ACTATGTTAAAACTAGTTTATAAAAATTATGTTAAAAAATTTACTGTCATTGACATGATCTAATCTATGCGGGATGTCAATAAAAGTCATGGACCAAGCCAATTATTCGAGAAGTATTATCGTATATTTTTTATGCAGGTGTATAGGACGCCCCTTACGGTACTACACGATGAGACAACTTTAGGGGGCGGCCGATCCCTTAAGCTGTCTTGCTTCCTGTTAGAGATAGAAAAAAAGTCAATCACAAAGTTGTAGAGCATTGCAAAATGAATACTAAGCACCGTTATCCCACTACAAAAGTTGCGAAACAACTAAAAAAAAATTTTCTTTTAAAGAGGCAATTTTATTAATCTGCATGTAATAATGAAAATATTGGAAAACACTCTGAGATATTTTATAACACGTGTGCAAGCATACATTTATTGCTGAAGGTGAACATTTTGTATTTTGTGTAGTAAATTCAATTTTATCCTGCCACATTGTCTAAATTTTCGATTTTTTTTTGGGGGGGGGAGGGGGATGATTTATATTATATACTCACGTTTTCAAGGTTCTTTTGTTCTTTTCATCTTTTGCGGTTTGACAAAAATGCTTAGTATTCATTTTTCAACCCTCTACCACTTTTCAGTTTACTTCCCCCCCCCCCCCCCCCATCTCTAAAAGAAGCGAAATAGTCCCCTTATCGCCCCCCCCCCTCCCTAAAAAGAGGGGGTCAATTCCCTCTAAAGTAGTCTCGTGCCTTTGGGATTACTTATACACCTGCAAGAAATATACCATAACCATCCGGGGCCGGCGGGATTTCTTCTTCTTATCGGGCCTAGATGCAGGTTTCGTGACGTCACAACTTACATCCCATCCACGGCGTTTACACTTTGCTCCAGTTCTTAAGTAAAAATGATTTAATTGAATAAATATAACGAAAACAAATTATATATATAAAGAAGGAATATATATATAATAAAGTAAAAAAATACTGAATATTTCCGTAGTTACGAGGTTTTTTTTCCTTTCTTCTAAAAGATTCAATGCCAGGTTTTAACCTTTTGAATTTTATTTTTTCATAAAATTCATTTACTTGAGAAATCTGGTTTTTGTTCTTAAATAACCTAATGCACAGAAACACATTACGACCTCTTATATATATATAATAATGCTTTTGGGCAGAGTTAATTAAATTTCTAGTTACATAGTTCTCCTAAAACATTTTTGTAATAAGGTCTTTCAAAAGTTTTAACTGTCAGATTTACATAACATATATCCTAATATACATACATACTTAATAGTAATAATACTTAATAATTAATATACTATTAATAATTATTTAATACTATTAATTAATATAATATTAATACTTATTTAATAGTAATATACATACATACTTAATAATATATATATAAAATTAATAATAATACATACTTAATAGTAATATACATACATACTTAGTAATATATATATGCTTAATAATAATATGCATACATAATAATAATATGCATACATACTTAATAATAATATACATACATAATAATACAGACATTAGATTTATATTTTAACCATCAATAAGTGATCACGCCTATTATGAACGACTATTCCGGAAGTTATATTTGTAATTGACAGCAGGGTTGTGATATAAAAATATTTATTTTTTGTTATTGTGCACTTTCAGATTAAATTGAAATCCCTGTTTTGGTTAATTGAAATGTAGAGATTAGCGTGAATGCCAGGAAAAGACAGTAGTCTCAAATAGTAATAATTTTAAAAAAACTAAAAAATCGCTTTCGGGTTATACACTTTTTTACAACAGATATAATTTAATAAATTTGAATAAATCGATTAAATATCAAATATAATACTGTATTACAATGACAAACGATTCTACTACTTTCATAGTACGTTCAAGATGTCGAATGTCGAAGCTCCGGTAACGCCGGAGCAGGTAGTTGAAGTTGTTATGGACGAAAGTCCCCCTGCGAGCAATGCTTGTACGATTGAAGATGTAAACGCTTGTCGTAAGGAGCTTATTGACTTAGATGCAAAGTGCATTATCCTGGCAGCCAAGACCGGAAAGAATACCACTGATCATGTTGAGCACGCTGAGTTAAAGCGGAACCGGGACGCCCTGTACAGGAGACTCTCTGCAATGGCCGACGCCTGCTCGGTGAGTATTTTTAACTTTACTCCCCCCCCCCCTGTTCAAACTTCTACTAGCGAGTCTACTAAAGACTCCGCATTGATTGCATCATCTAGCAAGAGCGACCACGTGGTAGCACCTAATGCTCCACAAACTGTTAGTAGCATCTCAGAGTCAGTCAGTAACCTGAGCATCAATAGCGAAGATCAACAGCCCACTACCTCCAAAAAGAGGTCTAGACTAGACAGCCAAAATAGCTGCGAAAACCTAAACTCAAATCAAACCGAAAATATTGAAATGGAAGGAGAATGGACAACTGTCCAAAGGAAAAATAGATCGAGAAGGAATTCTCAAGCCTCCACTAAGGAGACTCAAAATTTAAATACAAATAGTAACAGAATTAACCATAATAGCAAACCATCAAGTTCTGCAACGATGGGAATGACCGGTTCGGCTTCGACATCGAAGCCCCCCCCCCCCGACTCCACCTCTGCTCATCAGCGCAAATCAGCCTGAATGGCCATCCATACTATACAATCTGAAAGTCATTGCACCAAAAATAGTGCCAAAACTTGAAGGAAACTTCTTCAAAGTTCACGTAGCAAACTCTGATGAGTTTAGATCCTGTACAGACTTCCTTAAGAGCAGTGGAGTCCAGTTCAAATCATTTAGCTTAATTGAAGACCATCCACTTAAGGTCGTGATCAGAGGGCTTCCGGTTGCTACGTCTATTGAGACGATCAACCAAGTCATGGAAGCAATGGCCTTCCCTGTCCTCAAAAATTCTCGCCTATCGCGAAGAGGCAGCAGAGATCCCATGCCCCTTTACTATCTTCAGCTAAAACCTGGGACTAACCCAGAGGACGTTTATGCCATAAACTGCATTTTAGGTACAGAAGTGAGGCTGGAGCCCTACACCGGAAGGAAAGGCTATGCCTCTCAATGTTATGGCTGTCAGAATTATTTTCATAGTTCTGAGGTCTGTACATTACCACTTCGGTGTGTCAAGTGTGGAGGGCCCCACTCCGTCAGAGACTGCAGAGCTGATTATGTAATTTGTTGCAACTGCAACGGCAACCACGCAGCGAACTGGCGCGGTTGTCCGAAGAACCCGGGCAACTCGTCTGTACCTAATCGCCAAAACCGCCCCCGTTACAACTCTGATCACATTTCCAAAAATGTAGGATCCGCCCCCCAGTATAGACCTGGGAACCGTGGCCGTTCATTCCTATCTGCTGGCGTTTCAAACAAACTCAATTTTTCTGCCGTCGTTTCTGGACGTACACAGGAGCAATCTCCCCCTCAAATAGTCGTCGATCGCCAATTGGCCGAACAAATCGACCAAAACCAAGCTAATGTACAAACTAATGTACAAGAAAGCAACCCCGAAATCCAAAATCAAAGGATTCCCAGAGCCTCCAATCAGAAGCCAGCAAATCCTTCTGGCAAAAATGTTGATTATGCATCATTCCTTTCGTCCTTAATGGCCATGAGGAATATGCACAACAAAGACATATTGTTAAAGGCATTCAGCCAAGCGCTGCCTGAACTTCGGGAGGCACCTACGGAGATAGATATGATATTTCATATCTATCAGCGCTATGACGCGCTCCTTAGGTAACCCCCCCCCCCCCCCCTCATTTGCTGACCATTTTCTGGCCTCGCCATGTTCTCTTTTTCGGCAACCTCTAGTTTGCAATCTCTTAAAATCGGGTTCTGGAACGCCAATGGAGTGCGTTCCAAACTCGGTGAGGTGCGTGACTTTGTTATTCAAAATAATTTTGACATATTCATGATAAACGAAACTCATCTGACCGCACCCTCCAGCCCAGAAATCTGCAACTATGTAGGATACTTCAGCTATAGGAGCATCACCAGGCCTGGAGGGTATGCCAGCGGAGGAACTGCACTCTACATCAAAAAGAATATTCCGCATCATCGTCTGAGCGTTCCGGTCTTCACGAAGCTTGAAGCCACGCTCATTGAAATCACTATTCCAAATTTAGTCCCGTTTGCACTTGCTTCAGTGTATATTCCACCAAATAACTATACTAGGCATTTTCCGACCAGCGAAATTGAAGCACTTTTAGGACTTTGCAGTAACATGGTCATTGCTGGCGATCTAAACGCACGCCATAGCAACTGGGACACAGCTTCAAACAGCTATGGCAATGCACTAAATCGATTGGCTCAGTGCGCCAACCTTAGGATCATAGCTCCACCCACCCCCTCTCACTTTACCACAAATGGAAGTACCCAGAGTTTTATTGATCTGGCCATTTTTCAGAACATCTCTTTCAATCATACGATCAGTGCAGAAAATGATCTGTCATCTGATCACCTTCCTGTGGTATTAACCTTAGACTTTTCCAGTATTTCATTCGACCACCCGGTGGAGCTATTTACAAATTGGGATGACTTCAGATTCATCCTCCAAAATTTTAAAGCACCCCCCCCCCCTCCAAATTGCCAGCACGGACGATATCGAAAGATGCGTCCAAGAAATGAACCATGTACTGCTCGAGGCAGTAGCTGCAGCCTCGAAACCAAATCGTATCAGACCTAATTATCACAGTCTACCAAATGATATTAGGCTCAAAATTAAGCAGCGAAATAAATTACGGAAAGATTGGCAGCGTACTAGGTATCCTCTTTACTACGCAAAATTCCGTAAACTTCAAAACGAGATCAAGGCCTCGATCTATACACACACCCAGCAACGCTGGCAAAAATACCTTGAGGAGCTCACACCTGCAAATCACAGTCTCTGGCGAATAGCTAAAAACCTAAGGACCAAGAAAACAACAATTCCGCCCGTTAACGGCCCAAATGGACTTCTCGCCCAGACTGCGGAGGAAAAAGCTAATGCATTTGCAGACAGCTTCGAACTCCAATTTTCACCACATATTGACCACAACTTCAGCCACACTTATACAAACGCAGAAAACGAACTACAACAGACAATTGACCACGCCCTCAACTCACATGCACCAAACGACTTAGAGAAAATCTCATTGGCTGAAATTCTGCATATCGTTGATGGACTCAAACTCAGGAAAGCACCTGGGTCGGACAGAATATCAAATCGCATCATCAAGAACCTTCCAGATCTCTACTACTGCTGGCTGACCATATTTTTCAATCATATGCTGGAACATCGCTATTTTCCCCAGAGTTGGAAAACTGCCACCATCTGCCCTATTCCAAAGCCGAACCAAAATCTTACATTGGTCGCAAACTGGCGACCAATCTCCCTTCTTTCAAATTTGTCCAAAATTTACGAATTAGTGCTACTTAGACGTTTGGATAGTTTCTGCAGACTCAACGATATACTTATACCTGACCAGCATGGATTTCGATCTGCTCATTCCACGCAATCACAACTCTTGCGTGTAGTCGAAACTATCCACACAAACGCTAATAGCAGGCAGTACACTAGCATTGTCTGTTTCGACATCGCTAAAGCTTTCGATAAAACGTTAATTCCTGGAATTATTGCCAAGCTGGTGCGACTTGGAATCTCTACCCAACTTTTGGCCATCATCAATTCGTACCTCACTAACCGTTCCTTCCAAGTACGAATTGACCAGACCCTCTCAACTGTCCGACCAATCAGAGCTGGGGTGCCACAAGGAGGAAACTTGAGCCCTCTGCTATTCAACATATTCATCAACGATATTCCAAGCATACCACAAGTCAAGCTCGCCATCTTTGCAGATGACACTGCACTGATTGCGCGAAGCCGCTCACCACAAAACTCCATCAACACGCTGCAAAGCTATATAACACACAGCCTTGAGCACTGGCTCGTCACTTGGAGAATCAAAATTAACGCGTCCAAGAGTGCAGTTTGTATCTTCAAACCGAACTACCGAGAAATGAATCAAAATTTCACACTCAAAATTTTCAACGAAGAAATCCCTTTCCAGCACTCCGTAAGTTATTTAGGGGTCAAACTCGACGAACATTTAACTTACGGAGAGCACATAGCCAACAAGATTGAAAAAGCTAATAAAACCTTTGTCGCCCTCCTCCCCCTTCTCGGTAGAAACTCCCACCTTTCCACCTTTAATAAACTACTAATCTACAAACAAGTCATCGCACCGGCATTCTTATACGCCAGCCCTGTCTGGGGTTCGGCAGCTTATCGCCACACTAAGAAATTGCAAACTTTCCAAAACAAAGTCCTACGTTGCATTGTTAAAGCTCCTAGGTACGTCCAAAACGAGGTTATTCATCACGATCTCAGAGTCTCTGGCATTGCAGAGCAGGTTCGGAAGCTCAGTCAAAATTTCTACAAGAAAAACTCTAGCAGGCCCTGCATGAGAAACACCGACCAAACTTACGACTTGTCCACGCGCTCCTATTATGGGAAACGCAGGGCAAGGCATCTTCTACTCGACTCTCAGCGAACCGAGTGGAAGAAAGCGAGGTATGTTGTTCCCCAATCGGGGGTCTCCTAGAGTCTTTCACCCAAAATTCGACCTTAATTCAGCTGAAGAACTTTAACTTCAGCGCTTTCCCCCTTTTGGTCCCCCTCCGCATCGGCAGATGGCGCCACAGCTGCCCACTTCGGTGGACAGAGGTGGCCTCGGCTGCGGATTCTGAGCCGACCAATAGGATTCAAGAGGCTAGCATTTGCCCACACATCGACGCCAGCACAGAACTTCACTCAGTTACTGACTGACTATTTAAATTAAATTCAGTGGCCCTCCTTTTTTCTAATTGATATCATCAAAAACCTTAAAAACCGTAAAAGCCCAGGGCACGACAAAATCAGGAATATTGCGGTCAAAAACCTACCCTTAAATATAATATTTTACTTGACCACCCTAATAAACAAAATACTAAAACTAAATTATTTCCCCAAAGAATGGAAGGAAGCGATAATTATAGCGATCCATAAGCCTGGTGAGGATGCCACAATTCCAGCCAACTATAGACCAATCAGCTTACTACCGACACTTAGTAAAATTACTGAGAAAATAATTCTTGATAGACTGAACACGCACCTTAGTGAGAATGATATTATCATTCCGGAGCAGTTTGGATTTCGGCCAAAACACTCCACCACTCATCAATTGCTGAGAGTGGTAGAGTACATATCTTCTGGACTTTATAGTAAGACACCCACAGCTGCGATTTTTCTTGACATACATGATAAAGTGTGGCACTGTGGATTAGCATACAAATTGATCACTCTAAAAGTCCCTGACGCACTTGTCAAACTTTTAATCTCATACCTAAATAACAGACACTTCCAAGTTAGAGTAAAAGATAACATGTCTACACCCAAGCTCATTAAAAGTAGTGTACCGCAAGGATCCATCCTGGGCCCGACACTCTTTAACATATATCTAAATGACATCCCCAGGACCCTAGACACGGAGCTGGCACTCTATGCAGACGACAGTGCGATACTTGCAAAACATCCTTACGTCTCAGTAATGCACAGACAGCTACAACAACACTTAGACATACTCCAAACATGGCTGGAAAAATGGCGAATAAAATTAAACCCCAATAAATGTCATTGGATTTATTTCTCTAGAAAACGTAAACCTCCGCCGCCTCTGTACATAAACAACCATGCCCTAAAAGCGGAAAAATCTACTAAATACCTAGGTGTAACGATAGATTCCCACCTAACCTGGAAACAGCACGTAACGAACTTAATCAAAAAAGCGTATATGGCCACAGGAGCCTTATACCCAATGATAGGAAACGGAAATCTAAGTTATCAAAATAAACTCCTAATTTATAAATCGGTCATCCGCCCGGGGATGCTATATGCAGCACCCGTATGGGGATATGCCTGTAAAACTACTATAGACTTACTAGAGACAAAACAAAACAAAACCCTAAGGATTATAAGGAAAGCTCCTAGATACTTAAGAAACTCGGTAATTAGGAAAGACTTCAAAATAAAAACTGTTAGAGCCCAAATTAAAAAGCTAGCGCTTAAATTCTATAAAAATCTGCCATCTGTTCCAAATGAACTACTATTCAATCTGCATGACTATGATCATCGCAAAGCCAAATCACGTAAGAGACCCCGCGCGGTACTTAATATTGAAAATCGGAATTAGGTAAGTCCCAACTTAAATAGTTGATATTAAATTAAAACTCGATCAATGTTTTCTAAAAAATGTTCTTAAACCTTAAACTGCCAAATTGATAGGAAATCCTTAGAACTGCATCAACTCCCCAAAATTACTCAAACTCTAAATGTGCAACAAACTGCCACACTAGGAGCTAAGTCAAATAATAAAAACAGTAAATCAAAAACCTCGAACCTCCAACTATGGGCAAATGAAATAATGTCACAGTATGAAGATAAGAACCACACCTAGAGATTGGAGATTAAAGGCGCTTCGCGCCTGGTGCTCTTTTCTGGACGAAACCCACATCTCTCTCCTTTTTTCTGTAATGTACTGGACAAATCTGATTAAATCTAAATTAAATTTAACTTAACCTTAAAACTTAGCTCATCGTAGTGTTAATCACAATTGTAATCCAATGTAAACTACTCTAAATTGCAACCGCAGATCTCAAACCTTGCAAAGATCTAGCTTGTTATTCTCAAATTCAAGTATTAAATTGTTAAATTATTAAATTACTAAATTATTAAAAATAAATCTCTTTACTTGTATATTAAAAACTTAATTTAATGTGACTCGCTCTTGCGTATTTCCACCCTTGCCCACCTTTTTTGCAGCCGAGCAGGCAGAAACCATGTTCCAAGACTCTACAAAAAATAAGCTGACCAATCTCTTCTGCCCACCTCTCATTGGTGGAGCCAAGCTGATCCATATTGCTATTCACAACATTCCCTTTTGGGACCGGACATGCTTATTTTCGATGTGGGGATGAGTCTCCTGGAGGCAGGTACCCCGTAAGCAGAAGTCTTGGACTTGGACAATGACAAACTATTTTACCAAACTTATTTTAATAGCTTAAATCTTACCCGTTTTTTTTTTTCAACGAAAATAATTTTAGACGTTACTTATTGACAGACGATTTTCACATGTGATGTGAAGTTTTGAAAATTCTACTTTTAACACTTTAAGGTTGCTGAGTGTTGTCATCTGCATTTTAATGAAACAATAATAAGCTAAATAATCCACGAAAAGTTTTCGGAGCCAATATGAATTTCAGTTTTTCCAAGAAAAAATTATGAAATTCAGATTTTTTTTTTGTAATTAAAAAAGGAATGTAAAAAAAAACAAAAAAAACCCCAATGATTTGTGTATTTCACATTTTTATATTTAATACACATGTGCATAAAATAAATAAAACCATTGGTTTCCAGTCTCTTTGGAGGTGGTCAGATGATTGAAAGAATAAAGTTACATTATTCATTAATTGATAGTACTGCAGCAATAACATTCTCAATTTTAATCTTGCCTTTTGCTACGACAATATGACAATTGCCCATAGACCATTTACAAATTGCAGGTCAATGATTCCTTTTTGACTCACTAATAAAAAATCAAAACACGTACATGAAATTTTCTGCACATTTACTTTTTTAATTACTTACACCAAAATATTTGAGGCTGTATAATCCATGAATTTTTTTTTTTTTTGGGGGGGGGGGGGTTACCAAAAACTTTAGAGGGGTGCAACAACAATCCGCAAAAATGTCTAACTCTACACTTTACATATATAAATCGAACAATTGTTTATATTGACAACAACAAACCTTACTAAGAAAAATTTCATTATGCTAATGCATAAATAAAAAAACATGTATTTGCATTCTACTTATTCCATTAAGGTATGTTTATTTATACCTTTGAAAAGTTAAAAATGATGAAATTTTCATTTTCTACTTCATTTTGTATTTCCAAATTTACAGCTTTTGTATTCTGAAATTGTTTCTCTGAATTTACATTCATTGTTCAGCGATTTCCATCAGCTTCTTACGTAGCAAAAACACTCGTTCAACGGACGAATTTGACGTTGGATTTGAAAAAATTACACTACCTAAAATCTTGACATCCATGAATCTAGTTCTAGATCACTTCTAATCATGTTCTAGATTTTAAAAATACACTTAAAAGAACCATTTCGGTGATACGTTCGTTAGACCTATACTGCATGTGCATCACTTTAAGTATCTTGAAAAAAGTGGACAAATTGATTACATTTTCCCTTAAATATTAGAAATTAACAACACCATGCATTATTATTATTACCTAGATAATACAGATATTAGCGATATAGCTAATCTTATTAGGATACATCTGTATCTCTGTCAATATTTACACGATCATACTTTCAAACACATGCTGTAAGTTGCAAATTGTGGGATGTACTTTATGACGTCACGAGCTACAGCAGCGCCGCAGGCATAGGCCCGATAAGGAGCAGAACTAATCCCGCCGGCCCCGAACCATCCCACTTCTCGAGTTTTTGTCCTGTTCCATGACTTTTCTTTACACCCTGTATAAACAGATAAGCCTAAACCGAAATGTCAAACTTTCAAATTACTCAAATAAAAGTCGTTTCATAAACCATAGGAGATTGGAGAAAGCGAAACTCTCCGAAGAACTCTGACGTCAATGCCCATTCGCATATCTTGCTTGATTCCTCAAGGTATATGTAAAAAAACAAATATATGTATTTTTGGAATTGCTGAGTTGTTTTCGTTATCGTTAGAAGAGAGGATTAGTACGAGTTATTGTTTGTTGATGTGCGATATCTTTATATCTTTAAATAATTTTCTTTGCTCCCCTAACACACTAACTTAGTTTTGTTTGTGTCAGAGCCAAAACACGTGTCATACTTTTAAACTGTCTGAAATTTAAGTAGAAATTGAGGTCAGGGCTGGATGACGAAAAGAAAAATAATACATGGGGTTTATTTTATTTATTTATTTTTTTTTTTGTGTGTCAAGTTCGTAAAAATATTAATATTTACATTGTGGCTTATTTTTAACAAACATATTGTTTTTCAATAAGGAACTATAAGTCCTTTGTAGACAGTTAGATTTTATTAATATATTAGTATTTAAGCCTGTCAAAAATGCGATTCGCAAAGCTGACTTTGGTGCTTACACCGGTTTGGACCGCAGTCTTCAAGATTCTTCGGGACCCAAACGAAAGGCCCAGAGGGACGTTGGAGATGGAGGTACAGCCAGAAGATCAGGCAACCTCCTCTCAGGTAAGTATCACTAGTCTTGATACTATGATACCTAAATTCGTTGAACTGGAAATTGCTTCCAGTCCTAATAACACGCTACATGCTAACCCACTGCTTACTGATTATGACTTGGAAAAACGCATGCAGGATTTTGACAATGACATTGTGCCTGACACTGATCATTGTCATGTTACTAGGAGGGTCACTCCCTCCTAGGTTTTCTCTGACCTCCTTTTGTCTTTGTTTATGGGTTGTCTTAATATTGTGCAAATCAATCTGCACCATAGTCGATCTGCTTCTGCTATTCTTAGCAAAAGGCTGATTAATGGTAGAACTGATATTGCTCTTATCTAGGAACCCTGGACCTGCAATGGAAAAATTTTGGGTCTTGGGATGAAGGGCTTCAATGCCTTTTATGATACATCTTGTATCAGACCTAGAACCTGTACTGCTGTTAGCAACAGGCTCAATGCTGTTCATCTTGTAAAATTCCTTGATGGTGGCAATGTTGCCATCAGTGTGAATCTTAATACCAATGAGCATAAGATGGAATACATCTTTGCCTCGGCCTATCTTCCTTATGAAGATAAGGAAACCTTTTCAAATGTCATTACCAGCCTAATTGAGTACTGTAATGGCAAAAGAATGATAATTGGTTGTGATGCGAATGCCCATAACACTGTTTGGGGCAGTAGTGATTGCAACCGTAGGAGTGATGACCTTTCAGAACAGATCATACTTTTTAACCTTTTTATTCTTAATAAGGGTAACCCTCCTACCTTCGTGACAGTTAATCGTCGTGAGGTAATAGATATTAGCATAAGCAATAGTATTGACTATGAAAATGCTTTTAATTGGAAGGTTTCAGATGACATATCCTTGTCTGACCACCAACTAATCTCTTTTTCTGTTAAAGGTCCTGTGATACCAATAACAGCAGAGGGTAGGAACCCAAAAAGAACAAATTGGGGTTCCTACAAAGAAGATCTTCTAGCTAGTATGGCCAGTCATACTGGTGAATATTCTTCTATTGAAAATCTGGATTTGGCTGTTGTGCAACACATCATAATCCAATCCTTTCACAAAAACTGCAAGACCACACATGCTGACTCCCCAAGGATTGTTCCTTGGTGGTCGAATAAACTCAGCCGTTTGCGTGGGAAATGCAGGAAGCTTTTTAATAGAGCTAAAAAAAAGTGGAGAATGGCAGGTTTATAAATCTGCTCTTACCTCCTATAATAAGGCAGTCAGAGACGCCAAGAGAAACTCCTGGAGAACGTACTGCGAAGGCATTAATGATGCTTCTGCTACGGCGAAACTTGTTAAGCTGATGTCAAGGGACAGGAATTGTAATTTGAATACTGTCAAGAAGTCAAATGGTGACTTCCCTGTTACTGGAGCAGAAACACTGGCTGAGCTGTTCAGGGTCCATTTTTCGGTTTCTGATCCGTATGGTCATAGTGACATACTTGATGCCTGCTCCACGTCTACCTGTGATGACAAAAGTTGAAGCATTACTAGGAGTGTGGTTATTCTGGATAGGGTTAAATGGGCAATTGATTCCCATAAACCCCATAAAACTCCGGGGACTGATGACATCATTCCAATTCTTCTCCAGGAGGGAATTGAGGTGCTAGCTCCCATTCTCTGCAGTATCTACAGAGCTTGTATTGCCTTGGGTCATGTACCATCTGCCTGGAGGCATTCTAAGGTAATCTTTATTCCAAAGATTGGAAAGGATAATTATTACGAGGTCAAATCCTCCAGGCCTATTAGCCTTACGTCTTTTCTTTTAGGGTATTGAGAAGCCTAAAAGAAAATACTATTGAGAAGCTTATAGACAGGTATATAAGAGAAGTGATTCTGGCTGCTAAGCCCCTGTCAAGCTCTCAGCATACCTATCAACCAGGTAAATCCACGGACACTGCCCTCTATAGTCTCTCCTTTATTTCGGAGATAAACTTTAATGCCGAGGAAGTTGCTCTTGCCACCTTTTTCGACATTGAAGGCGCCTTTGATAAGGTACCCATTGATACCATCCTTGATGCTCTTGATAGGAAAGGTGTTGACATCACGATCTCTTATTGGATCAAGAACCTGTTATCTAATAGGTATATATGTGCATCTTTACTTGGTGATAGTATGACGGTGCATGCACTTGCGGGTTGTCCGCAAGGAGGTGTGCTTTCGCCAATTCTTTGGTGTATAGTTGTGGACTCTCTTTTGGAGAACATCAATGTTTCTGGTGCTTCCTGTATTTGTTACGCAGACGATGTTGTTATCATTGCCAGGGGCAAATTTGGCAACACTGTCTCTGACATGATGTCCACTGCTCTTAGAAGAGTTGAGACATGGTGTAAAAATGCAGGTATTTCTGTTAACTCGCAGAAGACTGCTATGGTTGCGTTTACTAGAAAACGCATTCTTAATCTTGGTGACATTCGCTTCTTTGGTCAGAAACTTACCTGCTCCAAGGAGGTTAAATTCTTAGGAATTTATTTTGACAAGGGACTCAACTGGAAGAGACACTTGGATTACTGAACGACTAAAGCCAGAAGAATCTTCTGGTCTTCTAAGAATGCTATTGGGAAAACCTGGGGTTTAAATCCCAAGACTATCTATTGGATTTACTCGATGGTAATCTGTCCTATCATTTCTTATGGCTCCATTGTTTGGTGGTCTATAATAAGATGTGAAACTACTAAATTAGAATTAATTAAGCTTCAAAGAATGGTGTGTATTGCAATCTCTGGCTGCATGAAAACTACTCCCACTGCAACTCTTGAACTTTTACTTGGATTGCAACCGCTCCACATGCGTATTAAAGCAGAGGCACTTATTTGCATGAACAGACTTAAATATCTGAAACACTGGAAATATTACTCAAGGTATTTATCTTGGAGTGATCTTAACAGTAATATTGCTAGTCATCCTTATTTCTGTATGCCACCTGATGGCATTCATATCAAATACATGTTTGACAAGCCTTACGAAATTCAGGTCCCCTCGCGGGATGACTGGAAGAGGACTCCCACCTACAATAAACGGTATTGTATGGTATACGGATGGCTCGAAGATTGGCACTAGTACTGGTGCTGATGCGTGCTATCTGGATGATGACACAGAGCTATCTTATCCGCTTGGCAGTTATGCTACTGTTTTTCAGGCTGAGGTCTTTGCAATTCTTATGTGTTGTAGAATTTGCTATGATAGGAAGTATAAGAGCAGCCAAATACTTATCTGTTCCGACAGTCAGGCTGCTCTCATGGCTCTTGTGAAGTCCACTATGACATCTTCCCTTGTCTGGGAGTGCTATAATGCACTCTGTGAAATTGCTAGTAATAACGAAATAATTCTCTACTGGGTGCCCGGACATTCGGGCATTCCAGAAAATGAGTTGGCTTATGAATTAGCTAGAAAAGGCTCAAGTACTCCTTTTGTTGGCCCTGAGCCGGCCTTGGGTATTCCCAATGATCTTACCAGAAGAATTGTTTATGACATCTTCAGGAAGCTTTAATGCAAAAACTGGCGTAATATTAAGGGTCAAAGGCAAGCAAAAATTCTCAACTGCAATTGCCCTAGTATACGTCAAAAGGAACTTTTCAAGGATGGGCATCAGGAGGGCTGTTGGGCTCCTTACTGGGCACTGTACCCTCAAGAGACACCTCAGCATTATGGGCGTCACTAAAGATTCGCTTTGCAGGGACTGAAAATACAGCGAAGAAACTGCTGCTCACATTCTCTGTGAATGTAAGGTTTACTTTGCTCACAGATTCGGACACATTGGTCGACATGTGATTGAACCCTAGGAACTGAATGGCATTCCTGTCAAGTGCCTGCTCATCTTTGCGTCGGCCACTGGTCTCTTTTCGTAGAGATTTGTTCTGTCTGGGGTAGTACAATAGACCTCTGGTCGATGTGCTGGGCTCTTCTTGAGCCACCCGTCTCTCATTTCATTTCATTTCAAGCTTGTCAGAAAGACAGAACTAACGCTCTTAAAGAAATAGGTTGCAACTTTTATTTAATAAGTTTAATTTTGTTTAAAAATATATGGTACTTTGCGACCAACACTATTAAAGAAATAAGAATTGCAACCTTTACTTAATACGTTTGATTTTGTTTAAAAATATATGGTACTTAACGACTAACACTATTAAAGAAATAAAAGTTGCAACTTTTATTTAATACGTTTGATTTTGTTTAAAAATGTATCCACTGTAGCTTAAAAGCTATTCAACGAAATTTAACAGAATTTTGTATGTAAGTCACTTATGGGTTAACTTGATTCTGATTAGATTTTAGCCCGCATCGAACTTTTTTTTTTCTCATTGTTGTGGAATATGTGATTGATAAAACATGACTGAAATAATTTTCTTTCATAATTCACTTTTCAACTATGTTGGAAAGTGTTAAAAATATTAAGACTTTAATTTATTTTTTGTATTTATTGGAAAGCGGAAAATTGTCTAATTTCTATTATTTTAGTTGTGTAAGAAATATTCAATGAAAGTATCTGTATTTTTCAGAAGTGCATCAAGTCACGCAATAAACATTACTCGGCAGCAAATTTGATTAGCCAGGAAGGAAGGGAAAAAAGAGGGTTTAGAATTAAAGAAATTTTGAGTGTTTGCGTCAAATTGAAGGCACCATCAGTACTAAGAGAGAATTGCAAATTTCATTGAACATCCACGTGCTTACTTACTTTCCGAATTGTTTTTGTTTTCAACTACATGAGGTTCAAACCCCCCCCCCTCATCTATTTCATTTATCTATCTTTTGACTAAGCCCCAATTATCGGTTTTTTTTTTATTATTCGCAATGGTTATTTTCTATCATCTGATCTTTGATCTCAAATAAATGCGAAACTGCAGCTTTTAAATAATGACTATATATAACAGAAAGTGCACGAACGATAATGAATACACTGATATGATAGCAATTTCAATCTTGGCCGCGATAGCTGAAATTATGACTCGTCATTAGCATGGTGCAGTGCTAACATTTTTATTCGCTAAATAAAAAAAAAACTAAATAAATAACAAACCAATTTCACCCAAGAAATCAGTTTTTTTTTAGGGAAAAATCTCTGGAGTGTTGGGCTCCGCTCGATTTTATCACGTACACGTTGCTCGGGAATTAAAATATATGCAAATTCCAGTAGTATTCTAAATTATAAAAATTATATTAAAATGTTAATTTAATTAATTAACCTATATATATATATATATATGTATATATATATATATATATATATGTATTATATATATATATATATATCTGTATTTAGAAATATTATAATAAACCAGGCTCTTAGAATCAATAAAATTTGTGATGAAGATTATAAATTAGCGCACTTTATGGAATTATTGAGTACAGCGACTAATAATGCATATCCCCCCAAGTTTGTTATTAAAATTATCAACTCAGTGTATCAAATTTCACTCGATAACATCCTAGAAAACATTCCCAATTATAGTGACTAACATACAGTAGGAGAAAAAAAAAAAAAAAAAAAAAATTATATATATATATATATATATATATGTATGTATATGTGTATATGTGTATATATATATATATATATATGTATGTGTATATATGTGTATATATATTATATATAATTATTAATTATATAAATAAAAATGAAAAATAATAAACTAAGTCAAAAACATTAGAAAAATCAAAAAATAGGAAAATAAGATGCATTAACATTAATGTTTTGAATTTTATTTTCGCAAAAAAATGTAACTTTTGTCAGTATTGAAACTACGTTTTGAGCGCCCTTATAATGGTGTATAGTGGTATTCTCGATTATCCATTTTTCATATGAATTACTTGTTTAGTAGGAATTTTTATCTTTGATTCATATTCATTTTCATGTTTGCATATTTGGGAAGTTGTATTCTGAATTGCTTGTCCAGTCTTCAGCTTAGACTCACTGGACGGGTTTGGGAGTAACTCCGTGAACGTTCGTACTGCCTCCCTGGTAGAATTTCGACTTGTTCAATCCGGTGCTTCTAGATTAAGCTGTTGAGGTTGATCGTGTATACACGTGGTAGAAGAATGGTTCATGCCGCATGGTAATACAATTTTCTTAATGTATCCTTTTTTCATTTTTTGTTGCCTGTAGTCTGAGTTTAAGTATTTATAGTAATGTACTATTGCTTAATCTGAAACAGGCATTTGTTTGGGTTAATTGGAATTAAATACTCAGACCTGACGATGAATTTAATTCTAATTAATCATCGAATTTGGGATGGTGCTGTTCTTTTCTCTTATCGGCATTATGGCTTTGATTTTGCTTCTATGGTGATAATATTACTTGAATTGTATTTTTTTATTTTTACATAATTCTTATTATTACATTTCAAATATATATATATATATATATATATATATATATATATATATATATGTATGAATATTCAGTTATTCTGAAGAGTGCGTCTCCATCCCACTTTCTGATATATTCATATTCCAAAGTGATTATTTCTATTCATATAAGAATCAGTGTCACAATGAAAAATTAACTAGAGTGTAGCTCAACTCGACCTTCTCATACCAGAATTCATAATTTTTACTTTCCTTATATACATAGTATACTGTATATAAGGAATATTCAGTTATTCTGAAGAGTGCGTCTCCATCCCATTTTCTGATACATTCATATTCCAAAATGATTATTTCTATTCATATAAGAATCAGTGTCACAATGAAAAATTAACTAGAGTGTAGCTCAACTCGACCTTCTCATACCAGAATTCATAATTTTTACTTTCCTTATATACATAGTATACTGTATATAAGGAATATTCAGTTATTCTGAAGAGTGCGTCTCCATCCCATTTTCTGATACATTCATATTCCAAAGTGATTATTTCTATTCATATAAGAATCGATGTCACAATGAAAAATTAACTGGAGTGTAGCTCAACTTGACCTTCTCATACCAGAATTCATAATTTTTGCTTTCCTTATATACATAGTATACTGTATATAAGGAATATTCAGTTATTCTGAAGAGTGCGTCTCCACCCCACTTTCTGATACATTCATATTCCAAAGTGATTATTTTTTATTCATATAAGAATCAGTGTCACAATGAAAAATTAACTGGAGTGTAGCTCAACTCGACCTTCTCATACCAGAATTCATAATTTTTACTTTCCGTATGTACATAGTATAATGTATAAGGAAAGTACTGTAACGGGGTCGAAAATTCGAATTGGAGTTTTCGAAGGGAGAGCACTTTTCAAGCATCCCTGATTACAAATCGAACATTTTGAATGTGATGTTTGTGTGTGTGGCAGTGAGTCTGTGGAGACGATATATCACGAACGAATGGAGCGATTCGAATGGAATTTGGTACAAAAATTACAATCCGGGAATACTAGAAGCCTATTGTTTTTAAACACAATTGAATATTCAGAACCCCTCTAAATTTTCGAGTAAAATTTTGAAAAAATCAAAACCTTTAATAAAGTTACGCAAATAGACATTTTTTATGTAATTCTTCCTTAGAAAACGACTGACGTAAACTTTAGAACGCTAGATTGAACCGTTCTCTAGATATTGTACATTTTTCAAATAATTTTATCAAAAAATTCCATAAATTAAAAAAATATTAATTGTTGAGAAACATGTTCACTTTTTATATGTAATATCATGCGATAAATTTGGTGACATCATTCTCGTGAATCTAGATCATTCCATTCATGAGAAAAGGCACTTTGAGTAATACTTTTGTATTTGAACGCCAATAGTCATTTATCTGCTATAAGAATGACTTATTTCTCCGTCCATAACGCTTGATGAGATTTTGACAACGAATTTAGCGGAATGTCGTCAACTTGGCGATTTTTTAAATGTTGCCATAAAAATTAAAATAAAATTTAAATATAGCCAATTAAAATAAAAAAATTTTATCGAGTTCCAATTTTTTCAATAGCAAAGCTGGATACAAAGTTTCTGGAAAATTCATTAATAGGAAAATTCATCGCTATGGATAGTAATGGTATCAAATAATTTATATTGATACAAATAAACTAAATGCATTTAATTCATCAACATCGCTAAGCTGTTGCCAACTAAAAAAAAAATAAATTTAAAGATTTTCTCCGAATTATTTTAAAGGAATAACTTGGATACGAAATTTTAAAATGATACCTATCATACTTTCTCTACAATGCATGGTAATGTATAGGGAAAAGATTGAAATTGTATCGAAAACTGGAATTCGAGTTTTCGACGGATTTACACGTTTCGAGCATTCTGGAAGAAGAATCTACGTTTTTTAACGTGGCGTCTGTGTGTGTGTGAATACGAGAACTCAAGAACAAATGCACTTACTGATATAAAATTTTATGTATAGATACACTATGTGAAAACGGCCAACCAAATGGAATTTTTAGTTATTCTTACAATTAGAACTCTAATTAATCGCCTCTTAAGATTTTCATAGCATTATTTCTTATACGGAAAACATTAATTATTTCTGGGACAATGACTGTAGTATTTAGGATATAGGGGAAGTGATAATTTGTGTCATTGATTCGTTGCGCTATGGAGTTCGAATAGTTTAAATAACCCATTTAAGTCAAATGCGTCCAACGTACCGGCATCACTAAGCTATTGCCAAATTAAAAAAAAAAAAAAATTCTAAGAATTTTTAAGAAATTTTTTAAAAGAATAACTTGGGTTGGAAATGTGAAAAATAATTAACTTTCATTTTTTTCTTTCAAATAATGACTGTGATACAATTAAACTTATATAACAGAATGGCAATCATCAGCAATGGCTTCCTCAATGGCACGCCACTGAGGAAGGGTTGATGATACCCGAAAGAGCTCTGGCTTTTTAAAAAAATTGTATGTACGTCTTAAAGATGTTTTTAATAAAATTACTTTTATGATCTATTGATTTGTCATTCTGTTTTATAAGTTGATTGATTTAAAGATTTGACGTGTAACCGCCATTACTCATACAATTAGAATAAAATGGAACAGGAGCAATCTCTGACAGAATCATACTAGATAAGGTAGGTCATACAGCACCATTTCGCTTTCAAAACAATCGGCACATCACTGATAAACAATATCCATATTTTAGCCGGAACTCTGTTATCTTTTTTCTATTTCATTTTGATTCTCTATAATTGAAGATAGTTTCATTGCAGCGATAGCTGAAAACCGTTTAGTGCCTAAAAATACCTGCGTCGATGTAATATGGGCATCTGATCTACTCTCTCTTGTACACGTGGAGTGACGTTGGTAAAATTTTTAAATTAACGTCAGTTATTTTCACTTTTTCAAACTATTACATTTTCCCAGGAAAGTTCTTGAGTGCCTTCTATTATTTTGTGAGGTCTGCGAGTATACACTTTAGGTCTATCTGGAATAAAGTGACCATGCCCAATTGAATAAAAGAGATTGCCACAAGTAGCATTTAATATTGGGCCAATATTGTATATCTTGGTTTTACATTGGAAATATTTCCAATGTAATCCCAATTGTTGGGGATTTATCTTAAATGTATCAACTCAGCTCAACTCGAAAAAGAATAAAAAGAAAGGATATAAAACAGTTCTATAAGTCAACAGTAATAAAGGTGTTCTTTCATGATAATTTCTTATAAGTTATTTTCTCTACAAAATTGGCGCCCGTGATAGGACTTATAAGATGGAAAAACTAAATAAGGAGAGAACAACACAAGCTAGGCGTTTGTTTACTTTGGCGGCACAGCAATTAGATTTGAAATTAACGGCCGTTCCAGTGCTGAAAAAGGAAGTGATACCCGATTTCAAAATACTTGAGGACAGAGCGGCCCATTTATTTGAATTGGACAATTCGATCAAACATTTAATGCTAGATGAAACAGATTTCAAGGAAGACAATTTCGCCAAGGAAATTGATGGTGCCGAAAGTTATAAAATCCGGTGGATACTCATGAAAACTAAGTATGAAGATTTATTAGAAAAGAAAGAAATCGATCTTTTAAATATTGGTCAAGAAAGTGTTTTTGGACAAGGTAAGCGTTATTTCAAGTTACCCGAATTAGAACTGAAACATTTTGATCGGGATATTAAAATTTGGCTCGGTTTCTGGGGTCAGTTCAGAAAAATCGATGAAGATGAAACAATTGGGGACGGTGATAAATTTCAGTATTTGGTTCAGGCCACTGAAGACGTCATCAAGGAACTTGTGGAAAGTTTTCCTCCATCAAGATCCAATTACCATAAAGCATTAGAACAACTAAAATTGCGTTTTGCCAGAGACGAACTACTTATTGAAATATATGTTCTAGAGTTGTTAAATTTAGTCTTGGCACAAGTTTCAAAGAAGGGAGCCAAGTCGTTAAGCACACTATGATAAATTAGAAACTCAATTATGGGCATTAAAAACTTTGGCCGTTACATCTGAAAAATATGCTTCTATGTTGTACCCCTTGGTAGAATCGGCCCTTCCTGAAGAAACTGAAGAAGAGCAAACTGAAGAAGAGGAACGATAGAAGAAGAGGAAGAAACGAGAAGAGGAAGAAACTGAAGAAGAGGAACGATTGCAAATCGCTCGTTCAAGTTTCTCTCATTGCAATACCTACCGCTGCTTGTATTTTCTCCTGCGAAGTATAAGTGCCAGGAAAATTGTGTTTGTGGTGTAGTAAAACATCTCATAATTCAACAGAGTGTTTAAAAGCTAGAAATCTTTTTCTGGACAGTAAAAGGGAACTACTTCGAAAAAAGGAGCCTACTACGTCTGTTTAAGGGTAGGTCACAATGTAAAAAGGTGCAAGGCAATGGTTAAATGTCTTATCTGTGATAAACGCCCCAGTGTTATTATGTGCTTTGAATTACTAAGTCCGTCGCCAAATAAGAAAACCAAGGAAAACAGAGACACTTTCGAGTAATGAGAGTGAATCAAGTGTCCTATTAACTCATCGAAGTGGTCCAAGACTACTCCAAACAGTGCTCGTCCGAATATTAAGTGAAGGCAAACCTAGATTAGTGAGAGCACTATTTGACAATGGTTCACAGAGGTCGTACATTCGTAGTGATATCCCAACGACTAAATCTAAGATCCTCAGGTCAAGAAACATTAAGTTATTGTTTATTCAGGGAATCAGAAATTACACCCACAACTCATAATGTATATGACATATCAATGCAGAGTTTAGATGGAAAATATCAATACAAGATATCTGTACTAGATCAAGCTAAAATATGTAGTTCTGTTTCCAGGATAGAAAATCCAAATTTATATACCTTATTGAAAGAGTAGAATATAGTTTTAAGTGATGCAGGGGAAGTTGCTCCAGAAATAGGTCTATTAATCGGAGCAGATTATTCAGGTATGACAAAAACGTCAGGTCAGATAAAAACGAAGGAACTTTTAGATAATGGAGTGACTGAGTTTTTCTAGCAAACACTACAAGTTAACGAAGAAAGTCGCTATGAAGTACGTTTGCCTTTCAAAGAAGGGTATCCAGATTTAGAAGACAACAGAGAACTGGCAATGAGAAGGCTTATAAGCACTACTAAACGCCTCGATCGTATGGGATATACAAAAGAATATGAAAATGTATTTGAAGAATGGCTTCAGTCGGAAGTAGTGGAATGTATGCCAAACAATGAAATTATTTCCTAATTGTTGACTTTGTTAAGAAGAAACGTCATCGGTGTTACAGCAGATATCCGTAGGGCTTTTCTACAGATCAATTTATCTCCAAGAGACAGAGATTTTGCTCACTTTCTCTGGTGGAAGAACGAGAAGAGAAAAGAAGTAGGAACTTTCAGACGCTGCACAGTTGTTTCTGGCATGTCTCCTAGCTCGTTTCTGTTACAAGAAATAATTGCTTATCACCTGGAACATGCTCCACCGAACATACAAAATACTACGGAATGACTTAAATAATCCTTTCATGTTGACAATTGTGTCACTAGCCTGTAGACGAAGGAAGAAGCAGTCAAATTCAAAACAGAATCTAAAGAACTGATGATGGCTGTTCAGTTTGATCTTAGGGATTAGTCTACGTCTCCAATAAAATTCATACAAACAGAAATTAACAGAAAGCTTGTATCCGCCTTGGGAATGACATGGGATACAGAAAATGACACAATGTTTTGTCACATCGACCCACTTACAATACCTAAGGATAAAAGCACTAGAAGAACATTATTATCAGTAGCACAGAGTATTTTTGATCTATTGGCCTAACTTGTCCTACTTCACTGATACCTAAATTAATTCTTCAGAAAGCTTGGATCCTACATTTTGTATGGGACACGGAACTTCCACAAGAACTGAATAACGAGTTTGAAAAGTGGCTCGAACAGATACATTTGATAAATGATTGTAAAATTCAAAGAAGACTCTCAACAGATCCATTTGATGATTGCAAGATAAGTCTTCACACCTTTTGCGATGCTAGTAAATCAGCATGTGCAGATTGCATTTTTCTACGCACATCCTGTGGAACAAACACAACCTTAAGTCTTGTACTTAGCAAATCAAGAGTTTCACCATTAAACGAAATTACGATTCCGAGGTTGGAACTCATGTCTGTTGTTATTGCTATTAGACTTTTATGTGCAAGTCATCAAATTTTTGAATCTGTCGAACTGCAAATCATATTTTTGGAACGACTCATCGGTAGCATTGACTTGGATAAAAATAAAGAAAATTGGAGTACTTTTGTCGGCAACCGGGTAAATGAGATTCGACAGTATACCAATTCTAACGATTGGTATCACATTCCCGGAACTATCAATGTAGCAGACCTGTTGTCCAGTGGCTGTCACGCTAGTACATTATTGAAGAGGTTGACATTATTGCAAGGCTAGTGAGGATGGTCAATGAATTACTAAGAAGAGTATTACGCAGAGTCGTAGTCAAGTATGAAGAGCTTGAAATAATTCTATGCGACTGTGAAGCTACAATTAATTCTAGACCTCTAACTTACGTTGAAGGAAATGCTGAAGGGCTAGAGTCATTAACTCCTGCCCGTGTCAAGCAAGGTATTACGAACAATGAGGTAACATATTTTGATGATAGCAAAAGTTTGAATAGAAGATTGCGTTACCTCCAACAATTACGAAAAGATTTACGCATGAGGTTCCGTAATGAATACTTAGCCATGCTAGTACATCGAGGCCAAAACAGAGAAGAAGCTTTAAGAGCAGGAGATGTGGTTCTAGTTTCTACAGATAAAAAACGAATTGAATGGCCCCTTGGTTTAGTTATGGAAATTTATCCTGGTCCTGACAGACATAAAAGAGTAGCAAAGGTCAAGATGGCCAGCTGGCAAAAGATAAGACCATTTCAACGGCTATATCCACTAGAGGTGTCGTCATCAACAACATACATTGCTTTAGAATCTTTTCAGGTTCCAAACGAATCCAGTGACTCTCCTACATCTTCAATCATACCTGAAACTAAAATTTCGAGATCAGGATGTATTATAAAGATTCCCAAAAGAATAGATTTGTAATTTTGTAATTTTGTCAAAATTGCAAAGGGGGGGGGGGGAGGATGTTGGGGATTTACCTTATGTGTCAACTCAGCTCAACTCAACTCGAAAAAGAATAAAAAAAAAGGATGTAAAACAGTTCTATAAGTCAACAGTAATAAATGTGTTCTTTCATGATAATTTCTTATAAGTTATTTTCTCTACACCAATATTGGGCAAATATTGGGGTTACATTGGCCTCCAATATTGGCTAAATATTTTCATTACAATATCACGCTAATACTGGTGTTACATTGGAAATATTTCCAATGAAACGCCAATATTGGCATAATATGGTCCCAATATTTTAAGCCAATATTGGGCCAATTGCGTCAAAATGTCCACTTTTTCATATTTGTCCAATATTTCCAACATTGGCTGCCAATATTGGATTGCTACTAGGGGAAGTACCCTCTAGAGAAGAATTTAGAACGTTAGGCCTGGACTCGGCAACAAAACGAGATACACGAACAAAAAAAAATGCAAATGTAAAGTTAAGGAAAAGAGCAACTTAAATAAGCACAAATAACAAAATAATGCAGAATACAGCTGTTTCGGGGATACGTTGGATCTCCAGCGTCAATGCAAGAGAACCGGTGATTCTTTTGCACGGACGAAGGGGATACAACGTATCTTCAAAACAGCTGTATGTTACATTATTTTGTTTTATGTGCTTATTTACGAGGCTCTAGTTTTCCTTATCCTTTGCACAATATGCATTTTACTTATTGAAATGCAGAGTTGTACAACATTGTTGTAAGAATCGACATTTAAATTGTTAGAGAATTTGACACAAAATGGTTATTGGCGGATAGCTGTCCTATGCAGGTATGATACAATAAACAATATCTACATGAGCAGATACTTAGTGTAGCGCCTGTTGCATTCGAATTCCAGAAATAATATGACGGCATGTTACAAGTATCGTGTCACATCACTATGTGTTACAAACCCTGATGATATGATTTTTAACAGGTATTTATTGTCTTCCGTATACGCGTTTCGTCCATTCATGGTGTCGATTTCTAACCATTATAATAATTAATAATTGACCTTTTTCTTCTATCTCGCTTTGTTGCCGAGAATGTTATCCTAACGTTTTTAATTCTCCGCTAGGGGTGCTACGATCACTTTTATTCGATGCATGGTCTCTTTACTACACCCATTGACCTTTTCTTACTTACAGAGGATAGTTAGGGACTTTTCTAGCTAATGTGTGTATAGGGAAAGTATTGTTTTCTCCCAAATTTTCGAACTCAAGATTTTGACAAAATTTTAAAAAATCAAGTTCGTTATAAGACCCCATGAACTCTTCCTGAACATTTTTTGAAAGATGTATGCAGGTGGGGTTATGGCTCAGGATAATTCGAACGAATACGCTACGCCTACCGTTATAAAAGTTTATGTGCAATAGATAAATGATGTGAAAAAAATGATCTAAATAAAATATTTAGTAATTCTGATTAGAACTCAAATGATTTGAATTTTAAGATTTTCAAGACATTATTTCCAGTGGAAAACAATATTAATTCCCGGAACAATAAATATATGAGTAGATTTATAATTTTAAATAGTTCACAGATGACTAGAAAATATGCCCTAAGTGAGTTTATTGATTCAATATTTTAAACGGTGTAGTTGCACCCCGCCCCCTTTTTAAAACCGGAGATAAAATTACTTGCTGCGCAAATCGCACGTGTAAAAATGGTATTTTATCTTAATCATCTGCCCTAAGTTAAGATATATATCCTGTATATATGAGAGCCTTAGTCTGCCCGGAATTCCCGAAAACCGGAAAACTCTTTTACTATAAATACGTCACTGCTTTCCGTAGCAACGGACAGGTTGCAACGCCCACTGCATCCAGCGAACTGGAGAATGAAGCCCTTAGCCAGCAGGATCAAAAATCTCAATTTTTATGCTTTTACTAATGGCGACAACACGTCATATCTTCAAATCGATTTAAATAATAAATGAATGACAAATCATTAAAATTTAAAAGCCAGAGCGCTTTCGGGTATCATCATATCCTTCCTCAGTGACGTTAAATAAAAAAATCATGCCAACATGCTTAAATACTATTCACAACCGGCAAGTTGAATTTGCATATTACAAAATTGGCATCACTACTAAACGCATTTAATACATCCACACAAAATCACCAGAAATAGATTTAAAAATTGCAAAATTATAAATACAAGAAAGACAAAAGGTCATAATCCAGTTTAAGCACAAATATACATTAAAGAATTTTACTTGTGTATATTTGTGCTTAAACTGATTATGATCTTTTGTCTTTCTTGTATTTATAATTTTGTAATTTTTAAATCTGTTTCTGGTGATTTTGTGTGGATGTATTAAATGTGTTTAGTAGTGATGCCAATTTTTTAATATGCAAATTCAACTTGCCGATTGTGGATAAAATTTAAGCATGTTGGTATGATTTTTATTTAACGCCACTGAGGAAAGGTATGATGATACCCGAAAGCGCTCTGGCTTTTAAATTATACGTACGTCTGAGAGATGTTTTAATAAAATGACGTGTAAAATCTAATGATTTGTCATTCATTTATTATTTAAATCGATTTTATGCTTTTGTTTAAAAATTCACAGAAAATAAGAAATAAAGTAATTAAAAAAGATGTTGTTTCTTATTAGAATGCGAAAATATACACCTATATTTTTGCCAAACTATAGAATTGTGCTAATCTTCCATTTTTAGATGCGTCGACATAAGAATCAGATTAATAAAACATGCATGTTTTGATGTATTTAAAAATAAATAAATAAATAAATATGAAGGAATTGTCCTACGGATTCGGTTCCAAAATCGTTGGAAAGAAGGTATTAGATCTTTCTGATAGTGTTATGATGGAAACTCTCTGATTATATTTTCGAATGCTAAAGAGTCGACTTGTGTAAAAGTCGCTCAAACTCGTGCATTAACATACGAGTAATATAACTAAGTAACTAATTAGAATTTAAAAAACCTCTCCTAGGCGTATCATCTAGAGACCTTAGCCTTTTGCTTCCTTAACCTATTCCAAACAGTTCGATCCCTCCTTGCAGGCATTTGCGTCCATGGACGCCAATGTCTGCAAAGGGGGATCGAACTGTTTGGGATAGGGTATGCCAAATATCTGTCTTTTTGAGAGGGTCTTCGTTTGGAATGGACGCTGTCCCACCCGTAAGCAAAAGGTTAAGTAGATCTTCACCCAATTTCGCTGCTGTCCGAATCTTCGATTTACCGCTACAGACGATACATACACACACACAGAGCGCACGCGAGAGAGATCTTCAATTATTATATTAGTTGATAAAGGGGTGCCCATTGAAAATTGAGATCTGAATCTGCTTCATCGGTTTCACTGAGGGAAAAGTCATGTGCCGCTCACATTAGATTTTTGACCATCGCATTTTTGCTCTAATGATAACTGTTTATCTGAAAATTTTAAGTAGAAAGTCGCCCTTTATCGTTGATTAACGATAAAATCTATGTCGAATTTGTCCGCGGTCTAACAAGATTTTTTAAAATCTTGTATAAACGCAAACTCTAAGCAGCGGCGGACACTCTTCAAGGCGAACAAATGATAGAGCGCTGATGTGAACTCAAGGTGACTCATAACGATGTTTGTATAAAGAGACTAAAGTTCCTTAGAATTCCGACTATTTACAACACATAAAAGAAACCGCGTGAGGATGAATGTACTCCAGACTCGTGATGTGTATTCAGCATGTGTGCTCTCAGAGTCAGGATTCTATTGGATAGCTGTTTATAACTGTTCATGCTATCAACGTTTATTTTACATGTCTGTATAGTTGTTGATAACTATTTACATTATCAACGTTTATTTTACATGTCATAGCGGCATATTGCATGGCTGCCAATCAATAATTAGACCGAACAACATTGCAATTTCGGTAGAACCTTGATTATCCAACTTTCTATGCTTGCACATTTCGTCCGATTTGTGTGAATTCGAATAATTTGTGACCTTCTTCTCGTAGCGACTGGGAGAAAACATAGAACTCTATCATTCTGTTTGTCATGGAGTTTTCTATTTAATAATAAATATATGTATTTTTTTTTTATTAAAAACAAGAAACAATAGAAAGTTTCAATTGCCCCTTGACTAAGTTAGGAAATTTCCACAATTGTTTTCAAATTTATAATTTCCCCTTGTCTAAGTTATGAAATTTACACATTAAGTTGTTTTCAAATAAAAAGTTACAATTTCCTCTTGTCTTAAGTTATGAAATTTACACATTAAATTATTTTAAAAAAAAAGTTACAATTTCCCTTTGTTTAAGTCATGAAGTTTCTACATTACATTGTTTTCAAATAAAATAAAGTTTCAATTGCCCCTTGCTTAAGTTATGAAATTTACACATTAAATTGTTTTCAAATAAAATGTTACAATTTCCTCTTGTCTAAGTTATGAAATTTCCATATTAAATTGTTTTCAAATAAAAGGTTTTAATTGTCCCTTGTGTAAGTTATGAAATTTACACATTAAATTGTTTTCAAATAAAAGGATACAATTTCCTCTTGTCTTAAGTTATGAAATTTCCACAGTAAATTGTTTTCAAATAAAAGGTTTCAATTGCCCCTTGTCTAAGTTATGAAATTTCCACATTAAATTGTTATCAAATAAAATAAAGTTTCAATTGCCTCTTGTGTATGTAATGAAATTCCCCCATTACTTTGTTTATTATTATTAATTGGCTTGTTACATGCAATTTTTCATCATAAAAAAGATTATGGGGATACTTCGTTAGTCACAGCATATAAGGTTGAATAAAAGTATCAATCGGTTTCGAAGCAAATAACAGCCTCTTTTGTCAGGATAAAAAGATAGAGCTCCGTACCAACAAAATGACAGACGCGTTTTTGCCTTTGTTGGTATTGGTGCTCTATATTTTTCTTTTATTTTCATCTCTGAAACCGTTTGATACTTTTATGCTGAAGAATAGCCAACAAACGATTTTGGTATTTGAAACGTAAATAGCTTGTTATAGTTATCACAATGGATTCAAAACTCATAAATTAATTCATTGATAAAATATAATAAAGAAAGTTTGCTGTTACTATAAATTAACATATCTTAAGAACGGTTGATTGTACACCAATAGAAATAATTAAGAAAATTTAGGATATTTCTTTTTACGCATGATAGTATAAAACCGAATCTTGTGTGCCATTCTCGAGTGATATCTGAAAGAATGTTAGAACAAAAAATTCCGCGATTTGTAAGTGTATCGAACAAAAAATTCAGCGATTTTTAATTTATCGAACTAAATTCCAAGATTTCAGATTTTTCTCAGTATTGATATAAGACGTCCCACGTATATGCAAAGTTTCAAGTTTCTAGCTTCAAGGGTGAGGCAGCCCAGTGGTTAGCGCACGGGGATTGCACGATCGAGTTCCCAGCTTTGTCCAAACTGTCTGCGTGTTCACGAGGAGTACGGGTACGTTAAATATGTGGCTTCGCAAGTCCTTCCGAGAGGTTGGTGGTAGGGGAAGGAGGGTACGGTCCCTATATGGATGCCGCCTCCACTGGATTCCGGTCTAAATTGAGTTGCACGTACACGTCCCGGCCGTTTAAACAGATACCTTACACCTTCGGGTAGGTCGGACGGTCTAGGTCGAAGAAGAAAAAGTTTCTGCCTTCAGCTTGGCTGTGTACTAATTCATACCTCAGTGAGTTCCATTCAGCTGTTTACATAGAAAAAACCAAAAAAGCTCCGAGATTTATAAATTTTTCGAATAAAATTTCGGGATTTTAGATTTTTCTCATTATCTATATGGATTAAGTTCAACGTGTATGTAAAATTTGAAGTGTCTACCTCCGCAAGTTTGGGCTGTGTAAGTGTTCCTTAGTCAATCAGTCTCAACGTATATGACAAACGGCTTTAATTTGCTCTTTTTTTTTTCTTATTTCTTGTTCCAGAAGGCTTTAGTGGGCTCGTAAATTTAATGCCTAATTTAATGCTCGCATGCTTAGTAAATTTAAAGTTTTGACTGCTAGACATATATATCTAGTTTAGGATTCTCTAGAAGGCTCTGAACAGGGATTAAGATCGCTCTCCCATTGCAGATAGCATACACGAACCACTTATGTTACTGGTTATTGGCCACTCGTTAGCGTGGACTGGTTTTGCTTTTATTATGCGCTTGTTATCAGGAAATAACCGATACCCGCAAAGGAGCGGTAGCAGGAAAACTTGCTATGTACCACAGAATTTTGGCACAAAGCAAGTGTGGTTCGCGTTTGGTGCAAAGTGTGATTTGCAAAATTATCGCATATAGCAAGTTTTCTTGCTGCTATTGTAGGTATCTTTCCTTCCTTCTTTCACCCTGATTGGCTGATCTACTCGAAGGTGTAAGGTATCTGTTTGGAAGGCCGGAACCTAGTGGGAGAAACATCCACAGGGACCGTACCCTCCTTCCCCTGACACCAACCTCTCTGAAGGACTTTCGGACTCACATATTTAACGTACTCGTACTCGGCGTAAACACGGGAATTGTTTGGGCAGAGCAGGGAATTAAACTTGGATCCTCCGAATGCAATCCCGTGCCTTGACTACTGGGTTAACTCGCCCCTCATTGTAGGTATCGGCTATTCCTTACTGACAAGCACATAATAAGCGCATTATAGTCTATGTGATATGCAATAGGGGCACGAATCTAACTTTGGGAAGGCCCTCTAAAAGCATGTTCTGTAAGTAGGATGACTTTAATTATGTTCACCCAAAGGTCCGTAGATAGAAAAATTTCCATTAACCTTGGATCACCTTGTATTTGCAACGATAAATAATAGATATAATTAAAAACATATATATTAATTTGTCTATAGATTGTGAATTTTAAATATCTATTTAGATAACAATTATCTAACGCGTTTGTGACTTTTCAGGCAGAAGCTACTCAGCTAGCTAGAAAGCTGAGTTTTTGCAAGACCCGCCAGAATATCTAATATTGTATCAACCTTGGAATTTTTGCATCCTTATGGATTACGATATCGACTATGGAATAAAACCTGATGGATCCGGAATTTTGATTTCTCCCCGGGGGGGGGGGGGATAAAATGGAGGAGGGCCTGACTTTTCAGATCCTATAGAAGCCCCTCGGTGATCTCAGAAAGCTAAAAATTTGCACGCTTATAATATTGATAACGGGACAGAACCCAGTGCAGCCAATTTTAGAATAAGACAACTAATTTTGATTAAGCTCCATACATTAATTAAAATCAAACTTATTAAAATTAAGTGTTCCTGTCTTTGACAGGCCTAAATACTATTTGGGATAAAATAACTAATTAGGATATTTTTACAATTTATTTATATGTTCCAAAGAACGCGAATAAATGGTTCAAAATCACGTGAACCATTTGCATCACATTAATCACGCGTCACAAATGGTTCAAACCACCTTCAATGTCTGTCATTCAAAAACATTACTTGTATGTGCATTTTGGATTAGCAAATGAAAATATCGGTGCTTCCTGAGCCGAGCATGCTTTTCGTAATTTCCGCCGGTGTTCATTCACTTTTTTACCCTTCATGACTCGATAAACAACTACGAGTACATGTCAGTGGTTGTGCTGAGTTGTTCTGTGACTTCTTTCAACTCTGGGTCGTTGAACGCAACGGACACTCGAGCCTTATTAGCGATGCTTCTGTGTCAAGACCGTAACACACTTTCTGTTCGGTCCCGTGGTTTCGAGAGTTCCCGGCCAGTTCAGACATGGGCGATGAATTCTGGGTTAAGATAGGAGAAACCAGAAAAGTCCGCTTGGTCAATGTTCATAATAACGATTTTGTCGGCTGGCGTCAAATCCGGGGCACTCGTGGTGAACTGCTTTTCGAAGTTACCGACATCTTGGGGATGAGTCTGAAAGAGAAAAAAAAAATCGTGACTGTTAATTTCTTCTATTATTGAGTAGAAAAAACATTGTTTTCCAGAAATTTCAAAATTTGAGATTTTGATGAAAGAGCGCGTTTCAAAAGCTCCTGAACACATTTCGAACACGTTCGGAATATATCCATTTCTTTTTCTTGGCCTAATTTTCGACGTAACATGGACACGATAACTCAGGAATGAATCCACGTATCGCTCCAGTGGCGTAGACAGGGTCGTTATAGCTATTTCTCCATTGGCTAAACAATTGCATTATTTCTCAGCAAGGTCAAGGGCGGATTTGAAGAGTTTTGCCGTCCATGGGCAACCCATTCCCCCCACCCCCTCATCTCCTTTAACATTCCGAAGATTTTTTTTGCCAAATGCATACCGTATGTTGTACCCTCCAATGTCACTATTTATTTATTCAATTGTATAGCTGTATGGACAGAATCCCAATTATAGATGCAAATATATAAATGCACCAGCACAGCACAATTGTACATTAATCAAACGTAGTTTTTGAGTTAAAATTAGCCGCCCCTCAATAGGGTGGGTGGGTGAAAATAACGCTTGAACGGAGAATGACATTTGATTCAAAATAGAAATGTGTCACCCTTGACACTTGCCTATGTTGCGTTTGCGGTAATTAAAATTAAATATATTTTTTTATAATTCACATGAATACAACTCGAATGATTTGAATTTTTAGGTTTCCACAGCATTATTTCTTATGGATAATAATAATTCCTGGAGCAATGTTAAGCAGGCAAAGTCATATTTATGAGCTTATTTAGGGCTTATTACGCCTGTGTAGCATGCGTCCACGCAGCGGATATCTATGCGATCGACAACTATTAAAAGCCATCAAACTAATGACCGAAGGCGGTTAATATATAATAATAATACAATATATAATAATACAATGGATATATAATAATACAACCTCACTCATAAAAACTCTGTCTCCTCGTTCAAATTTCATATCCTTAATCTGTCCGCCCCTTAACCTAGCCAATGCTGGCCCATCATACCGGAACGATAATCCAGAGTTCTTAGCTGAGTACCAGTGATGACATGGAGGAGTGCTATGTCAATTTCTAGATCTAATTAAAGTTTGTAATTCAGAAACGGTGAGAAAATTGTTTGAAGGCGAGTTTAGATGACAAGCCTCATTGGCTAAGGAGTCGGCAGTCTCGTCAAACACCAATATTAGAAGGAATCCATTGAAATGTAAAATGGTACTAACATTGTATCCATTAATACGAATTAACTCAATTCATCAGCCTAACTGGTTTGTTTCTAATTTATATTTTTTTAGAGAATTAAAGTTGCAACCATTAATTAAACAATCACTTGCAAATGGAAGCTCATAAAAAAGGGGTATTTTCTTTTCGCTCTGATATTGATTGTAATAAAAACGGAAGCGAAAAAAACGGAATATGAGAAAGTCGAGTGGAACCTCACTCTTGAAATATTTTGTTACCCTTTGCTCGCCACGCTCGCCAATCTCCAGTTTTAGCTTGCGGTTTTTCTTAGCCACAGAAATGTCGTCTAAAGAGGATTTACGAGTGTGGTCTAACCCACGCGTTACTCAATCACATGTGGGTTTAGGTTAGCTAATGAGAAGGGAAATTTTTATAAGGCTAGATGCTACCATCTGAGAGAGGAATCCCTTTTTTAATGGACGTTTAGAATATTTTCTATGTTAGTAATTTGAGTATGTTCATATCCCAAATTTGTATTTCAGGAGGTGAGGATGAAGGACATACCCATAGATTACCTTGGATACGCTAGTGGGGACCAAGGTCCGTAGAAACTATGAGTGGGGACGACAAAAGAACTCTTAAGAGTGAGCGTCAGTAAATTTTCTGACCTATCCGCGCTTTGTTAACTTTCGCGGCACACATATTTCGCCGAAATTCTGCTCAAACAGTTGCGAAATATTGTCTGAAAGATAAAATGCAATGCTTATATTATATTAAAACTAAATTTAATGCCCCCAAAAACATAGAATATATTTTTTATTTTAATCCAAAATATTTTTGGTACTGCCATCTGCTGTCGTAATTTAATTCATACCGATTATTTTTATTTTTTAATGAACATTTTTAAATATCTATTCCTTCTAATACAGTGTTAAATACAACAACAGATCATATATAATAATGCCACAATCACGGAAAGGTAATTTATTATTCTATAAATTTGATAAGGGATCTGAATGTACATCACTGAGGACTGCAGTTTTGTCTTCAAGTCCAAGTTCAATTACGCTTCCGTGATTATGGCATTATATATGATCTGTTGTTGTATTTAATAGCGTATTAGAAGGAATAGATATTTAAAAATGTTCATTAAAAAATAAAAATAGTCGGTATGAATTAAATTACGACAACAGATGGCAGCACCAAAAATATTTTAAATTAAAATAAAATATATATTCTATGTTTTATTGGGTATTAAATTTAGTTTTAATATAATCTAAGCATAGCATTTTATCTTTCAGAAAACATTTCGCAACTGTTTGAGCAGAATTTCGGCGAAATACGTGTGCCGCGAAAGTTAACAAAGCGCGGATAGGGCAGAAAATTTACTGACGCTCACCCTTAAAAGACTTAGTGTCGCTTCTCTGTCTTTTTATCCTGAAGAAGAAGGCTGTTTTTTGCCCTTGAAAGCCGGTTGATACTTTTAATCAACTGCTTATTCTGCTTCTAACGAAGTTTTCTTTAACCGCAGTTATAGTAAATTTTTGTAACATGTCAGCTATTTAAGTTTTATTGCACAAAATAGGAAACGTATTTGGAATTGTGTTTAATTTGCTGTTATGAAATAATTTCTTCTTCTCATTTGCCGCATTTTAAAACGGTGCTAAGTTGTAAGGAATCCCAAAAAGCTGGATTATCTCGAGATCAGTTTATTATATGGATTATCTCGAAATCAGTTTATTATATGGATTATCTCGAGATCAGTTTATTATATGGATTATCTAGAGATCAGTTTATTATAGGGTAATGGGGTTGATTTTATTCGTTTAGCCATAAACAGTTTATAAAACATACATTTAATTAATTCATGTAAAATTATTTACTTTTGAATTTAAGATTTTAATTGTTTTTTGAGGTCCATTTGGAAAGACAAAAAGGTCAGTTCTAGCTTTATTAATTGTACCAAAACCTAATCAACACCATGGTAGCATATAAGTGCTTTAACTATACTGAAAGGAATGAAATTTCGTTGGACAATTTACGAGCTATAGTGAATACATACATTTTACAGACATACACGCACACAGACGTCACGCTAAAACTAACGGATTCGTGTTTTTGAATGCCCGAAACATGAGTTCCAAATTTTGAACCTACACCTTGTTACCCTGGTGCTGATTATATTTTGATGCGATTTAGAAAAGTGGGACGTATTTTTTCTTTGATTTTAATTGGCATGCAAAAATATGAAATAAATGCTCTTAAACGTAATCATTGTATGTTTGTTTTATAATTAATTTTTGAAAAACAAGTTCATTATTTTAGGATAAACCGTTCTCAAGATATTTCAGTCTTTTGGAATTTTGGTGAACTGGCTACGTTTTAAAACGCGTTATGCCGCACACAATGACAAAATATAATATTTTAAAACTGCAAATTGGATATAATTTCAAAGACTTATTTCATGCTTTATTTTGTTCGGTGGAACTACACTAATGCAATACAGGATATATGAAGAACATTTAATATAACTCTGGGGAGAATCCCGTGCTGCCCTTATCAGATTTTTACCATCAAAGCCAACTTTGTGTGGGGAAGCTATATTCGATAATCTGAGGTCGTAGGTCAAGATTTCTGCAGGAATTTAATCTGATTTTATTAAGCTTTTAAATTGGGGTTATAACCTGGAATCACACCACTAGCTAAGTTTAGCCTTTTCTTTCGCCAGAGATAATATAGAAATACAGATTATCCTACATTCCTAGAGATAATATCGGGTTCAATTTGCTATGCACTTGAGTAAAAGTAAAGAACTGTCATTTACTTCCTATGCGCAGTTCCATAGAGGGTTGTCGGGGAAGTTTGGTTAAGGGTGAGTGTCAGTAATTCTTCTGCCCTATCCGCGCTGACATGAAGAACAAGTACATGAAGAACAAGTACGTCATGTAATTTTTGACAGCACAGCGAATAAAATTGACTCCATGACTCTAGGATTAACCGTTCTCGAGATATTTTAGTTTTTTTTTTATTAATTTTGAAGAGATGAAGATTTTAAAGTACATTAAGTTATCAAATTAAACGGACATGCATTAAAACTGCAAATTGGATATAATATTTGAAAAGTAGCTATGTTATTTTCTGCAATTAAACTAAATTTAAGGCATCAAGAAATAAGGAAAATAAGAAATGAATTCCAGTTTGTAGGGTAAGTCATGTGCTGAGCACATCAGATTTTTTCTAATTCTTACAATTAAATTGTTTTATCACATGCGAAAATAAAATTCAAGATATTTTAACTTTTAATACGTTAACAGGGATTATAAATTGTGTGCCATTTTTATGCTTAAATCTAAAAGGGTTTTTGATATTCATATAGGTTGTTATTAGGTGTGCAAATGTCATATTTAGTGACCACTAACCATTTCGAACGGATACTAAGTATATTTAATAAGATAATATTTAAAATTAATAGATTTTTTATTGAAGGAATTTCAACGTCAGGCGTTATAAAAGAGTTGCGAAGGGAGTTCATTCTTGAAACAAGTGAAAAGCAATTTGAAATTGATCTTGGAGTTGGAGAAAATTAAATAGAATCTCTTAGTAAACGTTTTAATCCATCTTTCACAAAATGCTTTAATACCTACAGGATTATTTAGCTAATGGTAGCCGCATCGTGTCCACAGATTTAGAACATTTAAAAACTTATATCCAAAAGTATACAATAGCTTGCAGTTCTGAATGAGAGCGTGGCTTTAGCGTTATAAATTTAATATTAACTGAATAAAAATTTATTATACTTTCTGAATACGTTTTAAGGTTGTTTATTAAACGACACGGTCCACCATTAGAATTATGAAATCCAAATATTACGAAAATGGTTGAAGTCTCATCGTTCTATTTTTGACCAACAAACAAATGGGCAGTCACAGAAGAATTCGTCATCGATCCTGTATGCAAATT
This sequence comes from Amaurobius ferox, assembly GCA_951213105.1. Lineage (NCBI taxonomy): Eukaryota > Metazoa > Arthropoda > Arachnida > Araneae > Amaurobiidae > Amaurobius > Amaurobius ferox. Next base: position 117,481,187 of record OX578146.1, read on the forward strand.
TTTATGATTCTTCTGATCAGTATCTTTTATATATATATATATATATTATTTGTAATGGTTGTACTTTAAGAAGTGTATTTTAAGATATTTATATTTCTTATATTTTTTTTTCCAATCTTCATGCTTGTAGTCCATATAACACAAGTTTATAGATAAAATATATCTTGTGTTTCAGAAACAAGCATTTTTGTGTTCATTTTGAAGGGATATATGGACTTGAAAAAGAATTTTTTCGAAATGAACTATTCTTAAGCCTAGAGCTCTTCCACGTGCAAGCTTTTTTGCTTGATTTTTTTGTTTTCGTATTTTCATTCCTCACCTTTGAAATTTGTTGATTATTTTTGTCTTTATGACCTGCATTACGTTTTATAATTTCCTCTTTATGGTTGAATTTCCTTTATTTCATTGTATTTTGTAGACAAATTTTAAGATAGTGTTTTATGAGTTACTACTTACACTCTACCATTGGGTTTACAATTTAACATATATATATATATTATTTTGAAGGGTTTTATTTATTTATTTATTTTTTTGCCTTTTTTTTACTTTCCTTATATACATAATGTATAAGGAAAGTATTGTGACGGGGTCGAAAATTCGAATGAGTTTTCGACGGCAGAGCACGTTTCAAGCATCCCTGATCACGAATCAAACATTTTTGAAGTGATGTCTGTGTGTGTGTGTCAGTGAGTCTGTAGAGACGGATAACTGACGAACGAATGGATCGATTCGAACGAAATATGGTACAAAAATCACAATCCGTAAACACTGGAAGTCTACTGTTTTTATACGCAATCGACTGTTCAGAACTCCCCTAAATTTTCGAGTGAAATTTTGAAAAAATCGTCAAAAAATCAAAACCGCTAATAAAGTTACGCAAATAGACATTTCTTATGTAATTTTCCATTAGTAAACGATTGACATAAATTTTAGAACGCCAACATGAGCCGTTTCCGAGATATTGCACATTTTTAAAAAAAATTATCAAAAAGTCATATAAAATAAAAAAAAATATTTCCTATTGAGAAACACGTCCACTTTTCATATGTAATGCCATGCGATAAATTGGGTGACATCATTCTCGTGGATTTAGCTCGTTCCATTTATGAAAAAAGACACTTTGAGTAATACTTTTGTATTTGATCGCCAATAGTCATTTATCTGCTGTAAGAATGACTTATTTCTTCGTCCATAACGATTGGCGAGATTTTTGCGACGATTTTGGCGGGATGTCGCCAACTTGGCGACTTTTTGAAATGTTGTCAAATTAACGAAAATCTCGCCAAATGGATAAAAATGACTCTAAATCAATGAAAATGACGACTAATTGTCGAAAATTCAATATCTTGTAAATAATATAAGTATCTACTATAAGAAAAATCTATTTTTTTACTGTAGAAGTAGTAAATTCATTACATTATATAAGGAAAGTCATGTGTTGCCCACATCAGATTTTTTTCTTTTACTTTTAAAATTTTAATTTAATATAGTTATAAATAAATACTGAACAAATATTCTAATGTTTGACTTATTTTGAAAATCAAAAAAGCGTAGGTAACTTATAAATAAATACTGAACAAATATTCTAATGTTTGACTTATTTTGAAAATCAAAAAAGCGTAGGTAACTTTCTATAGCTTATCAACGAGCGTCCCGGGATTATTTCTTTTAACAACACACCACTGGATATTAAGAGCGCAAGGGCATGCAGGTGGACGTATTAAGAAGAGGGAATCTTTTACACAATTTTATGTATCCATATGACGGGCTTAATATGTAATGTCATATGTCAAGCCGTTAAGAATAAACCGACGCCAGAAAAGTTCGCTCAACCCTGTGTCGTATAAAATGATAAAAAAAAATGTCCTACATGTATTTTTTCTGAAAATGTCCTATATTTTTCCCTTTTCTGGTAAAAACAGATCTCTTGAGAAACTATAATATTTCATTGGCTCCTTCCTGATATTGCTTTTATGGCGTTAAAAATAAGCTTAAACATCTTAAGACATGCCATAAGAGGTCTTCCTTCGCCTTCTTACACCTACTTGCCACTCCTACGGCACTCCTACTGTCGCAAGAGAGACGCTCACGCAATTGCGTATCTGTCTTCTCACGTGGTAGAGATTTTGGAAATCATTAAGGTCCACAACAATGGGACAATGGCAATAATAAATAGCGTGACTATACGTACTCCCTGTGCAACTACAGCCTGAGAAAGTTGTACGGAATGGACAGTGAATGGTCGAATCATTTCAGAAAAAATAATAAAAGAAAAGAAATATTAATTTCTTTCTCATATTACGGTTCACTTAACGTAATTAACATTTCTTTCTACAAGCATGGGAAAGTAATTCTCTTTTATTTCTCATTCTATAGTATAGAAATTAGAAAGGAATATTATTTTTATAGTTAGAGAGCAGCGTTTCTCAAATTGCTCTGCAGAACACGGGTATGGGCGGATTTTACTGATAGGCAGTAAGCGGGCGCTAGAGCAATTACTGTAGAGATAGCCCCGAAGTTCTTAATAACGTATTTAATTACTTTCCCTACAAACATAGTGTAAAGAACCTTTCTGCCCCAACCGGGAATCGAACCATGGATCTTCGTACTGGCCAGCCGACTCTCTACGGTTGAGCTACTGGAACGGATTTGCAAGCTCTTAACGTCGAAGAGGACTCTACAATAGTATAATGTATAAGGAAAGTATTGTAATGGGGTTAAAAATTCGAATTGAAGTTTTCGACGGAAGAGCAAGTTTTAAGCTTCCGAACTCGATTCATACGTTTTCGAAGTGATGTTTGTGTGTGTGTACAGTGGCCCCCAAAAAAGAAGAACAAAATCCGAACACCATGTGGTATTCTGGCTTCTTGGGTTATACAGTAAAAGCAAATGTATCAGACTCGTAATAATGCCTGCTATAAAAAACAAAAAGAGAGCAACTAATTTGCATAAAGAGAGGTCATCTTCATATTAAATGTTGCACAAACTCGATTTTTTCAAAGGGCAACACCATCTTTTGATAACAAATTCTGACTCTCCAGGTCAAAGCACCCCGAATTCATATAAAAATTATTTTTTTTTACTGAAGCCGTTAAGAAGTTATGGCTGCTTGAAATTTTGGGCTCCTGATATTAAATAAGTTTTTCTTTTATATTTTCTGAAATAATTAGCCTGCCAAACTAATTCTTATTTTATATTATAATTTATAATACTAAATAACACAAACAAAATGTATACCATTTTTCATTTTCAAATAAATTTTTAAATTAATTATGAAAATCTTATTTGAAAAAATATGATTAGAAACGTGGGTAACTATTTACGGCAATTGATTCAGCACCGTCAGAAACTTTGATGTACAAAATTTTAGTTCACTTCTTTCAGTACTTATTGTAATATGCCTATATTCAAATATGCATCATTTTGAAGCTTTTAGAGGACCTTCCTCATTCATTCGTTTCCGATGGAAAATACTCAGAATTTTTTTTCGAAATTGCAGTGCAATGCAAAGTTTGGACTCTTGGCATTTCTGCAATGAGTGATCAAACATAGTTATTGTATTTGTGTTAGGAAATCAACTGGAGTGTGGAAATTAACTGTTAGGAAATCAACTCGACTTACTATACCAGAATCCATTTTTAAGTAGCTTGTAATTTTTTTTTGCATATTTTGTTCTCTTGCCCTCTTCTATGGAAAAAGTAAATTTTAGGGCCCCCCATAAAGCTTTTATAGCAAAAGCAAAAACGCACATCAAGCACGTAAGGTGAGGCTTCAATGCATCGCGGGTCTTCAGCATTTATATAAGGTAAGATAAAAAAGTTCGGAGACTGGGCTGATATCTCCAACCCTGATTAGAGGAGAGGGGAACTATTTTACCGTGGGGTAGAGACACATGTGAAGTGAGATGTGAAAAGGAAGAAGCAGGTTTTTCCCAGACAATGCGTGTCAGTGAACTGTAGTCGCTCGCGTTCGTCGAAACCGGAAATGGCGTTTGAAGAACGACGTGCGAATATCAAATTCTGCCAGCGTTTGGGGAAATCTCCGACAGAAACATTGCACCTGAGCAGGTGCAATTCGCATGTCGTTCTTCAAACACCATTTCCCTTTTCGACGAACACGAGCGACTACAGTTCACTGACACGCATTGTCTGAAAAAAAAAAAACCCTGCACTGCGGACCTGCTTCTTCTTTTTCACATCTCGCGTCACATGTGCCTCTACGCCACGGTACAATAGTTCCCTTTTCCTCCAATCAGGGTTGGAGATATCAGCACAGTCTCCGAATTTTTTGATCCTACCTTGTATATGTAAATGACTATAATGAATTCATTTAGTTCTGAAGGTGAAATACCTTTTTTCTCCAAATAGCGGCCACAGGGAGTCAACGGCAGTAAATAAGTTTTAGAAGGATGATCAAGATATAAACTTCTTCAGATATAAAGTCCAACTCGTCAGTGGAGTTCATTCAGAAGGAAAGCATACGAAGAAGTAGAAAAGTAAGTCACTGTCGATGAACTTAATATGAAACGTAATGTCTAACTATGAAAATATCGAATGCACCCAAAACACATGACCTTTCATTTAAGTTAACATTTTTTTTTTGGATCAAAACAAACAACGAAAAAATTGAAATTTTATGACTTGTCTATAAAGGGCACAAGTCATAAGAATTCCACCGATAAAAATTAACATACCAAATTTCGTGGATACCGCGCTCCCATGTGCAAAAAAGTAAAATTTTTAATATCTCCAGAGGGGCTCGTGAAAACTCGTAAATATTACCATCAATTCATCTCTAGTTATAGTACTTACAAAGTGTTCAATCATGTAATAATAAAGGAGAACCTATTTTTTTTTTCACTTAAGATCAAAGACATGCAATATCTCAAAAATAAATATTAACAGATAATAGATGTCATTCACTTTGTAGTAAAAAATTGCTCATAAAAGTGCTACTTTAACATTTTTGACATAATTACTTTTTATTTCCAGTTTCGGTGCTGGGGTGAGAAAAATGTTTGATGAATTAAGGGCTTTCTCGTGGTTCGATCACTATGAAAACCAATAGGTCTCTTACGTTTACAGATAAAAATAATCGTGCCAAATTTCATTTGATTTGCACAATTTTTTCGAAAGGTCGTGATGATATTAAAAATAGGGTTGATTTGCAATTCAAGGATGCTCAAAACGTATAAATCTAGGAGTATAGATCCGTATATAAAAACGTATACCTCTGATTTTTGATCCCAACATACTTTCCAGAGCCGTCTTAACCCCTCGCTGGGCAAAAGTAAATTTTACGTCCCACCTTATAAAATTTTTGTAGTAGATAAAAGGTTCACGAATGCTAGGCCCTCGACATGGCCCAAAACGGTTCCAATAATTTTTCTATTACAAACACTTACGTGTCGTGTTGTAGGGAAAGTAACAAATGTACTTATCCGAAACGGAAATTAGAATCTGTAACGGAAAGGGAAACCCGTATCTAAAGTTTCACGTTGAAAAAATATGCCACCAAAAAGTTCTGCAATTCCTTTTGTTGCGAAGCGTTCGTTCAAAGGAAAAGGATAGAATAAATCTATTTTTGCAATATATCTTTCTGCATATCTGTGACGTCTGTTTGAATCACTTTCTAGAAACGACGCTTGATGCAAACTGGTTTTCTAAGCTTAAAGGAATGTTGTACAGTATTCATATGAGGACTTGGGATGTATTTCGTAATGTTTTTTAAATCTTTTTTCGGTCGCCGTAGGATGTTGCAGTCGGAGTTTTTAAAGTATGATTCGACAGTTATGACTTATGAAATACATATTGTTACGACATATCCTCTAAATCTCTATCCATCATTAATGTATTGTAAAATCTAAAATCGCGGGCGTACCCTCAGGATACAACAAGAAAGATCAATCATGCTTAAAGCATTGATTATGAAGCACTTTCCAACTTCAATGCAATTTTATTTAAACATCTCTAAAATGCAATACATTTCTCGGTAATATTTTAAAACTTATCACAATACTACATTAATTTATTATATTTGAAAACTTAAACCTTCATCGAAAAAAATGAACTTCATTCAAATGACGGCATTGGAATATAAATTGCCTGGTTTAAACATCTCTAAAATGTGATACATTCCACAGTAATAATTTTAGAATTATCATAATACTACAATAATTTATTATATTTGAAAACTTCATCGAAAACAACTGAAATTCCTTAAAATAACGTCATAGAAAAAATAACACGCCTGGCTCTCTCTATAAAAGCAGCATTTCATTCATTAATAATTTCCCATTCAGGTCATTCATCACAATACTATAATAATTTATTTTATTTATAAGACCATGGAGCTACAAGTAACTAAACTCTATTCGTAAAACTTCATCGAAAAAAATCGCCCTTCTCTTTGTAAAATCAATGAATATTTCATTCATATCAGCTATGCAGATTCCATGAGCTAAATAATTTTGTGTTAAAGAAATACAGCAATTCTAATACAACTCACTCTACATATTTTGCTGTTTACATTTTACATAGGTGAAAAATAGGCTTCGTTGGAGAAATAATCAAATTTGGATGAGCATTTAAACTCAAATATATTGTAATTGCGTTGTTTCAGTATGTACAAAATTTAAGCAAAAATAAAGTGGTTTTAGGACGGATACAACATTCAATATGAATTAAAAAGAACTTTTAAAATCACGATTTGGAGACAAGATGGATGCCATATATCATTTTGAAGTGGGTCACGTGATCGCTTCATATAAGAGGTGTTATTATTATTTTAATTTTTATTTAAAACACTACTGAATATATTTCGCTGAATTTTTTTTTTTATATATTTTATGGAACAATTTGAATATTACCTAAAATTTTCGAAGCAATTTGTGAATTTTAAATCCGCTTTAAAAATGTTTGAAAAATTAGGTCCCATAGGGCTCAATGTATTTCATTTTTTCAACCCGGGTCTAATCCAAAACTAATTGGGTGGTATTATTCATTTATATTCCCATAGGTCCTACAGACCGTCTGAACAACATACTAAAATTTCATTTTGATTAATTCATTTTTACGGCAGTTATCGTGCTAACGGACAGACAGACAGACAGAATGAACAAAGTCATAAACACTTTTCAACTTTGTTGCAAAGTGTTAAAAATGACTCCGAATTTTTCGATAACTAGCATTTTTATCTAAAAGCACTAATAACCTGATAACTATCTTACAAGATCACAAAACAACTGCCACAAAATAAATGCTTATTCAATTAAAAAAACCCAGCCGATTCTGATTTCAAAACACTGACGTATTTTGCAATTCAATTTGGCTCCTATCACGTCAACTTTGTCCAAATGAACGATGACTTTGCATAGAAATATCTAGAAAGAGGGCGGTGTCATCGAAACCGGTGGATATTTCTAGAAAGTTCCACCGGATTCAGAAACTCGTCGATGGCTCGCCAAATCTGGCACACAGGTCACGAAAACGCCGTCGGAAATCCTATTTTCACGTAATAGCAATGGTTGCAAGTAAAAATGTTTTCTCCTTGAAGGTAGGCAAAGCATAGTGAAGCATTTTACATATTCGTAACAATATAGATCCGCCAGAGGAGGGGTGAGGCGAGAATTCGCTGCAATTTTAATCAGAGGGCAATAGGGTTCTTTTGTGGTCAAAAATATTATTGTGATTTTTTTCAAGTGTTTTCATTTAGAAAGAGTGCTGTTAATTTCAAGTACCCCTAATTTGAATGCGTCAAGCGCACTTAATACGTAACAAATGGGCGTATTTAAAGCATATTACACCCGCGCAGAGACAAAAACCATATTTAAGTCGTAATGCTCGGTTATATTAGGGCGTAGCATTCCCATGTGTACAGCGCCGGGCTCAAACCGTATTAGCACTCACGCAGCTGGTCGTGTTCAGGTGTTTATTTAGGGCGTATTACGCTCGCTTAGTGCCGCGCGTATGCTCACGTAACCGGCAACTAAGCCTTTTGAAAACTTGATTAATAATTCAATTAATTCCTGCTTTAAATCCCGGGCAACGCCGAGTACCTCTTTCAGCGTTTTATAAAATTTAAATATAAATTGATATATGAATATGCCAACTCATTGAGAGTAAATGAAGTGCAGTTTAGTAAAAAAAAAAAATCAAACTGTTCTGTAATGTAGAAAGTCTTCGCTTATAAGAATTGAGCCTTTGGAGATGGGGGGGGGGGGGGGGGGGGGGGGGGGGGGGGCGCAGTGAATAATGGATCAGGGCGCAAAATTTAAGCTTCATAATAAATCTGCCACTGTGGGCATAGACAATTATTTATCTTATCGTCTCCAATAGTATCAATCAACATGTAGATGACTTTTTAAAAATTTCTTTTAAACTTTCAGTTGCTTTTTTTGCCAGTGAATGCACCTCATTATTTATACTTTTTGGTACCTCTAATATTCTTTGAATATTATCTACCTATACTTAATTAGTTGTATAATGCTGCTGCATATAAGCCTTGAATGGAAAGTGAGAAACCATTTCTTACTAATCTAATATTACATTTGAATGAATCCAATTGAAGAGGGCATCTTTTATCCTACCGCTATTTTAAGTTTCCTATGTTAACATACTAAAGAAAATCCTAAAATTGTTTAGTTTTAGTCCCCCTCTCCCCCGCTGTATTTTTCAAAATATAAATGTTGCTAAAAATGAAAAGGTTTGTCTATTTACAATTTGATATACTTCTATTATTTTATAAATTTAAAAGAAAAAAATCTTTCCTTTTATGATATATACTTGGTATCAAACAGTGGGGGAAAATTCCCAAGACTAAATAAGCTAGCCTTCGAAATTTTCCCCATAGTTTAAGTTTTTTTAAGCTATGGGGAAAATTTCGACGAAGAATATTTTTCCTCTCCTTACTTGTTTCAGTTTTCAATTTTAATCTAGGGAAAAAAGTCCTAAACTTCTTGTTCCTTCAGTTTTGGGAAAATTTTCCCAGTTGTTATTTGTCAAGCAGTGGCGTAGCTAAGGGGGAAGATTTAGGGGGGGGGGGGAGAGTCATAACACATCCCAGGAATTCATCGAAGTTCGTAGAAATTATTTTCAGAGAAATGGAAAACAATATAATTGGTGACTTCCCCCCCCCCCCCAAAAAAAAATTTAAAATTATGGCAACAACTGTTACCATGCACAGATGTGGAAAATACGAAGGTTTGTGATTTTATAAAATTGTGATAAAAAATTAGTATTTCTAGTATTTATTGAAAAGCTATGTATTCATTTTACAAAAATATTAAGAATAGTTGAATAGTTTTAATTAGTTAAAGATTTAAAAGAAAAAAAAAACACAAATTATTTTTTTTTAGTATTCATGCTTAGCTGAAAACAGTGGGAGAAAATGCTAAAATCTAAACGAGCTAGAGGTTTAGGGCCCTTTCCCGTAAGTTAACATGTAAAAATTGAAACAAGTTGGCTGGAAGAAAAATGCTTTATTAACATGAGAAAATTGAATCCTGCGGATAGAGTGCTGATGACCTCTTCAGCAGCCCACATGTGTAAAATGCGAGTGGCATGAGAAACCCCAAAATAAGACACAAAACACTCATCCAGTTTTCTTTTGTAGATGTTTTATTGAAACACTGGGAAAAAGCGGAATAACTTCTGAAGAGGCAGAAGGATTGTGGTTCAAAAAATAGAGTGTACAATGTTCAGATCTAACAGCATAAAGGGTTTATTTTATTATTTATGGCAATGAGGAAGGCAAAGAGTGATTCCAAACCTGACATGGATATATATATTAATGCATATATATATTTATGAGTACAGAGTTGCATGACATATAAAAAATCCAAACCACTAAACCAAAGGAAAGAGGCATTTTCGAAGCTCTTGGAAGGGCATCCTTTTCATAAGATGATTGATTGCAAAGCAAATCATCTGCTTTCGAATTCAAGTCCAAACATGTCTACATAGTACGCAAGGTTGAGGGGGAGCTTGTCAAGAAATATTTGTATGCTATAGAATAGACACTACAAAATACTTGTATATTGATTAATAATAAACTTATTATCTTGATTTCCGATTTAAAATTTCAATGCTTTTAAAAGATATTTCAAAGTAATAACACAGAAAATGATTTTATTTCTGTTTTTCTAAAACATAAAATAAATTTCAGTTAAAATAAATAGTTGATATCACTGCTGTTACAGCTGATTTAAAATTTTTCTTATATATAAAGATAATATAAGATGGAAAAAATTACTATTGCATTTAACAACTTTCTAATCCTTTCATTTCAGTTCATGAATAAATGTAGGAATTTTGCCAATAGTATACAGTTCCAAGGTTAGGCAATACATACCAGGATTTATTAATGCAACATTTCTTCATGATATTTATGACTGTACATGAATTTTATAAAGGGTCACATTACAAGTTTAAATTTAAAATCATATGAAATATTTCTTTTCATAATCAAAAATTTAGGCTTTAAAATATATTTGAGACACACACTTTCTACCATGTATTAAAGTAAAATTTTAACTCTATATATAAAAATGATAAATAAATTTTGAATATATATATATTTTAATATTAAAAGTATTTATATTTAGTTATGTCTTGCATACAAAACTGCATCCAAAGATATTTTAATAAAGAATAAAGCAAATAGTAGAATCAACGTATAAAGATTTTAAAACATACTATGAAGTAATAAGAATGGGATTTAATTACAGATAATACTATTACTCAGCTATAAACTTTCAGAAACACTAACAGAAGTATTTTGTAGTGTATATTATTTGCTTTTTAATCCTTGTCCATTTCATATAATTTAAATGAAAACTGAATAATTCTTTTAATGTATAAGCATTTATACAGCTTATTCAGGAACAAAATATTGAAATAAAACACTTCAACAACTTGTTTCTTTCTTGTTTAAACATTGGTATAATATAATGTATTTCTCATCCAAAGATGTTTTTCTAACAGAGAAATTAAATTTTCATTGTCATTAGTATAAGTGTCACCACAAAGCAGTTTAATTCTTAATTGCTTTGTCCACAGTAATATTCAAACCAATAACTTCTTGACTTTAAGACAGCTTTATCAATTGAGATTTCTAGGCTATAAGAGAATTTCACATTGCCTTTTGACTGATTTGAGGTCTGAGCCCTTAGGTAAACTGACCATACAAGCAAGTCCCAAAGGGGCCAATCTCAAATGTACTGATGAGCTGCTACTGATCAAGTGGCATCTACAAATATGAGCTGAATGTTTTAAAAATGCCAGAGTCAAAATTCATCCTAAATCTGCCCCTGTTGAGGTTTCAATTAAATCACCAATTTCTTTCACTAATCTAAAAATAGTAACACTTTTCTATTACATAGTAACTTCCAAAGTATCATCACTTGGGTACCGAAGTATAGTCTTCTCAGAGTAGGAATTGAATATTCAACCTTTTAATTTCAAAAGAAGGGTTTTACTAATTGAGTTATCCAGACAAAGAGGGAATTTTATGATCAATCTCCTAAAAAAGTATGATCAAATGGGTAAAACCTATAAGAACTTTCTCTGGTTTTTTTTTAATAATACTTTGTATTTCTAAAAAGAAATTTAGTTTGTGCTCTGAACAGTGGGAAAAAATATACAATTAAGAATTAAACCATAGTAATGCTTATGGTGTTATCTATGTAAATTCAACAGGACTGGAACAACATTATTATTTTTTATTTGTTTTATGTTGATCCTAAATTTAAATTAGCAAATATTGATTTTTAAAATGTTTCATAGATTAGCATACTAAAAAATATAGAATTATTCTAAAGTTTAGCAGGACCCTTTTTGTAACTATCAGGGTTGAATTCTACAGGTACAGAAAAATGCCTCATTCCAATACAGACACAACACTGAGCCAGAAAAGGAAAGTAGCGAAAAAACATCTTTTAAAAATTTTTCTAGAGAACCACTAGATGAAACAGTAGTAGTAATAGTACAAATTGACATTTTAGTTTCCTTTTGGAATAAAATTACAAAGTTATGCTATAAATGTCACACAATGAAGTGAAATTTCGAAAAATACATTCTATTCAAAAAGTTGAATAGAAAACTACAATTACAGTTCAAGAAAATAGCAACGATTTCTCATGGGTCAAATTTGCCATGATCTTTGCACAACAATTTTCCATGTATTTCATGGTTAAAATAAGCTTTCAGAACTCTAAGTGACTAGTTGTAAAAAAAGGATAGCATTTTTATGCAATGTATCATATATCCATAGTTAATATATTTAAACAAAAAGTATTGTTTCTTTATAATTTGTGCAGCTTAAACCGCTGCCAATGTAATAAAACTAAAATAAGTTTATTAAAAACAACATACAACACAAAATTAATAGTGTCATAGTTTTGAAGGCAACTGTATTGCTGATAAGCGACTCTGAGTTGCTGATCTAGCTGTCACAAGTGAAGGTTGCACTTGTGTATTCTGACGAAGAAGGCTGTTTCTTGCCTTTGAAACTGGTTGACACTATTAATTTTGTGCTGCATGTTGCTTTTAATGAAGTTATTTTAGTTTTATTGTTTCTTTGTCTTAATTGTATAAAAATCTAATATTTTTATTGCTACATTTAATATTGAAATGATAATAAAATTATTATTCCAGTACTATCATTTAATAAAAAGAATAATATTTTATAAAACCGAATTTTTGTTGTACATCTTATTGAAATCATAAAATGTAATATCTGTAAAATGCAATTGAAACATGAGCAAATACTAAAAAGAACGTTTTGAATTTTCTTATAATATTCACACACACATTAGTTAAAAATATTAAAATTTACCCATGCTATATATACATAATACTAAACATTATAAATAAAAACACCAATGAATCATCAATAAGTTTATAAACAGTGGATTACCTCTAATAAAAAGCCATACAATTTTTATAAAAACAGTAATATAAAAAATGTTATTTTTTTTTTTGATTCTTGGGTTTTACAGAAGGTACTACTTGCTTTTTCCTTTCATTGGATGAAAAAATAGTTTGAAATAATTTTCAAAGTAGTAATCAATATACACATTTTAAGTATTAATTAAATGTAATTAGTGTATACACTGGTCGACAATTACTAGGGAACAGAGACATTGTCTAATTATAACTATTGTTGCACACTGTTCCAAAACTAAGAACATGTCATTTATAATTAAGGCAATGATTATTTTACGGCAGGTATTTCTGCAATATTTTTTACGAATTTTAGGGTTTTCTTTTTAATCTTGCAAATATGAAATATATTTGCGAATTTCAGATTTTATTTTCTATTATTGCCGAATTCCTATTATAATTTTTAGATTATTTCACGGCACAAATTTTCGTGGAAATTTTGTGAATATTAAATATATCCATCCTTGGACCTTTTAGACGATGATTTGTTTGTTTTCCCGCCATATTCGTATCCGTATTCAAGTGTTACAATACAATTGTTATAAAGTGAAGTTCTTGTTTTCTTGTCCTGTTCCTTGGCTGAGTATTCATATCATATCATGTGTATAAAGTTACATAGCCTCTAATTGTATGCAATGTGTTCTTTTGCGTAGGACAATGTCCAGCAATAGTTTATACTGATAAATTGTTCCTTAGAAATTGTTAACCAGTGTAGAAATACTGTGAAGTGAAATATATCATAACTATAATTTTCATGTTAATATTATATTTTCAGATCCATAAAATAAGTCTTTTATGAATTAATTTATGCACACAAATATTAAATTATATATCTATATAGTTACCATGTTTATAATGAAATTTTAAAAATCCACTGTCTAACATATTTTTTTAAATATGTATTTCATTTCATTGTACCAATTTTAAAGATTTAGATTTTGAAAATACAATTGAAGTATTTAAAATAACAATTATTCACTAATTTGAGATTTCAAAGTATAAATTTTGTTAGAACCTATATGATATTTTTTGGAATAACTGATATTTTTAATTTTTAGGCACATTTCACTCATGATTCAATTTAAAATTTAGAAACAACTCTGAAAGCGATATAAATGAAAGCCATCACAAATTTATCCAAATGTTCTATATACATTGCACTTGTAACTATTTTCGTTGCAGTGTATTTTATATAAAAAGTTAATTGGCAGTGGTGTAAAAATAGCATACATAATAAAAATGGCATAATAGAGTTTTAAGTAAAAAAATAATGTAAGGGAAAAAAAAACAATTTTAACAAATGAAGTCAATTATTTTTCTAAATTATTAAATTTAATTAAATAACTTAAATTTCTATTTTGTATCAACTTTCGAACTCAATTTTTGTATTAATTGAATATTTCCAAAAAATGTTAACAACCTACTGGAATGAAAGGAAGGTTTTTGAAAGAAAAAATATAAACATATTTCGATAAGATTTATGTAAATATTTTTATTAAATTAAGCATTTTAATATTATGCATTTTCTAACATATAATTTAATATAATTAAATTTAAAAAAAAAAAAAATGAACCCATTCAAAGATAAAATTAATTAAATTAACAACCTTATGTAAAGACATTTCTAAAACAATTGGGAATTGTCATGCTTTCAGACAGAATTTATTTTCAGTAAAAATTCCATCTATTTTATATGTAAAGCATGTTAAAATTTTAATTCAATTCTATAAAACTATAAACATTTTAAATTAATGTACAAATAATTTCTTATTATTTTTAGATTTTAAGCTGGTTACACCACTGCTCATTGTAACCTTTCACATTTCTAAAAAGAAATGTGAAAGGATATTTTAAACAAATGCGTTATTAAATTAGTCAAATGATATCATTGATTGTAAAATCAAGGCAAGTAAAGAGCAGTAGAGGCAATGTTGCATATTTCACTTTCAGATATCACTCTAGTTCTTGGTTAAGTAAAGCCAATTTAAAGTATTTTTCCATTTTATGCAAGGTTTCTAAGAACGTCCTTAACCTCAACAATTTTGGAATGAAAAGTCCTTAAGTATAAATGTTAGGCCTATCTATTCCAAGGGCAGCCTGATGCAGTAAGGCAAGCACTGCATGGGGGCACCCCATGCAGTGATTTCAATTTATGCAGACAGTTTAAACTCGAGATTGATTTTTTGACAGAAAGAGCAAAATAGTAATTTTTTGGTGGAATTAGAATTCAAAAGATGGTTATCTGCATGGCGATTTGTGTGCAACATCAAGAGAAATTAAATACCAATACAATTAACCCTAAAGTATTCTATTTAATAAAACATACATAAAATTTTGTTATTCAAATTAAATTATTTAAAACAATTTAATTTTTAAACATTACTTTGCTTAACAAATATAAAGTAATTTTTATACAACTTGCAGACACCCAACGGCCGTACCGTGCTGATAACACCAGGTCTCGTTAGATCACCGAAGTCAAGCAGCATCGGGCGCGGTTAGTACTTGAGTGGGTGACCACCTGGGAACACCGCGTGCTGTTGGCACATTTCGGGTGCAGTAGCCCGGTGGTTTGCGAGCTAGATTTGCATGCTGCCACAACTACCGACGTGTTCATGCAGAGTACGATCACGTTAAACATGTGGGTCCGTAAGTCCTTCCGAGAGGTTGGTGCTAGGGGAAGGAGGGTACGGTCCCTGTGGATGCCTCCCCCACTGGGTTCCGGGCTAAATTGGGTAGCACTTCCCGGCCGTCCAAACAGTTACCTTACACCTTTATGGTAGGTCGGACGGTCTGGGTCTCAACAACAACTTACAGACAAAATATTTTGCTGCTAAATTTATGTTGGCCTTTTGTTAGCGAACTTTTATAAAGGTATGCTACCTTTTGCATGACATTGCAGAAGTGCCATTGTTAAATATTTTGCTCTTTCTGTCGAAAATCAACCTAAATGTTAAACATTTGCAAGCATTAAAACAGGAAATGCAAAATTAAAATTTTTATTGTTTATGCATTGTACTCGTATTAGGTATTTATAATAAAAATAATTTATTACATTTTATAATTTATTACCATTTTGGGAGGGGAGGGTGCTGTTTTGGTTGTTGCATGAGGACACACTCCATTTATACTAGGGCCACCTCTGATCTATGTTATGGTAAAGTAACTATGTCCACTATGTTACGGTAAAGTAACTTGTCCAATCAAGTAAAAGTGATTGCATGACATTTTCTGGAGAATCAGAAAAGTCAAAAGCACAATTTCAGTAAGACACAATAGAAGGAAAATGGAATTATCAAGTTGTAGCATAGTGTAGTACAATATCTAATTAGAAGGAATCAATATTATGAATGCGCTAAACATGCATAGGGAAGGTAATAAATACCTGTGATACTTCGTTAGTAGCTAGATGTGCATAACATTATATATGCATATAATATGCTAGATGTATGGTAATAATCTTTCTCTAATTCAAATCTGCATTGCTGCTTACGGAGGGCATTCTGAACAGGTTCTACACTCTAAATTTCTGTGCATGTAAGTGTTGTTTATCGTATCATATAAATGACTTTTGTAACAGATTTGGCGTCGATTCTAATTCATGATACAATGCTCTACAACTTTGTAATTAACATTTTTCTTCTGTCTTGCCCGCACATAGTTCATGTCTCTAATTTCTTCCATTCTTCGTTAAGCAACTACTTTTATTCAATTGGGCATGTTCACTTTGCTGTAGATAGACTTAACATGTGTACTCTAGGACCTTTTATTCCAAAGTTATTGGGGTGCTTAAGAACGTTTCTGTTGAACTTCGTATAAATTTATAGAACAAAAATTGGATAGAGTCCTAAATAGGTTGCCATCTGTTCTCATTTTATTAAAGCGATTTCTATTTATAGATTACCAGGTCAACAATGACAAAATAAGTAGGATGCTGATCTTTAAATCACAAGGACTTAAAACAAGATCATAAACTTAAGTTTCTCCAGATAGTGCATAAGACTGTGTGTGAGGTTTTGTAACATAATGTAAATGCCTTTAGAAAGTCCTCTCCGAAAGGAATTCAGCAGTATAGCATATCTATCCCATCTAAAAATATTTCTCCATTCCATGGATTATCAATCAAGTTTATTTATATTTTTTTAAATTCTTTTAGGCTTATATTTATGTAAAATGTGGTTATATTTAACCCTTTGCAGATGGTTGATGCACCCACGTGTTGACTGCGAATTTGCATTCAAGGACAGTAGTCATGCATTCGAGTTGGAGAAAACTTTATCCTAAAAGACGGCAGTCAGGGATGCACATTTTCATATGGAAAGTTTTTATTTGAATTCATTTGTATACTAGATGGTGTTAAATGTCCATGTGAACAACTCCAATGTATTTTGCAGATACTTGACCGTGGCATAGGGGGGATCCAATGAATCATTTCGCCATCTGGAGCGGTAAAACATGGTTTTGTAAAATAAACAGATAGAGCACTTTTCGTAGCCTCTGCTATTTTATAAGTGAGTTTCGGTTCTAGTTTTGATTTTAGCTTAATGATTTCGTTGCTGAATCATAGGAATATAAGAGAGTATTTTTTTAAGTTTGGGTTTTAGAAGAATGTGTGGCAGTGAAATTATTAGGTTATTTTGGATAAAAGAATGGCTGGACCAAGACGTTTTCTTTCTGTGGAAGAATATACTCGTATAATAAACGAACCGGATAGTAATGAAAGTGATACAGACAGTAAAGATTCATGGAACTGTGGTATTTCTGAAGATGAATCTGAAAATGCCAGTGATTCTTCAGATTCTAAGTATACTATTATTACAAAGCAGTCAGCTTCCGTAGCTGTTTCTGGAAATGACGTTTGGATAGGAGATTTGAAAGATCTGAATTCTTTTGAAGTTTTTAGCATACTTGGAATCAATCACAATATTATGCCGCCTAATTTAGTTAAGGAAATTGATTTTTTTAGCATATTTTTCTATGATGAATAGTAGAATTCATAGTAAAAGCAGCAACTGTTGAGTATTTTGTATTGAGATTTGTATGGAAAATATACATCAAATAGAAAATAAGTATTTCTTTTATTCCTGAAAAAAGTAGATTGCTGTGGTGAACAGATGATTTTTAGTGAATTTTTTTTCGAGAGTTAGGCTCAGTGCAAAAAATTAGCCATCCTTTGGCAACAGTTCGGAAGCGAAGCGCTCCATCCTTTGGGCCATGCAGTTTTAGAATGTCACCGTCCACAAAGGGTTAAAGCCTTCATTATTTAAAATTCTTTTTAAAGAAATTTGCTAGACATGTATCGACAAATGTGATGAATGTCAGATATAACAGGCTCCACGTTTGTTTATATTTTAAGTTGAGCAACCTACTTAGTATTTTATCCTTAAAATACATATATTCAATAGTATTAAATATAATAATATATGAAAAAAACATGTATGTTTTGAAATTAAAATGATAAAAAAATAGTTTTGTAAACTAATATCTTGTTATAAAAGGATACAATGTCAAAAGTAAGATCTTGGTTACTTTAAGCTAAAATATTACAAAAAATTATATTCTGTTTTTAGTGGAAAAAAAATCTAATTTAGAAAATTACTTTCACAGGTAAAACTTTAACCTTTTAAACTGTTCTGTGAAATCCATACCTAATTTAAATCCTACAAATTTTACTCACAATATAAAGCTTTACATTTCTCACAGCATTAAAACATTTTCTTTTGTAACCAAATAATATTTTATAATAGACACATAAAGTTTATAGAAAATAACGTAACAGTGATAAATGTACAGAACTGAACATTGATAATAAAAGTTGTGTTACATGATTATCATGCAAAACATCATGTAAAGAAGATATAAAATAGTGCAAATAGTATGTCAATTTTTTCTCCTTCAAATAGGAAATTTTTTATAACAATTTAGAGCTAAATGTCCTTTACAATTTGCCTTTCCCTCATTTTCAGTAATTGAATGCATTTTTTTTAGACCGAATAATAAAATACTTTTGCAATAAACCTCACCTAATAGGTGAATTTTTTAATGTTATGAAAGTATGGCAGCCAATACATTCTTTAAAAATTTCAGAATAATCGTGGCATTCCATATCTATTATTAATGATTAAAGAAATCATTTTAGTATAACTATCAGGGTTGGGTAGTTACTGAGTGAAAAGTAATGGTATTATCTGTAATACTTATTTTCTGGAGGTCTGTACTTATTATTTTTAGTTTATCCAAATATTTCATTGTTTGCAATTCACAAATTAATTTTTATTTTTCTTAGTTTTATTATTTTTCAAAATTTATCTTAATTTAAATTAACTGTGCAATAAATATAAATGCATAAATATATATGGCTTTATATATACATATAACTTATATGAGTATAAAAACTTTATATATGAAACAATAATGTTAACTTACCCTGTAAAAATCACCCTTTTCATTAATCTTTATTTCAAATTTCTATTCTCAGGCAACAAGTTCATTTACAACCTAATTAATGTGCATGCATTTCTCTTTCACACCATATTGTCACCCTAGTCTAAACATATTAACTTAATTTAACTAACTAAATTTTTCTAAGCTCATTAATTTCATCTGCAATAATGCAAATTTTTTGAACTGACATAAAAAAACTTTCCTTGTATAATATGCCAATTACATAAAATTTCTGATTATTAGAGTTCTTTATTCCATAAATTTGCTTGTTTAAAAGCACTGGTGATTACCTAATGTTTAGATACTTATAAAAAACTGCCTAGGAAATATCTTTATCATTTTTATAAATTTTTCCTGACTAAGTATGTCTATACTTGCGGCAAATTTAACTTGACAACAGAGAGGTATAGGAAAATCTCCAATACAGATTACAGTCCAATGTGTTTGACTATAAATAGTTAAAATCTTACTGATGGTTTTAGTTTTAAATCAATCAATTTTTAAAACTGCATTTCAAATTCTAACCATTTTTAAATGAAACATGTCTTTATCATTTTCAAAATCAATGGCCATTCAAAACTTGAATTTGTTTGGCATTATTTGGCGAATTTAATTTTATGGCAACCAAATTTGAGATTTAAACAATTGTTCTTAGAGGATTAATTCCATAATTATTTTTAAAAATTAAAATATTGCAGACGATTTAAAACAATACTTTTTATAATTATATTTTGTTAATTTATGGCAAAAAACAACATTCTATAAAACAATTTCTTTATTTTGGTATATTTCTCTTAAATACTTCTTAGTATAACACAGTAAAATAAGAATTATCAACATGGTTAAAAAAATTGATTTTTTGACCATAAATAATTCTATGATGCCCATCATATATCTTATTCGTATTTTAAAACCTTTTTGCTAAATTTCATGGCAGATAGTTTAACAGTTAAGCACAGAATTTCACCAAATGTGTATATGAACAGATAAAGCTGAATAAAAAAGCTCCTGTAACTTCTACAATGTATTCAAGTTTCAAGTTAGGTTTGCCGCAAATATATACAACAATAGCTACTTCCACTCCCCTATCAAAATTCATTCTGTGTCTCGAAGGAGAGAAATTTTTGTAACTGAACTGATCAGTTTCAGACAATCCTCCCCAGCTAAACTAAATTGCAGATGTGGAAATGAAATTTAATTCCCAGTGAATGTGTCTGGAGTGAGTCGCCAATATATAATGAAACGCTTCTACATAATTTTATAATCAAATATATATATATGTTTATAAATATGTAGTAACCCCATTATTGGGTTTGCATTATTCTGCATTTAATATTGATTTATGAAATCTGATTAAAATATCTGAAGTTAAGAAAGCTCCCTCCAAGGGGCCACAGACATTTCTGAGAGGGCCACAGAAATTCTCTTCTGCAATGCAATGTTAAAATAATTTCTTTCCTTATAAAAATTATGTAAAGAAACATTGTCTTCCCATGTGACAAGTTGCTGCTGAAGTCACCAGACATAAGTAAGGCAGCATCTTATTTCTGGTGATTATATTATACTTTTTGATTGATCATTTAATATGAAAGAGATCTCTTCATTCCCATCTAATTCCACACTGTATTTTATATTGAAACAGAGTTTAAGGTATAGAGGGAAGGGTATCACAGAGGTAAATAAAACTTAACAATGGGCCACACGTTAAAAAAAGGTTAAGAAATGCTAATCTTAATTACAATCAAAATTTTGTATAAATATCGGCAAAGTTTGGTGTCGATTAAAGTATGTATTCGAAAGTTGGAGCCAAATAATTGAGCTGAATAGTGATATTTGCATGCTCAAAACAATTTCCAGAGTGAAGTTTTAGAAATTTTGATATACAAGTTATAAAAATACACGTGTTTTGCAAATTTAATAAAGCTTTACAACTTATAAATAATGTTAGAGTTGTGTGTTTAATAATTCTATTGGATTTGAAAATATAGAAAAAAATGTTACGTTCATGTTGTGTGTTTAAAATAGCATTCAGCAACTTATTGAAAATTGTAACTATAACATTGTAATTGTAACATTCAGTTACTTTTTTTTTCAAGTAACTGTATCATTACATTTTCAAAGTAACTTTACCCAATCCTAATTACTATGTTAGATGAAATGCAAATTTTCTATAAATAAATACCTACAGTGTAAGATTATGAAATGACATTTGAAACAAATGAAATAACGAATAACATATCAAATAATGGAAAGTAAATCAAATAACAAAAGTTCAATGTGCATCTAAGTAGTAAAAACAACTAATAATATATATTCATGTGTGTATATATATATATGTACATGTTAAGTGATATATATACAAGTAAATTTCCCAATTCTATCTATCCATGACTGATCATATAATCTATCCACGTCTGTTTATAAATTGATAGAATTTTACATTACTGAGTAGGACACTGGGCATCTATGTTAGAGTGCAATTAGAAAAATTAAATCACATTTGATTCTTGATTTGTGCGTTCTGTGATTTCTACAAGCTTGATCAGAAAAAGTAATGCATTAAAAAAACAAGTAATGAACCAGTAGCATGCAAAATGTTGTTCAAATTTACTCTTATGACAATTAAATGAAAGTTCACTCAAATACTTTTTGTATTAAAGAATTTAACGAATGATAAAATTATTATGGATTATATTCAATCAAGGTTCTTTGAAGTAATAACATTTTTAGTAAGATGATTGAAACATTGTAAATATATTTTTAGGAATGACCCAAAATAACATTTCTTCCCCGAAATTTCAATTTTAACAGTGTTTTCTAAGTGTCCATTACAAAGAATATTTGCTGCTTCCATGATGTTTAGTTATAATTTTAATGATAAATTAAGAAAATACTCCAATATGATTTATCATTAATGTAGTCTATGGAAAGTCATAAGTATAAACAAAGTTTCATTTATTTATTTACCATAGCACACTTTTGGCAAATTTAACTATACTGACTAATGTTTTTGCCAGCACTTTTATACTATCTAACAGTTTAGAATGATGAAACACATTACACATTTTTTTTTAAAGCATTAAAAATGAGTCTTGAGTACCTTTTGATATATAAATTAACATTATAATACAAATATTTGTGAGTGCTTGTCAATATTTTCCAATTTCTACCTTTACTGCATACATCCTATAATACATATCAATATGGATAACACAATTTCCATTCTTATACATTTTATGATATCAATTTTTATATAACAATTTTATTCATTGCCATTAATAACTTTTGCATTTAGGTACTATTTTTAAGTCCTGTTACAGACCAAAACTGTGCTATGAATTATTTTGAACTTTTCTCTGCAATATAATTATGCTTAGGAGAAATTTTAAATTCACTGATAAGGAGTGAAAAAGTATAGTAATATGAAGGAAATTTTGCCCACAACAAAACTGGAACCTAAAACTGCTATATCTTTGGATGAACACTTTACAAATAATAGAGCTATGAGAAAACCTCACATCTTTTACTATTTTATGCAAGACTTGTATTTAGCCTCAGAAAATCTCTCTCTACCTCCCCCCCCCTTTATAATCAATTTTTCTTTCTCACACAATTGAGCTATACAGACTGAGAGTATGCCTACATGCTCTTTGAATAAAAATAATCTCTCTCTAATTTGAAATAAAAGTCCAAATATATTTTTTTTTATACTACATCACTTTTCTTGCAATTAAGTTCATATTCTAGGGTTAAATATGTTCAGGTATCAATATGAAGCTTCAAGACAGATTCTATCAACTAAGTAATCTGGTTCATTGGAGAACTTTGCAAATATATATTACTTGTCACTACAAAGTTATTCATTGATTACATCACAATTTTTTGATAAAATAACGAAGATCAGGAAGCTCAGATCACACTTTCAATGCAATTGGTGATAGTATTTTCAACCAACATTATTGAACGAAATATTTTGTGACATAGTGTGTTGCTGTTGTTGAGACCCAGACGGTCCAACCTACCAGAAAGATGTAAGGTAACTGTTTGGACGGCCGGGAAGAGCCACCCAATTTAGACCACAACCCAGTGGGGGAGGCATTCAGAGGGACCGTAACCTCCTTCCCCTACCACCAACCTCTCGGAAGGACTTACGGACCCACATGTTTAATGTCATCGTACTCCGCATGAACACAGTGGCAGTTTTGGCAGCAGAGGGAATCAAACCCGGGCCTACCAAGTGCAATTCCTGCATGCTAACCACTGGGCTACCGCGCCCTGTGACATAGTGTGTGACAGAATTGCATGTTTTCATCTATTATAGACAAGGTTTGAAATAGTTGTCACTTTCTGTTATTTGCGAGTAAGTTATTTTAACAAGTGATGAAAACTGATTAGTACAGAGTCTGGCAACTGAATAATTTTCTGACAGGTAGTTATCTCAACAAAGTTTGGAACTGTGATTTTTCCCCCCATTCAGCTTATGTTGCATAATTGTAATTACGCGTCAATATATGACAAAGCATTGTGCAACTTAGTCAATTATTTGTGTAAGCTTATTTTTAGAATTCATTTGCCCAATTGATGAGTAGGTTGTATAAGATCTGTATATCTGCTGACAAGAAGTGGCATTATATTATTTTTCTAAAGGAAAAGAAAATTGAAATACCATTCAACTTAATAAGTTTTTTACGCTCTCTCTCTATATATATATTGAGATGTTTTTTATAATTTCATTGCTGAATACAGTAAAAGAGGGTTAATTCTCATAAATTACAATTATTATTTGGCAATTATTAATGCCATTAATATGATCATGGAGTTTTTTTAAATTCTAATTTAGAATCCTTTAACAACTTGCAGCTTACAGAGGACTTGTCATCGGGCAACCAAGATTTTTCAGGAGGCTGATCAGATTTCATGCCAAAGGCATACACTTGCTTTACAGTGAGACTAGTTGATAAATGGTTTGAGACTATATGCGGTAAGACATAAATTTTATCCTCATTATGCATAGTGGCACATAAGGCCTTCAGCTTGTCACCACCCTAGTCGATCCTGACCAGCTCGCCCATCCCATCAGATTTCTTTCTTGTTCAATTAGTCTCCTCTAAGTTAGCTTGGGTCAACCCAGAGATCTTTTTCCCTCGAGTATCCAAGTAAGTGCCACAGCAGGGATGTTATACTGTGGCATTCTTAAGAAATGTCCAGTCCATTTCCATCTATGCTTTTTCCATCTCTATTGCTTTCTGTCTAGTATTCATGTAGAGTTCGGTGTTAGTAATAACATAAGACCAAAATACTCCCAAAATTTTCCTCAGACATTTAGTCTGCCAGGCATTCAACTTGTTGCATTGGCCCTCATGAATTTCCATGTTTCGGCTCCATACAATAAAACGCTTTTCACTACAGTATTAAAAAGGCCAATTTTGGTTTTTAAATTAAGGTAAATAGCTCTCCATACTTTAGTTAGTTTTATAAAACAATTCTGAGCGTTTGCAATTCTTATTTTAATTTCTTTATCTGTTCTACCCTCCTTGTTCACCAGTACTCAAATGTAAGTATGAGTACTATTACATCTTCAATGGGTTCATCATATAGTTTTACATTTCAGAAGATTTTTCATTAATTCTTAAGACTTTTGTTTTACTTTTATTGATTCGTAAACCAGTAGTTTTAGCAAACTTGTTAAGGCCATTAGTTTTCTATTGTAGATCACAAAATCTAGAAGCCAAAAGAACAATGTCATCTGAATCTAAATCTTCTAAAACTGATGTAAATTTCCATCTAATGCCTCTTTTCTTGTCTTTGATGGTGTTTTTATGATCCAGTCATTAACTATATTAAATAATAAACCTGACATCACACATCTCTGTTTTACACCTGATTAATTTGAAAGGGCTCTGTCAGTTTTCCACTTACTTCAACACAGCAGCTGCTGTTTCGATATAGCTGCCTAACAATGTTAAGAATTCAAGACATTAAATTTATCAGGCACTTTATTTTTGCAGTTTACAGCACTGTTTCAACATTGATATAAAAGTTTGTTGATCCAGTTGTAGGTTTTCTGGATCCCAATGTTGTAATCAGCTACTTCAATCCAATTTAAGAATAAATTTGGTTCTTTGGTGCTGCGTGTGGCATTCATTAAATGTTCATTTTCTCTTTTAGAATTCATTTATTTAAAGGAAAATTTTACTGTTATAAATCATTTACATGTTTTTAAAATGCAGGATAAGAATTTCTTGATGACTTGGTAACATTGTAGCATAGATAGCTCATCCGTCAGTGCAAATAAATCAAAATAAATAAATTTACATTGTAATTTTCAGACATATTGCAGGGTCCTCTACATTATCAATCTGGCCAGTATAGTTCCCTGGAAATCGTTGAGTGAACTAGTACTTGAATGTGTTATTTATCATTATACTGATCAATGATACCAAGAACGTTTTTTTTTTACAAAAAATCAAACAATTTCAGTTTAATAACTGTTTTTCATAAATTTAATAATTTTTGACATTGACTGTCTTTTGTTTTCAAGTAGAAGTAAAAAAGAAAAGAAAATTAAGCTTTCACTAATTATTTCAATAAAATAATCATCAAAAGCAAATGGAGGATTGTGAGATGGACAGCAACATATTCAACATTTTACATTAAGTGATACTGCAATGTAAGAGACCTTTAAGCATTTTTCTATAATGGTAAATAATTCTTGGGTTCCTTTACTGCCCCCAAAATAAATTTAAGAGTCAGTAAAACATGCCCTTTAATTGTAACTTCTGCTCTTTTAATGGAATAATTGCATGTGGCATTAGATGCAATATGAAGTCACATGCCAAAAATCCTCTTCTATGCATTCAAATATCCCATCAGATATATTTTATATAATTCTTTTTTTTTTCTACCAAATGTATTTTAATATAAAATTTAAAATATAAATAAAACTGAAACCAAAATTACTTTATTAATAGTTTGATAAAGGAAAAGCAGGGGCTTGAAGTACAGCCAGACCAACACTGCTTCGATAGACACGACACAAAGCATGATCACACAATTGTTCTTTGTAAATAAATATATTCTTATTAATGAGTATAGTGGATAAATCAAACATATCACATAAATAACATCCTTATTTTTCCCTAGCAGTCATACCTGCAGCTTCTGATTATTAGTAATATGTTCCTTAAGTGTAAAATAGTCCCACGGAGCAGTTGAAGGCATTGGAAGTGTTATTATCATATGGGTCCCTTGGAAATTTTTAGAATGAATATATTTGATTCCACACTCTATTCTCCATGGTTTAAGTTTTTATAGCTTGCTAGTACCATTATATAATTGACACTTTGATTAATTTATAATTTTGATTAAAGAGGTTAGGTGCACATTTTAAAATAGATTACTTTCCTTGTCAAAAACATTACACATAAGTGATTCTTTCATTATTTTGACAGGCGTGATATAGAAATTTATCAATTTTCTCTTAATATAGGAAATACTATACTGTCATATTAATAAAATGAGATTTTTGTTTATTTTTGCATGCTACTGTATTTAATATTAATATTTTTTTATAATTTATAAAGTAATATCAAAATTTCATCATGATTATGTTATAACACTGGGAATGGTGCACATAAAAAGATTGTGCTAAGAGAAGAAAATACACTCAAAAGCTTATGAAATAACAGCAGAAAAAATATTTGAGTATTTACAGAGCACAAACAAGTAATAAGAGTAGTCAGTTACACCTTTTTTGTAATTTATAAGGAAACACACAATGAAAAAATGTAATTAATATATTGTGACAATGATAGAATTAAAAGTAAGTGTACTTTTGCAGGCATCAAACGCATTAGAGATAGATGTATGTGTGGATAAACAAGAAAAATTATTGATTATCAGAACAAATATTTGTTCACTTTATGAGCCTAATCTTTTTTCACTATCCTCTACTTAAGGTACAAAAAAAAAAAAAAAAAAATACAAACTATTTGTTCCAAGCTCTTCAAATGAGAAAACTATCACGTTTAATTGCGTACCACGTCCTTAATCAGATTGTCTAACATTGTCTAAACTCCAGCCTTTTGTATTTCATTATCAAAATATAAAAAATTCAATAAATGAATAAAAAGCAAAACTTTATAATTTTAAAAATGTCTTTGATAAGTAACTTTTATTTTTTTTTAAAAATAAAATCTGAGAAATAAAATGCCATGATCTATAAGTAATCAATAAGTAAAATACACTTTTTGCAAAGGATAAGCAAAACTGTAACAACATATTAAAACACACAAAACAACAACAACTAATAATGCAGCATATAGCTATTTTGAGGATATACTATCCCCTTCATCAGTGCTAGAGAACCAACAAATCTAAAGCCCAAAAGGTGAAATGGGATAAGTATATTCTCAATATACTTGCCCATTTTTATCTTTTTGACTTCAGGTTTGTTGGTTCTCTAGCACTGATAAAGGGGATCTAGTGTATTCTCAAAACAGCTGTGTGCTGCATTATTAATCTATTTGTGCCTTAATATGTTACTGGTTTTTATCTTTTCCTTGCCATGATCTAATTACTAGATCATTTCAAATATTTAATTGTTGTTTAACAAATTAAATAATGATTAAAAGTCACAAATGTGTTTAAAAATAATAAAAATTTTAAAGAAAAATCTGGAGTTTTCACACAAAAGTGGAATATTTCTAAAAGTGATTGTTGCTTTACTAACTGAGATGCCTGCAAAAGCCTAACCTTTCAAACAATTACATGACAATGGAACAATCATACATTTGGTATTATATACATAATCAAATTTGATTGCCTTGGCAAAACAAAAAACAAAATTAAATTGTGACCATATAATAAAGTTACAAGCAATTCAAGCTATGCAGTTTAAAATATTAGCAGAATTTTGTTTAACAAAAAATAGCACTGTACATGCTACATAACAAGATTTAAAAATAGTTACAAATCACTATCTTTAAGGCATTTACAGGGCTTGTACAGTTAGATTTAGAATGTATAATGTGTTAAAAGGCATCCTTTAATTTATCTTTTATAAAGTGTAAGCAATTTGATATAATCATTTGAAAATTTTTTGCTCCCTCAATTATTCATGTTACACATTTTTTTAAAAGCTCAATTTAAAAAATATTGTAGATTCTCTACAGAAAAAAACAATTTATGAGATAATTAAAAAGGTAATTGTGCTTTCCTTTAAAGCATACATTTTATTTTTTGTGCATTAACATTTTATTTCTGCTACATTTTTTTTATTTTTATTTATATTAATGTTTAAAATATAAAATTAAAAATATTACCTAGAATTTTTTCTACATAAACTAATATATAAAAATTACTTTTATTTAAAAATATAAAATATTTTTATATATTAATATTTATAAATATTTGCATTTGATATGAAATTTTAAAAATTAAATTGTTATTCTGTTGCTTTTTTTCTGAAGATGATAAATCATAATTTCCACTAAGCTGACATGCATATGAAATTATTTATTTATTCGTAACTGCAGACACCAAATAATTCTTAAGAAAATTTAAAATAAATTTAATTATAATAAATAATGAAGACAGAAACCATAGAAAATGCTAATATTTTGCATTTTCTGCACTGTTTCCTATATTAAAAGTAAAAGGAATTAGCTTGAATAATTTAATAAAGTAAGAGAATGTTCAATATACCTCATTTAACTTATTTTACAAAACTCAGTTACTAAAAGCTGTAGGAAAATACTTAATATTTTTATTTACAATAAAATACAACTGAAATGAAATATAAACAAGTAAACAAATTTCAGATGTAGTTTTAAATTTTGGCACTTTACAAAATTTATATATATATTTTCAACAGACTTTTAGTTCCACAAAAATGAGCATTTGTCAGATTACTAGACTTAAACCCTATTGAGCATTTTGGTCATCAAATTATGCACACTGTACTAACCCTGATTCAAAAGAAAATGGAGATAATGTACAAGAAAAACTAATAGTCTTTTAAAATTTAGAAAGCTCATTATAAACTTGCAGGGAAAGGGCAGGTCAAAATGGTAGAAAAACTTTATTTTTAATTCAATTATTACATTTTATACTATAAACCTAATAACATCTTTGATGACTGCAATTTTTTGCTCCCAAATATCTTAATAAAACATTGATACAAAATAAAATAGTTTTAACATATTTTATAATAGTTCACTCAAACTACTGTCTATATCAGGGGTGGCCAACCCAAATGACCTTGCGGGCCACTTCGGAAAAACATTATAATCCCGCGGGCCGCATATATATATATATATATATATATATATATATATAATATGAAAATACCATGAAATATAATTTTATATATATATATATATATATATATTATTGCCAATGGCCAGGCACTTGACTCATCGCCATTCGCCCATAATTCGGCCTTATACGTGATCCATTAGCCGTCCTAGGGACATTGCCCCAGGCGCACCAGAGGGGGGCGGAACACAGTGCGCCCACAACACAACAACATCCATGCCTTACGTGGGGCTCGAACAAACAACGTGGCGGTCGAGCGATTGCTTTGGAAGCGCATGCTTTGACCACTCGACCACCACGTCAGTCCGAGGGCCACATATAAAAAAAATCTGATGTGGGCAACACATGACTTTCCTTATATAATGTAATGAATTTACTACTTTTACAGTAAAAAAATAGGATTTTCTTGTCGTAGATACTAATATTCTTTCCAAGATATTGAATTTTCCACAATTAGTCGTCATTTTCATTGATTTAGCGTCATATTTATCCATTTGGCGAGATTTTCGTTAATTTGGTAACATTTCAAAAAAGTCCCCAAGTTGGCGACATTCCGCCAAATTCGTCGCCAAAATCTCGCCAAGCGTTATGCACTAAGAAATAAGTTTTTCTTAAAGCAGATAAATGACTATTGGCGTTCAAATACAAAAGTATTATTCAATGTATCTTTTTTCAAGAATGGAACGAGCTAGATCCACGAGAAGGATGTCACTCAATTTATCGCATGGTATTACATATGAAAAGTAAACATGTTTCTCAATAGGAAATATTTTTCTTTTTATTTTATATGACTTTTTGATAATTTTTTTAAAAAATGTACAATATCTCGAGAACGGTTCACGTTAGCGTTCTAAAATTTATGTCAATCGTTTTCTAATGAAAAATTACATAAGAAATGTCTATTTGCGTAACTTTATTAGTGGTTTTAATTTTTTGACGATTTTTTCAAAATTTCATTCGAAAATTTAGGGGGGTTCTGAACATTCGATTGCGTATAAAAACAATAGGCTTCCAGTGTTTACGGATTGTGATTTTTGTACCAAATTTGGTTCGAATCGGTCCATTCGTTCGTCAGTTATCGTCTCCACAGACTCACTGACACACACACATACACACATACTTTCACACACACACACACACACACACACACACACACACACACAGACATCACTTCAAAAATGTTTGATTCGTGATCAGGGATGCTTGAAATGTGCTCTCCCGTCGAAAACTCGAATTCGAATTTTCGACCCCGTCACAATACTTTCCTTATACATTATGTATATAAGGAAAGTAATATATATCTTTATATTAGATTTGGACCCATTACAAACATTTATTGGAGTGAAAACTTAAAACAGAATGAATTATTATTATTGTTTTCATTATTTTTCATGTATACAAACATAGATAATATAATAATAATAATGCAATGATCGAATAATGTTTAATTTATTTAATTAGTGAGATATTTGTTTCTCAACTCTTTCACTTAGTTTTTGCAAGTCGATCTCAATGCGTGTATTTGCACATCGTAATTGATGTTGCAGGTTTTCGTCCGTTAAGTTTGAGCGCGATTTATGTTTGATAAATTTCATTTTCGAAAAAAATGATTCACAGGTGTAAGTTGATCCAAAAGCGCTCACAACTTTTTGTGCCAGATCTCTCAAATTGGAAAATTTTTCTTTTGTGACATAAGTGTTATAAAAATCTATTTTTGATTCTGATGTTTCAAAAATGTGTTTTAATTCATTATTGCATTGTAAATCAATCAGTTCCATTTGGAGATATTCTGGGGCCGACTCGACATCGACATGAAAGGGAGATGGATATATTTCAAATAATTTTTTGTATTTGTCTAAATTAGTGAAACGACTCTCAAAAGTAGCTGCAAGTTTGCTTATTTCTTTTGTGTATTTGATGTAAATGATACATTTTGAATTTTTTAATTCTTTCATCAATGAAAAGTGTTAAACGTTATTATTTTTCAATTGAGATTCAAATAACAGTAATTTCTTCTGAAATGCTTTGATGTGATTAAATGCATCGATTATTAAATTATCTTTTCCTTGTAATGATGTATTTAATTGATTGAATTTTTCGATGATATCTACTAAAAAGCATAAATCCAATAACCATTTATCATTTCTTATTTCTGGTACTGGTATTTGCTTGGCATTCATAAACAAGTCAATTTCTTGACGTAACTCATAAAATCGCTGTAAACATCTTCCACGACTCAACCATCTGACACGACTGAAGTATACAACGTCACCATATTCACAATCCAATTCTTTTAGGAACTCCTTAAATTGTCGATGCGAAAGTGCGTGGGATCGAATGTAATTCACAGCTTTTATGACTACTTGCATAACATGATTCATCGATAATACTTGGGCACATAGATTTTGTTGATGAATCACACAGTGGATTAAGTCATCTCTTTTGCAGCAGTTATTAGTTTTGTTGTTGGATTCTATTTTATCGATCAGTAATTTTATAGCTCCTTTTTCTTTACCGATCATAGCAGGTGCCCCATCAGTTGATATTCCAGAAAGAATTTCCAAACACAAGTTGTTTTCGCATAAACTGTTTTCAACAGTATGGAAAATATCTTT
This sequence comes from Amaurobius ferox, assembly GCA_951213105.1. NCBI lineage: Eukaryota > Metazoa > Arthropoda > Arachnida > Araneae > Amaurobiidae > Amaurobius > Amaurobius ferox. The sequence continues at coordinate 117,513,504 of OX578146.1, forward strand.
CCCTGTTGTCGTACCTTTCAAACTTATCAAATTTAGCATTACTTCAGGTACCTGAAATGATTCATTTACTCCACGAACGAATACTACAAGTTGAGCTGTGTCAGAAATGTCTGTATTTTCGTCATATGCTAAGGAAAAATATTTGAAATTTCGAATTCGATCGCGCAGTTTTACGATAATTTCATTTGAAATGTCATTAATTCGACGACACACTGTTTGCCAAGATAGACTTAAGTTTGAAAATAGTTTACTTTTATGAGGCAAAATATCCTTTACAACAGCTTCCAAACATTCTTTCACAAATTCGCCATCCGAAAATGTTTTCATTTTTTTTGCAATCAAAAATGAAACAGAATAGCTTGTCTTAATAATATTGGATGGTTGCTGTAATGCTGAACCAAACATTTTTTGTTGAGTCTTTAATTGCGATTTAAATTCCCTGAGCTTCGATTGTTTCACTTCTTTATCGAATTTCAAATAATCATTATGTTTTGTTTCGTAATGTCTCTTAACATTGTATTCCTTAAATACAGCAATGGTGTCTCGGCAAATTAAACACATTAATTTTGTGTTTTGAATGACAAAAAAGTACTTTTCTTCCCATTCCTAGCTTTATCTTCTATTTTCGTCTACTATTCCTCTTTTCTTTGCACTCATACTAAAAATAAGAAGGAAATAAAAATATGCTTTTAAATAAAAAAATGTTCACAAAAATTCGTCCAATAATTTTTTACAAAAATGCCAGCCATCGGAAAAATTTCCCCATTTTATAATACGAGTGGGTTAGAACCAAAAGTGAGAAGGAAATACATATTTTTAAATTTTTAAATCAACTTCATTTTTATTTTAATGGAATTTATATTACCTGGCTGTTTTTGTTGAAAATATATTAAAATAATTATCCTGCAGTCGCAACACACAAAACGAAACCGGAAAACAAATTTTCAATTGACACTCAGAGAGCGTTCTGTTGTCGACAATCAACAACGAGCGAAGACGCAACGAGTGGCCGGCGCACTGCTCTACTGCGCATATCTAAGTATGCCTAACTAACTAACTAACTAACACACTCTACTAGAGTGCAGAGGTTGGGACTTGGCACTTCGCCTTCTGTCCCAAGGGGAATTAAGTATGCCTAGCTCTAACAATAAGCAGCCCGATAAAGTTACAGGAATCAAGCGTGATGCTGCGGGGGGGTCGCTGCAATGCAATACTGCCCACTTCTAAGTATGTATAAAAACAGAAGCAACGTGTAAAATAGAAACAGTTATGGGATTTATTTGTTACAAAACACTATACTAAAAGCAAAAATATTGCACAAAATAATCGTATTTTGTAAAGTTGTAATGAATCTCGCGGGCCGCATGCGGCCCACGGGCCGCGGGTTGGCCGCCCCTGATCTATATATATATATATATAAAAAAAAAAAAAAAACTGAAAATTAAAACACTGTTAGTAAAATAACAAACTATTTATAGTGCATTTATAAATATTTATATTTGCACTTTGTTAAATGGTAAGATAGACAATATGTAATTTCAAGATAAAATAGAACAATATTGATTAAATTTTTCTATTAAAAAATAATAGGCTGCAGGTAGTTAGTTACCTAAGTTTCAATGTATTTACAAATTGAAGTTTTAAAACTTTTAAATCAATCAAATGTAGTTTCAAATATGTATTAACAAAAAATAACTGGTTTAATAAAATTTTTACTATAAATATTATTGTATATATGCAAGTAATGGTTGATTTGGGGATATTCTGCTCATTGATGCCCAAATTCACCTAACATTTAGCCACTGGGTTATTTTTAATCTAATATTCACTTGTATATTAAAAATGTATATTATAGCATGCATGCACCAAATTCAATCACAGAGATGTTAATTGTAAAAAGTTTTTCTAAACTTTTAAAACTAAATATTAAACAGTCAGTCATAGGCACCAAAAATTGATATATAGCAGTAATCAGCAATTGGTGACCCATATGATTTATTATAAGTCTGGTGAGCCATATCTTAAGATGCAACGTGCCAGTATTTAAATATGTTTGGTTGAAAATTAAACAAATCAAGGATGTTTTTGTCATCTTACTGATGTTTTTGTCAAAAACTTTAAGATAAAAATTGTTTTATGACCAAAGTTTCAGTCAAAGATATGTCTTTTAGTATGCCAAGATATGAATTGCATGTTAGATGAACATTATTACATTGATTGAAAAATTCTCCAGCTCAAGACATACAATATTGCTTTTCCAGGATTTCGTTAGTCTCATAAAAAGCAGAAAATATGCGAAAGATGGTTTTGCAGAAATGACTCATGATAAATTAATAAAAATAGGTCTTAATCTTCATTAGCTATGACATAAATTCAAATAGTTGAGAGATTAGAGAAATGTAAAATGTTAGAATGTATGTAAATTAAAATATTAACAAATGCCTTCCAATATTTGTTTCGACCTTTTTAACAAAATTTTCCATTTATTATCTGCTATTTAAAATTAAATAGTATTGAAGACCCAGGTCACCTGATTCACCCTAAGGTATGAGTAGCAGGTTGGGTGACCGGAAATTAAATAGTGTTTGCATGGGAACAATACTGGAATGTGTTCATGTATATGTTTGGTAAACATGCATCAAATCGACACTACTGAATGTAGTGAAAATATATGCTGCACTATTGAATGTAGTGAAAATATATGTGCAGCGCATTATCATTCCATAATAAATACAAGACCTCTAGTCACTGAAATGGCTCATCCAGATTGACAAATTGCTAACTACTGCAGTGCACTTATCGAAAATATTATTTTTTAAGTTCTTAAGAAGGTACACAAAGAATGCACCTAATATTCTCTCACTATTTCAACTTTAGACACTGGGTCAAATAAAATCAAAATTGCATACTTAAAATATTTCTAGTCTGTTAACATTTAAATATTTGAAAAGTTCACAAATTACGCAAAGTTAATAGTGCATATAAAAAAGTCTTTTAGGGCCTAATATTTTTCAGGGATTATCTTCAGTGTTGATACCATCATACTATTAGTTTTAAAAATATGAATTTTTAAAGCTGAAAATAGCCTATTTTAAGCCACTTTCATAAAATTTATTTATCCACTACAGCTACAAACGATATTCCGTACTCTCGTTCCAGATGAGAAAACAAAGCCTTTCTGTTTAGAAATGAAAATTGCAAATTTAAAAGATGAATTTTAATTTTTGAAACAATAAGAATTTTACTTCAGGGACAAGGATTTTTTTTCTTTTTTGGCGAAGTGCAGCATGCTTATTTTAAGGCATATCTGTATTACTTAAGTAGTGAGTGCTTATTAAGTACTTGGGCAATACTAGGTACATTTTCTAGTATTAATATAATTAATACTAAAAAGGAGAAAGAGCCCAAGTTCCATGAATTCTTGGATAAAGGCAGCCCTAGAGTTGCAAGTGAAAAATTACCATTAATATAAAACACATTTAAAAAAAAAAAAAAAAAAAAAAATAACCTTTGTGTAAGAACACATTTTAAATGAATTTACTTGTAGGTTGAAAATATTATCTACATGAAACAAGATTACACATTGAAGACTTAAATATAGGAAAAGTAATCTTGAATATTTGCTGTTTAATGAAAAATTTATTGACAGTAATTGTGAATAATAATAATTATATATATATATATATATATATATATGAAATGAGAAAGTTCAATTTTTGTATTTTTTGAAATTGAATTTTTCAAAGCAAATTCCAATATGCATGCTTGGTTTGTCTGTACAAGTATCATAATTAAAAACACATTTTTCACCTATCTTCTAGAAATTTTCTTTATGAACATACTCGTCAATCTTGTTTGGTTCTATTACTTATGTAGTTTTCTATGTAGCCTTTGTGGTCCATTCATGCTGCATGTTCACCCTCTGGGTTGCTTCACCATTTAAAAATAGTTTTACTAATAAATTTACCAATCTTTTTGTGATTTTCCTCAAATCTAATACAAATATAGGCCAGATATCCTAAAAAAATTCTCTATCAGCTCAGGGTGTAATATGAACTACCTCATATATTGCACTGGGGCAATGGCTGTGTGTTGGTAAAATAGTTTATAATAGTTAGCCACACTGTTAGGTGAATAAATGAGAATTGTTCAAGTGTCTGGCTTTGGGAAAAAAGATGCAATTCATGAGAAGCAAAGATAAACAGGAAGCGTGCATACACAATTGTTAGTTCTCTAACTGCACGTAATGCAAATTGTAAAGTTAACACTATAATCAATGAAATATTAAAGTTGTTTGTTTGCCACAATGGTGATGATATTTGGTCTTATAAGTAAAGCCATGCTTTATTTGGCAGCATTTGTCTGCAAAAGGTTAAAATTCACTTGAAGGATTTTGTCTATGAGATCATAAAATATTGTGCTCTATAAGTGCACGATCTTTCTTTTGTTAATGATATTGGAGGGATCAAATGAACTCATAAAATGAAAATAAATAAAAAAGAGAAAATATATAAAATACTTAAATCTTTCATGGTGTTTTTCATGAATCACAATTCCTAGCAAATAAAAACTCATTTAACTAACAATGCACCAGAAAATATATATGTTTTGTTTATCCTTTAAGTTGCATAAATATCACATGAATATATTTTATGCATAAACTAAAGATTTAAAACTTAATAAATGGGATATCTGGTCAAAGTATTGATAACATGATAGGTTATTTTTAGAAACCTTCAATCAAACACCTTGTTCATCATTCTCTTACAAAATTACAAAGCTACTCTTTTATCTCTATTTATATAACACACCCTTTTAAAACAAAATGTATTAAAATTGAACTGTGAGTCCATCTTCAGCTATCAAAATAATATTAATTTTTTTCATCTTTCTAAAAATATATTTAAACCACGTACATAACCGTAAAATTTAGACACACCATAAATGCAGTTAAAACATTTAAATAGTAGCATAAATATTAAACAAGCCACATAATATTAAATATCATTTTCGCTATACAATTTTAAAAATGCAAATATAAATATAGAGTGATACTATATGTCAGAACTTTTGCCTCTTATAAAAACTTATAATTGTTTTTATTTTTGAATAGCCAATAAATAGCTTTGTCAAACTCGTACGGTTATCACAACAACTCAAATGCTTCTCCACAAAAGTTATTCTCAGAAGAGATGGAAGGTCATACATACACCCGTGGACGGCTTTTAATAGTAAAATGATTTAAAGTATATTTTCAAAAAGTACAGGATGCAAAAAATTAACATTATTAAAATAGGACTCGACAATCCATGTTAAAGAGATAAAAGAATATATCTGTTAGAGATTAGAATGCATTGGGCACATCAACATATTGACAGCAATACACAAGTTACCATTTCACTACTTGTGCATATTTTTCACATACCTTTTTATGAACTCCAATACATTTATTCATTTAAAACTTCTTGGATAACATTCAATTTTATCCTAACCCTTACCCTGCAGAGCTATTGTTTTGATCACAAGAGCGGGGATAAAAAGTTTCAAGCTGAATACCTAATATTACAGGAGGTGAAAAAAATTAAATTAAAAAAAAAATGATTGAAGTGTGTTTTTCTAAGCTTCAGTTTCTTTTGATTGCAGTGGCACATAAAATGGATTGACGAAAGAGAATCCGGAGAACTCGTTGCCGCTCACGCTGTCCAGAATAGAAGAATCAGCAGGAGTCAATGTTATTTTGGCATTTGTGAAGACGGGGTCAAAATTGTCACCCGCACGTGCATTCCTCTGCAGCAAAGAAAGGAAAAAAAAAAGAATAAGCTGCATTGCAAAACTAAAATAGAGAGGACCTTGTGTGTCACACAGAATTACACTGCATATATTTTTGAATATCCAGTTTGATATATCAAAATGCAGAAGCATACCTTTGTACTCAAAATCTTTTATCTCATATCCCGACCTGCTTTTGTTAAAGTACAGTATGGACCAAAAGTCTGTAATTAAAATCAAAGAACTTTTTACATACTAAATTAGTATAATATGCAGTGCTAGGACAATAAGAGCAAACTTGCTTAACACATTGATAGTTCGCCCTTACTACCCTAAGTACATCCCACGTGATCTCTTGTGGTCTGGTCATATGAAAGATCCTTGTGTTCAAATTCTTTATATATCTGTTGTAATATTGATGATAATGAACATTAATTACACATACTTAACAGTGGAGTATTGAGAGGAGGTACAAAAAGCAAATACTCTGTTTAAAATTATTTTAAATTACTTATATTATATACTAAAATTCTGTCTTTAAACGTAGATACAAATTATTTCTCCTTAATCGTATTTTTTTTATTTATATTTAATCTATTTTTATAAATTATCTGGGGCAAGACTAGTTGAGTACATATTTTGATATGACAGATTGAGTATGTATTTTGATTTGATATATAGGTTTTGTATATATGGAAATATATTTTTAACTAATCAATTAAAATATTTTATTTTTAAATCTATCCATTTTCAGCACTGGTTTCACAAATTTCAGTATAATGAAATGGATGGGTTTGTTCAATAAAACCTATTTCATATTGTGTAAAATAAAATTCATAAAATCAGGATATTTTGAAATAAAAGGAAAAGTTATTCCAAGGTAGGATCAAAAAGATTGAAGACTGTGCTGATATCTCCAACCCTGATTGGAGGAGAAGGAAATTACCTTACCGTGGCATAGAGGCACATGTGACGTGAGATGTGAAAAGGAAGAAGCAGGTGTTTTCCCAGACAATGCGTATCAGTGAACTGTAGTTGTTCGCGCTCGTCAAAAATGGAAATGACATTGTTCTTCAAATGCCATTTCTGTTTTCGACGAATGCGAACGACTACACTTCACTGACATGCATTGTCTGGAAAAACCTTGCACTGAGGACTTGCTTCTTCCTTTCCACATTTCGCGTCACATATGCCTCTCTGCCATGGTAAAATAGTTCCCCTCTCCTCCAATCAGGGTTGGAGATATCAGCACAGTCTCCAAACTTTTTTATCCTATCTTGTACAACAGATAAAAATGTCTTTAGATTTCTATGAAAATGATACCACCAAGCTTACTACAGCCTGGGTCCCTGGGACCCATGTGGTATCCAAATAATGGGTCTTTTGACAGTTATTCTAGGGGCTTCTTAAAAAATATGACAAAGATATTAATTTTTAATTAAAATTATAGAAGCAAATATATCAAATTCTAATTTAAGCTCTCTAAATGTGTTTCTAATCAGTCTAAATCATTTCTATTATCTCTAATGTGCATAAACAAATAATAACATTTTAATAGCATTATTTACATAACATATACTTTTATTTCATTATTAATATGTTAGTAGCTCCTGACAGTATTGTTGAAGGTGGCAACTTTACTGTGTCATGGCGCCTGTCAAGAAATTATGGAAATTTTTTAGTGAAAATCAGGAACATTTTTCTGCATTTTACAGGACATAAGCTCCAACATTTTATGAATTTTTTTTTTTTTCATTTTTTGGGGTATTTGATGCAGCAGTACTGTTTAACTATTGTCAATTTACCTATTAACCATCAATTTCCTTATTAATAACTATTAAGTATTAATTACTCTGAATTATGAATTGATTAATAATGATATTTATTAAATGAATGTGTACCCTATGCAAGAAATTTCTAGGTATGCTACTGATGCTTGATATATTTTTCAGCTCATTTAAAGCATTTAAGTCATTTTTAGCAGTTTGTAAAAGAGCTATTAAAAGCTTTTACAAAGCACTAAATTTTTCTTATATTACAATTGTCTTATGTTTTTCTTTAGACAAGGAAAGAAATTGAACATAGGCTGGATATCCTTAGTGCAACCAAAGGAACACAAAGTCTGTTAATTGGTATGAAATTATTTTTTTATAATTTAATCATTCAATTACTATAAATATTATGGTTTTAGTATATTTAGGTGAAATTTTTAAATTCAAATTTAAAAATAGGATCACACTGTATTATAACTTAGATAATATTTAGAAACACATATTTATTTCAAAAAAAATTTTTTCCTAAAATTTTAAACACATTGCATAGAACTGATATTACTGTAATATTAGGTATGCACCAACTGAAAGGTCCAACCCCCCCCCCCCCTCCATAATCATAAAAATTCAAAGTTAGAATTTTTTTTTATCAAATTTGTATCTTTAGAATAGAACATTTTATATATGTGTTAATAAACTTCTTAAAATTGGTAAATTTTTATTGGAAAGTTAGAAAATTCATAACTTTCACCATCCCCTATAAAAATGTTTTCAACAATGGTTCTGACAATATCTGTGATACCTAATATTAAGCACGTAACGTATAGAGTATATCAATATATTAGGTAAATATGGATTTCATATTATAAAGTTTTTTACTAGAAAAATAAAACATATCATTAAAAATATAATATAGAAGAAGTAGGAATTTTGCTTTTAATGATATTAGTAGCCAATGGGCTGTGCTTATAGTAGATACCACAGAAAATATTGCAGGAGAACTAATCTATTTCTTTTTCGTGAGAATTATTATGAAATATCAAAAAGCATTTGCAATCTGGTTTTTCATCAAAACATCTTAAATAATTTTAATGTCAAAAATATTTAAGAATCCTCTGCTCAAAAGAAACTTAATTTATGGGTTTATCTATATAAGTCTACAGAATAAAACAGGCAAATTTCCCATTGTTTACAAATTTCTGAAAAATGTGAAATATTTATATGCAACACAGAAGCTGAAATAAGTTGTACATGACTGTATTTTATACGCAATTATAATTTTTTTTATTGATAGCCCAATTACAAAACAATTTCTCCCCCCAAATTCCATGCATCTAAGTTAATTTATCTAACCTAATAATCAAGTTGGGAGACGTTAAAATTATTTTATTGCAGCATTCTTTTTAAACACTTAAGAAAATGTTTCTATTGATTAGTAGTACTATTTTTTACTCAAATTTGAAAAAAAAAATATATATATCTATCTAACATTAGTTTTATGAGGACTGATATATTTCTCGGCGGCATCATTCAAAATGAATCTAGAAATTTGAAACACAGCCATGTTTATCTGTAATACTGCAAAGAATTACACCAAATTTGAAAAGAACAATTCAAAAGATGTGGAATTGTATTAAAAAAAATATATATATACCTGCAAGTTTATAGTTTAAGTTAGTAAGAGGTAAAGGTCAGTATGAAACATACGAAAAAGGTAAATAGAATGGATACACGCCAATTTTAATAAACTATTAAATTAAAGACAACCAACATAGATTTAATAAGTCATTTAATAAAACTCCTTTCTTCAACATATATAAATTTAAAAAGCCAAAGTGCTTTCAGGCATCACCATGCCCTTCATCAGTGGCAGAAATAATTTTTTTTTTAATCCTGCACTGATGAAGGGCATGGTGATGTCCAAAAGAGCTTTGGCTTTTTAAATTTATGTAAGTCGGGGAAAGAAGTTTTATTAAATAAACCTATGTTGGTTGTCTCTAATTTAATAGTTTAATACAGGAAAGGGTTTTAGTTAACATTTCAAACAATGATTTACTACTTAGCATAGGCAGAATTTAAGGGATTGGAAAGGGGGTGGGGTAAATCACTGACCTTTCAATGTTGATCATTTCTCCTTAAACAATGAGACCTTTTTTATTAGTTATTTTGTATTAAAATGTAATGTTTTGTTTTCCATTTTTACTTTATTATGGAAAGTATATAGATAAATTGAAATAAAATTTCAATCTGCTTTACGAATGATCCAAGTAGTGTTCCCAATATACTTCATTGCTTGAATTGTTTCAGTCAACTGTTTTCAGTGGGATTTATGTGTGTCTCAGATTGCAATGTGCATTTCCACTGCTTATAAGATTTTTAAATATGAGAGATAAGTGTTTTCCAGTTTTTGTTGAAGAAAAAATAAAGTGTTTCTAACAAAGAGAAAATAATTCAATGTATTTAATACTTCTTGATATATTTAATTTCAATTCTTGACATTGTTAGCAGGTATATTTTAGAGGTCTGCATGGGATCGGGAATGGTCTCTCTAGATTTAAAACCTAACTGATCCATGCACTCTCGAGCCAGGCATGGCTAAAGCTGAATTTTAAAAAATTTGGGTTGGACCAGACCTACCCAATGTTTGAAAAATTTATAAATGAAATTTAATATAGTATGTAACATTATTTTCTTGATTTAAATTATGTAAATATGAATGCTTTAAAAATATAGAAAACTTTTAAAATTAATTCTGAGAACAATAACTGCATAAATTTATATTTTTTAACATGTTTGGATAAACATAATTTCAGACCACAATGGGTCTAGACTCGAGGTCTTTGAGCTTGGTTCAGATTTTGCATGTAAAAATTTTGTTAGGCTTGGTCCAGGTTTAAGATTTGGTACTGTCATGTGAGGTTAGGTAAAAATATGAAATATTGGTCCATGCAGATCTCTAATATATTCACTAAAATTATATGTGTCAAATTTACAAATTAACTCAAATATATTTAAAAAGTTTAGAGCAAAGGAAAATTTCATAACTAAAAATTGTGCATATTTTAATATTGAATCAATTAATGATGTAATTTCAATTCATTTATGGCAGATCTGACTTTTTGCAATCCTGCCTATGTCACTTGGTACGACTGCTTAATTACATCTGCAGGGAAATGCAAAATTAAAGTATAATGACTCAATGGTCTTTCAAAATTATAGATCTTATGGCTATGCTTGACTTGCATGAAGTAAGGTC